>CAWUFW010001642.1:1344270-2688541 GCA_963921515.1 Calotriton arnoldi | reverse complement strand
GAGTAGAGAGGGCGTGAATTAAATGAAGGGTACACAAATCCAGCACAGCACGCAAGGGTGAGGAATGTACAGGAAAAAGTACAAATTTACAATGAAGAGCGAACTTCCTAGAGGGGCTGAGAGTGAAAGTATTAGTTCTGAAAATGTCTTTGGAAGAGAAGAGATTTGAGGTCAGCTTAGAAGATCCGGGTAGAGGAGGTGCCACGGAACAATGGGGGAAGCGAGTTCCAGATTCTCACCGCATTGCCTGAGAAGGTTTGCGCCATCGATCTTTCCCTTTTGAAGACGGGGGGCTCAAGCAGAAGCTTTTTCGCATTGCGAGAAGGGCGAGAGCCACCGGACAATTTCAATTTATTCGCCAGGTAACGAGGGAGGACGTGTGTAAGGCTTTGTGTGTGATGCAGGCAGTTATGTAAATAGATCTTGCCTCGATCGGAAGCCATCGAAGAGAGGACAGGATAGGAGTGACGTGGTCGCTTCGTTTAGACCCTGAAATGAAGCGAGCTGCTGAATGGAGGATGGATTTGAGAGGGGAGAGGTGGGATTTGGGTAGGCCCGTCAGAAGAGAATTGCAATAATCCAGTCTTGAGAGAACCAGAGATTGTACCAAGGTTTTTAAGTCTTTCTCCGGGAAGAACCGACGGATCCCCCATAGAAGGCGCAACTGGTAACGTGCGTTCTTAGCAATAGAGTTGATGTGGGAGATTAGGTTGAGTCTTTTGTCAAGAATGACACCTAGGAATTTAGCGCTGTCGACAATGATGGGTTTGTTGTTGAGTAGGTTCAGCTGATCCATCCAAGATTGAACAGGAGGAGGTGAGAGAGAGGTAGAGAGGAGGAGGAATTCAGTTTTGGCGGGATTCAGAATGAGTTGGTGAGCTAACATCCAGTTGTGAATAGAGTTGAGAGTAGAGTTGAGTAGTGAGAGATCGTGTGCGGAAGATAAAGGTATCTTCCCACTAGTCCACCAGGCATTTATTTGTGGAGAGTGACCCCTTGGGTGGCAGAATAGCAGTATGTTTTTAGGCCCATCTGCCCCCAAGGAGGTCAGAGGTCACTAGACACCAGGGTTTTTTTAATTTTTGGGTTGGGGAGTGGCCAAAAGGGCAAGGGTTGCTCCCCTTTTACGGGGCTGAATATTTTATTTATACTCTTTGGCCCACCTACCCCTTAGCTTGGCTGGTGGATTGTGTGTGGACTGGTGCATTATTTGCATATGTGATTGTAATGTTTTTTTCTCCTTTTATTCTAGTGTAAAGCTTTTGATTCCTGTTTGCGGTTTCGGCAGTGGTTGTTCTGCAGTTTTGCGTAATTGCATTTATTTGGTAAGAAAAATATTTTTGTAGTGTGTACTCCAAATGAGTCTTATTGTCATGCATGAATGAATTTTTTGTAAGTGGTGTCATAATGGCAGCATATTTGTTAGTGTTCAGAGCATGAAATTCTTTGCGATGTTTTGCATTGTCTTATGTGTAATTTTTTTCTTCTTTTTAGTGGGATATTGTTGATCCTTACTGTGTCTGTGCAGAGTAGGTGGTGGTGAGTCTAGCTGCTTCTGTCACGTGAGTGGTATAGTGTTGGAGTATATAGGTCTTTGTGATAAAGCTACATTTTGTTTATTTCTTTTTTTACAAAGGGTTTGTTGTTGTTGACTTGTTTGACAAGTAACCTTTATTAGTAAGCATTATGGCTAGCCGTAGAATTACTGCTCAGCAGGTGGTTGGTTTGCTTCTTGAATCTTCCTCTGAGCAGGATTATGAGGACTGACAGTGCGTCTGAGGGAGAGGAGGGAGGGGAAGATTCAGGCAGTGAGTTTTCTCTCCACATGGAATCATCGGATGATGAAGGTACTCTCAGTGCAGATGAAGTGCCTGTTTTAGAGGAGGATACTACTGTGCCGATGGTGCAAGAGGCATCTGGATTGCAGCCTGGGGCTGCTAGGCTTCCTACTGGAAGTGCTGGACTCTGGGTTGATCCAAACATGGTGCAGCCGGTGTTGCCTGCCTTTAGTGGTTATGCAGGGTGTAGAGTGGATTGTGAACATTATTTGCCTATACAGTATTTTCAGTTGTTTATGGATGATGTATTTTTGGGTGAGATTGTTGAGCAGACTAATTTGTATGCTGAACAGTTTTGAGGGTCAACAGTGCCAGACTTAGGCCCCATTCTAGAGCTACCCGGTGGAGTCCCACAAATCTGGAAGAGATGAAGAAGTTTTTGTGTTTGACTTTTTGATGGGTTTGATAAGGAAGCCGTCCATGGGTTCATATTGGTCTACCAGTCCCTTGATGGCAACGGCCATATTTCCTGCAGTTATGACTCGTGATCGGTATTTACTTTTGCTTCGGATGCTGCATTTTGTTGATAATGGTTTGGCGTTGCCACGAGATCACCCTGAATGTGACCGTCTTTTTAAGATTCGGCCTGTTCTTGATCACTTTGTAGATCGATTTTCAGAGATCTATACTCCAGGGAAAGAAATATCTATTGATGAGTCTTTGGTCCTGTTCAAGGGCCGTTTGGTTTTTAGGCAGTACATTCCTAGCAAGAGGGCACGCTATGGAATTAAGCTGTATATGTTGTCTGAGAGTAGGACAGGATATGTTTTTAATTTGCGTGTGTACACTGGTAGGGATTCCACTATTGACCCCCTGGTTGTCCGTCCACTTTTGGAGTTTCAGAGAAAATTGTGTGGGATCTTGCTAGAGGACTGTTTAACAGAGGCCACCATTTGTACCTTGATAACTTCTACACTGCTGTGCAATTGTTTAAGGAATTGTTCAAAGTGGACACTTTTGCTTGTGGCACAATCCGCTCTAACCGTAAAGGTTATCCAAAAGAGCTTGTTTGCAAAAAACTTCAGAGGGGACAGTGCAGTGCCTTGCGTAGTGAGGAACTGCTAGCTGTGAAATTTGTGGACAGGAGGGATGTGTACATGCTGACTACCATCCATGATGAGAGTACTTCACCTGTGGCTGTTTGGGGTCAGATTGCTGAAGTGCGCAAACCTGTGTGCATTTTAGACTACAATAAGCACATGGGTGGTGTTGATAGAGTAGATCAGAGGTTGGAACCTTACACTGCTATTCGTAAGGCTTACATTTGGTATAAGAAGTTGGCCATCCATCTCTTCAATTTAGCAACTTTCAATGCTTTTGTTGTGTTCAAGGAGAATTCTCCTGCGTCAAAGTTGACTTTTGTTCAGTTTCAGCAGTCTGTCATAGGCAGCCTTGTTGTTGTGGAACAGGCAAGTGTTCCTAGAGTTGGAGTGGTGGAGGATGTGGCTCGATTGAAAGATCGCCACTTTCCTGATCACATTCCTCCTACACCCTCAAAAGACTTTCCCACTAGGAGATGTAGAGTCTGTTGGCGAAGAGGTACGCGGAAGGAGACTCGTATGTACTGCCCTGAGTGTCCTTCTAACCCTGGGCTGTGTGTGCCTGCTTGTTATAGAGCGTACCACAAGCAAAAGAATTATTGGGAGCAACCATGAGTGGTAAAGTGAACTGCCTGGTCTGTAATGTTTAAGAATTGTTGTTCTGTTTTAAGGTTGGCATTAGTGCAATGTATTTAGTTTCTGATTTTGTGTTAGTAGATTTGTATCTATTTGCAATTTGTTTGTGTTTTCTTTTTTGTATAAAAAAATCCTAAATGTGATGGTGGTGTGTGTAGGCTGGTGCTTGGCTGGCGGTGTGCGTGGAGTGGCGCTTGGCTGTCGGTGTGCGTGGAGTGGCGCTTGGCTGGCGGTGTGCGTGGAGGGCTCTTGGCTGGCGGTGTGCGTGGAGTGGCGCTTGGCTGGCGGTGTGCGTGGAGTGGCGCTTGGCTGGCGGTGTGCGTGGAGTGGCGCTTGGCTGGCGGTGTGCGTGGGTGGCGCTAGGCTGGCGGTGTGCGTGGAGTGGCGCTAGGCTGGCGGTGTGCGTGGAGTGGCGCTTGGCTGGCGGTGTGCGTGGAGTGGCGCTTGGCTGGCGGTGTGCGTGGAGTGGCGCTTGGCTGGCGGTGTGCGTGGAGTGGCGCTTGGCTGGCGGTGTGCGTGGACTGGTGCTCGGCTGGCAGTGTGTGAGTAGTGACTTGCTGCTGGTCACTACACACACTGCTAGCCGAGCGACACTCCACGCAATCCATCAGCTTGTGTTGTTGCTGTGTTAGGAATGTGGGCGTGTGAAAGTGATGGGCCCTTGAATGGCGCTGTCTGCTGGTGTGAGTGTTGTAATGTGATGGGCCCGCGGCTGGTGGTGTGAATGGTTTTGTATTTGTCACACGTATGAAAGGTGTATGAATGGCCTGTAAAGAGGTTGGTGACTTGTCGTGGCTTTACAGCTCACGAGCTGTGAGTCAATGGTTCAGTTTCTCGTCCTTTCAATTATTAACAGTGCATTTCATTTTTGTGAAATCACTTGTTAATACAATTGTATATACTGAACCATCACTCACCCTCGTGCCAAATCCAACCAGTATGTGTGTGTGCTTGAGGATTAGATGGCTGAGCAGTAATATTTTTTTTGTCTTTCTCAAGCAGGGTGTACCTTGTCCCTTTTTGTGAATGTTGTAATGTGTTTGTTTCGGTGCCTGGTGGTGTAAATGGTCTTGTGTGTATCACGTATGAAAGGTGTGTGAATGGCCTGTAAAGCGGTTGGGGCCTTGACGTGGCTTTACAGCTCACGAGCTGCGAGTCACTGGTTCAGTTTTTGTCCTTTCAATTATTGACAGTGCATTTCATTTTTGTGAAATCTCTTGTTAATAAAATTGTATATACTGAACCATCACTTGCCCTCGTGCCAAATCCAACCAGTATGTGTGTGTGCTTGAGGAATAGATGGCTGTGCAGTAATCTTTGTCTTTTTAGTCTGTCTGCCAAGGTGTACATTCCGTCTAAGAATAACCTACCAACTGTAGATATTGTCGTAAGCGAAACACCCATGGGAGTACATGGTGATATCTCTCTTGTGGATCCCAACAAGTTATGGTACCCACAATGTCCTGCAATCCTCAAAATGTCTGTCACATTTTCCTTGCAATATTGTGCCAAAATTTTCACGCTGCAGAAATAAACAACACATTATCTCAAAATGACCTGGTTTTGCAAGGGGGGTCACCTGTGTTTTTGGCCCCGTGCTCGGTGGCCATCTAGGGAAACCTACCAAACCCACACATTTCTGAAAAGTAGACTCCCGGGGGCTTCCAGGGAGGTATGGCTTGCGTGGATCCCCCAACGTTTCCTTACCCAGAATCCCCTGCAAACCTCAATTTTAGCTGAAAAAATCACTTTTTTCAGAAATTTTTGTGTGGGAAAGTGTGGCATCACCGGGCTCACACAAATTTCCTACCACCCAGCGTTCCCCAGGTCTCCCGATAAAAATGGTGCCTCACTTGTGTGGGAGGCCCAAGTACCCGCGACAGGCAAGGGCCCAAAGCGTAGTGAGGCGACATCAAAATTGCCTATCTCAAAACCACCTGGTTTTGCAAGGGAGTCACCTGGGTTTTGGCCCCGTGCTCGGCGGCCATCTAGGGAAACCTACCAAACCCACACATTTCTGAAAAGTAGACACCCGGGGCTTCCAGGGAGGTATGGCTTGCGTGGATCCCCCAACGTTTCCTTACCCGGAATCCCCTGCAAACCTCAATTTTAGCTGAAAAAATCACTTTTTCACACATTTTTGTGTGGGAAAGTGTGGCATCACCGGGCTCACACAAATTTCCTACCACCCAGCGTTCCCCAGGTCTTCCGATAAAAATGGTGCCTCACTTGTGTGGGAGGCCCAAGTACCCGCGACAGGCAAGGGCCCAAAACGTAGTGAGGCGACATCAAAATTGCCTATCTCAAAACCACCTGGTTTTGCTGGGTTTTTGGCCCTGTGCTCGGCGGCCATCTAGGGAAACCTACCAAACCCACACATTTCTGAAAAGTAGACACCCGGGGGCTTCCAGGGAGGTATGGCTTGCGTGGATCCCCCAACGTTTCCTTACCCAGAATCCCTGCAAACCTCAATTTTAGCTGAAAAAATCACTTTTTCACACATTTTGTGTGGGAAAGTGTGGCATCACCGGGCTCACACAAATTTCCTACCACCCAGCGTTCCCCCAGGTCTCCCGATAAAAATGGTGCCTCACTTGTGTGGGAGGCCCAAGTACCCGCGACATGCAAGGACACAAAACGTTTTGAGGCAACATCAACAAAAAGGGTCATTTTTCACTGCGAAATTGAGGTGTGACCACGTTGCGTTTCCTGTCGCAGGCACTAGGCCGACCCACACAAGTGAGGTACCATTTTTCTCGTAAGACTTTGGGGAACGCGGGGTGGGTGGAAATTTGTGGATCCGCTCAGATTCCAGAACTTTCCACCACAGAAATGTGGGGAAAATGTGGTTTTTTGACAATTTTTAGGTTTGCAAGGGATTCTGGGTAACAGAACCTGGTGGGAGGCAGTCAAGTCACCCCATCCTGGATTCCCCTGGGTGTCTAGTTTTCAAAAATGTATAGGTTTGCTAGGTTTCCCTAGGTGCCGGCAGAGGTAGGGTTCAAAAACTACATCTAGGCACTTTGCAAAAAGGGTCATTTTTCACTGCGAAATTGAGGTGTGACCACGTTGCGTTTTGCGCCGTTTCCTGTCGCGGGCACTAGGCCGACCCACACAAGTGAGGTACCATTTTTCTCGTAAGACTTTGGGGAACGCGGGGTGGGCGGAAATTTGTGCATCCACGCAGATTCCAGAACTTTCCAGCACAGAAATGTGGGGGAAATGTGTTTTTTTTGACAATTATTTAGGTTTGCAAGGGATTCTGGGTAACAGAACCTGGTGGGAGGAAGTCAAGTCACCCCATCCTGGATTCCCCTGGGTGTCTAGTTTTCAAAAATGTATAGGTTTGCTAAGTTTCCCTAGGTGCCGGCAGAGCTAGGGTTCAAAAACTACAGCTAGGCACTTTGCCAAAAAAGGGTCATTTTTCACTGCGAAATTGAGGTGTGACCACGTTGCGTTTTGCGCCGTTTTCTGTCGCGGGCACTAGGCCGACCCACACAAGTGAGGTACCATTTTTCTCGTAAGACTTTGGGGAACGCGGGGTGGGTGGAAATTTGTGGATCCACGCAGATTCCAGAACTTTCCACCACAGAAATGTGGGGAAAATGTGTTTTTTTGACAATTTTTAGGTTTGCAAGGGATTCTGGGTAACAGAACCTGGTGGGAGGCAGTCAAGTCACCCCATCCTGGATTCCCCTGGGTGTCTAGTTTTCAAAAATGTATAGGTTTGCTATGTTTCCCTAGGTGCCGGCAGAGGTAGGGTTCAAAAACTACAGCTAGGCACTTTGCCAAAAAGGGTCATTTTTCACTGCGAAATTGAGGTGTGACCACGTTGCGTTTTGCGCCGTTTCCTGTCGCGGGCACTAGGCCGACCCACACAAGTGAGGTACCATTTTTCTCGTAAGACTTTGGAGAACGCGGGGTGGGCGGAAATTTGTGGATCCACGCAGATTCCAGAACTTTCCACCACAGAAATGTGGGGAAAATGTGTTTTTGGACAATTATTTAGGTTTGCAAGGGATTCTGGGTAACAGAACCTGGTGGGAGGCAGTCAAGTCACCCCATCCTGGATTCCCCTGGGTGTCCAGTTTTCAAAAATGTATAGGTTTGCTAGGTTTCCTAGGTGCCGGCAGAGGTAGGGTTCAAAAACTACAGCTAGGCACTTTGCCAAAAAGGGTCATTTTTCAGTGCGAAATTGAGGTGTGACCACGTTGCGTTTTGCGCCGTTTCCTGTCGCAGGCACTAGGCCGACCCACACAAGTGAGGTACCATTTTTCTCGTAAGACTTTGGAGAACGCGGGGTGGGCAGAAATTTGTGGATCCACGCAGATTCCAGAACTTTCCACCACAGAAATGTGGGGAAATGTGTTTTTTGGACAATTTTTAGGTTTACAAGGGATTCTGGGTAACAGAACCTGGTGGGAGGCAGTCAAGTCACCCCATCCTGGATTCCCCTGGGTGTCTAGTTTTAAAAATGTATAGGTTTGCTAGGTTTCCCTAGGTGCCTGCAGAGCTAGGGTTCAAAAACTACAGCTAGGCACTTTGCCAAAAAGGGTCATTTTTCACTGCGAAATTGAGGTGTGACCACGTTGCGTTTTGCGCCGTTTCCTGTCGCAGGCACTAGGCCGACCCACACAAGTGAGGTACCATTTTTCTCGTAAGACTTTGGGGAACGCGGGGTGGGTGGAAATTTGTGGATCCACGCAGATTCCAGAACTTTCCACCACAGAAATGTGGGGAAAATGTGGTTTTTTGATAATTTTTAGGTTTGCGAGGGATTCTGGGTAACGGAACCTGGTGGGAGGCAGTCAAGTCACCCCATCCTGGATTCCCATGGGTGTCTAGTTTTAAAAAATGTATAGGTTTGCTACGTTTCCCTAGGTGCCGGCAGAGCTAGGGTTCAAAAACTACAGCTAGGCACTTTGCCAAAAAAGGGTCATTTTTCACTGCGAAATTGAGGTGTGACCACGTTGCGTTTTGCGCCGTTTCCTGTCGCAGGCACTAGGCCGACCCACACAAGTGAGGTACCATTTTTCTCGTAAGACTTTGGAGAACGCGGGGTGGGCAGAAATTTGTGGATCCACGCAGATTCCAGAACTTTCCACCACAGAAATGTGGGGAAAATGTGTTTTATGGGACAATTTTTAGGTTTGCAAGGGATTCTGGGTAACAGAACCTGGTGGGAGGCAGTCAAGTCACCCCATCCTGGATTCCCCTGGGTGTCTAGTTTTCAAAAATGTATAGGTTTGCTAGGTTTCCCTAGGTGCCGGCAGAGGTAGGGTTCAAAAACTACAGCTAGGCACTTTGCAAAAAAGGGTCATTTTCACTGCGAAATTGAGGTGTGACCACGTTGCGTTTGCGCCGTTTCCTGTTGCGGGCACTAGGCCGACCCACACAAGTGAGGTACCATTTTTCTCGTAAGACTTTGGGGAACGCGGGGTGGGCGGAAATTTGTGGATCCACGCAGATTCCAGAACTTTCCACCACAGAAATGTGGGGAAAATGTGTTTTTTGGACAATTGTTTAGGTTTGCAAGGGATTCTGGGTAACAGAACCTGGTGGGAGGCAGTCAAGTCACCCCATCCTGGATTCCCCTGGGTGTCTAGTTTTCAAAAATGTATAGGTTTGCTAGGTTTCCCTAGGTGCCGGCAGAGCTAGGGTTCAAAAACTACAGCTAGGCACTTTGCCAAAAAAGGGTCATTTTTCACTGCGAAATTGAGGTGTGACCACGTTGCGTTTTGCGCCGTTTCCTGTCGCAGGCACTAGGCCGACCCACACAAGTGAGGTACCATTGTTTTCGGAAGACCTTGGGGAACGCGGGTGGGTAGAATTTTATGGATCCGCGCAGATTCCAGAACTTTCCACCACAGAAAAGTGAGGAAAATGTGTTTTTTTTACCAATTTTTAGGTTTCCAAGGGATTCTGGGTAACAGAACCTGGTGAGAGCCAGTCAAGTCACCCCGTCCTGAATTCCCTGGGTGTCTAGTTTTCAAAAATGTATAGGTTTGCTGGGTTTCCTAAGTGCCCGCAGAGCTAGGGTTCAAAAACTACAGCTAGGCACTTTTCAAAAAAGGTTAATTTTTCATTGTGAAAATGTGGTACGTCCACGTTGCCTTTTGAGCCATTTCCTGTTGTGGGCACAAGGCCTACCCACACAAGTGAGGTACCATTTTTATCGGGAGACTTAGGGTAACACAGAATTGTAGAGCAACTGTTATTACCTATTGACTTTCGATGCATTTCTGCCTTCCAAATGAAAGACAATGTGTAAAAAATAAGTCATTTTGAAAAATGACCTATAATTCTCATACTAGTATGGGTACTCCCAATTTCGGAAATGTGCAAATATCTACTGTTTCTAAAATCTACATTTTGTTCCCATTTCAGAAATACATAGGTGTCTTTCATAACAATTTTTCCATGTATACATTTTCCCAAAATAATTGCTATATACCCGGTACATAATAAAAAACCATTGCAAGATGCTGCTCAGTTATTGGCTCTGGGTTCGTCGGGTTCTTGGTGAACCTACAAGTCCTATATATCCCCACAACCAGAAAGGTCCAGCGGATATAACGGTATATTGCTTTCAAATAGCTGTCATAATTAGAAGAAGTTACAGGTGAAAACGTTGACACAAATGGCTGTTTTTTTCAACTAATTTTCAATTTTTCCTTCATTTAACTGTTAGTTTCTATAAGGAAAACTTTAAGGATCTACACAAATGACCCCTTGCTGAATTCAGAATTTTGTCTACTTTTCAGAAATGTATGGCTTTTCAGGATCCATTATTGGTTTCATACCCATTTCTACCATTAACTGGAAGGAGGTTGAAAGCACAAAAATAGCAAAAATAGGCTATGTCCCAGAAAAATGCCAAAACTGTGTAAAAAAGTTGGTTTTCTGACAAAAGTCTGCTTGTCCCTGAAAGCTGGGAAGATGGTGATTTCAGCACCACAACCCCTTTTGATGCCATTTGCAGGGAAAAAACAAGACGCTTTCATCTGTAGCCCTTTTTTTTCCATTTTTCCCAAAAAAAAAAACATTTTGCTGTATTTTGGCTAATTTCTGGGTCCCCTCCAGGGGAATCCACAAACCCTGGGTACCTTTAGAATCCCCATGATGTTGGAAGAAAAGGACGCAAATTTGGCGTGGATACCTTATGTGGTCAAAAAGTTACAGGGGCCTAAGCGCGCACCACCCCAAATAGCCAAAAAAAGGCTTAGCACAGGGGGGGAAAAGGCCTAGCAGCGAAGGGGTTAAAGGAGAGACAGCATCAGTGGCTATCCGCCAACGCCTAAGGGAGTTCAGTCCTTTACAACAGGAGCACAAACTACCCAAAATAATTGAAACTGCGTTTGCAGAACCAGGCAGGGACAGTTTGTGTGGAAGAGCATTAAAACCACAACTGATGGGTATTCCCGAAAAGGACACCTTCAAGCTGACACCTGCTTCATCAAAAAAGAAGTGGGACAACAACAAAAAACAAAAAGTTAAAGAAAACAGATCGCAATCAAGAAAGAGGTAGATCTCCTCCACAGGAGCCCTCCGAAAAGAGGTATAACCTTAGGAATAAGGACAATATTAGGAAACCTGACAGGTATCAGGATACTCATACACGTTCCTCTTGTTCCTTTCAAGGTTCAACGAAAAACTCTGAGAGGGAAGGACGGTCAGACAGACAATAAGAGCATACAAAGTCCAGAGACAAGCAACACGCTCAAGAATATACTTCCAAAAAAGAAGATAAACCAAAACAAAAGCCACAGTTCAAAAATAAGAAGGTTGCAGGTCTAAAGATCAGACATGCCCAGAATTCTGAGGACTCAACTAATGAACGGGGAATTGGCTCTGACGAGTGCGGCAGAGGTAACAATAGCTCGCCAGAACCTGATGGAATTTCTGGTGACAGCGGACTTGAATGATTACATCACGGTGGAAACACCTGATACTAGGGTAAGTGTCCCGCATAAGTTATATGAAATAACACTCCAAATGGAGGGGGACAAGCCCAGGAAAGTTAGAGGTCTCTTTGGGGAGAACCTGACGTTTGGCTATGACATTTTGTTAGCTGAACAAGATTGGCAGCCAGCATTCGTCATGGACTGCCCTAGGGGAGAAACAGTAATTTTATCAGCATTTTCCGACCCTGTACCCCAATATATAAAATATACATATGCACGGGAGTGGGCGGTAGCCCAAACCCCGGCAATATACAAAAACCATGTGAGATGGGATGAGGATTCGACCCACCACATTATCCCATTAAAAAATACTCCGACTGCACAGAGGCAGTATCCAATAGAGCAAGAAGCTAAAAAACAGGTCAGGGAGATCTTAGATCAACTTGAGTACCATGGGGTGATTGAAACTTGCACCTCTCAAATGAATAACCCTTTGTTTCCCGTATCAAAACTGGACAATTCATATCGTTTAGTTTTGGATTACAGACATTTAAACACTTGCACTAAGACATTTGCAGTTCAAAATGCACACAGTGCCGCATTAATGAATAACATTGTGCGGAAAAAAATACAAAACCACGCTTGATATCTCAAATGGATTTTTCTGCCAGAACATAGCGCCTGAGAGCAGGTATTTGACCGCATTCTCCGCGTTAGGCTCCCAGCGTCGATTTTGTAGCCGCCCCCAGGGGTATAAGAACAGCCCGGGGTTATTTTCAGCTAGAGTAACTGAATTACTTCAAAATTTGGATGAAGAGGCATTGTCCTATGTGGATAATATTTATCTAACCGATGATGACCTAGAGGAACACTTGAACAGAGTAAATACCATAATTTTGGGATTCGCCTCTGAGGGTTACAAATTCAACTTTAAAAAATCAAAGATAGCCCATCTCAATGTCCTATTTTTGGGATATGAGCTTTCAAGTGAAGGAAAAAGCCTAGCGGCTAACTTTTTAGAAAAGTGTGCGCTGATCCAACCTCCAAAATCATTAAAAAACTTACAATCAATCCTGGGATTCCTGAACTTTGGCAGAATATACATTTTGGATTACGCAGAAAGAGTAAAACCTTTCTACGATTTAATAAAACCTGACTTTTCAGTTAGACAATGGACACAGGAACACACAGATATCCTTTGTTCCCTACAAGCTGATATGATCGCTTCCAAACACTTACAGACACACGTAAACGTACGCTACCTGGTGATCCGTATAGTTGCGGGTCAATCAGGGTACACCTATCTAACATATAATGAAGGTGAAACAGTACCAATAGCATACAAATCACATTTGTACATAAATGCTGAGATGCGCTTTGCATCAACAGAAAAAATTCTAACAGCGGTACAGACTGCTGTAGTGAGAGAAAGAGCATTGGCTCAAGGGAAGCGTATAATTGTCGTTACCCCAGTTCCAGCCTTAGAGGCTGTGACAAAGGCAAGCGTTCCCAACGCTAAAGCCTTACATCCAAGATGGATACAATGGGCTAATTCTCTTACTGCAACAGATGTAGAATACAGGTACGACCCAAGTCTAAAAACACAAGCATTTCTGCAATACGAACAAGAATATCCTCTACCAAATGAAATAATGCCTCTGGATCAGTATGAATATATAATTTACACTGACGGTTCTGCTCAGCCGGCCATAGGGAGTAAACAGCAATACAGCGCTGCGTGTGCTATCGTTAAAGGACGCATGCAGGATGAAAAGTTTCATCCGAGTTGTACAAAAACCCAGTCTCTAGGAGACTGCACGGCGCAGCCGGCAGAATTAAAAGCCCTGTTACTGGCACTGGTAAATACGAATCGAGAATTCCCCACACTAATCGTGTGTGATTCCTTTTACTGTGTACAGTCATACAATGAATATTTACACCACTGGGGACAAAATGGGATCAAGGATGCAAAAGGTGGCACAATTAAGCACAAAAAGCTATGGGAACAGGTAGTGGAGTTGAAAAACGAACTACCAAGGGCTCACGTGATACACACACTGAGTCATCAACGTGATGGCGTTCACATTGAAGGGAATTCATTGGCTGACAAAGCCGCAAAGGGAGCTGTACGCACGGCTTCCGTAGTTGCAATCACTCGTTCAAAAACGAGAACAGACGGTGAGATTATGGTTGTGATTATTGCTACACGCAATAATACGATACCAAAGGGGATGATGGACGGACCGTTTGAGCAAATCAAACACTCACCCCCAGTCAACTGATCTGGGTTTAATCCATCATCATTCTTTAGCTCACTCCACCACCCCAGTTCAGACATGGCCATATGCAAATCAGTCTGACCCTGTGCTTCATGGGAACAGTCCAGCCCGAACTGCCAAGCCATGTCTTCCCTGGACCGGAAACAAGCATCCTGGGACCGGTTTCTGGCTATTCAGCCGTCATCAGCCAGGATAGCTTGAATCCAGTGGCAAAGTGAGCAAGGGACCCACGTCTGGGCATACCCTGCCAACTTAGGGCGAACAAAGCGATACCAAAGGGGATGATGGATGGAGCTTTTGAGCAAATCAAACACTCACCCCAGTCAACTGATCTGGGTTTAATCCATCATCATTCTTTAGCTCACTCCACCACCCCAGTTCAGACATGGCCATATGCAAATCAGTCTGACCCTGTGCTTCATGGGAACAGTCCAGCCCGAACTGCCAAGCCATGTCTTCCCTGGACCGGAAACAAGCATCCTGGGACCGGTTTCTGGCTATTCAGCCGTCATCAGCCAGGCTAGCTTGAATCCAGTGGCAAAGTGAGCAAGGGACCCACGTCTGGGCATACCCTGCCAACTTAGGGCGAACAAGCGATACCAAAGGGGATGATGGACGGAGCGTTTGAGCAAATCAAACACTCACCTCCAGTCAACTGATCTGGGTTTAATCCATCATCATTCTTTAGCTCACTCCACCACCCCAGTTCAGACATGGCCATATGCAAATCAGTCTGACCCTGTGCTTCATGGGAACAGTCCAGCCCGAACTGCCAAGCCATGTCTTCCCTGGACCGGAAACAAGCTTCCTGGGACCGGTTTCTGGCTATTCAGCCGTCATCAGCCAGGCTAGCTTGAATCCAGTGGCAAAGTGAGCAAGGGACCCACGTCTGGGCATACCCTGCCAACTTAGGGCGAACAAAGCGATACCAAAGGGGATGATGGACGGAGCGTTTGAGCAAATCAAACACTCACCCCCAGTCAACTGATCTGGGTTTAATCCATCATCATTCTTTAGCTCACTCCACCACCCCAGTTCAGACATGGCCATATGCAAATCAGTCTGACCCTGTGCTTCATGGGAACAGTCCAGCCCGAACTGCCAAGGGTGAGTGTTTGATTAGCTCAAGCGCTCCGTCCATCATCCTCTTTGGTATCGCTTTGTTCGCCCTAAGTTGGCAGGGTATGCCCAGACGTGGGTCCCTTGCTCACTTTGCCACTGGATTCAAGCTAGCCTGGCTGATGACGGCTGATTAGCCAGAAACCGGTCCCAGGATGCTTGTTTCCGGTCCAGGAAGACATGGCTTGGCAGTTCGTGCTGGACTGTTCCCATGAGGCACAGGGTCAGACTGATTTGCATATGGCCATGTCTGAACTGGGGTGGTGGAGTGAGCTAAAGAATGATGATGGATTAAACCCAGATCAGTTGACTGGGGGTGAGTGTTTGATTAGCTCAAGCGCTCCGTCCATCATCCTCTTTGGTATCGCTTTGTTCGCCCTAAGTTGGCAGGGTATGCCCAGACGTGGGTCCCTTGCTCACTTTGCCACTGGATTCAAGCTAGCCTGGCTGATGACGGCTGATTAGCCAGAAACCGGTCCCAGGATGCTTGTTTCCGGTCCAGGGAAGACATGGCTTGGCAGTTCGTGCTGGACTGTTCCCATGAGGCACAGGGTCAGACTGATTTGCATATGGCCATGTCTGAACTGGGGTGGTGGAGTGAGCTAAAGAATGATGATGGATTAAACCCAGATCAGTTGACTGGGGGTGAGTGTTTGATTAGCTCAAGCGCTCCGTCCATCATCCTCTTTGGTATCACACGCAATAATACAGCAGTACCGAAAAAATTTCCACTCAAGTACTCCTACAAGTTAGATGCAAACAACGTTCCATTTGCTCAGATTCCTGGAGTGGGGGGTAGAGTAATACCGAATATGGATCGTAGGTTAGGACTAATTTTAGCAGCACACAAGGGTATAGGTTCTGCACACGCAGGAGTTACAGCGACTGTTTCTATACTGAAACAGCGCTACTGGTAGCCAGGATTAACAAAGCAAACTAAGGACTATGTCTTGAAATGCGACATTTGTCAGCAGATGAAAGGCTCCCCAGTAACACGTCCAGCGCAGACACCATTGCTAATATCAGACAAACCACTCGCATGTATTTATTTAGACCACAGCAGCCCCTTACAAACAGATGGGGCTTACAAGTATATCATGGTTGCAGTGGATTCCTCCTCTAGATTCCTATGGGTGTGGCCCCAGCACTCGGCTGACGCTCGAACTGTTATAAAAGATTTGCGAGTCTTTATAAGGACATACTCAATAGGCACATTACATTCTGACCGTGGCCCCGCGTATAGCTCTAGGGCTTATAAGGAAGCCATGGGAGGTTTGGGTGTAGCATTGCGGTACTCCTCTCCGTACCATCCCGAGGGAAATTCGGTTGTGGAGAGGAAAAATCGGGACTTAAAGCAGTCTTTAACAGCTAGAGTATTAGGCTTGGGTGTGAGTTGGGTAAAACATCTGTATGGAGTTCAAAGAGCATTGAATAACATGCCAAGTAGCTCTCTAGGGAGTGTCACTCCTTATGAGGTCCTATTTGGGCCGAGAATGTGGGTACCTGATCTTGATTGTGAATGCACAGTAGCGGATGAAAAACCTTTTGACATCCATAAACGTTTGGCTGTTTTACAGGATCTAAATGAATCCAGGGCACTACAAAGCAATGTCCAGGTGAAACGGACCGCCACTGGGGAAGTCAAGTCTGTCACGGCAAGACCTGTCTGGATCCCTAAAGTTGGGGACCTGGTCAGAGAAAAAATAGCGGACAAAAAAGAATTTGGGCCATCATACAGAAAGCCAGTACCTGTCCTAGCAGTTGAAGGAACAAGAACAGTACTTCTGCCACCTCTTGCCGACAAAAAGGAGAAAAGATTTGTCTCAATAGACCTAATCAAACCACACTATGTGGCCGATACTGAGTAGTAGGCCGCGTGGACTCCGGAGTAACAGACAACCTCCTCTCGCAACTATACAAGAAGTCCAAACAGAAAGACTCATCACATTTGAAGAGTCACCTGCACGGAATGATGGACCATGCAACAATGCCATGGAACTCGTTCCTCTTGAAACTGAAGTTCAAACCCAGAACTTAAATGAACGACAAATTTCAATTCGACCAAACACGGATATCTACGTCAACATGCCCCAACAAGAGCAAGCTACAGTTTCCACAAGACCTGCGGAAATACAGAAAATTGATCGAACTGCATCTGGCTATTTCAGTGACTTTGATACTTTTTCATTGGATCCATGTGAACCTGAAACGATGCCAGCCCAAAAAACTCGCCAACAGCGAATTAAAGATTTTCTGAACTTTCTTAAAAAGAGTTACCTGGTATCACCATGGGTGGAACTCTGGGTAACTACCGGGATACTTTTCTTTCTTTTCTGGATAGGACTAGTAACTGTCTTTAGTATGCTTATAAATGGAACTTATCTTCGAGAAAGCTCTGCAGCACAAAAAGTGAATGTGATACTGAAACCGCATCTATCATCACATCGTGAAAAAAGAGACCTATCATCAGTGAACATTACAGCAGTTCCTATGCCTGACGGTATAGTGTGGGATAGGGGTGATTACGATATATTTGGCCCTACCGAACTTTAAAAAATACCACATTTATTTAAAATTTCATTAAGTGATATCATTACCTCCAGTACATTTTCCAATGATTGGGATTATGAAACTGTAAATAATATGTTGTCTGATTTAGAAAAATATGCTGCCTTTTCTAATAATGAAATGTTGGAGGACACATCAGATTTTGAAACAATGTATTGCTATCAACATTATGGTCATAATTTTCTGCATAAATCTGCTAATCCCAGAAATGTTTTTACATACCACCAATGGGAACATTGCCCGACACCTCCGAAAAGCAGTTCAAAGACATTTGCACAGAAATTTCCATATTTTTCAGGGTTTAACATGTCAGACCCAGACTCATATTATTATAAGGTTGCACCAGCACAGAAAAATATGTTGACAAACACCAAACAGATTTATTCTGCTTCCTTTATTGCCCAATTGTCTGAACAAGGTTTCGACTTATGGAAAGACACCATAGACTTAAAATCTGTCTGGGGTACTAGAGACTGGCAGGTCCAGGGAACAGAGGCACTATTTAGAGCATGCCTTATTCCTCAGCAAATCATGTTTTTGAATGAATCAGTGCAACAAACAACCTGTCTTGGATTAGCCAAGAATAAAGGTTTGAATGCCCACACCATCACACACTGAGGGTAACATAACATCACAAGAAGGGATTACGCTAGATGAGATCATGCAATACAATAGATCAGACCCCGATTGGAAGAGATGGTTAATTTGTCCCACAGACACCAATAGATGTCAGGAAAGATTCATGGGTAAAACCAAAGGGTTTAATATCAACAGGCCAGATCCACGCTATGTACAGAGAGAATACCCAGGGGTAGTGACATCATACAGTGTTGGGAAGTTATGCCTTGATTGGTTAAAGACCTCAACACTTATACATGTGAAACAACACTTATCCTTACTTACAGAGGATGTGGACCTATGCGATTTTTTATTAGGTCCTAGGAAGCCATGTCATAAACGTTTCTATTATGCTGTCTATAATGAGATTTGGAAAATATCACAACAAGAGGCCCCTGAAAGATTAAGAGAAATTGATCGTATAAACCTAGAGAAAGCTCTAGCAGTGGTCGACATTGGGTTAACTACACTAACCTCCAGGATATATTCACTGGGCAACATTGTATCTTCTGCTATTGATGTACTAGAACAGGATCTGTCAATTTTACAACACGGGCAATCACAATTGCGTTCTATTATGCTATTAAGCTGGACGCTGCAATCTTTGCGTGCAGGCTATGTGCCTCGGCGTTTCATAAACAGCACGTCTCTGTTTTCTTCATACAATCTAACAGAAAAACAGATAGAAATGGCACAGAGGGGAGCAAAGTATACAATGCTGCGTATTGAAAAAACTGGACAGATTAGCCTTTACAGTGGCAGAGTCACTGTCCACAGAATGGTTAATCCATGGCCACATAACTCTTCCGGTCACTACTTTTCAATTCCAATATTGCCTTGAACAAATGCAGGCAGGCAGATATGAAGAAATGGGTAGGGAATTCATCAAGGAATCCTGGGAATTACCATACAGATTTCGATGCCGGAGTGGGGAAAAAGAAGTGTTTCTAAGCGGTACTAACTGCGAGAATACTTGAAGTGGATCACTCATATGCCAGGATATAATGCTTCATGGGCCTGTAACAGTTCGGTCGCAAACTTATCCTGTCAATTGAGGGGTGCCCCAGCTGCCGTGATCACTCCAGTGTTCAGATTGCTTTCGAATGGGAGTTACTTAATGCTGAACGATCAAGGCTGCTGTGGGATGCTTCCAGGCATCGCATATCTGGTAACCGTGAGCTCCAGGGTTACTTGCTGTATGCAAGTATTGTTTCCACCAACACATACAGTCAGGGAGGCGCCGTTATGACCTTCACTAAATGTTTAATTAATACGGTTTGATGCTTTGAGCAGAATGAAAGCCATGCTTTTACAGAAATCCGTGCCCTTAACCTCCGCGCGAGAGACTTTTGATCACTAGATCGCAAGGTCTTCGGCAGAGATACAGGCACTCATACGTACAAACTGCCCCTTCCATTTTGCGGAAATGGTAAATCGTATCTTTAACATGTCTGATATGACAGTCATCGTCCACTTATTTAAGACCATAGGTTCTGGACTTTTAAGCACCTTTCAGACGGTCCTCGGAGTTATACCAAACTTTATAGACTCCGTATTTGGAAGCATATTTGGAGGGCTGCGGCTGATCCTGTTTCTAATAGCAGGTATCTTGATTGTCATTTTTCTGCTATGCAATGGACGTCCCAGTCACCAAGGAGATGGAAACAGTACTCCTGGAGCGAAAATACTGTGATCGCATGGTACAACATCTAGGCACACCTCGCCTAAGAGAACTAAGTGCATCTTGGGTCTTGTCATTTAGACCAGTCTGGATGGACTGCATCTTACCTGTCCTCCGATGCCTGTTTTGCGGCGAAGAATGCGTGTTAGATCTCTGTCTGACACTCCCATCATGTGCACAACCGGACGTTGATGCTTTACTGGACCCGATAACGGCCCATGTTCTGAAGTGTCCCCAGTGTATTCCGATGTTGATGGCGGCATTCCTAGAGCCACCACAGGTAGTATCGGCTCCTGTTGGTATGGACATCGGCTCCTCCTCTGACTCCCAGGCCTTGGATGGCACACAGGCTGCCCCAGCATCGGTTGTGGACAGTACGAAAGATCATCTGTGCTCAATTGACATAATCTGCGAGGTGTTACAGGGACCGTCGTCTGCGGAGTCAGGCAACGAGAATGTTGCGTCTACCAGCCAGGATACAAACATTTGTCTCATTTGGCCCGTCATGTGCTGGGAGAAATTCAACCTTTTTATTTTGAGAAACAAACTGAAAAATTGGAACTTCATAACAAATTGACATATTTTTTGAGCATGCAAGGCTTTCAAACGCTTATAGTAGTTCGAACTATACCTACGGACACATTAGGGCTATAACTTGAGTAACAATTTTTTTTTAAAAAGAAATTTTAAACATTTTCAGAACTGTTAAACATTGTTTTTAGCATAACAAGAAACTGATGTTTTTTTAAAACTATTTTTGCGTACCAGTATCTAGTCAGCCTAGTAGTACGTTTAGAATTTACCTATGTCGTCCATTCGGAAGAGGAGTGGGTGTTATATTCCATATAGGTACCATAATATAGGCCCCAGTAACTTCATTACCCTTCACCTATATTCCTCCTTATATTACACTAGTAACGGTTTACAGGGACTGGCCTTTTACGTAGATACGACACTGCATTCAGAACGCGGGTTTTCCCTAGTTAGAAATCTCATACATTATGCATGAGGATTCTTAGAAGCACAGCAGGACTACCATCTCCTGTATAATATCTATGTATAAAGTTCATGCCCGACGTCATCCTTAGGCCAACACAGTAATACAGAGAGGTAGGACCCCTGGGGAGACCTATGTGTATATATACATCACATCTTGCTAAGACAGAGGAGACCGAGACTTCCCGGCCGACACACTGACCAGAGACACTGAGGTTCCTGCATGCAGACACTACAGCTTGCAGTGGTCTAACATCCCTTGCGTGGTGTCCAACTCGAGACCAGGATGGGGTCCCACAGTCTCTCACTTCAGGTAATGGGGTTGACTAAATCCTAGAGGGATTCTTGGCTTAACACCTATACACATGCTAGGTACATTTAGGTACATCTAGTTAGGGAGGCATAGTAGGAGTACGCATCTTTTTATCATGTGTTTTACATACTCATATGTATTCATGATTATTGTAAGATGGTAGAGCTATACCATCCATTTACCTTTATAGTACTGCTAATCATAAAATGAGACTTAAAAACAAGTTAGGGAAATCTTCTAACAACTTGAATACCAAAGTGTAATAGAAAGTTGCACCTCTTTAATGAACAATCCCTTATTTCCCATGATGAAACCAGATCATTCATATTCCCTAGTATTTGATTACAGACATTTGAACACAGATGCTTGCACATTTGCAGTGCAAAAGGTGCACAGCGCTGCACTAATGAACAACAAAGTGAGGAATAAATACAAAACCACACTAGATATCTCGAATGGATTTTTCTGCCAAAATATAGCACCTGAAAGCAGGTATTTGACCTGATTCAGCATTCTGGATTCTCAGAGGCAATTCTGTTGATTAACTCAAGGGTATAAGAATAGCCCTGGGCTGTGCTCAGCTCGAGTAACAGAACTTTACAACAATTTGATGACCATGTGTTGTGCTATGTCGATGAGATATATCTGATGGGTGATGACCTTTCTGTACACTGAACAAGAGTAGATCGCATAGTGCTGGGATTTGCTCACATGGGCAACAAATTTAACTTTAAAAAAATCAAAGATTGCCCACCTGAATTTCCTGTTTTTGGGATACAAGCTGTCAAGTGAAGGCAAAAGCCTTGCAACACATTTGCTAGAGAACTACTACAACCTTCGACTATGTTGAAGAAGTTACAATCCAAATTGGGATTCCTAAATTTTGACAGAACCTACATTCCGGATTACGCAGAAAGGGTTAAACCATTCTACGACTTGATTTGTTCAGACTTCTTAAGCACACACTGGACCACTGAACATACAAACATACTAAATTCAGTACAAGCTGAAATTCTAGCTTCAAAACACTTACACACATGTGTAAACACAACTAACCTGGTGATCCACACAATTGCGGGGGCATCAAGGTACACCTATGTTACATTTAATGAAGGTGAAACTGTAGCAATTACATATAAATCACACTTATACACCAATGCTAAAATTCGTTTTGCACCGACAGAAAAAATACTGACAGTGGTACAGACTGCTGTGGAGAGAGAGAGAGAGAGAGAGAGAGAGAGAGAGAGAGAGAGAGAGAGAAAGAGAGAGAGAGAGAGAGAGGGAGAAAAAGAGAGAGAGAGCACTGGCGCAGGGAAAAAGAATTATTGTTGTGACCACAATGCCTACCTTAGAGGCCGTCATGCGAGCAAGCGTTCCAAAGGCTAAAGCAGTACATCCATGTTGGATGCAATGGGCTAACCCAATCACCGCAACAGATGTAGATTACAGATTTGACTCTACACTACAAACACAAGACTTTCTGCAAAACGAACACAAATATCCTCTCCCTAATGGAATAATGCCTCTAGATCAGTACGATTACATCATATATGCTGATGGTTCTGCTCAGCCTGCCATAGGGACAAAGCACCAATATTCAGGAGCCTGCTCTGGCGTTGAGGGGCGCAAGCAGGATGGAGAATTCCATCCTGAAAACACCTACACGCAGTCACTTGGTGACTGCACTGCACAGCTGGCTAAACTTAGGGCTCTAATTCTAGCACTGGAGAATATGGATCCCAGATTCTCCACACTAATATTGTGAGATTTATATTATTGTGTCCAGTCTTATAATGAGTATCTACACTACTGGAGCCAGGATAGATTCAGAGATTCAAAAGGGTGCACAATGAAGCACAAGATGCTTTGGGAACAAGTAGCTAAGCTTGCCACAGACTCATGTAATACATACCTTGAGTTACCAACGTGTTGGCGTACATGTTGCAGGGAACTCCATGGCTGACGAAGCTGCAAAGGCAACAGTGCAAACTGCTTCAGTCGCTGCAATACCTCGTTCAAGTACGAGAATAGACGCAGACATCATGACGGCTGTCAACGCTGCACGCAATGATAACCATCTGCCAAAAGGCTTTCCACTCAAGTACTCCTACAAATTAGATTCGCAAAATGGACCACTTACTCACATTCCTGGAGTGGGGGATAGAGTAATACCGAATTCTGATTGCAGGTTAGGTTGAATTCTAGCTGCACACAAGGGTCTTGCATACACCCAGGCAGAGGTGGCTGCTACAATTTCATTACTGCAGCAACACTGTTGGTGGCCAGGTCTCTATTAACTTTGTCCTCAAATGCTGCATTTGCCAGCAGATGCAGGGTTTCACAGTGGCACTTCCACCAGAGACACCTCTACTGATTTCAAACAAGCCTAAATGGGGCTTTCAAGTAAATCTTGGTTGCAGTGGATTTCTGCTCTCGATTCCTATGGGTATGGACACAGCGGTCAGCTGACGCCAGAACTGTTATAAAGGATTTGCGAGTCTTTATCGGGACATATGCAGTTGGCACACTACATTCCGACCAATGTCCGGCGTTCACCCCCAGGGCTTACAAAGATGCCATGGAAGCTTGGCTGTGACCCTCTGTTATTGCGCCCCATAGCATCCCAAGGAAAATTCGGTCGTGGAGAAAAAAAAAACAGGACTTAAATCAGTCTTTAACAGTTAGGGTACTAGGCTCAGGTCACAGTTGGGTCCATTATCTATATGGGGTCCATAGGGCATTGAAAAATTTGCCTAGAAAATCCCTGGGTGGTCGGACTCCCTATGAGATCCTGTTTGGGGTAAAAATGTGGATCCCAGACCTTGACAGTCTCAGCACAGTGGCAGCTTAAAGGCCATTTGACATAAATGAGCGTCTGATTGCTTTACAGGAACTGAACAGTTTCCGGGGCAAACAAAGCAACGTCTAAGTAAAACGCACCGCCACTGGTGAAGTGAAGGAAGTGCCAAAAGCTCCTGGTTGGATCCCAAATGATTGGGGTTCTGGTCAGGAAGACAATTGTGGACAAGAAAGAATCTAGGCTATCCTACAGGGCGCCTGTACCTGTCCTGGAAGTAGAAGGTTCCCGAACAGCACTTCTTCCGCCTCTCGCCGCCAGCAGGAGCAAGAGATTTGTCTCCATTGATCTTATCAAACCACACTATGTGGTTGGTTCTCAACAGTAGGATGCGTGGGCTCCTGGGTAGTTGCCTACCTCCTCTTACTACCATACAGGAAATTCCGATGGAAGCTTTAATTACTGATGAAGCATCCTCGCCCCAGCAAGAGAGAGCAGTAACCAACAATGAAATATATCTTCTACCTGTTACTACAACAACTACTATACAATCAGCTTGTACAGAAACACAGATTTCAATTCGGAATCCTGACAAAAATGCTGTTTACATAAATGTACCACAGATCGAGTCATCTCCCAGTTCTACAAAACCTGTAGAGCTGCCAAAAATAGATCGAACTGCCTCTGGCTACTTCATCGACTTTGATGACTTTTCCTCTGATTCATCTGATCCACCAGCACCTCCACCTCTTGAGATGAGACAGCGTGTTTTCTATCTTTGGCTGAAAAAGACATACTTTGTTCCTCCATGGCTACATCTTTGGATTGCAATTGCGTTACTTTTCCTGGTCTTTTGCATTGGTTTTGTGACAGTCTTTTTCTTGCTTCTAAATGGACATGATCTCCCAGAACACTTCTGCAGTACAACTGGTAAACTTGGTTCTAAAACCACTTTCCTCATCACACGAAGAGACCTATTCCTGGTGAACATTTCAGCTGTTCCAGTTCCTGATGGGATTGTTTGGGATAGGATATCGAATGATGTGTATGACCCTACAGAACTTTTACAAATTCCACATTTGTTTAAATTATCATTGTTTGACATCATCACCCCTAGTACTATTCCTGATTATTGAGATATTGATACAGTGCATGAAATGCTAGAAGATCTAGGACATTCTATAGTTTTTATGATGAACTGTACAAAGGCACATCTACCTATGATGCAATGTTTTGTTTCTAACATTATGCTAATAATTTTTCGTATAAAGCAAGTACTCCATCCGCTGTTTTTAACTACACACAATGGGAACATTGCCCTAAACCACCACGGGGTAGTTCAAAAACATTTGCACAGAAGTATGCTTATTCTTCTGGTTATGATACATTAGACCCAGTGTCTTACTATTATAAGCTTGCACTATCACCTGCAAAGAAAAATATGCTGATAAACACCAAGCGGATTTATTCTGCTTCCTTTCTTTCCCAGCTGTCCACACAAGGGTTCAACTTTTGGAGGGACACTATTGATGTCAAATCAATTTGAGGGATTAAAGATTGGCAAGTTCAGGGTAACGAGGCTTTGCTTAAAGCATGCCTAATACTACAACAGATGATTTTCCCGAACAAAACTGTGCAACAAACATCATGCCTTGGTTTAGCTAAGATCAAGGATTTGAACACACCACGCATTTCCAAGTTTTGAAAACTGGCAGTTTACAAAATACAAGGAGGAAACACTAGACACTGTGCTACGCAATGGTACGTACAATTCATCAGCCACCAATTTGAGGGGAAGGTTAGTTTGGCTGTTAGATACTAACGGATGTCAAACACGGTTTCTGGGTAATACAGAGGGCTTTAAGATCAGCAGGCTTGACCTGCGCTACATGCAAACAGAACACTCAGGGATGGTGACAACTTACAGTGTTGGGAAGTCGTGCCTTGATTGGCTAAAAACCTCAACAGTGCCCCAAGTGAAACAACACTTGTCCCTTCTTTCTGATGACCTGTAACTACAGGACTTCTTGCTAGGGCCTCGAAAACCACATCAAAAACGCTTCTTGTATGCAATATACAAAGAGATATGGAAAATTTCTCAGCAGAAAGCTGCTGAAAGGCTGCGCAAGATTGACAGGGCTAATTTAGAAAAGGCTCTAGCAGTAGTTGACAATGGTATTACAACCTTGTCCTCTACAATGTACTCCCTCAGCGATAGACATTATACAACATGACACGTCCGCATTACAACATGGGCAGTTGCAACTGAGATCCATTATGCTATTGAATTGAACACTTCGTTCTGGTTGCGTACCATGGAAACATATTAATGCCACGAGCCTGTTTTCTCCATAACCAACATTCGAAACAGCAAATACTCATGGCACGCAAAGATGTGGCATACACTATGTTACACATATAGTTAAAGAAGTTACCTTTTACTGATGCTGAAACGCCTTCTGCGGATTGGATAATCCACGGGTTCATTACTAGGCCGATTTCAACATTCCATTTCCAATAAGGTCTACAACACCATCAAATGGGCAGATATGAAGCGTTAGGGGAAGGGTATGTGCATGAGTATTAGGAATTACATTTTAAATTCCGTTGTCGAAATAAGGAAACTGTAGTTGTTCTCCGTGGTTCTGGCTGCGAGAATGCTTCAAGTGGTTCCTTAGTGCGTAAGGAAGTTTCGCTCCACGGAGCTTGTAACGCATCCGTGGCAAACTTATCTTGCTACGTGAAAGGTTCTCCACTGCCATGATTCATTCAGCTTTCCGATTACTCTCCAGTGGGAGTTATTTGATAATGAACTATCAAGGTTGCTGCAGTATGAGACTGGACATAGCCTATCTTGTTACTGTTTCTTTCATTGTCACTTGTTGTACACAAGTACTGTTTCTACCTACCCGTACAGTTACGGAGGCGACACTTTGGCCTTCGATAAAGCTTTCAAACGTGCACTTTGATGCTCTGAGCAGACTGAAAGCATTAGTTTCAGAAAGATGTAGCCTTAACATCTGCAAAGGAGACGTTTGATATTCAAGTTGCAAGGTCCTCTTCGGAGATACAGTCACTACTCTACACTAATTTCTCACAACATTTTGGAAAATTGGTGCACCATATTTTTAACATGTCTCATACTGTGGGGTTAGCGCACTTTTTTAAAAGCTTAAGCTCTGGTTTGGTTAGCACCTTCCAGACAGTTTTCGGAATTATTCCATCATTCATTCACTCCATGCTCTGAAGCACCTTTGGAAGTCTTCCACTGGTCCAGCCCCTGATTGTCGGGACTGTGTTTTTATTTTTTCTGCTCTGCAATGGATGTCCCATTTCGAGGTCGAAGGGAACTGGCACCACCACATGTACTCCTGTGCCGTGAATGCATGGTGCAATGTTTCTGCGCACCCTTGCTTCAGGAACTAAATGACACAGAAAAAAATTGGTTCAAATGGAAATTCTACAGAAATGGCAATACTATTAGCCTATCTTAACTCCAAAGAACAAGTTACTTACCTTCGGTAATGATGTATCTATAAGAGACATTAGTAGTTATAGATTCCTTACCTTAGAATTACCCCCAGGCGTCTGGATCCGGAGAATTTTTCTGTAGCAGTACCCCTGCGCGTCGGTTGGTGGCGTCGGTCGACTTCGCGTCTGTCATCGGCGTCGTGGTCACCGGGATGACGTCGCGGTGTCTACTTAGACATCAGTTCTGACACGACTTTCCACGCCAGAAGCGCAGAGCCATGCAAGACAGTGACCACTGGTGCACAAAGCTAGGGCCCTGTAAGGGAATCCCTATCCCTAGAAGTCAGTTCGCAGAACGGGGAGGATGGGTGGGGTGGTAAGGAATCTATAACTATTAATGTCTCTTACAGATACATCGTAACCGAAGGTAAGCAACTTGTTTATCTGAAAGAGACCGTAGTTATAGATTCCTTACCTTAGAATAGATACCCCAGCAATGCCAACCCGGTGGAGGGTCTGCGAACTAAGTTCACACCAGGAAGTCCTGGAGAACAGAACGGCCGAAAAAGCTGTCTCTCCGGACTTGGCTATCCAGGCAGTAATGGTTCGTGAACGTGTGCAGGGATGTCCACGTGGCTACCTGGCAGATGTCAACCAACGGTACTCCACGTCCCAAAGCAGTAGTGGCTGCCGTCGCCCTGGTAGAGTGGGCACGCAGTCCTACCGGAGGTTCCTTTTTTGCCAAAGAATAAAAGATCTTAATGCATAAGACAACCCATCGAGAGATGGTACATTTGTGCACTGCCTGACCTTTCTTGGTGCCCACATAACTCACGAAGAGTTGATCATCCACCCGGAAGACTTTAGTGCGGTCAAGGTAGAAGGACAGCACACGTTTTGGGTCCAGACGGTGGAGTCTCTCCTCCTCTTTGGAAGGGTGCGGAGGCGGGAAGAAGGTGGGCAATGTGATGGTCTGGCCTATGTGGAAAGAGGTAACCACTTTGGGCAGAAAAGAATGCCTAGTACGAAGGACCACTTTGTCCGGATGGACAGCAAGAAAGGGAGGTTTGGAAGAAAGAGCCTGAAGCTCACTCACACTGCGTGCAGATGTGATGGCAAGCAAGAAAGCAGTCTTTAAAGTAAGGAGACGAAGAGGACAATTATGTAATGGCTCAAGGAGAGCACACATAAGATAAGTGAAGACAAGAGTAAAGTCCCACTGAGGCATTACGAAAGGAGAAGGGAGAAAGAGATGAGTAATGCCTTTCAGAAATCTGTTAACGATAGGGGACTTGAAAAGAGAAGGGTGATCAGGAAGGCGAAGAAAGGCCGAACTGGCCGAAAGATAGCCTTTAAGAGTGCCCAGAGCAGAGCCCTGCTGGGCCAAAGAAAGAATGAAGAGGAGAACCTCTGAAAGGGGGGGCAGAAAGGGGATCCACAGCCTTTGCTGTGCACCATGCCACAAATTTGTTCCATCTACAGGCGTATACCGTTTTAGTGGAGGGTCGCCTGGCTGCCAAGATGACGTTACAGACTTTGGGAGGAAGGTCGAAAGCTGTCAACTGTCGCTGCTCAATATCCATGCAAGGAGGTGGAGACTGGACAGGTTGGGGTGGAGAACCGTCCCCTGCTGCTGCGACAGAAGATCCTCCCAAAGAGGCAGTCTGATCGGAGAATCGATGGCCATGTTCAAGAGCTCAGGTCACCAGACTCTTCGCGCCCAGTCCGGAGCCAAAAGAATTACTTGGGCCCGGTCGCGCTTGATCTTCTTCAGCACTCTGGGTAGAAGTGGTACAGGCGGAAAAGCGTACAGGAGGCTGCAATTCCACTCCCGACGAAAGGCGTCGCCGAGCGGGTGCCGCCTTGAAAACTCCAACACGCAGAACTGCGAACATTGCGCATTCTCTTCAGTGGCAAATAGATCTAACAAAGGCTCTCCCCACTGCTGAAAGAGACCTTCCACCACCTCTGAGTGAAGACGCCAATCGTGATCCATCATGCACCGGCGGCTGAGTTCGTCCGCCCTGGCATTCAGGGAACCCGCCAGGTGTTGAACCACCAGGGATATGCCTTGATATTCCAGCCATGTCCAAAGTCGAAGAGCCTCTTGACATAGGGTCTACGAACCCACCCCGCCCTGTTTGTTCAGTACCACATGGCGGTGGTGTTGTCCGTGAACACCTGCACTACTCTTCCTTTGACAGAAGGAAGGAATGCGTTCAGTGCAAGATATGCAATGGAGTGTTGGTGGCATGGAGGGAAGGGTAGCCTCGAAGTGGAGGGAGTAGCCCCTTTGGACTATCTGCAAAACCCACCTGTCCGACGTGATGTTGTGCCAGTGGGGGAGGTGATGGCAGATCCTGCCGGCCACTGGCAACTGATGGCCCTGAAAAGTCGGACTAGGAAGATTTGGAAGCTGCTGCAGGGGGGTCATTGGTGGACTGGCCCGCCCGCTGGCCCCCAGACCCGCGACGCTGGGTCCCACGTCCCCAGTTATGCATAGGCTGGGCAGCCTGCGCGGCCCTGTGGCTCTGGGTGGAATGTGGTGGGGCACACCTTCCGTAGCCACGAAAGGGGCGAAAGGCAGACTGCATGGGGCGAGAAGTTGCTGCAAGGCCCAAGGATCTGGCTGTGGCCCTAGAGTCCTTGAAGCGCTCGAGCGCGTTGTCCGCTTTGTCACCAAACAGGCGACGGCCATCAAAGGGCATGTCCAAAATTGTGGATTGGACATCCCCAGAGAAGCCAAACAATCTCAGCCAGGCGTAACGCCTCAGGGCTAATAACGTGGAAACTGTCCTAGCCAGCGAGTCGGTGGTATCCAGCCCACACCGGATGGTGAACTTAGCTGCGGCTCGACCCTCAGCAACAGCGCGAGTGAGCACGGCCCGGGCCTCCTCCGGGCACTCTGGCAGCACTTGCGCGACCGTATCCCACACTGTGTGTGTATAACGGCCCAAGAGACATGCGGTGTTCACAGACCGCAGTCCTAAGCTGGCGAAAGAAAACATCTTCTTCCCAAGATGGTCCAGCTTCTTGGATTCCCTATCTGGGGGAGCAGTAGGGAACGCGCCTTTTGAGGATGAGGCTTGGACCACCAAGCTCTCAGGAGTTGGGTGTTGGGAGAGGAAAAGTGGGTCGCACGGGTCGGGCGGTGGCATCTGGCAATCATCCTGTCCACAGGAGCCCCTGTGCTGGGCTTGGATCAAGTGCCCAGAAGGATGTCAGTGAGAGCCTCATTAAAAAGGCAGCAGGGGTTCCGAAGAGGCTGATGCCGGCTGAAGCACCTCAGTCAGGAGGTTAGTCCTGACAGCCACCGTAGGAAGCTCAAGGCCCAAGGCCTCAGCCGCCCTATGCAACACCACAGCGTAGGAAGCCCCCTCCTCTGTAGCCACAGTAGGAGGAGAAAGCATACCAAGGTCTGGGGAGGTATCCAGACCACTGGCATCACCCAACTCCTCGCGCCAGGCCGGCTCCTCAAGTTGGTCTGCTAGAGGGTCAATTGACCCCTCCCAGCCCTCCTCAGGCTGCCACTCAGGGCGATAGGGAACGCCAAGGATGAACACCGGTTCAAAAGCACCCTTCGGCGCCAGTACCGACATCGGACGACGTCGGCCGGTCACCGGATCCAAGTCGGGGTGACGCTGGGGTCGACGCCGGTTGGGGGCAAAACCGGCATTGGGGGCGTTGTCACTGGAATCGGTGCCGGGGAAGGTACCATGAGTTAGACCGGGGCCAATCCGGCTCCATACATGGATCAACGGGGGCCCTTCGGTGCCGAATCCGGAGCCGCCGGCATCGAAATCCCAGGGCCCCCAGCCAAGTCCGCGGGCCTGAAGGCGCGCCAGCAGAGTCAGGCTGCCCAAAGATGCTATGGAGCGCTTCGTAAAAGGCACAAAGTTGGTCAGGGAACGCTCCGGGAAAGGGAGGGAAGCAGTCCCAGTGGGCTCCGAAGATGGAGCCGGAGCGCCGGGGAAAAGACGAAGAGCGACGATGCTTCTTTGCCTTCTTCTTGTGCTTCAACTTACCGGAGGAGTGCGAAGACTTCGAGGAGGAATGGTGATGACTACGCGACCGGTCCCGCGACCTTCCTCTCGATGGGGACCTCGAACGGCGCGGAGCGGACTACCAGGCCTCCAAAAGCTTTTGGGACTGCTCCTGCAAAGACTTCGCGTTCATGGCCCGGCAGTCAGAGCACGACCTCGGATCGTGGTCGCGCTCCAGGCACCAAAGGCACACGAGGTGCGGATCGGTGACCGACATCAACGTTGAAGCCGGTCCGACGATGGGACATACCTCGTGCACCAAGAGTCTGGGACTCGAAAAAGGCGTTGACATAAAGTCGAAAAAGGGTTAGTCAAAAAAGACTAAGGGGCACGCTCTCTCCGGATCTGCGCTGGCTGGCACGGAAAAAGAAAGAACTGACGTCAGAACGCAGGGGCGGTGTCTAAGTAGACACCGCGACGTCATCTCGGCGACCATGACGCTGACGACGGATGCGGAGTCGACCGACGCCACCTACCGACGCGCAGGGGTACTGCTACAGAAAAATTCTCCGGATCCAGTCTAATGCCTGGGGGTAATTCTAAGGTGAGGAATCTATAACTACGGTCTCTTTCAGATTTGGTAGTCAAAAGGCCCCAATCTGAAGGACAGGGCAACATAACATTACTCAACAAAAGGATGAGTGTACCACAATTACAACACAAAAACACACGGAGTCTAATTGAAATTAATGAAACAGAGCTTTGAGCACACGCTATTACAAATTCAAAGCAAAGTCATCCAGTAGTCGACATCTTCAAATCTTTTCTTTAATTGAATAATGCTTCTTACACCAGCCAACACAAGTTTCGTCTGAGGGTGAGTTACCCTACAACTTCCTCAGGGCTGGAATATTAAATTGAATAAATCTGTCTTATAAATTCATCTAGTTATTAATAAGTTAACCATATCCCAAGTGTTTGTAGGTACTAAACTATAGTACTTATTACAATGTGATACACCGGAGAAAACCATGCTTCAAATTGTACAGGTGCACCCCTTTTATACTTGTCACGAGTGGCAATTTACAACATATCGGCGGGTGCTCACCAGTAACTGCCCAGAGCTTGCCCTCACTACGTTCCCAGACCAGACTGCACCTGAGATTCGGATATTTGTACTATGAGATGATTGTTTCTACTTTTGCTGTGTTTTTACTGTTTTGGGTTATTTTCCTGTTATGTTTTGTAAACATTTTCACTACTTGACCAGGTACACACCTGTCACTTAGATACCACTTCTTCACTCCCACCAACTCATTAAATTTAAAGGCTCTGCAACTTCTAGTTATTCCAAATAATACACATTATTTTTCCAACGCAGAGAGAGACACAGACGTAGAAAGACGCAGAGAGGAGTGGCTAGAGAGTTCCGGCAGCCGTGGACCTTGGGGGTGTTGCAGGGATTCTGCACATACACAGAACTATGCGCAGGAATATGGGACCTCGGTGTATAGGGGCTAAGCCTTCCCACCATCTTAGTGCCCACGAACCCAGGACCGACTAGCTATAGTGTCTCACTCGCTCTCCTACACACTCATGAAGTAGCAAATGATTAATGCAAAAAGAACAATTGATGGACAGAATGCAGAACACTGTCATACATTCACCCCAGTACAGAGATCTGGGCCTAAATCCATTGTTTTTTGCTCACCATACCATTCCAGTTTGGACCCAGCCATATGCAAATCAGTCTTGACCCTGCGCCCAATGGGAACAGTCCAGACCTAACTGCCAGGCCAGGTCCTCCTGGACTGGAAAGAAGCATCCTAGGACCGGTTTCGGGTTTCACCCCTCATCAGCCAGGATAACTGGACTCCAGTGGCATGGAGAGCACGGGACCCGCGTCTGGGCATACCCGTCCCACTCGGGGTGACAAATGCAAAAAGAACAATTGATGGACAGAATGCAGAACACTGTCATACATTCACCCCAGTACAGAGATCTGGGCCTAAATCCATTGTTTTTTTGCTCACCATACCATTCCAGTTTGGACCCAGCCATATGCAAATCAGTCTTGACCCTGCGCCCAATGGGAACAGTCCAGACCTAACTGCCAGGCCAGGTCCTCCCTGGACTGGAAAGAAGCATCCTAGGACCGGTTTCGGGGTTTCACCCCTCATCAGCCAGGATAACTGGACTCCAGTGGCATGGAGAGCACGGGACCCACGTCTGGGCATACCCGTCCCACTCGGGGTGACAAATGCAAAAAGAACAATTGATGGACAGAATGCAGAACACTGTCATACATTCACCCCAGTACAGAGATCTGGGCCTAAATCCATTGTTTTTTTGCTCACCATGCCATTCCAGTTTGGACCCAGCCATATGCAAATCAGTCTTCACCCTGCGCCAATGGGAACAGTCCAGCCCGAACTGCCAGGCCAGGTCCTCCCTGGACTGGAAACAAGCATCCTAGGACCGGTTTCGGGGTTTCACCCCTCATCAGCCAGGATAGCTTGACTCCAGTGGCATGGAGAGCACAGGACCCACGTCTGGGCATACCCGTCCCACTCAGGGTGACAAATGCAAAAAGAACAATTGATGGACAGAATGCAGAACACTGTCATACATTCACCCCAGTACAGAGATCTGGGCCTAAATCCATTGTTTTTTTGCTCACCATGCCATTCCAGTTTGGACCCAGCCATATGCAAATCAGTCTTGACCCTGCGCCCAATGGGAACAGTCCAGCCCGAACTGCCAGGCCAGGTCCTCCCTGGACTGGAAACAAGCATCCTAGGACCGGTTTTGGGGTTTCACCCCATATCAGCCAGGATAGCTTGACTCCAGTGGCATGGAGAGCACGGGACCCACATCTGGGCATACCCGTCCCACTCGGGGTGACAAATGCAAAAAGAACAATTGATGGACAGAATGCAGAACACTGTCATACATTCACCCCAGTACAGACATCTGGGCCTAAATCCATTGTTTTTTTGCTCACCATGCCATTCAAGTTTGGACCCAGCCATATGCAAATCAGTCTTGACCCTGCGCCCAATGGGAACAGTCCAGACCTAACTGCCAGGCCAGGTCCTCCCTGGACTGGAAACAAGCAACCTAGGACCGGTTTCGGGGTTTCACCCCTCATCAGCCAGGATAGCTTGACTCCAGTGGCATGGAGAGCACAGGAGTGGGCCCACGTCTGGGCATACCCGTCCCACTCAGGGTGACAAATGCAAAAAGAACAATTGATGGACAGAATGCAGAACACTGTCATACATTCACCCAAGTACAGAGATCTGGGCCTAAATCCATTGTTTTTTTGCTCACCATGCCATTCCAGTTTGGACCCAGCCATATGCAAATCAGTCTTGACCCTGCGCCCAATGGGAACAGTCCAGCCCGAACTGCCAGGCCAGGTCCTCCCTGGACTGGAAACAAGCATCCTAGGACCGGTTTCGGGGTTTCACCCCATATCAGCCAGGACTCCAGTGGCATGGAGAGCATGGGACCTAAGTCTGAGCATACCCGTCCCACTCGGGGTGACAAATGCAAAAAGAACAATTGATGGACAGAATGCAGAACACTGTCATACATTCACCCCAGTACAGAGATCTGGGCCTAAATCCATTGTTTTTTTGCTCACCATGCCATTCCAGTTTGGACCCAGCCATATGCAAATCAGTCTTGACCCTGTGCCCAATGGGAACAGTCCAGCCCGAACTGCCAGGCCAGGTCCTCCCTGTGTCTGAACTGGGGTGGCGAAGTGAGCGAAAGAACGATGATGGATTCAACCCAGATCTGTGATTGGGGGTGAGTGTCTGAAAAGTTTCAGCGCTCCGTCCATCATCTCCTTGTGTTTGCAAATGATTAGACACCCCAGAACACAACGCTCCCGGATCTCTCAGGAATCGTGGTAACAAGACACACCTTTTCGCACACTCTCTCGTACATGTCCACAATAGGAACTGACCGAAACACGAGTATAGTTTAAAATGTTTATTTTAACTATTGTGTTCAAAAACGCAGTATACAAGCCACTACCCGCAGTAAAATGCACAAACCTAACACAGTTAGCATTGCAGCAAGGCCATATATCATAAAGGGAGATGTCATCATATAAAGACAGTGGATAAAGGATTATAACGCCTAACCACCATCCCCTTGGTAAGAAGAAGCTTTATTATATAATAGAAGATCTCTGGGCTTTGTCAGCAGACCCCATACCTTAGTGCCTAGATGGTATGTCTACATCATAGGAACCGCATGGCTCTTCTCCCTGGAAAGCTCCCTTATCAAGTGTGTGTCACCTAAACATGCATCCCCATAATATCAAAGCACGAGTTTCCAGCAGCAGCTGTGTTAGCATGTTTTGTCTAGGTGCTAGGGACTGACCAAAACAGAATAACAAGGGGCATTGTTTATCGACCTTGCTCACAGTGTTCAGACTAAACTCCAGGAACAGGCAGAGAACGAACAAAGTAGAAGGTTCTCATGTGAAAAGCATAAACAGTCTTGCTAAAAGTAAAGCCATGTAGTAACGGGCGCAAAAGCAGCATCATGGTTGCTGGGCTCATGCTAACTTAGCGATGTCGACAATGTCCCTATCGGCCACGTGACAGGGGAAATACACCGAACCACTCATGGCATTTTCTGCTGCAGCTACCATCATTTGACAATGAGTGGGAGTGGCAGTCAAGGTGCACTGAGGAGTAGAAGTAGGAGTAGGAGAGGCAGGAGTTCTCAGCTCTCTGCCTTCAGCCTTAAGCCTCAAGTCTCCCAAAGTGTCCCCCACGCAGTCGCTGGCTACTGAATAAATATCAACCAACTGAGGGGAGCGGGGTGGCTGCAGAAAGCTACCAATAAGAGTGAGCCCTGGATACTAGCAGAAGGACTGGGTGCGGCATGCGGGGGAACCCGGCGAGCCCCGCTCGACCCTCTAGTTAGCACCGTTCCCCCACTGCCTGGCCCCCAAACCCAAGGACCAGTGGACCCTAGCAAACTCCAGGCGGCACCATGTTCGAAGCTAATGCCTAGTGTCCTGCAGAAGCTGGAGAGCCAGCCCTACACCCCCACTTTGCAGAGACGCCTTGGGCAGGGAGAGCTACAAAGAAGGCAGGGAAAGCTGCCAAGAATGGCGGAAGGAAAAGAAAAAGAGTCAAAGGCCCCCGTAAGGGCTGTTACCTGCTCCGGTCTCCTCTGAGAATGTAAGGGAGTCGTCGCCCCACCATATAAGCTCCAAAGCCCGCATCTAAGCATGTGCTGGCTAGCATAGACAATGTCTTAAGCCACCAATTACATTGCCCTGGCTCACTCCACCCTGATCCGTGCCTGGCTTGCCAGATAACTGTGGCACCAGGGGGAAGTGGCCAGGCGAGGGTCAATCCCAATCGCTTCAACCCGGCAGGCCGCCAGCTGAAAGAAAGTAGGGGCTCAACCCGAAAGAGCCAACAGTTTCGCCATGTGCCTAATCCACCTGGATAACTCCAGCCCCATCTACACAGCCACAGGCGAACACGTAGACGGGCGCCGCAAGCTCCGCCTCAAGCTCACCTGCTTGTCGCAGCACTCAGGCAACAGTTCCTCAGAAGTACATAACAGGGGAGCGCACAGAGCAAAATTCTACCAATCACATCATGTACAAAAGGAAACCAACCACCTGATCTAAATCAGCCACAGAGGGGAAAGTCACCCCGGCTCCAGCCACCACCCAGAGTTCTTGGAGCGCCACCCAAGTGCACCCAGCCCATAAGTCATCCCCTCAAGGCCCCCACAACAGGCCTTATCACGCAGTTCTTTCAAGTCCCTCCCCACAACGGGGACTCACCGGTCGCACCCACCAGCAGTAATCTTGATGGCAAAGAATTGGTGCCACCCACAGTCAGTACAAGCAAGAAACCAGTACCGCATAACCTTTGTGCACCAATGGGGAAACATAGATCTCATTCATGTTCTAGACTGCAAGGTGCACTCAGGAACGATATTTGAAAATTTTGGCAGACTCTCAACACTCTCTCCAAAACCAACTACCTCTGAAAATGCAATGAACCCTGCAGTGTTTACGAAAAATGCGTAAGTAATTACTGCACAAACCCATTACCATTCCTCACCTGCCTCTCCGGCACTAACTGCCTGAGAGGCAGCTAGCCCCAGCATGTCCATGATTGGCGTATCCGTACAAAACCATGACTTGGCTGCCCTCTCAATCTCCTTTCTTCACAACCTGGAGTCCAAAATAGAAAGAACATTGTTCAGAACATCAGAAGCAACAAGGCAATCACTTCCAGACAAACAAGACACCAACAGGATGGAGGACTTGCAATCAACCACCATTAGCGCAGCACCAAACTCCATAGCTAAAGCACAGATATGGCAGCCTACTAAAATTGAGTTACGAATAGATCTCCTCTACTCGATCGCACAGTGCCTAGTAAACCTGGGCACCAAGATAGACCTCATTGGAAAAGAAATCCAAGGCAGCCTGGAAGAGAGGTTGTGCTCTTGTTCATGTGCAGCTATCATTGACAGATGGGCAACTCTTCCTGAGGTCTTAAATTAGCTTTTCACCACATTCACGGGCAAAGTTGGCACCCCCGCACTAAGTAAATTACTCGTCCACTGCAATCAAAACTTGGAGGCTGCAAACGTAGAAGGGTCACACTTCAGTTCAGCTCAATCATAAACTTAACAGACAGTCCTGAGCCAAACCCTGACACCCTCTGCTCACCTTCTTAAGACAACCCATCTCCCATCTTAATGGTGCCTAGTCCCCGCATCACCGTCCAACCAACCGGTAAGGAAAACATGGAGGCTCAATCCATCTCAATGCAGTCAGGAGCTCCTCTCTCTAGGAGGGCCAAGAAAAAACTAAGCAAACAGCACAAAAAAGCAACAAAAATCAAAAGAGCAGCATTCCTGACGACCACCCAGAATCAGCTTTCCTTGGCAGTAAACGATCACACCCCGTTGTATCCAATTTTCACTTCAAAATCAGATACCAACAACTTAACAACTACAGAGGGAGTAGGTTCTGATACCAAGACTCTCTCTGCTTCAAAGAACATAAAGGAAGGTCAGGACTCTGGTTTGGTAAGCTTGGCACCCAAGACCACACTGCCCCAAACGAACAGCAAGGCGAGGGCAGACGCCAGTACTCGGGCCACTTCCACCTATGAGCCAAGCACAGACTCTAGTGAGCACAAGCTCAGGCTCCCACCAATATGCTCATATGGCTTCATAGTCAGCCCAGTGCTCTGCTAACTCAGGGTACCACCCACAATGCATTCCTGGCGGTAGAGACTTCGGGCACTGCACTATCAAGCACCTTCCCAGCACACAGAGCTCAAACACCAGAACTAACTGCTGTAAAGCTGGGGACACGCACTCAAGAGGAAGTGATAACCACCAGATACCACATCAAATGCCCACATGACATCCTAAACAGGGGCAACATACTCCGGCTATTCAAAAATATACCATCTCTGGTCCACAATCATTCAGATGATCTTGCCTGTGTCAGGTACTAGATTCTTCCCGGAGATACCCATGGTGAGTCAACTTTGATAGGATTTCACCAACAATCACATCAAGTCGCAGCGCTCTATGAAGCATCCCAGTTGGTGAAATGGGGGAAAGACACCAAACACCCTCAACCAGAGAAATACCCTCACTTGCTCTAAGTCCCTTCTCACAAGAAGGGGGCTTACTCTGTTCTGCGAGGCACAAACGGCAGCAACGATGCCAGTAAATACCAAATCAGGCCCAAGACCCCAAAGGTCCTTAGAATAACATGCAAAAACAATCAAAGGGCTGTGTATCCCTGGCTCACCATGACAGACACCACACCCGGCAAAAGCCCCACTCAACGGCATCCCTAACACCAATATCACACGGACGCAAGGCAAACATCCCAGGACGGTAGTCCTTTGGCCACAACTGACAATCATTTCTTAGAACGTCGCAGGCCTTAAGAAACCCACTGAGGAAAACTCAGGCCTCAATTACCTTCACAATGGAGACATTTTATGCCTACAGGAGACTTGGAACACCGAAACCATGTTGCTTGTAGGGAATTATGAATTTCACACCGCAGCTATAAACATAAAATATTTGGCCGTCCATTCGACTGTCCATCTTCATCAAATACGCCCAAAATATAGAGGCCATTGAAATACCCACCAACTCACACGCCCTTCAAGCACTGCTCATCAAAGGCCTAAAGTGCAAATCCCAACCCCTCCGACTGCTGCTAATTGACTGTCACCTCAACCTGGCACAGTATCAGAAAAAAAAGGCTCTGGATTCTCTTGTAACCATGAGTGAAGAGCTACTAAACAAATACATCTCTCATTCGCCAATTATAGTTGGGGACTTCAACATCAAGGCCTTGAACAAGTTCTCTAATACCACTAGTCCGACTGCAGATGATGCACCCATTCAGGTTCTTTTCAACAACCACAAATTAATCTCCGCCCAATCGTTAAAAGAAGCCCACAACCCCCATTGGCGAACTTTTCCCACTTTCAGGAATATATCCACCATTGATTATATCTCCGTCAGGGAAGCGCTGACTTCTAAGCTTCATGACTTTGAAGTTGATGACAGGGATGAGAGTGAACACAGACCCCGCGTGCAACCCTGCAATTAGACTCTGTTTTCGATAGGGTGGATCGGGGCAGGCTGTGGGAAAAAAATAACAGTATGGGGGTCCCCTGCCAGCTCCTCAAGGCGATAATATCCCTATTTCAGGGGACCTGAGGCTTAAACAGGGTTGCATGCTGGCCCCTCTCCTTTTTAATCTCTACACGGCTGACCTGGCCATTTCATTGGAAAGCGCCAGTTTAATAACACCAAGGTTGGGCAGAGTGCACCTCCCAATCCTGCAGTACGCAGATGACATCGCAATCATGGACCATTCCAGAGTTGGCCTACATAGAGCCCTCAGCGCACTCCATTGTTATAACCAAGCTAACAAACTTCAGGTGAACCAGAGAGAAACAAAAGTTATCGTCTTCGGAAAATATCCACACAAGAAACAAACTCATTGGCAGCTAGGAGACCTACAGATCACAACAACTTCAACCTACAATTTCTTAGGTGTCTGGTTCACGGAAAGGGCTAAACCTGCATCTCACCTAAGGCATTTTAGAAACAAGAGCACCAGTCATTCAAAGTCTGAAAAGACTACACTGTCGCCTACACAGTTCAACCGCTGAACCTATACTGAAAGTTCTGAGAGCAAAATTGATCCCATCTCTAATTTATGGCCACTTAGCCTTTCCTGGGGCCTTCGACATGCACCTCAAGAACTCTTGAATCACTGCATACAAACAAATCATTCCATGCGGCCCGAAAGGCCAGAAGAGCAAGGCTGAGATTGGAGGTGGGTCTCGGGAGACAAGACCTCATGTGCAAAGGAAACCTAGTACAATATTATATTAGGGCCGTGCGGACCCCAGTGTATACACTAACAGCCCAACTTAAATCAATCTGTGGAGAGGAGGGTTCCCCATGGAAAATTCAGTTAGTAAAGGCAATCAGCTGCTTGAATATTGAGACTGTCAAACTGCACACCCAGGAAACACCATACCCAGCCTTGAAAAAAGCAGTGAATAGGCAGGCCATGCAAACCTCATTCGAGGCGGATATTAAAAGGCTCCGGTACAGCTCCATCACAGAGACATTAGATGCCTCTTATACCCCGGGGATGGCTCAGCCCAATTTTTATCAAGCGCTCACAGCCCAGGCACGAAGGAAAATCCTCTTTATGAGGCTCCCCGCCTTACCAATCATGTATTTCAACCTTGCATGGGTGTGGCGCGACGAGGCAACATCATGCAGACTATGTAATTACCGCAGCAGATCTTGGTTTCACCTGCTATGCTGCTGTCCCAAACTTGCCAGAGATCGCCACCGTCTACTAGTTCCACTATGCTGGGCCAATGGTACCAGACTGTGGAGAGAATCCTCGGATCTGAGCTTCTTAGCCAACTCACCTATGATCCTACCCAGACTGGGGAAGTTCACAGCCGCTATCCGATTCGCATTCCGCAATGTCTCAACAGGGTGATAATGGCATTGTCGAAGCTTGCCACATGCTTTCTTTCCTTTTCCTCTCAGGGGCTGGTGTCAATCCACATCGTATATCCCAAGGGCAACAAGAAAAGTCCCCAAAGCCGCTGTGTTCTGGGGCACTGCATGACGAACGCTTCGCTTTTCCCAATTTCTTGCGCCAACCTTGAGGGCCTCTTACACAGATGAGGCTAGGATGCAAAACTCAACGAGACAAAATCCACGACGCTCTCTTCCATAAAGAATCCTGAGCTCTAAGACATTAAAAAATTAAATGGGCTGGATTCGAGAAGTTTCAAGAACCTTCTTCTTTTCATCCTAAGGGACTTAAGGACACTCAGCCTGCCTTCTGTGGCTGCACAAGCGCAATACACGCACCTTGTACTTCTTCCCCCTTGGTACAACCCTGGAGCCCCTGCTTAGAGCACTGAAATGATGAAACTTTGTGAAATGTTCTTATTTTTAATAATCTTAAACCTTGTTCACATGGAACTGCGTTCTTTTAAGAAATATCACAGATTGCATTTTACACTTTGTATAAGCTTTTAATAATAACTGCTGTTTACTGTACTTATGCGAAACAGCAGTGCATGGTTGTTTACATGTAATGATTTTAAATAATCGAACATGAATAAAATTGAATGAACAAATATACACAACAAAGGAGGGGCGTTCCATCCCAGGTCTGTATGATGCTGAATAAAGCATAGATTCCATGCGTTATTCAGCATCATACAGAACTCCTATTAATCTACTATGACAGACATCATGATTATAACACTAAATACCCAAGGCTGATTCCCCAATTATGCGGAAGGAAATCTTGAAGTGTCTCCAACACAAAGCAGTGAATATAGCTCTCCTACACAAGAAGGATGTTACCTGATTGCGATCTTATTGGTTCTCATCTCAATATCATGTCACCAACACATCAAAACCAAAGGGCACGGCCATATTACTACGCAGGAGAGTTTTCCTTTGAGTTGGACACCAAAAAGGTAGACATGGGAGGCCGGATGATAGGAATCAGGGGCAGACTAGTTAATCTCTTGACGCTATACTCTATATATGCCCTCAATGATTATAAGGAAACGTTTTATGCCAACCGCCTCCCAACAGTGGCACATTTTACCAAAGATCATTTAATCAAGGCAGAGATTTCAATGTGATCCTCAAATCTATCGAAAATAGGCCTATGCTGTCTTATTAATCGCAGGGCCCCACAGTCTCTCCTTCAGGGCATGGCAGTTATTAATATAGAGGCCATTTGGAGAACACAACACTAGGGAGAGAGGGACTACACATTTTATTCAAATGCACACAGGTCTTACACGCGTATTGATTTATTTCTCACCTCAACAGCTTTACAACTACAAATTATCCACATTGACCCGAAAATCCGATCTGACCACACCTCGGTGTGGTTACACCTGGACATCGTAAAACCCTACCGCCAAACACACAGACCTTGCCGTAAGAGAGAGGTGGCGCTGAGGGACACATTGGTTAGACAATGTATACTAGAAGCGCTTGATCACAATTTCAAGGAAAATAATAATGGGAGGTCAGGCAAGGCATATTATGGAAGGCTGCTAAAGCAGTCATTACAAATACGGATTATATCGCACACAACCACTTTTGAATGGTTGGGAATCCAAAAGAGGAAGGATTTGGATGATGAGCTTGGTAGGTTAGAATCTCTACATAATGTAAGGCTTCCTTTTGTACACAGCGAAACCTGCACAAATTGAGAAGGGAACTAGAGTAATTATTAATGAAGGATGAAGTTAAAAAACTACTGTATATCCAACAACAGTATTCTGGAAGGGGGGCAAGGCAGACCGATTATTAGGATATAAACTCAACCAGACCAGCATGTGAAACCATATACAAAATCAGGGCTGCACAAGGCATGACTCACACATCCATCTCAGATATTCTGAAATGTTTTACCACTTACTATGAGACCCTCTTGACGGGTGAATCTCTCTCCCGGAACAAGACATATATCGTAACGCTTATAAGACCAATATATAAATAGGGATGACCTCCTCCATCTAGAAGATGAAATTACAGCAGAAGAAGTCTGAGCAGTTATAACTAAACTGCTGGGCCGAAAGGCATCAGGGTTGGATGACTTTCCAGCCTCATTCTATAAAGCTTTCATCATCATTTAGCACAACCGCTAACCAAGATGTTCAATGCAATCCTAACCAGTGGCATTATCACAGACACACTGTTGAATCTGAAATCACAAACCAAGAAAAGGCCTAACCTAATGCCAATCATACTGCCCTACTGGCCTACTTAATACAGACGTGACCATTTTGACCTCAATATTAGTATTACGCATCAATACGATATGGCATAGCCTCATCTCTCCACAGCATACCAGGTTCGTCTGAAATTGCCATACTGATGACAATGTCAGGTTGGTGGTTTCACTCATGGAGATAACAGAGCGCCCTCACACACGATGAATCTCCTTTCATTAGATGCAGTGAAGACTTTTGATAGGGTCCTTTGAATAACAACATTCTAGACTAAATCCCCCTATGCCCTCAAATGAAGCACCTGATTTCAGCAAACTATCAACACTTGGTGACAAGGACACTGTTAACAGAGAGTACTCCTCACAGCTGCCCATTGGAATGGCACCCAACAGGAATGCCTGCTCTCTCCATTAATCTTCTCGCTTACAATGCATCTATTCATCCAACGCGTACAACATAATCAACAAATAGAGGACTTATTTGGGAAAAGGGGAACACATGCTTTACGCCGATGATGTCCACTATTTTCTGGCAGACCCTGAATCTTCCCTCCCCGCCCTGAAACATGTATTAACTTGTCTTGCACAAACTACTGACTTCACCATAAATTGCTCCAAGTCTTGTGGTATGGGGGTCTGAGCTAATCTTGATAAATCACGGGCCCCTCCAAAATAATGGTTTTGCCTGGTCCCGTAAAATTTGCAGCCCCACACATATTCCTAATTCCATGGCACATTTATACCAATCCAATGTTCCTCCAGCTCTGCAAGATCTATAAGGGGACCTCTACCGTTGGGGAAGACTGCAGATCTCCCGGTTTGGTAGGCTGACCTCTGTCAAGATGAACCTTTTTACAGCGCTTATTATACCTCGCGCAAACACTCCCTTTACAGTTCCCTCACACCACCATAGTTCAAATCCAGACACAACTTTTATCATTTGTCTGGCAGAACCGCACCCCCAGAATCGCTAGAGTCAATCTTTACCAACACATTATGGAAGGAGGGTTAGGCTTCCAGAACATGTGCTCATATCTTCAGGTAGCCCAAATATGCCTAGCCTTTGATCAGAATCATAACACCAATGACAAGTGCTAGGTATAGGTTGAGCAACATTTCTCTCGGATCCCCTTGGATAACCTGCTCTGTAGATCAGCCAGGGGCCCACAGGGAGAGGACCCTTATGCTCACTGCCAAACTAATCTTATTGGACACTTGACAGCGGGTTACATACAGAGCTGGGCCCACTTAATTTACCTCTCCTACGTCATCAATAACCGACAACCCCGACATTTCCCCAGGCGTCTGTGATCCACATTTCCAACGATGGAATAACTAAGCGCACTGACACTAGACAAGCTATATTCTAACATGGCTCTGAAGTCCTGAGAGGTAATCCAGGAAGAATTCCAATTAGACCTGGCTGACAGTTACAAGCTCCCGCAACACTTACACTTGGATAATAAAAAACAGTTGAGCAAAAACAACTTTAGAAACAATCATTCATGAAAAACACCGAAGTAAAGGAATCACATGGTTTCAAAGATCAATTTCACACCGGGAGCCTATGCTACACACAGTTACGCATCTCTTTATGAGAAAGACCTGGCACAGGAGATAGGGGATGATACCTGGCAGAGAATATGGTAGAGCAGTAAATTCATCCATATGCACCTCACATAAAGAAAATGCATAAAACTCCTCACCCTTTGGTATCTGACCCCATGCGGCTTCAAGAGATGTTCGGCAGTCAAGACACATGTTGGAAAAATTGTAGGGGTAGAGATACATTTCTACAGATGTGGTGGTCCTGCCCCATGGTTCAATTATTTTTTAAGGAAATAATTTTCTAGATTTGTTCAAGAATGGGGGTATCACTAGCACCTCAACCACTGGTGATGCTGCTTGGGAATATGGATGAAGACAGTGAATATCCTTATAGCACGCCCAAGGACAAGCTCATTGCTCACTTTCTAGTAGCGGCCAGATTGGCATCAGCTCAATTTTGGAAATAACCCATAAGCCAGCTGCTCCATGTGTGATGGGGGAGAATATGTACCATTTATGCACTTGAAAGGTTAACCGCAACGCTTCACGATAGACTGGTTAAATTTAAAACGGTGTGGGTCCCTGTCAAGACATTCTTGAAGGCAATAGGGGTGTGAGGCATGACCTGGGAAGAATTTGAGAACTGGTGCGAAAAGAAGGTTTTAACGAGATGACCTAAGACTCGGATCGCTCTGTATTAAGCTTCCTACTATTTCAATGAGACTGTGCATTTTGGCAACATAAACGTCAAAACTATGTGGGACTGAGTCCGTGCACACCATCAGAATATGCTGACCTAAGTCCTGGCTAGCTCATAGTGCACCAACTTGACCTCTAACCTTGCAAGGTACCGGATGGTACATGCAACCTTAGAACATGACAACCCTGATTCCCCAAGGAAATAGTGCGAACAGATCTTACCCTTTCGATGTCAACCCTTTCGCTGCTAGGCATCCAACCCACCCCCCGTGCTAAGCCTTATTTCTTTGCTATTTGGGTTAGTTCGCGCTTAGGCCCCTGTAACTTTTTGTCCACATAAGGTATCCACGTCAAATTTGCGGCCCTTTTTTTCCCAACACCCTGAGGATTCTAAAGGTTCCCAGGGTTTGTGGATTCCCCTGGAGGGGACCCAGAAATTAGCCAAAATACAGGTAAACATTTGTTTTTAAAATTGCAGCAGAAGAAAGTTTCTGTTTTTTTCCCGCAAAAGGCATCAACAAAGGGTTTGTGGTGCTGAAATCACCACCTTCTCAGCTTTCAGGGACAGGCAGACTTTTGTCAGAAAACCAACATTTTCTACACAGTTTTGGCATTTTACTGGGACATAGCCTATTTTTCCTATTTTTGGTGCTTTCAACCTCCTTCCAGTTAGTGGTAGAAATGGGTGTGAAACCAATAATGGATCCCGGACAGCTATACATTTCTGAAAGCTAGACACAATTCTGAATTCAGCAAGGGGTCAATTGTGTAGATCCTTCAAGGTTTTGTTTATAGAAACTAACACTTAAAAATAGAAAATATTGAAATTGAGTTGAAAAAAAGACATTTGTGCCAACGTTGTCACCTGTAACTTCTTCTAAGTATGACAGATTTTTGAAAGCAATAAACTGTTATATCCGTGGACCCTTCAGATTGTGGGGATATATAGGACTTGTAGGTTCACCAAGAGCCTGAGGAACCTAGTGGCAATAACTGAGCTGCGTCTTGCAATGGTTTTTCATTGTGTACCGGGTATATAGCAATTCATTTGGTAAAATATAAAGAGTGAAAAATAGGTACCAAGGAAACCAATATAGTTCCGAAATGGGAGCTAAATATCAAGTTTATAAGCAGTGGTTTTTTGCACATCTCCAAAATTGTGGGTACCCATACAAGCATGTGAATTAGAGGACATTTTTCAAAATGACTTCTTTTTTACAATTTTGTCTTACATTTGCAAAGAAAGTCAATTGGTAATAACACTTGTTCTACCATTCTGTGTCCCCCTAAGTCTCCCGCTAAAAATGCTACCTCACTTGTGTGGGTAGGCCAAGTGTCCACGACAGGAAACGTCCCAAAACACAAAGTGGACATATCACATTCTTCCAGTGAAAACGGACCCTTTTTTTGCAAGTGCCTAGCTGTGGATTTTGAACCCTAGCTAAGCTCGCACCTAGGGAAACTTAGCAAATCTATACATTTTTGAAAACTAGACAGCCATGGGAAGCCAGGATGGAGTTACTTGTGTGGCACTCACTAGGTTCTGTTACCCAGAATCCCTTGCAAATCTCAAACTTTGTCAAAAAACACATTTCCCTCACATTTCTGTGATGGAAAGTTCTGGAATCTGCGTGGATCCACAAACTTCCACCCACCCAGCATTCCCCAACGTCTCCCGATAAAAATGGTACCTCACTTGTGTGGGTAGGCCTAGTGCCCACGACAGGAAATGGCCCAAAACGCAACGTGGACACATCACATTCTTCCATTGAAAACGGACCCTTTTTTTGCAAGCGCCTAGCTGTGGATTTTGAACCCTAGCTAAGCTCGCACCTAGGGAAACTTAGCAAATCTATACATTTTTGAAAACTAGACACCCATGGGAAGCCAGGATGAAGTGACTTGTGTGGCACTTACTAGGTTCTGTTATCCAGAATCCCTTGCAAATCTCAAACTTTGTCAAAAAACACATTTCCCTCACATTTCTGTAATGGAAAGTTCTGGAATCTGCGTGGATCCACAAACTTCCACCCACCCAGCATTCCCCAACGTCTCCCGATAAAAATGGTACCTCACTTGTGTGGGTAGGCCTAGTGCCCATGACAGGAAATGGCCCAAAACGCAACGTGGACACATCGCATTTTTACAGTGAAAACTGACCCTTTTTTTTGCAAAGTGCTTTGCTGTGGATTTTGAACCCTAGCTCTGCTGGCCCCTAGAGAAACCTAGCAAACCTATACATTTTTTTTGTTTTTGTTTAGATTTCTTTTATTGAGTTTCAAAACCAAGAAGGAGAACAGGCCAGCGAGTGGCACACATTCATCGGATTGCAATCCGGCATAACTTGTGATATGGCTAGCAATAAAATGCGAAATAAGAAAAAGAAGAAAAGAGCCCCCACCCCCCTTCCTCTGTGTCCAACATCCAAATGTGGTGGAACATTGGTGTATGTCTGTACAGTGTAAATCTAATGTAGGCCTCTACAAGGCCGTTGTCGGTGGACCCATGGTGTGCGGCGTGTCGGTCAGCCGGAGCAGTCTGAGGTATTTAGGGCATGTGAGCTCCGTGAATTCGTCAATAAGGAGTGTAAGGAAGGGCTTCCAAAGGTCGGAAAAAGAGGCGCCAGGGTGAGTGAGATTTTTTCCATACCCAGTATTCCCCACATCCGGTGAAGCCAACTAAGGCGGGTAGGGGCCGTTTTTGTACCCCAGTGGGTTAAGATGCTTTGCACCGCTGCCCCTAGTGCTAGGGCTATCTGCTTGCCTCGCCTAGATTTAAGGGGGAATGTGAGAGGATTCGGGAGGCCAAGAAGCGTGTATGCAGGGAAGCGCGGGAGTTGAGTGTCGAAATGGGAATCAATGTCATCCAGTACGTGTTTCCAATAATCCCCTAACTGTGGACAATCCCATAAAAGATGTGTAAGTGTGCCCTCAGCGCCGCAGGCCCTCCAACAGAGCGGACTACGTGAAGGATTACCCCGGTGTAAGCGCGCAGGCGTCAAGTACCAGTAGGTGACCAATTTAGTGGCCGTCTCGATCGAGGACATGTTGCGAGCAGTATGTCGCGCCCTATAGTAGATCGAAGTCCAGTCCTTCCCTGTCAGCTCCCTGCCCAGCTCTCTCTCCCATCGACGCTGCCCCGGCGACTTCTCATCGCCAGAAGGTGGGCGTATAAATTTATACAGGTCCGATGTCAGGTGGGCATCTGTGTGGCGAGTGAGGAGCCACTTTTCGAAGGGAGTGAGGTGTCTCTCCGCACCCGCGCGTATTGCATCCTGGAGTACCCAGTGCCGAATCTGAAGATATCTAAATCTTTCAGTCTCTGGCAGTCCGTGGTCTCTGCGGAGGTCCGCAAATGAACAGAGGCCCTCAAGGTCAAAAAAATGTCCTATGGATCGGCAAGATTCCTCCCCCCAATGTCGAAATGCCCGTTCGTCCAACCCCGGTGTGAAGTCCAGATTGCGCATTATGGGTGTGATTGGGGAGGGGTAAGTAGTCAACCCTCTGGTAGTCGCTACTCTGTCCCAGGCCATAAGCACGGGTCGAGTCACCTCAGAAAGATAGAGATTGCGGGGTCTCCCTGCGCGGCTGCTGAACGGAACTCCCCAGAGGGGCCGTCCGGCTAGGAAGCGGTCCATGAAAAGCCAGTGCTTTTCGGATTCCGGGCGCGACCACTCCACTAGAACCCTCAATTGGGCTGCTCGCCAATAGGCCCCCAAGTCCGGCACCCCCAATCCTCCCTCATCGGGGCTACAGTAGGCCAGTTCCCTACGCATGCGGGCCCGCTGATCACGCCAAACGAAGCGGTCTATGGCCTGCTGTAGGGAGTGGATAACCCCGGACGGGGGAACCAGCGGTAGTGAGTGGAATATGTAAAGAATTTGAGGCAGGATCACCATCTTTACAGCTGCTACTCGGCCCAGCCAGGACAGTGCATGCGGCCGCCACTTCCGAAGCGACTCGCGGACCCGCCGGAGCAATGTGGTGTAGTTTAGCGTCTTGGTGGTCGCAATAGTCGCTGCGATGTGTACCCCTAAGTACGGGAGGGACTCATTAGCCCACTGGACTGGGTACGTGTTCTGCAATACCCGTAGCGATGAGGGAGACGGCGAGCGCCTGGGACTTGTGCATGTTAATTTTGAACCCGGAGACGGCGGCGAATCTGTTCAATTCCGCTAAGAGTGCCGAGAAAGACTCGCGGGGCTGCTCCAAGCTAGCGACGACATCATCCGCATATAGGCATAGTTTATGTTCCGTCTGCCCGAACTTGGCGCCTTTGATGGCCGGGTCGTCCCTGACCCTCTGTGCCATTGGCTCCATATACAGGGCAAAGAGAAGCGGGGACAGGGGGCAACCCTGTCGCGTCCCTCTGCTAATAGGAAAGGCTCGGGAGGCGGTCCCATTAACCCGTACCGTGGCAGTAGGGTTCGCATAGCTGCAGAACACCCACTGAACAAACCGGTCCGGGAGGCCAAAGTGTGTGAGCGTAGCCCGGAGATAAGGCCAGTGCACCCGGTCAAACGCCTTCTCGGCGTTGACCGAAAAGACCATACGTTCCGCCGGGAAGCGCTCCGACCGATCGATGAGGTAAGGAGGCGCCTGGTGTTGTCGGGGCACTGGCGGTTGGGAATGAACCCAGATTGATCCGGGTCAATCAAGCCCGGGAGTTGAGAGGATAATCTCTGCGCCAAGATGCCGGTGAATATCTTTAGATCTACATTAAGGAGCGATATGGGCCTGAAGGAGGCACAGTGTCGTCGGTCCTTGCCTGGTTTAGGTATGACAGTAATTAAGGCCTCCAACATCGCGGGGGATAGCGTCGTCTCTGATGTTGTGCCGAGGGAGTTGAAGAGTCGCGTTAGGAGCGGTGCGTGCACCGGACAGAAAGTTTTATAGAACAGAGAGGAAAAGCCATCCCGTCCCGGGGACTTGTGGGGCTTTAAGCGGGAGATTGCCGCGATAACCTATTCAGGTCTGATAGGGGCAGCAAGTGCCGTAGCCTGATCCTGTCCCAGTTTCGCAGTTTGGGCCCCCTCCAGATATTGCTTGACACCCTCCGCTGGCAGGGATTGTCCTGTATACAGATCTGTATAAAAAGTGCCAAATGCCCCCGCAATGTCCTCGTCTTCGACAAGGGGTTTATTCTGCTGATCTAGAACTTCGGCGACCCGGGAAGATTGTCGCTGCACTCGGAGTTTATTGGCCAAGAGTCTCCCGCATCTATCCCCCCCCACATAGAAGGAGTGTTTCAAGCGCAAAGCCGCAAACTCAGCCCTGTCTCCGTCTAACCCTGCCAGCTGAGCCTGGGCAGCCTTAAGCTGTTTCCAGACCCTGGGGGCCCCAGTCCTGTGGTGGATGCGCTCCAGCTCGGTCACTTCACCCATAAGACGCTCCCTCTTCTCTCTCCTAAGTTTATTGTCCGCAGCTGCAATGCTATCAATTCTCCTTGGACCACTGCTTTCAAGGCCTCCCAGAGTGTAGTTATGCGTGTTGTTGGAGTATCGTTAAGAGCCAGATACGTGGCTATGCAAGAATCTATCTGTTGGGTTACTGAGGGACGCTGCAACATAGTTTCTCGGAGGCGCCAAAACCTTCGTGTTGGCTTAGTCCCTGGGAGAACCAGTGTAGTGTGTACAGCCGAGTGATCTGATAGTGGGCAGGGGGCTATCTCAGCCGACCGCAAACGACGGGTGAGTGTATCAGCGGTATGTCATAAGGTTTCTGCACATACACAGAGCTATGCACAGGAAAATGGGACCCTGGAATACAGTGGTTTGCCACCATATACCATAGCACCCAAAAACCCCAACCCAACTAGCTTAGCATCCCATTAGCACCCAAGTACTAATGTTTGGACAACCCAGAACACGGTATCTTTATCTCAGGACTCACTGAAGCAAGAACACTCTTTCGCCACTCACTCGTACTTGTCCACAAGGTGCGTAGGAAGAGACACTGGATAGGTTAAAATGTTTATTCCAACTTACGTGCTCTAATGTACAGTACACGTGTCAGTACTAATAGCATAATGCATATTACTAATATAAGCAGCATGGTTACAATTCCATAGAATACAAACGGGGAAAGCATCTCAGAGCTCAGTGGATAAACGTATAAATAACATTACCACCCTCCCCTTGCAGTAAGATAGTTTATTATAAAATAGAAGACCTCTGGGCTTTGACTAGCGAACCCCCATACCTCAGTCTCTAGATGCAGAATTACATCAGCAGGACATCATAGCTCTTCTCACTGAAAGGGATTTCTCCAAGTGTGTTTAAGCGCTAGTAAACCACAGTATTAAAAGCATATCAAATTCTTCATGGCAATTGCACATAATGTTATGTCTGGGTGCGCGAGACTGGCCATATCAGGAAGAACCAGAATACATTGTTATGCGACCTTGTACATGTTTGTGCAGACTGAGCCCAAAAAGGTGAACAACAGAAAATGCAGACAGTGCAAAAGAACTTGGCACGAGCAAAGGGCGAGGAAGGCCCGGCTCAGTGTAACGTGCGCAAAGAAAAGCAGCATGGCAGCCAGGCCTAGGCCAACATAACAAGGCAGGTAACAATCCACAAGACACCCTCCCCTGGACAGTCCGGCGGCCAGGACAGAGGCCCATCAGAGGAGAAAAACAGATGTCGGAGCACAGGGAGCGCCCAAACGGCGAAGGGCAGGTCAATCCATGAAAGTGAAAGTGCAGAAAAAAGCCATACCCTCCAAGAGTTCATCATTGGAATCGTCAAAAAACATAGATGCCATCCAATCCATGAGTTCGAAAGAGCAGGAATGCTCCTCAGCAAAGGGAGCATCCATAAGCAATGCGGGACAGCTTGCGTGATAAATAAAACAGCTTCGTTGTAGGAGATCCTGGGCAGCCGCCCAGATATCCCATTGCGCCAAAATCCCCAGTGCAGCCGCACGGCGCCATACAGCCAGCGACGGAACAGTCCTGCTCATGGGCCTCTAAGGGACCCATCAACTGAACAAAATCCGGAACAGACAATGACGAATTGGAGAGGCAATAATCCAGAGTCCAGGTGAAAGGACAGCGGACACAAGTCATCACAGGTTGCACGCAAGTGAAATACGCAAAGCGAAATGAAAGAGTATATGACACACTCAGTGTCGCCAATGGCAAGACACCAAAACCGGCCAAAAGGCGCTCACGGAGCAGCTGGAGGCGTTCTGGATCGAGCAGGTCCCATCGGGGAGCAGCCATTGCGCAGAAAGCAAATTAAGAGCAAGACACCAGCCGCTAAAGCGAGGATCAATGGGAAACCGCCAAAGACACTGGAAAATATAGAATGTATGAAAGCCGGGATGACACCAAAAATAGTTTGGAAGGAGGACACCAAGCCCGACCCAACGACCTTAAAAAAGTGTACTAGGCCTTCAGTGTTAGATGCGTTAAAAATACGATGTATTAACTCCCCAAAATGTTGGGGGAGATTAGTGTTTAAAAGGGCCTGTATTTCACTGTGGGTACTCGCCACCTGGAGAATGAATGTCTCCCGGGCGGACGTGAGCATAACTTCCTCGTTTAATAATAGTGCCTTTATTCTGCTCAGTCTATTGAAATCTGCTTCCATGGTAGGGATGGAAGGCCAAATAGAGATATCAACCTTGCCATGAGGGGGAGGAAAAAGCACATTTTTGCAGCAGACAACCCTGTGCGAAACTGTTACAATGTAAGGAATGCCAGCCTGCAGGCCACAACAGTTTTCGTTATTTAAAAGTAAATAACTACCATTGGAAAGGAGAGTGAAAGTAGGAGAAATAACAGGAGCAGGAATACCTTTCAGTACACAAGCAAGATTAGGAGAGGAAACGCTACATGAGCCATGCAATTTAATGTGTTTACAAATAAGCGAATGACCTATAGTCGAGTCGCAGTACTCCCCCGTGAGAAAGACTTCCTTGCCGTCCCGAAGGCATTTATACATGAAAGGCAAGGACCAGAGTTCATGCAGGAAAGCACTGCCCAATGGCCGGTAACGGCCCACAGGATAATGTTTCATGCACGAGTCAAATTCAAACAAGGAAAATGGTAAAGCTATAACCCCATGGACTAGCCATACAGCAGAATCGAGTTCTGCAACAGAGAACGGCAATGGATCCACCTTTTCGATATGTAATAGATTGTAAGTTGCATCCTTCATGGACATAAATTGCTGTTTATCAGTTAAGTTAAAAGGTAGAAATAAGGCAGAGGTGTTCAAAAAATGCCAAGGAACTTTACCTAACTTGAGCGTTTGTAAAGTCCATGCAAACTGCATAACTGAACGCAATTGATTCTGACCATGATATAACACAGAAACATCATCTTGTACAATATCGACAACAGAGGACACAATATTCTCTAAAGTGTAAATGCGAGAAGACAGGGTATTAATACTATTGTCAACAACAGCAAGCACCTTTTCCATATTTGCTTGATCTATTTCCCGAAGACGGGAAGCAGCTTCCATTTGTGATAGCTTCCAGAGTTCATTATATGTTTCATAAATGAATCTCTTAGGTCGGGGACCACGAGGTCCCAAAACAAAGTCGGACAGATCAATATTGCCTGTAAGGAGGGACAAATGTTGTTTAACAGAATCAAGGGACGAATGTTGCAGCCATTGTTTGCATAATTTACCAACAGAGTATGTAGTGACTGTACGGGCATCAGTAAACCTCGGATCAGGCCTATTCTGTGTGTAGCTAGCACCAGTATCATGAAAACGCATTTGACATGCATTAGATGATATAGGCCATACTAACCAGGGTGACTGAACCAGCTCAGAAACATTAAACGAATTATTTTGTAACATTGCCTGCAGGGACACGAGGGACATATTGAATCGTGAGCTTTCATTTGGAAAACTCGACAGGGATGGTATTGATGGCGTATTCAATTGTTTAGTGGTTGCTAAGCCCCAACATGTAGTCTGATAGATGGAAGCATTTATGAACATAATTTGGGTAGGGATGAGGCACGCACGATGCAACGCCTCGGTTCCCTGTACCTGCCATGGCTTGGAGCCCCAAATAGATTTTAAATCCACTATATTATCCCAGTACTCATAACCACCCACAGCTAAGGCACTTAGAAAGGAACCTGAATAAAGCAATTTGGTGTGTGTCAACATAATTTTCTGAGTTGATGTGTTATTTAGTCTAAAATAATAGGATGCAGGGTTCGACCGATTAAAATCAGTGAAATAATTAAACTTATTTCGAAGAGTTTGAGAGCTACCTGGCAAGGGGTTTGGACAATGTTCCCATTGAGTATAGTTAACAGTACTACGCAGGGCACTGGGCTTATGGAGAAAATGATTACCCCAATGTTGGTAACAATACAAATCGGCGTAATTAGCAGAATTCATATATAAATCTTCAGCATTAAAAGATGCATAATATTTTAAATCGGCAAACAATGCTTCAACGGCATGCACATCCCAATCATCAGAATGAATATTATTTTGTACTACATCACCCATTGAAACACGAAGGACATTAGGTACATTAATAATTTCCGTCGGACCATGGATTTGATAGTTCACTGCATCCCATACGATGCCATCAGCAACGGGGAAAGCTGAAATGTTCACAAATGTGTGGTCACGCTTCATGATGTGAGACGAGGAATGAGGAGCCAAAGTTCCAGAAACATAGTCTACAGCAGAGCGTTCAGGTAAATAGTGACCATTAATTAGTAGAAAAAACACTGTGACAAAGCCAATGGACATGAACAAAAATATCAAGAAAAGTACCAACCAGATGTATGTCCAGGGGGAATCAAAAAATTGTCTCTAAACCAGGATATAAAAATACTAAACTTGGATGGAACTTTTGAAGATGTGGAATCCGAATCAAAGGAATAACGAGTCGGGCTTAGTGGCGTTGTTGGTTGATGTGCCACCGATTCTGATGCAGGATAAGTATACTCGTCCTCGTTGATATTGGTGGAGAGTTGGGGATCAATCATAGTTTCAGGCAAATCAACCATCTCAATTACAGCATCAGCGATAGTTCGTGCAGATGGACTATGAACATATGTCCGATAAATGGCAGGACAAGAGACCGCTGGTGTGACACTATTCAGGATCGGCCAGGCGCTGTAGCTTGACATTTTCAACTGAGATGTATCTGTTCTCTTTGCGACCAGGAAGCGGTGGTAAAATGACTGTACGTGTTCCCTTCAGGCCAAGAACTGGAACCGGTGCACGAAAAGAGGGGCCAAATTCCTTTTTGTTTTCAACCTTCTCTCGAACCAGTTCTCCAATTTTCGGAAGCCAGCCGGCTACCGGAATCTGCAACGCAGGGTCTGTGGCTGAAGGTAAATGTGTAGTTGCAAGTTTGTCTCGGGCTTCTTGTAAGTCCTGTAACATAGCAGAATGGTTATCTACATCAAACTTGGCGGATTGCGCCGCGATGTCTGGACCCTCAAGGTCAGGCACAAACATTCTTATGCCAAAGAGCATTTCGTATGGGGTCCGCCCACCCAGAGGTCTTCTAGGGAGATTATTAAGTGCACGCTGAACGGTATACAAATGGGCCAGCCAGTTCCTGCCAGTACCTATAACCCTAGCTGTTAAGGATTGCTTTAAGTCACGGTTCATTCGTTCAACGATAGAGTTGCCCTCAGGCCTATACGGAGACGAAAATTTCACCCGCACCCCAAGCGAAGCCATTGCATCCTTGTAAGCCCTAGAGGCAAACGCTGGACCTTGGTCCGAATGGAAGGTGCCGCATGCGAAAATTCCCACAAAGACACGCAAATCCCTGATTACATTTCGGGCGTCAGCACTCCGTTGTGGCCAGACCCAGAGAAACCGTGTGCACGAGTCCACTGCCACTAAGATGTATTTATAAGCAGTGTCTGATGAGAATGGACCGCAGTGATCCAAGTAAACACACCCAAAGGGTCTGTTAGCAATGCAGAGCGGTGTTTGTGGTGGACGTGTTACCGTGGAAGGCTTAATCTGTTGACAAACGTCGCAAGAAAGCACAAAAGCACGGGTGTCTTTATATAACCCACGCCACCAATAACGCTGCTGCAAGATGGAAACCGTAGCTGACACACCTGCATGAGCAGAAGCCATGCCTTCGTGTGCAGCTGATATCAAGGCACTCCTGCGGTCCGCGTTGGGGATCAGCCGATCTCCAACGTCAGGTATAGTTACATAAGGAACCTGATCGGGACTTAATTTGTAAGAATACTTGGAAGGGAAACCTGTAGGGTAATTATCACCTTCCTTGGTTGCAGCAATAGCTGCTAAAATAACAGGGTCTATTTTAGACATGGACCTGGTAACCGCTGCTACTGAACACGTGACTACTGCTGAACGGGCAGCTTCATCTGCCAGATCGTTACCAATAGCGTGTGCGCCCACCCGCTGATGGCCTAAGGTGTGAACCACCTGTGTGAGGGGCAGACGTTGTTGCAATTCTGCCACTCGAACCCAAAGCATTTTATGCTTAATTGTGCTCCCTTTTGCGTCCTTGTAGTCGTTTTTCGACCAGAAAAACAGATTGTCATTGTAAGATTGTACACAGTAAAAAGAATCACATACAATAAGAGTGGTCTCATCCTGTGAAGCGAACTCAAGTGCAAGTAGTAATGCATGCAGCTCGGCCAATTGTGCGGTACTATCCCCAAGTGTGCGTGTGTGCACTACAGTGGATTTGAACTTGCCATCCACAAAGGATCCTGCAACAATAGCACATGCAGCAGAATAAGCGTGCTTGGACCCAGTGGCCGGTTGCGCCGAACCATCGGTGTAGATCACACATTTGTAATCCTCAAGCGGTAATAAAAACAAAGGAGGAGGATGAACGAATTCATACTGCAAAAACTCCTGAGTCTGAAGAGAAGAATCAAAAACAAAAGTGACGTCCGAAGACGTCAAAGATGTAGCCCATTGTATCCAACGGGGATGCATTGCTTTTGAGTTCGGTACACTTGCCTTTGTTACTGCCTCTAGGGCAGGACAGGGTGTTACCACTAGAATCCGCTTTCCCTGTGCCAGTGCGCGTTCTTTTAGAATCGCCATTTGCACTGCAGTCAGAACTTTTTCAACAGATGTAAAGCGCAATTCAGCGGAAGTGTACAGATGTGACTTGTATGCGATAGGTACTGTATCACCTTCATTAAAGGTTAAATAGGTGAATCCCACCGCCCCCGGAATTATTCTAATCACCAGGTTTGTGTGGTTATCACGAGTCAAAAGATATTTAGACTCCAAAAGGTCTGTCTGCAAAGACTGCAGAATTGAGGTGTGCTCAGGCAGCCAGCAAGACCTTGAATAAGTAGGTTGTATCAAAGCATACAAAGGCTTGATACGCTGGGCATATTCGGGAATATAAGTACGCCCGAAGTTCAGGAAACCCAGCAAAGACTGAAGCTTCTTCAGAGTATTTGGGGGGCACAAATGTGCACATTTTTCCAAGAAATGGGGGCTAAGCCCTTACCTTCGTTATTGAGCTCATAGCCCAAGAACAGAACGGTAAATTCAGCAATGTGTGACTTAGCAAAGTTAAATTTGTAACCCTGCTCCGCAAATTCAAGAATAATGCGGTCCACACGGGACAGATGCTGATATAACTCGTCGTCTGTCAGATAGATGTCATCAACGTACGAACATGCGTCTTGATCAATGTCATTTAACAAAGAAACAACACGGGCGGCGAATATACCCGGACTATTTTTATAGCCCATGGGTAATCGCCGGAACTGGAATAATTTACCACCGGATGTGAATGCGGTCCATTGACCACTCTCCGGGGCTAGGTTGTGCGTGTAGAAACCGTTTGAAAGGTCAAGTGTCGTTTTGTATTTTTTACGAACAAGACTGTCTACAAGCGCAGAACTGTGTGTATTTTGCACCGCAAAGTTCCGACAATGAGTATTTAAATGCCGGTAATCCAAAACTAAGCGGTACGATCCATCGGGTTTAGAAACCACGAAAAGGGGATTGTTCATAGGTGATACGCATGGTTCAATTACTCCCTGATATTCCAACTGTGTCAGAATTTCGGAGACGGGGCCTTTTGCCTGCCGTTTGATGGGATATTGGGGTTGTGGCTGCGGTAGTGACCGCAAAGGTATTGCATGAGGAGGTGACTCTTCATCCCATCCCACATGGTTGCGGTATAACGCTGGTGCCAGGTACACAGCCCACTCAGCTGCAAGTGCTTCAGCTTTGTCTTTTGGGACATGCCGTGAAAAGCTTGGAAGGATTACCTCCTCTCCTTTATGTGCAGCTAAAACGAATGGGGGTGGCCAATCCACCTCTGCTAACAAAATGTCATATGAAGAGGTTAGATTTTCCCAAAAAATCCCTTTTATTTCACGCGGTATGTCACCTTCAATTTGTATGACTATATTATATAGTCTGTCAGGGGGTGCCACTCTCGTGTCAGCTGTCTCTACAGTAACGAATGTTTCAGTTGCTGTCGCCTCCATATGAGGACGTAGCGCCTCCCGCACTATGGTAACTTCCGCGGCGCTGTCTAGGAGGGTCACTGCCCACGTCCAATTCTGGAGTCTCGTTCTCACGGTCTGAGGCATATTTCGCTGTGACAGCGGCAACCTTTTCTTCTGAAATTGCGGTCGAGGAAGATGAAAATCTTCTGCTTTCCCTCTGACTTGTTGTCGAGGTTGGTCTCGCTCCTGGGGAGCCTCTCGGCCCCTTCCTCTATCTTGCCGTCCTCCTCCACCAGCCTGTGACGACGTCTGGGCCTGTGAAGAACGAGGAGAACGCGTATCAGAGCTCTGAAACCTTTCTGGTGATTTAATCCTTGACCTATCACGTAAATCATAAGTACGTTCAGAAGAAACCGAAACTGGGGAAGCGCCTCTCGACCCCGGCTTCTTTTGTTGCTTACCCTGCTTTTTCTGTCTCCAACTCTTTTTAGTGAAGACCGGTTTATCATCTTTCTCAGATGCACTTTTTGTTTGTATAACTTGTGTTTGCGATTGAGTTTGCATTTTTACAAAAGGCTTGTTGCCTAGGCTATTTCTTCCAATTGTTTTATAAGCCCGGGCTATTATTTTCGGTAATTCGCGAGGCCTGTCCAACTCTGGGACCAAAGCCAAAGCATTCGCTACTTGAAAGTTCATAGCATCGCCCTTGACATTTCCAAGGATCAGCTCAGCTACTACATCAAACACTCCCACTAGTCTCATCCCTAATTCCACAGCCGCTTCAGGGCCATGTTCATCCTGTACTTTTTTAATTACAGAGGGTAGAACCGTCATGGAAGGAGTTCCAAAACATTTTGAATAAACTGCTGCGAATACCTTACCCCAGTTTTCACATGATGTCAAATCGGGGATTATGTCTTTTGGCAAACTTATCGTGAGGATGCGGTGTTTATCTACTGGGGATGTATGTGGAAACACTGCTTCTATCTGATCGAACTTTTCAGCAAGCCAGTAAGGATAGTCGTCCTTATTTTGTGGACGTTTGCCCATCACAGAATTTACCATGACAGGACTTATAGTCACTCCAGCTGCAATAGCTGGTTGGCCTGCGACTACAGGAGCAGCTCCATGGAGGCTACCTGTAACGTATGTCACCAAGGCTCGATGCACTCGCACCAATTCGGTATGCATAGTGCGCAGTTCCGCAAGCGGTAATGCCAGATAATTTGGATGCGGGGTATACCCGGCCAATACAGGCCAAGTGGCCCCCTGAATTGACAAGGGGCCTAAACGAACTGCGGTAGTTGGTTGTGGTAGGGCGCCATTAAACCAAACACGGTGCTGCCAAGCCGTGAGAGGCACTTCAAGAACAGTATAGGGTCGATAGGCAGCAGGAACAGCGGTGGGCTTATATTCATGAAACAGCTTATCACCTGCATCCACCGCTTCAAAAGTGATCCAAGTGTAAAACACTTCAAAGTGATAAGCCGCATCGGCTTGAACCACAAAGACCAACTCGACCCCAGTATCGGGCACTCCATACACAGCTAAGTGGTCTCGGAGTGCTCCTCGACTATGTGCAGCTATCGCCACACCAGCCATGACTAAACAATTATATACGACAACCTAACAGGGAGCACAAAAATGGGTCTATTAACTAACCTTTTTTAATAATATCAAGCTTGAAAGAACCTATAAAACATTCAATATAGGAGGTATCACCGTCACATACGCCTCCGGAAGCGTACGCGAGGGGTTTGTGGACAAGCACAAGCACTACTCAAGCGTCTCGCAGATAAGCTGCCCCACGGTGGTCGCGCCATGTCATAAGGTTTCTGCACATACACAGAGCTATGCACAGGAAAATGGGACCCTGGAATACAGTGGTTTGCCACCATATACCATAGCACCCAAAAACCCCAACCCAACTAGCTTAGCATCCCATTAGCACCCAAGTACTAATGTTTGGACAACCCAGAACACGGTATCTTTATCTCAGGACTCACTGAAGCAAGAACACTCTTTCGCCACTCACTCGTACTTGTCCACAAGGTGCGTAGGAAGAGACACTGGATAGGTTAAAATGTTTATTCCAACTTACGTGCTCTAATGTACAGTACACGTGTCAGTACTAATAGCATAATGCATATTACTAATATAAGCAGCATGGTTACAATTCCATAGAATACAAACGGGGAAAGCATCTCAGAGCTCAGTGGATAAACGTATAAATAACATTACCACCCTCCCCTTGCAGTAAGATAGTTTATTATAAAATAGAAGACCTCTGGGCTTTGACTAGCGAACCCCCATACCTCAGTCTCTAGATGCAGAATTACATCAGCAGGACATCATAGCTCTTCTCACTGAAAGGGATTTCTCCAAGTGTGTTTAAGCGCTAGTAAACCACAGTATTAAAAGCATATCAAATTCTTCATGGCAATTGCACATAATGTTATGTCTGGGTGCGCGAGACTGGCCATATCAGGAAGAACCAGAATACATTGTTATGCGACCTTGTACATGTTTGTGCAGACTGAGCCCAAAAAGGTGAACAACAGAAAATGCAGACAGTGCAAAAGAACTTGGCACGAGCAAAGGGCGAGGAAGGCCCGGCTCAGTGTAACGTGCGCAAAGAAAAGCAGCATGGCAGCCAGGCCTAGGCCAACATAACAAGGCAGGTAACAATCCACAAGACAGGTAAGGATGTAATCTAGACGTGCATAAGATTTATGTGGGTGCGAATAGAATGTGTAGTCTTGTGTGTGTGGATTGTGAAGCCTCCATACATCCGTAAGCCCCGCCTCCCGCAACAGGTCCCATCCTGAGGTGGACAATGCCCCAGTCTGGCCCCAGTGCTGCACCGACCTGTCAACAGAGTCATCAAATGCTAGGTTAAAATCTCCCCCTAAAAGGATCGACCTGTCTGGGACAGAGGTTAGCTCCTGTACCGCCTCCCGTAGGAACCTCTCCTGGCCCTCGTTAGGAACATATATAGATGCTACTGTAAATTGAAAGGAGCCCACCACAAAGGAGTAAGCCAATAGCCGGCCTTGTATCTCAACCTGTTTGTCCCCTGGGCGACCCGGGAAGTTATGAGAGACCAGTATCGCAACCCCCGCCTTCTTGTTAGCCCTAGAAGAGAAAAACTGGTGGGGGAACGTTCTGGAGCGTAGTCTGTGTGTGTCTGCAGGAAGTAGATGTGTCTCCTGGAGGAGGCAAATGTGGGCCCCCGAGTTCTCTAGGTAAGATAAAACCGCTCGCCTCTTAATAGGGTTGTTAAGCCCTTTAACATTCAGGGACAAGATCTTAATACTGGACATAAGGGGGGTGGTTATGAGAGGCCAGCCATACTTGCTCAGTGCCCATCGATGCCCGCCCAATGACGGAGAGGTGTGAAGTACCCATGCACCACTTTGTTGATGTAAGGAAGGAGAGACAAAAGAACCCCTGAACTAACATAAACCAACAGTGAACATTTTGCATCAACATTGAGAATAGATCAGTGTCCTGGGCGATCAGCCCCATGGAAGAACGTGAGATGGACTGTAGGAATCACCCGCCGCCCCCGCCCTCCCCAGGCCCAATCAAACAAAATGCTGTGAGTCTCAGCGCCCATAAAATCGGACAGCTAAAGGTCCCCTCTACCTCCTTCTGCTGTATCAGTGTCTTCGGCTAGTGCGCTGAGCACCGCCCTGCGTTCTGCCGCCATAGTTTCTGGATCAGGTCCCGCTGGTGGGGAGGGCCTCCCCACTCGCTGCCATCGGGCCCCAGAGAACCTCCTGCTCGAGGGCGCCCCTCTCTCGGGGGGCTCGTCAGCGGCCTCCGGAATCTTCAGGAGTGTAGTCGCCTCTTGGACGGAGCGGATCTGGCGCAATTGACCCTCCCACTTTAAGATCAAGCGGAACGGATGCCCCCATGAGTAGGAAACCTCCCTGGAACGCAAGAACTCCGTGACAGGCCGGAAAACTCGACGTTTCTGTAGTGTGGAGGCTGCCAAGTCCTGAAACAGGAGAGGTCAGCAGGACTGATATTCAAGAGGGTGCTTAGCTCGGGTTTCTCTCAGGATCCGCTCCTTAAGTTGGTAGTTGTGAACGCATGTGAGGATGTCCGGGGGCGGGGCATTCGGAGGCCTCCGGGGTCCCACTCGATGTGTCCGGTCCAGCTTGATGTGTAGGTCTGGGGAGCCCCCAAGCAGGTGATGGAACAGCCCCACAACGAAGCCCTCGATGTCGTCCCCCTCCAGGCCCTGCGGGACCGCTCTAATTCAGACGTTGTTCCGTCTAGAGCGATTCTCCAGGTCTTCCGCATGGGCCTGGAGGTCTAGGTGTTGTTCTTGGAGTCGTATCACCTCCTGTTGGAGCTGGTGCACCTCTTCGTCCCTGGTCGCTGTTTGCGTCTCGAGGTCATCCACCCGTTCCCCTATGGAGTCAATGTCGCGGCGCAGCTCCCGTAGATCGGCCGCGAGTTCCTTTTTCATGGCGTGGAACTCACCAGTGAGGGTGGCGAACAGGGACTCCAGGACACCCCTGGTGACCGGGCCATCTGCGTCGGCCTTCTCCGGAAAGGCGGGGGAGTTACCTCTGGCTTTGGGTGACTCGGATCCTCCTGTGCCAGTCTTAAGCAGGAGCTCCTTGACGGACCGCTCCTTCCGATGTTTAGCAGCTGCCGCCATCGCTGCGCTGGGGGGGTGGGAGCAAAGCGTGTCTATGGGCACTGTTCGGTTCGTCACCACCGCCTGCACCGGGAGCTCGTCTCGTCCAGCTCCCCACACCGTCTCCAGTGGCCCCCTATCCGTCCCGGATCCACCTGGCACAGCAACCACCAGAAGACACCCTCCGCTCTCGTCTCTAACAGGCGCCGCTCCACTGGTCCTCCGGGCTCGGCGGCGCTCCGCCGCCCGCAGCGCACTCGGCGGGGGACGCCTCCTCCGCTCCAGCAGCCCCGGCCCTACAGGTTCAGCAGAGGGCCCCTCCGTCTCCAAACCTTCGTGTTCTCCTGAGGCCTCAATAGCGTGCTATTGATCACGAAAATGGCACCGCAGGGCAGTCAGGGCCATCCGCCTGGGGGTTGCAGCCACGCTGTGCGGAGAGTTTAAGGGTCAGGTCTCGTGTCGGCTCACCCGGGCCAGGCCGCAACCAGTGCTTCCCTCCAGTGGGGGCCCCCACCTCCGTCGCCGCTCGACAGGCCGTTGCAGCCCCCCCCGCAGCTCCACCTGTCTTTAGGCCTTGCCCCGCCTGTTCTCGCCGCCCCCGTGCCAGGGCTGTATTCCTCCCGCTTTGAGCGACGCCTCTCCGCCCCAGCGGCGTAGGCGTAGGTGCAGGCAGTAGGTGCCCAAAGCAGTCAGCAACACCACACCCCCTGGCGCAGCGTCAAGGGGGCCCTCGATTTACGGGTGTCTCGCCAGTGGGATCAGAGACCCCGGCCCTCTCCCCCTGTCCGGGTCAAGCGGGGGAAGCTGCCTCACTCCCACCACTGGTCTCCGTCGCGGTGGCGTGAGTCCTGGGCGCATCACCGGCCCACCGCCGGCGCGGCTGCTCCAGTCTTCGACTCGGCTCCACGCCCTCGCCTCAGCGGCTGTCCACACTGTCTGCCGGGCTCAAAGAGGCGCTATCCAGAGGCGATGCAGTGCCGGGCCCCGGTCTGCATCGGCGGCCCTCCACGCTGCAGCCGCAACTCACCTCCGGGCTGTGAGCGGGGTGGGGCCACGGCCGGCCTCCCGCAAGTCCACCACCACTCGCTGGCCTGGGCCCGGGTTCCCAAATGGAGCGTCGGTCAGGCGCTCAGGCGCCCCCCAGCTGGTCGCCGCGTCTGCTCCAAGTCCACAGCTTGCTCCCAGGGGAGCCCGCACTCCGGTCGGTCCCTGACTCGTGTCTGGCGCCTCAGCACCCGCTCCGCCTCCCTCTACGCGAGGGCCGGTGCTCCAGGCCTGCAACGCGGGAAGCACGCCGCGCCTCCAACACGGCTAGGGGGTCTGTCCGCGCGCCGTCGCAGCTTCCAACTTGCACCGGACCTCCCGTGCAGGTTCAGGAGTGTCGGGTAAGGTATTGCGGTGGCGCTGGCGACGCTAGAAGGTACAGGCCCGAGTTTCAGGCAGGAGCGACGGGTAGGCACGTCCTACACGGCCGCCATCTTAGCCACACACCCCAAAGCTATACATTTTTGAAAGCTAGACACCCAGGGGAATCCAGGATGGGGTGACTTGTGTGGCTCAAACCAGGTTCTGTTACCCAAAATCCCTTGCAAACCTCAAACTTTCTTAAAAAAAAACATTTTCCTCACATTTATGCGATGGAAAGTTCTGGAATCTGCGTGGATCCACAAAAATCCACCCACCCCGCATTCCTCAAAGTCTCCTGATAAAAAATAGTACCTCACTTGTGTGGGTAGGCCTAGTGCCTTCGACAGAAAACAGCCCACAACGTAACATGGACACATCACATTTTTCCAGTGAAAACTGACCTTTTTTTTTGCAAATTGCCTAGCTGTGGATTTTTAACCCTAGCCCAGCTGGCACCTAAGGAAACCTACCACACCTATACACTTTTGAAAACTAGACACCCAGGGGAATTCAGGATGCGGTGACTTGTGTGGCTTTCACCAGGTTCTGTTACCCAGAATCCCTTGCAAACCTTAAACTTTGTAAAAAAAACAAAAACACATTTTCCTCACATTTCTGTGATGGAAAGTTCTGGAATCTGCGTGGATCCACAAACTTCCACCCGCACCGAATTCTCCAAAGTCTCCCGATAAAAATAGTACCTCACTTGTGCGGGTGGGCAAAGTGCCTGCGGCAGGGAAGGGCCCAAAACGTGTTGTGGAGACGTCAAAATGACCTATCACAAAACGACCTAGTTTTGCAAAGGGGCTCACCTGGGTTTTTGACCCCGCGCTCAGCGGCCATCTAGGGAAACCTACAAAACCCAGGCATTTTTAAAAACTAGACACCCGGGGGAGTCCAGGGAGGTATGGCTTGCGTGGACCCCCCAACGTTTTCCTACCCAGAATCCCCTGCAGACCTCAAATTTAGCTGAAAAGAATCACATTTTTCTCAAATTGCCCCCATCTGCCTCCCAGGGGGGGCAGAAAGCCTGTGGAATTTTGTGTGGGGGGGGTGGGGTCATAGGGATGCCCATCGCGGGCAGCCACCACCCCTAAATACAATTTTTTTTAAATCCCTGGCATCTAGTGGGCTTCTGCCCCATCTGCCCCCCAGGGTGGGGGCAGAAAGACTAATCATGGCCAAAACCAAATGGTGAGGCAAAGGCCCTTGCCAAAAGGGCCGCTCCCCCCTCCCTGGTGTCCAGTGGGTGGATCCCTGCTTAGGGATCGCCCTCCTGAAACTGGGATCCACTAGAGAGGGGTACCATTGGAAAGGGGAGGCTCTCCCCTTTCCAATGATATCTCTCCTGTCTTTCTACGTGCTCGGGGGGCTGAGATAGTCCCCTGAGCATGTAGAAAGTGAAACTGAAATGAGCCTATCGGCTCATTTCGTCAGTGCGATGGACGTGCACGCTGATCGTCATTTCCCTGAAACAATCCCTTTCCCAGCTCCCGCGGCTGTTTAGGGCTTAAAGAAAGCCCTCAGGTGCCCGCACCAGAGGGATTTCCTGTGCCATGTGCGCGGACGGCCGGGAGCCGTCTGATGCACATGAGCACTGGTGCGTCGGACTGCTCCCGGCCGTCCGACGCACCGAAGGGGTTAACTCAGGCATGCCCAAAGGGAGACATAAGAAGTCCACAAATTGGCATGTCAAACACTTACTGAAGCAATTGGATTCTTGCGTAAAATAAGTGCGCTGCAATGATTAATAGAATGGAGCAGAACTAATGTTACCAGCAAGAATGGTGAAAAGAATAAACAGCTGCCTATCCTCTAAAGCATAGGGTGTGCGGGTCTGGCAGAATATCTTAGAGTGGTCTAACTCCCCATTTACCTGTATGTGTCATCTGGGAGCTCGTCTTGATGTAGAACAGGCTGCCATCCCTCTCAGGGATTCAGTTGGGCTAGAATTCCGGCATAGGGTGACCTCATAAATCCCATCGAAATACTCCTCTGCCTAAACAAAGGATTGGTGCAGTTTATATGATAACCTTAACCCATTCTTTCTATGCCGGAGTTCTGGTCTGGCTGTCATTGTTGATTCTACCCATCCAGAGCAGACACCAAATGGACAACAACAAAGAACATCATTTTGGGCGGTGAACTTAGTCCTTGTACAGATTGTTCCAGGGCTTGATAATATGCCTACAAAGAAGTGCAAGTGTAAGCAAACCAACTTCTGTGAATAATATCCCATACGGGTGCACCAGCAGTGTGTTAAGAGTCATCATGTAAAAGGGATGTCAACTTAAAACGTGAACCTGTACAATGGAGGTGTGTGGGCGGGCCAATGTATCCTCACGACACCCACTCCTTGTCTGTAAGGCCACTAAAAAGCTTCATGTTTAAACCTAAGACATGTACTAAAATCTAAGTTCAAAATTATCATTAAACCTAAAAATCTTAAAAGTACTGAACCCTTTAATATTATAAGCAGAAAGGAAGCCAAAATGCATTTAAAAGCCAATTTTAAAAAGGTGCATAAAAGGCTGCATATAAAAGCAATTTTGCATTTAAAAACATCACAGAATTAAAAATCTTCTCTTCTCTAAACTGCTTGATTGTTTAAATGTTCCGAGATTCAGACGAAACAATGTTGTTTCCAGCAACCACAGACGATGTTTCCGTTGGCACCCCTCTCACAAGTTCCAATGAACAAACATGGTCAAATCCATCCCATTCATCAGCCGCTGAAGTTGTGACAGCCAGTACTACATCCGCAGAGGATGAGCCAGGATCTGAAAATCCAGGAGCCGATGCATCCAAGGAAGGCTCATAATATGCATTTTGTAGCAACAGCAATCACGCACGACAACCTTGCAGGTGGGTTCTCAATGGACCCAACAGCAGTTGTATGTCTGGAGATTGGACCAATTGCATTCCAAGGCATATATCCAGGGCACACCTGAAAGTGCACAGCAGACAGCGGAACAGAGGCTGTATGCAATGTAACCAGATAGGCTGAAAGGACAAGGACCAGTTGACATTTACACAGCAGAACATGTGGCAGTGCTATCCCCATTTGGCCGTGTGACGGAACATCCATTGCGGAGCAACACAAATAAAACCAATATCCCTACAATTAGAAACAGGGCCAGGCCTTCAAAAATGCTCCGAAGCACGGAGTGTATGAAGGATGGAATCACTCCGTGGACAGTATGGAAGGTACTATGAAACCCAGACCCAATCACTTTTAAAAAGTGTACTATTCCCGTAGTATTTGAGGCGTTAAAAATGAAGTGCACAAGTTCTCTGAAATGTTGTGGGAGGTTAATGCATAGTAGCGACTGAATTTCAGAAGAAGACCATGCAACTTGAAAATCAAACATCTCCCTTACAGATGTTAAGTACACTTCTGTCTGAAACAATAAGTTTAACATTAACTGTACGGACAGATGGATAAAGCACATTTGTACAACAGGTCACGACCTTAGAAAACGTCACCCATAGGGCACTCTCGGCTTCATCCCACAGCAACCTTTGTCATTCAACATCCAATAACTCCCATTTGAAAGTAATCTGAATGCCGGACGAACTACAGTAGCTGGGGAACCCTTCAGATAACAGGCTAAGTTTGCCTCTGACACATTATATGCTCTGTGAAGTGGGACTTCCCGGCAAACTAGAAAATGGCCTAAAGTGTTCTTGCTATATGTGCTACTAAGAAAAACTTCATTACCTCCATTTCTACATCTGTGACTGAATGGTAAGACCCATGCCTCATGTACAAATCTCTCCCTTAACACTTTATATCTGCCTACTTGATAGTATTGTAGCAGTTCGTAAAGTGGAATGTTGAAATTGGCAGACATATAAACCCATGAACTATCCAATCAGCAGACGGTGTTTCCGCCACAGTGAATAGTAGTTTCTCTAGATGTTCTATGCTTAACAATTTGTATGCCGTGTCCTTCTTTGCCATGATTTTATGTTCATGTGTCAAACTGTATGGGAAAAATAAGTTAGTAATATTCAAATGTTTCCAGTGCATGCTACCACTTCGCAGAGTCTGCAAAGTCCAGCTCAGTAGCATGATGGGCCTAAGCTGCGTTTGTCCAGTTTGTAAAAGGGACATGTTACTTTGTATGATGTCAATAGCTGGTGACACAATGGTACTTAGAGAATAAATTCTGGTGGATAACGTAGTCATACCATTGTCTACCACTGCTAGAGCCTTTTCTAAATTTGCTCTGTCAATTTCATGTATCTGCTCAGCAGCTTCGTGCTGTGAAACTTTCCACAATTCATTGTATATTGCATACAAAAAGCGCTTTTGAAGTGGCTTTCTTGGACATAGCAAAAAATCCTGTAAATCCATGTCATCAAAAGAGAGAGACAAGTGTTCTTTCACCTTATCTAACATGGAATGTTGTAGCCACTCTAGGCACATTTTCCCCACACTACATGTTTTACTACTCCCGAGTGTTCTGTTTGGGCATAACGTGGGTCTGGCCTGTTTATCCTAAAACCCTTTGTGTTGCTGAGAAAATGTGCATGAAACCCATTAGTATCTAATAGTCACACTAGCAAACCCTCTGGACTGGAAAGTGAAGAATTATATGTACCATTCTTAAGCACATTGTTGAACATTTCCTCTGTGTAGTTTGTGAATTGCTTCCAATTCTGAAAATGTACAAATTTGGGAATGTTTGATGTGTTCATATCCTTTACCTTGGCCAGGCCGAGGCAGGATGTTTGCTGCACAGTTTTGTTCAGGAAAATCATTTCTCTTAGTATAAGATAGGCTCTAAACAAATCCTCATTGTCCTGAACTTGCTAGCCTTTATTTCCCCAAACCGATTTTAAATCAATATTGTCCTTCCAAAAGTCATACCCTTGCATTGACAACTGGGAAATGAAGGGGGCCGAGTAAATTTGCTTTGTGTCAGTTAGAATATGTTTCTTTGCCGGGAAGAGACAAGTTTATAATAATAAGACTCTGTGTCTACGGGGTTATTGCTAGAAAAATATGCAAACTTCTGCACAAATGTTTTGGAGCTACCCAATGGTGGTGTAGCGCAGTGTTTCCATTGTCTATAATTAAATACTGCATGTGGAGTACTTGCTCTGTGTAAGTAATGGTGTGCATAATGGTGAAAACACATTTTGTCATATTCAGATGTATCACTATAAATTTCTTCACTTTCAAATACAGTATAATGCTCTAGTTCATCAAGCGTTGATCTCGCTGTACGAATATCTCAATCATCAAAGATGCTGCCAGGAGTAATAATATCAAAGAAATTTTAACTACATATGGTATCTGCAAAGTTTCTGTCGGTCCAAAAATATCATATAGTACCTTATATCAAACAATTCCATCAATTACTAGAACCGCTGAAATATTCACAAGGGACCTGTGTCTTCACACTTTGTGGTATATTTACAAGGGCATTGCACCACCGGAGTGTCACTTTTTGAGACGCTCCGTGTGGCGCAATGCCTCCATATTTACAATGTGGCGCTAAGCCACTTTGCATGGCTTAATGCCGCATTGTAAATATCGAACCCTTTCAGGCAGTTTTCTGTGTAAAAGGGACATGCAATGGGTGATGCTGAGGGAGTACCCATGCAACACCAATTGCTTTTTGATACTGCCCCAGATTTACAAGGATGTGTAAATCTGAGGCAGCGCCAAAAACTAACGCCATTCAAAACGAGGCATTAGAGTGGAGCAACGAGGAGAAATACTTTTATTTCTCCTCATTTTTTGCTCTGTGTATTGCATTCTGCAGCACACATAGAAGGAGCAAAATGCTATTAATTAGGTGTCTCTTCCTGCACATAAACAATCATCCCTGCAACACAGGCACCCACCCTTTCACCATGGTGCAAGAGTGCCTGAGTTGGCGCTAGGCAGCTTTTTTAGTGCCGGTGCAGGGGTGAGCACAGAAATGTGTGTATTCTTGTTAATACGGCGCATCCATGCGTTTTTGAAATGACGCAGCTTTGCGCAGCAGTTGCTTGCAGCGACGCACTGTGCCATTTTATTATAAATATACCCCTTTGTGTGATGAAGAATGAGACTTCAATACCTCGGTTACCAGTTCAACAGCTGAGCATTCTGGGAAATAGTGTCCATTCAGAAGTAAAAAGAATAATGTCACAAAACCAATCCAAAGGAAAAGCAACAAAATAGAAATCCAAATGTAAATCCAAGGTATAGTAAATGATGTCTTTTTAAGCCACATTAAATATGCACGAGTTCCATGAACTGATGGAGGGTCTGGCAAATCCGAAGAAGAGTCATCAATGTCGACAAAATAGCCTGAGGCAGTTTGTGCAAATGTAGGGTCCTTGTTGGGTTGTATACAACTGGTAGCTAATTCCAATGGTGGGGTATAATAAACAACTTTGTTGTTGGCTGGTGGTGTTCAAACCTGTGAATTCCCACATGGTAATTGTATGGTGTTGGTAGATGTGACTGGAAGTAGCAAAACTTCAGTGTCAGATGTCCCCAGCTGGGGAGAACAGACGTCAGTATTGGTTAAAGCTTGCAACAGGATTTCCTGTATGGTAGAGAGAGGAGGCAGGTAATTACCGAGGAGCCCTCATGGCCTACTATGTAGAACTGGCCACATGGTGAGGTTTGATCAAATCTATTACCCCAAACCTTTTGTGTCTACTACCAGCAAAGGGCGGTAAAAGTATAGTTCTGGTACCTTCAACAGCCAGGACAGTCACAGGTGTTCTGTAAGATGGGCCAAATTCCTTTTTGTTTATAACTTTCTCTCAAACATGATCCTGATCTTTGGAATCCAGCCAGGAGTTGCTGGTAGTATCTGCACTTTGCCAGTGGCTGAACGTTTCTATAGCTCGTTGCTCTTCTCATCTCACAGTTCGAGCATCAGCCGATCGCTGTGGCCATACCTACAGAAATCTAGCACAGGAATCCACTGCTAACATAATGCATTTAAAGGAGCCATCAGTGTGTAGAGGCCTGCAGTGGTCCAGATAAACACAAGCGAGAGGCTTGTTTGGAATCAAGAGAGGCGTCTGTGGTGGGTGCACTGTGGTGAAAATCTTTATTTGCTGACAAATGTCACATTTTAAGACATAATCTCTAGTCAGTTTGTATAGACCAGGCCAACAGTAGCATTGCTGCAAACGTGAAACTGTAGCCACCACCCTTACATGAGCAGATGCTAGACACTCATTAGCTGCTAGTATTAATTCTAGCCTGTAGCCTGAATTTTGAATCACTCTATCCACTAGCACTGCTGCCTTTGTGGCTTCATCAGTCAATGAATTCCCTGCAACGTGTATTCCAACATGTTGGTGGCTCAGTGTGTGAATAACATAAGCCCGTGACACACTCGCTTTAAGTTTTGCCATCTGTCCCCATAGCATTTTGTGCTTGATGGTGTACCCTTGAGAATCTCTGAATCTATCTGGCTCCAATAGTGTAGATAATCATTTAAGACTGGACACAATAATACGAATCACACACAATAAGTGTGGGGAATTCAGGATCAGTATTCTAAAGTGCCAGAATTAGAGCTTTCAGCTCAGCCTGCTGTGAAGTGTAATCAACTAGTGACTGCATAAATGTTTTTTAGAGGTTGGAAAACTCCATACCTCATTTTACACCTTACCGCTGCGCAAGCGGGCAAGAATTCGTGTCTTGTTTCTACTGAGGGCTGGGAAGAACCATCAGTATAGACTATAAAGTCTCATTGATCAAGAGGCATAATTTCACTGGGCATAGGGTATTCTTGTTCCTACTGTAGGTATGCGTGTGTTTGTAATGTAGAGTCAAAGACATAGTCTACATCTGTTACTGTAAGTGGGTTGGCTCACTGTATCCATCTTTGATGTAAAGCTTGCGCGATAGCAACGCTGGCCTTTGAGACAGCCTCAAAACGCTCGAATCGGAGTCACAACAATCATGCGTTTCACCTGAGCCAATGATCATTCGTTTACTACAGCTGTCTGTATTACCGTCAGTATCTTTTCTGTTGGTGCAAAAACGCATTTCTGCATTGGAATATAATTGTGATTTATATGCAACTGGTACTGTGTCCCTCTCGTTGAATGTGATTTATGTGTAACCTGAGGTCCCCGCGATTACATGGCTCACCAAGTTTGTGGTGTAGACACGTGTGTGTGTAAGTGTTTTGACGCTAGAATGTCAGCTTGTACTGAACGCAAGATCTGTGAGTGTTCTGGTGTCCAATGTGTGCTTGAAATGTCTGGGCCAATTCATTTATAAAACGGTTTTACCTGTTGTGCATAATCTGGTATATATGTTCTACCAAAATGTAGGAAGCCCAATAGTGATTGTAGCTTTTTTTTTATTGTCTTTATAGATTGTAAGATAGCACATTTCTTTAAGAAATGTGGCGCTAAGCTCTCTGCCTTCAGCTTGTATTCCAGGAATAGGACACTGAGAAAGGCAATTTTGGATTTCTTGAAGCTAAATTTGTAGCCTATTTTAGCATATTCTACAGTGATGTAATCTACTCTGGCTAAATGTATTTCTAAGTCCTCATCTGTTAAGTATATGTCATCAACATAGGACACTGCTTCATGGTCAAAATATTGTAACAGTCCTGTTACACAGGCTGAGAACAACCTAGGGCTATTCGTATACTCCTGTGACAAATGGCGAAATTGTTTTTGTGAGTCCAGGGCGGTATGCCGGCTTTCAGGTGCTATGTTTAGTCAGAAAAAAAACCATCAGAAATATCTGTTGTTTTGTATTTTTTTGCGCACTATTTTGATCATCAGTGCTGGGCTGTGTGCATTTTGTTCTGCAAATGTTTGAGTGCGACTATTTAATTGTCTATAGTTTAAGAATAGGTGATATGAATGATCCGGTTTTCTTACCGGAAAAAAAGGATTGTCATTGGTGAGGTGCAACTTTCAATTACACCTTGATATTTAAGTTGTGTTACCATTTCCCTAGCCTGTCGTTTTGCTTCATGTTTAATGGGGTATTGAGGTTGGACTTGTGGGCTGGACCTTATGGGTATTATATTGTAAGGTGAATCTTCATCCCAATCCACTAGATTGCGGTATAATGCCAGGGCTTATGCTAAGGCCCAGCATTAGAATGTATAACTGATTCTAGAATCAGGGCAGAGAAGGCTGGTAATATGTTTTTTTCTCGTGGGGCAATCTGTTACAAACTATGGTAGTCAATCTTTTTCTGCCAAGAAAATGCCACAGCCAAATGTTAGGTTCTCCCATGTCACCTTCTATTTGGAGTCTAAAATCATATAATCTGCATGGAGCACTAACTCACTGATCCGGTGTTTTCACATTAGTTGCTTTCGCCGCCAGTAACTCTTGAAGATTCTGGCGAAGGAATGGTTTCTTACCTGTAATCCAGTTCTCCCTCATTGAAGTCATAAGCACAGAACAGTCCCTCTCACATATGGGGTTCCAAGCACTTTTCCATAGTATGTCTTCTTAAGGGTAGATGGGCGCCTTTCTTCAGGAAGGCCAGTAGAAACACTTAAGATAGGAACATTATGCAGCCTGTAAAATGCCTACGATGGCCAAATTCTTCAGATTATACTTAGAAAAGGGTAACGAAACCTATATATATATGTATATTAAAAGTCTAATACTTTTGTAGAAGCTTAAATTTCTTTCACAAACCCTTTTTTCAAAGTAGAGAGATGAAGGATTAAAGACAGTGTAGCCCTATAGGCCGCCATTATGTGAGATGCACAGCTTCTTTGCATAGTGGCTTTGAGCCACATATTTTACATAGAACATCAGAGAAGTGTAGTTGGTCAAGATTTGCACCTGCCAATCATGTAAGCTGGGTAGAACGACTTTCATGGCCAGACGTATGGCTCTAAATTCAGAAGATTTATTTGCAGCTGTTGTTCCCGTGAGGACACAAGGCATTGATCTGCATGTCCCTCAAGTGAGCACATCACCCTAGAAGGGAGGAATACATTGTCGACATCATTTAACTCCAAGGAGGAATGACATGCAGATATTTGGTACAGAGTTCCACCAAATATTTGCTCTGATTCTGAGGAAGGCAAAAATGATCCGTTAGGTTGCTTGTGAAGTGGTTCCAATGCTGCCCAAGACCCCACTACAGACTCCGCACCTGAGACACAAGAAAAACAAGCATTGGCAATGGCAATAGGTCTCGCCGTATAGTGGAGTTTAGTGCATGGATAGTAGTGAAGAGTAATGTTAGGAAGTAGGTTAAAGTGTTGCTAATTGTTTTTAAGGGAGTATAGTGTTATAGAGTGGATTATAGTATTAGAATTGAGTATAGTGTTGTAGAGTGTTTTGTTTTCTAGTATTGTTTAGTGGTGTAGTGTATATTGTAGCACAAGGAGCCGGTTTTGTAAAAGTACTTTATTTTTAGAACGTCTGCAAAGTGCCTTATTTTTTCATCAATTTTTAGTTAACTACAACATTGCTACAATGTTTTAAGTAAATAATATATATTTTTCCAAGAGTTTTGTGGTTTAGTAATATTCGCTTATCTACCACTAACCCCACTGTGCATTATGCCTTTTCCAGGATGCTAAAAAGGTAGAGACTGCTTTTGGCGCAATACATAATCTAAATTATGAAAGTGTACATTGGGCAGATAAGTAATTAAAATGCAAGTTGGACGGCTGGGAGCCAGTTATGCAGCCGGTAGTAAGTTGCACTAACAGGATGATAAACACTGTAACTAAATAAAGGGACCGGCACGCACAAAGTCACTGAAAACAAAGGCACACTGCAAGCAAATTATAAAGTTCAAAACACAAAGACAGACACACAAAAACAAATGTAAAACTAAATAAACGGGTGCTTTCTCTTACAGGATGATAAATGTTAATGCCTTAAAACAGAAAACACGTGATACATATTATAAAAGAGTGCCTTAGGCATACAAGTGATTGAAATGTACTCACACCTTGCTTTTGGTGAAACGGAGTAAATTATCAAATTGTGCTGCAAGAACGCGGCAACGGGGGGGGGGGGGAGGGAACATGGTGAACACGGACAATAGGAGGGGGGCAGGAATAGTGGCTCCTAAAGGGAACAATGAGATGTTTTATGTAGACAAGCATCAATAAGATACAAACCAATGTAAAAGCAAGAGTGAATGGACAGGAAGGCCTCTACCAAGAGATGTATCACCAATGCCTAGTAGCACATCCGATTGAAGTGCTCTAGGTAAACAACGGACATGATATCTCCAGGAGATATCATACAGTCATGACGCAGCAAGCAAGCATAATGCAACAAAGTGCAGTGTATCGTGGGACACGTTTTTAGAGCAAGAATTACAGACGGCATACGTACATAGTAAAAAAAAAAAAGACAACCTCGAGGGTGAACTTAGACAGCTCTGTCCTGATCGAGGGTCAAGTCTGAACTATATGATGAACCGTTTTTTCCCTCCAACTCAAGTCTATTACCTTCTCTGCTGCGATTCCAGCTGCACTCTGTCAGAGCTGCCAAGTGGCATGCACCGCAGGTCAGCCTAACACATTCCAGTGCTTCACCCCGCATCACAGCACTGAAAAATAAATGGCACACCAAATAGAGGTCCTCGGATTGCTGGAGGCGCTTTCAGTGTGGTGGTGCGAAAATAAATAAAACTGTCGCACTGTGTGTTGAGTGCTCAATTTAAAGACCAGGGATGATGTGAGGTGTCATTGGAAACATCTTACAGTTTTTAATTCCGAAGATCAAATACTGGTGCTTGGAACAGTTTAGTAGCCCTGTAATTAGGAAGACGTGCTGCAGGATTCCATAAAGCAAAGCATGGAGAAAGCGGCTCTTGTTTTTTTTTGCAGATTTATATAGGCACGAGATTAAGTGATTTGCCCAGAATCACAGGATGTTGAGCTGACGCCGAGGCTCGAACCTGGTTTCCCAGCTCCAAAGTCGGCAGCTCTAGCCGCCGTGAGACCACATCCTCTCTCCCCTTTTCCAATCTAGTCAGGCAGGAGGCGAGGCAGGTGGCTTTGTCCCAGTGATGAAGTGCGACTGAGAAAGTGGGGAAGGAACTTTCGCTGCTTTTCATTCCCACTGGGGCTCCGACCCAAGGTGGGAAGCGGTGGCGGACTAGCGTGAACACAGACCAGGGGAGGGGGCGGGAACAAAGGAAATGCGGACAACAGGAGGGAGCGGGAGCACAGCAAGCAAATTATGAAGTTTGAACACAAAGACGACACACAAAAACAAATGTAAAACTGTCCACTCTGCTGGGAAGCAATAATGAAATTCTCCTTCAGTCATTGTAAAGAGACAAAGGAAAAACTATATCCTCCAAAGGGACAGCCCCTTGTTTCTAAAGGCTGTGGGCTTGCATTGTAGATTGTCTAACTAATCAGACGGGTTCTATAATTTTTTGGGATATCGAAGGATTTGTGAATCCTACGTGACTCCCAAAGAAACAATGATACGGTGTTGCGATAGTCTCATTAGAGCCGGAAGGAAGTACTTCCTTTCCTGGGTCTATGACTCCAAAACCACAGTCACGACAAGTAATCTTTTACAAAACTGAGTTTGATAACTCAAACTAATTTTTATTGTTTGAGGCAAGGGATTTGAAAAGAGGAAATTAAAACTCAGGACGGTAGTGGTACTTTTTTTCAAATTTTCACATTTTAAGCCTTTGTAGTCGAGGTACCAGAAACCAGTACATAACTCCAGGGCATTCCAGGATCAAAAATATTTGTATATCTGGATGGCCGGGTTCGAGGGACATCCTCGAGAGTCCCTCGAACCCAGTTTAAAAAAACAGAGCGTTCTGATTGATCCAGGGTGCTTTTTTTCCCTTGGACAATCTCGCTAACGCTGGAGTCAGACTGTCTCGGGAGTGAGTGCTCTCATTGGCTGTCAGCAACATGAGAAAATGCTGCTCGCGGCCATTACAGTTTAGTACAAATAACAAAATGGTCCGAATGCGGACTGTAAAGATTACTTCGAAAAGAGAAACACATTCTCACAAGACGCACAATGTTATTAATCGTATACTGAACCCTATGAGGAATCAAAAAGGAGAGAACAGAAGAAATACAACACAAGAGCCGTGGAAATATGCAAACTATATTCTATATTAAAGTTACGTAATATTTACAGAGAATTCAAACATACTAATGGTTGCTTCACCGGGTGAAAAAGTGCAAGGAAAAGTGCTCGGCCATTACAGGACTCGGGGAGTTTAAAAAAGAAAATAATAGGCGGCTTGATCAAGCATGACATTTTGAATTTGGATTAGGATCCCACTGTCAACATCCAGACAGTCTCCTTCCTGGTGGAGGATGTTACATCACTTGGAGAATGGAACACTCAAGTGATAGACCCAATGATGACACTATCCACCAAACCACACCAGCAGAGATAATATATGCCGCCTACTGTGAACGAGTGGCTGACGGTCTTCGAGAGTACTTTCCCTGAGACTTAGGTATATAAACTTCTGTGGTTCAATCTCCCCCTTCTCTGATTTATGACTATTGATAGCTGGAAGCCAAATGAACCTCTGCTTCTTTCTACCCCCAGCTTCATTTGAATTACTCGTGAAAAGTAATCTGCCTGGTTCTTATCTTTCCCTCTTTTTTGCACAATCTCATAGTCGTACTCTTGCAGTCTTAGCCCCCACCTCTCGATGCAAGTGGGCATTTTGTCCTTTGGGTTTCCAAAAATGTTAAACAACGCCCGGTGGTCTGTGATGGCTGTAAATCGTTTTCCGCAAAGGAATACATGAAAATGTTCGCAGGCCCACACCGCATCCAGACACTCCTTCTCCGCCTGAGAGTAGGCACATTCTGTTTCAGATAAGCTTCTACTCACGTAGGCTACGATGTGTCTCTGAGTTTTCGGATGGCCGCTGTGTTGAGCAAGTATTGCCACTAGCCCTACAGAGCTCGCATCAACTGTTAGTTCAGTATGTAACTTGGGGTCAAAGTAAGCCATTTCAGTTGCATTCTCAATCGCATGTTTAATATCTTTGTAACTGGTCGCATTCTGAAAACCACTGAAACTGTATTTTTTACTTTGTCAAGTCTCTCAATGGGGCACTCACTGTAGCAAAGTTGCAAATGTATCTCGAGCAACAACTGGTCATGCCTATAAAGGATCGTAGCATGGTAACATTTGGGGGGTGGGGCGGGGGCAAGCGAATGGCAGTGCTCGCATCTTGCATGGGTCTGGAATCATTCCCTCATCAGAGAATACGTGCCCAAGAACTTGAGTTTGGTTTTGGGAAACTCACACTTTTGAAGCAGAGAGAGGCCTGCATCAGCAAGTAACTGGCACACTTGGGTAAGGGCTTTGTTGTGTTCTTTCTGTGTCTTCAAAAAGACCAGTATGTCATCACTGTAATTGAAAGCATGTACAACAGGTTGGATTACTTGGCGAATAACATCCTGAAATGTTTCAGCAGCCAGGATACTCCAAAACTCGTCTCTTATTTCTGAACAAACTAACATGAGTAAAAAAATTAGTAATATACCTGCAGTTCTCCTCCAGTTCAAGTTGATGGTATCCTTTATTCAGGTCGAGATGGGAAAATTCTTTGGCTCTGTTCAATTGCATGATCATGTCCACTATGTGTGGACCAGGGTGTCTTTCCCTTTCAATGGCTTTGTTTGCCTGGCGCATCTCAATGCAAATGCGCACCGCTCCGCTCCTTTTTTAGGACTACTACTATGAGTGAAACCCATGGCGTGGGGCGCTGTGGAGCGTTCAATAATTTCATGTTTTAAGAGTGCTTCCAACTCTTTCTCTACAGCGTCTTGTAGATGAAAAGCAACTTTACGGTGCCATTGAGCAACACGGTGAATGTCTTCATTGATATGACGCTGTACTTTCATTTTCTTGAGTTTTCCAAGGCCACGGAATAACATTGAGAATAGACTTGTGATCTCGGGCTGATAACAGAGGTTGCAGTTGAGGGATATCAACCCCAATTCAGCAGCGTTGGCAAAACTGAGCAAACAGGTGCTGTACCAAGTCCCTTGTAAAACATGAATGGTGGTTTCCACCAATGTCTTTTTGTGTTGCATTGTCGCTGTGAACGACCCTTGGTTTTGCAATGGCTCAGAAGCGGCCCAAGTATACAGCTTCATGACTGCCGGAGTGAGGCGAGGCACATGGTATATGCTATTAAAGTTTTCCACTGGCATGATAATAATTAACGCACCACTGTCTATAATGAAAGTTATTGTATGATCGTTCACTTTTAGTGTGATTTTGGGACAATGTCCAAATGAAGTGTGTCTCTTTGTCTGGTGAGCTTTCTTTGAACTGTGATCATCTATACAGGCAGCACACCCCACATGGGCATATCATCAGCGCACACGCATATTATTCGCTGGTGTTCAATAGTGACGCCAAAGAACCTGTGTACGATGAACTTGAAGATGACTGATCTTGCCTAGTTTCTACTCATCGGAGCTGATGATGCTTTTTGGTGTTCAGGGCATGGCGACAGCATTCTTGGAACGTTTTGGTGTCCATCTTTTCTTTCAATCTTGACACACTTGATTTTATTTTAGCTCAGCACACAGTTATGAAATTATTACTATTTATTTTTACAACCTTTGCAGACTTGCCTGATGGCTGGACATTCACCTTCATGGGAAAATGAAAATCCACATCGGGAGCTTAGCTTTGATTTCTTTGAAGATGTTGACTTATGTGTGTCATGTTTTTACGTATACTTGCTTTTCACGGTCAATGCTGATTCACTGAGTGCTGTTCCTGCTTCCATGTCAGCAGCTAGTCGGTCTGCTCATTCTTCTGCTATTGCAGCCATCAGCATTTTCTCTAGACCGCGTGTTTCTCTCAGCAAGCGCCTTCTAAATGAATCTGAAAGGCAACCATCAATGATTGTGAGGCGCATGCCTTCTTCATCGGTGAAGTCACAAAACTTACAGTGCTTAATTAGTGTGTCAAGTCTTTCAACAAACATGTCCATTGTTTCACCAACTTGTTGTCATGCTTGGTTGAAGACATATCTTTCATAGTCGACATTTGGCATCAGATTGAACTTGGCTTCCAACGCTTCTTTTACCTTTTGGCACGATTTCACATCAGTCTGTGAGATTTTCTTTAACACTTCTTTCACTCCATCGCCTGCAAGGTTTTCAAATATTTGATGATCTTCTTGTTATCTTCATCTTCTTCTAGCACATCTATGAGATAGTTGAATGTTTCGATCCACGCAGCCCACCTGGCAACAATGTTCCGTTTCTTAGAAGTATTGAAAGGGGGTGGTAGGTTCAGGACCTCGGCTGCATTGTATTGTATTTCACGCTCTCTTCTGCTGCCATTCAGAACACGTGCTGTTCAGAAAGCTTTTACCCGCCGACAACTTCTGCAAGCACAACCCTTGTGCTTGTGCCGCCACTCCCGATTGGTGGTCGCAGAATGCTACCCTTGTTTTTGGCGGTGAGTAAATTCTCTGTTTCTCAAACCTGGTTGTTGGTCTCATTATCTCTCTGCTTCGTTTGAGTAATTGCTCATATTTGAGGTGCAGCGAAAAGTTTACATCGACCGCTTCACTGGCGGTTTTGGCGGGTGTTTTGAATGTGCCCCTCTGTAAGGCTTTAACCTTCTTCTTTGGCCGTGTATGGGTTGGAGCGGAGATTCGACTCCACATGCACCAGTCACAGACTGCTTGGCATAAATTTGAGGCACATGTGGCACAACAAGCAGTTTACTGTACCGTTGCAAAGTCTCAGGGAGAGCAGCCTTGTTTTCTACTCGTTGCCAGATGTAGAGTCTTCCCCAACCCTGGAGAATGTAAATAAAATATGCCACGCAGGAGCTGTAGTCAAATGCTTCTTACTTCCTCAGCATACGCTCACACACTGTGCATTCTCTCACACTCAATATTAACCATACCTTAACACCTCCCCACATATGACGTAGTTCCTGTTTAAAGTCTGCCCCAGAACCACGAGGCTCCTAGTGCGTGTAACATCAATATGCTACTGGAGGCCACTATGATTCAAAGCCGGTGCAAGACCAGATACAGTGTGTTTCCAAAGGAAATATTTGCAGTGTTGAATGCAGGCTGACGTTTACATAGGGTTTTTAATGAGGGACATTTATCAAAGTAATGAACAAGAAGGTACATAATGTGTGTAAAAAAGCACATTAGGCAGCACCTGGCCATTCTGTAAATAACATGCACAACCACGCCAATACTGTGTAGTAATGGACTGCCTGCAAAAGACTGATAATTGCTAATTAGCAAAAACTAAAAGGAACAATTATCTAATTAAAGCAATCAGATAAGCAGAGATCCAGCTCGGACGCATGCAGAGACTGCTTGGGGAGCTTGCTTGCTACCTACCTACCTACCGCTGGGAGGGTGGGAGGCACGTCTGCACCCGTTACCGTTCTGCTCCTACATCCCATGAACAATGAGGCTGTGAGGTCTCTCGCCAACCCACAGAAGGGATTTTCTGACTGAAAAAATTATTTAATTACAGCAGTATGATTTGGATGTGTGGCTTTTTAGGCAGAGCCTGCTCATGGAGCACGCTTGTTACCTATACGCTAGAGGGAGAAAAGTCAGACGGAATACTGGCTTCTCGTTACCCATAACTTGCCTGCTCCTACACCATATGAGCAGCGAGGCTGTAAGATCTCTCTCACCACTCGGCAGAAGGGATTCTAATACAAATCGAACTAAATGCTCATCAGTGTTTCAAAACAACTAACGGCCAGATGTACGACCCTATGTGCAAACAGGTTTGAGACCCGTTTGCGCATGCAAAATACAATAGGGCCACGTACAAATCCTATTTAGCTAGTCGCAATTTTTTTGTGACTCGCTAAATAGGATATGCGACTCGCTATTAGGAAGGGGCGTTCCAAGGGCGTCCCTTCCTAATAGCGACTCGCTACCCTATGTAAGAATGTTTTGTGACCGCAATTGCGGTCGCAAAACACTCGCAATTTACCGCCCTCTTCAAGAGGGTGGTAACCCATTCGCAAACGGGAAGGGAAGGGGTCCCCAGGTGACCCCTTCCCTTTGCGAATGCAGGGGGAAATATTTTTAGGGGCAGGCAGTGGTCCCAGGGACCACTACCTGCCCTTAAAAATGAAAAGAAACGTTTCATTTTTCTTTTTTTAAATGTATCCAGTTTTCCTTTAAGGAAAATGGGCTACATTTTTTTTAAAACAACTGCTTTATTTAAAAAGCAGTCCCAGACAGGAAGGTCTGCTGGGCCCAGCAGGCCACCATACCTGGGAGGGCCAGCCATTCCCAATGGGGTCGCAAATTGCGAGTGCCTCATGAATATTGATGAGGCATGCAATTTGCGACCCCATTGGGAATCGCAAACAGTGTCTCTGACACTGTTGTACATAGCATTTTGCGACTCGCAATTGAGCGCAATTTGCGAGTCGCAAAATGCTATGGTCGTACATCTGGCCCAAAATGCCTAAGACTAGAGGAAACACCATCCCTCATGGACTCAAAATGTTGCGTCCTACCTGAGTTGGATGATACACACGTGTCTCTGAGAGGCAGGCGCACAGTACACAGATAAAGCACAGTGTGCGAGGCTGGTTTCTGAATGCCTAATGATCATCATTATGCATCAGGGAGCTATGTATGCATGACTAATGCATTTTTTATTGCAGTGATGCGGACACCAGCACTAAAATGCGTTAGTCTTACACCTGATGCATGGTAGAGGTGGGCGGGCCATTGTAAGCTCAAGCCTAAAGACTAGCTCTGGCTCAGCTCAAGGTCCTGTTGGAACCTAAAGCCCCTAATTAACCAAGCTTTCATGTGGCTTCTGCATCCCTCCCTCTATCTGGGGTGTGGTATTATGGCCAGAGTTACCGACTATGGAACTCAGGAACCAGGTTTGAGTCTCGGCGTCAGCTCAACATCATGTGATTCTGGGCAAATCACTTAAACTCCCCATGGCTATAAACAATACATATGACTGTGTGTAATATACTGGTGCTCATATGAAGCTTTCCAATACCTTCGATCGAGTTTGCACTATATTTTACAAATTGGAGAAGAATGTACTGAGAGGTAAAAGTAAGTCCTTACCATAAGGAAAGACAAATAGATAACCATTTACTGGCTGATTTGTACTGAGTGAAAACAGTTAACCTGGATAAATTGCAACTCCCCTGCTTACACTGTATGATTCTCAGCAAATATTTTATTTCACCAAAACTCTATTTTCTTCATTATCTCATAGTTGTACAAAACTATCATTTTTAACAAGTACTTCTGATTGCCGTGCTATAATGTGTCCTATTAACGTCAAAGCATCTGTATGTTAAAAAAAATACACTTTTTTAAACTTTGAAGCGACTTTTTCATATTTTATGTGGTTTGTTGTATGATTTACATAACACATTTTCAGGGCTCAGCTTGTGCATGGGCTCTAAGAACTAAGCCAGATCCTTGACTCGCCTCTGGCTCGACTCACCCTATTAATTTGTTGGCTTGCCCACCTCTAACGCGAGATACTTGGCTGGGCTGAGCTCACCTACTATCTTACAAGTAATAAAAGCAATAATGTAATTGTAACATTGCACATGGGACATCTATCACATTAATGATTGAGTATTTCGTCCACCAAACATGAAGACAGGCCCTTCAACAAGTAGTTCATGAGACTCACACAACTGAGGCGCATCTAAAAATTGCCAATCATAATCAGATCTCTATTAAACATGCTGAACAAGTTTCTTTCCTTCAGTAACACTCTTTCTGGTGAATACCTAACTGCAGATTCCTTACTTTTACAATATCCCCAGGTGCCAGACTGGATCCAGGAGATTTTTCAGCAAAGCTTATGTGTGCCAATAGGTGGCATCATACGACTCCGCGTCGACTCCGCTCTCCCCAAGAAGTGACACCTGGAGCCACATATAGGAGCCACCCCAGCATGCTGACATAATTGTTTTCTGAACACTGTCCACACCCTTGACACGGAGTTTAAAAATTAATTGTTCATGCCAGTATGTAGATCTATAATTTGGAACCTTTTTAGATAAAAAAAAGTGTTCATTTCAAAGAATGAGTAGGACAGAAGGAGGAGAGGAATCTGCTGTTAGACAGAGTGTCCACCAGAAAGAGAGTTACTGAAGGTAAGTAACTTGTTCTTCTGATTGATACTTCTTACAGCAGATTCTTCACCTTTAAAATAGATACCAAAGCAGCACCTTTGTGGTAGGTCTGTGGAATGACTCGGACCAAAAAGTCCTAAAGCACTGAACATTCAAAATGCCCTTCTAGTACTTTATAAACATGTGCAGTGATGTCCACGTTGCAGCCTGACAAATGGGCCTTCACCCTACCAGTGGTTGCGTTTTGACCATCACTTGCAGATCACTGCAAAAGACTATCCACTTGGACAAATCAGTTTTTCCACTGCTTTGCCTTTCTTTGTTATGTTCTGTGTATTTGTAAAGTGCAAAATCACCCACCAGGGTATCCTGGCGCTGAACAGGTGTGTGTGCTTAGCCCTGCCTAAAGTAGGTTGGTTAACTGAAAAGCCAGGCGTCAACTTCTTGCTGAATTCAAGAAGAGAGGAGGAGGCTCTTATATGGAGTGGGAGGCTGTTCCAAGCTGTAGGAGTGATATACGAGAAAGCCCGCCCTTCAGATCTGGTTCTGTGTATGCGTGGGATGTGTGTGAGTAGGAGTCCTGCAGAGCGGAGGTGTGTGAGTGGTTGGTGGAAGTAGATGTGACTGTTCAGGTAGATGAGGCCTAAGTTGTGTAGTGCTTTGAATGTGTGTGTGAGGAGTTTGAAATTAGCACATTTGTGTATTGGGAGCCAGTGGAGCTCCCTGAGGTGTGTGTGTGATGTGAGATCTGTGTGGGAGATTGAGGATGAATCTGGCTCCTAAGTTCTGGATGGTTTGTAGTCTTCTAGTGAGTTAGTTGGTGATCCCGACATAGAAGGTGTTCCCATAGTCAAACTTGCTGGCGACTAGAGTGACAGTTTTTTCTAGTGTTGCTTGGGAGCCATTTGAAGATCTTCTTCAATGTGCAAGCAGTATGCAGTGACGGCATTGACTTGTGCAGTCATGTCCAGTTCGCTGTCAATGATTATTTCGAGGTTCTTGGCATGCGTGCTGGGTGTTGGTGTGGGCCCGAGTCCAGCTGGCCACCAGTTGGAGTCCTATGGTGAGGTGCTCTTGCCGAACATCACTTCTGTTTTGTCAGTGCTGCGCTTGACACAGTTGGCTTTTATCCAGTTAGCGTCAATTAAATGGTGAACTTTTTTCTAGTGTAGGGGGTCTTGTCTGAGAGGGAGAGCATGAGTTGCAAGTTGTTGGCGTAGGAGAGGATTTTGATGTCGTGTGCATGGATGTAGTTGGCCAGAGGGGTCAAATGTGCATTGAAGAGAGTGGGGCTGAGCTATGAACCTTGAGGCACTGCACAGATGAGTTTTTAGGCTTCCAAGGTGTAACAACCTTTAAGAAGAAGCAGACAGCGCAGATAGCGGATTTTTGGATGCAAATCTTGTGCAGGTGCTTGATGAGGCTGGGGTGTTAGACCATGTCAAATGTTGCAGAGAGGTCCAGGAGAATGAGGGCTGCTGTGTCTCCTCTGTCAAAGATCATGTGGATGTAGTCTGTGGTGGCGATGAGTGCTGTTACCGTAAAGTGGTTGAGCCTGAATCTCGACTGCGTGGTGTTGAGGAGCTGGTGGTTGTCGAGGTGCTCAGTGAGGCATCCATTGATTAGTATCTCTATTAGACTTTTGCCGGGTTTGGTGGGAGGGAGATGGGCCTGTAGTTTGAAAGTGTGGCTGGGTCAGCCGATGGTTTCTTGAGCAAGGGCATGACAGTCGAATGTTTCCTGGTGTCTGGGAATGTGGCTTAGTCGCTGAAGGTGTTCATTCTTGGCTGGTTTGTAGGAGTCCTTTGGTGAAGGTGTGGTGGGATCAAACTTCAGATGGGGCCCCCGAGCACTAGGTCATCATGGTAGCATTACGACCGTGGTAACGACGGGCCACGAAGTCAGGGTTCGTTGTTTGGCCATGAAGGGAAGTTGAGTTGCAACGGTGAAGGGGTCCGTTGAGGGGTACACTATTAACTACATTTTAAATAAAACAGAATTAATTTAAGTGTATTAAATGACATGTTTTGTAAGATTTATTTAACACCCATGTTCATATTTATCATGGAATTAAAGTTACTAAAAGTCATGTATAAAATAATTAAAAATTTTTTTTGAAAAGCCAATTTTTGTATTATATTATTTTTTAAAATATTATATTTATTTATAATTTATATTTTACTTTTAAGCATTAAAATAATTTGTAAAACATTTAAATAAATTAATTTACTGTAACATTATTTCCTATTGGATTTTATTTCATGTCCCTACCTCCATTATCTTCTACAGGAGGGTATTGTAGTACATGTGAGTGGCCTTGTGTGGTGCTGGACATTCTCTAACTCTGAGCTGCAGTACACTTACAACTGTTCTGGATCCTTTTGGCTGTATAGAAGTGCAGCTTATGAATAGTAAGGGACTGAGGACCCGATTTATATTTCGGCAGACGGCCCATTGTTCTGCCAGGGCGACGGTGTAAATTACTCCGTCACCCTGTGGTGGGACTACGCGCCAGAGTTATAAACGACTGACAAGCTAGCAGTTATTTATACAGCATTGGCAAGAACCGCTGTCACGGGGGTTCCTGTCAATGCATTGTTCTGTTTGGTACAGCACTCTGTAAGCGGGACGGAGCCAGGTACCAAACATTTTTCTGTTTTTATTTTCAAAGAAAATCCAGAAACGGGATTTTCTTTTTGAAAATAAAAAAACTGCAATGCCCCCTCCGCCATGGGAATCCTCTCCCATGGCGTGGGGAGCAGTTATCAGTTTTCACTGCCCATTACTGCCAGGGTTTTCCTGGCAGTGACGGGCAGTGAAAACTGACCTGTCATTCCGCCCACCTAAACTAGGTGGGCAGAATGGCAGGCCAGCCTCCGACGGCCCTTACTCTGCAGGGCCCGCATATAAATCTGGCGCCAGACCACTAAGTTGGCTGGTAGAGAACTCTGTTGCCCATGAGTTCTCTTCTTCCCAACATATAAATTGGGTCCTTACTCTTTTATGGGTGGGTGCATGACCCTTCCTTAACCCCTCCGAGCCATTCATTAAACCCTCCTTATTCCTCCCAAAATCTCTCCCATGTAGTTATAAATATCGCCCCTTTTTCAGCCACTCCTTCATCTCTCCCATGCTAACTACTAAAACATATACCTACATTTGTGGAGATCTCTACAGTCGGGTTAGAGATCTTCAACCATAAAAAATAGGAGAAGCGGAGACCTCCTCACGTAGGTTTGCGAATTGCATTTTGTACTATGTTTGAAGTACTATTGTACTTGCTCAAAAATGCAGTTTGTGAACAGGCCCTTTCATTTCTGTTACAGGGAACTTCACCCGCTCATTTGAGGGGACGGAGACATGCAGCTCTACACCTAGGTGTAAATCTTTACTTGGAAAATGTGAATAGCAAAATAGTGGAATGTTACAACTAGGTGTGAATATGGCCCCATATTTCCAATAAATTCTGGTTGCGTACAAGATTTTATTAAGAGCAGACTTTGTTTTACTGTTATATACGCTTTGCTGGAGTCAGGAAAATATCCTTTGCATACCAGAGCAGTTGACAGAAGGACTGAAATGGATTGCTTGTTTGATTATCAGTGTTATCAAGCTTATAGAAATTGCAGGTGGGGATGTTGTGGCAAATGTCCTTTGAAAGGCCAACTTCACTACCCTCCAGGCCAGGAACTCATTGAAGGTGATGACATCCTCACCTCAGTACAACTTTTTCGGGAATGCCAAGGGAGATACTACAGAGCAGCTGCTGCGTGATCATGGATGGATGCTCTGCATTCTCAATTAAGTTCTTACTCTTTCAAATATCAGAGGATACCCCCAGCACTGTAATCGGTTATCTTTGCTTCCTTACATCGGTTTTGGGTCCTGTGTTTTTAGAAAATCACTTCATTTTCTGGAGAGAAAAAATCTGCAACCATGCTTGCTCCTATATTTACATGAAGGAATTGGGAGTAACTCAAAAGTTCAATTAGGGCTATTTCGAGGAGACCGTGTCTTCCCATAGACATTTAGTTTAGTTTGCCAGAAATGACCTACAACAGTAGTTTCAGGAAATTAGCACTCTTAGAGCCATATCTTCTACTAAAGGTACACTGACGTTAATGTCTTCTACAGCTATTATTCCATTGCTTGGCATTGCTGTATCTTTCAAACTCAATGCATGCTTAAACATCAATTGCTTTGACTTTGGTAAAATGTTCAGCAACAAGTTTCCATTTGACACTGCAATGCTCTTTGCTGGTGATGTGATCTGCTGAGGCATGACCATGATAGCTGAAGCATTTCCTTTAGGGCAAAGAACGTTCCAGCACTGGGATCACTTTCAATAACAAAGGTATAAGGGTTGATTTGACAGCAAGATCATACCGCACTTCAATAGCAATTTGTGGCTGAAGCTCCCATGATGGTGCCTCTTCTCTGCACCCTTGTCCAAACGATCTTAGCGAGTATTCATCAATTTTGAACTGGAGAACACACCTTCTCTGAACTAACCCTTAGTTCATTGTATGCCAGCTTTTGTAATCAGAATTTATATTTTTCATCACAGATTCCTTCCCTATCCTTTTGTTTCCTCTTAGACGCACCTGGGCAAAAACACATTACTGAACTGTGCACAATTACGAAGGCACTAAGCAGGTGGTACACGTAGGTATTTATATAGCATTTTCAATTACATAAAGGACATTTCACAAAAGAAAAGAAGAGAGGAATGTTGCTGCTCCAAGCTCCAAACTTTAGTTGAACTGTCAATTATTAATTTCAGGCTCAAGTGCTTTGGATTGTAATCTTTTGTAGTTTTTGAGGGAAACAACCTTTACCCCACAGTCTTTACAATGACCAGCCTTTACAACGAAGTCAGTACCCCTCATACGATGTTACCACGTGTTACTTTACCACACAAGTCCAATGACTTGCTGTAGGGGGCGCATTGTTGGACTGGTGTTGGATTTTTAAGTCCATCACCTTCCCTAGTGTTGCGTAGACTGGTGTTGAAATACGAATGTATACTATTCCGAAGTCCAGCGCCCCCTAAAGTAAGTCGTTGTAACAACTTGCATGTAGGCCTGGGCGGCCTTCTGCTACAGGGAACTCCGCGAAGTGACAAAAAAAAATCCATTGCGCTACGCGGAGTTCCGCGAGCGGCAGAGTGCATTAGGGTCATGCCGTTCACGGTGATTTTGAGCGCAGGGTGTTTGTCCTGCGCTGTAAAATCATCATGAACAGCACCATGCGAAGTGCAAGAGAGCGCAGCTTCCTTTGTTCTGCTCGAGTAGATTTTCTACTCAAGCGGCAGCTTTCTCAACGCGACCTGCAGCGACCACTGGCATTGAGAAATCTGACTGCCCGTGTTGAGAAATCTCGCCAGGAGGTTGATTTTCCTCACTCGCCAACTTGGCGTTGACGAGCTCGAGTGAGAAAAAAAACTCTGCTACGCGAAGCAGATTTTTGGGAACTCGGCGTGCTCAGCGGAGAGCAGAGTACGGATAACTCTGCAAAACTCCACAACGGAGCGGAGTTCACCATCGAGGCCTACTTGGGTGCTAAAGTAACGGGTGGTAACGTCACAGCCGGATTCTGACTGCGTTGCAAAGGCGCGCAGGGTTAATGCCTGTGGGGTTCGGTCATACAACTAGTATTTGATTTTAAAGCAATACTACTATTTCTCCCTTCATTCTGAGAATTACTTTCTATTTGTTACCAAATCAACACTGTACACGGATCTCTGTCCCTGTACCACCCTCAGATGGAAGAACGCTAATATTTACTAAAGTTTGTGGCCCATTTTCTGGACCGCAATTGTAGGGAAATGGCGTGGGGCTCTCTAGTGTCATCAGAGGATGTAGTTCCCTTGCGTTTCAAGCATGTCTCCTTCATCCAGCTCTCTTTATTTATTGTTGTGTACGTCCTCTCGTCAGACAAACATGCAAGATAGCAGCCATCGCTTTTTGGTTATAGATGTCCTAAGGTATAACAAAGGTGTACCCAGGCAAATTCCTCAAACCTGGACTCTGCCTTTCGCTGCATCCAGCTCCCTTTCTTGCTCCTCTGTTTTCTCAACACTATTCCCTTCCACTGATATCCTTCTGTATGCCGATTGAGAGTCATACACGGAAAGTGACTATAGACTTATGCTATAAAGAACCTTTACTTGGCTGTACTCTTAGCTGACCTTTAGGGGACTCTTCATTATAGTGGTAGGCACTGAAGTGCTGCACCCATGTGTGAATCATACACATGGCCAAACTGCATTCCCTTCTGCTGAGGTCCTTTCGTATGCCAATTTGGAGTCATTCATAGAAAGTGACTACGGACTTACGCTATAAGGAATAGTAACTTATCTGCAATACTAGCTTTCCTCTAGAGGAATTTTCATTATAGTCAAAAGCACTGAAGTTTTCTACCCATGCGTGGAATCCCGGAGCCTTTTTATATAAAAGTATATGTATAGAAATGTATCAAACACTTATATTTCCTAAAAAGCCATTTTTGTCTAATAGAAAAAACTCATTTTGAAAAGGCCTGTAAAAGTTCTTGACCAATTTTCACCTATTTAGTTTAAAAAAGAAACCGATTTTAAATGCATACAAATTATCACTAGAAATAACATAATGGCTAAGAAATTCTTTCACAAACCTTTTTTAAAGGAAGGGTGAAGGAAAAAAGGGGGCAATGTTGCCGAATAATCTAAAGCTTGAAAGGTTGGGTAAACTGCTGCTCCTTTACCGGATAGCATACTGCCAGTACCCATCATGCCCCGTAGGTGTAGCTGAGCCAGTTCTCTTTTATAGAGATGAAGGATCAGGCTAGAACTGTGAATAATTCTCTTTGCCTTTTATCTGCGAGGCAGGAGGGTTGCATCTCACTATAATGAAGAGTCTCATGAAGCAGAACTTGGATTATAGGCATGTAGGGGTCGATTCCGATTCGGGCCGGAAATCTCTCCGACCGAGCCGGACCCGGAGAGATTTCCGACCGAATCGGACCCGTGCAGTCCGACCGAACGAGTCCGATGCGTCCGTATGTTATCGGACACGAGTCGGGTCGGACTCCCATTGAACTCAATGGGAGCCGGTCGTACAACGCGTACGCGGGCTCCCATTGCCTCAATGGGTGCGAGGCGGACAAGGGCGCCCCTACAGCGAGTACGCCGCGAGCGCCTCGCGGCGTACACGCACAGGTAGGGGGACCCATGGGTCCCCCTGTGTGCGCCTCGCGCGGGTACGCGTACAGGGGGTCCGACACGGACCCCCAAAGTACGGCTCCGACAGCTCTTACGAGCCGGAGTGCGCGGCTCGGTCGGACTGCTCGCGGCGCGCATCGTACTTACCCGGCCGGGAAACGTCTCCATTGCGCGGTGCGAATCGGGTCCGAGCGAGTCGGTCGGAGCGGTTCGAGTCCGAGCGAGTCGGTCGGAGCTGTCGGGACGCCCGGACGAGTCGGTCGGCGAATTCGCATCGTACTCGCTCGGCCGGACCCGCGTACGGTTCGGTCGGGAAACAGGCTTTCGCATGGCTTTTTTCCCGACCGAATGGTATTGGGTGCGCCTCCGACCGAGATCGGAATCGGCCCCGTAGTCTGTCTTCTCCAGGGGATCTTCATTATTAATAAACACTGAACAGAAAAGCAAGCGCCCATCCCCGGCAAAAGCAGAGAAAAAAGTGTCAAAGAGAAAAAAACAATACAACAAAAAACAAAAAGATTCTGAAGGGAAGCTGGGCCCACTTTGATGTGTGCTCTGGAATATGTTTCAAGAAAATGTTTTGTGAAAGTATGTATGGACCTCCAGGGGGCTGTCTTACAAATGTCTGCAATGGAAATATTTCTCAATAACGAGTCAGCAGTGGCTTGGGGATTACCAGACAAATATTTGTTGATTTTAGTGTAACACAGTAAAATTCAGGAAACAATCCATCTAGAGATAGATTGCTTCAAGTAGCTAGCCCTATTATTACTGAACTGTAGTTAACAAAATGATGATAAGTCTGTCTAATGTCTTTAGTTTTATCAAGCTAAAGTTTCAAAACTCCTTTAACATCAAGCAAATGCAAAGATAATGCTGCTGAGAAGAGGTATTCTGAAAGAACGTTGGGAGGAAATAGTATGGTTGACATGAAAATCAGATGTTTCTTTAGGAAAGAAACTCCAACAAGATCTCATAACAACTTTGTCCTTATGGAAAACACTACATTGCTCTTTACTACGTAGGGCCGGGAATTCAAGAACCAACAGAAGGACGTTATATCCTCTAGAAATGCCGTCTTCCAGGAAATATGTTGCAGAGACGCTTTATGAATGGGCTCAAATGGAGAGCACATTAATTTGGACAAGACTACTTTCAGCTCTCCAGGAGGAAATGGTCTTCTTAGTGGAGGGTAAGCGTTAAGTATCTCTAGAAAGTCGTTAGCAATTGGAATTTTCATGAAAGGAATGTGAAGGGGTTTTTCTATAAGCAGTAATGGTGTCAGGACTTACGTCGAGTTGGCAGAAGAACCAGTATCCGCGGGAGCGAAGAAGGAGCCTCCACTCTCCCCTAAGGAACAGCCACCCTCAGCCAAGGATGCGTTACTGAAAATGACTAGCACCCCCAGGGAGAGAAGAGACAACAAAAAGGACCACCAGGGAAGACCTCCAGCTGGGCCAGCAGATATGAAAAGCAAGAACCAGGAGCCTTTATCCCCAGACTGCAGCAACAAGAAAATAAAAAACGGAGAGAAGAAGAAAAGGCATGTGTTACGAATGCTATCCTTGCACAACAGTGAGAAAGAAACACTATGAGAGCAAGAGTCAGTGAATACGACCCGTGTACCACATCATACTCACAGTATGTGGGGTTGTGTCCAGCTCAATAAGAAGTCTCTTGTAAAAACAAAGAAGTGCTCTATCAATCTGCAGAGCTTATAATGCAGCAAAAGCAACAATTCAGAGGCATACGTCTGCCTGTGGGGTGATTAAATAAATGCTGGCAAAGAAACAGTTAGCGCTGACTCCTACAGGAGCGTCCAGGTGCGCCTCAATAAAGTTATGTATTCAAAAAGAACAGAAAACAAAAATGACACAGTCTTATATCCAGTTGCTTGTTTGTTTTCTTACTTGTCCCACATGCTATCACGAAGTACACCACGATAAGGGCAATGCTGGCAAGATGCATTAAACAAGCATTTGCAATGCAATAGGTCTCGCATTTACGTGAGTTTGAGCTATTGGCATTGTAAATGACAATGCCTTTTATTTATGTTTTAAAAACCAAAACATTAAAAAAAAGGCATTGTCATTTACAATGCCAATAGCTCAAACTTGTGTAAATGCAAGACCTATTGCATTGCAAATGCTTGTTTAAATGGTTGGCAGAGGGTGTTAAATGGATTTAATGTACAACCCAGCAGCGTTGTGGGAGTCAGCCGTATTCGAGAAATGTGCTTTCACGGGCTCTTGAGGGGTAAACAAAGAGGGGTTTGGGAATTACTGGCCATAGGAAAGGAGTGAGGGCTGCTGCTATGTTCTGAGCTCACCCATTGGGTCTAATGCATCCGATATCGGTGGGCTTCAGGTCTTACTGGAGTGGCCAAACGTACCCATTTCCAGAATTAAATCGCATTCTGAGCCCCTGGTAAAATGTGAAATTATGCGCCGCTGCTCTTCCTGGGATCCGTATTATCTTCTCCCTAAGGATTGGTGAAGCTTTGCCAAGCATGAAATATGGATCAGCTGTTGCAATTTTTATTTGAAAAATGACCTGCAGAGGATGGTTTTTTGACACCGAAAATGGGTGCAAACAAGTCAATTATAATTTCGGCTCGCAGGGCCAGGATTTAGTTCCAGTCACAAATCAGCAACAGAGGGGCGCAATGGGGCTGCCTGAGTCTCAGATGCCAATCTCTGAAATGCTCAGTGATGGCGAAAAAATCATTAAGTGCCAATTTACCTTACGTTTTGTATGCAAGCTTCGTTGTTTTTTTCTTCTGGGGCCCTTCCTACACAACTACACACATACAGCTGGATGCTGTTCTTGTCCCTCGGCCCAGCCTCTCACATTAGTAAAGACAGCTGTCTGAAAACAGGCATCGTTTGTTCCCATGCATGGCTTATTTATTACCTTAATGTAGTACTCTATCTCTGTGCATCCCTCTGGCAGAGACATGTACACAGACAGAACCTTCCTACAGAGCATCTTAATTCATTTATCATTTAGCATATTGTAATATAATTCGTACTTTTTAATGGAGAACAATATAATTACATGATCTAAATTGTATTCTGGTCATTAACATCAGTTTCATCCTATTTGCTCCAGAAACATTTTAGCAAGAACATGCATTTGCGAGAGGTGCTGCGGCTGTAAAAGGACCAATGGCAATAGATATTTCCGTTTCAAATTATGCCAGCAGTAGCATAATAAGCAAAGAAATTCCTTTCACGAAGGAAAGGGCGCAGTACCACAGGCTGTTAATAGGTGCGCCTGGAACACCTAGAAAAGTAATTCTAGGGACACCTAGTAACAGCCTGTGGTACTGCGTCCTTTCCTTCATAAAACAAGTTTCTTTTCTAGGTGTTCCAGGGACACCTAGTAACAGCCTGCGGTACTGCGCCTTTTCCTTTGTGAAAGGAATTTATTTTCTTATTATGCTACTGCTGGCATAATTTAAAACGAGAAAAAAAAATAGCTCACATTTTGAGTAATGTGAAACGTATGGCATTGCAAATGTTTCTTTTCTGAGCAGCCTCCTGTGTGGCTTCAGCAGTAAAGAGGTAATTGAGGCAGGAAGCAAAGAACAAATCTTGAATTTTCAGAATCTAAGTTAAAAGGTTAGACCAAGTAAAAGAAAACAAGCAGTGACGACTGAAGAATCATTAAAAACAAGGAAGTAGTCCCTAAATGACAAGATAACAGCCCAGCGCAACTAAACAGTAGTTGGTCGGTGCTGCTTCCTGCAAAACGGAAGGAAAACGGAAATGACGTGACGGATCACAAGCCAACGCTAACAAGAGCAATGCCAGAGTTAACAAATGGCAAGCAGCAGGAGAATGGCAGGAGAAATTACCCTCGATATTGTGTTTACTATAGGTCTTGCGACAGCGCATGCGCTGTCTAGGCTCGACCTAAAAAGCAGGCAGTGACTAAAAGACGGGCGTGGGCTTCGTTGGTAAGCCTCGCATCTATGAATGTTACCAAAGTAGTTTTCCACCGCGTGGAGGTCGCGGTCACGAACAGTGTTCTCAGCGTGTCCTCACACTGTTTGTCAAAACATTCAGGCAGGGTTGTAGCGGGACGAGGTTCGAAATGAAGCTCGAAGAGTTGAAGCTCGCACCGCGTAATCCAAATGTGCGCTATGGAGAGCGCGGCCGATCAGCTGCGGGTGGGCGGGGCAGGAGACACATCGAGGGAAATGAGGAAAGTCAGCAGCACCACGTAAAGCGGCCACAAAAGGAATCCCCGAAAACGAATCTTATCGTAGCCTAGTTCTGCAGTGTATAACGAGAGCCAAAACTGTAACAAGAAGGGAATAGGCAATCTCAGCTCATGAAAGGAGTCCAATACAGGGTCCAGGAGTGCAACAGGACGTTTCAACATGAACAAATCCAGGTCAAGGGGCGAGGTCCACACAGGAAGAGTAAGCCAAGTACCTGAGTTTGTGTGCGGGCCTCTTTTAAAGTCCTGAGGTCACCTGATCATACTCCTCCCACCGTGATATGCTATGGTACACAAACCGATCCCCAGGACCAATGCATTATGGGAGTGGTAGTGCTATTGTAGGAAACAGAGACAAAGTACAGGAAGCCTGGCGTGTAACAAATGGTTGCTAAATATACTTTTATTGCAGAAAACATCAACCCAGACGTTGCCAAGTCAAGAAGGTATAGAAATAAAGCTTCTCCTTGACAGCTGGTTGGATTGATGATTTTCTGGAGGCAACATATGCAGAACCGCTTCCGTTTAAAAGAATAAAGTGTTCAAGTGAAGGATCTTTGTTTACTCAAAATGTTCATGCACTCTTGCTAACAATTTACATGCCCATTTTGCAAGAGTTCAGGAGTCAAGCTGGCAAGTTCAACAATGGAACGGTGAGGCGCAGGTTCTGGCCACCAAACTTTAATAGGCGAGCCTGCCTGCATTGCAGTTTCTTGCGTGGCCATTCCGACAGGTGTAGCAGGACAGTGTACCACCAGTGCTGTTGCCACCCTGGAGCTATGAGAATCATTGTTGCCTGAGCTTTCACTAATTTAATGAACACAGATGGGATCAATGGAATTGTCTTTGTCTGAAAAGCATAGAAAAATGTCTTTGACCAAAATAAGCGTTTCCCAGCTTGCCCAATAAGTAATTCCTGGAATCATAATTTGGCATTTTTTGTAGTCAAAATTTGAAAATATGGTTTCATCTGGGAAACCCCTTTCACAAAAAATTTTGTGCAGAACCTTGTAGTTTAGCACTCAATTCTGGAACTTTTGATTACTTTGCTGAGAAATTCCATGTTCATATTTTAGATGCTAGATAGATGAAGTGCTGTGATGCACAGATTCCTCGCAATCAGCCATTCCAAAATGATCTTGGCTTCAAGAGACGGAGCTCTTTGATATTATGCCTCCCATTTTGGTAATGTAATGCAGTATTATTGTAGTCTGTTTAAATAAGCAGAGATGTTGTTCTGAAGCTCAGCAGGAATAACTTAAAGGCTCGATGAGGTGCTCTGACTCCAGCAGGTTTACCATACTCTCTGGAGTAACTGGATAAAAAGGGATAACTTTCAGGAGATTGGTTGATCAACACCACCAAGAGAGGGAGTCGACTGCGGAATGACAGTTAACTTGTATTCCCAGCTGCCTGTGCACTGGGTATCACTGGTCTTGCGGCACCAATGTAACAGTCTTATCTGCAAGCAGGCGTTCGGAACAAGGAAGATGCACAAAACTACTGAACTCAGAAGAGAGAAAAACTTAACGGGCAGTTGGGTGTTTCATCTTTAGATGTTCAGACAGATAGAACACAGTCTCTCTTCTGAAGTGTGTCTATGACTACTCCAAGTAATGGAGCGGAGAGAATGTGGCCTAACCGCTAGGGCAGTCAACCTCGGATATGGGGAACTGGGTTCGAGTCTCGGCAGGGACGCCCAACATTCTGTGATTCTGGGCAAATCACTTAATCTCCCCGTGCCTAACAAAAAAAAAAAAACATTAATGTGTCCGTATGTAAAGTAACTGGTGCTCGTGTAAAGAGCTCTGATACCTTCGGATCTAGTTCGAGCTATATAAAACTCCACAAAAAAAAAAATGGATGGAATGGACCGGAATTTAAATAGTCTGAGTGATTCAACCAGTGTCCCAGTTGTTGAAGCAAAGGGAGTGCACATTGTAGTGACATGGGACTTCTTGAGAAGTTGGTGCCTTTATAAGCCAGTCGTTCAAGTAGCAATTGATGAAAATTTTCATAATCCCGAGATGTGCTATAACCACTGTCATGCACTTTAAAAGATTTGTGGTCCCAATTCGAGGTCAAAATTAAGGACCTTGCATTGGAATAAAACAGTGCCTATCAATTTATTTTTTTATTTGAATGCTTCTGAATGATGAGAATGTGAAAATATGCACCTTGAAGATCTATGGGACTCATCCAAAACCCATGATGGAGATGGGGGTACTACTTGTGAATTGCCAACATCCGAAACCTCATTCACTTGATTCATTTGTTTATTCCTTGATGGCTAAAATAGGATGGTTTCCTGCTTTGGTCCTTTCTTTCGAACCAGAAAGTAACAGGAGTAAACTCTATTTCCTTTCAGAGACAGTGGGACCAGTTACATTGTTTTGTTGACCAGAAGGGTGCTTACTTCCAAACAAAGCAACAATCAATGAAGGAAACCTCATAGAATAGACATTTTCCACAATATTCAGCACCTATCTAAGAAAATAAGTTACTTACCTGTAACTGTGGTTATCCAGTATTGGTATCTTTCATAGATTTACATGCTTGAATCATTCCCCATTGTCAAAGTGGGAGTCCCACGGTATCATAATAAAGCAGTATGTATTATTATGATAGGCTATAAAGGCAATGAAAAGTCAATTTAATAGCCTATCAACGTCCTTTTCTAAAAGAGGACCAAACCTGAAACTATAACCAATCAGGCAACAGCACCCTTTAGAACCTTCTCAACAGAGGCAGTTCGGGCTGGACTGTTCCCATGAGGCACAGGGTCAGACTGATTTGCATATGGCCATGTCTGAACTGGGGTGGTGGAGTGAGCTAAAGAATGATGATGGATTAAACCCAGATCAGTTGACTGGGGGTGAGTGTTTGATTGGCTCAAGCGTTCCGTCCATCATCCCCTTTTGTATCGCTTTGTTCGCCCTAAGTTGGCGGGGGTATGCCCAGACGTGGGTCCCTTGCTCACTTTGCCACTGGATTCAAGCAAGCCTGGCTGATGACGGCTGGAATGCCAGAAACCGGTCCTAGGATGCTTGTTTCCGGTCCAGGGAAGACATGGCTTGGCAGTTCGGGCTGGACTGTTCCCATGAGGCACAGGGTCAGACTGATTTGCATATGGCCATGTCTGAACTGGAGTGGTGGAGTGAGCTAAAGAATGATGATGGATTAAACCCAGATCAGTTGACTGGGGGTGAGTGTTTGATTGGCTCAAGCGTTCCGTCCATCATCCCCTTTTGTATCGCTTTGTTCGCCCTAAGTTGGCGGGGTATGCCCAGACGTGGGTCCCTTGCTCACTTTGCCACTGGATTCAAGCAAGCCTGGCTGATGACGGCTGGAATGCCAGAAACCGGTCCTAGGATGCTTGTTTCCGGTCCAGGGAAGACATGGCTTGGCAGTTCGGGCTGGACTGTTCCCATGAGGCACAGGGTCAGACTGATTTGCATATGGCCATGTCTGAACTGGGGTGGTGGAGTGAGCTAAAGAATGATGATGGATTAAACCCAGATCAGTTGACTGGGGGTGAGTGTTTGATTGGCTCAAGCGTTCCGTCCATCATCCCCTTTTGTATCGCTTTGTTCGCCCTAAGTTGGCGGGGGTATGCCCAGACGTGGGTCCCTTGCTCACTTTGCCACTGGATTCAAGCAAGCCTGGCTGATGACGGCTGGAATGCCAGAAACCGGTCCTAGGATGCTTGTTTCCGGTCCAGGGAAGACATGGCTTGGCAGTTCGGGCTGGACTGTTCCCATGAGGCACAGGGTCAGACTGATTTGCATATGGCCATGTCTGAACTGGGGTGGTGGAGTGAGCTAAAGAATGATGATGGATTAAACCCAGATCAGTTGACTGGGGGTGAGTGTTTGATTGGCTCAAGCGTTCCGTCCATCATCCCCTTTTGTATCGCTTTGTTCGCCCTAAGTTGGCGGGGGTATGCCCAGACGTGGGTCCCTTGCTCACTTTGCCACTGGATTCAAGCAAGCCTGGCTGATGACGGCTGGAATGCCAGAAACCGGTCCTAGGATGCTTGTTTCCGGTCCAGGGAAGACATGGCTTGGCAGTTCGGGCTGGACTGTTCCCATGAGGCACAGGGTCAGACTGATTTGCATATGGCCATGTCTGAACTGGGGTGGTGGAGTGAGCTAAAGAATGATGATGGATTAAACCCAGATCAGTTGACTGGGGGTGAGTGTTTGATTGGCTCAAGCGTTCCGTCCATCATCCCCTTTTGTATCGCTTTGTTCGCCCTAAGTTGGCGGGGTATGCCCAGACGTGGGTCCCTTGCTCACTTTGCCACTGGATTCAAGCAAGCCTGGCTGATGACGGCTGGAATGCCAGATACCGGTCCTAGGATGCTTGTTTCCGGTCCAGGGAAGACATGGCTTGGCAGTTCGGGCTGGACTGTTCCCATGAGGCACAGGGTCAGACTGATTTGCATATGGCCATGTCTGAACTGGGGTGGTGGAGTGAGCTAAAGAATGATGATGGATTAAACCCAGATCAGTTGACTGGGGGTGAGTGTTTGATTGGCTCAAGCGTTCCGTCCATCATCCCCTTTTGTATCGCCTCACATTTTTGAAGCACAAGTGGGAATAATAATCCCAAACTATAAGGGCAGCCAAGGAGGATGGGTCATGTGAATCTATGAAAGATACCAATACTGGATAACCACAGTTACAGGTAAGTAACTTATTTTCTTATCCAGTATTGGATCTTTCATAGATTCACATGCGTGAATCAGAATAGTAAGCAGTTTTGTAGGTAACTTAAGTACCCTTAGAGGATGGTGGGTAAAAGTAATATACCATTGAGGCAGTTCAAATTAGGCTCCCCATTCCAAAGCAGGCTTGGACTGCAGCGATTAGGCGGATTTGATTGAAATCGCACTTGCCCACCCCCGCCATATTCACAAGAACTGTGAGCAGGAACCATGATACAGAGAACGTAAACGCCAGCCGCACGTTGAAGAAGGAGGCAAAGGCGTCGGAAGACGTTGTTGCCGATAATCTCACGATGCTACGTGTAAGCAAACTCTGTGTGGTACACATTGAATTGAAGAGTGCAAGATGGCTAACGGTCCGACAAACACCGTGACTTCGGATGAATGTCATAGTAAGAAGCAAATTACTATAAATCAGCATCTGACAGCCGACTAACAATCGGAGTCATTTGTCCAATATGGCAACAACGAGAGAGGTTAAAAGGAGGGAGGCAGCTGAGAAAATGTTCGATAAAATAACCATTACCAATGACAATAATGAATCAGGAACAAGTCAAGGAGTGGATGAAGTGCAAAACAAAAAACAGCTATGGGATGGTGTGGAAAGCTTTGAAACAGGAGCAATCCAAACGGTGGGAGGCCACCACCTTACAAAAATACATTGATTGCGACAGAGTGCCAAGAGACTTAAGAATTTTCATAACACCAACTTTCAATAATCCGGATCCCGAAATGGTAGGAGAATGAGCAGCGAATAACCATAACTTCTCGACAATAATGCTGGGACTATTGGTGAAATATGCAAGAAAAGACTGAGAGGCTATCCTTGGAAATAGAGGAATACATAAAAAAACTAAAAGACAAATGCAGTAAAGAGGACTTTGATAATAATATGCTCAAGTTGGAGACTTGAGAACGTTGAAGAAGAAATTAAAGTGAAAAAACAACGCAAATTTCACAGAGACCAAGTCGACTATGATAAAGGCCAAATCTTGACATTTGTGTTATATTTCTTTATTAGTCATTTTGCATAATAAATTACAAAAACTGTAGCATAAACCATAGACTTATAATGAATAAATAAGCTAGTGCATTAAAATTATAAAGTACTGTATCTTGTATGTGGTTAACAAAGAACAAATTCATTTTAATATAGATTAAAGAGAGCGATAAATGTGAAATATACGTAATATGATTAAGTTAAAAGTTATCAGAAGCTCAAGATGCTATATAAAGTAGATATAAACAATCAATATTTAAGTATATTCTTACATAAATTAGAGCTGATAAAACCTAGTATTCAAATATGGCCATTAATAAACATGAGAAGAGAACTCCCCTGACTCAGGGATTTATACATAAATTGATAAAACATAAATAATAGGATTAGGAAAAGAAAATTACAATACTATGTATATAATTCGTCCTTGAAGATTAGTTTACACCTTCAGTACATGTTTTTCAATTCATTCAACCATCTTTAATGTATAATGGCTTTTACTGCAAATTCATATCTGAAAAGGAATATAAAATAGATAGATGCGCATGCGGAAATCAGAAGAATAAAAACATATATGAGTGAAAAAAGTCATTATGTTATACAGTTGAAGATCTCCAATCCTAGTCTTGTCTATATTAGTCATTTTCCAAACGTAGGAAAGGATCCCAGACTTGCAGAAATAAATCCATCTGATCTTGAATATTGTAAATGACTCTCTCATGGGAGGCTGTGTGTATCATGGCTACCATCCAGGCCTCTTGTGATGGTGGGTCTGGTGACTTCCATTGTCGTAATATACATATTTTAGCTGTGGCTAACGCAGTGTGCATAAGACGGCTTTGTGGTTTTGAGAAATTCGGGGAATCTCGAAAATCATGCAAGAGGATGGTGGGAGACGTAAAGGTATTGTTTTATGTAAGACCTGACCTATATAGGACCAATAGGATTGAACCTTAGGACAATTGCATATAATGTGAGTCATATCACAGCCAGCTGTGGCACATCTCCAGCAGTTGGTGTGTGGAAGTATTCCTGCACTATGCAATTTTACCGGTGACCAATGCCAGTCGTAAAGAATTTTAAATAGACAAAATTTCAATCTAGCCTCACGGGCACCTTTAATTAAGTTATCTAATATTTCCATCCATTCTCCATCTTCGTAAGAAACCGATAAACGGGTTTGCCACTTAATACGAAGATCTCTTGATAAAGGTTGTGAAAACAGATGTAATGTAAGTGTCTTGTATAAGCCAGACGTGACTCCTTTATGCTTCCCCCCAAGTATGCAAATATGATACTACTGGTGAGTTTTGTAGTAACCAGGGAGTTGGTCCTAAACTCTTATTGAGGCAATAGCTAAGTTGTGTATAACTTTCAGCTTGCTGCATCGGAAGGACAAACTCTTCTGTTAATTGTTCAAAAGATTTGAGGCTACCATCATGAAGAAGTTGGTCTATTGTGAGAATACCCACTGCTTTCCACTGGTGCCAGGACAATGTTTTTCCTTTAATGCGTATATCTGTATTATTCCACACAGGGGCTTTCTCATGTATACGTGGACTAAAACCCAACAAACGATGCGCCCTTTGCCAAGTTTTATGCATTGCAGATAGTAATGGATTGGTAGGATCAAGGCGGCTTGTTCCTGATCCATATAAGGCTTAGAGACCTGCTTCTGTAGATAGCAGGTACCTTTCTATTTGTACCCATTGTGGTGTATCAGGAGTATCTGTTAGCATATATGCCATTTGAGATAATTGCAATGCAAGGGTAAAGTGTTCTATCGATGGGAGACTCAGACCTCCATTAGAGTGATGTGCTTTCAACTTTGTCACAGCTAAACGGGGTCTTGCTGATCCCCATACAAAAGATTTAATCTTAGAGTCTATAAGGCGTAATGTGGATAAAGGAATCTGAAGAGGGAGCATCCCAAGGGTATAAATAAAACGTGGAAGGGTGACCATTCTCACAGCTTGTACCCTACCCCACATGGATAAACCCAGTATCTTCCATTTTTCAAAGTTGCGTTGCATCTGGGCTATTAAAGGACTTAAATTATCTGCAATCATTCCTTTAGTTCCCTTATTCACCAGAATACCTAGGTATTTGAGACGTGAAGGTTGCCAGTGAAAGGGATATCCCTGTATAGCTGCTATTGTGGTCCCATCTGATATGGTGTTGTAGGGATTCTGCACATATACAGAGCTATGCACAGGATAATAGGACCTCGGAGTATAGTGGTGAACCAACCATGCACCTTAGTACCCACAATCCCAATCCGACTAGCTTTAGCGTCTCATTCGCAGCGAAGCTACCAATGATTAGACAACCCAGAACACGGTCTCTCTCAGGACTCGCGGGAGCAAGAACACCCTTTCATAACTCACTCGTACTTGTCCACAACGTGCGTAATAAGAGACACAGTATAGTTTAAAAGGTTTATTTCAACTATCATGCTCTAAGATACAGTACATGTGCCAGTACTATCAGCATAATGCATAATGATAAAATAAGAAGCATAGTTACAATTCCATAGAATACAAACGGGGAAAGCATTTTATAAAGCAGTGGATATAGGGCTAAATGGCCTTACCACCCTCCCCGTGCTATTAACTAGTTTATTATAAAAATAGAAGACCTCTGGGCTTTGTCAGGCGGACCCCATACCTCAATATCTAGATGCAAGGTTTACATCATCAGACAAGCACAGCTCTTCTCCCTGGAAAGGTTTCCTCCGAGTGCCACCAACAGGGAGCTCACAATATTAAAAGCACACGAATTTCTCCAATGCAGCTGTATTTCGTGTTATGTCTAAGTGAGAGGGGCTGACCAGATCAGCAATAACAAGGGACGTTGTATTTTCGACCTTGTACATGGTGTGCATGCAAAACCCACAGGGAACAGGAGAAAAGGTGAAAGACAAAAAGGCAGACAGTCTAATATAGCCGGGCACAAGCAGAGTCTGGAAAAACAAAGTCACAGAGTAACGTGTGCAAAAAAGGCATCATGGCAGCCAGGCCTAAGCTAACTTAGCAATGTAGACAATGAGGCCACAAACCACACTACACCCTCCCCAGGTCAGTCCATAGGCCAAGACAAAGGACGAAAAGAGAGTTCAAATAGACGGAGCAGAATGTAAACGGCTATTTATGAAAAAGTCCCCATGAAGGACGGTGAATGAAAAAAAATGTTCAGGACAAAAAAAGTTTCAGATAGGGCCAGTCATCAGGGCACTACAAAAAAATATTTAAAAAACCAGAAATCCAGTACGCGGAAAGCGAAGGCCCCTAATCCAATAGAGTGTATGTGCAGAATACTGCCACACCTTCCAAGAGGACATCATTGGTATCATCTGAAAAAAGAGATGCCATCCAGTTCAACAACTCAAAACTGCATTCATGTTCCTCATAATAGGGAGCAGTGATCAGCATTGCGGGAGAACTTGCGTGATACTCAATATAACTTCGTTGTAGGAGATCCTGAGCAGCCGCCCAGATATCCCATTGCGCCAAAACTTCAAGTGCAGCCGCACAAGCCATCAATCCTGCGCCGGAACAGTCCCGTTCATGGGCCACTAAGGGGCCCATCAACTGGCTGACAGAGACGTATTGGAGAGGCAAACATCCAAGGACCAAGAGAAAGGGCATCGTAAGCATGACATCACAGGTTGCACGCAAGTGAAATACGCAAAGCGAAAAGAAAGTCTATAGGACACACCAAGTGTCGCCAGTGGTAAGTTGCCGAAGCTGATGAGCATGCGTTCACGGAGCATCCGAAGTCGACCTTGGTCGAGGAGACCCCCAGGAAGTGCAGCCATTGCGCAGCAAACAAATTAAAAGTAATATTCCAGCAGCTAAGGCTAGGAGCAATTGGAAGCCGCCAAAGACGCTGGAAAAAATAGAATGAATAAAAGCCGGAATTACACCAAATATAGTTTGAAAGGAGGTAACAAGGCCGGAGCCCACAACTTTAAAAAAGTGCACAAGACCTTCGGTGTTAGAAGCATTGAAAACGCGGTGAATCATTTCACCGAAATGTTGTGGGAGATTTGTGTTCAAAAGAGCCTGTATCTCACTGTGGGTACTAGCCACTTGGAGGACGAAGGTCTCCCGTGCGGATGTGAGCATAACCTCCTGGTTTAATAATAGCGCCTTTATTCTGCTCAATTTATTGAAATCTGCCTTCAACGTTGGTATGGAAGGCCAAATGGAACTATCTAGTATGTCCTGCGGGGGTGGAAAAAGCACATTTTTGCAGCACACTACACGGTGGGAAACCGTTACAATATAGGGGATGCCAGCTTGTATGCCACAGCATTCTTGATTATTCAGAAGGAGATAGCTACCATTTGCAAGCACAGTGAAAGTAGGTGATATAACAGGAGCCGGAATACCTTTTAAAACACAAGCAAGATTCGGAGCCGAAACATTACAAGCCCCGTGAAATTTAATGTTCTTACAAATTAGGGAATGACCCACTGTAGAATCACAAGACTCTCCTGTGAGAAAAACCTCCTTTCCGTCCCTAAGGCATCTATACATGAAAGGTATGGACCAAAGTTCATGCAAGAAGGCACTGCCTAAAGGCTGAAAACAGCCAACAGGATAATGTTTCATGCATGAACTGAACTCAAATAAAGAAAAAGGCAAAGCGATAACCCCGTGAACTAGCCATACTGCAGAGCGTTCTGGTAAATAGTGACCATTTATGAGCAAGAAAAAAACTGTCACAAAGCCAATGGACATGAAGAGGAAAATCAGGAACAGTACCAACCAGATGTATGTCCATGATGGGACCAAAAAATTGTCTTTGAACCAGGATATAAAAATACTGAAGCTGGACGGGATAAGTGATGAGGTGGAAGCCGAATCAAAGGAAAAACGTGTTGGGCTCAGTGGTGCTGTAGGTAAATGAGCCACCGACTCGTTGGCGGGGTATGCATACTCGGTCTCCTCGTTGCAGGAGGAATCCGGGCAGTCGAGCAGGCGATCAGGCAAATCGACCATCTCAATGGCAACATCAGTGTCTGTGTAAGGTGTAGGGCCACAAACAGGAGTCCTTGAAATGGCTGGACATGATACCGCAGGTGTCACGCTATTCAGGATCGGCCAGATGTTGTAGCTTGACATTGTCCACTGAGATGTATCTGTTGTCTTTGCGACCAGGAAGCGGTGGTAAAGTGACTGTACGAGTACCCTTCAAGCCAAGGACTGGAACTGGTGCACGATAAGAGGGGCCAAATTCTTTTTTGTTCTCCACCTTCTCTCGGACCAGATCTCCAACCTTTGGAAGCCAGCCGGCAACCAGAATCTGCAACGTAGCGTCAGTGGCTGAAGGCAAGTGGTCGTTTGCAAGTTTGTCACGGGTCTCTTGTAAGTCCTGCAACATAGTAGAATGATTATCTACGCCAAAGATTGCGGTATTCGCCGCCATGTCTAGACCATCAAGTGTGGGCACAAACATTTGTATGCCAAAGAGCATTTCGTATGGGGTCCGCCCACCCAGAGGTCTTCTAGGGAGATTATTAAGTGCACGTTGCACGCTATACAAGTGGGCCAGCCAGTTCCTGCCAGTACCTAAGACTCTAGCTGTCAAGGATTGCTTTAAGTCACGGTTCATTCGCTCAACAATCGAGTTACCCTCAGGCCGATATGGAGACGAAAATTGCACCCGCACCCCCAGTGACCTCATTGCGTCCTTGTACGCCTTAGAGGTGAACGCTGGACCTTGGTCGGAATGGAAGGTGCCACAGGCAAAAATTCCTACAAAGACACGCAAATCCCTTATGACATTTCGAGCGTCAGCACTCCGTTGTGGCCAGACCCAGATGAAACGTGTGCACGAGTCTACTGCAACTAAGATGTATTTGTATGCAGTGTCAGAAGAAAATGGACCGCAGTGATCTAGGTAAACACAACCAAAATGTTTGTTAGAAATGCAGAGCTGTGTTTGTGGTGGTCGTGTAACCGTCGAAGGCTTAATTTGCTGACAAACGTCACAAGAAAGCACATAAGTACGGGTCTGTTTATATAAACCACGCCACCAGTAACGCTGCTGCAAGATGGAAACAGTCGCAGATACACCAGCATGGGCCGAAGCCAAGCAATCGTGTGCTGCCGTTATCAAGGAAGGTCTGCGGTCCGCGTTGGGAATCAGCCGATCACCAACGTCTGGAATTGTTACGTAAGAAACCTTGTTCGGGACTTAAGTGATAAGAGTACTTGGAAGGGAAACCCCGTGGGTAATTAGCACCTTCCTTTGTTGCAGCAATAGCTGCCAAAATCTCATTATCTATTTTAGTCATGGATCTTGTAACTGCTGCTACTGAGCACGTGGCTACTGCAGATTTGGCAGCTTCATCTGCCAAACTGTTACCGACCACGTGTGCGCCCACACGCTGGTGGCCAAGGGTGTGAATCACCTGTGTGAGAGGCAGACGTTGTTTAAGATCTGCCACTCGAACCCAAAGCATTTTATGCTTAATTGTGCTGCCTTTAGCATCTCTATAGTCGTTTTGAGACCAAAAGAATAAGTTGTCATTGAAGGATTGAACACAGTAGTAAGAATCGCATACAATAAGTGTAGTCACGTCTGGATTCGCGAAACTCAAGTGCGAGCACCAAAGCACGCAGCTCGGCCAATTGTGCAGTACTGTCTCCTAGTGCCTGTGTGTGCACTACAGTCGATTTGAACTCACCGTTCACCATAGTACCTGCAACAATAGCACACGCTGCAGAATAAGCATGCTTTGAACCCGTGGCCGGTTGCGCCGAACCATCGGTGTAAATAATACATTCGTACTCATCAAGCGGCAGCAAAGACAGAGGAGGAGGATGAACAAATTCATACTGTAAGAACTCTTGTGTCTGAAGAGAGGAATCAAAGATAAAAGTGACATCCGGGGACGTCAGAGATGTAGCCCATTGTATCCAACGGGGGTGCAAAGCCTTAGAGTTCGGTACACTTGCCTTCGTCACTGCCTCAAGGGCAGGATATGGTGTTACCACCAGAATGCGTTTTCCTGTGCCAGTGCTCGTTCATTTAGAATCGCCATTTGCACCGCAGTCAAAACTTTCTCCACAGAGGAAAAGCGCAACTCCGCTGAAGTGTAAAGATGTGACTTGTATGCAATCGGTACTGTGTCACCTTCGTTAAAGGTCAAGTACGTGAAACCCACTGCCCCTGGCACAATTCTAATCACCAGGTTTGTGTGGTTATCACGAGTCAACAAGAATTTAGATTCAAGTAGATCAGACTGCAAAGAGTGCAGTATCAAGGAATGCTCAGGAAGCCAGCATGACTTCGAAAAGTTAGGCTGTATCAAGGCATATAGAGGCTTGATACGCTGGGCATATTCGGGAATGTAAGTACGCCCGAAGTTTAGAAATCCCAGTAATGACTGAAGCTTCTTCAGGGTGGTTGGAGGGCGCAAAACTGCGCACTTCTCCAAGAAATGGGGAGCTAAGCCCCTACCTTCATTGTTGAGCTCATAGCCCAAAAACAAAACGGTAAATTCAGCGATGTGTGATTTGGCAAAATTAAATTTGTATCCTAAGACCGCAAATTCAAGAATAATGCGGTCCACACACGAAAGATGCGGCCATAATTCGTCGTCTGTCAGATAGATATCGTCAACGTACGAATACGCATCTGGGTCTATGATGTCCAACAAAGAGACAACACGGGCGGCGAAGACCCCCGGGCTGTTCTTGTAGCCCATGGGCAAACGCCGAAATTTAAAATGTTTTCCACCGGAAGTGAAAGCGCTCCATTGGCCGCACTCCGGGGACAAATTGTGCGTGTAAAATCCATTGGATAGGTCAAGTGTCATTTTATATTTTTTACGAACAAGACTGTCTACAAGCGCAGAACTGTGGGTATTTTGTACCACGAAGGTCCGACAATGAGAGTTCAAATGCCGGTAATCCAAAACTAGGCGGTACGATCCATCGGGTTTAGAAACCGCAAATAGGGGATTATTCATTGGTGACACGCATGTTTCAATTACTCCTTGCTATTCTAACTGTGTCAGAATATCTGAAACAGGACCTTTAGCTTCCCGCCGGATGGGATATTGGGGTTGTGGCTGTGGCAGAGCCCGCAATGGTATATCATGGGGTGGAGAATCCTCGTCCCAACCCACGTGGTTACGGTATAGCGCCAAAGTCAGGGCTCCAGCCCATTCAGCTGCGAGAGCCTCCGCTTTGTCCTTGGGGACATGACAAGAAAAGCTCAGAAGGATTACCTCTTCCCCTCTACGAGCAGCAAGTATGAATGGGGGCGGCCATTCCGCCTCTGCCAACAAAATATCGTAAGAAGAGGTCAGATTCTCCCAAAAAATCCCTTTAATAACACGCTCAATGTCACCCTCAATTTGAAGGACAATATTAAATAGTCTGTCAGGGGGTGCCACTCGGGTGTCAGCTGTCTCGAAAGTAATGAATGTGTCAGTTGCTGTCGCCTCCACATGAGGACGCAGTGCCTCCCACACTATGGTAACTTCCGCGGCGCTGTCTAGTAGCGTCACTGCCCACGTCCAATTCAGGAGTCTCGTTCTCACCATCTGTGGCATACCTCGCTGTTAGTGCTGCAACTTTTTTCTTCTGAAGCTGTGGGCGAGAACGTGGAAATTCTTCTGGTTTCCCTCGGACTGGTTGTCGAGGTTGGTCTCGTCCCTGTGGGGCCTCACAACCCCTTCCTCTATCCTGGTGATCTCCTCCACCAGTCTGGGAGGTCGATGGTGCCTGTGAAGAACGAGGATAATGCGGGTCAGGGACTTGAAATCTATCTGGAGATTTAATTCTCGCTCTGTCACGCAAATCATAAGTGCGTTCAGAAGATATGGAAACCGGGGATGTGGCACGCGACCCCGTTTTTGATTGTTGCTTACCCTGTTTTTTCAACCTCCAGTTCTTTTTTAGTAAAGAACGGTTTCTCATCTTTCTCAGACTGAGTTTTTTGTTGTGGTTGTGATTGAGTTTGGGTTTTAGCAAAAGGCTTAACTCCCAGACTATTGCAGCCAATGGTTTTATAAGCCTGTGCAATAATTTTCGGTAATTCGCGTGGCTTGTCCGGCTCTGGGACCAAAGCCAAAGCATTAGCTACTTGAAAGTTAACTGCATCGCCCTTGACGTTCGCAAGGATTAGATCAGCCACCACATCGAACACTCCTACCAGTCTCATCCCCAATTCCACAGCCGCTTCAGTGCCATGTTCATCCTGCACTCGTTTAATAATGGAGGGGAGAACCGTCATGGAAGGAGTGCCGAAACACTTCGCATATACTGCTGTGAATACCTTGCCCCAGTTGTTGCATTCTGCCAACTCGGGAATTAAGTCTTTCGGCAAACTAATCGTCAAAATCCTGTGTTTTTCCACAGGAGAAGTATTTGGAAAAACTGCCTCCAGCTGGTCAAATTTTTCTGCAAGCCAATAAGGTAAATCATCCTTATTTTGTGGGCGCTTGCCTATCACCGAATTAACTATGACGGGACTTATGGTTACACCACCCGGTCCAGCTGGATGCGCTGCAACTCCAGGAGGGGCTCCCTGGATGTTGCCTGTAACATATTGTACCAACGCTCTGTGCACGCAGATTAAAGACGTATGCAATGCACGCAGTTCATCAACCGCAAGCGTCAAATAACGCGGATGTGGGGTATACCTGGCCAAGACTGGCCAAGCGGCCCCGTCTATTGATAAGGGGCCTAAACGAACCGGGGTGACCGAATGTGGGAGGGCACCATTAAACCAAATACGGTGTTGCCATGCCGTAAGTGGTACTTCAAGAGCCTGATAAGGCCGATAAGCATTGGGTAAGGCTGTGGGAGCGTACACATGAAACAAATTGTCCACTCCTTCTACTGCCGGAAAAGTGACCCAAGAGTAAAACACCTCAAAGTGGTGAGCCGGGTCAGCCTGCACCACAAAGATGAGAGCGACACCCGCGTCAGGCACTCCATAAGCCCGTAAATGAGCCCGAAGCGCAGTGCGGCTATGTGCCGGTATATTTACATCCGCCATTAAGACTAGGAATGTTCAACAACCTAATGTGAGGCAGCACAATATAGAGTTAACCTAAACACCTTTTAATAACTTCAAGCTTGAAAGAACCTATAAAAACATCAATATAGGAGGTAGCACCCTCACACACGTTTCCAGAAGCGTATGCGAAAGGCGTTGTGGACCAGCACAAGCACTACTCAAGCGTCTCGCAGATAAGAAGCCCACCACGTTGGTGGCACCATGTTGTAGGGATTCTGCACATATACAGAGCTATGCACAGGATAATAGGACCTCGAAGTATAGTGGTGAACCAACCATGCACCTTAGTACCCACAATCCCAATCCGACTAGCTTTAGCGTCTCATTCGCCGCGAAGCTACCAATGATTAGACAACCCAGAACACGGTCTCTCAAGAACACCCTTTCATAACTCACTCGTACTTGTCCACAATGTGCGTAATAAGAGACACAGTATAGTTTAAAAGGTTTATTTCAACTATCGTGCTCTAAGATACAGTACACGTGCCAGTACTATCAGCATAATGCATAATGATAAAATAAGAAGCATAGTAACAATTCCATAGAATACAAACGGGGAAAGCATTTTATAAAGCAGTGGATATAGGGCTAAATGGCCTTACCACCCTCCCGTGCTATTAACTAGTTTATTATAAAAATAGAAGACCTCTGGGCTTTTGTCAGGCGGACCCCCATACCTCAATATCTAGATGCAAGGTTTACATCATCAGACAAGCACAGTTCTTCTCCCTGGAAAGGTTTTCCTCCGAGTGACACCAACAGGGAGCTCACAATATTAAAAGCACACAAATTTCTCCAATGCAGCTGTATTTCGTGTTATGTCTAAGTGAGAGGGGCTGACCAGATCAGCAATAACAAGGGACGTTGTTTTTCGACCTTGTACATGGTGTGCAGACGAAACCCACAGGGAACAGGAGAAAAGGTGAAAGACAAAAAGGCAGACAGTCTAATATAGCCGGGCACAAGCAGAGTCTGGAAAAACAAAGTCACAGAGTAACGTGTGCAAAAAAGGCATCATGGCAGCCAGGCCTAAGCTAACTTAGCAATGTAGACAATGAGGCCACAAACCACACTACAATGGGTAGGGCTTCACTTTTGTCCCAATTTATTTTGTATCCAGAAAATGAGGAGAAATCATCTATGATTTTAAGCAACGATGGTAGAGTACGGGGCAGGTCAGCGATAGTGAGAAGAATATCATCAGCATATAGATAAAGTTTAGATTCCCCCACCGGAAGATGAACGCCCACAACATTGGTCGATTGGCGAATTGTGGCAGCTAGAGGCTCTATAGCCAAGAGAAATAAAAGAGGGGAGAGGGGACATCCCCGACGAGTCCCTCTGCGTATTGGGAATGAGTCTGAAATAGACCCTCCACAATTGACCTGTGCTGTGGGGTTTTCATATAACAGTCGTACCTTGGCTATAAACAGGTCTCTCCCAAGCCGAATCTTTCCAAAACTTTAAAAAGATATTCCCATTCAATGCGGTCAAACGCCTTTTCCGCGTCTAGTGATAATGCCAGGGCATCTTCCTGAAGGGATCTGGCAGACCAAAGTGCATGAGTCAAAGTGCGCAAATGATTCCTATAGGAACGCCCCGGCACAAATCCCACTTGTGTATGATGAATTAATGAGGGTAAGACTGCGAAGTCGAGAAGCTAGAATACTAGCTAGTATTTTGATGTCACAATTTAGGAGCGAAATGGGACGATAACTGCTGCAAAATAATGGATTTTTGCCAGGCTTAGGTAAAGCACAAGTTACTAACTTGTGTAACGATATATCTGTAAGAGACAGTAGTTAGTGACAGATTCCTTACCTTAGAATATTCCCAGGCGTCAGGCTGGATCCGGAAAGTTTTTGCGTAGCAGTACCCCTGCGCGTCGGTAGGCGGCGTCGTGCGGCTCCGCGTCCGTCGTCGGCATCGTGATCGCCGGGATGACGTCGCGGGCAACACTTAGACGCCGCCCATGCGCGCTGGCGTCAGTTCTGTACACGACTTTCCGCGCCAGAAACGCAGAGACATGCAAGAAACTGACACTGGTGTTTGAAAACTAGGGCCCTGAAAGGGATGTCCTTAACCCTAGAAATCAGTTCGCAGAACGGGAGGATGGGTGGGGTGGTAGGAATCTGTCACTAACTACTGTCTCTTACAGATATATCGTTACACAAGTTAGTAACTTGTGCATCTGAAAGAGACACGTTAGTGACAGATTCCTTACCTTAGAATAGATACCCCAGCAATACCAACCCCGGTGGTGGGTCTGCGAACAAAGATCAGACAAGGAAGTCTCGGAGAACAGAACGGCCAAAGAAGCCGTCTCTCCGGACTTGGCTGTCAAGGCAGTAATGCTTGGTAAACGTGTGCAGCGAGGCCCACGTAGCTGCCTGACAAATGTCCTGCAATGGGACACCACGTCCTAAAGCCGTGGTGGCGGCTGTCGCCCTGGTGGAATGGGCACGCAGCCCAACAGGGTGCTCCTTCTTAGCCAAAGAATAACAGGCCTTGATACACAAGACGACCCCGCGGGAGATGGTCCGCTTGTGTACCGCCAGACCTTTTTTGGCGCCCACGTAGCCAACAAAGAGCTGGTCGTCCACCCGGAACTGTTGTGTGCGGTTGATATAAAAGAAATCGTACGTTTTGGGTCCAGACGGTGGAGCCTCTCTTCCTCTCTAGAAGGATGCGGAGGCGGAAAGAAGGTGGGCAAAGTGATGGTCTGACCAATGTGAAAAGCAGTAACCACCTTTGGCAAGAAGGACGGACGTGTCCTAAGAACAACCTTGTCTGGATGGACAGACAGAAAGGGGGGCTTGCAAGAAAGAGCCTGGAGCTCACTCACCCGCCGAGCGGAGTGATAGCCACCAGAAAGGCTGTCTTCAGAGTGAGAAGACGAAGAGGACAGTTATGTAGAGGCTCAAAGGGAGCGCACATTAAAAAGGTAAGAACCAAGTTCAAGTCCCACTGAGGCATCACAAAGCGGAACAGGAGGGAAGAGGTGTGTAATGCCTTTTAGGAACCTGGTAACAACAGGGGACTTGAAAAGGAGGGGCTGATCAGGAAGCCTGAGGAAGGCCGAAATGGCACAAAGATAGCCCTTGATGGTACCCAGGGCAGAACCCTGTTGGGCCAGAGAGAGAAGGAACAGAAGAACCTCAGAAAGAGGGGCAGAAAGGGGATCCACAGCCTTTGCTGTGCACCATGCCACAAACTTGTTCCACCGGCAGGCGTATACCACCTTAGTGGAGGGACGCCTGGCTGCCAGAATCACATCACAAACTTCGGGAGGCAAGTCGAAAGGAATCAACTGCCGCCGCTCAATCTCCACGCAAGGAGGTGGAGACTGGACAGGTTCGGGTGGAGGACCGTACCCTGCTGCTGCGACAGAAGATCCTCCCGAAGAGGCAGACGGATCGGGGGATCGACGCTCATACGGAGTAGCTCTGGATACCAAACTCTTCGAGCCCAGTCCGGAGCCACAAGGATGACTTGGGCCCGGTCGCGCGGAATCTTCTTCAACACTCTGGGTAGAAGTGGTATGGGCGGAAAGGCGTACAACAGACCGCAACTCCACTCGCGACGAAAAGCGTCGCCGAGCGAGTGCCGCCTTGGAAATTCCAACGAGCAGAACTGACGACATTGCGCGTTCTCTTCGGTGGCGAATAGATCTAACCAAGGCTCTCCCCACTGTAGAAAGAGTCCTTGCGCCACCTCCGAGTGAAGACGCCATTCGTGATCCATCATGCACCTGCGGCTGAGTTCGTCCGCCCTGGCGTTCAGTGAACCTGCCAGGTGTTGAACCACCAGGGACATGCCCTGATGTTCCAGCCATGTCCAGAGACGCAGAGCCTCCAGACATAGGGTCCACGACCCCACCCCGCCCTGTTTGTTGCAGTACCACATGGCGGTGGTGTTGTCGGAGAACACCTGCACCACCTTCCCCTTGACAGAGGGAAGGAATGCCTTCAGTTCAAGTCGGATCGCCCGAAGCTCCAGAAGGTTGATATGGAGCCGGGACTCCGCCGGAGACCAGAGGCCTCTGATCTCCGCCTCTCCCATGTGACCGCCCCATCCCAGAAGGGACGCGTCCGTCACAACCGTGTGCTCTGGCTAGGGAAGGGAGAGGGATCTGCCCGTGACCCATTGACGGTTCGAAAGCCACCACTGCAACTGCCGTGCAGTCCCCTCCGAGATCTGAACGTAATCGGACAGGTTCCCCTGATGCTGCGCCCACTGGAACTTCAGGTCCCACTGCAGAGCCCGCATATGCCATCTGGCATGGATCGACCAGCAGGATGCAGGAGGCCATGAGGCCCAGCAGCCTCAGGGTCATCCGTATCGAAACCCAGGATAGAGGCTGAAAGATCGGAATCATAGCCTGAAGATCCTGGACTCGCCTGTTCGGGAGGATAGGCCCGAAACTGCGTTGTGTCCAGAACTGCTCCAATGAAGAGGAGCTGTGGAGAAGGAATCAGGTGCGACTTCGGCACGTTGATGGAGAACCCCAGCGAGTGCAGGAGTCCGGCCGTAGTCTGGAGGTGGGAGACGACTGCCTGGGACGAGCCCGCCTTCAGCAACCAATCGTCGAGGTAGGGGAAGACTGGAACCCCTGCCCGGCGCAGATGAGCTGCGACCACCACCATCACTTTCGTGAACACCCGAGGGACGCTTGTAAGGCCAAAGGGGAGCACGATAAACTGAAAATGCTCGTGGCCTACCATGAACCGCAGGTAACGCCGGTGGGCCGGCAGGACGGGGATGTGAAAATATGCGCCCTGCAAGTCCAACGCTACCATCCAGTCTCCAGGGTCGAGGGCAGTCAAGACCTGAGCTAGGGTGAGCATCTTGAACTTCTCCTTCCGGAGGAAGCGATTGACGTTCCGGAGGTCCAAGATAGGACGCATGTCCTCCTTGTCCTTTTTGGGCACCAGAAAGTAGTGGGAGTAACAACCACGTTCTACTTCTGGGATCGGAACGCGCTCGATGGCCCCCTTGGCCAAGAGGGCCGCAACTTCCTGCTGAAGAAGCACCAAGTGATCCCCCGACATGCGGTGGTATTGAGGTGGCATGGCTGGGGGGAAGTCTCGAAGGGGAGGGAGTAGCCCCTTCGGACAATGTCCAAGACCCACCTGTCCGATGTGATGGTACGCCAGTGGGGAAGGTGATGGCGGACCCTGCCTCCCACTGGCGTGCTGTGGACCTGAAAGGATGGACTAGGAGGGCTTGGAGGCCGCGGACGGGGCGGAGGTGGTGGCCTGACCCGCACGCTGGTTACCCGACCCGCCTCGGCGGGAGCCACATCCTCGGCCACGCGAAGGCGCTTGCTGCGCGGGCCGTGGCTGGGCAATGGACGTGACTGGGCGCCCCTTCCGTGGCCACGAAAGGAGCGAAAAACAGACTGCTGCGGAGGGCGCGAGGCGGAGAGGCCCAAGGACTTGGCCGTAGCCCGCGAGTCCTTAAAGCGCTCCAGCGCGCTGTTTGCCTTATTACCAAAAAGGCGGATGCCATCAAAGGGCATGTCCATAAGGGTGTTTTGGACATCGCCCGAGAAACCAGTGGTCCTTAGCCAGGCGTGACGACGCAGCGCCACTGTCGTTGCAAGCGATCTACCCAGCGAGTCAGCGGTGTCAAGGCCACATCTGATTGTGAACGGTGCCGCGTCTCTCCCGTCTGCAATAACACGGGTGAGAAGTGTCTGGACCTCCTCAGGACACTTAGGCAGCACTTGTGCCACCGAATCCCACAGAGAGTGGGAATAACGGCCCAAAAGGCAAGCGGTGTTCCACGGACCGCAAGCCAGCACTGGAGGAAGAAAACATCTTCTTCCCAAATTGCTCCAGCTTTTTGGATTCTCTAATCCGGCGGAGCCGTAGGGAAGGCGCTCTGGGAGGTAGAGGCTTGGACAACCAAGCTCTCAGGGTGGGGTGTTGGGAGAGGAACAAGGGGTCGCCCGGGGCCGGGCGATGGCGTCGGGCTACGTTCCTGTCCACAGGAGCCCCTGTGGTGGGCCTGGACCAGGTGCCCAAAAGAACGCGCCAGAAAGTGCGTCGTTGAACGGCAGCAGTGGCTCCGAAGAGGTAGCCGCCGGCTGAAGCACTTCCGTCAGGAGGTTAGTCCGGACAGCCACTGTAGGGAGCTCGAGGCGCAAGGCCGCGGCCGCCCTACGCAACACTGTTGCATAACTTGCTCCCTCCTCCGTAGCCACGGAAGGAGGAGACAACATGCCAAGGTCTGGAGAGGTGTCCAGGCCACTGGCATCACCCAGTTCCTCTGCGCAGTCCTGATTAGGGCTCACACTGAGCTGTGAGAGGGTCCTCCGACACCTCCCAGTCCTCCTCGTCCTCCAAAACAGGTGAAAAGTATGGAGGGCGGACATGAGGGAAGAAAGGTCCCATCGGCGTCGGAATCGGCCGACGCCGATCCGGCGCCGTGTCCGGTTCCGGGGAGAACATGGGGACGGCGTAGTCCGGGACGTCGGACGGCGCCGAGAATGATACCGGAGTGGTCGGCGCCGGTGGAGGTGTGGTTAGGTCAACCGGTGTCGACCGGGATCCAGGCCTGGATCCGAAGGGGTCCTGCGGCGCCGGGGCCGGAGCCACCGGTGGTGCCGAGGGAGGATCCCCACTGGGGCCCGCGGGGCCCGAAGGCGCACCGGGGTAACCCTTAGGCCCGAAGATGCGAGCCATGGCCGACAAGAAATTTTGGATGTCGGCCGGAGTCGACGTCGGACCCGGAACAGGCGGGTAGTCCGGCGTCGGCTGCTCGGGTACCCCCGGACCCGCGGGGGCAGTACCAACAGGACCCTCGGCCGAGTCGTGAGACCGGCGAGGGGAGGTCTTGGAGCGACGCTTCTTCGACCTCTTGTGCTTCGCCTTACCTGAGGACGAAGACTTTGACCCCGACGAATGACAACGGCTCCGCGACCGGCCCCTCGACCTCTCCCGGGAACTCGAGCGGCGCAGAGCCGAGTGCCGGGCCTCGAGAAGCTTTGAGACCGCTCTCGCAAAGCCTTCGGGCGAGGGACCGACACTCGGGACACGACGTGGGGTCGTGGCCGCGCCCCAGGCAGAAGAGACACTCCGGTGCGGGTCCGTAATCGCACATCATGCGATTACAGACCTCGCATGGCTTGGAAGCCGGGCATCCCTACTGACACCGTTGGAGTCGAAACGACTCGAAAACTGGGACAAAAAGTCTCAAAAAGATTCCGTCAAAAAATGACTGGGGCACTGCTCAATCCGGATCTGCGCTTACTGGCGCGGAAAAGAAAGAACTGACGCCAGCGCGCATGGGCGGCGTCTAAGCTATTGCCCGCGACGTCATCCCGGCGATCACGACGCCGACGACGGACGCGGAGCCGCACGACGCCGCCTACCGACGCACAGGGGTACTGCTACGCAAAAACTTTCCGGATCCAGCTTGACGCCTGGGGATATTCTAAGGTAAGGAATCTGTCACTAACATGTCTCTTTCAGATACTGATATTACTACATTATTAGAAAGGCACCCTAAGGAGGCTTCACAATCTGCTTCTTGAAAAGCGGCATGTAAAGAGTCTATTATCCCTTCACCGGACCAGCGATAAAATTCAGCTGGAAAGCCGTCTTCACCTGGAGCTTTATGATATGGAAGTTTAGCTTTTGCTTGTGAGAGCTCTTCTTTGCTGATGTCTCCCTCAAGCAATTTTCTTCCTTCATCTGAGAGGTGAGGCAACTCTACTCCTGCTAAAAAAGAGATCATCTTATCCCGGTCCATCTGAGTCCCCGGGGTTTATAGGGATTTGTAGTAAGAAGCAAATTCATTAACAATATCCTGGGGTCTAGTCAACATGACTCCTCCAGCTGATTCTATGGCCGGTATGGCCATAGCAGCCTCTCTTTGTCGTAACTGTGCCGCCAGAAGTCTTCCTGCCTTTTCCCCCTGTTCATAGTGTCTTCCTTTCATTTTTTGTAAAGCATACTCTGCCTTAGATGTAAAAAGACTATTTAATGCCATACAGGCTTGCTCTAAAGACTTGCGATGCTGTATAGTTGGCTTAGCGGTGTATAAACGGGTATATGACTCAATTTCCTGTTCCAGCTCTTTTTGTAGAGCTGCGTTTTGTCTATTGGCTTGTGCTGCATCTCTCATAAGTTGGCCCCGTATGGTAGCCTTGGCTGCCGCCCAGAGAGTCCTACCAGAGCTGACAGATCCTTGATTGGTGGAGAGATAATCCTGAATATGATCCCGTAGCTGGGATTTGCCCTTAGGAGTTTTATGGCGTTGAATATTCATACGCCATGGCTTACGTCCCGGTTTGGCCAATCCTGTTTGCAGAGATAGTAGGACAGGGGAGTGATCAGAGATTGACGCTTCTAAAATACGGGATTCTTGTACTAATTGGACCACACTTTGGGAAATTAAAAAGTAATCCAATCGAGAGAGAGTTCCATGAGTAGGGGAAGAAAATGTGTATTCAGAGTCAGCAGGATGAGAAAGACGTCAATGATCTATTAGGCCATTGTCTTCAAGTATATCACCCATCAAGGCTCTGTCCGCAGAATTATTCTTGTCAAAGGGACCGGTTCTGTCCAGGACTGGATCTCTTACTAAATTCCAGTCCACTCCTATAAGGTATTGCGTGGCACCTATTTCTGTTAGCACACGGTTCAGTTGAAGAAAAAAGGATTTTTTGTACCTATGGGGGCATAAACTGAACCTACACATATATAAGTGTCACCTATTCGCACTTTGGCAAATATGTATCGCCCATTTGTATCTGCCCATGTCTTTGATACCAAAACTGGAAGAGATTTACGGATAAGAATTGCTACACCACATTTACGAACAGGACCTGCATCTGGGGATCCCCCTTTTGTACACTACTGTGAAATACCTTTCCCACCCAATCTCTACGCAACTTTTCTGATTCCATTGCTTTAAGATGAGTCTCTTGAAGCAGAGCCACATCAATATTTTTTTGATTGTAAATAAGAGAGTACCTTTTTCTTTTTAATATAATGCGTTAGGCCATGGACATTCCAAGTTATTGCATGTAGGGGATGAAGGTTGTTCATGTCTATAGAAACGCAAGTGGCGTATGTATTCAGTAATATCTAAATAAGTGCTTGAGGTCTTTAATGAAGTGTTGGTGAATGGTTTTTGGTTGAAGGGTAAATAAAGAGGTATAGAAGAATAAGTATGAATAAGTATGATAGTGAGGAGGAGAGTTCGGATACCTAACTTAAATCTTACAGTCTTATTAGGCAATGGTGCTGAGAGTAAGAAGGGAGAATGGACTAAAAAGTCCTGTTAATGTCTCGAAGATAACAATAAGGCCTATCAGAGGAGGTATCCTAAAAGGAAAGAATAAGAGTAATAAAATGAATAGATAAGAAAATAAAAAATATGTATTACGATGTGTCAGCACACAAAATTCTTTACTTTTAACCGCGGGTCTGGGCTCACTAGAGCACCGCCGCGGGCAGGAACTCCTTCGGGAGAACATAACAATATGTAGGGTTATACAAGAGAATAATTAAGGTCTAGAGATTCATGCGTGTACATGAGTCGCTGCTGGGAAAGAGAGGCGTGATATATTATAGCATAAAAGTATATCATAAAACACTTAAGATCTCTATAAGTACAGGGGAAAATTATCTACATTAAACATGTAAATCTGAACAAGATAATATCTTTAATCTACTATAATATTCGCTTCAAATATAATAGAACAAATATGACGTAAGGCCATATGAATCACAACTGTGAGCAACATATAATAAATGTATAGTAAATATATCCATATTGAAATTTAAATACGAGAAGCACTGCTACCACATAAAATACTTTATGTTCATATAAGTATAGATGCAATTATAAATATAATGACCATTGATAGAATAACGACAATAAGGATAATGAAAGGGATGAATACTCATCTGCCCTATATGTAAGTGGTTCTTTCCTTTGAAATGCAACAGTCATACATCGCTCAGTCTCTGAAGTGAGGAGTTCGAAGATAATCATGGTGAGGACATCAGTTAAAAACTGCATCTACTATCAAAACCTATACATTGTAAATACTTATTCTTCATCTGAAGTGGATTTTAAGGGGGAGCGAGATTTATCCCTATGCTGCTCCTGCGTAAAGGTAGATGCTGTTTGTAAGGCCAAGGCTTTATCGTCACATGTGCGACTGATTCGCTATAATTCTCTACCTCGGTGACGGGTTTCACTGGTATTCCGAAGTCTGCTGTCTGGTACCTGCTGATAGGGTCTAGAATCCTGATGTATCTGATCTGCAGGGATATTTTGAATGTCCATTTCCTGCGGTCTCATGTTGTCTAAAAAGTGTTGTAGATCTTCAGGGTTGTAAAAGTCTTTTGAGTCTCCATTTTTAGCAATGCGGAAACGAGCTGGCTCAAATAGACCATACTTGATGTCCATTTTTTTCAGTTTAGGCCTCATAGAGAGAAATGCTTTTCGTCTTTCATTAGTTTCACTTGAAAAATCAGCCGCCAAACTGATTTCATTCTTGTGCAGGGGCTGCCGTTAATAGTTGTCTCGCTTGATCATGCCTTAAAAAACAGGCAATGAGGGGTCTTGGGCGAATGGTTATCTCTTTACGTGGAGGACTAATACGATGCGCACTTTGAATTTCAAGCAGCGGATCAAAGGTAATGCCAGTCAGCTTTGGAAGAATATCACATAAGAATGTTCTAGCATTCTGACCTTCACTTCTTTCTGGGAATCCAAAGAAACGGATGTTATCTCTTCTGCTGCGATCTTCCAGATCTACCAGCTTGCTGCGTAGGAGCAACAGTTCTTGATCTCTACTTTGGACTGAATCAAGCCGGTTTTCTACTGTTGTTAATCGTTGGTCCAGTCCCTCTATCCTGTTATGAAATCCTACAATGTCTGCCCTGATTGACTTAGCTTCCGCTGTAAGAGAGGATATATTAGTGTCCATATCTTCCAGGCGACGGCTGATTGTCGAGAGTTCTTGTAGGATACGATCCATAGTATCACCCTGTGCTGGGGTTGAGGTGACGTGAGGAGAACTACATGCAGAAAGAGAGGAACCTTTCATAGGCATGTTGTGAGATTGCTTTAATACTTCTACAAATAGGAGTGGTTTAGAAGATTTGCTTCAGTACTTATTGTTAGACATTTGATTATAATCTGAGTTACTTTGATATAGTATTAGTAGTTGTAGCGTAGATCTCAGATTTGAATTATATTATAGCCCTGTTGATCCTTGGTTACACCTATATGTAAAACAGACTTCTATCTTGACCACTTCTTTAGTGATGTAAAGTACTCAATACTTTAGGGTAGCAAGTATCAGTACAAGAATTTTCCGTAAAATGTCACCACTTTCACTGGGAAGGACAGAGCAGAATGTCAGGGAGTCTTTATGAACTCAGATGGTAGGAATACTGAATCATGGAGGACCGTGTTTTCCAGGTGCTCCCGGTCTCAACAATTCTTTAGTAGACACAGGTCATCCCTTACCAGCACAAGTCGACGTTAAGTTCTGCCCAGGTCAGTTTCAACTATCAGTATTCGGAAATTTTTCTTTTCAAATGTTATCACATACCCCAAATGTATCAAGCACAGTAAAATTAGTAAGGTGTAAACAACACAGACCCATTTTACCACACTCGTGCACAGTAGTATTTTTGTTTTTTAGTTACTTCCGAACATTGTAAGCATTATTATTCACAGAGGAAATGAGAAATGAGAAATGTAAAAGGGCATTTTTATAATGATGTGTGAGCAGTCTCATACCCTATTGAAGCGCTGGTAATGAGGAAGGCTTTGTCTCTGCAGTTGCGTCATACGGGGATATTATGAAGACTTCATAGAGGCGAGAGGTTCAATCAACGTGGTTCGGGAAGTCTAAGGCTTCTGAGGTGTCGCAAGCTCAGCAGATACCGGTTACCTCAGCACAAGATGTCGCCAAACTTAAAACCGCCGGAAGTGAGTAGAGCTCGTCCTTTTCTACGCAGGCGTTGTGAAGTCCTCACAGGTGCGGTGAATGTACGCGATGCCTGCCGTGCGCTGGTGTTACAAAATCCTCACAGGGCGGCAGACGTACGCGAGATCCGAGGCTTCCGATATCTCGCGGGGCCTATCAAGTGCCGGTTACCTCAAATCTTCTTCACCTCAGAATGAGCCCTAAAAGAGCTAATTTTTTAGCGAAACTCGGGCCAGTTGTACCTGGAGTGTACAACGTTTCAAAAACTGCAGTGCTGCATCCCTGGTCGCACTGAGAGGAACGCCGCCTCCGTTCAAAGTCCGTCCCGCGGCGGAGCGCTCTCTTCAGGCGGCCATTTTCATTCGTGGCCAGACCACGCCCCTCTAAATCTTGACATTTGGAAGGAAATTCGATCATTTAAGAAATGCTGCACAGAATAAATCTTGGGTGCAACAACCATCTCTGTCAAAAGACAATCCAATAGACTCATCTAGACAGCAAAGGAAGGCAGGAGATGTACAATCAGAGACAATTGAATGTGACAACAGTGAAAGCGACGCATCTATACAATCAGATACAACAGGAGTAATATCAAAAAGTTTAAAAGAATTCAACCTGATGGCCCAGGGAAGATTATCAACCCAAGCAAAAAGGGGCGCACAGGTACACAAGGGTTGGGGATGTGGAGACAGAGGAGGCAACAGAGGAAACAAGACAACTGTGAAAGCCTAGTGGGAGTGCAAACAAGAGGGCAAAAATCGGCAAAATAATGGATTACAAAACAGTGGTAAATCTTTCAGATTTTGTTCTCACAGAGTCACAAACTGAAGTGTTGTCTTTGGGTTTATCATTTTGCCCCAATTCTCATTTTGACTACACTCAAAGTCGCATAGATTTGTTCCACTTTACTAGGCAACTTAAACTTAAAAATGGTATGCGATTAAAGGCCCTGAGACTGTGAACAATATTTCTGAAAAACCCAGTAATTTAGGAATAAGTGATAAAGAGCTATTACATACTATGAATGAACTTGAAGGCAATGTTGATTTTGTGAATGACCCATTTCTTAATTTAGCTAATGGTGATATAAATTTGGATTTAAGTTGCACCAGCGGTTATAAACCTAAATCTGTTTTTATGCCGCAGTTAGTTAATGATGCCATAGATACATTTGAAAGAGGGGTGACCAAAAAATTCAAAAGAATTGATAGAAAAAAGATGTTCATTAGAGGGAATTTGAATAAACTACAACAAAAATGCGATTAAGGAGTTGAGAGGTAATACAAATATAATAATTAAGAAATGTAATAGTGCTCCCCATAGAGATGTATCTTAACAAAGGCTATAGGCAAGTGAATGACAGTGAAAGATACGAACTAACGACTAAAGCAAAATATGAAATGAGTAACGAAAAATATCAGGAGCAACTGATGGAATGGAAAGATAAAAGTTTAATAGAATGGGAAGAGTACCAATTTTTAACCTGTAATTTTCCCAAATTGCCGGCCTTGTACCTTTTGCCCAAGCTGCACAAGGACAATATAAATCCACCAGGTAGACCAACTGTCTCGTCAAGAGGGAGTCTACTTGAAGGGGGGTGTAAGTAAGAGGCTAAGATGGCGGACGCAATTTAGCAAAGCTCCGCTGCTTGCCCTTATTATGCTGAATAATCCCCATCACAGGGGACCCATCCACGCACCGCCGGCGGGTATAGCAACCCCTACCTGCTGGGAGCCCTGCTGGAGTCGATTAAGAGATGCGGGGAACCCACGGTCTGCTGAGCCCGATACAGTCACGGGCCGAACCGAGGTGGAGACCCCAGACAATGGGAGGTGTGCTGTCAGCGTAACGCCCCGCAAGACCCCTGCTCTGGCGGTCCGACTGTGCAGCTAAGACTACACGCCAGTGAGGGAAGAGGCCGGCACTGCGGCGCGCCCCCCGAGGCTGGGGGCGGCTTCTGGGCTGGGCCTGTGGCCATCCGAGCTGTGGCGGCATCACACATTAGCCGGAGGAGGGATCGATCCATGACGACAGAGGGCCCACTCCCCTGAGGTGGCCTTGGCGGCCGAGCCGAACAGCTCTGGCGGCGATTTGGACCAGAGGGGAGGAGCAGGGAAGTGGGAAGGCGGCACTAAGGAAGGCCCGGTGGCCATATTGGGCCCAGGCCCGGAAGAATCCCTGTGTTCATACGAGGCCTACCTTGCTCCCTTGAACCCCTGCACCGGCGGTATCTGTTCTTGCCGCCCCGGAAAACGGAATAGGCTCACAGAGGCAGCCGAGCTCACTGGTGAACCCTCCCCTAACGACAGCGGGCCTTCCCTGGCTCGCCCCCCTGCAACGCATTCATCAGAGGAGCCGCTCCCGCTGCTGAGGGCGCGGCTCTCCCGTTGAGGCAGGCGTGAGGCCTCACGCACAGGCAGAAAACCAGACGCAATATTTTAATTCAAGGCGGAAACTACTCTGAAAAGCGGAGAACTTTCCCAGCGGGGGGCGCGACGCGTCCCATACCTTTGTGGCGGCCTAGAGTTGCAGTGGTGGCTCGGGGAGATGGAGGGGACTCGCTGGGAGAGGCCCGGTGTTCACGTCGGGCCCAGGCGGCCTGGAGAAACATGCGCAATCACACGGGGCCTATCCTCCTCCTTCTGCCTCCACGCCTGCTGTTTCTGTCCTTACCGGGCCCTTCCGTCTGCAAACCACTACACGGACAGTGACACTCACCGGCGCCCCACCCTCCTCAGAAACAGCTGACCTCTGAATTGCCATCCGGCTCCCTATGACGCGACCACAAGAGGAATCACTCCTGCCGCTGGAGGACTGGCACACCCATTTGGTATAGACATAAGCTGAGCTTCCTGGATCATGCCCCACGCCTAGAGCTGCCCAGAACAGAAGATAACAGCAACCAAAAAGGAGGAGGGCTGGAGATTGAGGAACTGAGACACCTGAGCCTCTATAGTTTTAGACACTGAGGCAGCACCATTTGGGGGCCTTCCCCTACCCTGTCTGACTCCCAAGCCCAGCAAGCAACTGGAAAGAACAGCCGGCCAGAGTCTGGAGCCATTAGTGAGCTGGTGGAAACCCCGAGGCATAACGCAGCATACGGATCGGTGGAGTCTGTGGGCTGGGATTGGTTTCCCCCTCATACGATTCCTTGCGGGGCACGATCACGCATCAGGAACTCACTCCGGGGCCGGACATTCGAACGAGGGGGCAGCGCCCTGGCTGCATCGGACCTCGCTCCACCCTTCCAGTGCCGGTGACTCAAGACATTGCTACCCCATGCCTAGTGCCCAACAACTGGCCATAGGTCGCTTACGATCCAACACCCCCCAGGCGGCGACCCACTCAGACCCCGCTGTACCGCCTCAGATGCACATGACCCAGAGCGCTGACTCACTGCACCAGGCATTAGCCACAAAAATGGAAACAGTGCTGAGCGCAGTGGAGAAGCTTGGCACAACTCTTGAACAAACTCGCTCGTCCCTAGAAGCGAAGATCGACAAGGTCGCCACAGACTTCACATTACTGCACGCAGATCACCGTAAACTATTAGGGCACAGTGAAGGTCCACGAGGCCGCACTCGCGGACCTCCGTCCCGCCACTAGCTGTAACACGACCACACTGCTCAACCTCTCAGCCAGGATGCGCGCACTGGAGGAGAGGCTAGAAGATGCGGAGGGCCGATCAAGGCGCAACAATGTCAGCGTGGTAGGGCTGCCGGAAGACATCGAAGGCCAAGACCCAGTGTCTTATGCAGAGCACTGGATTCGAGAACTGTTACCGAAGAACGCGTTGTCTCTTCAATTCGTGGTGGAGGAGGTGCAGAGGGTGCCATCCCGCAGGCCCCCCCGGGCGCAAGACCCAGGCCCTTTCTGATCAAACTGCTGAATTTCAGAGACAGGGACACTATCCTGAAAGAATCGCGGATAATGCTGGAAATGCTATAACCAGACTACACTGCCCAGGTGCAGAAGCGCAGGGGATCCTTTCAGTCGGTTAAGAGACGCCTCCGTGAGCTGGAGATGTGCTACTCTCTTCTATTTCCGGCGCGGCTTCGGGTGGTGGCCCAGGGCACTACACGTTTCTTCGACTCCCCTACAGAGGCCTGGGACTTGCTGGCGGGCCTTGACCTGGCACCAGGCCACAAGTCTTCTGCTACCCGGACGGGACCGCGCCGTGACAAGAAAACCTGGACACGGAGTAAACATGGGGACGCGGCTCGGCAGGCCACGCTGATCGCGCTCCCTAACTTGGAACAAATAATCACAGAACGCAGAGAGGCATTGCAGATGGTGGCGATAATCAGTGACCAACAGCGCAGCTCGGATCTAGACATGGGATCAACTCAGTCCATGAACAAGGACGACCTCACTCAGTCGTGGCCCGAAGGGTCTGAATCTCCAAACTTCCCTGAGGTGACGCCACAAACTTCGGATGACATCATCTAGAGCTATGCGGACTGCCACCAGTGCCCCATGCCATATCTACCCCAAAACAAACCGTTGACAACATCAAAGCCGGAACTGCCCGATCGAGAGACAAACTCCGAGAGGGGTCTCCTGCAGAACACTTGAACGCACCCATGCTATGACACCACTCTGCTGTCACATGAGAATGCTGTGAGTTATCTGGTGCCCGCCGGCAGGTGCGGGACGTTATGGTTGTTTCACTACGAGGGCACACAGGGCCCGTCTTCACTGCACAAACCAGCCCTGACCCGAACTGACATTGTTGGTAGCAGTATGCGACTGCAACAAGGTTTGGGAGGGTCCTCTCTTGGGACCTGCCCTGATAATGTTACACAGGTTTTACAGGTTCATCCTTCCCTTGTTCAGTTATACACCATACTCTACAACCCACATCACTCGGATCCCATACACCCGGACAGGCACATCCATAGTAGCTCCATGGGCCCTCTACACTGCGGACGCAAACACATACGCTTAATCCAGATACATGACACGGGTTAACGTAATCATCTGGAACGTGAGAGGTATTCATACCCCGGCCAGGAGATACTCCATATACTCATATCTGCAGCGCAGATCCACCAACATTGCATTACTACAAGAAACACACATAACACAGTTTGAAGCCACTGGCGAGGGCAAGTGTTCAGCACCAATTTCTCCACTCAAGCTAGAGGGACGCTGATATGGGTCAGGGCGGGGACCTCTTTCGCAATCGAAGAGGTGAGAGCGGACACAGAGGGCAGGTATGTTCTTGTGAAAGGTCAATTAAATGGCCAGTCCATCCTGATTGGATCCATATACGCCCCTATTGTAGACCAAGTCGCCTACTTGCACCGGCTCACACAAGCGCTTGCTCCCTGGAGTGAGATCCCATGGCTACTCGGGGGTGACTTCAACTCTGTCCTGGATACTACTCTAGACCGTTCCTTCCCGCGCTTGACACACACAGTGGCCACCTCCAACGCACTAGCCCTGAACATTTGGCTGGCACATTGGTCTTTGACAGACGTGTGGCGTGACCAAAACCCAGATACCTGTATATACTCCTTCAACTCCCATGTACACAATACACGATCTCCATGTGAGACTGGACAGGATAGTAAGCTCTCCCTCACTTCTGTCACTGATCAGACACACAGAATACCTTGGCAGCACACACTCCGACCACAACCCCCAGTTGATGAAACTCGGCTGGGAAACTGGTCCACCCCCCGGTCCCCACCTGCCGTCTCCAAACAGCAGCTCTGGAGGACCCTACGTTCCAGACTTTACTAGGGACAGCCACGGCCAGATACTTTGACACGAATACAGGTTCCGCGCGTAGCAGGACTATTGAGTGAGAGGCGTTTAAGGTGGTAGTTAGTTAGAGGGCACAGTATGGGACTCACCTGGAATATACGCAGACAGTTAGCCAAAGAGATAGAGCAGGTAGAACAGGAGCTACTACCATGCGAGACCCAATTGGCATCAGGCACGGTGGATCCGCAACTCCTACAGAAGAAACGCAATGTACACATTGAACTGCTGGAGCAACTGCGCTGCTTAAATTACACAGCGCATTCAGTGCATATGCATGCGACATCTGATAGACCCGGAAAGCTGCTTGCGTGGCTACTGCGACAAGAGCAGCCACACCACCCGGTACACGCAATACGTACCATAGCAGGCCCGCAGTATACACTCAGCACGACAAAACATTACACAACCTTATACAAGTCCTACACCCCGCACAACCAGGAAAGAATGAGTGCCTTTTTGACTACGATACAGCTGCCCACCATAACACCAGAACAGAGGGAAGGACTCAGCGCCCCGATAGAGTCAGAGGAGATCAGGGGTTATAGCGACGTTGGCAACTGGGAAAACTCCCGGACTAGACGGGCTCCCGACAGAATTTTACCAAACATATGCGGCGACATTGGTACCACACCTCCAGGCGGTATACGCTGTGGCTATGGAAGAATCCACCCTCCCGAAATCAATGAACGAAGTGTGGCTGGTCTCGCTCCTAAGCCCAACAGGGATCCCATGGAGTTGGGTTCATATAGGCCTTTGGCCTTATTGAACACTGATTACAAAATCCTAGCGAAACTCCTGGCGGATCGGTTGGCGCCACTGGTCCAGTCTCTGGTTCACGATGACCAAAACGGCTTCATCCCAACACGAAGCACTTCATTGAACCTCCGACGCTTTTTCAGGGTTGCCAAATACGCGCCGGACCGATGGCCCTGCTCAGGCTGTCTGATCCTAGACCTTAAGAAGGCCTTCGATACCCTGGGGTGGGACTATCTGTTCGCGGTGCTGCCACTATATGGACTCTGGGAAACATTTATCAACATGATCCGGCTTCTGTATCGTGAGCCAGTGATGAGAGTTCAGACAGGCCCATACATCTCCGCCCCGATAAGGGTGCAACGGGGAACTAGACAAGGGTGTCCGTTATCCCCCTTGCTGTTCTCGCAGCGGCATTCCAGAAAAGAGGGGCAGGATGGTGAATCTCAATGGGTGATAGCACGCACATAATTTCGCTGTATGCAGATGATCATCTCTTATATTTTAAAGATTTGCATTCAATCCCGGGAGAGGTGGAATATGTCCATGGGGAGTTCGCTTCCCTGTCTGGGCAAAAAGTAAATGTGGCCAAGTCCTGCCTTTTCCCGTTAGATGGCACATATCCTAACCCCCATTACATACTTAATAACGCCAATATAGAATGGAAGACGAACACCTTCCGCTACTTAGGGATCAGTATATATCACTGACCTGAGGACCTACTCGAAGGTAATTTAGGCAGGGCTATGTCCTCAATCCGCTCTCAAATTTCGTTTTGGAACACACTCCCCATGGCGACTATGGTCCATATAGCATTGGTCAACATGATAGTCTTACCCCTGCTATTATATTTCTTCGTCAACCTTCCATTATACATTCCACCAGCCTTTTTTAGAACCCTAGAGGGAGTCATCAGGGGGCTAATCTGGGAGGCCTCCCGTAACAGAGTTGCTCTTCGGAAACTTTATTTGCCAACAAACCAAGGTGGGCTCGCCCTCCCTAATTCCGAAAAATACTACCTGGCAGCCCAACTGCAATGGCTATCCCAGTGGCTCTCTGAGCACCATCTGTCTGACACAGCAACACATCTACCACCCCTGACCCTCCAGACCCTCCTCTCAATATTTCATCCATGCAACAAACAGAAAACCCCGCCACAGTTATTACTCAGCGTAGCATACAGATGTTTCCGCAGAAGCCTGTTCATCACACAACAAATAACGCCATATGCCCCCACACCCAAAGGTCTCATGTTCATCAGCACAAGTGAATTAAGATGCCTACAAGAAAGCAGGATTCACGACGCTGGGGATCTTTACCTTGAGGGTAACCTGATGCCTTTCGCCCTTTTAGCAGAGAATTATGGGATCCTACTAGGGTCACCATCTGATTAAATAGTTTTCCACTTCCCTTCGGCACCACACGGCAGCAACGCTGCTCCCCTTACGGGCGCGCTGGGAGGGCGATCTACTGCGGCCCTTCACGGACGCGGAATGGAGCAGGGTACTGGAGGGGCCGAACAATGTCCCACGTAACATGAGATTTCGTCCAATACAATATTACATTACCCAAAGGGCATACCTGACCCCAGTGAAAATTAACGAATACTATGGCATGCTAATGTTGCCTGCCCGCGATGCCAGATGATAGATGCAGATCTGTTACACATGATATGGAGTTGTCCCTGTCTGGTTGATTATTGGGAGTCAGTGGTGTCCTCCCTGTGCCGCTATACAAGCCGCACGATACCCCTAAACTGGTAAACCTGTATACTGCACCTCTAAGCTTACACTAAAAACTTGCGAGTAACGTCCTGGTACATTGCACTGGGATTAATCGTAGCGCGGCAACTGATCACTAAACGATGGCGATCCCCTCAACCTCCTGCTGTGCTTGGCTGGAAACGCTCCCTACAAGTGTGGGCCAAGGCAGAAAGTGTTGCACTGCGCAGGGAGGACACGCTGGGTCTGCACAAAATAGGTATTGCAGCGCACTGGGACACAATTCTACAGGAATTGCTTAACAGGGAGGAGGCCTCAGAGACCACATCTGCAGTGCTAACAAAAACGCCAGGGGACCCTCCCACGGACGAGACTTCATGATAGACACGCCCATGTACCTGATCGTTAAATATACACCAGGTAGAGCCCACACGTGATGAAACAGCATGTCCAAGCCACACACTGCAGAGACCCGAGGAACACTACTTCAACAGATTAGGGTGCTATTCCCAGTTAATCCCTGTCCTAGTTATGCTGCAGTTATCCCCGGTATTATTCCTCGCCTCCCCAGTTAACAACCCCAATCAGGGCACACACTCGGTCAGCCGACAGGCGAAGATCTCCATAAACAATCGCGAACACACACAACAGAGTATGCAATGTCTGTAGAATCACAAGCGGATACGCCACATACAATATTCCACATCAATGTTGAAGTTGTAATGCTTGCCTTGTAACGGGAATGCAAAGATTGTTATCTCATGTAATGATGCACTGTACCTGATAAAATGCAGCTGTTCTGCCTTGTTAAAAGTTGAAAACAAAAAAAACAGATTGAAAGAAAATAGAAAAAAGAGGGCGTCTACTTGAAAACACTTCAAGATACGTAGATTTCTTTCTAAGACCATTTGTACAATCACTCCCTTCCTATATCAAGGATACAGGTGATTTTCTAAGATTAATCAATAGGATTACTTGGGAAGAAACCTATATGCTAATGTGTCCAGACGAGAATATCCTTTACACATGTATTCCCCATGACTTAGGAGTTGATGCTTGCCGACACTTTCTGAGAGCAAGATCCTTATCCTATCTATTCCACACCGAAATGCTCCTTGATATGATATATATCTGTCTTACCAATAATTTCTTCACCTTCGACAAACTAATTTATAGACAAACCCAGGGAACGGCGATGGGAACTTGCTTGACCCCAGTTTTGCAGGTTTGTACCTGGGCTGGTGGGAGGAGCAGGTGGTAAGTAGCATCAGTCAATTTGACTACCACATCGTTCACTGGGTGTGGTACATTGATATCTTCTGCATTTGGAGAGGAGGGTTTAACAAGCTTATGATTTTGAGAATACTCTGAATGATAATTCGCTAAATCTCACATTCACCTGTCAAATGCATTAAACCACCATAACATTTTTAGATGTGAAAGTGGCAGTTAAGGGCAGCAAATTGGAAATCAATCTGTTCCAGAAAAAGACAGCAGGGAATAGTCTGCTACATGCGGGAAGTTGTCACCCAATAAATCTGATTCAGAGTATCCCATTTGGAGAATTATTAAGAGCAAAGAGGAACTGTAGTTCAGATGAAGGATTCGAAATAGAAAAACAAATCATGATTAAAAGATTTGGAGAAAGAGGATGCTTGAACAAGGTGATAAAACAAGCATGTAAGAAAGTGAACAAACTGTCCAGAACTGAACTTCTAAACCCCTGCAAGGAAAGCCTAGTGAAGGTCAGTTAGTGAGGTTTATCACTTCCTTTAATAACCAGGCAGGCGCAGTCAGACGAAGTATCAAAAAGTTTTGGGAAATTTTGAAAACGGATCAGGATTTAGTGAGCCACATAGGAACAAACCCACAAATGACATTCAGAAAGGCCACATCTCTTTAAAGATACCTGGAGTCAAGGTTTGGTGAGACCAAACATTGAATCTAATACTATACAAGGATTTTACACATGTGGCATATGTAAAGCCTGTAAACACAGCCAGAATTGTAAGACAATAAAGTTATCCAAAGACAAACCCCTTTTTAAGATAGTGAAACACCTAACATGTAATTCTGATCATGTTGTGTATGCATTGACATGTCCATGTAATAAACACTACATCGGGGGTACCATTCACAAAGCAAAAAAACGCGTCCTGGAGCATCTATGGGCAATTAAAAACGATGACAAGCAGTACCGAATTGCAAGACATTTCAGGTCCCAACATAACCAGAACACTAATTTACTGTCCTTTTGTGTGTTGCAGAGGGTCCCATTAGAGAAAGGGGTGGAGACTGAGTACAGGAATTAAGACTGTTGGAATCAAAAATGATCATTAGGTACAACACACTTCATCCCGCAGGCCATAATGTTGATGAGGAACTAGCTGTACATTTGGGATAAATTGGTCAAAATACGACTTGAAAATAAGAACGTTATTCTTAAAACTGAGACCTCAGGAGATACCAAGTGGAAATGATTGTTGTTTTTAACTAAGTAATTTTGTAATCATGAGGAAATCATGTTTTTTTAATGAGTTTTTTTGAATTGTGTTACAGATACACCCGAAACTGCATGGAGAAGACTGGATGCAAAGGGGCTAAATATATCTAGCCAAGAGGGGCTGGGCGAATTCATTTTTTTTTACCAGGTGGTGACTTTTTTAGATTTGGAGCCAATTGTGACAACTTTATTTAAATGCCCACTTTTTCAACACAATGTAATAGCATGTGCTGAAACTAAAACTGAAAGCAAAAGTGTTAGATTAAGCCTACTACAGCAGAATTGTATATAGGAAAAGAGAATCATGCTAAAACGTATTATGGAAAGTGGAATTGAGTAATCAAATCTTTTTTTTGCTCATTTGTCACATGAAGATTCACCAAAACGATTAATGTGAACACGTAATTGAAATGTAATGTCTCAATCTGGTAACTGTTGTAAATCATTGTTTTACATGAATGATACATAATGCAAACAAGAATAGTTTTTTACTTTAGCAATAAGTTTTGTAATGAATTTAAAAGCAAGACTACTCCGTGCAGTAACGAGGGAAAGTCTGTTTTCGATAGTTGTTAGAGCACAATAATCATGTGTGATGTGATAAGAATCAGGAAATGAAGTAAACACTTGACCCTGGATCAAGGAGCCTCGAGCTCCAAAACGCGTTGGGCAACTATGTTTGGATTGCAGAAACATTGTAAGTATGGAGGAAAAATTATGCTTCACACATCAATATGAGAACAGATGCTCTAACTCATGTGTCTTAGTGCTGTATCACCGCAATGTGACGAATCCAGACCATAGCACTGTGCGAACGTGCAGGTGTTATCTCATGTTGTAACACGGCAGAATCTATGCAAAGGAACCTCTGCCAAGCAAGTGGAGTGGCAAAGCTGAATAGCTGACGAAAATCAACTTGCAATAGGTGCACGTGTCACTGACATACTTTGTGTAGATTACCCATAGGAAATTAATAGTTAATCAGCTTGCCATATCTGTTTAGTGTGATATAAACAGAATTGAATGAGTGTGAATACCTTATTTGATGTTTACGGTATGGAGCGAATTTTAGCTGCGGATGTTGGAGTTGGGCAAAAAGGTACTAATTATGAAAGCTTTATAGAGATAAAAGTGTGATGTAACTTTGAAATAAGTTAGAATTTGTTATGAGAAACAGCTAGCCATTAGGGAAACGAGGAAACAAAGTCTGTTGTGTTGAGAAAGTCTATATTTACTGAAAATAACATATGTAAAAATCCCAGATCATCTAATCAAAGAAGTTTTGGCCCCTACGACCTTGGGAGCGGTTAAGGACCGTTATAGAACTCGTTTTTATTGTTTATCAGCTGTCAGAAGAAATCGTGTGGTTTTTTACTTCAAAGTGCAAATAGCCTGTATAGTTCTGATGGATTCAGTTCTCAGTCTTGTCTGCTGGTGGGCTTGCTGGGAAAGCGTATATGATCGAGCACTTCCTTGTTTGTAGATATAATGTCTGCTAGCAGTCTTGACTGCGCATACTATTTTTGAATAATGTGTTAGTCTAGGAAGAACAGCCCGCCGGGTGAGGAACATTGGTCTAAACTCCCAGCTTCGATGTGCATAGTTTCCTATATTGCAGACCATATCCATCGAATTTAGGAGTCTCGAAGGTGGGTGCCCAGACCTCAAGAGAGATACCTGCATCTATAACAGAGTTAGGGAACTGGGGAAGGATGTGACGCGTTCTGAGAAGTGAGAGAACGGAGACCACTACTGTCGCATTTATCTTACTTAGGGTGATGCTTAGAATGTCCTCGAACTATCTGTTCATATGTATTGCTGTTGTAACTCCTCTCACCACTGTGTCATACTGAGGCACGCAAAAGGGAATGGATTGATTGCAAAGGATATAATGCCCAGTAACAACATATACCGATGTGTTGAAAAACTTTTAAATTACATAGAAATTACTGTTGATTTTTTGCATTACTTTTAGATTACATCGACTACTCGGGGTGATATGCCTAGATATCACACCGTGAATCCTACAATACAAGGTAAGTAGGACTTTCAGGTTTAGGATACAATTACTTTTTTTCTCATACAAAACACAGGTCAACACTTCGTAACGTTGGTTCCTATAGGAAAAAGAGTGTTAATGGTTCACAGGTAAGTAAACGACGTACAAGTATGAGTTTTGGGGTTTAGGACCAAGGTTCCCCAATGTCCAGTAGGCACTCAAATTGCACCACCAGCAACATTGGGGCGGCCGGGTGCAGAGTGCAGGGGCTCAATGTTAGCCAATGGGGCTAAGGGGCCCTTCGGTCAGGGGCTGCTCACAAGCAGGCCACTCTGTTGTGGGAGCAAAGCTCCTGGGGTTAGGATCAGCACTTCAGGGGCCAACAATCAGCACAGGAGCTGCACCACCAGTGGTATAGGGGCAGCCGGATACAGAGCGCCAAAGAGATGTCGGGGACCCTTTGGATTTCAATGGAGAGCTATGGTTTGGGAAAGATGCTGTAGGCTCAGGCAGTGGGCTTCCTGAAGGCAACCACTGGCTGGAGAGCTAAGTTGGGTTCTTGATTGATGCCTGGATTGGGACACCCAAGGCCATGGGGCATCAGGTGCAGGTTGCGGTCGGGCGGACCCTTCAGGTTGAGGCTGCGGGCCAGTGGCCTAGCTGGGAGCGGGGGGGGGGGGGCATGGGTCCGCCCCGGGCGGCACGGGTTTTGGGGGTGGCGGCCTCCTCCCGCTCCTATCTGCCGTCTCGGGGGCGGCAATCGCCCCCCCCTCTACTTTTCGGCCGCCGAATCTCGCCAGCACTCCCCCCAGCCATAAGGCTAGCTACACCACTGCTGCGGGCGTCGGCTTGAAGCTTGAGGGAGGTCGGGGATCACCATATCCCAGGTCAGGATTGCTGGGGAGACCTCCTCGTGGTGTTGGGCCACTCGAACTCTGGCTGTGGGCGTCGGGTGCAGAGTGGTGCAGAACCGAGGAGGAACCTGGATCCGGGTTCTGTGTTAGAAGTCCTAGCTTGAGCAAGTCCGGTGCTCACGGGAGTCTTTAAGATCAGTGCAGGGCAGGTCCCCTGGGCTCTGCGTGATTGCTGGACATGCCGGGGTTTCCCCTGTAGTCAGATCAGAATCAGGACAGGCTGGTAGGGCTGGGGCCAAAGCTGTTTGTGTCCTCGTCAGCAAGGCTCTTTAGTCCTTCTTCTTTCTTCGTCGAATCTGAGGAGACAAGGTTCAGGGTCGCACCTAAATACTAAATTTAGTGGCGTTACAGGGGTGTGCAGGTCGGGACCAATGGGTCCATTCCTTGGGGTGAGTACACTCCCTATTATGCCACCCTCCAGTGGTGAGGGAGGCATGAGCCTCTTCCTAATTGGTTGGGTCCCCTCATCTCCAAGATGGAGGGGACTGAGATGTGTGCTTCACCTTGCCTCGCCCACCTGAGGGGGTGGGATTGGCAAAGGTGGGCAAACCTCTCCTCCTAACTCGGTTTTCCCATTGATTCTTCTGCCCAAAGTGGGGGTCAGAACCAGTGGGAGCCTGTTGCTAGGGGCAGCAAAAGGCAGGGACAACTTACAAAGGCGGCAGGCCTTTGAAGCTTCTCCTTTCGTGGACCCAGCCCATCCTGGGGGAGGAGGCATGACACCTCTGCCCAGGATGGGCTTTGTTCCTGGGCCCAGAGAGCGGAGGCTCTCTACCCTGGGGTCCAGAAACCTGTCTGGTGGTGGCAAATGGCGGGCAGCCATTCATGAATCACACCAGGGCTAGTCGTTTTTCAGGGCGCATCTCTAAGATGCCCTCTGTGTGCATTTTACATTAAATCCCACACTGGCATCAGTCTGGGTTTAATGTGCTGAGAGGTTTGCTACCAAACTTCCCAGTTTTCAGTAAAGCCATTATGGAGCTGTGGAGTTCATAATGACTAACTTCCAGACCATATACTATTTATGGCTTTACTGCACTTACAATGTCTAAGAATGGACAGACACTGTAGGGGTACAGTGCTCATGCAACTGTACCCTCACCTGTGGTCTAGTGCGCCCTGCTAGAGGGGTGGCTTACCTAGGCCATAGTGGATTTCAGGCATGGCACACAGGGTGTGCCATGTCGACTCTTCACTTTTCTCTGCACCAAAACACGCAGCACGCAATGGCAGTGTGTAGGTGTTTAGGTACAGGGCCCTTAAGGGTGGCACAATAGATGCTGCAGCCCTTAGAGGCCTTTTCTGGTCACAGTGCCCTTGGTACCCATGGTACCTTTTACAAGGGGCTTACCTGTGGCCAGAGATGTGCCAATTGTGGGTACAAAGGTACAGCTTTGGGAAAGAACACAGGCCCTGGGAACCTGATTGGCAGGGACTCAGGGCACACCAAGTCGAAGTGCATCATGTGTCAGGCAAAAGTGGTCGTAACCATGCAAAAGGGGCACTTTCCTACAAGGGGTACCACACCTTTCTCAGACAATATGGGGCAAAGAGGATTACTTGGGCTCGGTCGGTCTTGGGGAATCTTCCTCAGAACCTGAGAAATCAAAGCTAGGGGAGAAAATGAATAGTCAAGTGGAAACTTCCATCTCAATTGAAGCACATCCTCTAAGCTTCCCAATAATGTAAACTAGAGGACACAGCAGTATTGAGGCCCACCATAATGATATGGTTGGTGGTGTCCTGAACATCTTGGACCACTTCAGCGAAATTATTAAAAAAATGGTCAGGTACTACCATGGCAGTCTTATTCCACAAAACATAGGTGCAATGGCCTAGTAGACATGCATCTTTGACAGAGAACAATGCTAAACTACCTGTCAAAAACAAATTTTTACCTATGCTCTTAAATTTTGTACACTACCTATCTGAAAGATGGGTAGAGAAAGACCCTGGATTCAACTTTTTGTGTTGAACACATGTACGACCAAACTCTTTGGGGAGGATGCACCGAGAGGAAGACTGGATCCCCTAGAGTGGGTCTGCAACATCTCGCCACTGCCCACTGACAACCGGAGCTATTGTCGGCTTTACCTCTTTTACTGCCACTCAAATGGCTTCATTAAAAGGCAGTAGTGGCCCTAAAGCAGATGCAGCTGGCTGGAGGAATTTGATCAAAATGGTTTGCCTAAACACAACCGAGGGATAAGCCAACTCCAAAAAGTATGCAGCCTTCTTAAGGGCTACATGGGAAAATGCCATCTCCTCTGGGGAAGGCCCTGAAGGCAGGTCTATGTCGGCTGATGTATGAAGTCCACTTGCAATATATACAGCCAGCAAATCTCCTAAATCAAAGGCAGGGTGAGAAGCCAGGGGCCTCCGATCATCGGTGTCTTCTAAAGATTCTGAGATGCCAAGATCTGAGTCCGTCCCAAACAAACTGTGAATCGTGCCCAAGTACTGCTGATAACCACACGCACAACCCTCTCTACATTGCTCCTCCACCAGCAGTTGCTGAGCCTCTCTTGTGGACCGCTGATGCTTAACACACACCAGTGGAAAATCAGGCTCAGGTGGAGGAGTGCCGGCTGCACCTTGGTCAGCGCTGACATGGGTATTGGCATTGGAACATTGTAAAGCATTCCAAAGCAGACAGATGCCTGTCTGTAAACCTCCAACATTGCCTGGAGAAACATGGCTGTGTTTGCTCTCCACTACAGTAACTCTGGTTAAACTGGCGCCAGAGCAGTGAAGATTATTGATGAAGGCACTGGTGCCGGGACCGGGCTCGGCGCTGATGAGAAAGCTCTATTTCAACCAATTCCAGTTCAGGGGAGGAAGGAGTCAGGAAAGGGGTGGAGGAGGGGAAAATGATCTCAACCACTCCTGGAAGAGTCAGAATGCTTATCTTGTGTTTCTTCCTCTTCTCCATGAAGGACTTCGACAACAGTGAGAAGTGGAAAGGAGACCTGAGTCTGGTCCATGACCTAGGCCAGTGCATACTACGTCCGTCATCCCTGGACTGAGCCATAAGATGTTTGGCCATCCTCTCCTTCATAGCATTCAGGTTCATCCACTGGCACAAGTCGCACGACGATGACTGGTGCCTGGAACCCAGACACCACAGACAGTTATCATGTGGGTTGATGATGGACACTTAGCTATTAGACCCATGTCCGGGTTTAAACCCTAACTTTTTTGGCGAGGACATGTCCATAATGCACTGCACTGAATATTTTTGAGAGAACAAAAAAATCAGCTTAAAAATGGAAGAGAGAATCGCCCGATCCGCATCGAAATGCTCAGAAAAAAACAGAACAGAAGTGAGGGTGCTGGGTGGGCAGTATACAGCTCTAGTGATTGCACTACGACTCCGTTTCCAGAATTGCGATGGAGCCCGCACCCCTACTGCCGCAGGAGAGCAAAGTCAGACGTTTCCGGATCCAGTCTGGCAATTGAGATAGTCAGAAGCGAGGAATCTACAGGTATTAGTATCCATCAGAAAGAAATGTATTCAGAAATGGGATATTTGTGCTCAGTCTAAAACGGAACATGCCAAACCTATAGGCTCACTTAAAACTGTCTACTTAAAACTGATTCCACAAGGTTAATAGAAAGCAGTTGACCTAGCTGGATTTTTTGGTTCACAACCATAGATTTCATGATCGTCCAGAACAAAAAATCATCACTGATTGAGAAACAAATTTCATTGCTCGGTTTTGGAAAGAACTTATGAAGTGAGAGGGAACTATCCACTTTATCTCGAAAAGTTATCTCAACCAGACAGACGTCCAGACTAAATTATTGAAAGAGATTATTGAGCAATACCTAAAATACTTCTTGATGAATTGCTCGTTAGATTGGACTCAGTGAACAGGGTTAGCAGAGGTTGTGTGTAGCATTTCAATGCAGTCTTTTAATGTATGGAAGACATTCCTCCACACATATTTTCTTCCTACATCGCACAATCTGTCATACGATTTGTAGCTAGTACACCATTAGACAACTGTTTTTTCATCACCCGCTTAAGGTCAAAGCTAATTACAATATATATGTAGACAAGCATAGATGCCCCACTTTGTCATACACTGTGTATGGCTATCAACAAACCTCACATTAATCCCTGGATTTCAACCCAAAGTTGCTCCAAAGTTGGTGGGTCCTTTTCCAGTAAAAGGATTAGGAGGTTTCTCTGCTGTTAAACTACAGTTACCATCAAGATGGAAGACATTTCAACTAATACATGTGTCGAGAATTAAAACAGCTAATTTTCTTCTAGTCACAATACTCCTCCTGTATTTATTCATGCTTTTGTGAAATATGAAGTAGACCATATTATACTCCAGGTCCATCATACCCATTTGCATTACTTAGTATCATGGAAAGACTATGATGCTTAAAAATGCTCCTGGGTACCCGCTTGTTTTGTTATAGATCCTAGCTTAGTAGCAAATTCCTGGCAAACGCAGTACAAGGCCTTCCTCATGGAAGAGAGGTGGGGGAATCAACAAGCAGGAATGGGTGAGGAATGGGGCTTATAACATCTGCAAACAGTGGGTTTATATCTCTAAATAAACCTATCACAGACTCGACTGCTAACTGTAAAACCTCTGAGTTATGGATAGGACTGGCAAGGTAATTTAGGAAAACATAATATAAATAGAAAATTCATCTATAGTTTCATGCCTGGCAACAGTATGCCTGATTGCATTGTGTCTCGGCTGGCGCTACCAGTTTGCACCTGGCCCTTTCCGTTTCCCACTTTTTGGTTTGTTCTCCCTTCCATTCAGTTGGATATTACTTAGGTTTCCAGACTTCTTCCCTTCTGGCCTCCTGGAGTTAGGCTTCTTCCTCCGTGCCTCTCTCTGTGTTTCATCCTTACAGTTACCAGCTTGGAGTTCTCCAGTTCCAGAAGGCCTGGAATGCTTCCTGGTCTTCCTTGAATTTGTCTTAGTATGGTGTAACAAGGGAAGTAGTAGGACATTGTTCTATTATTTTGCGTGTTATGGATTGCCATAGCTGCTCCCTCCAAATCACATCCTTCTCTGGTCCTGGGCGTAAAAAGTAGCCCCTTCCACGCCTTGCTCATGCCACTACCACTCAGGATTCTGTCAGTGCGGGCGTGACAGTAGTCATGCTTCCCAGCATTGTGGCTGCCATATGTGTGCTGCTCAGTTGTGATCTTTCTACCCCCATCACTAGCACAGCCAATCCAGTCCACATATGTGTACTCCAAAAGCTGTGACAGAAAGTCCCATCTGAGAGAAACTACTGCAAGAGTTGAAGATCCCATTAATTGAGAATCTACTGCAAGATTTGAGGATCTACTCCAAGATTCGGAGATTCCTCATTTTATAAAAGCCAAACCCACGGGGTAGCCAGGTGCTTGGGTTTCCTCCCTGTTGATGAGAGCAGGCCTTTGCTTAGGCTTTGCTTTTCAACTGTGCCCCTCTACTTGGGTTCACCCCTTCATCTGTTTTTGGCTCTCCAGCTGAGACAATCTTCAAGCTATATGCCAAATTCATCTTTTCATATATTTCATACTTGGGGTTCATCTTGAACTTCTTCTGCAGCATCACTTAAAAACATTTCCTAGCATCCTTGTATCTCTCCAAAGAATTTCTTTGCATCCTTGGAATCTTTCAACTTCTTCAAGTACTGTCTTCAGAGGCCTGAGGTTAGTGATTAGTTAGGGAGTGTTAGATTGGTTTTGATTGTGAAACTACTGTTGGATTGTTGAACTGTCCTATGTGCCTATGTCTTAGAACTTTGCCTTGAATTCTAAGGTGTGCTGTAACAATTGCCTCTTGGTCCTAGGCAGAGTTATTCTCAAATCCTTATTGAAGCTTTGTTTCAGTTCAGTGCCTCACGTTGTGGAGCGAAAAGGACCAGTCTCAGGACAATTTACTTGGCTCTAACAAAATAAGCTACTGTGCCATTGATAACGTTGACTGTTTACTACTATGCATGTGTTGTTAGACTGATTCTTGGTTACTATTTTAGTTTCTGTACAATGTTACCAATCGTGTGGAATCCATCAATTGAAATTGATGTAAGTACAGAGTAATAGTAGTCTTGTGTTCTCTTTAATATAAAAGAGCTGTCACTCAAGAGAGACTGCATAACACTCAAGAGAGACTCCATTTGATGTGTCAAACTGTGAGACTACAACCTGATATCTGCCAAGACCACTTTTGCAACCAGGTAACTTCCTGACTCTTAGCCCTCAGATCAGCCTTGTGACTTCAATCCCCTCAGGAACACAGCCTTGGTCTCTGACAGTGGTCACTCCACCACCTGTTCTTTTAGCCCCACCTAAGTGCTTAAATGACAATAGTGTGAAGTTCACCACATTCATGAACCAATGTATCTTACAGTTCTTATGTCGACCAGCTCCCCTTCCCAGGGACTCATCCAAGGCAACTTCAATTTACAGGGCAACACTGTCACTTGGTCAATACCACTAGTTGAGCAAGATGACCCTATACAATATTGCCACCTTCATGGAGACTATGAGGAAGCCATTCATGAAACACAAATATATGCCAGTGGTGGATAATGAGTCACTTAATCTGAAGCAAGGAAATAAAGACCTCCATTCATCTATTTCAGCTTTAAGCCCGATGTTCAATATTTACGTCTGCCCACTGGCAGATGTAGTGGAAAATTGTGGTTCAACCCCATTTTTTATGCATATGACAATCAAATGATGTTTTCCTTGTCATCTGCATAGGGTCATAGACTTGCGCTCTTAACCTAAGTTGGAGTCAAATCTCCAACTGGATGAACAATAACTCGCTCAAACTCAGTGGTGTTAAGACAGAGTTTATGATCCTGGGCAAGAATCCTCAGCTCTGGGGTCCACAACATTTGCCGGAATCCCTAGGTGACCTTCCTGCCTTGTCCCTTAAGGTAAAAAATGTAGGCTTTAGTTTGGATGAGAATCTTTCCATGAAGTCTCAGATGGTCAAGGTTACCTCCACTTATTTTGTAGTGCTCAAGTGGGTGAAAAAGATCATCTGGATGATTCCCCAATCCTCCCAAAGAATAGTGATCCAAGCTCTAATCCTGTTGAGATTAGACTATGGTAATATCCTGTATCTAGGAATAGATAAGGCCTCCATCCGACGATTACAGGTAGTTCAGAATTTGGCTGCCAGACTTCTGTATTGTCTCTCGAAACGTGCTTCAGTCTCAAACCTCCTCCGTGAGCTTCATTGGCTCGAGGTTTCAAAGCGAATACACTTCAAAGCCTTATGCTATATGTACAAAGTTAGAGCTGGAGTAGGACCACAATATATTCAGGATTTGGTGGTACGCTGAGATCACTTAATCCGACCTTGTGTACTGTGCCTAGGATTCGTTTGGCCCATATGGGAGGCAGCTCCTTCACATTTCTGGGCCTGAAATTGTGGCACACCCTCCCAGAGTCCTTGAGAAACTGCACTTCACTACTTGCGTTTTGTAAAGACTTGAAGACCTGGCTGTTTTAAGCTGACAATCTGGACATCCCTACCTCTGCACAGCGCCGGGAAAACCTTTTTGGTAAGCTGCGCGCTTTACAAGATGATATAATAATAATAATAATAACTGTGTTATATTGACTAGTTGCAGAAACAAACTAAACTGAAGAGAACTGTTCTTCTCTTTTTTGTCAGGGCCTCTACAACAACTTCAAAGATGCCCTGGCACAGGTAGTTGAGCCTCCCAATTTCTGGGATGACTTTATCAACTTAGTTGTGAAACTGGATCACATACTTGGAGAGAGAAAAGGAGGCAGACTACTGCGTACATGAAAGTAGCTGTCATTTATCAGGACAGAAAGGATAATGAGCTGCATCACTCCACCACTGGCTTGGAGCATATGCATATTGGAAGGGTGCATGGTCCACTGACTGAGGAAGGCAAATAGAGGCGTGGGAAGCAGAATTTGGGCTTATATTGCAGCAAAGGAGGGCACATTAGATAAGGAATATCCAGCAAAGACTCAATGAACAAACACAGTGGCAATGACACAAGAGACAAGCCTGGAGGTTGAGAAATAGAGTGTTTTTTTAGGAGCCACATTCAAAGGGCTGATGAACAAGTTACTTACCTTCCGTAACGAAATATCTGTAAGAGACATATATTAGTTATAGATTCCTTACCTTAGAATTACCCCCAGGCGTCAGACTGGATCCGGAGAAATGTTTTCGTAGCAGTACCCCTGCACGTCGATAGGTGGCGTCGGTCGACTCCGCGTTTGTCGTCGGCGTCGTGGTCGCCGGGATGACATCGCGGTATCTACTTAGACGCCGCCCTCGCGCGCTGTCAGTTCTTTACACGACATTCCACGCCAGAAGCGCAGAGCCATGCAAGACACTGACCACTGGTGCACAAAACTAGGGCCCTGAAAGGGAGTCCTTAACCCTAGAAGTCAGTTCGCAGAACGGGGAGGATGGGTGGGGCGGTAAGGAATCTATAACTAATATATGTCTCTTACAGATATATCGTTACCGAAGGTAAGTAACTTGTTCATCTGAAAGAGACTATTAGTTATAGATTCCTTACCTTAGAATAGATACCCCAGCAATACCAACCCCGGAGGTGGGTCTGCGAACTAAGTTCACACCGGGAAGTCCTGGAGAACAGAATGGCCAAAGAAGCCGTCTCTCCGGACTTGAGAATCCAGGCAATAGTGCTTTGTGAACGTGTGCAGAGATGCCCACGTGGGTGCCTGGCAGATATCATGAAGGGGAACTCCACGTCCCAGAGCAGTAGTAGCCGCCGTCGCCCTGGTGGAATGGGCGCACAGTCCTACTGGAGGCTCCTTCTTTGCCAAAGAGTAGCAAACTTTTATACAAAGAACGACCCACCTAGAGACGGTCCGTTTTTGCACGGCCCGACCTTTTTTGGCACCCACATAGCCAACAAAGAGTTGGTCATCCACCCGGAATTGTCTTGTGCGATCCAGATTGAAGGACAGCGCACGTTTTGGATCCAGACGGTGGAGCCTCTCTTCCTCCTTTGAGGGATGTGGAGGCGGAAAGAAGGTGGGCAAAGTGATGGTCTGTCCAATGTGGAAAGAAGTAACCACTTTGGGAAGAAAGGAAGGTCTGGTTCTTAGGACAACCTTGTCCGGATGAACAGCTAGAAAAGGAGGCTTAGAAGACAGAGCCTGAAGCTCACTCACCCTGCGAGCAGAGGTGATGGCAACCAGAAAGGCAGTTTTTAGAGTGAGAAGTCTGAGAGGACAGTTATGTAGCGGCTCGAAAGGAGCGCACGTAAGGTATGTTAAGACCAAGTTCAAGTCCCACTGAGGCATTACGAAAGGAATAGGAGGAAAGAGGTGAGTAATGCCCTTAAGAAATCTATTTACAATAGGGGACTTGAAAAGAGAAGGCTGATCAGGAAGCCGAAGAACGGCTGAGATGGCTGAGAGATAGCCCTTAAGCATGCCCAGAGCAGAGCCCTGCTGGGCTAAAGAAAGGAGGAACAAAAGAACCTCAGAAAGAGGGGCAGAGAGGGGATCCACAGCCTTTGCTGTGCACCATGCCACAAATATGTTCCATCTACAGGCGTATACTGTCTTAGTGGAGGGACACCTGGCTGGTTAAAAAAGAACTGACGTCTGCGCGCAAGGGCAGAGTCTAAGTAGATACCGCAACGTCATCCTGGCGACCACGACGACGAACGCGGAGTCGACCGACGCCACCTATCGACACGCAGGGCTACTGCTACGAAAAAAAAATTCCGGATCCAGTCTGACGTCTGGGGGTAATTCTAAGGTAAGGAATCTATAACTAATAGTCTCTTACAGATAGACGTTTTCATCTAAGCACCCAGAACGTGCACTTGTTAAAGGATGATGCTTCTAAAGTTTTGCGATTGTTGGAGTATTGTCTCAATGAGATTCCAAGAGAGGATAACTTCATCCTGTTGTATTTTTCTCCGAAAAGTTGCTCCCTGCCAAACGCAACTATACCATCATGGAGAACAAGCTATTAGTCAATAAAACAGCCTTCCAAGAATGGAGGCATTACATTCTGTGGCCCGCCATACTCAGACTATTTATTCGGACAACAAAAATGTGCAATTCCTATATTCTGTACCAAGCACTGTATCACAGACAACTGTTTTGGGATGTTGTGTTCTAATGAGTCTGACTTTGTAATAACACATTAAACAGGAACAAAAAATGCCAACCGCATTATTTGTCCCGGCTTGGGGTCTCATATGATGAACCACAGAACAGCACTATCTTGAGAATCCTCAGAAAAAAAACTCTGATAGATAGAATAGACTCAGACAAATTTCTTGCTGAAGTCTGCTCTACTTCTGTTTGTACAGATCCTACTGAGTAGTTGACAGATCTTGAAAACACCATTCAAGAAGGTTTGTGCTAAAAAATGGGGGCCTTGTATGTACCTACCCAAGACTTATGCCAGCAGGCTCTTCTTTGCGGGTCATCCAGGAGAGCATAAAAATCTTCTATCCAGTCAAAGTTGGCTTTGGTGGGAAACCCGGACTAAGGATGCACAGGAGTTTGCCTGCTGGACTCATACAGAATTTCCCTGTAATGTCTTCCCTTTGGCATGCTATCAATATGGACTTCATAACTGATATGCCTTCAGTTCATAACCAGAGTACCATCATGGTTATCAGTAGATGTAGTACCCAAAATGGCACTTTCGTTTCTCCCTGTAAGATACCTAGAGAGAAGGAATTGGCAGATATTTTCATTCAACACATTATACAAGTACATGGGCATAGCAACCAAGTACCTACAGTTATAAGACCCAAGAAAATCACAACCATGTTTTTATGCCCCTTTGCCATAGAAGGTATTCTTAACCCAGTGGCAGTGATCTTCGGCTACATCCAGTTTTTCATGTTTCGGTGATCAAGCCCTATAATGAACACAATACACCGGATCACCCTCCTCCTCCAGTGCAAGTAAATGGTCATGTGGAATATGAGGTGAAAGTCATTTTTGACTCCACGTGCATCAGATAACGACTGCTTTACCTAATAGACTGGAAAGGATACCGCCCTGAGGATAGTTCATCGGAGCCAGCTGGCCCAGCCATGCTACACATTTGGTTTGTCTATTCCATTCTCGTCACTTACACAAACATCGGCATGCTTGGCAGCCTTGGGGAGGAGGGTTTTACTTTCATGGCTTGCCACAGGTGCTCACCCCCCCTCCCCTACACATGTGGTCCCAGTCATTATTGGTCGCCTCTTCCATCCATTGTTCAGGCAACTGCTACTCAGGATGTCATCTGCACAATCGTGACAGGAGTCATGCTGCCAAGGATTGTGGCTGCCATGTGAGCGCTGCCCAGTAGTGAGCACACCCCCATCACTAGCGCAGCCAATCTTGTCCTCATGCAGGCACCTTAAAAGCTATGACAGTATGCTTCATATAAGAGGCAGGCCACAGCCATAATTGAACATCTAGTTCAGGATTTGAGGGTCTGGGATTTGAGGATCTACTGTAGGATTTGAAGACCCCAGTCTCTCGACAACATCTCTTGTGTTTCTTCTCTTATACATCTACCACCCCTTGTTGACATCACTAACAAGCACAGTCTTGGACCTGTTGTGCATTGTCAATGTGAAAGGAGCCTGGTGGGTTCCACATTGTTATTACAGCAACATTCAGGTCTAAAGGTTAGTGGTAACTTGAGTCTAACATTTGGAAAACGTATACTTTGTGGTTAAGCCTCTAAAACAATGTGTAGTGCTTTAGAAAGAAAATTCAAGAAAGAGTGCAATGAAACGTTCCTTGTCGAGACGCTACCAGCACCACCCGAGCTTTGGCCAGACATGTGCTTTGACTCATCCCTTTTCTCACTTTCCCCAAACTTCTACTTGCAATAGTATTAGAATGTTGCAATAGGTAAGCTGGGAAGGTGTGGATTCTCATAAAGTCTGGCTTGAGGGCACGTTGTAAGCATGACACACCATCATCAACAGGAGAAATCCTAACGTAGATAAATTCTAGAGTTTGGTAAGAATATTGTGCTCAGGTGGAGCCAGCCTCTGCATGGCCCGCAACTAGAGTGATGAGAGTAGTTGGGTGAGTCACAGCCCCAAGATCTTAACCTGATACCTACTCTTGCAGCTGGAGGAGGATTCCATACAGGACCTGAATTTGTCTAATATTACAGTAGGAGAGAACACCATTGGTGACACTAGTATTTGTGATGGTGAATGTTACAAAGTCCCCAGTCCATCCCCACTGGGTATCAGATTCCTGTTGGTCCTTAGGAGGACAGCTATTTTTAATGGCACAAAAAACAGTGTCTTCCTTTCATTTGTGCATTACAGTGTGAAGGTTGTAAACTTGCTGGCTCTGAAGGAGCCTGGTGCTTCCGCCTGAAGGCCGTAGAATGTAACCACCTCACAATGATGGGATGTTTCAACCTCAAGCAGATCATACCACAGACAATAACAATCTCAGACCTGAAGTTCACATCTTTAAGTGTGCATTAATGTCAGCCAAGCATTGAAATCACACTGATAAAGCTGCTCATTAGAGAAACCTATCCAGGTTTTAAGAGGTTGGTAATACAAATACTAAGGAGGAGAAATTGCCTCCTTTGGTGATTGAGCTGTGACTGGACCCCATGGTAAAGTATTCTCAATATTTTCCTTGATCAATCAATCAATCAATCAATCAGGGGGTTTAAAGTGCGCTACTCACCCTTGAGGGTCTCAAGGTGCTGGGGGTGGGGGGTGCAGCTCCGGTTCAGCCGAAGAGCCAGGTCTTGAGGCTCTTCCTGAAAGTGTGCAGAGTAGGGGAGCGTCTGATGTTGACTGGGAGCTCGTTCCACGCTCTGGTTCTGCGGATGCGTGGGATTTCTGCTAGGGCGAGGTCGGCTGAGCAGTGGTTCCTTTTGGGTACATGGAAGGAGACTTTCGTTGAGGTATTTGGTTCCGGTGTTGTGGAGGGATTTGTAGGCGTGGGTGAGTAGCTTGAAGGTTACTCTCTTCTCGACGGGGAGCCAGTGGAGGTCTCGCAGGTGTTGGGTGATGTGCTCATGTCCTGGGATGCCGAGGACGAGTCTGGTCACGGGGTTCTGGATGGTCTGGAGTTTGCGTAGCAGGGATTTGTTGATTCCAGTGTAGAGGGCGTTTCCGTAGGCCAGGCTCATCTTAGTTCTCATGTGAGTTCAATCTTTGCTTGTTTGCCAACTACAGGACATATACTGACAAATAGTTCAATCATCAATTCAATACAGTAAATCAAACAACACAATCTATGTCCCACATTAAGAGTAGCCATTTAATTCTGAAGCAGCTGGTAGCTAAAATATCAAACCCATTGGAATTATGAGATCCAGATGAACATCGCAGATCTGTTTCTTTTCGTCCACACATTTCAGCAGCTGTGAGAAGTCGAAAATATCCAGGTAAAAGTCCAGGTCAAAATAAGAAATTACTAGGGGCACTGGACAAGCAATTACCGATTCCACCAGCAATTCATCATCTGAGTGGACCTGCACGATGGGCAGCTAACAAACCTACAAGGCAGGATGGGACGGTGTAGTGTTTGAACTTATTAAAGGAGCAGAGTCAAAGAAAAGATACTGCACCATTCCCTGCTTATTTTTATTTCAAAGAGCAAGGTAAAAATCTGACAAATTTATTATATAGTAGTAATCAGTAAATTAAAAAGAGACCGAAAACACTGAGTTTTATTTCCAAAAATGTCTTTAAAAATGAACATCTTCCAACTTAAAATGTCTTCTGGAACCGACTGCGATATTCTACTGTTCTTGAATATCAACAAAAATATATCTGGCCTTTGCAAGCCTGCACATATGATGGTTACTTTTGTTTTATTGAAAGTATATATGCCACAATATACAATAAGGATTAGTTACTTACCTGTAATCCTAGTTCTCTTCCAGGGGTATACTCATCAAAGTCATAAGCACTGAATTATCCCCGCCCATCTGCGGGATCCCGGAGCATATAGAAATATACATATATATATGAGTATGTTGGGGGATCACAAGTGCATAGCACTTCCGCGACATACATATATACATGTATATAAATACATAAATATGCAGCCTAACAAATTCCAATAAGGCAAAATGCCAAAATTACAAAGGTTTTCCCTGTACAGACAATCTCCTATATACACTCTGTAATAGAGAACATACACTGTAATAGTGTTATGCAAGAAAAACCTTTATTTTCAGAAAAGAAAACATGTAATAGCAGGCAGTTGGCCCATAGGCTGCATAGCTGAATAAATATCACCGTACAGTAAAACACTGGCACCTTGCCTTTAAGGCTTCCAAGAACTTGGACACTTTGCCTTTAAGGCCTCCAGGAGACCCTCTGCTCCCATCATGCACCACAGGTGACAGTTAGGTCAGTTCTTTTTGCACGGTGTACTAACTTGTAACAATTACTAAAAAATGCTCGTCCGGGGAGGCGGGAGGGTTGCTTATGACTTTGATGAGTATACCCCTGGAAGAGAACTAGGATTACAGGTAAGTAACTAATCCTTCTCTTCCAGGGGATACTCATCAATAGTCATAAGCACTGAATAGAGTAGCAAGCCCATACCCACTACCTCGCGGACGAGCAAATAGTATTAAAAAACAGATCATCTTAACATGACATTAAGCAAATAAATTCCTCAGTGAGGCTTGTCCCACTTGGGCATCCTCCTGAGCATCTGAATCTAAACAGTAATGGCGAGAGAAAGTATGAACAGACCGCCATGTAGCTGCTTTGCAGATTTCTGCTATAGGGACGTTCCTGAGGAGGGCCGTAGTAGAGGCCTTTCCTCTGGTTGAATGCGCTTTAGGCCTTCCCTGAAGAGACTTATTAGCTAATTGATAGGCTAGAGATATGCAGGAGACTATCCATCTTGAAATAGACCTTTTAGAGGATGCCAATCCTGTATTAATGGGGCCGTAGTTGACAAACAAGCGGTCCGTCTTTCTTATTACCTTGGTCTTATCCAGATAAAACTTCAACACCCTCTTAAGGTCTAACGAGTGTAAGGCCCTTTCAGGAGGTGTAGAAGGATTAGAGAAGAAGGTAGGCAAAGTGATAACCTGATTAATGTGGAAATCTGAAACCACTTTTGGCAGAAAACTTGGATGAGTTCTGAGAACTACCCTATTTGAGTGAAAAACAGTGTAGGGTTCCTTACAACATAATGCTTGTATCTCGCTGACTCTACGAGCGGACGTGATAGCAACCAAAAAAGCCACTTTCCAAGACAAGTGCTGCAAAGAGGACTTGTGTATTGGTTCAAAAGGTGCGCCCATCAGTTTGGTAAGGACCACATTGAGCTCCCAAGGAGGAGAAGGGGCTCGTACTGGTGGGTATACCTTTTTAACCCTTCAAGAAAATCTTTCACCACTGGCATTTTGAAAAAAGAAACCTGTGAAGGTGATTTTCTATATGCCGTTATTGCTGCTAAGTGTACCTTGATAGATGTAAACTGCAGGCCCGACTTAGCCAGGTGTAAGAGATACGGCAAAATGACCTGTTCCTGCCCTCTAACTGGGTCATGACCATTATTCAAACACCATAAGTAAAAACGTTTCCACTTGAAAGCGTAGGAAACCCTGGTAGAAGGTCTTTTCGCTTCCTTAAGTATGTTCATACAGTCCGCTGGCAAGTCTAAGTGACCATACTGCAAGACTTCAGGAGCCATGCTGTCAGCCTGAGGGAAGGAAGGTTGGGGTGAAACACTCTCCCTGGCTCTTGGATAGTAGGTCCGGACGACAAGGCAATCTCTGTTGCGGAACTTCGGAAAGTTGTAGAAGATCCGGATACCACCACTGGCGTGGCCACTCCGGAGCGATCAGAATCATCCTGGAGTTGGACTTGTAGAACTTCGTGATCACTGCTGGAATGAGAGGCAGTGGAGGAAAAGCGTAGAGTAAGCTCTGAGACCATTTTATCAACAGAGCATTCCCGCTTGAACCTGGTTGGTGATACCTGGACGCGTAGACGGGGCATTTGGCGTTTGTTGCATCTGCGAACAAGTCTATGTCCGGCACACCCCATCTTTGAAAGATATCCTGAGCCACTTGGGTGTTTAGCACCCAGTCGTGCGCTTCTACGAACTCTCTGCTTAGGAAGTCCGCCTGTACATTTAGGACGCCCGGCACATGGACAGCCGTGATGGTGAGATGCCGTGCCAGAAGCCACTTCCAAATGGCTTGTGCCTCCTGAGACAGAATTCTGGACCTGGTGCCTCCCTGCTTGTTCAGATAAAACATCGTCGTGGTGTTGTCTGTCTGAATCAAGAGGGAGTTGGACTGAAGAGAAGGAAAGAAGGATTTTAGGGCTAGTTGGACAGCCCTCAACTCCAGAAAATTGATATGGTATCCCTTTTCTTTGTCCGACCATAGCCCTTGCACTTGAAGGTGATTCATATGAGAGCCCCAACCTTGCAGGGAGGCGTCTGTCACTATAGTTTGAGTCGGAGTCTCTTGATGGAAGGGAACACCTTTCATTAGATGTGATCGCCTTGTCCACCACACAATGGAGTCCCTGGCAGACTGGGGTAGAGTGATCCGATCCTCCCAGCTGCCCGAAGCTTGCACCCACTGGTCCTCCAGAGCTTGCTGCAGGGGACGCATGTGCAATCTGGCATTGGGAACTATGAAGATGCATGAAGCCATCGAACCCAGGAGAGAGGACACTTGTCGGACTGTTGGGTGGCGAATCCGCAGGAGTTCTCTGCATTTGATCCTGATTGATGAAAACCTCTCCGCCGAAGGACACACGCTTGCTTCCGCGGTGTCCAGCGACGACCCTAGGTAGTGAATGTTCTGGGTCGGATTGAGAATCGATTTTTTGAAATTGACTCGTAGACCCAACTTGTTCATTAACTGGAGACTGTAGGAGAGATGAGACTGAAGCAGGGAAGGAGTTGCACTCTTCAGAAGCCAGTCGTCCAGATACGGGTAAACAAATATTTTGTGTCTGCGGAGAAAAGCTGCCACCACTGCCATGCACTTTGAAAAAGTCCGTGTGGCTGACTTCAGTCCGAAAGGTAGGACTCGGAACTGGAAGTGACGTAGAGCAACCTGAAAACGGAGAAATTTTCGATGTTTTCTGGACACTGGAATGTGGAAATAAGCGTCCTGCAGATCTATGGAGCACATCCAGTCTCCTTGATGAAGATGGGGAAAGATCTGGTGAAGGGCAAGCATTCGAAATTTCTCTTTGCGGATGTATTTGTTCAAGATGCGCAAGTCCAGAATTGGTCTGAATTCTACTGTCGGACCTTTTTTTCTGACCAGGAAATATCGAGAGTATATTCCCTGGCGCCTCTGATGAACAGGGACGTATTCTATGGCTTTTTTCTGTAGAAGACCGTTTACCTCCTCGTGTAAAATGTGATGACACAAGCGGACTCGTCCTTCTGGAGGAACCGAAGGAGGTGGGATCTTGAACCGTAGCAAGTATCCATCTTGAACAATGTTCAACACCCATTTGTCGATGGTTATGTTTCTCCACTCCTCCAGATGTAATGCGATACTTCCTCCTACCGGAGTGGAACACGTGTCTAGAGGAAGCACTCCCTCATTGTTTTGATGGTTGCTTTGAGGTAGAGGCCTGCTGTCTATTGGTCCCTCTTCCTCTTCCTGGTCTCCGTTGGTGGAAGTGAGACCTCTGCTGCTGCTGACCCTGAGCCGACCATTGAGGGGTTTGAACCCTCTGTTGGAACGGGCGTTTATCATAGGGACGGGAGCGCCTACGGAATTCCTTCCGTTTTTCGAGACCCACAGCTTTCACCGTGTCCAGCTCTGCTTTCATCTTTGCCATTTCTTCGTCCGCATGCGGCCCGAAGAGAGAAGACCCGTTGAAAGGCAGGTTGGTTATCTTCCGCTGGACATCGGGTTTGAGGCCAGTCAAGCGTAACCAAGCAGAACGCCTCGAACAGATACCATGGGAGTATCCGTGGGCAGCCAGATCAGATGAGTCAGCGGAAGCACTAATCACCTGATTAGCCACTAGACCTCCCTCTTGTAGAATTTCTCTAAAGTCTTGCTGGTCCTCTTTTGGGAGTTTATCTGCAAAACGTCCCAGTGAATCCCACAAGGATCTATCATACCTCCCCAGCAGAGCGGAGGAACTGGAGACCTTCATGATAGAAGCTGAAGTGTTGCACATCCTTCTACCTAAAGAATCCATCAGTTTACTATCCTTATCCGGAGGCGCTGAGGAGGAAGACATAGCTGAGTGCGTCTTTCTAGCCGCCGCCACAATGATGGAATCCGGAGGAGGATCCGATCTAAGGAACAACGGATCTTGGTCCGGAGCCTTGTACTTTTTGGCTATTCGGGAAGGAACAGCTCCCACCGTTGCCGGTGTCAAAAAAGTTTGCATAGCAGGTTCGAGAAGGCCTGGGACAAGAGGAAGCAAAGGCCGAGTCGAGGAGCGATGATGAAGAGTCTCAAAAATCACTGAGGAGGTAACAGTCGGGACATACATAGAAATGTTCAGCTTATTCGCTCCTCTACAGAGAACTTCACTAAAAGTGCTGAGGTCATCGATTGGAGAAACTCTTGACGGAGGTGTAGCTGTCAAAGTTGGAGAATAGTCTCTGATAGAGGACCTGGTGGAAGAAGACCGGGTGGGAGACCTATGCCGCCTTCTCTTCGGAGAAGAATGATAAGAGCGAGATCTGTCCCTTGATCTAGCATGGAGAGCATGTGAAGATCGTGATCTGCTTGGAGTCCTCCTTCTGGAAGAAAACACAGTCGGTGATCTTGATCTTCTAGGCGTTTTAGGGGATGGAGAATCCCTGGACAAGCGTGAAGGAGAATAGGTACGGGAAAAATCAGACCCCGGGCTACTGAGGGCCCTAGGCTTCCTGCGCCGTGCATCTTCTCCAACCACCGGAGAGCCTTCCGGGGAGATCTGGACAATATGCAGTCCTGGAGAAGATCCCGATTTTGACGAAAGAGATGCAGCTCTAACCTCATCCGAGGCAACAGCAGGCTCTTTAGCTCTCGACGTCGAGCGCCTTGACGTCGACCTTTGTTTTTCCCTCGACGTCGACTTCTCCCTTGACGTGGGATGATGTCTAGGAGGAGTTAAGGACTTCGCTGCCCTCGACGGCGACCTCACCTCCCTCAAAGGTGTCCTCGACGTCGACCGTCTACTCAGGGACTTCGACGTCGAACGCACTCGCCTCCTCGACGTCAATAGCCTCGCCGTCTTCGACGCCGACTGGTCTCGCGGCACCCTTGCCGTCGGCAAACTTCTCGACGTCGACCTACGGGGAGGTGACGGAGAGTGCCTTGACGTCGACGGATGTCTCGACGTCGATGGATGTTTTGACGTCGATCGGTCTTTGCCATGGCTATACCTCGAGCCCGAGGTAGCATGCTTCGACGTCAATACCTTTCTCGACGACGGAGACTCACGCCGTCTCGACGTCGGAGATTGTGTCGGTCGCTTCTTCGACGGCGGCAACGACGTCGACGGTGAACAGTCCGGAATCTGCCGTTTCCTTGATGTTGAAGAGGCAGAATGATGCTGGCGTCGATGTTCTTGAAGAGAGGAGGGCTCTTGACACGCAAGGCCACTTCCCAGCCGGGTTTTTCCTCTCTCGATCACAGCCTGAAGGCGAATCCTCTCCCTGTCGCGAAGAGTCCTCGTAGAAAACTTACTACAATGGTAACAAGTGTCAGGCTTGTGACTGGAAGGAAGACAGGCGATACACACAGAGTGTGGATCAGAGATGGCCATCTTCTTTCCACAGGATGGACATTTTCGAAAAAGAGCTGGCATTCTGACAGAAAAAGTTTGAAATTTTGTCAGAGAATGATAATAAAACACTGCCAGCACAGGAAAATCGCAAAAAACAAAAAAGAAAACAATTCCTGACAGAAAAGTCAGAAAAACTGTCGAGCTCAAGCTCCAGGATCCTCATAGAAGGAGCCGGAAAAAGAACTGACCTAACTGTCACCTGTGGTGCATGATGGGAGCAGAGGGTCTCCTGGAGGCCTTAAAGGCAAAGTGTCCAAGTTCTTGGAAGCCTTAAAGGCAAGGTGCCAGTGTTTTACTGTACGGTGATATTTATTCAGCTATGCAGCCTATGGGCCAACTGCCTGCTATTACATGTTTTCTTTTCTGAAAATAAAGGTTTTTCTTGCATAACACTATTACAGTGTATGTTCTCTATTACAGAGTGTATATAGGAGATTGTCTGTACAGGGAAAACCTTTGTAATTTTGGCATTTTGCCTTATTGGAATTTGTTAGGCTGCATATTTATGTATTTATATACATGTATATATGTATGTCGCGGAAGTGCTATGCACTTGTGATCCCCCAACATACTCATATATATATGTATATTTCTATATGCTCCGGGATCCCGCAGATGGGCGGGGATAATTCAGTGCTTATGACTATTGATGAGTATCCCCTGGAAGAGAAAGAAAGGAAAACATGGAGAAACCTACACATTGTCATCATACGCTTGCAATAAAAAAAAATCAATTAAAAAAGCATTCACTGATGTGGTCGTTTTTCTAGTGATAGTTTATAAATAACTTAAAGGTACTTACCCGTAATTGTAATTATTTTCCAGGAGAATCATCTCCAAAGTCATAACCAGTGAATAGTTCCACCCAAGAGAGGGATCCCAGAGACCTTTACTATATATGTGTAACCTATCCAATACTTTCAAGTGAAAAGTGCACTTAAGTAGATAAAATATTGTCTTTGCAGCCGATTGAAAATGGTACAATGGATAAATGTAATTTTTTTTTCATTTTAAATAAACATTCAATTAATCCATGAAGACACTACGGGGCACATGTATCAAACTACAAGTTTGCGAGTCCTTAATAGCGATTTTGTGCGAATCGCTATAAAGGACTCGCAAACTGCTATGTAGGTAGGAACCTGCTAATATTTAGCGATTCCTACGCATTCCTTATTTGCGACTCGCAAATTGTGAGTCGCAAATAAGGAATGGCTTCCCATTCATTCCTATGGGCCACGAGGCCCATAGGAATGAATGGGAATAGCGCACGCAATTTCAAGTGTGCAAGGGTTCCTAAAGGAAACCCTGTTGCACCCCTGAAATGTGCATGTGCGCCACATGGCACTTTGAAAAATGCATAAAATTGCATTTTTAAAGGAAATCGCAATTTACCACCAACCTGAAGTTGGTGGTAATTTGCGATTCCTTAAGGCAATATCGCAATTTGCGATGCCTACTAGCATAGCATTTAGGGAATCGCAAATTGCGATTCTCTAAATGCTTGCGCAAAATAGGGAATCACAATTTTTGCGATTCCTTATTTTGCGAGTAGGTATTTGCCTTACTACATAGCACACAGCTAAATTGCGATCGCAAACGCTGAAATTCTGCGAATTTCAGCGTTTGCGAACGCAATTTAGCTTGATACACCTGGCCCTACATTCGCAAAAAGTGATTAGAAACAACTTTCACAATTTTTTTTTTTTAACGGAAAAAGAAATGGAATAAAAGGCAATGCTAGCACCTAGCTTGCACTATAGATGAAAGCACACATTGGCACTCTGCTTTTAAGAGCCTCCACATCTCTCCGGTGTCCCATCAATCCCACATGTGACAGAAAGTTTACATCTTTTTTGTAAACAGGAGCATCTTGGGTATAAAAGAAAATAAACCACTGTAATCATTCTTGTACAGGAGGTGGGAGGGTTGCTTATGGCTTTGATGAGGATTACAGGTTTACAGGTTAGTAACTTTTCCTTCTCCAAATCAATAGCCATCAGCGCTGAATACAGTAGCAAGCATATCCCACTAGAAAAAACAGATAAGAAAGCAATGCAGCATTCATCCCTACCCAAACAGATTCCTCAAGGATGCCTGACCTACTAGAGCATCCTACCTGGAGATTGAATCTAAATAACAGTTCCTGGGTAAAGCATATATGGCTCTCCAGCTTTGCATGTCTCTATAATAGGCACTTTTCTCAACACTGGTTGAGTGTGCCTCAGGCCTTCCAGAAACAGGTTTATTCGTCAATTGATAACATAGTTACTCTGCAAACAGAGGCTACCAAAAGAGCAGCCTTCCATGTTAAGTGCTGTAGTACAACCTTGTGTATAGGCTTAACTGGTGGACCAATTAATCTTGAAAGGACAATATGCAATTTCGAGCGAGGAGAAGGAATTCTAGCAGGAAGAAATACCTTTAAGTAATCTTGGGCCAGATGTATGACCATTCCGTTTTGCGAATCGCAAATTTCGATTTTTTGCGACTCGCAAAATAGAATGTACTAATGTCTCTCAGACACATTTAGCGATTCCCAATGGGGTAGCAAATGACCTGCCTCATCAATTTTCATGAGGCAGGTCGCAATTTGCGACCCATTGGGAATGGGCTACAATCACAGGGATGATGGTCTGCTGGGGATAGCAGACCACCATGTCTGTGTTTACTTTTTAAATAAAGCAACATGTTTTTTCAAATGCAGACTGTTTTCCTTAAAGGAAAACGGGATGTGATTAAAAGCAAAAAATGAAAAGTTTTCTTTTTATTCTTTAAGGGCAGGCAGTGGTCTGTGGGACCACTGCCTGCTCTTAAAAATATTTTTGCTGCTAAACACAAAGGTCCCCCTGCGACTCGCTATTAGGAAGGGACGCCCTTGGCACGCATAGCGACTTGCAAACCCTATTTTGCGAGTCGGTAATAGGTTACTGACTTGCAAAATAGGGTTTGTACATGCTACAACCCCTTTTAGAGGTCACAAACGGCCCGACTTTCCATTTGCGACCACTAAAAATGGTTGAACATTTTGCCCCTTTTACCATGGGCATCTTCAAGGAAGAAATTTGTGAAGGATATTTCCTTTGTGCAGTTATTGCTGTAAGGAGTACCTTTATTGATGATATCAAAGCCCAGGCCTTATAAGATATAGAAGGTACCGAATCAGCACATCCCCTTGGCTTCTAGAGGGATTATGGTTGTTTTGATTACACCAGATGCAAAATCACTTCCACTTGAATGCTATGGGAGAAGGAGGTTTCATTTATCTCACAATTTCTATACAGTCTTGCGGAGGATTTAGATGTCCATACTGCAAAAATTCAGGAGGCAGACAGCTACGCTCAAAGGTGATAGGCTGGGGTGCAGAATCTGGCCCATGAACTTTCACAGGAGATCTGGACTGCACAGCAGCTTCCTGTGTGGACTCTTGGACAGGTATTAGAGATCCGTGAACAACCACTTGTGTGGCCATTCCAGAGCTACTGATGTCATTGTGGCTTTGCAAATTGTGTTGTCTGGTAAGCCCTGTTGGTATCAACGGAATGGGGTAAAAGCATAGAGACATTCCCCTGACCAGTCTATTATAAAGGCATTCTCTATGGTCTGTGGGTGGGAGTACCTTGAGGCGATGCTTGGGCGTTTTTTGTTTTCTGCATCTGTAAATAAGTCTTTTTTCAGACAGTTATATCCTTCAAAGATGTTCTGAATCGATTCTTTGCTGAGAACTGTATTCCTGGGAGATGGACTGCCATGATGGTAACATCTCTCATTAACAACCATTTCTGTATACTGTGCGCTACCAGGTACACAGGTCTGGAGTGAGTCTCTTAGTCTGTTCAGATAACACATTGTTGTTGTGCTTCTGAACAAGAAGGGCTTTCAATCTGAATGATGGAAGGAATTACTTCACAGCCAGGAGGACAGCTCTCAAATCCAGCAGGTTGCTATGTCATGACCTTTCCTTCTTTAACCATGTTCGTTGGATTCGTAAATGATTTATTTGCGCAAGCCAACCCTCTAGGGAAGGAGCTGTTACTATGGTCTGCATTGGGATGTCCTGACTGAAGGGAACCTCCTTCAGTAGATTAGTTAATTGACATCACCATGGCAACAATTGGATCACTTATCAAGTCCATCTTAACTTGTTCTCCAAGATTTCTGGAACATGAATCTGCTGTTCTTCTATACACTGTTGTAATGGTCTCATGTGAAGCCTGTCATGTGGGACTAGAAAGATGCATGATGCCACTGATGGTAGTAGAGAGGAAACCTGGTGACTGGTCGTATGAGGTGTTTATAACTGACTGCAACATTTCAAATGGAAGATTAGAGTCTCGCCTCTGAATTATACACTTTTGTACCTGGGTGTCTAAAGTCGCTTCTAAGTAATGAATCCTTTGAACCAGAGGTAACAGGCACATCTGCATATTGACACATAGGGCCTTATTACGAGTTTGCGGTCCTTTGGACCGCAGTATCAGCAGTGGCAGTCCAAGCGCTGTGAGCTCGGCAGTCCGACCGCCGTATTACGAGTTCAGTGGATCAGCTTTGCAAATAGCCCTGCTGGACCGGCAAGACCGCCAGCAGACCGCCAACCGCCGGGTTCGCGATCGGGGAAAGGCAGTCACCATAGGGCAGAACAGGGGAACTGCACAGCCATGCGTATTACGAGTTGCCTGATCCACGAGCAAACCATGGCGGTCTGACTGCCTGCTTCAAGGTGGCAGTAACGAAGGATTTGGGGTGCGTGCTCACCCCTTTCTTCTTCTTCCAGGCAAATTCCAACATGGATCCCTTTCTACAGGTCCCCCTTCACAGCAGGATCTTCACCCCAAGGATTACGAACCTGTGTGCGGCGCTCTACAGGTGAGTCCTTTTTGTACAATATAACCATTGCCAGGACTGCCCACATAAGGGCCAAACACCGTTAAATGAGTATATGGCATTGTCCCACATATATCATGCATATGTGTGCACCCGACACATATGCAGACGAAATGCACACACAGGCATCGATATATTTGGTAATAGTACTCACCACCACTGCAAGATCCACGCCTCCACACCACCGTCCTCGTGGTTGACTTTAATACGGCAGTCTTTGGACTCCCAGCGCTGTGGGCTGCTGTTGGGGGCGGATGCGGTCCTACGGCGGTCGGACGCCAAACTCATAATAAGGCCCATAGTCTTGGCTGTCTGCAGCCTGATCAAAATGCTTTATAACTTGCGCTTGAGACACTGCTTTTAATACCCAGTTGTCTAAATATAGGAAGACAAAGATATTTGTTTTCTCAAATGAGCCGCCATATTGCCATGCACTCAGAAGAAGTGTGAGGAACCATCGTTTTAGTCGACAGGAAGAAACTTGATTTGGCAAAGGTCCTTGACTCCTACAAATCACAGAAACGTTTGATGTTTTCTTGCTACTGAAATGTAAAGAAAGGCATCTTGAAAATCTATGAAGCACATCCAGTCCCCCTGATGTAACTGTGGGTACACCTGGTGCAACATGAGTATCCTAAATGTTACTTTTCTGATACATTTGTTTGTCAATCTGAGGTCGAGAATGGGTCTGAATTCTTGATCGGTCCTTCCTTTCGAACCAGAAAATAACATGAATAAATCCGTATCCCTTTTTGACCTCCTCCACTGCATGCTTTTGATTAAGGTGTTTACTTATTCCCAAAACAACTCCTGATATTGTTGGCAAGATTTGTTTGTTGGTACAACTGTTGGAGGTGACTTAAATGTGACAGAATACCCACTCTGAACAATTTTAAAGACCCATTTATCTTTTGTACATGTTGCCACTCTTGTAGATGGTTTACAATACTTCCCCCGCACCGAAGTGACTAGCAGACAGGGGGAAGAGAGAAGTCAGTACTATGGAGGAAGCTTTCCTACGACTGCAGATGCTTGTTGTCCTCATTTTTCTTTTCCTTTGCCAGATCTTCTGTGCTGGCAAGACTTCCTCTGCTATTGGAAGTGTTGCTGCAGGGGCCGCTGAGGCCTTTGAACCCTTTGTTGAAAAAGACTCATGTCATAAAGCCTGTAACACATTTCATATTCTTACATTCTTTCCAATCCCACTGCCTTCAAGGTATCCATTTTCATATGAGCCATTTCATCATCGGGGTGCGATCCAAATAGAGAAGTGCCCAAGAAAGGAAGATTTAGAATGCTTTGCTGGGCTTCTGACTTTAGGCCCGTCAGACAAGAACTACAGTCTCAGATAGATACCATGGCAATAACCATGAGAAGAGGTCAGCAAATTTGCTGCAGCACTTATTACCTGTTTTGAACCACTTCTTGCAGGACCTCTTGGAAGTCTTGACTGTCTTGTTTTGGTAATTTATCAATAACTCTAAGAGTGCAGTGGCACATGCTATCTTCTTGCTGGTTGCTGATGTTCCACACATCTTCCTACCCACCAAGTGCATGCGTTTACTTCCGTATATCAGGAGGGAAAGTGATGAAGGTGCAGCCACATGTGACTCCTGCAAAAACTAACACTGACTCCTGTGGAGGGTCTGACCTTAGAAAAAGTGGGTCTTGGCCATGAGCTTTATATTTCTTTTGAAGTTGTGATGGAGCTGAATTTTCACATGCAAAAGCCACAAACAGGCGCACTGTAGGCTCTAACAGACTAGGTCCCAAGGGCAATAAAGGTCTGGAAGACGCTTTTCGGTCTTAAAAATGACTGAAGTGGAATTAGATAGAGTCATGATTGGGATATTCAACTTGGCTACCCTCCTTACTAGGACTTCATTGAATGTGTTTATATTGTCCATAGGAGAGACTTGTGCTGGGAAAAAGTTGGTGAATAATGATAAGAGGAATGAGCAGTGGAATAAGACTAGGTCGGAGAGCACCTGTGTCTTCGTTGCTTTCTAGGTTAACTAGATCTCCTGCTGGATCTCATTGAACACCTGGATCTTGACCCTGATCTTCTGTGTGACTGTAGAGCAAGATCTTCTCCTCTCGTGTGGGTTTTTTGGAACGTTAGGTTTGGATGGAGGCTGAGGCATCACTGGTGACTTTCAGAGGTGCTGAGAAGCCAAAGGAACCAGAAAAGCAGGTGGTGCCAGTGAAAACCTTGGTGAAACTGATCTAAGAGGCAATGGTGTAGGATAGACAGCACCTTTTCTCGAGGCTGTAGCTCTCAACGTCGATTTGAACGTCGTCTTTTCCTGTGAGCATGCCTCTATGCAGATTTACCTCTCTGGATGTCCTTATACATACAGGAGGGAGCTGTGAAAGTGGGGGGACCTTCTCCTCGCCCTTCATGCTTCTTGTCTCTATGACAGGCAGTGGAGCCTGATATACTCTGCCTGCTCTTCAAAGTGCTAGAGGGACATTTTTTCACAGTGTGCACAATTTTTAGGATGGTCATCTGGAAAGCACACAAAGAGCCTGTATGAGTCCGACTGGGCTTTTTTCTTGCTAGAGGCAGGGCACATCCCAACAGTGAAGGCATTCTGACAGGAAAATGAAAAAACAAATCCTGTAAAAAAACTCTTGAAAAATCATTCTAGCCCTAAGGGACGTTGAATGAAACTTTTGAAAAGATTTCCAGTGCAAAAAAAGCCAAAATGTTTTGAGCTCATTCTCCAGAGTTCGGGATCCAGAAAACAGAACTGACCTAACTGTTGCAGGTGGGGCATCATGAGGCACAGGACAATGGGTGAGGCCCTAAAAGTACAGTGCTAGTTTTGGTCTCATGTATAATTTAGCCTATCTGCTAACCTTGCCCTTCATTTCCTTTCCGTTTCCTTGTGAGAAAATGCTTCTAAATTATATTTCTAGTGGTGTTTTGCTAATGTAGTACAGAGGACTTCAAACTGTGGGGCGCGACCCCCTGGGGGGCGTGAATGTTTTCCCAGGGGAGCACAAATGGGTCTGCACTTACATGTAAATGAAGATAGCCTGAAAGCGCAAAAGACGCGTTTCCAGGCTGTCTTCGTTTACATGCAGCACTTAAAGAACATAAAAAAAGTGTAAAGCCGGTATGCTTTTGATATGGTCACTCATAGATATAAGTTTTAAATGGTGACAAATTTTTGTTTTCTGTTTTAAGAAGGGGACTGTTTCCTGTAAAATAGAGGGAAAGGTGGCAGCAATGCAGTCTTCATCTTACTTGAGGAGCACTTCATTAATTAGGACATGCTTTGTGGATGTCTGGAAAGTGTTAGTTGGTTTAGCGCACCATTTTTATATCTACTGCATGAGGCATTGTAAGCTAAACATTGAAAAGCACTTAAATTACATCCACGGAAGATTGCTTATCTCACAGGTTCTAGGACCAGAATTTAAATATTTGATTGCACTCATATGAGAGTGATTTCTCCATCTTCGTGCCTGCTCATAGATGGAGCCTTTACAGAGCGTTAAGGTGTATTCCAGTGGGGGAAGTGTGTGTGGTTTTTTTTTCTTTGCATTTTACTGTTGAAAGATATGCTGTTGTAATGATTTTAATTAATCGTATAATAGATGTATTCTGGTTCTGATTATTTGTGTTTGTAGGTGTTTGTATGTAGGAAAGAGAGCTATATATGCAGCAGGGTTATTTAAAATGTGTGTGTGCTTGGGCATGTCTCAGAGAAAGCTACATATTTGTAAGTGTTATTTCCTGTGCACATGTAAGAGAGTAAAAGTGTGAGTGTGTGCGTCTGTGTGTGTGTGTGTGTGTGTGTGTAAGAGAGAGCTAGATATGTAGAAGGTTTATTACAAATGTGTATCTGTCTGTCAGACTTTTTCCTTAATCCTATCACTGGCAGGGACAATCAAGAACTATCAAAGCTGTGAGTACTGGTGTTGGCCCTCGGGTGGATGTGGACAAGTAGCCAATGTCTAGCTGAAAAGAATTGGCTTAGGGTTGAGGCTAGCTACAGTACAACAAAGTTATCATAGTTGCAATAACGATGTGAATGTTCAGTCAGAAACGTGAGTTTTTGTAAATACATAGCACTTTAATGAAGTCTCATAATGTCAAACTATATATACAGAGATGGGAGGGACAGAGATGATGGGAGGGAGAGGGAGAGGGATGGTGGAGATGGGAGCCCATGTTAATAACAAACGTCTGAGGCGACAGCAAGGCAGTACCTATCATTAGTGAAACCGGTGCAGTGACACTTTTGCCCAGGGGCCCACTAAATCATAATTCTGAAAGTTTTGCAATACAAAGTGGGCATGGGAATCCAATTTCCTTGTTGCATTAGGGCAGATGGCGCCCTTGGCACAAAAAAGGGGGGCAATATGCAGCAGCTCATTTTCTTTCAGAAAGAGACCAGACTTGTTTCAAGATTGATGTGATGGTCAGACATGGTGGGGAAGGAGTGAAAGAAGAGGTGATAGCCTGCTTATCAGGGCTACAGCCATTACTAGTACAGCAGGTTGAGTGCATTGGGGCCCCCCAAATATGTGCAGTAGTATTTTTTGTCAATCCTGTTCTTATTTGATGCTGTTCCTTTTATATACTCAACAACAAGAGAAATGCCAATACTGAACATCATTCAATCATCCATTCGCAACAAGATCACACAAACCAATTGCTATGATCAAAAAAATGAATTATTTTATTTTTATATTGTTTTCAATTTTCGTTCTTTGAATAAAGTTTCTTTCAAATGTATCTAAGAGTTTCCTTCTTATTCAATATACACAGGAATCACAAAAAATTACATCAATAAAAATAACGTACAAGTCACAGTAACATAATATAATAACATAATACATGTACAACATAACATTTAAAACAATTTTTTAGCTCAGGTTCTGTACAGTTTCAACCTACAATAATATCTTAGTACCCCTGACTGCTATCTCACTGGAAAAAGATTATTTGTTTTAGCAGAGGCAGTGGCCAAATAGGGACCCTACTAGGCCCACTTCCAACCCAATTTTTAATTACTAAGTTGTGAGCCACAGTGGTAACACAAAAATGTGAACACTTATTTGGGCAAAAAAGAAGCTGCCCTTGTGTGCTGAAAGGAAAGTACTGTTTTGAAATGGCACTACACAGTGGCATTACAAGGTAGAAAACACAGCTTTCCATTTGCTGAACAGAAACACCGCCCATACATTTTCATAAGTAATTTAAACAAGTTCAACTGCAAAAGCTGATAGATTTTCAGTGCAGAGAAATGAAATTCAAAAAATCTCATTAACATCTGTTGTCTTCCAAGAAAATTATCAATCCTACACATCCTACTGATTCACACAATCCTGTTTATCCAGATACACCAATAAATGAAAATAATTGTGGAGCTAGGTTTATTATTTTTTGCACGTATTTAAATAAGCTGTCAATACATTTCTTACCTCATATGTTTCAAGGAATGCTGATAAACAAGGGTATGTAAAAACTCTGAAAAAACAGTTGTAATATTAAACAATTGTGCATTACCATACAACTATCCAATCATTAAAAGGTATACATTAGACACAATTGGTGACTTGCTGTACACAAGGAGCTTATTCATGTGCTTTATTTCACTTTTCGCAGAGGTCTCAACATTTTGTGCCATCACAAGCTAAAGGATACCTTACCCATAACAGCGTTTTTTCAGCCTGATATAGTTTATCTGTTGAACCCGGCCCTTTTTGCAGGGTCACCCTAGAATTTTGCCTTCCTCTGCCTTCCTTTGCCTAACCAGGTTTTCTGGCTTTTAGGACTCTGTGCATATTTTCCCTGCTACCAGTGGTAAAGTGCTTGTACTCTCTTCCTCAAACATGGTAAAATTGGCATAAACCTGATTGGCACATTTAATTTACTTGTAAGTCCCTAGTAAATCATACTACATGTACTCAGGGCCTGCAATTAAATGCAACTAGTGGGCAGTAGCACTCATTCTGCCACCCACTAATGTAGCCTTTTAAAAATAAGTATCAGGTCTGCCACTGCAGCTTGTAGTGCAGTTGTAAACTATAATTTCAACCTGGCAAAATAAACCTTTTTGCTAGACCTAAACCTTCCTGTTTAATTTAACTTTTATATCACGCATAAGGTACGCCCTACAGGCTCAACAGGAATGGTGCATGGTATTTAAAAAGTAGGACATGTGTGTTTGAAGTTTTATATATCCTGGCAGTGAAAAATTCCTAAAGTTGTTTTTCACTGTTGTAATGCTATCTCTCCCACAGAGTAACACTGGGTTACTATAGTACACTTATTAAGTGCTAACTTCAGATTGGGAGTAGATAGAGAAATGATCTGTACAAAATTCAATTGTAATTTAAAATCCTTTCTGATGGTAAACTGCACTGTTAGAAAGTTGGCATTTTGTCAGCCCAAGCCAACTGTGCCTTTCTGCCAGTGTCCTGGGTCACATCGACTTGAATTACTCTACTGTTGTGGGTTGTGCATTACCTCCAGGCGAAGGAAGCCTAGGTAGGAGGGGAGAGGATCTTCCTGACAGAATGGCTATACGCTTTCCTGATTGCAGTTCAAAGGGCTCTTGCTGCAGCCCACACAAATGAACCTGACACCATGGCTGCCCCTTGCCTTTGCAACCCTAGAAACCTTGGAGCCAGGACCAGGGGAAGGGGAAGAACTAACCAGACCAGTCTTGGTAGTAGATCAAGGAATTCCACCACACACAAGGTATAAAAGGAAAACCTTCAGAACCCCATATCAGAACACTCCTGTACCAGTGGAAGATTCAGAAGGACTGCCTTGCTATCTGAGGAAGAGACACTGCCCTGATGACTGAAGAAGGAAGATTGGACCAGCTTGCCTTGAACACTGGCTACCCAGAGAAACTCGAAGGGTCAGCTGGCTGACCTCCTGTTTGAGCTACAGGGACATAACAAGCTTCCAGAGGCCTGCACTATAACTGCCCAACTGACCAGTGCCAACTGGGCCTACCTTGACCTGCCATAGCCCTGCTGTTGGTCTCTGTTGAAGTGAGTCCTGGTCCCCCCCAGCGGTGCCCCCCAGGTCCTGGACCTTTGGCTGCCATCAGTAAGAACTCCTCCTGAAGGAAAGGAGAAAACACAGAGGTTTTGGGCTCCATGCCACTGTGAAGTGACCTCTTCGTGCTGAGAACTGACCATCCACGATGATGGGCAACACAAGACCTGTACTTCGCACTGACAGCCCACAACAATCGCTAACACAAAGCTTTAGCGACAATAGGCTATTCGAGCTACAGAAATGACCGCCCGCGATGCTCGACCTGCCCTTCGTGCAGACAGCCCAAGCCTTATGGCTCCCACCAATGGAGCTTTTCATGTGGACTTTGAGAAGGTAATTCTACATCTGGACTACCCTGGTCCCTGTGTCCGATACACGCTCGACCTGAAGCAGATAACCGCGAGTGGCGCTTTGTGCTGCTTGATGATATTTTCACCTAAAACCTGAAAAACTGATATGTCTGGTTCTACTGATTAGATTTTTGTCATTTTGGTGTCATTTTATTTATTAAAATGTACTCAATGTTTCTAAATTGATTTTGGATTTTTCTTGGATTGTGTTTTCACTTTATTACTGTTTGAGTGCTGCATAAATAATTTACACATACCAAGCCACCAAAGAGTTAAGCACAGGTTAATTTGGTGTCTTTTGTGGTTCACCCTAACAAGGATTATGTTTATTATTTGAGAGGGGCTTCCACCGCTCTCAACTTATAACCCTATTTCTTACATTAAGCCTCAAATATTAACGACAAAATTGCTCAATTTCCCACTGATACATCAATAGCCACACAAGCTAAGTATCCTCCCTGAACTATTGCAAGTAGCACAGTCCACTATAGATGATAACACACTGATTTGATATCATGTCTGCTAGCATGCAAAAGGGAGATCTAGGCAAAAAAATATGCTTTTCATGAAGGTGGTTTAAAAGCACAGGAAATGTTTGTGGTGTTTGAAAAGTGGGAGAGGACAGTATTGCAAGGGCTAACATGTGCAAAGCAGACGGTGAGCTTTGTTTGTGGCTGAGAATGTCCCCTTGAATAGGCATAGGTACCACCATTTTCATTTGCACCTAACCCATGACAATGCTGGTGAAGTATGGAACGGTAGTGAAAGTGCATATGTGGTAGCGTCGCTTCAAAGAACCGTAAGCAGGACGCTAACTCAATGATTAAAACAGAGGAGAATGATTGTGGAGACTTGGTTATCCTAAAAAGCGTTTTTGCCATTTTTTATACTTGGCTCTTGTATAGTCCTAATCAATTTGCCATTAAGTCAGGCTATTGCTCTTTACGAGGTCTTACACAACAGGGGGCACCTCAAGGAATAGATCACTAGATACGTATCAAGAATCAAGAATGATGGCCTAACAATGATAAAGAGGATGGGATTAGTAACTGCAAACTTGCTTCTTCATCCCAGCCAAATAAGTGACAGAAAGGAACTGCTGGGTCTTGTAAGATGTCACAGTAGATCCTCTCTACAAGAACTGGTAGATCCTGAGGCCCCGTGAATTTGATCATAACCTTCAACTTTCCCAGGTTTTGTGAAACTTCCTGCCATTATTACTCATGGAGGAACTGTCCACCATCTGGAAACCACATCCAGTTTCTCACCCCACTCTATTACTGGGAAAAACTTTGAACCTTTGTGGAGTGACTCAGATGGAGAATATCCCACCTGCCAATCCTTCTAGTTTGTATGTTTTTACATAACCAATTCTATGTCTTTACTGGTAAAACCCGTTCACACAATGAAAATTGGGCAACCTCAGGGAGACTTCTGAATCTCACCTTGACGTGCATCACGGTAAAACAATTACATCAGGTAAAAAGTAGCAACGGAACATTATATTGCCATAACCTGTACACAAGAAGACTTTCCAAAAGATATAATTGGCAAACTTTTTAAAGATGTAAAACTGGAACCTGAAATGTTAGCAAGGCGAGATATTTTCAAATATGAATGCGCTCATTGCAAAACCTCAAGTTTTTACAATGAATGGTTGAATAAAAGTGCAAGCTTCAAGACCCTCTAGACAACAAAGGTGATGAGGGGAAGTTGTAAGCCTGACCCACTCTTTCCAAGATGAGGCATGAGTATGATAGCTGACTGGTTTCTGGCTTTCACCACTTCGATCTCATTTTCGGTGTGCATTTCAGAAGTACATCAATGGAAGTGTTCCCTTCTCTCCAGAGAAGCCAAACACTGTGGATTTCCCAAAATTACACAAATCCCAGAATTTACCGTAAGGGTCACTCGTCTTGCTCTCCAAGGATTATTTGTTCTAGAAGTCTTTTTATTCAGCCTACTGAATGTGAAAAACGGTCAAGGGCCATCTATAGCTCTATTCCAAGGCACATGGACCAAAGTATCCATGTAGGAGAAAACGAAAGAAAACAATATAGCGCAAATTTAATGCACTTTTAATTTATAAACTGCTTACAAGTTCACCTTAATTCTCCATGATTTGTGAGGTACAAATTGTGTTAAGATTGCGCACAGAGAGCATAGACAAGATTGCCTTATTCTCTCCCATAAATGTACTAAGGTGTAGTAGGAAAATAGTAGAATATTCCTAGTTTCACAAGTACAGGTGAAAGGAAGATAGGCAATTACAATACTTATTGCTGCCGTTTCAGGCCGAGTCTTAAGAGGTTTGGTTCAGTCATAGTCATAGTCATATTTATTGTACAGTTAATAAAAACATTTACAAAAAGCGGATATTTAAAATACTGAGTATTGTTAAAACCTTTTCAAATAAAATAAGTGTTCAAGTGCTAAGGCTACTAATAGTGTTATAATTAGTCCGAAATAAGGCTAGTAGAAGCCAGCCTTCTTTGCATCGCTTGGAGTTCTGATGAGTTGCAACCATGTGCTGGTTTGCATGGTTTGGTCCAGCCTTCGGTAAGTGGTCTCGAGGAGTCCAGATCCGGAAAGTAAGTTGTTAAGCTCGGGTTGTCGCTCCGGCCTTCCACTGGGCATTCAGTTAGTACATTTTGGATTTACTTCCTGGTGTGCTTCAGCTTTAAGGTGCAAGCAGTGCTTAGAGTCTAAGGAGTGCAAGCTGTAGGTAGTTTTGCTCTCCCCAAGCCTGACTGTGTTCCAAATGCTTTAGGTCTAAGTGCCTGTATCAAGTGTTACTTGTTGTACTTGCTGTACCTAGTTTAGTAGCTGCTATTTTAAGAAATTTGATTGTTTTTATGTTGAGTTGACAATTTTGGGAATTTAGGCTAGCGATTACTGCCTGCCGGCATGTGTGTACACCTAAGCTGATAAAGTTGGCACGAGGTAACAATTTCCTTTGCAGTAGAAAGATGCATAGGACGTGGATTAGGATTTCCTTTCCGAGTCCACATAGGTGGCAGCTTGTATCAAGGTTAACAGAGTGGCGCCAGGCCGGAAGGTGATCGAAAAAGTTCCAATTCCCCCATTCTTAGTGCCATCAGCCTGGATTTGATCCATAGCAGGTAGGTATTGGTTATGTAGCTCTGTTGCTTTGTTGTGGAGTACGAAATTATCACTGACCATGCATGCGCATGTTTACACAAGGTTGCCTTGTCCTCTGGTGTCGACATTTATTTGGCCATGGCAGAGGACAGTTTCTTGAATACTTGCTGGGTGAGGTGTTTGCTCTAGGCTTCTGTTAGTGAGAAGTCCCTCAGGAATGTGTTTCATTGGGTCTTGTATGCCGATCGTCGTCCTGAGTGCTCCAGTTCAGACCACATTAGAGCATTCTTAGAATCAGGCAGTGCCAATCTGAGTCGGTGGCAGAAGTTAAGAAAGCAACTACCGGATGCCCAGGGCTGCTTCGTGATGGCGTATTCTAGTCTCACTTGGGCAGGACATGCTCTTTTTGGCAGGTGCATGGCAGATTTGTAGATTTTTGTAAGGAGTTTGTCCACAGGCCCAGCTTCCTTCCCTTGACTGATTTCACTGCTGTAGGTTAGAGTAGGACTGATTTTTGCCTTCATTACCTTGAGCAGCGGGTGAGGCAAGGACCTTGTAGCTTCTGCGCAATGGACGTAAAGGTGAACAGTAGGTTGGAGCCCTTAGTGTTGGTTGAGGGAACCAGGTCGGTGAAAGACCACTTGCTTTCTAAGAAGAATCCCAGGTAGTTGTATTCTTTACTATGTTCTAGGGCTTTGCCATTCAGATACCAACTATTAGCCAAGCCGGATATTAGGCTAAAGACTACCGTTTTCGTTTTACATTGATTAATGTCAAGCATGTTTAATGTTGTATATTCTTGAAGTGTTGATAGTAGCCATTGTAGACCTATCTTTGTCTGGCTGAGGAGCACTAAGTCGTCTGCGTATAGCAGATAAGTCATTCTTTGCCCTCCAAGTTTAGGGGGGTGACAGTTTGTTTCATCGAGGTGTTTGGACATGTCTGCTATGTAAAGAATGAAGAGCAGGTGTGCCAGCACACAGCCTTGCTTCAGGCCAGAGTCTATTCGGATCGTCCTTGATACGCAGCGACTATCCCCCAGCTTAATCTGCACCTATGTATTCGAGAATAGTTCTATTATTGCCCTCACCAAGATGTCCAGCAGGCACCAGTCCCGTAGCTTGCACCACAGCCGAGTTCTAGAGATGCTATCGAACGCAGACTCAAAGTCAACAAAGCAGGAGTAGAGTATTCCTTTCCATTTGATAGCTTTGTCACACATTAGGGCAAGAGCCATCAGGTTCGTAGTAGTGCCGTAACTGTCTCTGAAGCCGCATTGATTCATGGGAACGATCCTCAGTTCTTTCACCCATGTTCTAAGGTCGTCAAGGAGCAGGCTTGCATGTATCTTGGCGTCACTGTTGATTAGTGCAATCAACCGGTAGTGAAGGGGTCTGATTTGGAACCTCCTTTAAAGATTGGTTGGATAATGGAGCCTCTCCAGGAGTCCGGGATGGTGTTAGCTGTTAGGCAGTATTTAAACAGTGGAGTTAGTATCTCGGACCATAGTGCAGGCTTGGAGGTAAACAGAGCAGTGGGCAGCCCGTTGGGGCCAGGAGCACCATCTTTCTGTAGTCATCTCAGTTTGATGATACAGCGTTCTTCCATGTTGCTGGTGGTCATGGGAGAAGATGATACGTCGGAAGAGTGACTTGCGTTCTGAGACAATGGTGGTTTGCTTGGCAGTGTGCTGGGAGGCAATGGGCATGTCGAGTGTATAGAGAAGTGAGCCATTAGGAATGAGGCTCACATGGGTTCCGACCGGGCAGGAGTCACTAAGAAAACGCCCATTGATGAGCCTCAGCCCAAAGCGTAGCATTCATTTAGGAAGCTTTCTGCAGTGGTGTTACGCCGAGGGTTTGGGGGAAGATTTTGCTTTGGGAGGTGGTACTAAGTGTCCAGAACGTTGACCTTGCGGCCAATCGCCTCACCGAAAAGATTTGTGTTGAAGTCGCCGGATACTATGATGTTTGCGGATAGGTAGTCTAATTTGAGATCTGTTAGCATTAGTGTGAGGTCTTTCAGTGTCTCCTTCTTCCTTGATTTGCAGGGGTAGATGTAAACATTGACAATCAGAAGCAGAAGAGCTTTACGGCGGTCAAGAATGTTTAGGCGGAGTGCTTGAGCCCACGGGGCTTTGAGTTCTATTTCTTCTACTGTATATTGCAGCGATGTTGAGATGTAGATGGAAAGGCCACCCATAGGACAACCGTACCTGTTGGTTTTTATTGCCGGTTTCTGGAACTCTTCGAAACCTGTTAGAGGGGCTGTTGATTGGGCCCAAGTTTCTTGTAGTAGTATCAGGTCTAAGTCCTTCCAAGGTGTCAGAGGTTCATTGTTGTCGATTTTTTGTTGTTGCCCCTGGATGTTCCAGGAGCTTAGGGTGAGATTTGCCTTACGTGGTTGTTGGCGATCTACAGTTGTAGAGGTTTGTCAGTAGCTCTTTCTGGTATGTAGGGCGGTTGAGAGCCAACCCCAATTGGCAAGGAGTGACATTATCCTGCTACAATCGTGTCCTCTAGGCCAGGTTTCGTTCCTCGATGGTCGGGTCCCTAGGTGAACAGTGTGGGTGAAAACGGTTGGAATTGTTAGGTTTTGAGAGCCTTGGGCATTTTTTAAGATTGAGTAGGTTGGCTGAGCGAGCTGGGGCAGGAAGGCTAATGGGTAACCCTTGGTCCCTGCTTGTTCCATTTTAATACCCCAGCTTTCAAAGACTCTATTAGTCATGATTTTTTCTACCCATGAGGGCGAGCAGAAAGAGACCTGGGAAGCCTCTGGCTCCTGAGCTTGTCACGGTTCTAGGAATTTAATTGCCAGAATGTCTGCTGATATTATGTCCTTTAGATCCGGAATTGACTGAAACAAGAGGATCAGGTTGCCCCTATTCAGGATGTCCTGGGGCCCCCTTGTTTGATATTCTGGGATGAAGACAAGCTTGGTCGGCCCGGGGTTGGCTGACGTGGTGGTGATTGTGCCTTCGGTCCCACTGCTTTGTGTCGGTGAATCTTCTTGTTGATTCGGGTCCCCCGTTTCCCTCTACCAAGGGTTTGCATGGGTCGTTCGTGTTGTTGACTAGAATCCCCGCGTTCCCAGCTGTTGAGGTCTCTGGTCTTGCCATGCGTTTGAATCTGAGAGTGTGGGGATTATAAAGAGCCATTTATTGTTTTGCTGCGGCATGCCCCATTGAAAGGTTCGAGGTTTGTGCTTGAGAGGTTTCCAGTTTTGCAGCCAGTCACGTTATTATCGGGCAGATGGTTTGAGTTGGTTGGGCGGCCTGTATAGGTCGTCGTGGGCATGAACAGGGGAAAGGGCTCTACTTGGGCCGTAGATGGAGTTTTGTCCATGGGCTGCTTGTAATCTAGTATTGGAAGCTGGTTGTTGCCATGGGCAACCGCCTCTGCTTGATGTAGTTGTTCGGCTTGTAGGTTCTGTGCAGACTGGTCTGATAGTTGCGAAATTGAGGATGAGTCTGTTGTATTTGTCTTTTCGTCCCGACATTGAGGTCCTTGGTCTGGTTTTATTTTGGTAAAGATGGAGTATAGCCGTTCCTGCTTTGCTTTTTGGGTTTTGTTCCTTTGCTTCCTTAGCCGTTTACGAGAACGTTTGCTTAGTCTGGTCGACTGTGCGGGGGTTAGTGGTTGAAGTAGGTCAGTAGAATGATGGTGCAGCTGCAGTCTTGTGGCCTGGGCAGGAGAGCCAACTACTCTGCCTTAGTCTTGAGCATGAGTTCCTGTTGTGGATTGTTTTCAAAGTGTTTGCACTTCATCCAGTTCCTTGGTACGGGACTGCGGGGTATGGACCTTCTCTGCCCCGTTAGTGGCAGGGAGTTGTGATTTAAGATCTTGCAGTAGGGTTTCCATAGCTTGTGTTAGAGAGGCCAGCTTGTTTATAATTGGAGAGCACAGGCAGTCACCTCCCGTTGTAGTTGGGGATGGAGGAATGTCCAAATCCACTGCATTTTGTGCTCGCTTTCGGCGCTTCCGACGCTTGGGTTCTATTAAATCTGCGGTGTTGGCCCTTGCCCTTCTAGGTCTAAAGGTGTTTTTTCCCACCATTCTCCTTCCTTACAGTGGGAGGTGGGACCTTGGCTGGGCTGTGGTGATTGTAGGCGCTGTCCTGGTTCGTCTGTCGATTGGGCTGTCTGTGGACCAGCTGAGTGTCCGGGCTGGAGGTGGTGTTGATACTGCTGCCGAGGATCTGATTTTGAGTTTTCTTATGGCGGGTGGCTGGTGTTGTGCTGTTTTTTGGGTGTCTACTTGGGGGGGTATGACCAGCTGGGACTCTCTGTATCTCTGGCCCCTATGTAGGCCTCTTCTGCCGCTAATGTGTTCTGCAGATCTGCACGTCTCTAGTGCCCATGGAGGAGTTTTGGTGCCCATGAGCCTCGTGCCTGGTTGCCTTGTACCTCTGTTCTGCAAGTTCTGTTCTGCTCTGCCCCCTGAGTCCTGTGAGCATGAGTCCTGTGACCCTCTGTGGCCTGGGGTCAGGTCTGGTGTTTGTATTGGTGTGGTGCTTAATAGGGCTTAATGGGCTCTGTGGGCCTTGCCTGTTGGTCTCATTCCCCAGCTCCAGAGAACTTTTGGTCAGGGACTGGGCGTGTCTTCCCCGTCCTCCCCTCAACCAGTCTCCAGCCGTACCTCCCTACCTCCGTCCTCTGGCTCCTCCTTGTCCTCCCGGTTCCTATTCTGCATCCTCCTGCCTGTTAGATGGGGAGGTGAGTTACCGGGGAGGAGGATGATAAGAAGGCAGAAGGCAGCGTATCTCTTGTGCTCTTGCTCCTGGGGCTGTGTAGGCTGGGTCTGTTGTGCTGTCCTGAGCTGGGGCCGAGCAGTGGAAAGTGGGGCCTCCGGGTGGAGCCGCACCTGGAACTAACCGGGCTGCCTCCGCGGAACACCTGGGGCCTCTCTCCGCTGCCGCCAACTGATGGCGGCCGCGGTTTCGGTCTCGCGGACTATGCGCAGTCGAGCAGATGGTAGCAGGCAGCAGGGAGTAGTAGCTCGTTGGTGTGAGAGGGAGTGCACGGCTCCCCACCGACCCGCAGGGTCACCGACTCGCTACCTTGCCCTGCCTCCTGCATCTCAGTGTCGCTTTGCGTCCGTCGTCAGCAAATGCAGTAGAGGGTCTGGAATCCAGTTACTATGTGGCCCAAACTCATTGTCCAGTCAGAGATATATCTTTGATTTTGCTGTGCTCTTACACCAGGGATCATGTAGAGTTCTGAAAGGAGAGGTCCTCCAGGAGTGGAGAGGTCCTCCAGGTTTGGTTCAGTCCAATTTTATGATCTAACTGTAATACTATTATAAATACTACTGTTAACTCCTATACGTTTGGGACAAATTTCAACCTTATGAGCATTTTTTTTAGTATGATGAAACTACTCCTAATAGGTTAACTCTGAAAATTCTTCTTCTAAAGATGAAAGCAACTATATAACTAATGACGGTGTGCTTCAGGTAGGGTGGAAGACAGCATGAAGTCTTGGAAGGCAGGGGCCACTTGAGGCGAGGAGTGACAGATGCTAAATTCTGGTGGGACAATGACAGAACAAAGTAAGCCTACTAAAGGAAGGTAAAGAGAAAATTCAGTGTAACTTCCATAGTGATGGTCACTCCCAAAGTCTGTATGTGTCATTGTCATCTACATCAGCAACTAGGCACTAATTATCAAAGGGTTATGGGTTTTATGTATCCAGCTCTTCCCCACTGGACACCCTGGTTAGTCCTCCAGCATCAGACCCCGTATTTTATAGGCTTTGCAATGCAAACCCCCATTGTACAGCGTTATCGTTACCATTTCTTGCATTCAGCATTTGCATTTCAGGATGTCTGACGTTTTCAACTTTTAGTATTCTCACCTTTGCGAAAGCAAGAAACGTGTCAATCCATCATTTTACATGGTTTGCAATCTTCTTTAATACCATCAGTCATGCAGTAACCCCAGCACTGTTGCCCTTCTGGAAGTATATTTGCTTCCCAAGTCCATTTTACCTCACATCTCTTCCGCGATTCTGTCCAGTTTACTGTGTTGTTACAGCACGTTGACAATGTCACAATTATCCTAAGCAATTTAAGTTGTACTTTTAAAATACTGAATAATAATCTAGCCTCTCTTCGACACGTTGTGATCTCTTAAGGTTTCCTATTCGTCTGTTATTTCTAGGACAGTCTGCCATTTTTTCATACAGGAATGTGGCTGTAGGCTCTTAGTGTAGGTCAGAGAACAAGTACTGTACCTCTATATTTTTTGCATTCACAGGAAGTTGCATATCAAAGATGTGTACGCCCCTTCCCAATCAGCGTATTCTGCAGAAAGGTGCTATTTGAATGTACTTCCAGAAGTGTCAGGGGCTCAGATAGAACCTACTTTGTACGTCTTGGTATGCGAGTATCATTCCATTCACTCAAGCTTATGTACTTTTTTAAGGTCTGGGTACTGACAGCAAAGCTGACAAAATGCCTATTGTTTCTATAAAACTTACAGTGTTTAATTGTTAGAAAATAGTTGCAAGGGCCTAAAGTTTTTCCCAGAAGTCTGCAGCCGCACTAGTCAACTTCAAGGTTACCGAATACTAAGGCTGTCTACTTTTGTTACACCCCATGCCTCTTTTATCTCTCACCATTCACTCCCTACCCCTTTAATCGCTCTTGAAGGTTCTTTTTTATCACTGCTTTCTCCCTTTGTCAGAGTTTTCCTAAGTTTCTTTTTCTCCTTCTTTCCCCGTTCCCTTCCTTTATCTCCCTTGTTTTGGATCAAAGTCTGATGATGTAAAATATGTCCTGAAAAATGACTGCCCGAGGGTCCCACCTGCAACCACCAGCCCAAATTAAACATTGCCTTTAAACATTATTTATGTAGGCAAGCCTCTGAGAGCCTTAGGCTTGAGACTTTGTCATTCACAGTTTGCCTTAGCCCAGCGGAGTATTTTTCTACCACCACATGCTATTGGTTAAGTAGTATATCACTGTACTTCCTACTGGCTGCTTGCCTTGCATAGCACGAGGTAGTATTTTGACTCTCCCTCAGTCCATTGTGTCCACTTTTTGTTGGTCCCTGTGTGTCGAGCATCACCCACACTCCTACAGTAGCCTCCTTAGCACACGCTCCAAAGCCTGCAGAGATACTTATGTACCTCTTCTTGTATCTGGTTCTCATTGCCTTTGCCTACTACACTGCTGTGTCCTTTTCTCATAGGATCTTGCGCACCTAGAAAAAATGTATTTACCTGCAACTGAAGTTCTCCAGTGTTGCTAACTTCCATAGGTTCACAGCAATTTTAATATAGCAGTACAGGGAGCTGTTTGCCTGAAAGGCACCAGAACAGTCTCCCTTTATTAGCAAATACAGCTCACAGGAAAAGGCCTAAACTCCAATTGATGAGTGCCATATCAACAAATACCGTACGTGAGCCTCTTTTCGAGGAGGAGGGTTGGCCGCAATGAAGTAATGAATGATACCACCAATGGGGAACTACAGTTACAGCTAAGTAACTTTAAAATTTTCCAGCATTGGATCTTTAATAGATTCACATGCTTGAATCATAGTAATAAGCAGTAGTGATAGTTTAGACATACAATCACAAAGCAGAAGGTGGAATGAAATAGATAGAGTCAGCTTATTTAAAAAGAAGGCACAGAACTGCTTGTCCCATCACTGTGTCTCTTTCTGCTACTGTTTTCAAGCATTAGTACTTTGGGAAGGATTGTCTGATCCAGAATGTTAAAGCACAGCAGATATCCACTAGCTGCACTCTAACAAAGAGTGCTGAAAAAGCAACAAGGCTTCAATGCCTCTCTTAGAGCGGGCCGTGAATGTTCTCAAAAGTGGTCTTCCTGCTTTGCTGTGGCAGATAACAACTATCGCTGCGACCCATCTAAAAATGCCTTGCATCAACACCGGGAATTCTTTACATGTGTTTACAAAGGAAACAAGTAACTACTTTGATTTTCTAAACTATGCTGTTCTATTCAGGTAGAACTTATGGTGTCTCCTTATATTAAGTGAGTGAAAGGCCCTCCCTGCAGCTGTGAATGGGTTTGGAAAAAAGCTTTGAGACAACTAGTTCATTCATGTGAAGCTCAGATGAAATTGGTATGAATTTTAAGTTGGTTCTAAGCACAAATTTATCCTTGGTGAACTGCAAGTTCCGTAGATGTAAATGTCTGGATCTCACTTATTCTTCTTGCTGACATTATGGCCAATAGAATGACTATCTGATGGATCTGATATTTCTTACCGAAACCTGGACTGACAGTTCATCAGATCCCGATCTGAAAATCGCTATCCCAGAAGGTTATGTGATGCTTCGAGTAGACAGAGATGGGCAAAGGAGAGGAGGGATTACGATTATCTATTGCAACCATATTAAAGCTGCATTTGCCACTATCCCTCATTTAGAGGGAGAAGCTCTGATGTTTCTTTTCAAATTAATAACAATGTGGCATTTAATGGTGCCTTAATCTATCGACCACCTGGTCCTAGGAATACCTTCATAAGGTCTGTGCAGACATTTATGGAGTCCTGCATGAAGTTTTCTAGTTTCGCCCAATTGGGTGATTTTAATTTTCACTTAGATTCAAAGGAAAGCAAGGAAACTGCGCACTTGGTCGATTGTCTGGAGTGTTTTGATCTACGTCAGATCGTTACTGAGCCAAATCATATGGCTAGCCATACCCTTGATGGGATTTTTACTAATAACTCAGAAATTAGTTTTAATAAGGTCCTAGCTCTGTCTTGGACGGACCATAGGTCAGTCTTCTTTAAACTAGCTGTTCCAGGTGAGGCACTACGTGCATCTAACTCGATAAATTCCATTAAAACGCGCCCTTGGCGGAAGATCAATAAATTGGAGCTAGACCAGCTTTACACAGTCATATTCCACGTTTAGACAAGGATATTGATTCTGAGGCTCAAAACTTCGCAAGCTGGATTGATTCTGCGATAACCCAGCTTGCCCCAGAAAAACATAGATTAAGCCATAGGAAAAATCCATCAGCTCCGTGGTACACTTTTGAGATTAAAAAAACTCAAAATGAAATGTAGGGCACAAGAGCGAAGATGGAGGAAAAACTATTGTTTGGAAGAGAACAATAGTTACTAAATAGTTTTTGAAGAGTTTAAAGCGGCTATTGTTTCAGCAAATGCGAAATTTGTTACTATGAAAATTGGTTTAGCCAGGAACTCAACCAGAGAACTCTTCAAACCGGTTACTGTGCTTTCGAACTTTGATCAGAGTAAACCGTTTACCCCAGATCAAGATTTTTGCAAAAAAGCTGAATTTTTCTACAGGAAAGTAAATGTTGTGTATGAGGAGTTCTCTGCTAATCAGAATGTAAGACACTTGGCCGAGTCTACTTGCTCTGCTCATGTAAAGCTGGATGATAACCTTAAGGACACACAGGATGGTCTCAACAATTTTACTCCTTTAATGTTGGAAAGAGTGACAAGACTTCTGGAAACCACTAAATCAGGATCGCCTACAGACCCGTGTCTGCCTTATTTATTACGATTGGTTCCCCACACGATTGCGACCCAACCTGCCTCACTTCTACATAAATTACTTAGTTCAGGGCACTTTCCAATAGTCTGGAAAAAATCTCTGGTTCGCCCTATCTTGAAAAAACCTTCACAAGATCCTACAGAGGTCTATTTCCTGCCTACCGCTCCTCTCTAAGATCTTAGAAAAAGCTTTAAATGAAGACCTGATTGCCTTCTTGGAAGCAAATGATCAGTTGGATCCATCTCAACACGGTTTTAGGCCACAGCATTGCACAGAATCAGCATGGATTGCAGCTTCCGGAAGAGATTCGAATGCAGGTAGACAGGGGAGGGAAGGCAGCACTTATTCTGTTGGACCTCTCAGCCGCGTTTGACACGGTTAACCATCAAGTACTTGTCAACCGACTACAGAATCTGGGGATCAATGGTATTGCGCTGAGCCTACTCCGTTCTTTTCTGTCAAACAGAGAGCAGACAGTGGTGTTGGGAGGGCATGTATCAAACTCTTTCGCTCTTCCCTGTGACATGCTTCAGGGATCGTCATGATCCCCAACACTATTCAACATCCTCCCATTGGCACAACTCATTCGATCTCACAGTTTCGCTGCAATTTCTTACGTGGATGATACACAGATAGTGGTATTATTTTCATCTGAGTCAGACGGTGTGGCCAAAGAATTTAATAACTGTATGGCACACATCACCAGATGGATGCAGGAAAATTGTCTCAAGCTGAATACTTTGAAATCAGAGGTTTTACTCTTTGAAAACAACACCTCTTTCTGGAACGATTTTTGGTGGCCGGTCGCCTCAGGGCCGTGCCCACCTCCAGTCCGAAAAGTAAAAAATCTGGGAGTTATGTTCGACTGTGCTTCTCAGAACAGATCAATCATATTACATCTTCATGTTTTTATATCTTGAAGATTTAAAAAAAGATCTTTCTATTCATCCCATTAGACTTACAAAAAATGGTAATAGTTGCCTTGGTTCTATCAAAGATAGACTACTGTAATGCTCTCTATTTGGGAGCACAGAAGCGTTTGCAATCAAAGCTTCAGTCTGTGCAGAATGCAGCAGCCCGCTTACTACTACAAATTCCCAAATTTAGCCTATATCAAAGAGCATTAGGGATCTACACTGGCTGCCTATCCAGGCTAGGGTAAAATGTATGGCCTTATGTATCGTACACAAGGCCCTCCATGGTTCTGGCCCTTCCATCTTTCAGAAGTCCCTTAGGTGGCATGTCCCTCGATGTGACATAAGATCATCCACCACCCGATCGGTGGTTATCCCCAAGGTCAAGAAGACAAATTGAGGGGGCAGAGGTTTTTTCCACTTGGCCTGTAAGCTGTGGAACACCAAGCCATTTTAATTGAGGTCTCTAACAAGCAGGCTGGTCTTTAGAAAATCCTTGAAGTCTTGGCGCTTTGTTTCTAGTGTCTAAAGTATGTCTCTCAATCTCTTGATTAGTGAAAGCACTCATTGCGCTGATTACATACTGCCTTTTTCGCATGCATCATATCCAGGAGGAGCTGGAGAAGCAACGGATTCAAGTAACTGGTTCCTTTGATGATCAGTTAGAAATAACTCAAAAATGAGGCAAGCACTCCCCTGGAGGAGGTCGTCAAACAATCCAGGGCTAGGCCTCACCTTCTAATTTTGTGGTGACTTAGGATGGATCAGTGGAGGAGTGGGGTGCCCACCTTCATAATCTCTTGGCACAAGGCCTTTGGTACAGTCAAGAAATGAAACTTTACATAAATGTTGTGAAGTTGAGAGCCATCTGGAAAGCTCTTAAGTCTTTTCTCCCACGCATTCCTGGCCGAGACGATATTGGTTCATGGACTTTCTACATCTAGCAGAAACACCACTCTTTCAGTTTGGGGCGAGTACCGACCTCCGCCGAAGATGTCAGGAGCAAATATTTCTTAACAATCCAGTGCTAATAAGGTTATCAGACTGGCACCAGTAAGATGCCTCGGCATTCACATGCTTTAGAAAAATAATACTTACTTACTATTTTCCAAGAGAGATATTTTATGTGAGCCTTGTGGATTGGTTCTACTGGAATGGGCTTGCCAACAGTTGGGAAAGGATTGTGTTCAGTGATCAACTCCCACTTCATGTGGGGAGTTCTTTATGGTGGAAAGACTCTGAAAAGTAAAGGTCATTACAGTCTTTCCACCATCAAGAACTTCATCCAAATCTTTTACTATCCTTTGTGACCATAAGGATGATTCTTTTGTAGATCTTCAGTATTTTTAAATGGCCACAAAGTGAACTTTTATTGATGCAAGTTTCAGTCCTGATTGAGCAAGCTGTAATAGATGGGGCAAACTGTGATGGGCTTGGATTTGAAATGGAAGGGCATCAGACACAGAACCTCCTCCATTTGACTGTGTGCGTTTAATTTGTAGATAATAGTCTGGTCTGCGGTAAAATGTCTCTATAAACATTTTAGTATGACTATGTTGTGTACTTAATGGAATTCAGGTGCCAGTCGGATAACCTTATTAGCACTGGATTGTTATGAAATATTTGCTCCTGACATCTTCGGCGGAGGTCGGTACTCGCCCCAAACTGAAAGAGTGGTGTTTCTGCTAGATGTAGAAAGTCCATGAACCAATATCGTCTCGGCCAGGAATGCGTGGGAGAAAAGACTTGAGAGCTTTCCAGATGGCTCTCAACTTCACAACATTTATGTAAAGTTTCATTTCTTGACTGTACCAAAGGCCTTGTGCCAAGAGATTATGAAAGTTGCTGCGAAGCGTCTGGAAAAGTGACCATTCGAATGATAGCAATATTATAAAGAGTTGTAGATGACGTAAGTCCAATGGGCCTCCATTCTTTTGAGGCTTACTTTTTATTAGAAATTTCCTGATATAAAAGCCTACATTCCGGTGCTCTTTTGGTACTTGTTTGATGACTCCCTTGTGAAGCATATTGCAAATTTCTGCTTTCAAAAGATGTAGATGTCCATGTTTGATCCAGTTTGGAGATGTTGTAGGTGGGTGCTGGAGAACCTCCAGAGTGTGACCAAACTGGATTACATTCTGCACCCACTTGTCCACAGAGATCTGGCCAATTCTCTGTGGAAAGTAGAGATTCTTACTAAAAAAAAGGGTCAGAAATCTTGTTGAGACGTAAGTTGGTAACTAGTGTCCAAAGAGTGAAAATTATGTTTAGAGTCTTGATTTTAGAATGTCACCCCCATCTCCATTTTGGTGGGGGGCCTGCTCTATATTTGCCTTTAAAGGAGATGTTGCTACGAACTACAGTATTGGCAATACGGTTGAGGCAGGTATAGAGGATACCTATTTGGCTGATATCTGTGATATGCCTGTATCCTTCCCCTAGGTTCTCGAAAGGATTGAGGTCGACTCTGCTGTAATTTCCCCAAATGAATTGGATGTTTCAAAATCGAGTTTTAATCTTTGAAGCGTATCATCAATATGCTTTTTAAATAGAGACTTATCCGTCAAATGGCATGTTTAAAATTTTGTTTTGAACTTCGGCCAGAATGAGGTTGCTCATAACGATCCCTGTCTTCTCAAGTCAGCTGCTCCAGGTATCTGGCAGATTCCTCGATTTGCTAGATCCATCGCCAAATCGATGTGCGTTGCAGAAGCTCTTTCGGCCTCTTGATGTATTGTCTTTACTGTCTGTTTTTGTCACTAGACAGTAGGTCCAGGTACGGAGTATTCTCCAACCATATTTGGCGATCATAACTACCCACAACTGCAATAGCATTGGCTGCTCTTATTGTCATTGCTGCCATAGAAGAGACTCTCTTGCAAACGCATCCATTCTGTGTCCTTTTTCAGGTGGGGCAGTGCAATGTGTAATGGGATTTCTGCCTCTCCTTTGTGCAGCCTGCATCACAACATAATCTGCTTTGGCATGATTAAGGAAACACACTGGTGAGTTTTCCGGCTCCTTGTATGTTTTTATCTAGTCTGGGCACCAAGGGTGCCATAGTAGCTGGTGTCTGCTTCAATTTAACACTCCCCTGCCTTAGGTGCTATAGTACGGCCATCTTTCTAGTGGATCTTTTGGATGTCTCTTTTAAGTTGTAGAGTAAGCAGTCATTCATTCCAACAACAACTGGTCGATCAACTAATTTGGCCGCCCTTTCCACTAATGTATGAAATCTTCTGATGTCATCTGGTGATTATACCACTGGAGTTGTGGGTGGGTCTGTTGCGGGTCTGTTGCTGGTTGGATGTACTCATTCTCCTCATTACTTCATGGTCTGGTTGGTTCATGCAATTCTCCTTCTTCAATACAAAAGCACTGATCTTCATCACATGTGTCAATGTGAATGGGTCTGTGAGGTACATGACCAAAATGTTGGACTTGAGGGCATGCTGTTAGAGGTGGTGGTTGATCCACCACATCTTGTTCTTCTAGAACGTCTTATTTGTGTCTTAGAGTCTGCAGTGATTCAGGAGCAGTTGTTTGTGGAGGCGGGGAATGAGGCTCTGATCGTTTGGAGAACCTAAGGCAATAGTCAGCCATCATACTGCACAAAACCATTACAACGTCTATAGGTACCTCCATAACTGGGTGATCCCTGTCTTCTTCATACACCTCCACAGATTGGAATGGCGACTGTGGTATTCGCTCTTCCTCTCACTGTTGCTCGTGTTGGCTTGGATAATTTGGGTGCAAAGGTTTGGTTTCTTTACGTGGAGAGTACCCTTGTTCTTCCTCAGTATCATATTATTTAATTTAATTTGACCTGGGCTGTACACAGCCCTTTAGGGGTTGCCTGGATCCGATTCCTCCTCTGCTTTAGTATCCACAGGTTTAGACAGTGGATATAAAGGGACTTTACTTGGAAAGTATGCTCTAGCCACAGTTTTCCTTCTGCTTTTCTGATGGCGTCATCAACAGTGACTTTATTTACAGTGCTCTTGTTGACATGTTAGATCATAACTTCATTGACTGGACTGTCGATGATGATGCCTTGGTTGATGGACCTGTCGTCAACAGTCTCTTAATCAGCAGATCTTCTGACTATAGGGTCACTGACAGGACTGTCTCTGGAGGAGGTGGTGGTCGTTGATGCACTAGCGAGCAACTATTGCTTTCTTGCCTTAGCCGGATGTGTCAACGGTTAGTTGATGGAAAGGTGGGATGGGTGGGAGTGTGTTTGGGGCCAACCATGTTATCGACTGTGCCACCTTTGGCAGTAAAGTCAATTTTGTCTGCTTTACTTGAGGTGAAGGAACCTGATAATGTAGTGAATGCAACTTCTCTTCGTTTCTTCTTCATCAGAAGACAATGGTCTCGGACTTTATCAGAGGTTTTTTGCATATTTTCTCACGAGGCTCAGAAGAGGATAGTACGCAGTCATAAGTTTCAAAAGTCTTAGGCAGATCTGATTTAAGTTTTGTCACCTTTTTCTATTTAGATAATTAAAGGCCTGGAACACATTCATCCTCTAAGGGGTTCTCAAAAGACTTGATTTTCTGAATCCATCTTAGGAGTCTTCTCTCGCAATCATTTAGAGTTTTTGCTGAAAATGTTTAGCAGATTTTGAAATCTTGAGCTTTATGATTTGGGTACAGGCAATAAATACACATCTTGTGAGGGTCATCTGTGAAGGCACTCATTTTCCCACAGAAATCGCATGCCTAAAACAGGCTCTTTTTGGAAAGATTTTCTAAGATGAAATAAATGATTTTTATCCAAACCAAAGATGGTAGTGGAAAGACCTTCACTCCTACTACCTAAGGAAGGGTTTTCAGTACAATATCCATCTGAATTAAAGATATATTTGTTTTTAAGTAAAAGAAAAGGTCCAGCACTCCCATCCACACGACAAGCAGTCGAAATTTGAAGTGAGATAGCTTCTGGCACGGGTTACAGTGAGGGTACTCTCACCTCTTTGGCTAGAGTTCAGGTCTTTTCATATGAGGTGGATGTACTAAGAAAGGGACACTATGCTTTTTATTTGGGGCAATGTGACTCTTTAAGGCACACCCTGTAGAAACACTGTTCAAGCCTGTATGTCAATAAGCAATACATTCCTAATTTCAGACAAAATGCATAAACAAAATAGGGGCATCTTTGGAAACAGTGCAGGCTATTACAACAAAAGTTTTTTTTCAAAGGATGGCTGAAAAAATATGATTTTGAAAAGAAGTTTTAGAACCATTTTTTTTACTTTGTTCTGTTGAACAGTCTTCATTGGGTGAGAATAACTGCAGCAATGGGATAAATGGAATTCTATGAAATCAGTTAAGTGCAGAGGACATGACCTTTATGTGTCCATAGCACCTCTGGAGAGCGGAGGACATGAAAGACACTTGCTCTTACCTGGGCTGGGAAACCCTCGGGTGCGCGCATTACAGTGTTTCCCTATTCACACCCACATGGGGAGGAAAGAGAAAAGCTTCTGATGAAGCCCGAGTCTTTTTTTGTTTTTGTTGCTTTGATGACAATCATCCCGCCATGTGTGTTGACATCATCAACTGAGAAACTGAAAAACTTTGAGATGAATGTTCTGGCTGCTTTCAGTTTGATGAGTGTTCTGGGGCGCAGCTCAGACCCCCCAGCACCGATCTAGACAGAAGATATACCTTTGGAAAGGGAAGATTCTCCATTTTCTAGTGGAGCCGCTCCCTTCTGGATTCTTGTTGAGGGGTTGCAACAGGAGAGAAATCCCTGAGCACAAATCAACACTACTGGATCAAAAGGAAGATTCAAAGGGATTAGAACCAGCCATGAGCAACTGCCCCTCCTTCTCATGGCTCAAAGTCTTTCTGTTCCCGGGGCAGTTTACTGTTACAGATCATCCCACTGGAGCTGGGCTCCATAGACATGCCCTCTCCAACCTGCTGGCATACACATACAAGCAACAAATAAAGTGATGGAAGGAAGGCTGGAATCAATCTCAGCCACTGGTGATTGCTTGGGGCCACAATCTATTCCATTGTTTATTGCCCACTCTGTCATTCTAGACAGAGACCAACTATATGCAAATCACCCTTGATCTTATGCTGTCTAGAAGGGAACAAAGGCAACCACAGATTGGCTTTGGCTTACTTAGGCCTCATCATTGAGATAGAGGGGGATATTACCAAGGATTTGCGATAAATAGCGCTGTTTTTTTTATCGCCGGCTATCGCTGGATTTCATCGCGGAGATAACGCGTTATTTATCAACGCTTATCTCCAAGGCGATAGAAAATCCAGCAATAGCGGCGAAACCCAGCAATAGCGCGAGAAATTCAGCGAAAAATTCACCGCGCTAATGAAAAGCTTGCTAATAGGCAGGTGAGGACTTAACCTTACAATCCACCTCCCATTGACAAGAATGGTTAAGTCATGTTTTTAGCAGGTGTTAAATTCCAGCGATAATCGCGGTTAGCGCGACTTTTTTTACGCTCGCGGGCATTGGTAATAGGGGGAAGTTGTGTTTGCGACTGTTTACAGTCGCTTTTAGTTGGGAACGCCTACTTTGCATGTCATTAGCGATAAATATCGTTGACATGCAAAGCGGCACCAAAACGGTCGCTTTCGCCATGAAGCTGTCGCTAACAGCTGTTAGTGACAGCTTGCTAATAGGGCGATAGAAATATCGCCGCTTTAGCGGCAAAAAGTGCCGCTAAAGCACCGATGACGCCCTTGCTAATATGCCCCATAGTTTGAGTCGTTTGGCACAGTGAGCGTGGGGCCCAATTTTGGGCATATTCATCGCTCTTAGGGCACTGAGTGCAGCAAACAACAAGCTGATGCTTCAATTAAAATTGGTCACTGTGATGACTCAGGCCACATTTCAATCCATAATATTTTTGCACACTGTGCCATATCAAACATGAACCAGGCATATGCAATGCTGAATTGGTTCTGCTTCAAATGAAAATGTGCAGCTTATACTATCAGGCCAGGTTGCCTCTGAATGGGAACATAAGCAAACTCTTACTGGTTTCAACATATTTTGGCCTCGTGTGAGAGTTGCAGCTTGAGATCTTTGGAATAGTGAGCATGTGATCCACATCTGAAGTTACCAGTTGCACTTGGGGGATCCCCGTCACACTTAGGGCATCTTACTGAAAAAAAACAAAGTGATGGATTGAATGCTTGGCTGAATTGCAGCCACTAGTAATTACTCGGGCCATATTCTAATCCATCATTTGTTGCCCACTGTGCCACCTCACACAGGAACCAGCCATATGCAAAACAGACTTAGGTCTGCTCTAACAGGAACTCCAACAGGAAGAGTCCAGCCAGAACTGCCAGTTCAGGTCTCCTCTGCAGAAAGTGAGTCATCTTCAAAGTAAGGCCTTTAGTGGCATGATCTTACGTATTTGCATATTAACATTCCTCACTACACTGAAAAATGTTACTTGTTTTCACTGTCAATATTTGATTTCTATGGGACTCAGAATATTCATCAGAAAATGCATTCCTATTTCAGATCACATCAGAGATTGCTAATATCACAACATTGTTGTCTTATGCGATAAAGACAAAACAATTTAATGGAGTAGAAATGGCCACTTTACTTTTCATGAAACCGAAGAAAGGTACTTTGTTCGCTTATTCCTGACCAAGTTTGCTTATACTTTTAATGTATTTACATAAAAAATTTAAATGTTTACCTTCTTTTGCTTCCTAGCATGCCATTCACTTGGTTAAGAAATTTTCGACAGTCCTATTTAATAAAATAAAAATAACAATATGACCAATTCATTTTTTCACCACATGACAATGGAAATATTTTTTAAAACGTACCGTTTCAAAGTCTGTATCCTTGATTCCCTTAAAAGCATTTGCCACAAAATCCAATTGAAACCACTGGGCCGCTAAGTCTGCTCTCTGTTTCTCTGATGTCATTCTGCACAAAGCCTCTGTGATGGCCACTTGCAAGTCATAATCTATCAAATAAATATTAAAATGAAAAGGATGCACAATTATAAATGGTCGCGTAGAATATATACAGTACATTTTGGAAAATGTAACTACAAACTTAGAATCAACTCTGGATGTGATGACATCTTTATTAAAGACAATAAGTTAATTAACAGAATAAATCAACATCAAGTTAAATTATCGAATGGTAGTTTTGGGGAAACAGCGTTTACAACGCTGTCGGTACAACGCGGTGCCATTACAACGCGGTCAGTACAATGGCCGCGTTGTTACCACGCATACCATTACAACGCAAGTCATTACAACGACTTGCTGTAGGGAGCTTTAGGTGTTGGATTTTAAATCCAACACCTTCCCTACTGTTGCACAGACTGGAGTTGGAATAGTAAATTATACTATTCCAAACTCCAGCGCCCCCTACATCAAGTCGTTGTAATGACTTGCGTTGTAATGGTATGCGTGGTAACAACGCGGTCGTTGTACTGACCGAGTTGTAAAGGCAAATGTAAACGCATGCGAAGTAACGTCATATATTCGTAGTTTTGTATTGACACCTAATGTAGAGCAGGTCTTCTCCAAATAATTGGTATTGCACTCCTTTGCACTTGCTATTAAATACCTCTGTGAGCAAGCAAGTAGAAGCAGTGACCTTGGTTCTCAGACAACTCAAGTTATCTCCCGTCTTGAATGGACACTACAAGAAGTTCAGTCAGTAACTGTGCATGAATGCACATACATCCACTGTATTTTTGTATCCAAGACCCTGATTTTGAGTTTGGGAGACCGAGTACTCTGTCGTAAATGCCGGTTTCGATGGACGTATACCAAACGTTTCAAAGGTTTTTGATTTCCAAAAACGTTATTGAAAAACAAAATACTCCTAGGGAGTGGGGGGTCATTAGTTTTTTGTATTTCAATAAGAAACTCCCACTTTGGTGGTCTGTGTTTGATAAACAAAATTATTTGAAAAGTTTGGAGTATGTCTGTCAAAATCGGCAGTGAAAGTACACCAAACATTTTTGTACAATGAAAGGAACTGCTGTGATGACGGTTCCTTTCAATATAGAGTCTGCTGAGCCAGTGGGCAACTCTAAATATGGCGAGAGAAGTACTCTCAGGTTGGCAGAGGGAATGTACTCCACCATCCCGAAGGACACTACTCCATTCGCTAAACTTTAAATCAGTCCCTAAGTGCCTGATTTAGAACTTGGAAGAAGGGTTAGTCCAGTACAAATGCAACAGATATTTTACATTATTACAAGTGCACTTACTTACTTACAAGTGCATTATATCCTATGGCATTTGTAATAAAGAGGACAGGATATCTGTCATGTTTTTTTTTTTTTTTAACAATCTTTATTCAATTTTCCAGAAAGTAACAAAACCAAACCCACCCTCCACCCCCCGTCAGACAGGAATATAAATCCAAATTCATTACATATTTACAAATGACATCCATTATGAATCAATATAACAGTATAATTCAAATTCATTACATATTTACAATCACCTGACACCAAATAACATCCATTATGAATCAAGATAACAGTTACTCTAATCATCATCTTAACAGAAAGTTCTACACAGCATTATTCTACGGGGGCTCACTGCTTTGAGATTGACTCCAATCCAGCAGGGGGGTCCATATCTTTGCCCCTTTTCTACGTCGTTTACTGCCCTTTCGTTTATATATAGCCATTTCTAAATTGGAAATTGCTAACATCCTGGCTAACCATTGCTGAAAGACTCTAGCCACGCGGACGCAATACACATTCTTAATACCACCATAGCAATAAAGATCAATTCGTGTCCTATTCTTGTATCATTAGGATCCGCAGCCCCTAGTAAAATAACATCACTGGTCAGTATTATTTCCGTTTGTAACACTTCGGTTAGAAATTTCCCTATATCGTTCTTCAGTTTTGTTAACTCAACACAAGCAGAGAAGATATGAATGCTATCTGCATTATATAGCGTGCACCTCGGGCAGAATGTTCCCTTACCGCACCCCCATTTAGCAATTTTATCTGGCGTATAATACAAAAAAAACATGTTTTAAAAAACTGTGCTTGTAATTTAGTCGACATTAAAATAGTTTGTGACATGACATATGCATAATTAAATTCCTCATTTGAAATTCCTACTTTCTCCTGCCACTTCTTTGAGACTTTATCCAAATCATCTGGGAATACCGTATTAATAAGAGTATATATTCCCCCAATGGTGCTTGTTTTAGCGTAAAGTAGTTTCTCCACAATTTCCACTTTTTCAAATTTAGCCTTTCCCCCAACCTTCCGTGACAAAAAATCTCTAATTTGGAGGTACTTAAAAAACGTCTCGCCAGTCTAAATTAAAATCCTTTTTTATTTCTCCAAAGGATTGTATCCCTATAGGGGAGAGGAGACAGCCTATCTGAACAATTCCCGCATCTTTCCATTTTTGCATACAAGTTCCTCTAAAAATCTCCGGCAGGTTTTGATTGTCGGTTAGGGGGGTGTAAAAAGAAATTCTACCAATTCCAAGCAGTCTTCTTATTGAACTCCATACTTTAAACCCACTATATAAAGTTTTGTACCTAACATTTTTATGATAACTGTCCTGTAGATGGCGCCAGAGATCGCCTCTACTCTCGTTGCCAAGCACAAGTTCGAAAATGGATGGTGTACTATCCAGCTGTACTTCCTCACGAGCATTCTGTAATAACTCTCTGCTATATAGCAAGACGGAAGCCCAATAATATGCTTTTAAATTCGGGAGTGCCAGCCCTCACCTATCTTTAGAGAGGGTGAGGAATTTATAAGCACGCCGTGGTTGCGAATAAGCCCAAATAAAGCTAGAAAACATTCTCTCTATTGATTTAAATCATTGTGTTGAAAATTCTAAACATATTGCTCTGAACAAATATAAAATCTTGGGAAAAAACACCATCTTAATAACGTTAACTCTGCCTATAATAGAAAGATGCAGATTATCAAGACGTTGAAGATCTTTTTGCATTGTATCCATAATTGGTTCTAGATTTAATTTGACCACATTATCTAGTTTGGATGATATGCAGACCCCTAAATATGTAGCCTTCCCTACGACACGTATGTCATTCATTTTTGTTTTATTATTCAAAACAATCTGTGTTTTGCCTTGGTTAAGAGCATAGCCAGAGACCTGACCAAAACTCTTGGCCTCGTCTTCAATAACTGTCATGGCGGTATTTGGATCTGCAGTTACCAAAGCGATGTCATCCGCATAGGCTAGGGATTTGGTGGGATAATTCTTAGACCATATAGGTGTTATTTCTGTGTTTTCTTCAAGTCTACGGATAAAAGGATCGATATAAATCGCGAATAACAGCGGAGAACAGGGGCAACCCTGCCGCGTACCTCGGGATATTGTGAATTCTTTTGATAGGATACCATTAATCATTACTGCCGCTGTTGGTTTGATATATAGCTTTTGCACTGCTTGGATATACCCATCCTTAATTCCAACCCTGGACATGGCGACCCACAAATATTGCCAGGAGACCCTATCAAAGGCTTTTTCGGCATCTAATAAAACCAATGCCATAGGGTCTCCTGCAACATCCATAGTGTCAAAAAGGGTGATAACTCTTTGGATATGATTTATAGTGGATCTCCCTGGCACAAATCCATGTTGACGTTTGGAGATCACTTTATGAATGATAGGTGCAATTCTATTAGCCAGCATTTTAGAGTATATTTTCGAATCAGCATTAATGAGTGTGATAGGCCTATAAGACCCTAATTGTTCTGGAGGTTTATTCTTCTTTGGAAAGATAACTATTTTTGCCCGTGACCAGGAACTCGGAGGTTGACCCCCCTTAAAAATGTGTATCATGAGGTCTGAAAGAATAGTTTTAATTTGCTCTATAAAGGTGACATAAAATTCAGACGGAATACAATCCGTTCCAGTCGCTTTCCCCTTTGCCAGACCTTTAATTGTCCTTATGATTTCTTCCTCTAGAGTTTCCTGATCTTCAACATCAAATTTTCCGCCCACTATATTATTTAGGTACCCCTCAATATCTTGCTGCCCACCCCCATCCTCTGCAGCATATAAATCATGATAAAATCTCCAAAAGGCTTCTCTTATGATCTCGGGGTCAGTTATTTGGCCTAAGACTGGATCATTAATCTCTCGTATCAGGTTTAAGGAGGCCTGTTGTCTTGTACGCACGGCAAGTTGGTGGCCAATTTGCTCGTTAACCTCATAGACCATTTCTTTTTGTGCTTAAGCTTTTTTTACAGCTTTATCAGTAAATGTATTGGTTATTGCTGCCTTGGCTATTGCAACCTGTCTTTGTATTCCTTCTATCTCGCTGTTCGTTCTAGCTGCCCTCACCAATTCCTCTTCAGCCAACCTTACATTATCCTGTAATATCTTCAAAGATTCCCTGGCTTGTTTATTCGCATTTAGAGAATATCGTAACGTTTCTCCTCTAAATCCAGCCTATAAGGCGTCCCACACTATTTCGATTGTCCTGCTCCCTACATTATCTTCCAAAAGTTCGGAATCCATTCTCTCATGTGTGCACAGTATTCACTATCTAGAAGCAGGAGCTTCTCGAATGTCCAGGATCTTATGTTGGAGTTACCCGTTCCAACTTCTATATTACAAATTAATGGATTATGATCCGATAAGACACGCAGCAATTTCTCTACTTGGCATTTTGTTTTGAAAGAATTGGAGATGAGCACATAATCTAGTCTGGTGTGGGTGGAGTGTGGATTGGAAAAGAAGTTATACCCTGGGTCTTTTAAATTTGCAGTCTGCCAGCCATCCACTAAACCATGTGTCTGACACATATTCTTTAATGCCATGAATACTTTAGGCTTACGGCCCGTATAACGCCATCCCTCCTCCACAGACCAGTCGTTGGGAAGATTAATATTAAAATCCCCACAAACCATTAGTGGTAAAGGCCAGTGGGTAAGTTCACTTGAAATATCATCAAACACCACCGCATCATCACTGTTACTACCATATATTGTGCAGAGTGTTATATTTTGCCCAGCCCCCTATTGGCATTCCGTAACTGCCCAGCGGCCAAATTTATCTGCTTTAGATCGGCTAAACACCAACCCACTCCCTTTAGCTAAAATAGCCACCCCTCGGACCATGGCCCCCTGTGACGTCGCGCTTATCACCCTGAACCCTAGTGTTTTTAAAACATGTGTTTGAGAACCTTCTATGTGTGTTTCTTGAAAACATACAATATTGACTCCCAGTGCTTGTAATCCCACTGCCACTTTTTGTCTTTTTTTTATATCGTTCAAACCACATATATTCATGGACATAACCTTTAACACCGACATACCCTTAAATATTGCCTATTAGATAGAACTCCATATCCAGTAAATAGTATAAACATTTTATCCACAGAGGTCCCGATTCTTCCTACATACCATACATTTCCTACCTCCATTGACATACTTACGTTTCTCATGTCCTTTTTAATCGCCTGTCTGACACCCTCCCCCCCTCCCTCTCCCACCCCCCACCAATTTTTAGGCAACCAGGCTCAAGCATGAGCCTGTGTGAGGATGTCTGAATCTGTCCACCTCTCTACCCCTTCTCTTACTATGCAATTACATCACTTTATGCCTTAATCCCGTATTTTTCAATAGATCTTATACACAATTCTAGTGCTGAATTTTACTAAAAAAAAAAACAAACTTCATCTCTTAGATCCTCCAGCTTCTGACACTATATCATCCAACATTTTTTGGGCTTGTATTTCTGAGCTGAAGTTGAAATTCTGCCCCTTATAGACCACCTTGAGCCGAGCTGGATTTTGCAGAAATACCAACGCTCCTGCCTTTTGAAATGGTGTCATTAATTGTCTGAGTCGCCATCTACGCTCCACTGTTGCGTGGGCAAAATCTGGTTTCGCAAAGTAGGCAAAGCTCTCAAACTGCTTCCTAACGTTGGGTCGAGCTAAATCATATACAGCCTGTCTGAGGAGAAAGTTGCCGAAAAATACCAATATGGCCCGGGGTAATGCATTTGTTTCGGAGACATGCTTAGCTTGAGTTAATGGAAATCTGTGAGCCCTCTGTACTTCTTTTTCCCAGTCCCAAGATGATAATTCCGGTAGAGATTCCTTGAGCATCTTCACCACAAATTTCCTTGTGTCATGTTTGTGACGCCGTACCCACCTGTCAAACTTTATATCAGGCCCTAAGTTTCTTTTCCCTTTCATGTGTCCTCTTTTTCCATTAGCCCCAGGCCACAACCTGCCTCCAGGTCACTTCACAAGTCAGTGCCTCTCTGAGCCAGAGTAACTGTTACAACTCCTCACCCCTACCCCTGTTGGCCATACATTGAGTGGGCAGAAAAATGGTGAAGTAACAGCCTGATTGCCACCCTGCTCAGCCCTCCCTGCCACCTGGGAATCAGAAGACAGACATGATTGGTAACTACTTAAATGTATGAATCGCTGCTGCGCCGTTTAAAGTTGCAGTCACTGTACTACTCTGACCGAGTTTCTTTTCCGTTGTTGGTGACCTTTGTTTGTTTACATTAGTTTAAAGCCACAACCTGCAGCCCTACCAAGGACCACTCATCAGGTGTTAGACTAACGCATTTCAAGGTGGTGGTCCACATCACCGCATTAAAATGCACTATCATGCTTTTTTAGCGCTTTGACCACCTACGCACGCTGATCCTGGGTGAACTAAGCAGGTAGTGACTGTCTGTCGGGCGCCGGAGAGATAGAAACGGCAGCGCACATGCTTCCACACTGGCGATCATGCTGCTGCACTTAGTTCAATGGTCACACAATCAACTGAGAGAAGGTGGTACTTTGTTTATTTAGTTGCCACAAGAACAGTGCGGATTAAGGTCCTTTAAGAAAGAGAAAAACAATTGTGATCTCAGATCAAAGCCAACCTCCCTGGGCCATGTGGGTCCGACGTCCTGACATCACTAAAAATAAACAACAAATTGTACGGAGTTCTGCAGGTAAATAGTTTTTGTATAAAATGGGGTGGTCAATACTGTAACTCTAACAAGTGCGGAAGAAACTCCACACCATTTTGCCTTTTTTGACTCCCTTGCAGACTATGGATTAGGCCAGTATGCAAATATTTGGGCTTCCACCATTATGAGCATGCACAACGCACTACGTTCAGATACGAGAGGTCATTGTTGTCGGGATGACGAAACATGTGCACGCTGCTTGGTTCATCCGAATGCGCAATGCTAAAGCACTGAAGTAACGATGCCTTAAGTACACATTATTCCTTTCTGAATCAACATTGAATGCTGTTATAATCTTGATGGGGTTTCTTCTTCTCTACGTCCGTGTATTTTATTGGCTGTGGCCTTGTTGCCTGTATGAGATTCTTGGTATTTAATGTTTTTAATTAATCTGTTTTTATCTTTTTAATTTGCTGTATTGTGTTTTATGGATCTCTGTATCCGAGATAAAAAATTTGATGATGAACAACAAATAGTAATGTTGGACCCGCCGTCTCACATGGATCCGGCATCTTCTGTTGTTTTTCTGGGCAAATGCACCATGCTGCAGTTAATTGGCCCAATCAAGAAGCAGCTTGGATGTTTGTTCCTCTGCAGCTCGTGCACTGAGACAAGGTGGCACCTGGATCATTCATAACTCCTCACAAAGAACTGTGCGGATGTGGTGACAGTCCCCACAGGGTACCAGAGGAGCGGCACAGGTAGTGTAGCATGTTTTCCTGGCTGAGTCAGTGTCACCTTGGTAGAGCATGGGGCTCTGGGCACCAGCACAGCACAGCAAGATATGAATACCCATGATGCTGCCACTTAGTTTAAATCATATGGCTGAGCACTCTGGAGGGCCCACCTGCTGCTGCACTAGTCGTTCTGTTGCAAATGCACAAGTTACTTACCTTCGGTAACGATATATCTGTAAGAAACATTAGTTAGTGATAGATTCCTTACCTTACAATTACCCCCAGGCGTCAGACTGGATCCGGAAAGTTTTCGTCAGCAGTACCCCTGCGCGTCGGAAGGTGGCGTCGTGCGGCTCCGCGTCCGTCGTTGGCGTCGTGGTCGCCGAGATGACGTTGCGGCAGCTACTTAGACGCCGCCCTCGCGCGCTGACGTCAGTTCTGTACACGACTTTTCGCGCCAGGAACGCAGAGCCATGCAAGATACTGACCACTGGTGCATTGAAACTAGGGCCCTGAAAGGGATGACCTTAACCCTAGAAATCAGTTCGCAGAACGGGGAGGATGGGTGGGGCGGTAAGGAATCTATCACTAACTAATGTTTCTTACAGATATATCGTTACCGAAGGTAAGTAACTTGTGCATCTGAAAGAAACACGTTAGTGATAGATTCCTTACCTTAGAATAGATACCCCAGCAATACCAACCCCGGTGGTGGGTCTGCGAACCAAGATCACACCAGGAAGTCCCGGAGAACAGAACGGCCAAAGAAGCCGTCTCTCCGGACTTGGCTGTCCAGGCAATAGTGCTTAGTAAAAGTGTGCAGCGAGGCCCACGTAGCTGCCTGACAGATGTCTTGTAAGGGGACACCACGCCCCAATGCCGTAGTGGCAGCGGTCGCCCTGGTAGAATGGGCGCGCAGCCCCAACGGAGGCTCCTTCTTTGCCAGAGAATAACAGGCTTTAATACACAAGACGACCCATCTGGAGATAGTCCGCTTGTGTACGGCCCGACCTTTCTTGGTGCCAACGTAGCCAACAAAGAGCTGGTCATCCACCCGGAACTAAAATGAGAGTACACGTTTTGGGTCCAGACGGTGGAGCCTCTCTTCCTCTCTGGAAGGATGTGGAGGCGGAAAGAAGGTGGGCAAAGTGATGGTCTGCCCGATGTGAAAGGCAGTAACAACCTTCGGCAGAAAGGACGGACGTGTCCTGAGGACAACCTTGTCCGGATGGACCGACAGAAAAGGAGGTTTGCAAGAAAGAGCCTGGAGCTCACTCACTCTCCTAGCAGAGGTGATGGCAACCAGGAAAGCAGTCTTCAGAGTTAACAGACGAAGAGGACAGTTGTGAAGAGGCTCAAAGGGAGCGTACATTAAGTATGTGAGAACCAGGTTCAAGTCCCACTGTGGCATTACGAAGGGAATAGGAGGAAAATGGTGAGTAATGCCTTTGAGGAATCTGTTAACAACAGGGGACTTGAAAAGAGAGGACAGATCAGGGAGCCTGAGAAAGGCCGAAATAGCAGAAAGGTAGCCCTTGATAGTGCCCAGAGCAGAGCCCTGCTGGGCCAAAGAAAGAAGGAACAGTAGGACTTCAGAAAGAGGGGCAGAAAGGGGATCCACAGCCTTTGCTGTGCACCATGCCACAAACTTGTTCCACCTGCAGGCATATACCAACTTAGTGGACGGATGCCTGGCTGCCAGAATGGCATCACAGACTTCAGGAGGCAAGTCAAAAGGAATCAACTGCCGCCGCTCAATCTCCACGCAAAGAGGTGGAGACTGGACAGGTTCGGGTGGAGGACCGTCCCCTGCTGCTGCGACAGAAGATCCTCCCGAAGAGGCAGTCGGTTCGGGGGATTGATGGTCATATTTAGTAGCTCGGGATACCAAACTCTTCGAGCCCAGTCCGGAGCCACAAGAATGACTTGGGCCCGGTCGCGCCTGATCTTCTTCAGCACTCTGGGCAGAAGTGGTATAGGCGGAAAGGCGTACAACAGACCGCAACTCCACTCGCGACGAAAAGCGTCGCCAAGCGAGCGCCGCCTTGGAAATTCCAACGCGCAGAACTGCTGACATTGCGCGTTCTCTTCGGTGGCGAATAGATCTAACCAAGGCTCTCCCCACTGTTGAAAGAGACCTTGCGCCACGTCCGAGTGAAGACGCCATTCGTGATCCATCATGCACCTGCGGCTGAGTTCGTCCGCCCTGGCGTTCAGGGAACCTGCCAGGTGTTGAACCATCAGGAACATGCCCTGATGTTCCAGCCATGTCCAGAGGCGCAGAGCCTCCTGACATAGGGTCCATGACCCCACCCCGCCCTGTTTGTTGCAGTACCACATGGCGGTGGTGTTGTCTGTGAACACCTGCACTACTCTCCCCTTGACAGAGGGAAGAATGCCTTCAGCGCAAGTCGGATCGCCCGAAGCTCCAGAAGGTTGATATGGAGCCTGGACTCCGCCGGAGACCAGAGGCCTCTGACCTCCGCCTCTCCCATGTGGCCGCCCCATCCCAGGAGGGACGCATCCGTCACCACTGTGTGCTCCGGTTGGGGAAGGGAGAGGGATCTGCCATTGACCCAATGCCGGTTCGTGAGCCACCACTGCAGCTGTTGTGCAGTGCCCTCTGAGATCTGGACGTAATCGGACAGGTTCCCCTGATGCTGCACCCACTGGAACTTCAGGTCCCACTGAAGAGCCCGCATATGCCATCTGGCATGAGTGACCAGCAGGATGCAGGAGGCCATGAGGCCCAGCAGCCTCAGGGTCATCCTGACCGAAACCCAGGATAGAGGCTGAAAGATCGGAATTAGAGCCTGAATATCCTGGACTCGCCGTTCGGGAGATAGACCCGAAAGTGCGTCGTATCCAGAACCACTCCGATGAAGAGGAGCGTCTGAGAGGGAATAAGGCACATTGATGGAGAACCCCAGTAAATGCAGGAGGTCGGCCGTAGTCTGGAGGTGGGAGACGACTGTCCGGGGCGAGCCCGCCTTCAACAGCCAGTCGTCGAGATAGGGGAAGACTGGAACCCCTGATCTGCGCAGATGAGCTGCGACCACCGCCATCACTTTCGTGAACACCCGAGGGGCGCTGGTAAGGCCAAAGGGGAGCACGGTAAACTGAAAGTGCTCGTGGCCTACCGTAAACCGCAGGTAACGCCGGTGGGCCGGCAGGACGGGAATGTGGAAATATGTGTCCTGCAGGTCCAACGCTACCATCCAGTCTCCAGGGTCGAGGGCAGACAAGACCTGAGCCAGAGTTAGCATCTTGAACTTCTCCTTCCGGAGGAAGCGATTGACGTCCCTGAGGTCCAAGATAGGACGCAGGCCCTTGTCCTTCTTGGGCACCAGAAAGTAGTGGGAATAACAACCACGTCCTACTTCTGGCGCAGGAACGCGCTCGATGGCCCCCTTGGCCAAGAGGGCCGCGACTTCCCGTTGAAGAAGTGGCAAGTGATCCCCCGACATGCGGTGGTACTGGGGTGGCATGGCAGGAGGGGTAGTTTCGAAGGGGAGGGAGTAGCCCCTTCAGACTATTTGTAAAACACACCTGTCCGAAGTGATGGTGCGCCAGTGGGGGAGGTGATGGCGAATCCTGCCGTCCACTGGCGTTTGATGGGCCTGAAAAACCGGACTAGGACGGTTTGGAGGCAGTGGTGGCCGGGGTGGAGGTGGATTGACCCGCCCTCTGGCACCCTGACCCGCCTCGGCGGGTCCCACGTCCGCGGCCACGCGGAGACTGTTGCTGCGCAGGCCTGTGGCTCTGAAGCAAACGTGTCGGGGCGCCCCTTCCGTGGCCACGAAAGGAGCGAAAAGCAGAAGGCGGAGGAGGGCGCGTGGCGGAAAGGCCCAGGGACTTGGCCGTAGCCCGCGAGTACTTAAAGCGCTCCAACGCAGTATCTCCTTTATTGCCGAAAAGGTGAATGCCATCAAAGGGCATGTCCATCAGAGTGTTCTGGACATCCCCAGAAAAACCAGTTGTCCTCAGCCAGGCTTGGCGCCGGAGCGCCACTGTCGTGGAAATCGCCCTGCCCAGCGAGTCGGCAGTGTCAAGGCCACATCGAATAGTGAACTTGGCTGCATCTCTCCCTTCAGCAATAGCTTGAGAGAGCACTGTCCGGGCCTCCTCCGAACATTGAGGCAGCACGCGCGCCACCGTATCCCACACAGAGTGGGAATAACGGCCCAAGAGGCATGCGGTATTCACAGACCGCAGCCCTGAACTGGCGGAAGAAAAAATCTTCTTACCAAATTGCTCCAGTTTCTTGGATTCCCTGTCCGGTGGTGTGGTAGGGAATGCGCTCGGGGACGCAGAGGCTTGGACAACCAAGCTCTCAGGGGTGGGGTGTTGGGAAAGAAAAAGGGGGACGCTCGGGGCCGGGCGATGGCTTCGGGCCACGTTCCTATCCACAGGAGCCCCTGTGTTGGGCCTGTACCAGGTGCCCAAAAGAACGTCTGAAAGTGCATCATTAAAAGGCAGCAGTGGCTCCGCAGAGGTAGCCGCCAGCTGATGCACTTCTGTCAGGAGGTTAGTCCTGACGGCCACTGTAGGGAGCTCGATGTGGAGGGCCTCGGCCGCCCTATGCAACACCACTGCGTAACTTGCACCCTCCTCCGTAGCCACGGTAGGAGGAGTGAGCATGCCAAGGTCAGGAGAGGTATCAAGACCACTGGCGTCCCCCAGCTCCTCTGCCCAGTCCGGGTCAAACTCACATTGTGCTGTGAGAGGGTCCTCAGACCCCTCCTCGTCCTCCCCTTCCTCCGAAGGCTGATGAACAGCCCGAAAATAAGGAGGATGGACATAGGGATAGAAAGGTCCCATCGGCGTCGGAATCGGCGTCGAGCGACGCCGTTCCGGTGCCGTGTCCACATCAGAGCTGAAACCGGGAGCGACGTCGTCCGGTGGGACGGGCGATGTCGGAGGTGGTGCCGGAGGAGTCGATGTCGGTGTCACAAGGTCAACCGGCGTCGACCGGGATCCAGGCCTGGATCCATGGGGCCCTGCGGCGCCGGGGCCGGAGCCGACAGCGATGCCGGAGCCGCCGACAGTAAAGGGCGAGGACCCCCAGTCGAGCCCGCGGGGCCCGAAGGCGCACCGGCGGGGCCCGACGGCCCAAAGAGGCGAGCCATGGCAGACAGAAATTCATGCAGCTGGGCCGGAGTCGCCGACGGACCCGGGAAGGGCGGGTAATCCGGCAGCGACTGCGTAGGCTCCGCCGGAGCCGCGGGGGAGGCATCACCCGCACCCTCAGCCACGTCGCGCGACGGTCGAGGGGAAGTCGGAGAGCGTTGGCACTTCTTCGACTTCTTGGAACGCTTCGTCTTACCTGACCCCGAGTGCGAAGACTTCGATTCCGATGAACGATGGTGGTGGTGGCTCCGCGACCGGTCCCTCGACCTCTCACGGGACCGGGACCTTGAGCGGCGCGGAGCCGACTGCCGAACTTCAAGCAACTTTCGGGACCGCTCCCGCAAAGTCTTCGGCGCCATGGCCCGGCAGTCGGGGCACTACTTGTGGTCGTCGTCGCGCCCCAGGCAGTAAAGACACACGCGGTGCGGGTCCGTCACCGACATCATGCGATGACAGTCCCCGCAGGACTTGAAGCCGGGCATCCCTACTGCACCAGGAGTCGATCGACTCGACAAAAAGGCCTCGAAAAACTCAGTCAAAAAGTGACTGGGGGTACCGTTCTCTCCGGGATCTGCGCTTGCTGGCGCAAAAAAAGAAAGAACTGACGTCAGCGCGCGAGGGCGGCGTCTAAGTAGCTGCCGCAACGTCATCTCAGCGACCACGACGCCAACGACGGACGGGGAGCCGCACGACGCCACCTTCAGATGCGCAGGGGTACTGCTGAAGAAAACTTTCCATATCCAGTCTGACGCCTGGGGGTAATTCTAAGGTAAGGAATCTATCACTAACGTGTTTCTTTCAGATAATAGAATCTTCACCATTGAATGGTAACAAGAAGAGTGTACATTATTAGTACAAAGATGAGACCCCACACCACACTCTTGCCAGGCACAGCAGCAGACTGACAATGCCTGAACCAACATTCCAAGTATGACATGGGTAGAACATAGCTATTTTTAACAAAAGGGGGGACAAGAAGCCGAGTTTAGAGGTCCTGCACACGGGCTCCACAGAAAGCTCAAGTCTAAAGGGAGTATGCAGTTCCTATCTGGATGTGGGGGAAAGACAGGTCTTTCTTCATGATGCCCTCACACACCCCGAGAGGTGTCATGCTTCATCATTGGGCTGGTTGCCCCTTGTCAGGCCGGCGCTGCAATGCCTGACGGGCTCCCGAAATCGGGGCTCTTTGTCGGGGATCTTTAGAAGAAGCCGTTAGGTGCGTGCGGGTGTGGGGGCTGGGTAGTGCACGGGAGTGAAATAAGTAAAAAAGGTCAAGAGCAGTCCTAGTAGAATCAAATTTTAATGTATTAGGTAGCTCTAGCCTAGTTAAAAACTGTGCGTGTGCCCATATGTGGGAATAATGTTCCTAAAGGGCTGTCAAATTAGTGAAGGGTCAACATGTTTCGTGCCTAATCTGCCCCTAAAGGGTCAATTGGCACTTCGTCAGGACCGAGAAAGCTGAGTATAAAAAGTGCACTACCGTCTGGTATTAAGATTCTGTATCAAAGATTACCAGATGCGGTAGGAATTCCCTAGTAGACTTGTACTGGGGAGTACTGTAGACCCCTAGGTACAAAGTCTAAGGCTGACGGGGATGATCAGAGCACGTCGTTGCTCCGATAGAGGTGTAGGCAGTCAACTGACAATCGTCCTACCCTTGCTCCGGGCCCCGACGGTAGTGCACTTTTTATACTCAGCTTTCTCGGTCCTGACGAAGTGCCAATTGACCCTTTAGGGGCAGATTAGGCACGAAACATGTTGACCCTTCACTAATTTGACAGCCCTTTAGGAACATTATTCCCACATATGGGCACACGCACAGTTTTTAACTAGGCTAGAGCTACCTAATACATTAAAATTTGATTCTACTAGGACTGCTCTTGACCTTTTTTACTTATTTCACTCCCCGTGCACTACCCAGCCCCCACACCCGCACGCACCTAACGGCTTCTTCTAAAGATCCCCGACAAAGAGCCCCGATTTCGGGAGCCCGTCAGGCATTGCAGCGCCGGCCTGACGAGGGGCAACCAGCCCAATGATGAAGCATGACACCTCTCGGGGTGTGTGAGGGCATCATGAAGAAAGACCTGTCTTTCCCCCACATCCAGATAGGAACTGCATACTCCCTTTAGACTAGAACATAGCTATGTCATAGGTGTGAGTGCAGCATCAGCCTAGCTTAAGCTGCCCAAGCATATTATAACACATCTCCCCATCTTGGGAACATAGAAGCAAGTAACAAATGAACAAACATGAAACACAGGAACAACAGACAAAGACACCACGGAAACAGAGGGAATACATATTAATGATGAGAAAGCACCCAAAAGCTTGCAGCCCAAGACAGAGGGGAAAAGAAGAAAAGACAAAATAAATACAAACATCTTACACCATAAGAGCATAACAGATTAAGAGTAACAAGTGAGCAAGTTAAGGGCAAACATAATCTTTAAAAAAAAATGGGAGGCTTCCTCACCCTCATTTCTCTACTGAGATGAGGAGTACTTATTACACTCCTATTTCCAGGAACCACTTGCTCTAGTGGATTGTCAGAAGGAACAATGTCAACATGATAACCCGCTTGCTGTAGCAGATTGTCAGTAGGAACAAGATTAACTTGACTCGACCCATCTCCTCCTCTCATGCTAGAAGGACTCTGAGGCCTAACACCACCCCAGTCACTTGTGAACTCACGATCATTCATGAACATCAAGGGCGAACATGAATCTTCTTCATCACACAGAGAACTCCTCAACCCTTTTCCCTGTTTCTGGTAAAGTGCAACCCTTCTGATGTTCCAGGTTTGCCCATTATCCAATTTCACCCAATTTCCACACACTGCATGAACTCTATATGGGCCACGGAACTTGGTCAGATCCTTCACACCACCCCCGGGCTTGACTTTGACCCAATGACCAACTGCAATAAAACTTTTTCCATCCATCCTATCTGAGCATCCTTGATCCTTTGATACACTCTCACGCATCCACGAAGGCACCAACTTGGTCCCTGGGCGCCTTCCCCGCATCATTTTGAAAGGACTTTTCCCTGGAGAGGAGTTAACAGTAGTGCGATACGCCCATAGCATGTCTTTGACAGCCCCCACCACAGACAACCCAGCACTGCAAGCCAACTGCAACGTCTCTTTAACCTGCCTGTTGACTCTCTCCACCAGACCGTTACCCTGGGGATTGTACAAAGATGAAAAGGCATGCCTCACACCCAAGGTGTCCAAAAATGTCTTCATCTCAACTGACATCAATTGTGTGCCATTATCAGTGAGAATAACTGAAGGTACACCTTCTCTCCTAAACACATCACTAAGAAAATCAACCGTAGAGGTAGTGGTAATGTTCCGCATGAATGCAACCTCCACCCACTTGGACTTAGCATCAACAAGTACCGCTGCAAACCTATCCTGATCTGGTAAAAATGAAAATGGCCCTATAAAATAAAGGCAAACTTTCTCCCACACCTCCTTGGCCTCAGAAACATACTGCTCCTCCTGCACCCGTCCAACACCCACTCTGAGACGTTTCTCAAAATCTTTGTACACAGTACAACGTACAATCCATTCCTTGATTTCAGCATCCATTAGAGGCCACCAAAATCTCTCTCTTACCCTCTTTGTGGTTAAAGTCTGTCCCAAATGTCCCTCTATGCGCCAACCCGATGAGATGTGACCTTAAAGAGATGGAGGCACAATTTTTCATTACGCATCAACAAGCAACCTCCGAAAACAGATAACTCATCAACCACCTTGAAAAATGGTCTGACAGCATGAGGAAGAATGCTTTCCCTTCTAACCTCCCCCTTCATCATTTTCAACACTCGCTGAAGAGTCACATCCTCCTCCTTCAGCATCAGCATTGTGGCCCCAAGGTATCTCCTTTCCTACTGATAATATTAAACGTGATTCCTGCTTCATCAATTCCTTTTCTCGATCACCTCTCTTTGGGTGGGCCTCCAACACTCCGCTCCTGGTGCCCCAAGCCTGAGTGAACCAATACCTTAAGGAGGTCCCCCCCAGCGATCCTAGTCTGGATCTCGGTGACCCCTGAACCTCTACAAGCTCTTAAACCAAACCTGCAGCCAAGAACCAGAAGATCCCCTCAACCGTGACCGAAGGCAACACCATGACCAACTCCGTAACGGTAGCGGTCCAGAAAGAGCGACCATGACCATCCGACTGACTCTGTCACCGACGCTCTAAGTCATTGGACGATGACTCCCAAAGCCACCATTCGCCTCATCAGCCTCTAATCGACTCCAAGGGATCCCCGACCGACTCTGCAGCTTCAGCCAAGACCGCATCCTACACCTGGCCGCCTCTGCGCCGCTGGTGGTGTAGTTCTTGTTGGCCATTGGGCGCTAAAGTGCTGACCTCGACCCCAAGAGCTTGTCATTCCCTAACCTGGTGGCCTGCTTGCCCGCAGTCCCCAAACCCCGACCGTGCTTAGCCCGTTGGCTAACGTGTGGTCCTTGCACTCTGCACCCGGCTGCCCCTGTGCCACTGGTGGTGCGACTCAAGTGCCCATTTGACCAAATCCTACTCACAGACTCGTAATCCTGGTTTTGTTCCTTCAAGACTAAATGTGTACCGTGAGTAATGTTGCAAAACTAACTCTATCACAAAACTTATTATCCTTTTTCCTTCCTCCTACGAAATGCACCAGCCTATTATCTAGAGATACTGGGCTGAGTAAGAAAAGTAATTGCAAAGTAATTCTGACCATCTGCAAAGACAAAGTAATTCTACTATAACTAATTCACTGCATTCAAATGGTATTTAAACTGCATATGCCTTCAAAGTATTTCTATGCTTACCTGTATCAGGCTTGGCTTGATTCTAGAAAAATAAATATACCCAAGACAATAATGTTTATACAAACAAATTGGTCTAAGTTCAGTCTTTGAGGGTGTGACATCAATTATTGCCTGAGTGTGTACAATAAATGCTTAGCATTACCCTCTGATAAAGCCTTACTGCTCGCCCACACTACCACAAATAGAGGGTAAGGTGTTATCTATTTTTTCCTCTGCCTACCTTTGGGGTTCCACTGGACTCTGTGCACACTATACCTTACTTTGGTACAGTATATACAGAGCCAGCTTCCTACACAAATTACTTACCTTCGGTAACGCTTTTTCTGGTGGATACAGTATCTGCCTGTGGATTCCTCACCTTTTGATTACCCCCATGCGCAGCATTCCACAGAAACTTTTCTCCACAGCTCTCCCACGTCGACGAGGATGTCACAATGGAACGGCTCCGCATGCGACTCCGTGTGATGTCATCAGAGCCACAAAGAGACCTCGTCGGAGTGCTGACGTCAGTTCCACCCATTTTTTCCGTGCCTTCGAGGCGAACAGCTGAACCGACAACATTTTTACAAGTATACAAACATAGCCAAACTGGAATTTCTTCATCATAGACATTTCCTAGTGCCAAACATCACATGATTTTAATAATAATAATAGATCACATAAGATGCACATTGACTATTTTTCGGTATAAGCAGGCAGGCAACGGGGAGGAAGGTGGATCAGTGAGGAATCCGCAGGCAGATACTGTATCCACCAGAAAAAGCATTACCGAAGGTAAGTAACTTGTTCTTCTGATGTATACATCTGCCTGTGGATTCCTCACCTTTTGAATAGAATCCCCAAGCAGTCTCGCTCCCGGGGGAGGGTGTCCCCCAGCCTATACCAAAAAATCCTGCAGCACAGAACGTGCGAAATGACCATCCCTCCTCACCTCTGAATCTAAGCAATAGTGCTTTGCAAAAGTGTGGAGGGAGGCCCAAGTTGCCTCCTTGCAGATGTCAACCACAGGGACCCCTCTAGCTAAAGCCGAAGAAGATGACTTAGCTCTGGTAGAATAAGCTCAAATACCTTCAGGAGGCTCCTTCTTGGCCAAGGCACAGCAGATCTTGATACAGAGGACGATGCACCTGGAGAGTGTTCTCTTGTGGACAGCCTTGCCCTTCATCTTGCCCACATATCCGATGAAGAGTTAGTCGTCCAACCTGAAGTCCTTGGTCCTGTCCAGATAGAAGCTGACCGCCCTCTTAGGGTCAAGGCGATGAAGTCTCTCCTCCTCCTTCGAAGGGGGAGGGTAGAATGTGGGTAAAGTGATAGATTGGTCTAGGTGGAAAGGAGTAACCACCTTAGGCAGGAAAGCAGCTTTGGTCCTAAGAACCATCTTATCCGCATGGAATGATGTAAATGGAGGCATGGAGCGAAGAGCTTGCAACTCACTAACTCTCCTAGCGGAAGTGATTGCAACCAGAAATAATGTCTTAAACGCTAGGAACCTTAAGGGACACCTGTGTAAAGGTTCAAAGGGAGAACCCATCAAGAAAGTAGGAACCAAATTCAAATCCCACTGAGGCATGATAAAGGGAGTGGGAGAAACTTATTTGTAAGACCTTTGATGAATCTCATAACTATGGGAGATTTAAACAATAAGGGTTGATCTGGTAAACAGAGAAAAGCTGACAAGGCAGAAAAGTAGCCCATAACAGTAGCTACCGCACAACCCTGTTGAGCCAGGGAGAGTGAGAAACTCAAAATATCAGACAAATGGGCCTGCAAAGGATTAATCAATCTCTCTCAACACCATTTAACAAACATGTCCCACCAACCAGAATAAACGGATTTGGTGGAGTGTCTCCTGGCTGATAGAACATCCACCACATCCGGTGGGAGAGAGAAAGAGCTCAGGTTGCCCCGTTCAATCTCAGGCATGAAGGTGCAGGCTTTGGAGGTGGGGGTGTAGAACCTACCCCTGCAAGAACAGGTCTGCCCTGAGAGGGAGACGGAGCAGAGGGTGCGATGAGAGGTAAAGGAGGTCTGTGTACCACACCCTTTGTGTCCAATCAGGGGCGATCAATATGACCTGGGCCGGGTCTTGGCGAATCTTCCTCAGAACTCGAGGAATCAAGGGTATGGGAGGAAACGCAGTTAGATTGGGGCTTACAGCTTCTTTACGCAATACGTCCCCCAACGATCCGCGCGTCAGATACTAGAGACTGCAAAACGACGGGCAGTGCGCGTTCTCGTGAGTGGCAAACAGGTCCAACCGAAGAAACCCCCACATCCTGAAAATGTGAAGGACCACCTCTGGATGGAGACGCCACTCGTGAATGGCCAAAAACTGCAGACTGAGACTGTCCGCACATACATTCAGCTCCCCGGCCAGATTATTTGCGATCACGCAAATCTGTTGGTCCTGAGCCCAGGACCAGAGTCACAGAGCTTCTCTGCAAAGAAGATACAACCCTACTCCTCCCTGTTTGTTGATGTACCACATTGCGGTAGTGTTGTCCGTCAGGACCTGGATTGACTGACCGCAGAGGGAGGGAAGAAAGGCCTTGAGAGCCAAATGTATTGCCCGCAATTCCAGAAGATTGATATGAAACAATCTTTCCTCTGGAGACCAAGGGCCTTTGACCTCTAGATCCTTCAGATGAGCTCCCCACCCTAGAGTGGAGGCATCCGTTATCACTGTGGACACCGGAGAAGGAGGTTTAAACGGCTTCCCCTGAGACAGGTTGTCCGTAATACTCCACCATAACAACTCCGCCGCAGTGTCTCTGGAGATCCTGACCACCTCTTCGAGATCTCCGTTGTGTTGAAACCACTGCCTGCAGAGCCACCACTGAAGGGCCCTCATATGCCAGCGTGCATGGTTGAATAACTGTATGCAGGAAGCGAACAGACCGAGCAGACGCAAGACCTTCAGGACTGGAACAGATGCTCCATTCTGAGAAAGTGGATGCCTGGATGTCTTGAATCCTCTGTAGAGGCGGGAAGCCACGACTCACAGTAGTGTCCAGTACTGCCCCTATGAACAGATTGCCCTGAGAGAGCACCAGGTGAGATTTGGGTACATTTATCGAAAACCCCAAGTCGAACAACAGTAGTGTTGTTACTTGCAAATGATGCAACACCATCTCTGGAGACTTTGCTTTGAGCAGCTAGTCGTCCAGATAGGGGAAAACAGGAACCCCTGACCTTCTGAGGTGTGCTGCTACCCCCGCCATCACCTTTGTGAAGACCCGAGGTGCGGAAGTAAGACCGAACGGAAGGACCGCAAACTGGTAGTGTTGAGACCCCACAGTAAAACAAAGATATTTTCGATGTGACTTCAGGATGGGAATATGAAAATACGCATCCTGCAAATCGAACCAACACCATCCAGTTTTCCTTCTGCAGTGCAAGAAGAACCTGAGCGAGGATCAACATCTTGAGTTTCTCCTGTTTGAGGTAAAAATTCAAGACCTTGAGGTCTATGATCGGCCTCAAGCAACCGTCCTTTTTGGGAATCAGAAAGTACCGGGAGTAACATCCCTGACCCCTTTCCACCTCGATCGCACCTTTTTGCAGTAAGGACAGAACTTTCTGCTGGAGAAGCAGGAGGTGATCTTCTGAGCACAAACCCTGATGGGAAGGGTAAGGAAGGGGTAACTCCAGGAACGGTAGGGCATACCCATTCTCTACGATGTTCAACACCCAGAGATCTGCGGTAACAGACCTCCAACGTTGTAGAAAATGGGACACCGGTCGTCCCACAGGACTAGCATGCTCTAGGATGGCGGAGGTAGAGCTGCTTACCTGCTGCACCAGCTGGAGGGGCAGAAGGGGAGGAGGAGATTTGCTGCCGAGTCCATAAGTGCATGGATATAGCGACCCAAAAGGCATGTAGCGTTTGTTGATTTGAGAGCCATGCTGCCTGAAGAGAATACCTTCTTTGCAGATTGCTCCATGCGTTTGTGATCCCTATCTGCAGGTGTAGATGGGAAAGACACCACAGACTGCTTTGAGGAGCACAATGCCTGAACGACCAAACTTTCCAGTGATGGATGAGTGAACAGGAAACAGGATCCCCGGAGCCACATTATACCTTCTCGCAACAGACCTGGACACCGCAGGAGCAGTCATCGGCTTCTGTCACACATCAAGGACTGGCTCAGTCAAAGCCTTGTTGAAAGGGAGCAACGGCTCCGAGATAGAAGAAGGGGAATGGAGCACCTCTGTTAAAATATTAGATTTCAATTCCACCGTGGGCAGAGGCAACGCCAGCAGATCCGATGCCTTCCTGATCACAGAGTGATAAGAAGTCACCTCCTGCGTTGGGAGACCTTTTGGAGATGAGAGTTTTCATTCAGCAGAAATATCCAGGCCACTAGCTTTCTGCAGACTCCCGAAATCCTGATCAAGGTCCACAATCTCCCCTTCCTCAGTCTCCTCATGTTGTTCCTGGTATTCCTCCTCTTCCATTACCTCTGTGCTTCTCTTCTAGACCTCATCCTTGGAATCAGCGTCGAAGGCGCCAGCCGCGGAGCCAGTGACTTCGGGATCGGCGTTGAAGGGAGGTCTACCGGGACAGTAGTCGACGATGGTCGAGGTCGAGTCGGCGCCAGTTCAAAACCAGACGGCGCCAGGGAAGATCCATTCAGTTGCACTCGTCCCTCCAGAGATTGAACCAGCGTCGAAAATCTCTGCGTCCGGGGAGGACAACTCCCTGGAGCCATCGGCATAAAAGGCATGAGAGGTGCCTGAGGGAAATGATGTGGCAAACCTCCCAGGGAGGTTGCCAGCGGACCTATGGGGCCATCAGGCACACCAGTAGGGTTTGCCACTCTGGCGAACAAGCCGAACATCGCATTCAGAAAATGCAACGGATCCGTACCCGGAGTCGGGAAGGCAGGATACCCTGGATCTGGTACTGTAGGCTCTGAAGCTGCTCGAGGAGGCAGCACATTTGGCTCCAGTTGTGGTGCCGGAGACCCTGGAGCCAGAGGTGGAGTGGGCGGCAACAGTGGAGGTGTTGCTAACGCTGAGACCCTTGACGCTGCTTCTTCTTATGCTTCCTCGACGACTTTGAGGAATGCGGAGTCGGTGACTTGGATTGGGACCTCAACCTTCTTCAATCAATTTTTTGTTTCTTGGCTTTGGCCATGAATAATTTGGCCTCCCTCTCTCCTTCAGTGCCTTTGGGTTCATAAGCCTGCATGACGAACACTCCCCGACGTCATGGTCCGATGAGAGACACCACAGTCTTCATGGGGGTCAGTAATAGACATCTGACCCCCATAATCCCTGCATGGCTTGAATCGGGATTTCCTCTGAGTAGCCATAGTCGCTGATACAAAGACCCGAAGTCTTGCAACAAAGAAACTCCCAGAAATGGAGAGCCCTAGGAAAAAACGTTATGCATCGACGGCGCGGAAAAAAGGGAACTGATGTCAGTACGCCGACGAGGTCTTCTTAAGGCTCCAATGACGTGACACGGAGTCGCGTGCGGAGCCATTCCATTGTGACGTCCTCGTCGACGTGGGAGAGCTGAGGCGAAAAGTTTCCCTGGAATGCTGCGCATGGGGGTAATTCAAAAGGAGAGGAATCCACAGGCAGATGTATCCATCAGAAATAATCTTTTCACTTCATGATGTTTTTCCTTTAGGTTGTTACTCTGTGAGTAAAATAGTTGGTCTCTGGTTTTCTTACTAGCTCTTTTTTTGGCATCTTCCAGGACATTCTTAGGCTATCCCCTTTTGAGGAAACCCTTGACCATGCCACATATTTTCTTATTGTACAGCTCTTCTGTGGAACCTATTCTCTTATCCCTTAGCATTTGACTATATGGAATGCTCCATTTCAGAGCGCCTGGATGACCACTGTTCGCATGCAGTAAGGAGTTGGTGGCAGTTGGTTTTCTATGAATCCTTGTGGTTAATACATCATCAACTACCTCTATTCCTATATCCAGAAAATCACAATGAAGGCGACTCTGGGTATTCGTAAACCGCCAATTAAACTCATAGCAATTAAGTATTTCCAGGAAGGCATTCAATTTATCCTAATTGCCTTCCCACAAAATAAAAAAATCATCTATGAACCGGGTCCACATTGCAATTTTCTTGGTAAACATCTCATTCTCTTGGGCCCAGGCCACCTCCTTCTCCCACCATCCCATGAACAAATTTGCATATGTGGGGACGGAGGTGGTGCCTATGGCCGTACCCTGTTGTTGTAAATAATATTTGCCATTAAATATAAAAACATTGTGGGTAAGGCAATATTTCAACATCTCTCACATTTGTGTATGGTCAAACAATCTATTGGACGATCCCTCAAAAAGTATTCACATACCCGAACTCCTTTACTGTGTTCAACAGATGTATATAATGAGACCACGTCTAATGTCACCATTATATATTCCTGTTTCCATGGGATTTGATCCAATTTCCTTAGGAAATCTGTGCTATCTTTTAGATATGATGGTAGGCCGGTTACATACTCTTGCAAGAGCAAGTCCATATATCTCAAGCTGTTTTCCAATAGCGATCCAACCGAACTAACTATAGGCCTCCCAGGTGTTTTGGAAGTGAACGTATGTATTTTTGTCAAGAGATAAATGGTTGCTATCTTTGCATTTTCTAATTTAGGATACTGGAGTATCTTCCAATTTGGAGAGGCTTGAATCATGCCATAAATTCAATTTTAGATGATATTCCTTCTCCAATTCTCTCATAGGATTTCCATTGAGGCAGGTGTAATGGACAGTGTTGGACAGTGTTGCTCAATTGCCTCCTAACCTCTAATAGATAGTTTGCTGATCCATCAGAACAATATCTCCCCCTTTATCAGAGGGCTTTATAATCAATGACAAATTATTTCTCATTTTAACGCGTTTGCAGAGTAGTGGAGAAAGGGGGCGGGACCTCCAGCGAGTAGTCGGCTTAATTTGTTTTTTTAATTTTAGGAAGGGGGGCTGTGTGGCCCCCTTCCCTTGACCCTTTTGTTCCCCGGGACTCCATCCCCCGGGCCTTCACCCATTTTTTTATTTTTCAATTCAAATAAAACAGGAGGGGGGCCGTCTGGCAGCCCTCCCGAGGCCGATATACGCACCGGTGACCCCATCCTCCAGGGCTAGGCCTTTGACTATATTTTCAAAGGGGAGGGGGCCGTGCGGCCCCCCTTCCCCAGGCCATTTTTGGCCCCGGGGACCCCATCCCCGGGGCCAGGCCATTTTTTTTATTTTTGTTTTTGTTTTCAAGGGAGGGGGGCAACGCAGACCCCCTCCCCAGGCCGATTTCGGCCCCAGGGACCTCATCCCCCGGGGATCGGCCATTTTTTTTAAAATGAAAAAAGGGAGGAGGGCCGAGCAGCCAGCTGTTTGGGGACCGCAGGGGGAGCATGAAGGCCCCTGCGGTCCAGCTGGCTCCTGCCTCCTGCAGGAGCCGGCATTGCTTTTTACCACCAGGGAGCTGCTGACATGCAGCTCCCTGGGAGTAAAAAGCAAAGTGTGCTCGCTTTGAACAAGCAAGAGCAAAGTGCTCTTGCTTGTTCAAAGCGAGCACACTGTTTGCTATGGGATGGCGGGAGCAGTGCTCCCACCATCCCATTTCAAACTGCAATGTCCTGGGGGTGGGCACCCTGGGAAATTGCTGAAGCCGGCGCCTGGGGGTGGCGGTCCTCAGGGCCATTTATGACTCCAGCATGGCCCCCCTCCAATTTTGAAAGTTGCCCCTGGGAGGTGGCGGTCCCCTGGGCTGCGTGGGGGGCAGGAGCCCCCACGTATAATTACCTAAATGGCCCTGGGGAGGTGGCTGTCCCTGAGGCTGCGGGGGGCCATGTGGCCCGAGCATTTAGCATACATAGCCCTGGGGCGGTAGCGGTCCCCGGGGTTGCGTGGGGCAGCAGGAGTCCCCCCACACTTTTTTTATCACTATAGCCCCGGGTAGGTGGAGGTCCCCGGGGCTGGGGGGGGCCTCATAGACCCCCGCAGTCAATGAGTAAGCCCCAGTGGCGGTCCCTGGGGTGGGCCACCGCATTTATTTTATCATTGCCCCCGGGCCCACCCAGGGGCTTAAAGAAAAAGAAGCGCGAGAGCCCGCACTTTGTTTTTTTAATTAATTTTCGCCTGGATTCACAGATCAAATGCAAATCCCACCCAAAATTTATAAAAAAATATTTTTGGGGCCCTGGGGGTGACTGTGGGACCCCCTGAGCAGGCCTAGGGGATCAGGGTGTTTCTACCCTGACCCCTTTTCTTGTTTTTTCAACCTTTTTTAACCTTTTTTCTTGTGACTCGGTTCAACCAAGTCACAAGATGGCTGCCAACACTTCCTGGTTTGAAGTGTTGCCAGCCAATCAAGATTGCAGGCACGTGATAGGGAGGGTTTGCGGATCCTCCGCGTCCCCACTTGGATATCTGAGAAATATTTCAATTTCTCAGGAACTACTGAACGGATTCACACCATTTAAGAAAAAGAGTGCTTTCTGAACCAAGAGCTACCATTTTACCACATTTGGTCTAATTCCGAACAGCAATTCGGGCTGTAGCCGTGTCTAAAGTTTCCTATGAAAATTAACATGGAGAAAACGTGCTTTGGGACCCACCCTATTTCTCAGCCCCCGCTTGACGAATCACCCGAAACTTTCAACACAGCAGCTGACCTGACCACCCCATTAGTTTTGAAAATTTCGCAAGATTCGTCAAACGACGCCAAAGATATTGGCAAATCAAAAAAGCTTTTCCTATGGAAACTAGGTCCTAACTATAACTCCTACTAGCGACCGCCATTGTGATGTATGAGTATGTCTGTGCACACTCAGGTATTCAGTGGTTCTTGGCATTTATTTATATGTGTGTCATAATCATCTGATGCATTTTGTGTATATATATATTTTATATATTTCCATGCTTTCCTTTGATAGGGTTTATTTCCTATTTCTTGTAGTGGGCGTCCAGCATTATTATTACTTGCTTGTGTTCAATTTCTCTTGCATTTGATCTGTGTGTGTATATGTATATATATATATATATACATATATATATATATATATATATATATATATATATATTGCATGTTGTTTTACCTGTTTTCATTTGATTTCTTTTTATGTGCCTCATTTGGTGAGGGTGAAGCCCCTTTCCAAGTGTTTTCTTGCTTTATGTGGGGAGTGTCTCTGTTTGGGAGGCTGAATTTCTTTCATTTGGGAGTATAAAGCAAGACATTTTTTGGTACCAGAAGTGGGGTGGATTTTAAAATTGAAAGAAGAAAAATGTTTTCTCAAAAGTCAATGTTTTCAGTTGCAGATTCCCAGATGCCAACTGAGCTACTGGGGTGGGAAGTTGCCTCTAATGTATGTTTAACAGACGAGGGGCAAGAACAGATACTTTAATGTTTACAAAACCATTCCTTTGAAGAGGAAAAACAGTTTGGTATTTCAGAGCAAAAAGGTTCTTTTCTTTTGAATGCTTTTCGTAGCATGTATGAAAAATGTGCGCAGTTAGAAAAAGAACGTAATGAAATACAGCAGCAGTTGGTTGAAGCTAAAGAGAATTCTGATATATTAAAATGTGAAAATAGATCATTAAAAAAAGAGTTGCAGATGCACCAGGCAGCGCAAGAGCGAGATACCGAGTGTATGATACAGTATAAATTACTGGACTTTCCAGATAGCCAGAGTGAGTCGTATGAAAGGAATGCACAGCCAGCGTTTCAAGAAGAGCTGCAGGTTAATTTACAAGCTCACAGGAGGTTTTAATTAATTCTCTGGAGGACTTTCCTCAGTCAGGAATTAATGGGATTTTGGACAGATTTCAGCAGAAACGGAGGAGGCTTTGCTAACATGGACTGTTCACTTGTTTGATTTAGGAGCCTCTGAAGTAATGCTGAATGGAGAAAATGTAGCACAGTTTTGTGCACTTAGCGCTGACTGTAACGTGCAAGAATATTTTAGAAATTTCAGAGAAGATAAACAAATCAGCTTGTTACAATTAGCGATTGCTGGGAGCAGTCACAAGTCAGACTGGTCAGTGAATGACAAACCTTGGTTTACATTGAGAGATGATATGCAGAAACTGAAAGAAGAAATGATGAAAAATTATATTTTTAAACATGACTGAGTGAAAAGAGAAGTTGAATGTGCTTGCGAGTTGCGAAAAGAGGCTGTACAATATGATTTAGATGTGCGGCTAATACAGAAAGGAATCAAGAAAACAATGGGGTGACCCTGTGTCTCTCAGAACCTGGGTGTATATTAAAGAAAAAAACAATGGTTCAGTCGGGTATGCATAGCTCATTTCTTGTCCAAGTAAATCAATTATCTTGTTTCTTATATGTAATCCTCATATGTAAGATCAAAAACCACTTTTAATCATAAGGAACACACGAAAAGGACCGTTTGATGGATAAACAGTTGTTTTATATAAATTGCATCATTTATCTGTTACCCATACTTAAATAAAGAGCTGTCAACAAAAGTGAAGTTTCAAGGTGAACAGTAATCAAGTGACATATCGTGCTTAGTGATACAATTGAGTGCGTAATATGTACAATGTGATTAAAATATATACAAGGGTAGGGGGGGCCAGGCTGGGAGCAATGACTCTGCTGCTAATCCAAGTTAAATTTCTCGCGCAGAGCCTTGAACTGGACCAGAAGGTAGCGTCGACGTTTCAACCCAATACATGCACTATTGAGTGGTCATTACGGGTCTTCATCAGGAGAAGAAGGGAAGGGGAGGGATGACAGCCTGTTGATTTAGACAGAGCGTGAGTTAGGCATTTTACAGAGAGTGTGTTCCAATTACAAACCAAACATTACTTGGCTATGGCTCACCTAGTAGAACCAGAGTAAATCCTAGGTGGTGGACCAGGGGGGCTCAGGTCCGCGTGCTCATGGCCCCATCACATGGTCTAAGGAGAACGAAATAGGTACAAGTTTAAAACCACTGATCCAGCGGTGTGCTAAAGGAATTGGTAATGACCAATGGTGGAGATTGATGAGGTAAAGGGGTAAAACACTCACCTAAACGAGTAAAAAAGCGGGAAGCTGGGAGTTAATTCCACTATCCCGAGCACAATGTCTGGCTGGAAATGAATTCACTTCTAAGGAAAGGGTGAAAACCAGGAAGGGAATTAATTAAAGTCCCGTCTGTGCTAAAAATAAAAATAGAACTGAAGCCTCCGTATATTACGGGCTGTGCTTACCTAATCGATTTAGATTTGCTACGAAAAAAGGAGGTTGCTTGTTGGACGGCAGGCTAGCGTCCGGTCGTGCCGCTGCGATGTATCAGCGAGGCATCTGGATGAAGGACTGACATTTAAAAGCCAGCGCGCGCGTGCATTTCGGGAACAAATCATCAAAGAAACAACATAAGCTTTTCACATGTCAAGATATGCGATAAAATGCACACGTCGATAATCGTAGTAAGGAAATAGATCACTGGGAAGGTGTGCTTGCCAGTGTTCGATGCCAAGCGCCTGCACCGCACTGTGCAAGTCATACAGTAGATAATTCTCCCTCCAATCCTACAAACACATAACATGGCACCGCGTCAGGGGCCGGATTACTCTGTTGCTAGGCAACGACTCCCGAGCATGTGACGTAGTCTTGCGCCGGCTCTCGGTTGCCAGGTAACCGTTGGGGCAGCATTCTGCTGCTGCACGCCCGAGCGTGAAATGCACGCGCGCGCTGGCTTTTAAATGTCAGTCCTTCATCCAGATGCCTCGCTGATACATCGCAGCGGCACGACAGGACGCTAGCCTGCCGTCCAACAAGCAACCACCTTTTTTCGTAGCAAATCTAAATCGATTAGGTAAGCACAGCCCGTAATATACGGAGGCTTCAGTTCTATTTTTATTTTTAGCACAGACGGGACTTTAATTAATTCCCTTCCTGGTTTTCGCCCTTTCCTTAGAAGTGAATTCATTTCCAGCCAGACATTGTGCTCGGGATAGTGGAATTAACTCCCAGCTTCCCGCTTTTTTACTCGTTTAGGTGAGTGTTTTACCCCTTTACCTCATCAATCTCCACCATTGGTCATTACCAATTCCTTTAGCACACCGCTGGATCAGTGGTTTTAAACATGTACCTATTTCGTTCTCCTTAGACCATGTGATGGGGCCATGAGCACGCGGACCTGAGCCCCCCTGGTCCACCACCTAGGATTTACTCTGGTTCTACTAGGTGAGCCATAGCCAAGTAATGTTTGGTTTGTAATTGGAACACTCTCTGTAAAATGCCTAACTCACGCTCTGTCTAAATCAACAGGCTGTCATCCCTCCCCTTCCCTTCTTGTCCTGATGAAGACCCGTAATGACCACTCAATAGTGCATGTATTGGGTTGAAACGTCGACGCTACCTTCTGGTCCAGTTCAAGGCTCTGCGCGAGAAATTTAACTTGGATTAGCAGCAGAGTCATTGCTCCCAGCCTGGCCCCCCTTACCCTTGTATATATTTTAATCACATTGTACATATTACGCACTCAATTGTATCACTGAGCACGATATGTCACTTGATCACTGTTCACCTTGAAACTTCACTTTTGTTGATAGCTCTCTATTTAAGTATGGGTAACAGATAAATGATGCAATTTATATAAAACAACTGTTTATCCATCAAACGGTCCTTTTCGTGTGTTCCTTATGATTAAAAGTGGTTTTTGATCTTACATATGAGGATTACATATAAGAAACAAGATAATTGATTTACTTGGACAAGAAATGAGCTATGCATACCCGACTGAACCATTGTTTTTTTCTTTAATACAGAAAGGAGACATTATGTTACATGTGACAGTTCAGGGGCAGTATGCCACTTGGAGTATGTGGGAAAAATAAGGAAAGAAGAGGGTGCTCCTAGGCTCTTGGATTAAAATATTGGCAGATGCTGGAGAGTGGTTTATTTCCTTTGAATAACAGTAGCCAGCAGTTCACTGCACTTTGACAGACACTGGGCAGATACAGTTGTTTGTGTGTTTTTGCACGCTGACAGACACTGGGCAGATGAAAATAAGGTGCAATGTGATTTTGAAATGTGAAATTTCTCTAATGCAATGGATGATGAATTCCCCTGAATCATACAGAACAGGTAATGCACAAGAAGCAAATGTGATCAAGTAGCACATACAGGAAGAAACTGCAGTTTTGCATGAACAGCTGGTGCAGGTCCCTGTAGAAAATCCAGGGGGCATGAGGTGTCTGAAATACAGGATTTCCCTGTGAAGTGGAACAAGGAATTATGGAAAGAAATTTGGAGAATGTTACTGCAAACCACGGTTACTGTGTATCATGTAGACGATCATTGTCCCATAAATTTACTAGACAGACGATTCAATTTCCTTACAGATGAAAAGGCTAAAATCTTGGAGGCAGAGGTGACAACAAAGAATTCTAAATTGGTGGGAATGACTAAGTTGGGAAACCTGAAATATGGACACCGGGGAGAAAAAGACACTAACAGATGGGCAGAGACTGAAGGGATGCATATTCCCCTAGACTTACTTAGAACTGTGATTCCTATTTGTCCGCATGCAAAGCACAGACAAGTCCCACAGGAGGTGAGGGGCCAGTTGGAGAAAAGAAAATTACCAGCGCAGATAGGGACCATGGATTGCCTTGGGCCCATTCCAAATGATCAAGGATGTACTTTTTCAGCAGTGTATGTAGAGATAGTGAGGAAGGGGACTGCCCCAGCCCTTCTTACTGAGCAAGGGGAAGGCGGGCTTGACTCCACTACCAAGAACCCAGAGGCCAAAGTGTGGGTAGAACTCTCAGATAATTCCCAAGAACCAGCGGAGAACAGTGCAGATGGAAAGGAGAACACTGTTATTAGATCCAAAGCAGAAAAAGGAGAACATGTGTTTTCTGAAAAATATTTTTTGCAAGAAGAGTGATGCTTGTTTCTTTTTTAGATCATACTGTGAAGTGTTGGTGTACCTGATGTCCCTGCCCTGCGTGTGGGTGCCTGTGTCTGAGCGGGCCGTGAGGGTGTGGGAGACCCCAACCCCAAAGTGACCACCAGACAGCGCAGATCGACGCCTTGACTGATACATTCCGCCCTTCGCTGAAACCAATGAGATGCTATAGGACAAACTGTTTTTTGAATGTGCTCAAATGAGACTGAACTGAACTGATTCTGAAAATGAAATACAAATATTCCAAGCGTACTTTTGAATGACAGATGTGAAAGGATATTGTTTGAAATATAGCAGGAGGGCTGTGTACATTCGCACAGTTGAAACTGATGATGGAGGATATTTTTATTGAATCCAGCATTGCATACCCAGAGTGTTACAGGAGAAACTGTTCAGCTTGATGAAAATTATTCTGATGTTCATTTACTAGTTTAGATAGCAGATATATGTTTGGCTGCTTTAATAGTAGAAGTTCAATTTATAACACTAGAAGCATTAATATGTTAACATGTTTGATTTTGTTTGTATATTCATCACACATTTATTTCTGTAGCCAAGTTATTATTGGATATATACATGAATTATTTTAGATGGAACCCTTATAGTAATGTGTATCATGATTTTACAATGTCACTGTTTTAATGTGTGCTTAATTTTATATTTGTGCTTTCACTTAAAAAGTTGATTTTAGATATTATGTTATGATAGTCAAAGGTCATGGGGTGGAATGTAGTACTATAGGCACTTCCATGTATTGGAACCACGTGATGACCTTTGACTATCATTGTTTTAATTGCCTTTATGTGTTTTAGTTCACTCTGTACTTGCATTTTACCCTATGCTTTATTTTGTGTCTCCTTAAAGCTGCAGAGTGGGAGTGTTTCACAGTGTAGAGCAGTCTTGCCAGGAAAAAGAATGTGTGGGATGTGCGTTTGAAAGCATGAGAGAGAGAAATGTGTGCAATGTACTTCTCTGTCTCAGAGTATAGTGATGTAGGAAGTGGTGCCCAAATGTGCATTCTGTTGTACATTGGGAAATGAGGTGTGTGATGCTATATGCAGTGGTGCACAAATGTGGATTATGTTGTACATTGGGAAGTTTTATGAAGTTTTTACTATTGACTTTGACATGCCCTAAACTCCATCTTGAATTCTGACTCTGTCTAGCTTGAGCTCTGCACACACACGCAGGCCCCAACGTTACTCACGTTATTTAGGTTATTCAAGTTCAAGATTGTTTTCTGTACTTTTGGAGATGTTTTCTACTTTCGCAAGCTTCACTAAGATAAGGGGCTGGAACGTGTCGGAGTGCAGGAGACTACGTGAGAACTCCTTTGCCTTGGAATGCTTGCCTAGAGCTCAGGTAGCACCAGTAAGTGTCCTTACTGTAGAGGATGTCTTCTCATGCATTGAGAATATTATAAAACTGGGGTTTCTTGGCTCGATAGCCAGATTTTGTCGGGAGGGACAGACGCTTCTATTCAGTGCTGCATTTTCCGGCTTGAGGAGTCTCTTGACCCCAGGACTGTGATTTGGAATCCCCCAGTCTTGTGTGGGATAAGATGAAGCTATTGCAGCCGGTGAGGTATTTTCTCTGATTAACCCCTTGCATGCGTCGGACGCGCGGGAGCCGTCCGACGCATAAGTGCTAATGTACGTCGGACGGCTCCCGCGCGTCCGACGCCATTGCACAGGAAATCCCTTTGGTACATGCACCAGAGGGATTTCTTTTTCACCCCTAAAGCCTCGGGAGCTAGGGAAGAGCTTCCCCAGCTCCCGAGGCCCCCCCCGTTTCTGTGAAATGACGATCAGCGCGCACGTCGCGCTGACGTCATTTCATAGAAACCGAAACTGAAATGAGCCTATAGGCTCATTTCAGTTTCACTTTCTACGTGCTCAGGGGGATATCTCAGCCCCCTGAGCACGTAGAAAGACGGGAGAGGTATCATTGGAAAGGGTAGAATGCCCCAGGAGGGCGATCCCCAAGCAGGATCCACCCACTAGACACCAGGGAGGGGGGAGCGGCCCCTTGGGCAAGGGCCTTTGCTCCCCCCAATAAAAATTGGCCAAACTCAGTCTTTCTGCCCCCCCTGGGGGGCAGATAGGGGCAGTAACTAATTTCAGTTTCACTTTCTACGTGCTCAGGGGGCTATCTCAGCCCCCTGAGCACGTAGAAAGACGGGAGAGGTATCATTGGAAAGGGGAGAATCTCCCCTTTCCAATGGTACCCCTCCCCAGTGGATCCCTGCTTGGGGATCGCCCCAGGAGGGCGATCCCCAAGCAGGGATCCACCCACTAGACACCAGGGAGGGGGAGCGGCCCCTTGGGCAAGGGCCTTTGCTCCCCCCAATAAAAATTGGCCAAATTCAGTCTTTCTGCCCCGGGGCAGTAGCCCCCAATCTGCCCCCCCCGGGGGGGCAGAAAGCCCTCTAGACGCCAGGGATTTTGTTTTGGGCAATTTTTTTTAAGGTGGGGGCTGCCCAAAACGGGCATGCCAATGCCCCCACCCCTGCCACAAATACAGCCTTTCTGCCCCCCCCCCGGGGGGGCAGAAAGCCCACTAGACGCCAGGGATTTTTTTTGGGGCAAATTAATTAGGGTGGGGGCTGCCCAAAACGGGCATGCCAATGCCCCCAACCCCGCCACAATTACAGCCTTTCTGCCCTCCCTGAGGGGAAGATGGGGGCAGTAGCCCCCAATCTGCCCCCAATTTGAATTAGGGTGGGGGCTGCCCAAATCGGGCATGCCAATGCCCCCGCAACAATTACAGTCTTTCTGCCCCCCCTGGGGAGCAGAAGCCCCCAATCTGCCCCCCCCCGGGGGGGCAGAAAGCCCACTAGAAACCAGGGATTTTTGGGGGGGGCAATTTTAATTAGGGTGGGGGCTGCCCAAAACGGACATGCCAATGCCCCCACCCCCGCCAAAATTACGGCCTTTCTGCCGCCCCCCGGGGAAAGATGGGGGCAGTAGCTGACAATCTGCCCCCCGGGGGGGGCAAAAAGCCCACTAGATGCCAGGGATTTTTTTTGGGCAATTTGAATTAGGGTGGGGGCTGCCCAAAACGGGCATGCCAATGCCCCCACCCCACCCCTCCACAAAAATTACAGTCTTTCTGCCCCCCCCTGGGAGGCAGATGGGAGCTGTAGCCCCCAATCTGCCCCCCCCCCGGGGGCAGAAAGCCCACTAGACGCCAGGGATTTTTTTGGGCCAATTTGAATAAGGGGTGGGGGCTGCCCAAAATGGGCATGCCAATGCCCCCACCCCCGCCCGCAAAAATTCCAGTCTTTCTGCCCCCCCCTGGGGGGCATATGGGGGCAGTAGCCCACTAGAAACCAGGGATTTTTTTTGTATTCATGTAGGGGTGGGGGCTGCCCAAAATGGGCATGCCAATGCCCCCCCACCGAGAAATTCCAGTCTTTCTGCCCACGCGGGGGGGCAGAAAGCCCACTATGTGCCAGCGATTATGCTGGCTTTTTTTATGCGTGGGGGTGGGGGCTGCCCAGAATGGGCATACCAATGCCACCAACCCCCCAAAAAATAGCCACAGTCTTTCTGCCCCCCTTGGGGGCATATCGGGGCAAACCCCCCCCAATTCCCCCCCAGGGCGGCAGAAAGCCCACTAGGCACAGACTTTTTTTTAGCAATGTGCCTACCTGTGGATTTTGGGCCCTAGCGCAGCTGGCACATAGGGAAACCTAGCAAACCTGTACATTTTTGAAAACTAGACACCAAGGGGAACTTAGGATGCGGTGACGTGTCTGGCTCTCACCAGGTTCTGTTACCCAGAATCCCTTGCAAACCTCAAAATTTGTAAAAAAAAAAAAACACATTTTCCTCACATTTCTGTGGTGGAAAGTTCTGGAATCTGTGTGGATCCACAAAATTCCATCCACCCGCATTCCCCAAAGTCTTCCGAGAAAAATGGTACCTCACTTGTGTGGGTAGGCCTAGTGCCCGTGGCAGGAAACGGCCCAAAACGCAACGTGGACACACCACATTTTCACAGTGAAAACTGACCCTTTTTTTGCAAAGTGCCTAGCTGTAGATTTTGAACCCTAGCTCTGCCGGCACCTAGGGAAACCTAGCAAACCTATACATTTTTGAAAACTAGACACCCAGGGGAATCTAGGATGCGGTGACGTGTCTGGCTCTCACCAGGTTCTGTTACCCAGAATCCCTTGCAAACCTCAAAATTTGTATTAAAAAAAAAACACATTTTCCTCACATTTCTGTGGTGGAAAGTTCTGGAATCTGTGTGGATCCACAAAATTCCACCCACCCCGCATTCCCCAAAGTCTTCCGAGAAAAATGGTACCTCACTTGTGTGGGTGGGTCAAATACCCGCGACAGGCAAGGGCCCAAAACCTATTGAGGCGACATCAAAATTACCTATCACAAAACAACCTGGTTTTGCAAGGGGGGTCCCATGAGTTTTTGGCCCCAGGCTCAGCGGCCATCTAGGGAAACCTACCAAACCCACACATTTCTGAAAACTAGATAACCGGGGGAGTCCAGCAAGGTATGGCTTGCGTGGGTCCCCCAACATTTCCTTACCCAGAATCCCCTGCAAACCTCAAATTTAGCTGAAATAATCACTTTTTCCTCGAATTTCTGTGTGGGAAAGTTCTGGAATCTGAGTGGATCCACAAATTTCCTACCTCCCAGCGTTCCCCCAGGTCTCCCGATAAAAATGGTACCTCACTCGCGTGGGTGGGTCAAGTACCCGCGACAGGCAAGGGCCCAAAACCTATTGAGGAGTCATCAAAATTACCTATAACAAAACAACCTGGTTTTGCAAGGGGGGTCCCATGAGTTTTTGGCCCCGGGCTCGGCGGCCATCTAGGGAAACCTACCAAACCCACACATTTCTGAAAACTAGACACCCTGGGGAGTCCAGCAAGGTATGGCTTGCGTGGGTACCCCAACAATTCCCTACCCAGAATCCCCTGCAAACCTCAAATTTTGTTGAAAAAATCAATTTGTTCTCACATTTCTGTGTGAGAAAGTTGTAGGATCACCGGGCTGACACAAATTTGCTACTACCCAGCGTTCCCCCAGGTCTCCCGATAAAAATGGTACCTCACATGTGTGGGTAGGCATAGTGGCTGCAACAGGAAATGGCCCAAATCGTACTGTGGAGACTTCAAAATTACCTATAACAAAACTACCTGGTTTGGGGGGGGAGCTGGTTTTTTGGCCCCGGGCTCGCCGCCATCTGGGGAAACCTAGCAAACCCACACATTTCTGAAAACTAGAAACCCTGGGGAGTCCAATGAGGTATGGCTTGCGTGGATCCCCCAACGTTTCCCTACCCAGAATCCCCTGCAAACCTCAAATGTAGCTGAAAAAACTACATTATCCACATATTTTTGGGTGGAATCACCGTGCCGGCACAAATGTCCTACCCCACAGCATTCTCCTTAGTGTCCCGAGTAAAATGATACCTCACTTGTGTGGGTGTCCAATGCAGAATTGTCTGAAAACTTATTTTTTTTTAAATGTAGCGCTTAGAATTGTCGGTGCTATACCCTAAATCCCTATGTTTTGGGCTCTCCCAGTCACAGGCCCTTGCCCCACCCACACAAGTGAGGTATCATTTTACTCAGGAGACTGAGAGGAACGCTGTGGGGTAGAACATTTGTGCCGGCACGGTGATTCCACCCAAAAATATGTGGAAAATGTGGGTTTTTCAGCTAAATTTGAGGTTTCAGGGCATTCTGGGTAGAGAAACGTTGGGGGATCCACACAAATGAGCCCTTGCTGACTTCAGAATTTTCTAAAATGTATAGCTTTCCAGGATCCATTATTGCTTTCATACCCATTTCTACCATTAACTGGAAGGAGGTTGAAAGCACAAAAAATAGCAAAAATAGGCTATGTCCCAGAAAAATGCCAAAACTGTGTAAAAATGTTTGGTTTTCTGACAAACGTCTGCTTCTCCCTGAAAGCTGGGAAAATGGTGATTTCAGCACCACAACCCCTTTGTTGATACCATTTGCAGGGAAAAAACCAGACGCTTTAATCTGTAGCCCTTTTTTCAAAAAACAAATTTAGATGTATTTTGGCTAATTTCTGGGTCCCCTCCAGGGGAATCCACAAACCCTGGGTACCGTTAGAATCCCCATGATGTTGGAAGAAAAGGACGCAAATTTGGCGTGGATACCTTATGTGGTCAAAAAGTTACAGTGGCCTAAGCGCGAACTACCCCAAATAGCCAAAAAAAGGCTTAGCACAGGGGGGGAAAAGGCCTAGCAGCGAAGGGGTTAATGGTATTGTGTTGTATGAGTGTGTCTGTGTGCACACTCAGGTATTCAGTGGTTCTTGGCATTCATTTATATGTGTGTCATAATCATCTGATGTATTTTGTGTATATAAATATTTTATATATTTCCATGCTTTCCTTTGATAGGGTTTATTTCCTAATTCTTGTAGTGGAAGTTCTGTTAGTCTGTTAGAGAGTGTTGCACTAATAAAACCCCACGCTTTATTCTGAAAACTGTCTTTTGATGTGCCTCATTTGGTGAGGGTGAAGCCCTTTTCCAGGTGTTTTCTTGCTTTATGCGGGAGTGCCTCTGTTTGGGAGGGCTGAATTTCTTTCATTTGGGAGTATAAAGCAAGACAATCTGCTGTACTAAAAACACTTTTGTTTGATTTAATAGACTAAACTTTTGCTCCATATATAATACAAATTTAGCCCCATATAGAATACACATGACCGCTGACTTGCCTCTAAGTTCATTAACCACATTGTCATCAGTAATGTTTCTCAAATCATGTTTAAAAATAATCACTTTTAAAAAATACATACCTGAAGCATGAAGTGCTAGCAGACTTATTTGTAATCAGCAGATTTTCCATTGAAATGGACACAATATTTCCCAGTGATATATGGTTTTACTGATAAAACTTTATAGTGTACAGTGTTTGGAAATCGAGTTTCTGCAAATATATGTCATTTGCACATCACAAAGTAAAGTGTTCTGATTTGTTTTGGTCATGCTTAATCTTTGTTTGCATCACACTTCTGAATTACAAAAAAATTTCTTTCAAAATGTACTGATATATTTTGAAATACTTGTGCTATTCATTTACAAGCTGTTTAAATGTTGAGTGTTAGAAAAAAACAGATATCTTACAACCTTTTGTTTCACTGTGATTGTCAAACAGCTCCAGGATAAGAAACAACTAGTAAAAAGAAAAACTGACATTTGACCTCTGTCCTTGGACAGACAGCGACTGTGTCAAGAAAAAAAAAAGAGATTTAAAGGCATCTTTACTGCTCATTCACTTTCTGAATGAACAGAACACCTGTTCCTTCCAGCTTAAGTTCACTCGCCAGAACGGAGGATTGGGTGCTAAAAATAGCTCAACCTGATCAAATCTGACTCGCAATAGCGAGTGGGCAAGCAGATTTTTCGAAGCCTGAGTGCCTTTGTCCTCCCTTCTAACTTACCACTCTTCTGGCAAGCTGGACAGGTTCTACATAATTGTTCTGTTTTTGCACATCCCTGGCAAGTAGAACAGAGAGTTCAAACTATGCTGGGTTTTTCTAATGCCTAGGTGTCCTGCCAAAGACACTTTGTGAGCCAATGACAAAAAGAAATTGTGCACTAACAGAAGCAACCACTCATTTGCTGACCTGTTCCTAGGCTTCCTTTTAAAGTCCCCCAAGCATAGGGCACTTTTCCTGTACATTGGGGAGTAGGCCCTCTAGAAGTTAACAAATCCTGCAGCTCTGGAAGCAACCCAGACGTCCGTACCAGGTCTGCTTCATGAGCCCCATCCTCCTTTCCCTCTGAAGCAGAAGTGATGGTGTCTACGGCCAGCGCATTTTTAAAGTCTGCCCTCTACTTGTTCCATCACGTTCTGAGACTGATGTGCCACCTGTGCTCAGGTCAACACAGCCGTCATGTTCCAACTCATAAAGGCTTCAGAACCTGGCACTAAGCCAGGGGCAATCAGATCATTGCCCAATAGGCATCCAGCACCTTGCTTTTCCCTTCCCCCCACACACTGACCAGACTGTGCCGTTGATCTCAATCTCTACTCAGGCAAGCGGGAACTCCATGCTCTCCCCGCTGGCTACCCAACCTGTACCCTTGGTACCAGGGAGAATCTCCTCAAGTTTACGGCCCTTCCTCTTAACCATAGTGCAGAAGGCTCTTGTATCTCTCAGGGCACTTTCCTCCCATTTATACAAAATTCCTGCACAAACCCCCTTGTGTTAGGGTGAATGTGCTTAAGAGTACCTGGTTCCATCTCCCAGGTTTCCACAACCACTAGGTTGAGTGCGACCAGGCCCTCTCAGGTCCCTTCACCTATGTGTAACATGCTATCATGGGTGCAGATGGTACAGGGTCTTTCACCTGACAGTTCCTCTTCTATTGTCCCACCAGGTGACAGTTACAGCGAATCACGACCTCGGACCTGGAAGAACATCCCTGTCCTCTCTTCTCATGATGCTCCTTCCTGTACACACCATTAACACTCCCATTTCGCTATGGGTTTGTGGAGAGTGCCTCTCCACTTTGGCTTAGAAATGTGCTGTGATAGCCCCTTGTGAACCCTGTTAGTAATCACTTGTCAGTCAACATGGCAAGCTTCTCTGAATCCCTTTCTGTCAGAATGGATAGTTATTGAATAAGTGAGTTAGAGCACTCCTTAAGTTGTTCTGTCTTCACCTGCTGGTTAAGGGACTGAAAATCCTGGCTTCCATCCCTCTCACTGACTCATTCCAGTCATGCAATGCACTGTGAATCCAGGTCTCAAACGGACCACTACGAGCTCTTTTGCATTCATTGAACCTCTGAAGGTACTAAGCTGGCTTTATCCCAAACCTTCGAATCAGAGCTTCCTTGATTCGCTCATAGACCCTCTGGTCAGCCACAGGCATCCTTCCAATGATGGTTGTCTCTTCCAATGGCATGCGGCTCATTAATGGGTCTACAATAGGCACCTCATTCGAGGCCTGCACCTTACAAGCGCCCTCAAAGCTCACAAACCATTCCAAGATATCCTGCCCTTCCACATACATGTTTACAAGAACAGTTGGAATCTTGGCCACAACTGGCCTGAACTGGAGGAGATGTCACTTCCCTCAGACGGAGCTGTCGCTGCTGCCATCTTAAGCTTCTCACTCTCAAGGGCTATCTCTTCCCTATCCAGTTCTCTTTCCGTCTCCTTTTTCCTCTCTTCCTGCTCTCTTAGCTTCTCTTCCCGCTCTCTTAACTTTTCTTCCCAGGCCTATAGCTCCTGTCTCTCCCGTTTCCTTTGCTTTTTTCCCCCTCTCAAAATAGTGGAATCAGTGCCAGGGGAACCCTAGAAATGAAAAGGAGTGTGCGTGCGATGGAAATTCTGGAAAGCATATTAGGGGACACGCTTGGCATGTGTCTGGGATAGATCTGTGCCAAGGGGACACAAAAGGCTATCATTACAGTGCTCTACTCCTAGGTTCCTACTATGGTCCCTCCCAAGAGACTGGGAGTCCTCTACCCTCTGTCTCTATACAGATCCTTCAGCTGATCTACAGGTATGGTGCTAATGTCTCCTCCCACAACTGGGATCTCCATTATTTACGTGTGCCGACTTTGTGCGTAAAAACTGGACTTGTGTTACTGGCATAAATTGAAAGTGGCCTATACAGCACTTGCACTCTGGACTCCAAATTGTCAGCATCCACCAATCCGCTGCCACCAAGTGTCAGAACCGCTTTCAGAGGGCCAGGGGGCAAGCAGGAGCTACTGGGCCCAACCATGGGTGTTAAGGCCTTTTACTTCTGATGTCCTCGGACTCACCCTACAATGGGCTCTGAGCAAGTGAGCCAAGTACACCTTCAGCTCTTGACTCCCAGACTTCTCGGGAAGGAGGTGGGTGTAATAACTACACGGGAACGAAACTCAAAATATGCTCAGGAATAGGACACGTTACAATGCAAACTTTTACAACGCATGCCTTTACAACGCGTTTTTTACATCGCAACATCCATTACAACGCATGATTTTGCAACGCATGACATCACAACGCATTTTTAGAAACTACACTTACAACGCATTCCATTACAACGCATACCATTACAAAGCATACCATTACAACGCATAATAATTTTAGGGCAACAGTAGTGTAAGTGTTGGATAGTGTAGGGGTAAAAATTACTATTCCCACTCCAGTGAGTGCAACAGTAGGGTAAGTGTTGGATAGTGTAGGGGTAAAAATTACTATTCCCACTCCAGTGAGTGCAACAGTAGGGTAAGTGTTGGATAGTGTAGGGGTAAAAATTACTATTCCCACTCCAGTGAGTGCAACAGTAGGGTAAGTGCTGGATAGTGTAGGGGTAAAAAGTACTATTCCCACTCCAATGAGTGCAACAGTAGGGTAAGTGTTCGATAGTGTAGGGGTAAAAATTACTATTCCCACTCCAGTGAGTGCAACAGTAGGGTAAGTGTTGGATAGTGTAGGGGTAAAAATTACTATTCCCACTCCAGTGAGTGCAACAGTAGGGTAAGTGTTGGATAGTGTAGGGGTAAAAATTACTATTCCCCATTACTTACCTTATAATGCGTTGAAATGGCATGCGTTGTAGTGACATGCGTTGTAATGGCATGCGTTGTAGTGACATGCGTTGTAATGGCTGCGTTGTAATGGCATGCGATGTAAAGGCAGTTGCGTTCTAATGACTGCGTTGTAAAGGTAGTGCGTTGTAATGACTGCGTTGTAATGGTTGTTTTCCATGCTCAGCAACCCAAATAAATAAATGTCTAGATATTTGCTTTTATGAAAAAAGTAGCATTTATATACAAACACAAAGCGAAATATGTCACACCGTAAATGATATACAAAGTCTTCGTAAGGCCAGCACTCTAGCATTGTACGGGTAAGGTCCTGAGTCCCACTTCCCTGCCTATGGACTGTGGTTATTTCCCAGTTACACGAGGGAACATCCAGTCTAAGCCCAACTAATAAGTACAAGTATTAACAGTTCCACAATGGCTTTTTAAAAGTCAAAGTATCTCAGCGCCATAGTGTTTCAGTCAGAGCAAGTTCGCCCAAAGGCTCAGTGGCCCGGTAATCAGTCTTACATGTTCTTGCCCGAGTTACCGTACAGAAGGCCCGAACATGCGCCAGTGGCTGGGTGGTGAGCAGAACTCTGAAAGGCAAGGCGGCAGGTGTCCTTGGCACTCTGGTTGCGTACTAAGCCTTCCTGAGTCAGGCAGCAGGTCTCGGGTGCTTCTGGGTTCAGGTGGTTGAGTTGATGCTCTGCTTCCACGCATCACAATCCATTACGCTTCACTGTTGCATGCTGCTCCAGGACGATTGCCATCTCTCTTCACCGTGTCCTCCACCCACCATACAGGGGTCACAAACAGCAGCACACAGGGTGAGGGTCCCTTTGGGTCATACCACTGCACATGGTGATGGTCCTCTTCTGTCACATATGACAAAAACAAGAGCAACCCATATGTCCTTGTGAACTGGGTGTAGCTATTCAGCCAAAAAACAATTGTTCACAAGGAACTCATTGTAGTATAAAAATGGAAATAAACTAGGAGCATTAGTTCCTTCAACTCATTAAGAAATGCAGTTAAATTCAATAGGTATAACATTGAGTTACTGTTCTATCATTTCCTTTGCGCATCGGCGCATAGCGATATTATGTGGTGATTACCACCCCCACTGCTGGCTCCCACATGCCCTGTTGGTAGTCTTCTATACTCCTTGTTGCTGATTTGCGTGCAAGTCCCAGGAGGCGTTATTATACATTACTTGGCTGCAACGAGACGATTGATTCCACTATACCTTCGGCCTAACACTGAGCCCAGGTCCCCAGCACTCTCGTCCTGAAGAGACCCCACATCCAGAGAGGGTCGAAACGTCGACTACAAAGGGAGGGAGCGTCCCTGAATAATGATACAATAGAATCTACTCTTTCATAGGACCTCCCTTACCAATCCAATAAAACCATTTGTTTCTCTTCATTTTTTTCACTGTAAATTATTCCACGGTTGGTTATGGTCACTACACTGGGGCACATCAGTCACGATTCCTGACTTTGTTTTACTGTGTATATAGTGTAAATACATAGTGTCATTTTTTTCTCTCAAAGCATTGTTTTGCAAATAAAATGTACGCCCATCTTCGGCTGAAGTGGGCACAACAGTAAAACCGTTGTCTGTGGGCTTTCCCTATTCGTATGATTAATTCATTATCATCACTAATGATATAACAGTAACTTAATGTTATACCTATTGAATTTAACTGCATTTCTTAATGAGTTGAAGGAACTAATGCTCCTAGTTTATTTCCATTTTTATACTACAATGAGTTCCTTGTGAACAATTGTTTTTTGGCTGAAGAACCTCTTCTGTCACAGGCTTGCACCAGGGCAACAGCCCTTATTTTTCACCGTGGCCCCCACCAGGCACACAGGGGTCGCGAACAACAGCAAACAGGCGGACGGCCTGGTCGGTGCAGCATTCGCGTCATGAACTAGAATCTCACGCTCTACTTCAGGGATCCACTCAACAGGATGCCACACGACCCTAATCTCTCCAAGCAGTCTAATTCTCCTCAGACGGTCCTTGGGTCTCGGAAGGCAGGGAGTTGATGGCAATCCAGGCTCCAGGGCAAGTGGTCTTGATTCTCCTGGGTGAAATCCCCTCACCCAGCAGAGAGATTAGCAGAGCTTATTTCCCAGTTCTGCTCACAACAGGCAGAAGTCGTGCTGAGCTTCTCCCCGCTGATGTCCAGCTACAATTTGACAAATTTGGGAGGTTCAAGCACCCCTTTTTATAATAGGCTTCCAGACATAGATGTGATTTAGTGCCCTAGTCTTCAAAGTTCGTGTTGTGGGGATTGCCCACTTTTAAGTGCCTATACCTCTGTTCTGTCCTTTGTCCAGGAAGCTGTCTGTCACAGCAGGAGCAACTCCAATCTGATATCCCCACAACACAGGCAATGGCAGTGACTAGAAGATCACACAGGGCTGTCGGCCTCACAGATATATGCCTAGCAAATGGTTACAAAAACCCTCATCCCTATTATTTATCATTCCCTTATTGGCCTCATCTCATTCCTGAGATGTGCCCATGCCCCACTGACCAGTAACCTGTTCAGAATCAAAGAACCCTTTTCAATGATACAAGAAAGCTTGGCTTTCCCTTCCTCCAGTGTGGGTCCCACCCAGATCTCAGGAATGCAAGCAATCCACAAATCTGTCTAGGATGGCCCCTCCACATGCACATGCATTTTCAAGGCCCTGGGCTTCTAATATGAAACCCACAGTTCTCCATGTACTGTACCACATACAGGCACACATACATTACAGCACACACACCCAATCACACATGTGCTTCACCGCACTCCCCGCTAACATGATGTAGGCCACGGGTGAGCTAGGTACACAGCTGCAGGAGTTTAAATGAGTGGGCCAATAGGCCTCACTCCGGTGACACAGGTAAAAAGGCCTGTTCACTCAACTACAACAAGCATTGGTAATGCATCGGTTTCGCCTATGTGATGAATAAAATGCTGTTCGTCCCCAAGTTATTACCTTGTGAGCTCTTAGCCGTTGCTTTGCCATGTTTCGCAGTGCTCTCACACTGACTCGCTTCACATCCTGTCAATGAGAATTCAAACTGCCTGGATATTGTATGTTTCTTCAGCAACAGGAGCCGGAGATCCTGTACGGTGCGCTGTCCGCTTCCCGCCTATGATTGGTGGGACCTCGGTCTATTCCAAGACATTAAAAAGGGTTGAGCCATTGAATGCTGAACCGTAAAAAAAAATGGCGGCCATCTTAGGCGTGTTTTATATTGTTCTTAAGTAAGTTATTAATGACATTGCTCCCATAAATTTATGACAAAAAGACGATTCACCAAAATAACTGAATTTATATTTTGATATATTTATTCAATAGAGTAAATATGTGATACAATAGATGAATAAAAATATAACTAATAAGAACAACAAATAGGAATGTAGCTGTCATGCCCTGTTATTCTATGACAGGACAGCGGTGTTTCCACAAGACTCAAAGTGAAGTTACGTTATTAAATTTCTTTTCCTCAATGCTCATTATTACGTGGTGCTTTTCGTAGCAGGCTTTTCCATCAGTTTGTCCTGCTTCTTTTTTTAAGGGAAGTGACATAGAAGCACGTCTGTACAAGCAACAGGGAGTAGAGAGGATTAGGCGCAGAGGCAGAGCTGCCTACACAAGAGCTGGGGATCCCGGTTTAAGTCTGAGCTGCACAACATCCTGAGATTCTGGGCAAATCACTTAATCTCTCCGGTGATAAGTTGCACTATATAAATCTGCTGCAAGACGACAAAGCGAAAAGAGGCAACACCGTAGGAAAAAATAGTTCCACCAAAGCGGATGTTAACAGTATTTCAGTGACGGGAAACTGATAAGAGGAGCAGACGAGGAACAAGCATTGGTAAATGCAGGAAAATATGTTACAGCCAATAGAAATGGAGGAAAATTAAGTGGCAGGCACAGGAACTAATGAAAAGCCAGGAAAGAGACGAGGGGGGATGTAAGTCCCTTTTGAGTTTACATTTAAAAAAAATAGATTTAACAAGCACAGCGCAAGCGCTGTGCAGGTGAAACCTACAAACAGTATGCAGCCACCGCTGAGCTTGTGCTGCTTAGCTCTTATCACACCCAGGTTAATGCTTAGTATGCCCCTCTTGGTTTTAACAAGACCGCAAACTGCGAGACAGGCCTAAGTCATGGCACACATGCATGATCTGCATTCGCCTATGACGAAAAATTGGTAAAAATGATCCAGATATCACAGCAGCTGGTGAACTCAGGGCAGGTGTGCACATCCAGCACCATGCAGGGGACTTGTCCGTTCCTACAACATCCACAAAGATATTAACCATCTGGTACTTGGTCCTGAACTAAGGAAATATCCCACTCATAAATCAATCATCCTATCCCCCACTGTTCATGCCAAAGGAAAACATACGTTGCCAACCAAAACTCAGAATATGCTTCCCTGTCTGGCACACCAAGAGTCAAGTGTCTTTATATATCTAGAAATAATGCAGCTATAAATATCAGACACCTCGTCCATATCATATCAGCAGTAGCTCTTTGGGAAACACTGCAAACACTTGTGTACAATCTGAATTTTGGATCTAAATCATTGACAGGAAAATGTGGAATTTGATGTGTTGCATCTGCATGTTGTATATAATTTTCAGGTAAAAACTTGAAATAGGAGGATTGTACTGCAACGGCTAAATACAACACTCTGGTGTAATAGTCATTTTATATACACAGTAAATACCTCACACCCATTCTGACAGCGTTTAATTGGAACCTCAAATTTGAAGAAATTTAGATCGATAAATGTGGCTTTAAAAAAAAGAAATCACTTACTATTACCGTCTTGTAATCCAATAGGTTGTCTGCCTAGCAGAGTGGTGTGAATATTTTTCTTGATGTGCAGTCATCTCAACAAAAGGTCACAGAAATGTGTTTGTTTAAAAAATAAAAGTGTAACAACAATTAAATGAGATTTCAAGTAGATAAATCTAAAGTAATGCTTAGTTCTTACCTCCGGCATCTAATATTCTGTTCCCCATATCATTCCTGCATAAAACAAACAAACCTGTTTAACTTACAGTAGGAAAACATAACTGTAGCAACAGTTTCCAAATCAAGCATTCTTAGCAAAGTAACACACTTTGAATGTTATAAATAAAGAGGATGCCTGAATCATTTGCAAAGGCGATGATAAACACATGCAGCAAATTCATTAGTCGTAGTCCATCTGGTACTTTAACCTACAAAGTTATGAAAAATGTGAGACCCTTTTTATTTTGCAATTAGCAATTCTCTACAGCAGCCTATCCCAAACCATGGGTAAATGTAACAGCTCAAAGTCCTTATGGGATCAACTAATGGAGCCTCTCCTCTTTCAAGGGGTTGAAGGGGAAGAACATAGATAGGATGATTGAGTTCACAATACCAATTTATCTGGAAGAAATATGGTGTAGGGAGGTTGCACCGACAGTACCAAAAGCTCACTTATATGACGAGCTGAAGAAAACGCAATGAGGAAGATTGTCTTCAAAATCAAGAGATGCAGCAAGTAGTTGTGCATTGACTCGAAGTATGTGCACATGAGAAATGTAAAGAAAAAATGAAGGTCACACTGTAGCATCACAAACAGTTTGGGAGGAAACAGGTGTCTGAAATCTTTTATGCATCATCGTAACAGGTGATATCAACAACGATGGTTGCTCCAGAATACGCAAAGGCCAAAAAATAACCTTTCATAGAGGCCTTTGCAAGTCATTGGCTGGCCAAGGACAAAACCAACCAAAGAATATCAGACAACTTGGCTTGTAAATAGGCAATCTTGTGGATACCATAATAGGCCACAAATCTGTCCCAGCTCCTGGCATAAACGGACTTTGTGGAGGGGTGTCTGGCAGTGACGATTACATCCACCACTTCAGGCAATCTCCATGCATGGAGGTCTAGATTGCACAGCATCAGTTGAAGGACCCTGCCCTGCTGCTGAGACAGAAGATTCTCTCGAAGTGGGAGCCTGAGGGCAGATGCTCATGCTTAGACATTCTGGGTACCACAGCCTACTGGCTCAATCCATAGCCACTAAAATTATTTGGTTCCGGTCGTTCCCGAGCTTTTTCAGAACTGAAAGGAGTGGAAGTGGGAAAAGGCATACAGGAGTTAAATGTTCCATTCCAGCTGGACTGTATCTCCTAGTGAGCGTTCTCGTGGAAACTTCAGTTCACAAAACCTTTGACACTGCAAGTTCAACAGTGGCAAAAAGATCTGGACAGGGTTTCCCCCACTGTTGTAAGATGCCATGCGGCAGCTCAGGATGTAGTCGCCATTTGTAATCTGCCGGACGCCGGCTACTTAGCTCTTCTGCTGTGGCAATCAAGGATCCTGCCAGGTGGCTCTCATTCAGAGAAATACTCCAACCAAATTTAGAGGCGCAGAGCCACCTGGCACAGGACCCCTCTCCGCATTGCATTTTGCAATACTGCATGGCAGTGGTGTCCATGAGAATCTGCAACAGCCTCCCCTTGATGGACATCAGGAAGGCCTTCAGTACCAGACCAATAGCGTGCACGTCCAACAAACTGATGTGGAGCCATCCCTCATTCGGATAACAGAGTCCTCTGATCTCCACCTTCCCCAGATGACCTTGCCACCAGGCAAGTCGTGACACGCTCGTCACCACCATCAGCTCTGGGTGGAGAAAGAGGAGGGACCTGCTGCTGGACCAATTGGGTTCAAGTAACCAGGACTGCAGATTGTGAGTCAGTTTTTCCAAAATCTTGATGGCATCCAATAGGTTTAATTGGTGCTGGACCCACTGAACCTACAAATTCTATTGTGGAGTCCGCATATATTACCTGTCGTAGTTAACCAGGAAGTTGTAGGAGGCTAAGAGGCCTAGAAGCCTGAAAGCTGCTCTCATTAATATCCAGGGTAGTGGCTGAAACATCAGGATCATAGCCCAAATGTCCTGGACTTGTTGCAAAGGAGGGAAGGTTTTGAACTGCACTGTATCCAAGATAGCTCCAATGAATGACAGCCTCTGTGACATTGTCAGGTGCGACTTCAGCTTATTGATCGTGAACCCCAACAATGTCAAGAGGTTTAGTGTTGTGTCAAGGTAGTCTATAACTGACTGTGGCAAGCCTGCCTTCAATAGCCAATTGTTGAGGTTGGTGACACGACAAAAAACAAGTTACTTACTTCTAAACTGTCGTTCTCCAACATGAATATCTTTCATAGAGTCACATGTAGTTGAGATGGAAGTTCCAGTGTGAATAAAAGAAGCTGCCCAGAGGAAATGCATTTAAACAAAGCATAAAACAGTGACATTGTTAACCAACTCACATCACTTAGGAAGAACCAAACTTCAGCCAATCAGGAAGCAGCTCTGGAAGCACCCTTCCCCTCATACATCAGATTTCTCAGCACAAGTGTAATGGCTGAATTTTTGAGGTATTCTCAACTGGTGAGCTTCAGTCAGGGAGAAGGGCAGGTTGCATGTGAATCTATGAAAGAGATCAGTTCTAGAGAACTACAGTGTACAGGTAAGTAACTTGTTTTTTCTCCAGTATTTAAACTTTCATAGATTCACATGCTTGAATCTGAAATACAAACAGTAATCTTCTTATAAATCACAAATAACTAGGGTAAGAGTGAGGTGAGAGAGGACACCCTTTCAGGTTCCCCATGGTAATACTTAAAGAATCCGAAGAGATACCTGAACACAAAACTCTAGCCTTCAAACCTTTATACATTTGCTAAACCCGATTGATAAACCGAGGACGGAATCCAGCGGCACCCATCACTGCCCTGAGAAACGATCAGGAAACCTGGTCAAATGCCTTTTCGGCATCAAGCATTATTATTCTGACCAGGTTCCCATTGGCCGACCCAACTTCCAAGGCGGAAATTGCTGTATTAACACGGGCGGTGGTGTCTCGCCCTGGTATGAACCTATGTTGATTCTCGTTGACCGGATCCAAAATCACAGAAGACAGACTATTACAAGAATCTGGGTACATATTTTGGAATCAACATTGATCAATGAGATCGGCCTATATAATCCACATAACATGGGGTCTTTCCCCTTCTTGGGAACACGGACAATATTAGCTTCTGACCAAGTTTGAGGGACCAGTCCAGATAATTCAAAGGAGTTGAAAATATCACAAAGAAGAAGAGCAAGAACCTTTAGAAAGGTCATATAAAATTCAAGAGGGATTTGGTCTGGACGCTTTCCCACTGGCTAGTTAAGTTACTGCATTATCTACTTCAAGCAGGGTGATTAGGTCCTCCATACTAGACTGCTGTTGCCCGGTCAGACCCCAATAATAATGCTTGCTGATAAATTGATTAATGACATCTATAGAGCTCGCCAATCCCAGTAGAGCTTTTGATAGTACCTACAGAATTCTTCACGAATAAGTATTTGATCATTGACCAGCTCACCCTTATAACTGAAGATTGTCTGGATGCTATTCATGCTCATTCTATCCTTAACCCGAAAAGAGAGTATACGACCCATCCCTTCATTATTTGCAAAAGTATTTAATTGCTTTGCTCGGATCTTCTTTATCGATCTGTCCCAAAGTCTCTCCCCGAGTGTGGCCTGAGTAGTAGTAAGTTGAGCCAAAGTTGACGTGAAGGCCCCCCAATCCTGACTTGCTACACTTTGTGCTAGATGGCATTCCATAGTGCTAAGAGAGGACCTTATACAAACTTCCTCTTTAACCTGCTCCTGTTTTTGATAAACTGAATACTTCAAAGTGTACCCTGTACAACAGGCCATAAGCGCATCCCATACCACTGACAAAGAAGCAGAACCAACATTAAACTGCACATAATCCCTCAATTCTTTACTCATATAGTTGATATACCCCTCTTCAAATAACAGTCGTCTATCAAAGATACACGTACGAGATCGGCCACCCTGGACGGATTGTTCCATTGAAAGAAATAAAGATAAAGAGTTGTGATCAGAGATCACCCTTGGATTCAGCTGGGAACTAAGAGAGGTTAATAAAGAATTGGGATCTCTAAAAGAATATCGATTCCAACAATATCGAGGAAATATTTTGTCAAAAATATCGATTACAAAAATATTGTTTCCCTAAACTTATAACGGTAAGTACAAAAATATCAACAAAAAAATTGTTGCCCACTATTATCGTTTACAAACATACAAAAATATCTAGTTTAAAATAGCAAATCTTAAATATTTTCATATACAACATTAATATAATGTAAATGAAATGTATTTAAGTAACATTTAATACTATATATAAATATATACCTATATAAACATGCACACAAATATATATATGTGTTTGTGTATATATTTATATATACATATATATAGCACGATTATTAAAAATATATTTCACAGAATATATTCATTTAGGACTATAAAAGGCATATATATATATATATATATATATATATATATATATATATATATATATATATATATATATATATATATATATAATGTTACTCAGTAAGCATCTGTTCTTGGCATGTAGAGCTGTAGATTCACATGCTTTGCATACTCCTGCCATCTAGTGTTGGGTCCGGATGTTTGCAAGTTGTTTTTGTTCGAAGAAGTCTTTCCAGTCACGAGGTAGGTGACTCCTCCTTCCGGTGATAGTGCACATGGGCATCGACTCCATTGTTAGATTGTCATCCCGCAGAGGGTGAGAATGGAGTTAGTAAAGATAGAATAGAGATGTCCATGCGTATGTATGTAAAATAAGAAACTGCAACAGGTATAGGTACCCGGGGAGGAGGTGGGCACATGTGAATCTACAGCTCTACATGCCAAGAACAGATGCTTACTGGGTAAGTAACATTATCTGTTCGAGGCATGTGAGCTGTAGATCACATGCTTTGCATAGACTATACAGCAGTAAACTCCCAAAGCGGTGGCTAACCTGTAGCTGTTGCAGTTGTTTGAAAAAGTGTTTTAAGTACTGCCTGGCCTACATTAGCTTGTTGCCTCGCTAACACATCTTCACAATAGTGTTTGGTGAATGTGTGCAGTGTAGACCATGTTGCTGCCTTCCAAATGTCAGCTAGTGGAATATTTCCTAAGAAGGCCATAGTAGCCCCTATTTTGCGTGTGGAATGCGCTCTAGGGGGTATTGACAAGGTTCTTTCCGCTTTCACTTAACATGTTTGGATACATTTTACGATCCATCTTGTAATGGTAATGCCTGATTTAGATATAGGATTGCCTTTGTGTGGTGGCGAAAAAGCAACAAAGAGCTGTTTTGTCTTACGAAAATCTTTTGTTCTTTCGACATAATATAGTAGAGCTCTTCTAACATCTAGTGTGTGTAGAGCTCGTTCTGCTACAGAATCAGCTTGAGCAAAGAACACTGGTAACTCAACTGATTGATTGATGTGAAAAGCAGAAACCACTCTAGGAAGAAATTTGGGATTGGTTCGAAGTTGAAAGAAAGGCTCTTGTATAGTTGGTGCCTGGAGTTCACCAACTCTCCTTAAGGAAGTGATTGCGATAAGAAAAGCAACCTTCCATGAGAGAAATTGTAGTTGACACTTGTGCATTGGTTCAAAAGGTGGACCCATTAGCCTTGTAAGGACTATGTTCAATTTCCATACTGGTACAGGTGGAGCTCTTGGTGGTATTACTCTTTTTAGTCCTTCCATAAATGCTTTAATCACAGGTATTCTAAATAGAGATAAGTGTTGTCTGTTTTGTAAGTATGCAGCTACTGCTGCTAAATGCAATCAAATGGATGTATAGGCTAATCCGGATTGCTGTAGGTGTAAAAGATAACAGATGATGTTTTGCACTGAAGCATCAACAGGATTGATATTGTTATTGGTAAAGTATATAAAAAATCGTTTCCACTTTGCTGCATAACATGCCCTAGTAGTAGGTTTCCTAGCCTCCTTTAGGATATTCATACAGTCTGGTGGCAATTGTAAATGACCAAACTCTAGGACTTCTGGAGCCAAATCGCTAGGTTGAGTTCTGTGGGATTTGGGTGTCTGATTTCTCCATGGCTCTGAGTGAGGAGACAGGGTGTGAGTTGTAGCTTTTGGTGTGGAACCACTGAGAGTTGTAACAGGGTGGTGTACCAAGGTTGACGAGCCCATGTGGGGGCTACTAAGATCAGTGTGAGGGACGTTTGTCTGAGCTTCCGAACCAGTAGTGGAATCAGTGGGAGAGGCGGAAAGCGTAAGCAAATATCCCTGACCAATTCATCCATAGAGCATTGCCCTTAGATGCCGGGTGTGGGAACCTGGATGCGAAGCTTAGGCATTTTGCGTTGTGTACTGTGGCAAACAGATCTATTTGTGGAAAACCCCACTTTTGAAAGTAGGGCAGAAGAACTTGGGGATGAAGTTCCCACTCGTGTATTTGCTGCCTGTGTCTGTTGAGCAGGTCTGCAATCTGATTGTCTACCCCTGAAAGGTGTTCTGCTAGGAGATAAATTTTGTGGCGAATCGCCCAATTCCAAATGCTTTGTGCAAGGCGCGATAGTTGGAGGGAGTGAGTCCTCCCTGTTTCTGTAGGTAGTACATTGCTGTCATGTTGTCTGTGCGAACTAAGACAGTCTTGCCTACAAGTTGGTTGAGAAAAGCTTTGAGTGCTAGGAACACTGCTAGAAGTTCCAGGTAGTTGATGTGGAGAAGTTTGTGATTGTCTGACCACATTCCTTGTACTGTGTGATGTTGAAGATGGGCACCCCAACCTGTTAACGACGCGTCTGTTGTCAGTATCAACTGTGGAATCGGGTCTATGAAAGGCCGCCCATTTGCTAAGTTTTGAGTGTTCCACCACTACAGAGAGCGATGAGTGCGGCTGTCTACCAACACTAGATCGTTTAATAGACCCTGTGACTGATTCCACTGACTCGCTAGACATTCTTGCAGAGGACGCATGTGAAGCCTTGCATGAGGTACTATTGCAATGCAGGATGCCATCATTCCCAGCAGTTGCATGAAGACTCTGGCTGGTAATGATTGGTTGGGTTGGAATTGTGATAGTGTGGCCTGAATATTGTGAATTCTGGCTACATTGGGAGTAGCTAGAGCTTTGAGAGTGTTGAGGGAAGCTCCTAGATAAGATTGCACTTGTGTCGGACACAGGTGAGACTTTTGTGCATTTATTTTAAACCCTAACTGGTGAAGTAGGTTCACTGTTGTCTGAGTGTGTAGTATACAGTTCTAGTAAGTGGCCACTTTGACAAGCCAGTCGTCCAGGTAAGGGAAGACGTGTATACATTGTCTTCTGATATGAGCAGCTACTACTGCAAGACATTTGGTGAACACTCTGGGGGCTGTGGTGACGCCAAATGGAAGTACCTTGAACTGGTAATGTTTGCCTGCTATCACAAACCTGAGGTATTTGCGATGAGCGGGATGAATTGGAATATGAAAGTAGGCGTCCTTTAGATCTAGAGTAAACATAAAGTCACCTTGCTGCAATAGAGGAAGTACTTGTTGAAGAGACACCATGTGAAAGTGCTCTGACAATATGTATTTGTTTAACTATCTGTGATCCAGAATAGGTCTCAAGGAGCCGTCCTTTTTGGCAATAAGAAAGTAAAGTGAATAAACCCTTGGAACTGCAGAGGGACTGGTTCTATAGCCCCTTTGAGTAATAAAGATTGCACTTCTTGTTGAAGTAAGTGCTGGTGGTCTGGTGATATTTTGTGAGATCGAGGAGGAATGTTTGGAGGATTGTTGATAAGCTCCAGGCAATAACCATGTTGGATAATTCCGAGCACCCATTTGTCTGTTGTTATTGATTCCCAAATGGGGAGACATTTTTTAAGTCTTCCTCCGACAGAAGTGGAATAGTCGGAGGGAAGTGTTGGGAAGTCACTGTCTGCTTGAGGAAGGGTAAGTGCGAGGTGTGTTGTTTTTACCTCTACCCCTGGGACTGTTTCCTCTATAACCCCCTCTGAAAAATCCTCTTGTAAAAGATGATTGGGAATTGCCTTTGGAGGAGGAAGTGTTTTGGTCAGTGCTTGTGGACTTGGACCCTCCCCTATAAAAAAGAGCGCCGAAAGGAACCTCTGCTTGAGAGAGATTGAAGCGCTCCCATTGATTTCGCTACATCAGTATCTTTTTTCATTTTTTCTAGCGCTAGATTGACTTTAGGGCCAAAAAGATGTTTTTTATCAAAGGGTAAAGCTATAATGGACTGCTGGACTTCAGGTGTGAACCCGGATATCTTTAACCATGCATGTCATCGTAGTAAAATGCTCGTATTTACTTCTCTAGAGGCAGTGTCAGCTGCATCTAGAGCGCATCTGATTGAGGCATAAGAAATTAGTTTGCCCTCCTGGACTAAATCCTGAGCCTTTGCCTTATGTTAATCTGGGAGAAACTGGAGTAATTGTTCCATTTCGTCCCAGTGGGCTCTATCGTATCTTGCTAATAAGCCCTGCGTATTAGCGATTTTCCAATGGTTAGCTGCTTGCGCAGCGACCTCTTTACCTGAAGCGTCGATAAGCTTTGATTCTTTATCTGGGGGTGGGGCATCCCCAGATGCTTGAGAGTTAGCCCTCTTTCTAGCATTTGATACCACTTGAGAGTCAAGTGGTAACTGCCCTTTAATAAATATAGGATCTGTGGGGGAACATTTATATTTTTTATCTACTCTAGGAGTAAGAATTCTGGCACGGACAGGATCTTTGAAAATATCGTCTGTGTGCCTTAACATACCCTTCAGCATTGGCAGTGTCTGACTGGACTTATGGGAGCCTAGAGTGTCAAAGAGAAAATCTTCCTCTAAAGACTCTTTATGTAGTTCCACCCCATGGTATTCAGCTGCTCTCTCAATAAGTTGTTGGTAAGACAGATTATCATCAGGTGGAGATGGTCTGCGGGGGTGGCGTGGCTAACCAGCCGAACATGGCAGACGCGAGCCGTTAGCGCTCCGTCCATAAACCCTCGATTATCCTGCCAAGAAACGATATCCCCAGCCATCCGGGTGCGGTGAGGAAGCAAGTGAATGCCTGCACTGCGGTGGCTCACGACCGAGCCCGGAGGAAAGCGGAGAAAGCAGTAGGAGCCCTTTAAACAGACCATCCGAGGCCCGACAGCGAGGAGCTCGTGAGCGGAGAGACGCCATCGGCCGCGATTGTATCCTGCAAGTGCGCGTTCGCACCAACTGCTGTGTAGAGGTACGGCGCGGTCCCCCCGCACTGAGTTGGTGGCCTCGGGGACGACGGGGGGCTCCATTATCCCCCCTCCGGAGCAGCTGTGACGCCATTGTGGGGGGCGGCGGTTGCCGACTGTCAGTGCGCACCCGGAGAAATTGCGCGCCACCGTGAGGCCTGGAAAACATTGCAAGAACCCCTGGCTGACGGCACCCGCCTCATGCCTCCTGCGCCATCGGAGTCCTATGCGTAGCGGTGTGGCACCCGCTCGCTGACGGGACCTTCAGACCGGGTGAGCGGGCCGCGGTGGGGGGGGTCGGGCGGCCTTCCCCGTCCCCCGCCTTTCTCCTACTCCCCTTGCAGAGGCTGGTCCAGGCCGCAGTAGTGCCGGCGCAGGGCCTTGTGAAGAGCCGGATAGGCGGACGCTCGCCCTATGCTGAGCCCGGGGGTCGGATCGGGCCAGGGCGATGTAGGCACAGGAACAGAGGCGGGTGAGGACGGAGCTACGCAGAGGTATACCTCCCCCTTGCCACCGATTATGCACCTCGCCAACATAAGGAGGCCACTGCCAGAGACATTACACAGTGGGCTAAGCAGAGTGTAAAGTGCGCAACCTTTCCCCCCTGATTTCATTCAGACGTGGCCGGGCCGGGTCGCTGTGTAGGGAAGCAACGCTGGTCCTGCGTGAAACGGGGGTCGGATCGGGCCCAGTTTACGGTCACATGTGGGAGAGCTGTGTGGCTCCCCCGGCCCCGCTCAGGGTACGTGCGGCCTAGCAGGGTGAATATACAGTAAAAGCACCACACAGTGCAACACTGCCCCTGCAGAGCCTGAAGACACTTTTTGGACACACGAGTGGCGTGATGCCTTCCACACATGTAAAGAAGAGGCCCCCCCTCGCACTAGCAAAGAGCTGACCGATCTGGAGGAAGTGGGAAACAAAAAGACGGAGAGGAAAGGTGGCTAAGAAACACCGGAACAGCGTAGAACCGCCCTGCATCGGGCGTGAAAACTGGGCCGAACTTGGGTGAGGGCAGTCGGAAATTCCCCCACTACAGGCCCTAGAACAAGGGTAGCTGCTGCGGAGAGGGGAGAGACGCCTCGGACACGTGTAACAGTCTGGACCCGGGACACAGCAACGGAATAGATAGTGAAGACACCCATATAGTGGAGGGCATACAAAGTAACGATATAGACCCTCACAGGCCCTGGAACGTGTACACAGGCGGATCCACCCAACAAAACCCAGCGACACCCACCCGCACGTGGGCACAACAACCAAGGAAGAGAAGGCGAGCGTGGAGAATAGACACGCCCACCCAGGCAGCTGTCAACCCACTGTCGGGATCTACTACACCTTAGCAGCCACTGTTCAAGTGACCGGTGCCAGTCGCGCGGAAACAAACCGAATGCCGACAGTACAACAGCTGGTGATGGGCCGTCTACGCACCAAGACGCAACAGCTCAGCACGCGAAATGGCAACCTAGAAACGACGACCGTGGAAGGAGGCGCGACCTCGGAAGTTCCACACAGCACTTGCGGCCAAACTCGATTCAGTGCTAGCAGCGGTAGAGAAAATTGGGTCTGTGCTGGACCAGACTCGCGCCTCGTTGGAGTCCAACATTGATAAGGTAACCTCGGATTTCACCATACTACGAGCAGACCACCACAAGCTAGGGGACAAAGTGCGTCAGCAGGAACAAATGCTCACAGAGCTAAAACCCGTTACGCAAAGCCACACTGCAGCACTACACGATCTAATAGATCGTGTACATGAATTGGAGGACAGGGTGGAAGATGCAGAAGGGCGCTCACGCCGCACATTCGTGTCATGGGACTGCCGGAGGGTGAGTAGGGCCGAAAGCTGGAAGGATTCACCGAGCACTGGATCAGAGACCTGCTGCCCCCTGGCACCCTGTCCCCCCAATTTGTAATTGAGAGAGCGCACCGAGTTCCTGCACAGAAGCCCCCACCAGGAGCCTACCCGCGCCCATTCCTGTTCAAAGTCCTCAACTACAGGGACAGACATTTGATATTGCGTGAAACCCACAAGCTGGCAGACATAAGAATAGGAAACAGTCAGATCATGCTCTTTCCAGATTATACTGCACAAGTTCAACGCCGCAGGAGTGCATACACATTGGTGAAAAGACAGCTGCGCGAACTAGACCTAAACTACTCTCTAATATTCCCTGCAAGACTACGGGTGGTGGCAAACGGAACGGCACGCTTTTTCGACTCGCCTGCTGAAGTCTGGGACTGGTTGGAAGAGTCGGGAACATGGAGGGGGCCCAGGCCCTCCATGGAGGCAACGCCAAGGAAGCACAACAGGAGAAGGCGCATACGGGGTGGGCGTGGCGGACCCTGTTCAAGCAACACAGTGGCCACCATCGTCCCCAACTTGGAGCAGAGAAGAATGGAGAGGCAGGACGCGATCCACGTTGCCGCAGCGCTGGGGACTGCGGCGCAAACCACTGAAAGTCAGCAGAGTCCATCCAGATCCTCTGACACTGGCTCCTCCACGCCCTCCAAAATAGGTGACCCAGAAGAATTTCAACTACCAGATGTCACACCGCAGACGGTGGACGACATCATATGACTTTGAACAGACTATCACACCCTGCAAGAAGAGGCGCACGCAAGTACCAGCCTTTCTGGCAAAGATGTTGTGTACATTAACATGTTACTTAACTTCCTGCTTATGTTGACTCCGCCTGCCACAACACCGCGGACAACACGCGCCCAGCGATATGGCACAAGACACGCGTGACGCGCATGTTTCCCCTGCACATCGGATTGGCTGGGAGGGTACTCAGCCAAGATATGATATTGAGGGATAGCACAACACTACCCAGTCGCACACCACACGGACTGCAAATCAAAGTGACGTAGTTATAGCCTAAAGTTGGGCAACTGAGTTTGGACAAACATCCAATTGGAATTTGCCCTAGATTGTTATGCACAGTTTAGTTCATACCCATACATTGTTGTCAGTATTACTGAGTTGGAGCACACTTACGCAAGCCGGAAGCTATAGCACCCTGCCCTCTCATCGCCAATTTGGCCAACCCAAAAAGGAAACATGGTGCAGGTCAACGTAGTCACATGGAACGTGCGTGGCATACACTCGCCTGCGCGTAGGTACTCGATCTATTGCTATCTGCAGCGTTGATCTACAGGGATTGCGCTACTTCAAGAAACACATATGTCCCAGGTGGAATTGGGGCGGCTGCGCAGCAGATGGAGAACACAGGTGCACGGCACGAACTACTCGGCCCATGCGCGTGGCGTCCTCATTTGGGTGAGGGCTGGGATTCCCTTCACAAGCGAAAAGGTGTTAATCGACCCTGAAGGGAGATACACGTTAGTCAGTGGGAGACTTAATGGCCAACCGATACTTCTTGGGTCCATCAATGCCCCGAACGTAGGCCAGCCGGCCTTCCTTGAGAGCCTCACAAAAGTATTAGCGGGATGGAGTGGAATCCCCTGGCTCCTTGGAGGGGATTTCAATTCCGTCCTTAGTGTAGACCTAGACCGATCATTCCCGCCCCTATCCAAGACCACAGCGGCATCTAACGCGCAGGCCCTCACAGGCTGGTTGACACACTGGGCACTAATAGATATATGGCGCAATATTAACCCCAACACACGGGTCTACTCATACCACTCAGTGGTACATAGATGACATGTGCGACTGGACAGAATAGTGGGATCCCCAGCGCTCCTCTCCTTAGTCCACCGGATTGAGTACTTAGGCCGGACGCACTCTGACCACAACCCACAAATATTGCAACTTACCTGGGATGGCGAACTCCCCCCTGCCCCTAGGTGGAGGCTCCAAACCGCAGCGCTAGAGGACCCAGCGTTCCGATCCTCGCTAGGAACGGCGCTCCTTGCATATTTTGAGATCAATGAAAACACGGCGGAAGATGCGTTAATGGAATGGGAGGCCTTTAAAGGTACAATAAGGGGGCACTGTATGGGTATGACTTGGAACATACGCAAGCAATTAACCTCTGGCCTAAGCAAAATAGAAATGCAGATGTTGCGCTATGAGACTGAAGGGGAGGGCGAGGGCAGGGACAAGCAACACCTGGAGATGCTGCACACAGAACACACTGAGCTGCTGGAGCGCCTCCGCTGTCACAACTACGCAGCACACACAGCCCGCACCCACGCCACCACTGATAGAGCAGGCAGACTTCTAGCCTGGCTAATTCGCCAAGAGCGCGCCCACGAACTAATAGACGCGCTAAGAACTAATACAGGTACTCTAATACACATGCAGCGAGACATTCACGCAGCTCTGACACAACATTACATCCAGCTGTATCAATCCCAAAGCCGTTGCGAACCACACGCCCTAGCAGATTTCCTAGATCGAATACAATTACCTGAGGTAACGTCAACGCACAGCGAGATGCTAAATGAACCGATTACGCTTGAGGAGATTGGAGAGGCAATCTCGTCCCTGGCCTCGGGGAAGAGCCCGGGTCCTGATGGGCTCCCGGCGGAGTATTACAAGGCGTATCGGGTTTCGTTAGGCCGAAAGAGACTACATGCCCTTTATGCAGCCGCCATTGAAAAGGGACGACTTCCCCCCTCCTTGTGTGAGGCGCACCTGATTTCACTGCCCAAACCAGACAGGGACCCAACGGATATGGGCTCCTACAGACCCCTCGCTATACTCAACACCGACTATAAATTGCTGGCGAAGGTATTGGCGGACAGGTTGGCGCAGGCGGTTCCCGCTCTGGTACACACAGATCAAAATGGCTTTGTGCCGGCCTGGAGGACCTCACTCAACCTGCGCCATTTCTTCCGAATAGCAACTTATTCTACATGTGCATGGTCGGGGGCAGGCTATCTCGTACTTGATCTCGAGAAAGCTTTTGATTCCCTTGAATGGAATTATATGTTTACCACACTTGAGAGGTATAAGCTAGGCCCGCCTTCCTGAAATTAACCCGCCTGCTTTACACAAACCCTATGGTAAGGGTGAAGACGGGTCCATACATCTCGGATACGGTTCCAGTGCGACGGGGGACGAGGCCGGGCTGTCCACTGTCCCCCCTTCTTTTCGCGCTTGCAATAGAGCCACTAGCGGACTCAATAAGGACGCAAATGCAGGAGGGCATAGTACTAGGAGATGGCACACACACAGTATCGCTATATGCGGATGATCTGTTAATTTATCTGCGGGACATCAACAATGTGCCGGAATGTCTAGCCCATATATTATGTGAATTCGCAGCAATATCCGGGCTAAAAGTAAATATCAGTAAGTCAAATCTCTATGCCTTTGGCGCAGGAACCCCAGACCCAGGCCTCGTCCTCAACGGAGAGAGGGTAAAGTGGAGTGGAGACACATTCCGCTATCTGGGAATCCGGATATATCGCCAGCCTCCTGACCTTTTTGACGGTAACCTGAGCAGGACGCTAACGGCCATCAAATCCCAGATGCAATTCTGGGGCACACTCCCCCTCGCAGTGTCGGGCAGAGTTGCATTGGTGAAAATGGTGGCCCTACCTAGGTTTTTGTACTATTTTACCAACCTACCTGTCTATATACCGGCCTCCTTTTTCGCTACGCTGGAAAGGATGGTCAGAGACGTCATATGGGGCCCCAGTCGACAGAGTGGCGATTAAGAAACTGTATTTACCCACTGACCAGGGGGGCCTAGCAGTGCCCTGTCTCGAACATTACTTACTGGCGGTGCAACTCCAATGGATTACCAGATGGATGGCAGACCGTCAACGCGAAGATACCGTGACTACATGCCCACCGCTTTCACGGTCCCAAATCCTCCAGCTCTTCCATCCCGGCACACGAATGCGACCTCCAGAATCTTTGTGGTTGAACTTGGCACACAAATGCTACAGGCGGAGTCTCTTCATTACCCGAAACATAACCTTTTACGCCCCTGCACTCCCCCAAGAGGGCGCTCCTAAAGGCCAGGGAATACTTACAGCGGTCGAGCTACAACAGTGGCACGAGATGGGGGTACAGACCATGGGAGACCTTTACCGTGAAGGCGCTCTACTTCCCTATGCAACACTGGTAGAAGAAGATGGACTCCCTGCAGGGCAATTTCTTCTGCACCGGTCGTTGTTGGCCACACTTTCGGTGCGATGGGGTGACCTAGCCACAGAGCCGGCCACACACCTCACAATACAATACCTACACGTAATGGGACAAGGCAGGCACCTAACGCGATGGTTCGCAGCCTCGCTGCGCCAACATACGGCGATAAAGTTAGACCTCCTCAGACATAAGTGGGAGTGCGACCTGGGTAAACAATTCTGGGACAAGGAATGGGGACAAGTGCTAGCCAGCCCAATTCAGATCCCTAGGAACATTTACGCCAGCCAAAATCAATAGATATTTTCATCGTGCCGATTCCGCCTGTCCTAGATGTGCTACTCTGGATGCAGATCTGGTGCACATGCTGTGGAGCTGCACCAGCCTAAGCACATACTGGAGAGAAGTAGCGGAAGCGCTGCACAATTGCACCGAGAGAGAGATACCCTTTGACTGGCCGGTGTACCTGCTGCATGGATTCTGCAGATCACGGAACACTAAGGTTACCACCAGGTTCCTGGATCTAGGCATAGTAACGGCCAAAAGGCTAATCACGAAAAGGTGGAAGGCGCCCGATCACCCACACTTTCAGGCTTGGAGACACTCCACGCTTGCATGGGCCAGAGCAGAAGGCATAGCGATCCGGCGTGAAGAAACTATAGGTCTTAGGAAAATACCAATATCTGCACAATGGGAAGCGATCCTAATAGCATTACACCAGCACACTGACCCGTCAGTTCAATCCCCACAGACACCTGACCAGGTCGAGTAACGCCGCGCGCGCGAACTGAGCCTCTGAGGCTCCCGAACACATCAGACCTTCACCTGCTACTACTACACTGGAGCTCCAATGTGTGCATTGGCGGGAGGCCTGCTACCTAAGTAATAGGCGCAGGGGCTTTAGTCGACAGGTCCACGCACACTTGCAGTCACGCGGGGACACTCCAACTCAGCTCCAAGTTCCAAATCCCGCCCCCTGGGTTGTTGAATGCACAGTTTGCCATGGTGATCTGCATAGCTCTGGCCTTCATATGTTCCTTACCACAGGCCATATCTGTAGGCATCATAACAATTCTGGACTCTAAATGATGAGACTGATTAAACGCAACTTATTAGAGTTGCCAGGCCAACGTGTCTATTGGATAAATAACTGTAATGCTCTTATCGCTATGTCAAAATGTTGTAAGATATCCGATGCCATTGATTGCAAACCATGCAGTGCTATTTGTTGCTGTTACATATGGATAAAGAGAAAAACAATAAAATATATTTAAAAAAATAATAATCAGGTGGAGATGGTCTGGCAGGATAAAGATCTGGGTCTGTGTCCTGTGGAGGATCAGTAATGTAGTCCGTCCAAATATCTGGTAACTGTGCATCGTCATCATCAGTGTCACCTGTGTGAAAATGAGGTGGAGGACACTGACTAGGTGTAATCTGTAATGGATCAAGCTGTGGAGGAGAGGGAGGAGGAGGGGGAGATGGGAGTGTATGGAAAGGACTAGTGCCTACACTCTTTTTCTTGAGAGGGATTTTGCATGGGTTATGATCCTCAGAAAGCTTTTGCTTAGATGGTGTTTTAACCTGGATATGGCCCGTGTCAGGGTGAATATACAGCTTTTTCTGTTTTGGATCTAGTTTAGGAGGTACTGTTTCAATGTTTGGATCCGGTTGTGTTGTAGGCAAGTCTTTGCTTTTCGGTACCGAAGTTTTCGGAGTCGAGCCGGAAAGGCCTTTCGGGGCCAAAGGTTTCGACTCCGAGGGATGTTTCTTGGGTTTCAGTGTCGAAGGTTTTGGTTCCGAAGATTTCGGTTCGGAACCCATCTTGGCTTTAGAGCTCGAAGATGTCAGCTCGGAAGTGGGCTTCGGCCGACTCGGTCCCAGGCCAGAAGGCTTTTTCAGAGAGTTTCGGTGCCGAGCCATGAGACAGAGCGTTGGAAACCTCTTCTCGGTGCTGACCTTGGCCTTGAGGCAGAGGTGGTGCCGAAGCCTTAGATTTCTTAAGGATGGTGGGAGGGGGGGAAGAAGGTGTCTTTAGTACTCACGTCCCTTTGTCCCTGCGGCACATCATCGTCCTTGAGGTCAATCTGTAAGTCTGATCCAGAGTCAGACGCAGCTGAATGCATTTCCTCCTCTGCCGCTGATACCTCTTCTTGTTCGGAGTCTTTGCGGAAGAGGTCCGGTGTAACGTCCAACCGCTGCATCTCTCGACGTCGAGGCCAACGATCACAGAGAGTTTTCTTTGATCTGAAGGAGCTGCACGCATCGCAGTCTTGCTCTTTGTGCTCGGGGGACAAGCACAAGTTACACACCGGATGAGAGTCCGTACGCGGATATTTCGCGTGGCAAAGGGGGCAGAATTTAAATGGAGCCCGTTCCATCGGCAAGGAGACGAAAGGACGCGGATGGGCCGGAAGGCCGCCCGCAGATCTTCCTGTCGAAAAGTCGAAGTTGGTTGAAGTTCGAATCGAACCGTGGAAAGAGAAAAGCGTTCGAAAACAATACCATCGAGGTAGAGGGAGTACGCACCGAGGGGGAACCCGTGGGAACGATTCAGAAGCGGAGCGCAGCAATACCCGTCCGAACCCGATGGCGGGAAAAAACTATCTAACAATGGAGTCGAAGCCCATGCGCACTATCACCGAAAGGAGGAGTCACCTACCTCGTGACTGGAAAGACTTCTTCGAACAAAAACAACTTGCAAACATCCGGACCCAACACTAGATGGCAGGAGTATGCAAAGCATGTGAATCTACAGCTCTATATGCCTCGAACATATATACATATATAAAATTACATAAAACATAAAAAATATTAACAAATCTAAAGCAAAATATTAAATATAGTTGCAGCGTCAGGTGCGCCAGTTGGAGACAGACAATAAGCTTATTCTTGCCAAGCTGGACGATCAGGAGGGCCGCTCACGCCGCAACAATATCCGCATAATTGGTGTGCCGGAAAACGCGGGTGGGCCTGACCTGGATCTCTTTGTAGAAGACCTCATCCAAAATCACTTGCAACCACGAGGACTGTCGAATTTCTTCTCCGTGGAAAGAGCGCACCGTATACCGGGAGGTAGACCCCGACCGGGTGCCCCCCCCAGACCAATTCTAGCGCGCCTCTTCAATTTTCGAGACAGAGATGCTGTATTGCAGGCGGCAAGAAAGGCCCCAACACTCCGCTTCAAGAATCACGAGATCACGCTCTACCCGGATTACACCGCTGCAGTAACTAAACAAAGACGCAGTTTTCTAGAGGTCAAGAAAGAGCTGAGGACCAGAGAACTTAAATACTCTATGCTGTTCCCGGAGAAACTGAGGGTGGATGCGGAAGGAAAAACATGGTTCTTTGTCACACCGGAGGAAACTCGAGAATGGCTGGACGGATGGCGCCCGGCAATAAAGCCCGGGAAACAAAGAGCCCAGCAGCCGCATCAGCGCCGGGAGTTGCAAAGGTCAAGATCCACTGAATCCAGCGACAAAGGGGACTGAGTTAACGCGGACTATTGTTAGCGACTAATTGGCAATCGCACACGCTAACAACTATCCCTCCCCTAAAACATGAAGGCTCGCTGAGCACACGACCCACATACCAAGGCCCAATATCGAGAATCCCATGGTACACCGGCGTTCATTGTACTTTCAGACCAGATGCAACCGCTGTGTTGCAACACTTGATAGGGGGCCTCCGAGGATCACGGACAGACTCTCACCCCCCACGCAAGTACTAGTTATGGGGAAAAAGCACTCTGCTCAGTTGGGGTGGCGGGTAGTTGGGGGACCGCCGGGCAGGGAGGCAGGGAGGAGGGTGGGAAAAGAGGGGTTGTTCTTGGTTTTTAGTTTGTTTTCGTTTAGTTTTTTAAATGGCATTCATGATGACCGACTAAGGTGGACACCGCAATCAGTTTCGCACCTCCCACAAGGCTACACATATAGATGGCGCACACTAGTCTACCAGTAGACACCACGGATAATCCGCCCCAGAGCCCCGAGGGGTCGCCCCCTCCTTTCACGGTACTGTCATGGAACGTGAATGGTTTAGGAGACAAGATTAAAAGGGGATTGGTCCTCCAATACATAAAGCGTAGGGGTCCAGCGATTGCACTCATACAAGAAACGCACTTGACGGGCTCAGCTACCAAAGCCCTGGATAGATGGGGGTACAAAATGGCAGCCCACTCGGAATTCACCCCCGGCTCTAGAGGGGTGGGAATACTGGTCAAGAAACGCTTCCCACTGATATATTCCGCATCCAGCACAGATGATCAAGGCCGCTTCGCAGCGCTGACATGCCACTGGGAAGGGCGACCATACAACTTGGTCTCAGTGTATATCCCACCGACATTGCATCAAGCGACCCTCCCAGCATTAGGTACATTTTTGCTATCACTGCCACAAGGAGAAATCATTATGGGGGGAGATTTTAATGCCGTAATAGACGCATCGATTGATAAACAACCACCCAGAGACCCCGGTAGTACAAATCTTAAATTAACGGACTTCATTGACGCCATAGGCCTAGTGGACGTCTGGAGAACCAAGCACCCACAAGACAGGCAATACACGTATCACTCAGAGGTACACAATAGCCTCTCTAGAATCGATTACATGTTTACGATAGCAACTGGGATGGAGCGGGTTGCCGTGATTCAACACCTTCCCCGGGAATATCAGACCACTCGCCCTTGTACATGGCATATATGTCCCACAATACCATACGACGGCGGATATTCCCAATACACCCGGGATATCTTAAAAATGGTAAGATAGATAAGGGACTACGCAGAGCCACAAAGCACTACTTCACCGAGAACGAACACTCAGTGTCTTCCCCTTTAATACTGTGGGAAGCCTACAAAACAGTACTACGCAGTCATGCGATCTCGCTAATAGCCGGACACAAGAAGTCACAGAGGCAACATGTAGAAGACTTAGAACGGGAGGTGGCCGAAGCAGAGGCGAATCATGCGCTTGACATCACAGATGACACGACTCACAGGTTAAGCTTAGTGCAGCAAGAATATAAAGCACTCGCGTATGAGACGGCAAAAGCCAAGCTTACAGCTACACGAGAAGTCATTTATGAAATGGGTGATAAGGCGGGTAAGCTCCTCGCCTGGTTGGATAAAAAGGACCGGGCCAGTAGATGGATAGCTCAACTCCGTTTAGAGAATGGGGACATGGTCTCGGACCCACAACAAATAGTGGACACGCTAGCCCTGCATTATGAAGCAATATACACCCCCACGGCTACGTGTACAATGGAGGATAACCTAGCCCTCCTCAAAGACATTCGCATGCCCGCACTGCCACAAGACGACGCCCTAGAGCTTGATGCTGAGCTGACGGCTGATGAGCTCGCATTAGCAATTCGGGCACTCCACACGGGGAAAGCCCTGGGGCCCAACGGCATTCCGGTGGAGCTCTACAAAAGAATGGCGACTCAACTTACGCCACACCTACTCAATATGTTTAAGGCAAGTCTGAAAATGGGAGAGCTCCCCAAGGATCAGCGTCTCGCGACTATAGTCACAATTCACAAAACGGGCAAACCTCCGCAAGAATGCACGTCCTACAGACCAATCTCCCTAATAAACGCTGAGGCGAAAATATTGGCCAAGGCACTGGCAATGCGATTACAGCCATACCTTACCACGTTGATCCACCCGGATCAATCCGGATTCATGCCCAATCGCAGTACGGCCCTAAACCTCCGGAGGCTTCAGGGTGTCCTGGCGCGCAAGGAAACGGTTGCGGAGGATGCAGTTATTCTATCATTAGATGCACGCATGGCATTTGACATGGTCGAGTGGCCATTCCTTTTTGCCGTTCTCCGACACCTGGGCTTTGGACCTAAATTCTGCGACTGGATACACCTCCTATACAATAAGCCCTTAGCACAGGTCGTAGCGAATGGCCGTACTTCAATGGCCTTCTCCCTTGGTAAGGGAACGAGACAGGGATGCCCACTATCCCCACTCTTGTTCGCGCTAGTGTTGGAACCACTGGCGGCTTGGATACGCCAAGATCCGGTTATCAGGGGGCTCAGGTGGACTACGGGATGGGAAGATCGCATATCATTGTATGCAGATGATGTGTTGCTTTACATGACATCCCCATCGCGATCCATAAACCGTTTATTGGATATTTGTGCGGCATATGGCAAAGCTTCAGGGTACACTATTAATTGGTCAAAATCGCTTCTGTACATTCTACATGGCCCGTCACCCAGATTGCCGCGCAATTGCGAAATCCAGGTTGCGGAACAGGGTTTCTTATACCTCGGTATATACATCACCCCTCAAGTCGCACGCTTCACAACAGAAAATCTTATGAAGCCCTTGGCCCGACTCCGCCGTGATGTCAAACACTGGCGCTCATTACCACTTACACTACTGGGAAGGGCGGCCCTCTTTGAAAATGATGGCGCTGCCCAGATTTTTATATATACTACAGAATACCCCCTTCCAGGTCCCCCCTCCTATTTCACATTGATAAATGCGGAAGTAACTAAACTCCTATGGGACGGAGGATCAGCCCGTATTGCCATGGCAAAGCTGGTGAAGGGATGGTACGATGGTGGTATTGCTCTCCCGCATATAAAAACGTACTACTGGGCAGCTCAACTCACGGTAATAAATCAATGGCTCCATGCCTCGCAGGACGACCCGGCATTCCGTATGGACCGGTATCTCCTAGAGCCCGAAGGGATAATGGGGGCACTATATAATAAAGTTAAGAAGTCGAAATACACAGGCCCCACGTCTCACACACTACAAATTTGGCACGCGGCGCAGCGAGCTCTGGGCTGGGAGGGGACTCTCACGCAAGCGACACCACTGTGGGACACTCGGAAGCTGGGGAAGCTGAGAAATACTAAGGGCTTCCGGCAATGGGATCTAATAGGTATCTCCAGGGTGGGAGACCTGTGGAAAAAAGGAGAGGTCGTTCCATTTGCTCAATTACAAACCACCTACAAACTGGCACAGACTGAAGCCTTCAGATACGCGCAGATCCGACATGCACTAATAGCAGCAATCCCGACAGCCACACATCTACCGGAAGCCTCCCCACTGGAGGACAGACTCCTTACAGAGCACCTATCTAAAAAAAACATTTCCTTAACATACCGAAAGATAATAAACAATCAGCAGGATCCCACGGCGGCCCTGAAGGGGAGATGGGAGGCGGACCTGGGGGACCTGGATGAGGACGACTGGTTGGCAGCCCTGGCGTCCCCGAAGGACGTTGCAATACCCTGCACACTAAAACTAGTACAACTAAAAATCTTACACCGCATCTATTACACAAGAACCCTGCTACATAAGATAGGTAGGACGAACACTCCCTCCTGCCTGCGACAATGTGGTGCCGACGGCACCTTCTGGCACACAATCTGGGATTGCCCAATCATCACTCCGTTTTGGGAGGCCATCCTGCGCACGTTGACACAAGTCACTAGGGTAACGCTCCTGCTAGAACCCAAAAGATGCTTGCTCAATATCTGGGAGCCCACAGACCTAAGTCACGCAGACCAGGACTGGGTGACTCTTGGAATGACATTAGCCAAACGTAATATAGCACAACACTGGGGTGCGGAGCTGTCCCCGTCACATCAGCAGTGGTGCCGGGATATGGACCACACGATGGTGACAGAGAAATCGGTATACGTGCACCGGTGCACCGGGGCTGCCCCGCAAAATGGACACGAATATGGGGGAAATGGAATCATTTCCGGGGTGATATTTGTGAACCTCCCCTAGACAGGCAGGACTCAGAAGATAGCAGCTGACGAGGGACACCTAGCTAACCAGGACAAGCTTCATGACACAGAACACGCGATAAACACCAAGGGAGATGAGACACTCAAATGTTGATACATAAGACTTACCGTTGTTGATATGATTTTTGATCATGTATTATGTATGCCATGATACGCTACACCAATGTACTGATTGTTTGTTTGCTTATATCCAAAATGCCAATAAAATATATTATAAAAAAATAAATAAAAAAAAAGAATGTTAAAAAACAAAATTATAAAAAATATATATATATTATATATATATATATATATATACACACACACATACATACATATTTTGAAACAACATTACAAAATATTAAAATCTGGGAGAAATACATATTCTATACCCACTCCAGGTTGTGCAAGAGTTGAGAAAGCGTTGGACGTCAGAAGGGTAACATTTACTATTCCCACTCCAGTCTGTGCAACAGAAGGGAAATAATTATACTCCGCAGGGCAAAAAGTTGCTATTCCCACTCCAATCTGAGCAACAGTAGGGAAAGCGTTGGACTCCGGAGAGTTAACATTTAATATTCCCACTCAAGCCTGTGCAAAAGTAGAAAAATTTGGACTTCGGAGGGGTATATTCACTATTCTCACTCCAGTCTGTGCAACAGTAGGGAAATTGTTGGACTCCGGAGGTGTAAAATCTACTAATCCCACTCCAGTCTGTGCAACAATAGGGAAAGCATTGGAGTTCAGAGGGGTAAAATTTACTATCCCCACTCAAGTCTGTGCCACAGTAGGATAAACGTTGGACTTTGGAGAGGTAACATTTACTATTCCCACTCCTGTCTGTACAACATTAGGGAAAGTGTTGGACTTCGTAGGGGAAAATTTAGTATTCCATATCCAGTCTATGCAACAGTAGGAAAAGTACTTCTCTTCAAACCCAGTACATATATGAAACATAACCTTATTAATTTAATAAAAATATAAAACTCTTAATATAAACGTTAATATTTAACTAGAAAAATCTATAAAAAAGCAATGAATATAATTATTAACCAATTAAATAATCAATTAGAACAAAATGGCCTTTATTACTTAATTAACTTACCACATTATACCCACACAAACCTGGCAGCCCAAACTTAAAAATATAACTAAAATAAATAAATGTAACAAAATTAACATAATTAATAGTTGATTAAATATTAAGTAATACATTAATATGTAATCATTCATTATTTAATCAATTAATTAATTATTCAATAGTTAATGTATAATGTAATAATTAACTTCCCATCATTTAACCCTACAAATTCACCAACCTGCACCTAACAAATAACTTAAAAAGATAATTATTACAACATTTAAATAATTAATAATCAATTAAATATTAAAATATTGTTAATTATTATTTGATAATCACTTAATTTAGTTTCAGTCCTATGTCCCTACAAACCCAGCAACGTGCACCTAACAAATAACTTAAAAAATGTAATTACATAATAATAATCTATTCAATAATCAATAATGAATTAATAATTATTAATTCATTATACTTAATTAACTTCCCACTCTACACCCCTACAAACCTAGCAACCACCAACAGCAATATAAATTACTATTATAATTACATTAGAAATTATAAATCACTTAACATTACAAACTATATTTAAAAATATTATTAACAATTATACAAACAATAATAACCCAAAACATTAATATATCAACTAACACACATAAAGATAATTAAAAAACAATCTTTTTTCTAACTATAATATTGAAAACGATATTTACAACTATATTCTTGAAAAAAATATTACTTACCTAAAAAATCGATATTCTTGACAATATTAATGCATCACGATATTGTTGTGTCGCAATATTTTTTTCCGATATTTCTGCATTGGATATTTCAAACTCAATATTTTCTCCAAACACCAAAGAGTAGCTAACAAGAAATATATCAATTTGCGAGAGCAAGTTATTAGGGGCAGAATAAAAGGTATAGCCAGAATACTTAGACCGACAACTCTGCCATACGTCTATCACTGCATAGGACGCCATTATCTGTCTCAAGACATCCCTAAGGTGCTGCTTCGCTTTAGAAGTTACACTCAGTCCTCCGAGGTGCGAGGAGTCAAGACCAGAATGAAGAGTAATGTTAAAGTCACCACAAAGTATCATTAGCTCAGGCCAAAGATGAAATTCCGCCAACAGCCTATTAAAAACCATGGGATCGTCCTTGTTGGGACCGTATGCTATGCGCACCGTGAATCTTACGTTTTCCAGGGTAATATTCTTAATAAGCCATCGGCCATTCAGGTCTGAGCTCTGGCCTCCCATGACCCAACTCTTATCTTGAACCAGGAGAGCCACTCCCAGTGCTGCTGAAGTAAAGCAAGCCGTAAAGAGAACTCTATAACCCAAATCAACCAGCAACGAGATTTCCAGCCTCGATAAATGAGTCTCTTGTAGACAAACAATATGCGTACGTAGATAGAGGAGATCCTCCCTGTTAGTTTACGTTCGTGGGATGCTTTGATGCCGTTACATTACAATAAAGACCCCCATCGAAAATAATCCAAAGCTAGAAAAAGAAAAATCAATTCAGCCAAAGACCAAAAACCCAAATTAACCAATGAGGGAAAGAAGACACAGTGACACAAAGAGACTGACATATGCCCTTTCTTTTAACCTCCTAATAAACAAAATGTATAAGTGATAACAAACATCCTCGTAATTACTATATCCACTCCAAAGGAGAGAAGGAGGGAATAAGAAAAAAGGAGAAAAATAAAGGTAAAAGATGAGAAAAGAGAAATGTCAAGAACCAGTGTGATAGATTAAGGGCCTGAGTACAAGTTTGGCGGTCATGGTACCGCCGTCGAAACTGCGTATGGATCACTGACGCCCAGTTGGCGGTCCAACCGCCCTGTTACGATGCATGCGGTTTCACAGGTGAAAGACCGCTGCGGTCCTGCTGCCGCAGCCAGGAAATCTCAACTGCGGCGGCGGTGGAATAGGCCAATGCGTCTGTCAGAGGGTGCACCGCCAGTGTTACCGCTGGCCCAATCACAATGTGCTTTCCTGCTGACGTGAATGTGGCGATCAAACTTCCACATCTGAGCTGGAGGAAAGGGAGGCATTTAAGGCTAAAACTCACCTGTACACGGCCTCAAACGTTCTGTGCCAGCATGGAGCCGATCCCACACGTCCTGCCGCTGCTATTCCTGCTTGATGACATCCAAAACCAACACTTAACCGTTTCCATCGACTCCTCAGCAAATAGATGCACCGTCATTGACATGTCAAGGGGTTTGGGGTCCCTGGGACAAATCTATTTTGTGGGCCCCTGTTCGGAATAGTTCTGAATGTATGATCCAATTACAGCTATATGATACCCTCTTTGGCCAGGTCACTGACACTGCACTCTCCCAAAGTCGACATGTGTTTACATCTAATAATCAGGAATAATGAAGTGTGCATTAAATTGTCACACAACAGCACCTCCTCATCAATAGCACAGCTATTAATCTCTGTAACACTCTCACATTGCTAATATGCTAGGTCCTGTTGTGATATCAAAGATACATCTGCATGGATGTGTCATGAAACTGAAATACACCTTCTCTGCTAAATCTCTGTAATGGACTCTCACGCATCACACACATTAAAAGGTAATGTCAGGTAAATGGGATTCCAAATATTCAATGTGAGAAGCATTCAAAGGTCACAATGTAAAGACTCTCTGACAAATAGGTTTGCCTCTAACACGGGGACCCCTGAAAGGCTGGGGCCCTGGGCCACATTCAACTTTGCACATGCCTCAAAACCTCTTTGTGCACAGGACCTGTGGCTTGAAGTATATGAGGGACAACCAACAGCATAACCAAGTGCCATGCATATGTGGGAAATGTGTAAATGCAAGTCATGAAAGCAAACACAGCAGTAACAGCATTTCTCTCATATTCAGATAAAGTAGGTGTAAGGTACACACACGAAAATGGACACATGTCCATAAGATTTCTAAAAAGGTATGGTCATTTAACACCCTCCATGTGTGGATAAACAAATAACTAACTTGCACACATCAAACACATATCCAACCTACATCATACAGAGAAGTGCAAGCTAAATGATGTTGACATTGGCCAAGCCAAGTTGAAATACTTACCATATGAAATTACAACCCAATGTAATGTCTGTCCCAATTCGACATCATCTCACATATCCATCCATTGACCATTTCTCCTTGTCCTGTGTAACTCCAGCACTGGTTCCAAGGTCAGATAATACTGACCACTTTAAATAGCTCATCCATCAGGGTGAAACAAACACAACTGTAGTCACACATCCCAAAGTATCCAATAACATTAAATAGTCAGAAAAGTAATGGCAGGATTAATGTGTTCTAAACCAAGCAAAGTTTTTTAGGATTGTATCGATTTTTATTATTGGATAAGGATACAGCATAATCATTCGCCTACATCCAACAGCCAGCGAAGAGGAGAGGGAATAAGGAGGTAAAGAATATAGGGTTTTAACAAAAATAAACATCCAAGAAAATAAATAAAACAAAACATACCATGCTCACACAATGCTGCAATTATCAATTCCTGTCCCACCCCCCACCGTGCAAGGGGATTAAGTATCGGTCTGCGTACCGGACGTGAGGCGTAGGACTCACAAATAGATTGGACAAGACAGTTCTCTGAAAGTGGTAGACAAATATTTCAAACAAGGGCCCCACATTTTCTCAAACTTAGGTAAAATATGATTTACAATTGCTGTCAATTTCTCCATACTAAGCAAGTCCCAGAGCTTGTGTGTCCAATCTGTGTGTGTAGGTACAATATCCATTCCCCATCGTGACGGCAAGAATTGCTTCACAGCGCACAATGCCAGTGTTATGGCCCTCCCCCTTGTTGTATTCCGCTTTAGGTGTCCGTATATAGGTTTTCCTGAATCATGTCCTTATATAGGCACAATTCGCATTGCCCTTATATAGGCATAGAATCCCAGTCCTTATTTAGGCATTAACCGTGCACTCCAAATACAGGCATGGTCACTGACATCCGTCCACCCTAACGACACAACGAGTTCTTAGAAACCAGACCCTTAAGCTCGGGAGTTCCCTAGCACAGGACTATTGATTTCTCCAAGAACTCATCTATTATGTATGAACCGTTATACCTTAAGGGTTCATTCCTGACGTCTTCCTCTGTCCGACTTCACGTCAATGCTAACATTCTGAGGCACCTATCAGGTATAAACATACCTTTCCTCGCCCAAGCAAGTCAGAGGAGACCTCGACTTCAGAGGAGCCCGTATCCCGGCCTGACGCACTGAGAAGACGCTGTCATTCCTGCTAGCAGAAGAATCCAGCTTCCAGTGTTCTGACTCCCTTCGCGGGGTGTGAGAGTTCGAGTCCGGGAAGGAGATTCCCACCTCTCTCATTCTCAAGGTATGGAGCTGACTAGAACCTAGAGGGACTCTTGGCATACTATACTTAACATACTCTTAGTATACCATACTAGAGAATACTCCACCTACTTCTTATCTTTCCCTACACCTAGACTAGGTTAGGTACATTGGGGTAGAACTAGCTTAGAGGCGCATCGTATGAATACTCGCATTTTAGCTCATGTTATTTATGTACGTGAATATATGCTAAAAGATAATGCTAGCGCAGTATTATTTATTTCTACTGCTTACGCTGTACATTATTTATCTTGCATACTGTCTTGTGATCATAACAGCACATATCTCTTACACGAGAAACAAGACTGTTCAATAAAACCTCTTTATTGAAACGCCCGTCTTTCCTTTCTGTGTAACTCTGTAGAAACTAAGCATGCACGATTGACTGAGTGAAACTGTTATCTATTGTTTCCACGATTCTGAGACGTGTTCCGATTCTAAAGGAAACAAAGTGGTCATGTTTATGCGGTTGCCAGAAACTACTCCCTTCTTGTTCTCAAGGAGTTTCTAGTGGCCTCTGAGCTAGCTGGCACAAGTAATTAAGTTTAATATACTCGATAGGGACATACCGACCTCAGTCCTATGTCAAGCCTATAGGTTATATTATTCCAATGCGCAGAGCCTATTAGGGAAATAGGAACTACACTACACCCTGGGGGAATCTAGTGGGTACGTTAAGGCATTGGGCAGTCCCAGTAGGCTGTAGCTAGGGAAGCGGGGCAATTCGGTGTTGAACATGTGATCGATATCTGTAAGAACCTCCGACCAGTAACGATGCAGCTTGGGGCAATGCCATAGTAAATGGGATAGTAGGCCAGAATGGCCGCAGTGACACCAACATCCATCAATACTCCCCCTCTTTCACCTAACTAACCGGGAAGGTGTATAGTACCAATAATGAACAATCTTGAGGAGAGTTTCCCTCCCCTAGACTCTACTGGCCGAAGTGCGGGCTTGATGCAAAATGTCGGACAATTCCCTATGGTGAATTGGCGCTCACACTCCATCTCCCACCGCGTTCTGGCTGGCAAAGTCAAGGGCTTGGCAGATAGATTCAAAAAGGCATAAATGTCTGACAGCAGGCATCGGTTATCCCGCCTTGACAGTAGCCAGCGTTCAAATGGGGTGAGCAGTCTACTTGCGTGAGGCCGTATTGACGGATGAGTCACCCAATGAGGAATGGCGATATAATGGCAGTGTTCCGAGTCCGGAAGCCCGAAGTCCCACTGGACCCTTGGGAGCTCCAACAAATCCTGTGCGTCAAAGAGGTCTCCTATGCGTTTGCAATTTGCCTCCTGCCACTGGGAGTATGCAGCTCAATGCAGTGCCGGTGGAAAATCTGCGTTCCTTATCAATGGGGTATGCAGCGAGATAGGAGTGGAAAGGTGTTTAGGAACACAAAGTTTATCCCAGACCCCAAACGCGGCCCTGACTACCAGGGAAATATACACTTCCAGTGGGTGGTTTTGTCACGTAAGCCACGTAATTTTCCATATATGGATCCCCGCCACCGCCTGGTCCAGGAAGCACCAGTGTTTCTCTGTATATGGACCCTGCCATTCCACTAGGAACCGCAGCTGAGCTGCCTGATGGTAGCGCAGTAAGTGTGGTACGCCCAATCCACCCATAGCCACCGGGAGATATGTACGTTCCCAGGCCATTCTGGCTCACTTACCACCCCAAATGAAGGATTCTTTGGAGGCCTGGAGTTTCTTCAACGTGGAAGGGGACGGATATGATATAGGATCTTAGGCAAGAGGGACATTTTGGCAGTGGCTATGCGCCCCGACCAGGAGAGGGGGCCCCCATGCCAGGACTGAATTAGTGATTGCACCGTAGCCAGCAGAGCAGCATAGTTATGTGACACAGATTATTCTATAGTGGAAAACTGTTAGGAGATTCCCTGCACGGCCCATGAGAAGGGGAATGTCGTCGCCAGGTATGCCTGTTCATCCCGCGGGACAGTGAGAATTACTGGGATTTGGTGGCATTCACCTTAAAACCTGATGCCTTCCCAAATAGTGTAAGTTCCTGTAACAAGGGGGGCAGCGACTGGTGAGGCTTTGTAATAGCTGGTAGTACATCGTCTGCGTACAACGCTATCTTATGGGATTGGCCACTCATCCAGACCCCTTCAATGAGGAGGTGTCCCCGAATGCGCTCCGCCAACGGCTCCATATATAGCGCAAACAAGAGTGGGGAGAGGGGGCACCCTTGGCGTGTTCCCATAGAGACAGGAAAGGGGGGAGACAGCGAGCCATTGATGCATACGAGCGCCACTGGATCTGCATAGCTAGCAAAAAATCCTTTGGCGAAACCGGGGACCCAGGCCGACAGCCTCTAGTACCAACCGCAGAAAGAGCCAGTGCACCTGGCCGAACGCTTTTTCAGCGTCGATCGATATGAACAGCGTGGGAATCTGAGAACGGTTAGTTTTATCGATTACGTGAAATAGGCGCTTCATGTTATCCACATAGGTGTGCCCGAGGATAAAGTCTGATTGGTCAGGGTCTACCAACCCAGGCATATACCATCCAAGTCTGTAGGCAAGGAGCCTGGTGAATATTTTAGCATCCACGTTTAGTAATGATATGGGGCGGTAGGAGGTGCAGTGCTGGGGGTCCTTCCCCGGTTTAGGCAAGACTGTGTCACGTCATGTCTGCCTTCAGCAGTGCTGCTGTGGGTTCTGACAATTTTGTTAGAGGGGTCTGCTCCCAGTATGCGGAACAGTGCGTGGGGAGTAGAGGCTCTGCGCTATATAGCTGGGCATAGAACCGGACAAATTCCGCCGCAACGTCTTCATCTTGTGTCAGAAGACGCTGAAAGTGATCTACTAGGGCAGGAACGGGATCGGCATGGATCTGCGTGCGTAGTCCATGAACCAGGAGCCTTCCAGCCGTGTTGTCCCCTGCATAATATCTTTGCTTCGTGCGATGTAGAGCGTATTCTGCTGAGTCCATATCAAGAGCCCTAACCTGTTTCCTAGCAATGGTAAGTTGCCATCTTACCCTGTGGGAGCCTGCCTGTCTATGCAACTCATCCAATTCTCTCACTCGCGTCTCTACCTCTATGTGTTTGGCCCTTCGTTCCCCTTTGAGCCACGCCGCTATAGCTATGTAGGTCTCCCTCACCACCGCCTTGAGTGTCCATAAGGTTGCTACTGAGGTATGGGGTGTGTCGTTGATTTCAAGATATTCTGTAATCAATCCCTTCACTTCTTTAATTGGGGGGGCATAGAATAATAGTTTAGGATTAAGGCACCACATCCTAGATCCTGGGCGGCTATTAGGAAGGTGCAATGTAAGATTTAAATAGGTGAGTGGTCCGAGATGGAGGCCACCTCTATGTCTGCCTGGGTCACCGCCGGTAAGAAGGGGGTAGATACTAAAAAGTAGGCGATTCTGGCATAAGACTGGTGTGCAGCAGAAAAAAAGGAGTAAGATCTCATGGAGGGGTTCAATGACCTCCAAGCATCCACCAATCCCGCATCTGAAAGCCATTGAAGTCCCTGCGGGGAAAGTGCTCTATTGGACCTGCTCTTTGAAGGGGCCGATCCAAAAGGATGTTAGGCACCACGTTAAAATCCCCACCTATCAGGACTCTGGCATCTGGTGTAGTAAGGATGGTCCCAACAGCCTGGCGGATGTAGGGTTCCTGGTGATTATTTGGTGCATAAAGACGGGCAATTGTGAAAGTGTGTTCATGAAGGGAGATCCGCACAGACAACATGCATCCCGTGATTTCGGAGTGTACCTAGAGAACCTGCCTCTGAAAGTGCGTGGACACTAGAATCACTACCCCAGCTTTCTTTCCCGGTCCCACGGACCAGAACCGACGGTCGAACCATTTCGACCGCATGCGTCCCCAATCCTTTTTAAGCAGGTGTGTCTCTTGTAGGAGGTATATTTCGCACTGTGCAGCCTTCAATTAGGACAATAATGCTATTCTCTTCACTGGTGCCTTCAGGCCCCTAACGTTGAGACTAACTGTCTTCACCATATGGAACTGGAGGCAATATCAGCTGTAAGAGCCCAGCCAGGGTAGAGGAGCGCCCGCCCGTCCTATAGAGATGGTGAGGTGTAACAGTGTTGCATATTGCTAAAGCACGAGAGCATATGTAAGAGGAACTAAACATATAAACTTGAATAACAGAGTCACCAATTGGTGAAGAACAGTGAGTTACGTAGTACGGGTCCATGCCGTCGGTCATCTGTGTCGAGTCACAAGAGGGTGGAGGGTGGCAGGAGTCCTCCGCCACACCTTTTCAAACAGACATCAAAGACAAGGCAGACCCAGTGTTCACGCTTGTGGAGCCAGTGTCAGCAAGAGCAGCTGGGGGACCAATATAGTCAAAAGCTAAACGTTCATCGACCGCCAAGGTGAGCGTGTAGTTGTGGGGTTCCCATCTTCAATCCAGTCACTCATCCGCCCGCTCTGGGGACTGGTCCCGCCCAGTGAGATTCTGCAGGAGGGCCAATCTCTCCCTAAGGCTCTCCGTCGTGGTCGGTTTCCTCAACTTCTTATGTGAGTGGGTCTTAGATCGCTTCCGAGAATCTGGCCCCCTGGAGGGCCCAGGGGAACCCTGAAACTGCATGGGGTCCCCTTGCTCCAAATCCAGCGTCAGGATCGCCGCCACCTCTGGGGGCATACAGACAATGTGTGTTTCTGTCCCAAACAAAAACAAGGCGAAAGGGGTGACCCCCATCTGTATCGCACACCCTTATCTCTCAAGAATTCGGTCACTGGCTTCATATTGCGGCCTCGTTGCAACTTGTTGGGAAGAGGTCCTGGAACAGGCGGACTTTTATCCCCTCAAAGGAGATACGAGGCTGGTCTCACACTGCGTTCATGATAAGTTCCTTCTGGTGATAATTATGGAGACATGTGAGGATGTCCTGCGGGGTTCTGGGAACTCAAGAGGGACGTCCTGCTCTGTGCACACAATCAAGAAGGAGCTCCTTCTCTGCCAGCTCCGTGACAATGTGGCGGAAGAATCAGAGTACATAGTCTTCCAGACGGCCCGCATCTGCCTGCAGTGAAATGCTCTTAATTCTAATGTTGGATCTACGGGATCTGTTCTCAAAGTCCTTCAGATGATAATTGAGATCGACATTGCGGTCATTAAGTTCAAGAATCTCGCTGCGGCATGCCTTCAGTTCCTCTTCTCTGGAATCAGCAGTCTTCTCCACCGAGTCCACTCGCTGTTTCAGGTCACCCATTTCACGCCATTGGTCCTTAACTTCCTTGGACATCTCCATCTACAGGGTTGCTATGTCCTCCCTCATGGTGCTGAAAAAGGATTCCACAAATCTACGTGTAATCGGGGCCTCTTCACCTGTGTCTCGGTCCCCAACAGGCCCTGGGGGAGAATGGCCAGGCGAAGCCAGGTCTGCAGTCGATCCCATCCGCTTAGAGGAGCTCTTGACGAGGAGATCCTTTATGGTGGGATCCTTTTTGATTCTAGCGGACACCATCTCCGCCACTCGGTAGTCTCAACCTACATGGACGCCCTCCCACTAGGCTGCCTCTGAGCTCCAGCGGCTGGGCGTACTGTAACCAAGAAGGGGGGGGGCAGTGTGCCCCAAGGATTCAGCAAGTCCTCAAGGGCCAGGGGGCCACTGGCCTCTTCCGGCAGGGGCAATCCAAAGCTGCACTGCTCCTCACACAGTCACCGCGACAAAGGTTGGGCCGGGGTCGCCACTCCTGCACCCTCAGCCAGGTCCCCAGTCATCGGGGCACACAAGCAGCAATCTCGTACCCCTCTCCTCACAGCCGAGGTCCCTCACCGTTGGGCGCCTTCCTGTCTCTGGACCCGTCGACTCCACACCACTCCTACCGTCGGGGAGGCTGCAGACTTCCACTTCACGGCCCGGGATCCACCTGGCAGTCACTCCTACCCTCTCCGTCGTCCGACTCCCTCCTCGCTGTTGCTCATGCCCCCACCTCTTCACAGCTGGGAGCTTCCGCCAGACACCCGGACCTCTCTCCTTGCCGAGCCGCTCTTTTCGTGTGGAAGGAGGAGGCCCGTCCTCCTCATGTACTCGACACGGGCTGCCTTCCAAGGGGGGAGGCACTCACTGCCAGGGCTGCCTTGTTATCCCTGGGCCCACTGCCTCCATCCCACTCCTGCCATCTAGGAGGGCCCCGGGCCTCTTCTGTACAGCCGCAGGGTCCACATGCAAAAGGGCGCCTCACAGCCAGGGCTCAGGAGCCGCAGGCACCAGTCTATGCTTTTCTGCCCAAGCGGAGTCCTCTTGGTGCCGGGCACCGTTTCGGGCCGTGCACTCTCTCAGTTCCGCTCCTTCATGGCAGCAGAGGTGACCAGCCGATGCCCCTGGCCCCCTCCTCGCAGCACCGGCATCTCCAAACTAGCTAGGCTCCCCGGGTCCTCTGATTGTCAGGCAGGCGCAATCGAGCTCCGCAAGGTTGCTCCTACACGGGCGCCATCTTGGACATGCCACCAACAAAGTTTTTTATCTCTCCAAAATAACCACGAGTAGACCAAAGGCCAATGGCCAGTCCATGCACACATTGTGTGGTCCAGCACACTGCTGTGCCACTAAACTTGACCTTCATGACACAGGCAGGGGAACCTCCCCAGAAAGGGGCATCTAGTGGACAGTCCAGGCACCTAAATGATGTCACTTGGGAGGGGTGGGGTCGGTATTGGTAGGGGTGGATTTGGTTTTGTGAGGGGTGGTCCTGACTTTGGGAGGGGTATCTTTGCTTTTGGGAGGGGTTTTGGTCTTCTCAGGGGTACGCCTGGGCTTAAGGGTGGGGGGGGATCAGTTTTCACAGGGTTGGAGTGGGATGTGGAAGGAATGGGTTGGGGTGTGGAAGGGGTTCTTTTAGCTTTGGGAAAGGGGGGTCGGCTTTGACAGGGGTAAGGGCAAGGGCAAATAACACGCTTTCACAGGAAAATGGGCAGGATGTTCGGCAGGGAGTAGGGGTTGGGAGGTAGAGGGAGTGGAAGTGTCAGGTGTGGGTGTTGTTGGTGCAGGTGTCCGTGAATCTGACGTATCTTGTTTGTGTTTTGTAGGTGTCTGTTGTGTAGGTGAGTGTGGGAGTTTGCGGTTGTTGGCGGTGTGGACGTGTTGGGTATGCTGGGTTTTGTGGATGGGTCTGCAGGTGTGGTGTCTGGGGGAGTTCTGGGGGTGGTAGACGGTTCTGAATACTGTGGGTGCGGGTGTGCTGTCTGGTGGAATGTTGGGTGTTGGGGATGGCTCTGTGGGTGCGGTGACTGGGGGAATACTGGGGGTAGTGGATGGGTCTGTGGGTGCGGGTGTGGTGTCTGAGGGAATGCTGGGTGTTGGGGATGGGTCTGTGGGTGCCGGTGTGGTGTCTGGGGGTATGCTTGGGGGTTGGTGGTGGTGAGCGGGGTGAGTGGTTGCGTGCTTCTGTGATTTGTGGTGTTTCTGTTTGCATGTGCGGCTTGGTGCTGTTGAAGTGTGTTCTTGCGTATATGTAAATGTGTTTGGGACAGGCATGGGAATAGGGAATTAGGATGGGGAAGAGGCAGGAGGTTGGGTGGAAGTTTGGGATAGGTGGAAGGATGCATTCAGGGAGGAGGCCAGAGCCTGAAAGGAGCTCTGTGGGCCAGACATAGCACTGTGGATGCCTTCCAGGTAGGCCACCATCTGTTTTAGATGACTGCCTTGCCCCTGAATGGCATTCAGTAGTGCTGTCTGCCCTACATAGATATGTCTCAGGAGGTCAACAGCCTCCTCACTCAGGGTAGGCGGTGTTACAGAGGCAGGGGCTGAGGTGCCTGGAGCGAAGGAGACAGTTCCACTCCTAGGGGAGTGGGCCCGGCCAACTAGGTGGGGAGCAACAGGGAGGGTGGAGATGGAAGGGGGGTGGTGGACAAGGATGTTGTGGGTACTGTTTCTGTGTGTTCCGCCACCACTAGGGAGTGTCCACTGGAGCCTGACTTGGAAGATGATAACGTTCAGTCTGTGTCCTCTGTGGCACTCCCCTCACCCTCTGGGCCACTGGCTCCTTTGGTATGTGTCGTGTCACGACTGGAGCCACTGTGGCCAGCTGCTACCCCAACGATGTTGGCCCTGTCTCCTCTTCTTGCCTGGGATGATGCTGAAATGGCATTTAAAATAGGGTTATTGCATGCGCCATAACACACTGGACCAAGAGCTTTGACCACAGAACATTACTAAACCGCACAGAAGACTCCAGGTACAAGGTCCACTAAAGTGGCTTCAACATTAGCAGGAGTACATGCATGCATGCTACATGATCTGTAAACAGTTGCTCTCAGTAAAGTCATAACCACGTACAGCTCCAATTGCATGAGTGAACACCATCCTCATGTATCTAGTAGGATAATTGATCACCTTGTATAATTTGTCCCTTCTAGTATACCATAGTGTCCTGATGCCATCGAAAATCATGGCAATGACAAACTCATCCCTACAGATTCAACACAAGACCTTGCAATCAGCAAATGGTTAGATACCTAATACCACATCATGATGAAATGATGGTCAAGTAATACAGGTGCGTTCGGCACCGATCGGAGGTAGAGGGCGGGAGGGGGGGAGGGACGAGGGGGAAGCGGCTATTAATTTTTTTTATTAAAAACTTACCTTTTCGCTGCTTCCTTGCCCGTCTCTCCTCTGTAGTCTTCCCTCGCTCGGCCACAGGAAGCACACCCAGGCTCCCAGTCAGCCAATCACAACGCTGCCTTAGCAGCGTTGTGATTGATCTGAGCGCTGTTTTTCGGTGCTCAGACAGTGACTGGAGGCCCGGGCATGTTCTCCACATAGAACATGCGAAGTGCGCAAGACTGTTTTGGGCGGCCTGAGAGGGCCGTCCAAGCAGTCACTGTGCACTTTAGGAGGGTGCTACTACTCTTCCCCTGCCCCCGCCCCCTCACGCAAAGCTGTGGGCGGAAGTAGGAGAAAATAAAATGATAACGCAAATTATCATTTTTTTCCCTTGTCTTTCACGGCAAAAAAGCAGAGGAACCGCCACTGAAGTAACACAGCTATGTTGCAGCAATATGTGCAGTAGCAGGAAGAAGGAGACATGAAAATGCTCATTTCACACTGTTGATACTTCCTAATAGAAACTTCCTCATATGTCCACTGTCAGAATAATCTCATTAAAGCTGTACTTAAGTAGCTCCGCTATGTATCACACGTAGCACAGAAAAGTAGACTGGAGACAATCTGGCCCAAATATCTGGGAGATTTGTCTACAAATATCCGCAGCATAATGCTTCACCTAGGCCTAGGAACATCCCCAATCCAACTTGGTACTGGTGACAACGCCATTCTTATATTGCATACCTAAAAGGCAATAGACCGTTGAAGGTTGCTGAGGCTTAGGGAATCTACATTACATGAAGAGGTGGTTTCACTTTTGTCCTAATGGGAAGGCACATCACAGTACATTTTTTCTCACAAATCCAAATTCCATTGTAATTCTGAGTTTAGACACTCACATTTGATCCCTACATTTCTGCATGCCACTCCCTGATGCATGTCACAAGCCAGTGAATGAACCTTTCCAAATAACATGTGCAGTTCACATAACTGAATACTCCTGCATCAATGGCATGGAAATTCACATTGTGACAAATTACTGTAAGTCAACCTGTCATGTCCTTCATCAACTGAACCTGACTAATGACATTGGGAAAGGGCTAAGGCTATGTGTGACCCACCCACCAATGTGAAACACAACACACCATTGTGACCTTTTGTGAGAAAGTGCCCTCTTTCTTGCATGGTATGGCCCCACTTTTTGCTGAATTGCTGATGTTCTTTGACTGAGTGTGCCCTGGGTTCCTGCTAATCAGGTGCCCAGGGCCTATGTTCCTTCCCTAAACCTGCATTGAAGCCTAAACCCAAGTGGCATCTCTGGCCACATGTCAGCCCCTGGTAAATGGTACCATAGGTACCCAGGGCACTGTGACCAGAGAAGGCCCCCAAGGGCTGCAGCACTTATTGTGCCACCCTTAGAGGCCCTGTACCCTGACACTCACACACTGCCTTTGCAGGCTGCGTGTCTTGGTGCAGAACAAAGTGAAGAGTCGACATGGCACACATCCCTGTGTGCCATGCCTACAAACCACTGCCCTGGCCTAAGTCAGTCACCCCTCTAGCTGGGTGCACTATGCCAGTGGTGAGGGCACAGAGGCATGAGCCCTGTGCCCCTAGAGTGTCTGAGTCCATTCTCAGACATTGTAAGTGCAGTGTACCATTAAAGAGTATATGGTGCTGGGAGTTTGTCATTACGAACTCCACAGTACCATGATGGATACACTGAAGTCTGGGAAGTTTGGTATCAAACTTCTCAGCACATTGTACCCACACTGATGCCAGTGTGGGTTTCAATGTAAAACGCACGACAGAGGGCATTTAAGAAATGTCCCCATAACTCGACCCACAAGCAGTGTCCCGACTGAGTGGCTGCTTAGGCTGCCACCCACCAGACATGTTGCTGGACCCCTGGGTCGAGAGCCATCCGCTCTCAAGGGCCTGCAACAACGCACATCCTGGGACGAGGTGCTAGGTCCCCTCACCCAGGATGGGCAGGGGAAGCTTCAAAGGCCTGCCGCCTTTGTGAGCTTCTCCAGACCACTTGCTGTACTCAGCAACTGGTCCCCACCGGTTCTGACCCCACTTTGGGCGGGAGAATCGGCGGGAAAAACAAGTGAGGAAAGGAGGTGTGCCAGCCTTTGCCAACCCCACCCCTCAGGTGGGGGAGGCGAGGTGAAGCACAACTCCGGGCTCTCGCCATCTTGAAGATGGGGAGCCCTAGCCAACCAGGGACAGGATCCTGCCCCCTCCCACTGGAGAGTGGCAGAGTAGGGGGTGTACTCACCCCAAGAAAGGGACCCATTGGTCCCTGCCTTTGCCCTACCTGTAACGCCCTAAATTTAGTATTTAGGGGCACCCTGAACCTGGATTCCTCCGATCCAGAAACGAAAACAAGAAAGAAGATAAGAAGAAGGACGAAGAGCCGTGCAGAGCTAACAAGAGGACGACGCCCACTGACTTGGCCCCAGCCCTACCGGCCTGTCTCCCTCAAACCTGCCTACTGCGAAATCCCGGCGTGTCCTGCAGCCAGCAACCTCAACAAACCCGGGAGGACCTGCCTGCCTTCACTTCTAAAGACTGTGTCTCCTGAGAACAGCAGAACTGTTCACCTTTGCAACCTCTGGCAGCAGCCCGAGACCGCGAATCCAGCCCATTCTGCACCCGCCGAACCCGGCCCGAGCGGAAAAACACCAAGAGGAGGTCCCCCCGGCGATCCTGACCCGAGAACTGGTGACTCCTGACCTGCCTCAAGCCTCCAGCCGACGCCTGCAGTCGAAATCCAGAAGGCCCCACTAACCGCGACCGGAGCTGGTAAGAAGATCCGACCCCAAAAGGCACTCCTGCACCCGACGCCCCACGGCCTTGTGTGCCCCAACCAACGTTGCCTAGCCAACCCCCAACTTCCCAACTTACCTCTCGAAGTGGTGGTCGCACCCAGAAGCCCTTCGTCTCCCTGCCTGCAGCACGCTTGCAAACTGGAGGCTCTCCATAGAAAATAACAGGGCGCCCGACGTCGAAACAGCACTCTGCACCCGGCCGCCCTAGTGCCGCTGAGGGTGCGCTTTTTGTGCTCAACTGTTTCCCCATTTGCCCTGACCTAAACTCTAGGAGCTTTGCTCCCACAGCCGTGTGGCCTGCTTGCCAGCAGCCACCAACCGGAGGCCCCCTATCCTCCATAGGATAACATTGGGCCTCAACACTCTGCACCCGGCCGCCCTAGTGTAGCTGAGGGTGCAATCTCAGTGCATCACAGACCCTGGGGGTAAACCCTTGACTCAACCCCAGAACCCTAACTCCAAAGACCGAGTACTTACCTCGAAACCGATGACCTGTTTTTCCTCATAGGATAACATTGACACTTTTTCTCCCAAAGTGTCGACTTTTGAAAACTAAGAACATTCGTTAAAAATCGCACAAATAACCAAATCGTATTCTTTCAACTGTTTGCAGGAAAGGTCCCAGTGCTGAGTCTAGGTACCCAACACTGAGTAGGAAAAGTAACGTAAAAGTAACTTACCTGTGAATTGAATTTCCTTCCATAGGATAACATGGGTGGTTCTCTGTGAAAAAGTTTCTAAGTGTCAACTTTTGAAATACAAGAATATTCTTTAAAAATCGTACCTCAAACCAAATGCATTTTCTCAACTGTTTTCAGGAGTGTCCGGTGCTGAATCTAGGATCCAGCACTGTGGTAGAAAAAGTAATCCGAAAAGTAATTATCTGCATTTTTCTTAAAAGCCTATTGATTCATATGTATTGAGTGTACTAAGCATTGCATTGCCTTGCAACCCCTGTAACTCGAATTGCATACCAAGTCTACTGCATATTGAAAGTATTCAACAACAGCATCTTAAACCTGTAAAGTATTTTATGCTCAACTGCACCAAGCTTACTTGGCTCTAAAAATAAATTAATTGCATATTTTTTTATACAAAAACAATTGGTCTCGAGTTCAGTCTTTGAGTGTGTGAATTCATTTGATGATTGAGTGGGTACAATAAATGCATTAACACTGTCCTCTGATACTGCCTTACTGCTCGACCAAGCTACCACTATTAGAGAGTAAGGTTCTATCTAACTTTAACCTCTGCCTACCTTTGGGGACTGCTGGACTCTGTGCACACTGTACCTTACCTGGGTGCAGTGTATACAGAGCCACTTTCTTACACCTTTTGAAGGGTAAACTACTTGTGCATGATTTTACAGACACCTTTACAGCCAGGCCCATTGACTTGATGCATATGGTCCATACAGGCTATTACCATAGTATAGACTACATCCTAAGACGTAGGTCACAAGGAAAGGGCTGGCATGTGTGTCACAACAAGCTTCCTCTCTGGGGATGTATGGACTTGTGTACTACTTAATGGGATATCATACTACGTCTGATTGAGTTTGTGTGGTATGTACTGCTATCACAGGACACACCTTTTGCCATATGAAAATAAGTTACTTACCTGTAAACTGTGGTTCTCCAGTATTGGTATCTTTCATAGATTCACATGCTTGAATCATTCCCCGTTGTCGAAGTGGGAGTCCCACGGTACATAAAAAGCAGTAAGCAATGACCTTAACATTAAAGTTAATAGAGAAAAACATTCACTTTAATATCTCGTCCTAGTCATTAGGAATGGTCCAGACTCCAGCCAATCAGGCGACAGCACCCTCTAGAACCCTCTCCACAGAAGCTCCAGGCTCAGATTTTCGAGCACAAGTGTAACATAAAGCCCTAGGAGGGAACCAGGGGAGAATCTATGGGGAGGAGGGTGGGTCGCATGTGAATCTATGAAAGATACCAATACTGGAGAACCACAGTTTAAAGGTAAGTAACTTATTTTGTTCTCCAGTATTGGGGTATCTTTCATAGATTCACTTGCTTGAATCCGAATAGATAGCAGTTATATAACAGGTACGTTAGTATATGAAAAGGTATGCAATACCATGTACACAATCCTGTACATCACCAAGCGTATAACTAATACGCATACGACTTCATTATATACCTATATGCATACATAAATATTCATATGTATATAAAGCATGTGAAAAAACACACACACACACACACACACACACACATATATATATATATATATACCTTAAAACTCATCCACATATATAGATAAAGATACAGCAAACATCAGTAATTGACCATGCGTATGTATGGAAAAGCCAGTGACATCACCTATCACCGTAGCCATTATTAAGCATAAAGGAAGGTGGGAAGGACAGAGGCTCAACTTATTGAAAAAGACTACATAGCACCGCCTGTCCCACAACTTTATCCACATTGCTTGCAGCTTCCAGACAGTAATGCTTGGTAAAAGTGTGCCTGTTGGTCCAAGTTGCTGTCCTGCACATTTGCTGAATAGGCACCCCGGCAAAGAGAGCTGTTGAGGAAGAGACTGCTCTCGTAGAATGCGCTTTCACTGTTGAATGCAAAGGTTTGCCCGCTTGCTGATGGCAAAACTGGATCGCAGAAGAAATCCAACGTGCTATCGTTTGCTTAGTGACAGGATATCCTTTTCTGATTTTACCATAAGCCACAAAAAGCTGGTCAGCCTTACGAATGCAGGCTGTTTTCTGCAAGTAGAATTTTATACATCTCTTTACATCCAGGGAATGTAAAGACCTTTCCGCTGGCATCTGTGGATTAGGGAAGAAAGTCTTTAGAATGACTGGTTCGTTTAAGTGAAAATCCGATGGGACCTTAGGAATAAAGGTAGGATTTGTCCGAAGGATAACAGAGTCTTTAGTAAATTGGAGGAAAGGATGCCGAGTTGTGAAAGCATGTATGTTGCTTACTCGCCTAGCTGAAGTTAGAGACAGTAGAAGAGGCGTTTTCCATGTAATGTATTTAAGGTCAGGCCTATGAATAGGCTCAAAGGGGGGTTTCATAAGTTGTGCTAGTACAACATTGAGATGCCAAGGTGGAGGAGGACGCCTGATTGGAGGGAACATTCGAAACAATCCTTTAAGAAATAGTTTTATTATTCTTGATGACCAAAGAGACTGCGATCCATTCTGCCATCGAAATCTGGAAATCGCGGCAAGGAATACTTTAATGGAAGAATGAGAAAGGCCAGATTTAGCCAGTTGTAGGAAAAAAGGCAATAATTGTTCCAGCGATGACTGAATAGGGTGAACTTTAGAGCTTGCCCACCAATGGCAGAATCTTTTCCACTTGAGTTTATAAGTCTTGATAGTGGAGGGTGCTCTGGCATTAGCCAGGACCTCCCGACAGTCAGCAGGTATTACTAGGTCGGCGAACTCATAGTGTTCAGGAGCCAAGCTTCTAATCGCAGAGATGTTGGATCCGGATGGCAGATCTGGCCGCAGTTCATTGTCAGTAAGTTCTGTAATAGACGTAACAAACTGGGTTTGCACTCCGAAAGGAGCAGAAGCTCTGTGAACCCAAATTGGCGAGGCCATCTGGGAGCTATGAGAAGTATCCGTCAGGGTTCTTTCCTCATCTTCCGAAGCACCCTTGGGACTAAAGGAATCGGAGGAAAAGCGTAACCATAAATCTTTGACCAATTTATCGAAAACGCATTCCCGTACAATCCCTGTTGGGGTAGCCAACTGGCGAAGAATTGGCATTTGCTGTTCCGACTGGTCGCAAACAGGTCGAAACTCGGTTTGCCCCACAACCGAAAGATGTGGTTTAGCGTTGACTGGTGGAGTTCCCATTCGTGGTTGGTTGTAATTGACCTGCTCAATGAGTCCGCCAGGATGTTGGCCACTCCTGGAACATGTACTGCTGTCAGTGTTATTTGGTGTTGAATAGCCCAATCCCAAATTTGCTGGGCCTGTAGGGATAGCATAGTTGATCTTGTTCCCCCTTGTTTGTTTAAATAATGCATGCTTGTTGTGTTGTCTGTCCGAATTAATACTGAAGCTCCAGATATTATTGAGAGGAAAGATTTTAGGGGCCAGGAATATTGCTTTCAACTTTAAAAGGTTTATGTGTAATGTTCGTTGGTGGCTGTCCCACCTTCCTTTCACTGTCAGTCCTTATAGATGTGCTCCCCACCCCTCGAGGGATGCATCGGTTGTTATTGTGAAATCTGGCGGATCCACTAAGAACGATAGACCTGCTGCTATGTTCGGATGTGAGTCCACCATAGGAGCGCTTCTTTTATTTGAGGTGTTATCCTGATAATATCATCGAATGACCCTGAAATTTGCAGCCACTGACTGTCCAGCTCCGCTTGCAAGGGTCTCATCCGCAGGCGACAGTTGGGAATGAGGGGAATGCAGGAGGACAGCATTCACAGAAGCGATTTGTACTTGTGGACTGAAGTGGACTTTCTTGTGAGAAGTAAGGTTGCCAACTTGCGAATCTTTTGTTGTCTTTCTTGTGAGGCAAAGGCCTTTGCCTGATGAGTGTCCAAGGTTACCCCTAAGAATGTTCTTATCTTTGAGGGGATTAACTGAGACTTTGGGAGATTTATCGAGAGACCCAAGGATTGGAAGAGAGAAAGACATCTTTGAGTATGACTTTTTGCCACTGGGAAAGATTTCGCCTTTATGAGACAATCGTCCAGGTAAGGGAAGATTTGAATTCCAGCTTGTCGTAGATGAGCAGCCACTGGTGAACACGCGGGGCGCTGAACGGAGGCCAAAAGGTAGGACTTTGAATTGGAAATCCCTGCCAGCCACTCTGAAGCGTAAGAATTTCCTGTGTCTGGGGAGGATTAGGATATGAAAATAGGTGTCCTGAAGGTCTAGGGTCGCCATGAAATCTTCCCGATTTATCAATTGAAGCACCTCCTGAAGAGACAACAACAGGAAGGATTGCTTTTTTAGAAATTTGTTGAGGCAACTAAGGTCCAAGATGGGATGTCACTCTCCCGATTTCTTTTTTATAAGAAAAACCTTGAATAGAAACCTGTTCCTCGCTGTGAATTTGGTACCACTTCGATCGCTCCCTTCTTTAACATTATCTTTATTTGAGACAAAAGTTCCTTTAGATGAGCAGGAGGACCACCTCTGGGAGGGCAGTTCGGAGGAATCTTTAAAAATTCCAAAGTGTGACCGTTGGAAACTATATCCAAAACCTATCTGTCCGTTATTGCAGACCATTCGGGGAGGAAAAAGGAAATTCTTCCACCAACTTTGACGAAATTGGTGGGAAATGTGGCCGGCAGTGGGCGTTCGTCACTGCTTCTTGGAGCTATCCATGCCTCTGTAGGCAGTCTTTCCTCTGCAATGTTTGTAGGAGGTGGCAGGAGGTTGTTTAAACGGCTGTTGCTGTTGTGAAGATGGGTACCTTGATTGACTCTGATATGGCTGGTACTGCTTGTACTGGCTGTAACCTCCCCGAAAGGACGACGAACCACGTCCTCTTGCTCCACGAAAGGGCTGCATCTTGAACTGTTGAGTACCAAGAGCCTTTGCAGTATCTGTGTCCTTCTTGATGGTCTGAAGGGCTTCATCTATGTGATGTTCAAATAGGGATTCGCCATCGTAAGGCATGTCAATTATCTTAGTCTGAACCTCTTGTCTAAAAGAAGTAGACTTTAGCCAGCCCTGACACCTCAGGACCACAGCACCGGCCAGTTGTCGGAATCCTGTGGAAGAAACATCCACTGCGCAGTCGATGATCTCAGCCGAGATCCTTTCTCCCTCCTGCAGAATTTTGAGAGCTTCAGATTTGGACTCCTCTGATAGCATGTCTATAAAAGGTGAAATGTCCGACCACATTTGGCGGTCGTATCTGCCTAAAATAGCAAGAGAATTGGCCGCTCTAACGGCAGTTGCTCCCATGGTGGAAACTTTTTTACCGATGGAGTTGAGACGCCTTCCATCTCTATCCGGAGGGGACGACAATGGAGAAGAAGGATTTCTGGCACGACGTTGAGCCGCCTGCGAAATCACAGAATCCGGCTTAGGTAATCCGATGAGGCAAGCAGGCGAATTATCCGGAGCCTTATATTTTTTTCTCCAATTTAGGCAAGACTGACAGAATTGAGGCTGGTGTTTTCATGACCTTTAAGCCCTCTTGCCATATGAAGTCAACAATGGGAATAGAGCGAACCTGTCTGTGAGAAGTTGGCCTGGTATATGCTGTTCACTAATTAAAGTGAACACCTTGCACCAGTACAAATCGACTCTTATGGTAGATAGGTTTAAGACAACCTTTATAGAAAGCTATCCTAGTGGTAGCTGTGGAGAGCAGCCTTCAGGCTAAGTCTTGAAGGAATGTAAAGCAGCTTGTTTTACCACACAATCTCTTGAATCACCAAGTGAAAAGACACCACACAGGTATATATATCAAATATATATGTATTTATTAATAAACACTCTCTACTAATCTCTTTATGAGATTAGAAGTCAGGAACATATGTACAAGTCAATTGTTATCAAAATAAGTTAGCACAGTAAATATCACAATCTTATCTTGGCTAGACCGGGGTCTAGGGTACATAGAATCGAGGGACCCCCAGAGAACCACCCAGGTAGTTGTAGGAGACCCACAGGGGACGGACGCGGTGTTCAGACACTAGTGCGAGTCCTGTACGAGTCTATGTAAGCGGACGCGATTGAGTTATCAATGTTACAGGCCCCTGGCGTGTTCGAGGCGAACACACCGATCGGTCAGTACGAGTCGAAGGACGCGGTTACTGGTAGATTTACTAGGGAGTTGGACGCAGTGTGTCTAACACAGCCGCGAACCCTGTACGAGTCAGTGCGAGAATCGCACGGGGAGAATAAGAGTTTTAGGATACTTCTGGTGAACCTACAAGCAAGTCACTTACAGGGTAAGTAGTTCTAGGTCCCACACCCACAGGAGCACCGTAGTGCTGGTGTTACCTCACCCAGGGAAGCCGGGTGCACAGGTGTCCTTTGGTGTCGGGTCACGGCGTCGTTTTCAATGGCGAACAAAGAAGACTTGCTGCTTGTGATGGTTTGAAGAAGTGTCCGGTGGAATCCAAGCCTGGATTCGGTGGAAGGATGACCTGAAAGCAGAGGGGACAGTGTTCAAAGTCACTTGGCAGTGACTCGGGGCAAGGAAGATGAATGCCCACCGTCGTCGCAGAATTCAGGTCGTTCACGGTTGCCTTGACTCTTCAGCCACGAGGTCCAGGAGGCGTCGACGACGACCAGGAGCTGGATTCGGCGTGTCCCACGATGTCTGCAGCTTACTGTGGTGTCGGCAACTCGATTGGAGCCAACAGGCCTTGGTAACAGCAAGTCTCGTGCAAAGTGTGAAAAGGCAATGGCGCAGACCAGCAAGGTCTGAGGGACTCACCCAGCAAGGGTAAGTCAGGGTAGGCCTGGAGCAACCAGGGGAGCCCTTTGGTTTCTTTAGAAAGTCTTCTGGGGACCCACGAGCCGGCTGGCAAGGGATCGCGAAGACGCCTCGGGTGGATTCACTCACAGGGGCCCACGGTCACTTGGGACGCGGTAGGCCTCTGATCTTAGGAGGGATTCCTGCTGGAGGCTGGGACCACACGTGGTCCAAAGCACAGGTTCTTAGAACGTTGTGAAGGGGTTGCACTCGACAATAGTGCACGGTACCCAGGGGTCGCGGTTCCTCGTCACTCGTGGGGTCCACTTGCCTCAGCTTCGCTGGGGACTCACGATGGCCTTGGAGAAGTCAGGAAATCCACTTCTTGGGCTGCAGGGACTTCGGACTCCGGCGGGAGCGGCGTAGTTTGCGACCGTCGTTTGTAGTTTTTGGTGCCTGCCAAGCAGGGGAGTCACTCCTTGACTCCAAGGGAGATTCTTCTGTCTTCCAAAGGTAGTGGAACGTCGAAGGGCCAGGATTCTTCTTCAGAGCGTCGTCCAGGGATTTCTAACTTACAAGTTCAAGGGCTCCCTATCTTATACTGTAAAGAAGGGAGGGACTAGCTCTATGACCCCACCTATGGGAGGGTCAGGGGAGTGGGTGGCTACACCCACTTCCCTTTGTCCAGTTTCACGCCAGAGCAGGGGCAGGTAGCCCCTGAGCCGGTTTGAACTGGCATATGCACAGAGGAGCCTTCTGCTCCCCCAGTGCAGGACTTCAAAGCACTCTAAGAGTGCACCCACCCAGCCCCAATACACTAAACCCTGTCTGGGAGGTGGTTACACCTCCCTGTGACAGGATACCTTTTGAGGGGCTCCCTCCACTGTGAGTTTCGGTCATCAGCAGGAGGGCAGCCCCGTGTCTGTGACTGGTGGCATCCATTTTGTGATGCCAGGGCTCTTCAGGATTCTACCGTGTTTCCACAGTGGGTACATGTCTATCCCTCTAGAAGGGTGGAATGCTACCCCCGCCGCCAGGACTGGCGGGAGGGTAGTATTCCAAGGTGTTTGACACCAAACACGACATGTTTCGATGCAGCCATTCCAAAGTTAGCATTTTACCGCGAGGATATAATGCACTTAAAAGTATATGGTTCAACCGCATCCACAAACAGCACCAGAGACTGGACTCTGAGAGCTGCAGAGGGGCCCTGCTCAGGCAGAGGCACCCCCTCACATAGAAGCCAAGCACCCTGCCCTCAGGATTGATAGGGCCTGCCTTAGGGGTGACTGATAGGGTTATATGTGTGTGTGTGATAGATATAGGGAACCTATATCTCGGTGAGGAGTGCTAGCACCACCTCACCCAGGCTGCAGTAGCAGGCCTGTGGTGTCAGATTTAGCCTGCTTCCCAGGGGTGGCATAATACATGCTTCAGCCCCTGATAGGCCTGTGAAGTACCTATGCCCTTGGCACCTAAGGTACCATATACTAGGGACTCATAAGGCACCACAGCATCCAATCACTAGTGCACCTAGAGTGCACTCCAAATCGTTTAGAGAGAACAGAGAGGCTGGGGCCCTGATTGGCAGGGACCCAGCCTGACTATAGCCAGAAACCAGTGTAACATCAGAAAAAAGTGGGGGCAACATAAGAGGCAGATCCTACTCTCCTACACAACCCCCCCAAACGCAGGGATACTAAACTAACCTTGACCAGTTGAGTCTTCGTGTTCAAAGTGGAAATACCTTGAGAGTCCATCTGCATTGGCATGTTGGGTCCCAGGCCTATGTTCCACTGTATAGTCCATCCCCTGTAGGGAAATGGACCACCTCAAAAGTTTTGGGTTTTCACCTTTCATCTGCTTAAGCCATAGGAGGGGCTTGTGGTCAGTCTGAACTATGAAGTGAGTGCCAAACAAGTATGGCCTCAGCTTCTTCAGGGCCCACACCACAGCAAAGGCCTCCCTCTCTATAGCTGACCAACGTTTCTCTCTAGGGGTCAGCCTTCTGCTAATGAAAGCTACTGGCTGGTCTTGACCTTCATCATTCAGTTGCGACAGTACAGCTCCCACACCCAGCTCAGAAGCATCTGTTTGGACAATGAACTTTTTGGTGTAGTCTGGACTCTGTAAGATGGGGGCAGTGCACATGGCCTGCTTTAGGTCTTCAAATGCCTTTTGACAGCTAGCTGTCCACTGAACCTTTTTTGGCATTTTCTTTGAGGTCAGATCATTCAAGGGGGTCACTATAGATCCATATCCCTTGACAAACCTCCTATAGTACCCAGTCAGGCCCAAGAAGGCTCTCACCTGTGTCTGGGTGGTTGGAGCAACCCATTCCATTATGGTTTGGATTTTGCTCTGTAAAGGTTGAACCTGGCCTCCACCCACAAGGTGGCCCAGGTACACAACCTGACTCTGCCCTATCTGGCACTTGGTGGCCTTGATAGTGAGGCCTGCTTTCTGCAGAGCCTCCAAAACATTCCTGAGGTGGACCAGGTGATCCTGCCAGGAGGAACTAAAGACAGCAATATCATCTAGATAAGCTGAGCAATAAGTTTCCATCCCTGCCAGAACTTTATTCACCAACCTCTGAAAAGTGGCAGGTGCATTTTTCAATCCAAAGGGCATCACCACAAAGTGGTAGTGCCCACCAGGGGTCGAAAATGCTGTTTTGGCTTTTGCATCATCAGCTAATCTGATCTGCCAGTAGCCAGCTGTCAGGTCAAATGTGCTTAGATACTTGGCTGAGGCCAAAGTATCAATCAGCTCATCTGCCCTTGGTATGGGATAGGCATCAGTCCTAGTGACTGCATTGAGGCCTCTGTAGTCTACACAAAACCTCATCTCTTTCTTACCACCCTGGGTATGAGGTTTGGGTACCAGGACAACTGGGCTAGCCCAAAGGCTATCTGAAGGCTCAATTACACCTAGCTCCAACATTTTCTGGACTTCAGTCCTGATACAGTCCCTGACATGGTCAGGTTGCCTGTAGATTTTATTCTTGACAGGCAGACTGTCTCCAGTGTCCACCTCATGGGTGCACCAGGTAGTCTGACTAGGGGTCAGGCTAAACATATGTCTAAACTGTTGCAGAACTTGTCTGCACTCAGTTTGCTGATGGTCAGTGAGGCTGCTTGCCAAAGCAACACCATCTACTGACCCATCATCAGGGTTCTGAGAGAGCAGGTCAGGGAGAGGGTCACTCTCCTCCTCCTGGTCCTCATCAGTTGCCATGAGCAAGCCCATGTCAGCCCTGTCAACATATGGCTTTAATCTGTTGACATGGAGCACCCTCAGGGGGCTCCTGGGAGTTCCAAGATTCACCAGATAGGTGACTTCTCCCTTCTGTTCAACTATTGTATGGGGGCCACTCCACTTGTCCTGGAGGGCTGCTGGGGCCACAGGCTCCAACACCCACACTTTCTGTCCTGGCTGGTATACAGTCAGCACAGTCTTTTGGTAATGCCAAGCTTTTTGCAATTCTTGGCTGGCCTCCAGGTTTTTGGTTGCCTTTTTCATGTACTCTGCCATCCGGGAGCGGAGACCAAGTACATAGTCCATCACATCTTGTTTGGGGGCTTGAGAGGTAACTCCCAGACCTCTTTTACCAAACACAGTGGACCTCTCACAGGATGCCCAAACAGAAGCTCAAATGGGCTGTAACCAACCCCCTTCTGTGGAACCTCTCTGTATGCAAACAACAGGCAAGGAAGAAGAAGGTCCCATTTCCGCCTAAGCTTCTCTGGGAGTCCTTTAATCATTCCTTTCAAGGTTTTGTTGAAGCGTTCAACTAAACCGTTGCATTGTGGGTGATAGGGGGTGGTGAACTTGTAAGTTACACCACACTCCTTCCACATTGCTTTTAGATATCCTGACATGAAGTTGGTACCTCTGTCAGAGATGACCTCCTTTGGGAAACCCACTCTGGAGAAGACTCCAATGAGGGCTCTTGCCACCACAGGGGCTGTGGTGGTCCTCAGGGGAATTGCTTCTGGGTACCTGGTGGCATGATCCACTACCACCAGGATAAATCTGTGCCCAGATGCAGTTTGAGGGTCAAGGGGACCAACAATGTCAATCCCTACCCTTTCAAAGGGTACCCCACCACAGGTAGTGGTATCAGGGGGGCCTTTGTGGTGCCACCTGCCTTACCACTGGCTTGGCAAGTGATACAGGAGCGACAAAACTCCTTTGTGTCCTCTGACATATGTGGCCAATGAAAATGTGGAACAAGCCTGTCCCAGGTCTTGTTTTGGCCCAAGTGACCTGCTAAAGGGATATCATGTGCTAAGGTCAAGAGGAACCCCCTAAACTTCTGAGGTATTACCAACCTCCTGGTGGCTCCAGGGGCTGGGTCTCTACCCTCAGAATATAGGAGTCCCTCATCCCAATAAATTTTATGGGACCCACTAGCACTCCCAGCAGCCTCAGCAGCAGCCTGCTGTCTGAGGGGTTCAAGAGAGGGGCAGCACTGTTGCTCCTTACTCAGATCTTCCCTAGAAGGGCCCCCTGCCCCCAAGAACTCAACCTGATCAGGCTCAAGTCCCTCTGGGGCAGTTCCTTCTTCAGGATCTGCTTCACCTCCCTCTGGGGGTGAATCTGTGATCTGAGACAGAGGGAAGGCACTGCCTTTACCCTACTGCTCCTCCTCTTGGGAAGCATCTGGTCCATTGTTCCAGGATCCAGAGCTGGTTCAGTGTCATGAATTCTTGCTTGTGACCTGGTCACAGCAAATACCTCTGCAGGGATGCCCAACATCTCAGCATGAGTCCATAACTCCACTTCAGACCAGGCTGAAGTCTCTAGATCATTGCCCAATAGACATTCGACAGGGAGGTCTGCACTGACTACAACCTTCTTGAGGCCAGTTACCCCTCCCCAGGAGAAATTCACAACTGCTAGACTATGGTTGGTCTGGACGTTGCTTGCATTGGTCACCTGGTACATTTCGCCCAGGATGATCTGTCCAGGGTCCACAAGATCCTCTGCCACCATGGTGACACTAGCACCTGTGTCCCTAAATGCCAAAGCCTGTTTGCCATTTATTACAGGCTGCTGTTTGTATTTGCCCAGATTACTGGGACTCACTAGGAAGGACATATTAAGGTCTCCCTCACAAATCAGCATTGCCTGAGTGGGCACTCTGACTAGGTCAGAGTCCACTTCAGAACCCAGGGTCAACCCTACTAAACCCTTAGTCTGTGTACCACCTCCACCAGTAGCTGAACTAGGGGGAACAGTTGCCTTAGGGGCAGGAGTGGTGGTGGTTTGGTCTTTGGACTTGTTACAATCAGAAGTCCAGTGCCCTTTCTGTTTACAGAATTTGCACCAGTGCTTCTTTTGGCCTTTTCCCTTGTTGGATTGTGACTCCCCACCAGATGCAGATTTTTGGGGCCCTTGTGAAGACTTCTGGTCTTTTGACTTATCCCCACCTTTCTCAGAGCCCTTAGGATCTTGCTTCTTGGTGTCACCCCCTTGGTTCTGGGGTTTCTGCCTCACCCTGGTTCTGACCCATTTGTCTGCCTTCTTTCCCAATTCTTGGGGAGAGGTCAGATCTGAGTCCACCAGGTACTGATGCAACAACTGGTTCTGGCAATTATTAAGGATCTGTTCTCTCATGATCAGATTATACAATCCCTTGAAATCAGTAACCCTACTGCCAACTAGCCAACCCTCTAGAGCCTTGGTTGCACAATCAACAAAGTCAGTCCAGTCCTGAGTCTGTGCCTTCTGGGTGTCTCTGAACTTCAACCTGTACTGCTCAGTGGTTAAGCCAAACCCATCTATTAGTGCACTCTTCAGGACTTCATAATCATCAGCATCCTCTTCTCTAACAGTGAGGAGCTTGTCTCTACCTTTATCTGAAAAGGAGAGCCACAAGATTGCTGCCCACTGTTTTTGGGGGACCTGCTGTACTCTATAGGCCCTCTCCATAGCAGTTATCCACTTGTGGATATCATCCCCACTCTGGTAGGGAGGAACAACCTTGCTCAGGTTCCTATGGTCTGAAATAAATTCTCTGCCTCTAGGGACACTGTTGCTGCCACCAAGGGGTTCTAACCCCTCTCTTATAGAAGCTCTCTGGATCTCCAGGGCTTCCCTATCCAGTGCCAACTGCTTGGTTCTGAGGGCAACTCGTGCTTCCTCATACTGGAGTAGTTTTCACATTCTTTCAGAGGAGGTCTCTCTTATGGGAAAGTATGAGTTCCTCTGATGGACAAATTCTCTGCCAGAGTGATAGGAGTGGTCAGATTCCCTGGAAGGGGACCTGTGCCTCTCATCCACTCTGTCAGTTCTCTTAGGGAGAATTCCTCTGTCCTTTTCAGGCCCTTTGGAGCCTGGCCCTTCAATCACAGAGTCCTGGTCATTCTGATTTTCATCATCTGACCCAGACACTGTAATCGACCCACCCACTGATTCAGATCCATTAGCTCCTAGAGCCAATCTAAGATCATCTGCTGTCAGCAGATCTATCAGATGTAGGGTTGAGGGACTCTGTCCTAGCCTCAGGTGTCTTTCAACACACATGGCTCTCAAGTCAGAGAAAGCCATGTCCTTATACTGAGGCTGGGTGGACCCACTGGCTCCACCTTTTAAGGACATTCTAGTGTTGTGCAGTGTTGTACTACCTACACTAGTTTGTGGCCTACTGATCCTAGCTTGAGCTGTAGAAAGGGTGTGCTATCCCTTGGCACACAGCTCTAAGTTCAGTAGAACTTATTGATACTAAGCTTGACTTTATATGTACCTTAAGTACCTATAGTGGTTTTCAGTTAGTAATTCAAATAGAGATTTTCTGGTAAAACAATAGCAAGCTGGAATCCCACACGCTGCCCACCAATGTGAGAAGTTGGCCTGGTATATGCTGTTCACTAATTAAAGTGAACACCTTGCACCAGTACAAATCGACTCTTATGGTAGATAGGTTTAAGACAACCTTTATAGAAAGCTATCCTAGTGGTAGCTGTGGAGAGCAGCCTTCAGGCTAAGTCTTGAAGGAATGTAAAGCAGCTTGTTTTACCACACAATCTCTTGAATCACCAAGTGAAAAGACACCACACAGGTATATATATCAAATATATATGTATTTATTAATAAACACTCTCTACTAATCTCTTTATGAGATTAGAAGTCAGGAACATATGTACAAGTCAATTGTTATCAAAATAAGTTAGCACAGTAAATATCACAATCTTATCTTGGCTAGACCGGGGTCTAGGGTACATAGAATCGAGGGACCCCCAGAGAACCACCCAGGTAGTTGTAGGAGACCCACAGGGGACGGACGCGGTGTTCAGACACTAGTGCGAGTCCTGTACGAGTCTATGTAAGCGGACGCGATTGAGTTATCAATGTTACAGGCCCCTGGCGTGTTCGAGGCGAACACACCGATCGGTCAGTACGAGTCGAAGGACGCGGTTACTGGTAGATTTACTAGGGAGTTGGACGCGGTGTGTCTAACACAGCCGCGAACCCTGTACGAGTCAGTGCGAGAATCGCACGGGGAGAATAAGAGTTTTAGGATACTTCTGGTGAACCTACAAGCAAGTCACTTACAGGGTAAGTAGTTCTAGGTCCCACACCCACAGGAACACCGTAGTGCTGGTGTTACCTCACCCAGGGAAGCCGGGTGCACAGGTGTCCTTTGGTGTCGGGTCACGGCGTCGTTTTCAATGGCGAACAAAGAAGACTTGCTGCTTGTGATGGTTTGAAGAAGTGTCCGGTGGAATCCAAGCCTGGATTCGGTGGAAGGATGACCTGAAAGCAGAGGGGACAGTGTTCAAAGTCACTTGGCAGTGACTCGGGGCAAGGAAGATGAATGCCCACCGTCGTCGCAGGATTCAGGTCGTTCACGGTTGCCTTGACTCTTCAGCCACGAGGTCCAGGAGGCGTCGACGACGACCAGGAGCTGGATTCGGCGTATCCCACGATGTCTGCAGCTTACTGTGGTGTCGGCAACTCGATTGGAGCCAACAGGCCTTGGTAACAGCAAGTCTCGTGCAAAGTGTGAAAAGGCAATGGCGCAGACCAGCAAGGTCTGAGGGACTCACCCAGCAAGGGTAAGTCAGGGCAGGCCTGGAGCAACCAGGGGAGCCCTTTGGTTTCTTTAGAAAGTCTTCTGGGGACCCACGAGCCGGCTGGCAAGGGATCGCGAAGACGCCTCGGGTGGATTCACTCACAGGGGCCCACGGTCACTCGGGACGCGGTAGGCCTCTGATCTTAGGAGGGATTCCTGCTGGAGGCTGGGACCACACGTGGTCCAAAGCACAGGTTCTTAGAAGGTTGTGAAGGGGTTGCACTCGACAATAGTGCACGGTACCCAGGGGTCGCGGTTCCTCGTCACTCGTGGGGTCCACTTGCCTCAGCTTCGCTGGGGACTCACGATGGCCTTGGAGAAGTCAGGAAATCTACTTCTTGGGCAACAGGGACTTCGGACCCCGGCGGGAGCGGCTTAGTTTGCGACCGTCATTTGTAGTTTTTGGTGCCTGCCAAGCAGGGGAGTCACTCCTTGACTCCAAGGGAGATTCTTCTGTCTTCCAAAGGTAGTGGAAAGTCGAAGGGCCAGGATTCTTCTTCAGAGCGTCGTCCAGGGATATCTAACTTACAAGTTCAAGGGCTCCCTATCTTATACTGTAAAGAAGGGAGGGACTAGCTCTATGACCCCACCTATGGGAGGGTCAGGGGAGTGGGTGGCTACACCCACTTCCCTTTGTCCAGTTTCGCGCCAGAGCAGGGGCAGGTAGCCCCTGAGCCGGTTTGAACTGGCATATGCACAGAGGAGCCTTCTGCTCCCCCAGTGCAGGACTTCAAAGCACTCTAAGAGTGCACCCACCCAGCCCCAATACACTAAACCCTGTCTGGGAGGTGGTTACACCTCCCTGTGACAGGATACCTTTTGTTGGGCTCCCTCCACTGTGAGTTTCGGTCATCAGCAGGAGGGCAGCCCCGTGTCTGTGACTGGTGGCATCCATTTTGTGATGCCAGGGCTCTTCAGGATTCTACCGTGTTTCCACAGTGGGTACATGTCTATCCCTCTAGAAGGGTGGAATGCTACCCCCGCCGCCAGGACTGGCGGGGGGGTAGTATTCCAAGGTGTTTGACACCAAACACGACATGTTTCGATGCAGCCATTCCAAAGTTAGCATTTTACCACGAGGATATAATGCACTTAAAAGTATATGGTTCAACCGCATCCACAAACAGCACCAGAGACTGGACTCTGAGAGCTGCAGAGGGGCCCTGCTCAGGCAGAGGCACCCCCTCACATAGAAGCCAAGCACCCTGCCCTCAGGATTGATAGGGCCTGCCTTAGGGGTGACTGATAGGGTTATACGTGTGTGTGTGATATAGGGAACCTATATCTCGGTGAGGAGTGCTAGCACCACCTCACCCAGGCTGCAGTAGCAGGCCTGTGGTGTCAGATTTAGCCTGCTTCCCAGGGGTGGCATAATACATGCTTCAGCCCCTGGTAGGCCTGTGAAGTACCTATGCCCTTGGCACCTAAGGTACCATATACTAGGGACTCATAAGGCACCACAGCATCCAATCACTAGTGCACCTAGAGTGCACTCCAAATCGTTTAGAGAGAACAGAGAGGCTGGGGCCCTGATTGGCAGGGACCCAGCCTGACTATAGCCAGAAACCAGTGTAACATCAGAAAAAAAGTGGGGGCAACATAAGAGGCAGATCCTACTCTCCTACACTGTCTCTTAGTCTGTTCCTTGAAATCATAAAGGAAACAATCAGCCTGCTTAGTAACCATGGTGAGCTGAAACCTCTTTGTCACTCTCTCCATGAGGGTATGTAAATCCCCTATATCTTCAGGTGGTGAATCTATTGGAGGTGGAGTGGAAGGCGATGGTGTTTGGATCCGATAGTCATCCCATTCGTTGGGAAGGGATATCTCCTCCAATTCTCCCTCTTCTCTCTCCTCATCGGTGATATGAGCCTCCTGGACCTGATGTTGCGTTACCGCAGGTACTGGAGTAACCGGAGGGGAGGATCTAATCAGCAAGGAAGGCTGTGTAATAGGCGTCTGAGGAACTGAAGATGCCGGATCTGAAGGAGGGAATCTGCGGTAGTAATCCTCTACCATATGCTGTAGATTTGAAACCAGGGAAACGGGCATTTGGATTGTTTGTTCACCTTGCCTCTACTGGTTAGTGACTTCAGGGTAATACACATAGTCCTCATCTTCATCATCCTGGCATTTAATGAGAAGGTCAGACGGACTGTGAGCCACCCCAAACATACCCTCATCTTCCGATTCCTCCTCATCTGCTCCATAATCAAAAATTTCCTCTGGAAGACAGGGAGACACCTTACTTGGAGATGTGTGGATAGGCAATATTATCTCCTGTAATGGTCTTCTATCCTTAGAAGCGGCTAGATTCGTTGACTGAGAAACCACCAACGAGGATGTCATAGATGAAGTATTCGTCAACAGTTCTTCCGTCGGCGGTCTTGATGTCGAAGAGGTTCGTCGACGATGATCTGAATCCAACTTTTCCTGTTCCGTCGACGGGGCTACCGTCTACGAGGCTATTGTCGATGAGGCTGACGTCGACGAGGCTGCCGCCGACAAAGACTGCGCCGACGAGGACAGTGTCGACGAGAAAGACTTGCCTTTGAGAGCCGTCGACGGCCGCAGCGGCGACGAGATTTCCGTCGACGAAGGTCCTGTCAGAACTTCTTTTTTTTTCGTCGACGAGGAAGATGCAGTTGTAATCGGTGACGGTCTCACCCTCACAGAGACCAACGTCGATGGAGAAGATGCCGACAACAAGATCATCTTAGTCTGAGGAGAAGAGAAAGTCGACGTCGTAGTCGTGGCGACAGAAGTTCTCGTCGACGAAGGAACCGTAGACGGTTTCGTCGACTGAGTATCTTTTTTGTGAGGTAAAGAGACCTTGATGCCTGCTTCATTTTCGATTACGTTTTAGAATGCGTAGAGGGCACAGACTGACCCTTAAGAGAGGCTGAATCCTTTTTTGAAGATGAAGGCGGATTTTCATGTTTTGAGGTGTGAAGATGCTTTTTTAACACCTTAGCAGCCTTAGGAGTTACCAGCTCCTCCTCACTAGCTCTTTTCTTAGATGCTGTAGTCTTAAGTGAGGAATCACTCTCCTCATCAGATAAAGGAATGTCTTTGGTTTTAAGCTTCTGCAGTTACAGAAGAAGACGTCCTTCTCTATCTCTCAAAGTTTTTTGAGAGAAAGTCCTGCATATTTTACAGTTTCTCACCTGATGTTCAGGATGAAGGCAGTAAATACACTTCTTGTGGGGATCATCTGAGTGAAGTCTTAGTTTCCCACAAGAATCACAATGCCTGAAGAGAGATCTTTTTGAAGAAGACATGTTGAACTGAAGATCTGAAGACATTCAGAAGGCCAAGAGAAAGTACTGAGCAGAGCTCAGGGAGACTCCCTTCATACGACGTGCGGTAGAAAATCTGAGAGCCTGGAGCTTCTGTGGAGAGGGTTCTAGAGGGTGCTGTCGTCTGATTGGCTGGAGATTGGACCATTCCTAATGACTAGGACGAGATATTAAAGTGAATGTTTTTCTCTATTAACTTTAATGTTTAAGTCATTGCTTACTGCTTTTTATGTACCGTGGGACTCCCACTTCGACGACGGGGAATGATTCAAGCATGTGAATCTATGAAAGATACCCCAATACTGGAGAAGTGGCACTGATACAGGGATGACATCAACAGACCATTGTATTTCTTGTTTTATTGGTTGAATGTAACAAATCTGGTGATTCACATATCAAAATCTCTTCAGAAGTAACCGAGTATCTGCACTGTTAATGTGTCACATGTGCAACAGGCCTGTACAGTGTAAGCATGACTTATGGCAAAGTGACAACAGACCTGTGGGAGTAAGGGGCCTGTCATAAGTAAATGACACACATTGACAATGTGGGTCAATGGAAAGAAGTATCAGGTCCGGGGGTTACCTCAGTCACCATTACAAATGTAGTCCATGTAAAAGCAATCAGGGCTACTATTGGCTCTGAAAACTCATTTTGGGAACATGCAAGGATCTGTGCGTCTACAGGGAGATTACTCTGTGTATCAGTTGTATAACCACAGTAACTCTGCCCCAGCCATGGCCATGACCCAAACTGGGCACAACTCATTGTCAGGCCTTGCTCTCTGCAGGCTGAGCACACCGCTCCCACATGTACATCACATTTCCACCACTTCAATACATAAAAGTACATCTTGTGGCCATCCAATATATGACCTCAAGGTTGTGTGGCACTCTGAAGGGGTCTGTGAGCTATAGCTAGCTCTTTGACAACAGTTTGGCAAGCCCTGATCTGGGTTGAGTGATATGTGGAACTTTACACATAGCTAACATCATCCTCAACTGCTTCTTACAGCATACATACACAGCTCATGCTGTAAAGCGTATACAATTCTTTGCACATTTACCATGGTGTGATTAGCAAATATATCATAGGTACCACTAAATGTATACATGCATAGATATGTGCATGCAACACAAGCAGAATCTAGGGCTTTTCACACATCACAATGATGATGTTAAATACACAAAGTACAGTGCCCAACAATCCATTACATGATTGTCCAATCTAGGAACCACATAATGTTACAACAGTAATCTGAATTCCCTCTGGGACTGAGAGCCACACTGTAGCCTGAGGTAATGGAAAGGACGGAGTTAAACAAAGTAAAATATGTATGTAAGATAGTTAGTTACCTGTTCTTCTGGTGAGCCATGGAGCTGGACCTCGTCAAAGAATTGCTCCAGCTCCTCTGAAGAGAAGGCATAGGCCCTCTCACCTGCTTGGCCTGACATGATTGCTCCCAGAGGTGGCAAACAGCAGCTAAAGTGAATAAGGTGTTGATAGCAGCAGTATCAGGAGGCAAGTGAGTTAATTTTTAAACCACGACGAACATGTACACCATGTACGTGGTCACTGGACCGCTACCGTCACAATCACCAACATTAGCCTATGGCTGTGTCCGCCGTGGATGAACACGCCCACCGCGTGGTCGACTTCCACCGGCAGCGGCCGTTCTGAATGTCCAATATGCGAGGTCAGGCATCCGCAATTTTAGAGGTTGGAAGTACAGTATGGGTGACCGTTAAGTGCATCACCACCACTACAAATGAGTTGTAACATGTTTACATATGTACCACTCCACTGCCCTGTAATTTCCTTTACACAAACATCTGTGTAGTTCGTTACTGTGCATAAACGCTATATTACCACGGTGCACTGTACACAGCTGGTGAAGGTAATTTGATAGAAAATGTTTACATTTACACTATGAAGGTGCTCATGATACATTTTTGGATATATAATGCGCACATTTATGTTACTGACACATGTGAAGACCACAATGGGGATTATAGGCGGATGTTGGAATGTAGACAATTATTATGTGAATAATGTGTAATGCTTTCTGAATCAGTTATGTTTTGTCACATGAATTTTGGCTTGCTCTTCATATATGTTACTCTGGACACTATGACTGATGCTCAAAATTGTTTTCACTCCACACATAGGTACCCTGGGAGACGGAGGAGATGACAGCCTCCAGCGTACCACCCATTTCCAGACCATGGAACAAAGGGATGTCATCAAGAACTTTTGTTTGAATAGGCAAACAATGCAGGATTTATGTCATCAGTTGGAACCTGAGCTCTTTCCTCAGAACATTAATTTCACATGTATCCCACCAATTGTGAAACTTATGGTAGTGCTGCATTTTCGGGTCACAGGTTCCTTTCAATACACTGTGGCTATATCTGGTGGTATGTCACAACCAATGTTCAGTGGTGTACTACAGACGTGCTTTCAGCAATGATGATGCACAATGACAGCTACATCCATTTCCCCAGACGTGAGGATTTAGCCAATGTGAAAGTTGACTTCTATGGATTTGGTCCCCTCTCACATGTGGTTGGAGCCATTGATGGCACCCATAGTGACTTAGTACCACCGCAAGCTAGGGAACAAGTTTAAAGTAACAGGAAGCACTTCAATTTTATCAACGTGCAAGTTGTCAGCTTACCAAATTTGTATATCTCAAACGTCTGTGCCCGGTTCTCAGGGTCAGCCCATGATTCCTTCATACTGGTGAACAGCACAATACCCCAGCTGATGTCACAACTACTACCGGAGAGGGCCTGGCTAGTTGGTAAGTGTAGGAAAGTAGGATCTTTCTGGCACAGATACCTCCACCTTTTGCCTGGTGTCAGTGTGTTTAGACTATAGTTTACTGGGATTCTAATAACCAGGGCCCCAGTGACAGTGCTCTCTCCTTTAAATTCGCTGGTAAATACTTTGTACACCCCACAATTGGCATACAGGGGTACCACTTTAAGTCCCTAGTATATGGTGCTGGGGTACACAGGGCATTGATACACCAGGAGTCTCCCATGGGTTGCAGCATGCATTATGCCACCCATGGGAGGCCATGCAAACTGTGTCTGCAAAGCTGCCATCGCAGTCTGCATGAAATGGTGCCTGCACCTTTCAATTTAGATATAAGGTTTCCCTTATACCCTGGTCCCTGAACTTTTAACCTATAAGTCACCCCTAAGGTAGGCCCTTCAGACAAAGGGAGGGTGCATGGTTTCAAGTGTGTGGGTACCCCTCACAAGTAGAGGTACCCTTACAAACCCCAGACTCCATTCTCTGGGCTTTGTAAGTGTGGGGCAGCCATTTTAAGATATGTAGTGGACACTGGCAAATCGAGATGTTCAGCTACATAATGGCTACCCCGATGTTGGAATCATACAACTACATCAATTCCAGTGTTAGTTGCATGATGCCATGTACTGGGAGGCTCCTTAGAGGACCCCCCAATACCTACCTGTGCAGCCTTCCAGTATCTGCCTGCCAGCCTGACCTGTCGACCCTAGACAGTGTTCTGCCCTCCTGCTGATGAGCTTAACTCGGGCAGGGGAAACTGAACAAAGGATTTCCTGCAAAGGAGAGGTGTGACCACCTCTCCTTTAGAATTAGGTAGTGTGGGGGCGCTTCGGAGCACCACAAGGATGCATTGAAGGGCACATTTGGTGCCCTCCTTGAATAAACCAGTTTTGCCCAGTTCAGCAGCCCTTGGCTTCCGCTCTGGCGTAAAACTACGCAAAGGACAGGGCAGTGTCCACCCCCCTGTCCAGCTCCTCCCTAGGGAGGTGCCCATGGCTCCTCCAGGTGACCACTTGATTCTGCAATGTTGCATCTTGGCCCCTGGGAGCATCTGACTGGCTAGACCAGCTGAGTATTGTCCCAGGCCACCCTGATAGGTGGGTCACCACAGAAGAGGTCCTTCCCCTTTATAGGGTTACCTAAGGGCTCTCCTGAGGGTGGGTCCTTAGATTTGTACGGACGAACAAGTTACTTACCTTCGGTAACGATATATCTGTAAGAAACATTAGTTAGTTTTAGCTTCCTTACCTTAGAATTACCCCCAGGCGTCAGACTGGATCCGGAAAGTTTTTTCGTCAGCAGTACCTCTGCGCGTCGGAAGGTGGCGTCGGTCGGCTCCGCGTCCGTCGTAGGCGTCATGGTCGCCGGGATGACATCGCGGCAACTACTTAGACCCCGCCTCGCGCGCTGACGTCAGTTCTGTACACGCCTTTCCGCGCCAGAAACGCGGTGCCATACAAGACACTGACCACTGGTGCACAAAACGAGGGCCCTGAAAGGATGTCTTTTACCCTAAAAATCAGTTCGCAGAACGGGAAGGATGGGTGGGGCGGTAAGGAATCTATAACTAACTAATGTTTCTTACAGATATATCGTTACCGAAGGTAAGTAACTTGTTCATCTGAAAGAAACACGTTAGCTATAGATTCCTTACCTTAGAATAGATACCCCAGCAATACCAACCCCGGTGGTGGGTCTGCGAACCAAGATCACACCAGAAAATCCTGGAGAACAGAACGGCCAAAGCAGCCGTCTCTCCGGACTTGGCTGTCCAGGCAGTAGTGTTTGGTGAACGTGTGCAGCGATGCCTACGTGGCCGCCTGACAGATGTCATTCAGAGGAACTCCTCTTCCTAAGGCAGTAGAGGCTGCCGTCACCCTGGTGGAGTGAGCGCGTAGCCCGACTGGAGGCTCTTTTTTAGCCAGAGAGTAACAAGCCTTAATACACAACACAACCCATCGAAAAATGGTGCGTTTGTGTACGGCCCGACCCTTCTTTGCGCCCACGTAGCCAACAAAAAGTTGATCATCCACCCGGAACTGTTTCGTGCGATCCAGATAGAAGGAGAGCACACGTTTTGGGTCCAGACGGTGGAGCCTCTCTTCCTCCTTCGAAGGATGCGGAGGCGGAAAGAAGGTGGGCAAAGCAATGGTCTGCCCAATGTGGAAGGCAGTGACCACCTTAGGAAGGAATGATGGACGGGTTCGGAGAATCACCTTGTCCGGATGAACAGACAGGAAAGGAGGTTTAGAAGAAAGTGCCTGGAGCTCACTCACCCTTCTAGCAGAAGTGATGGCCACCAGGAAAGCAGTCTTGAGAGTTAAGAGCCATAAGGGACAGCTATGAAGCGGCTCAAAGGGAGCGCACATTAAATAAGTTAGGACAAGATTCAAGTCCCACTGAGGCATAACGAAGGGGATTGGAGGAAAAAGATGTGTTAAGCCTTTTAAGAAACGGTTAACTACCGGGGACTTGAAAGAGAAGGCTGATCTGGCAGCCGAAGGAAAGCAGAGATGGCTGACAGATAGCCCTTGACAGCGCCCAGAGCAGAGCCCTGCTGGGCTAAAGAGAGAAGGAACAAGAGTACTTCAGAAAGAGGGGCAGAAAGGGGATCCACAGCCTTTGCTGTGCACCATGCCACAAATTTGTTCCACCGGCAGGTGTATACCGTCTTAATGGAGGGACACCTGGCTGCCAAGATTACGTCACAGACTTCGGGAGGCAGGTCGAAAGACGTCAACTGCCGCCGCTCAATCTCCACGCAAGGAGGTGGAGATTGGACAGGTTCGGGTGGAGGACCATCCCCTGCTGCTGCGACAGAAGATCCTCCCGAAGAGGCAGACGGGTCGGAGGATCGATGGCCATGTTGAGCAGCTCGGGATACCAGACTCTTCGAGCCCAATCCGGAGCCACAAGAATGACTTGTGCCCGGTCGCGCCTGATCTTCTTCAGCACTCTGGGCAGAAGTGGTATAGGCGGAAAGGCGAACAACAGACCGCAACTCCACTCGCGACGAAAGGCGTCGCCTAGCGAGTGCCGCCTTGGAAATTCCAATGTGCAGAATTGCTGACATTGCGCGTTCTCTTCGGTGGCGAATAGATCTAACCAAGGCTCTCCCCATTGTTGAAAGAGACCTTGCACCACCTCAGAGTGGAGACGCCATTCGTGATCCATCATGAACCTGCGGCTGAGTTCGTCCGCCCTGGCGTTCAGGGAACCTGCCAGGTGTTGAACCACCAGGGATATGCCCTGATGTTCCAGCCATGTCCAGAGGCAGAGGGCCTCTTGACATAGGGTCCACGACCCCACCCCGCCCTGTTTGTTGCAGTACCACATGGGGGTGGTGTTGTCCGTGAACACCTGCACTACTCTTCCCCGGACAGAGGGAAGGAAGGCCTTGAGTGCAAGACGAATCGCCCGGAGCTCCAGAAGGTTGATGTGGAGCCCGGACTCCGCCGGAGACCAGAGGCCTCTGATCTCCGCCTCTGGCTTGTGGCCGCACCATCCCAGAAGGGACGCGTCCGTCACCACAGTGTGGTCTGGTTGGGGAAGGGAGAGGGATCTGCCATTGACCCAATCCTGGTTCGTGAGCCACCACTGCAGTTGACGTGCAGTGCCCTCCGAGATCTAGACGCAATCGGACAGATTCCCCTGATGCTGCGCCCACTGGAACTTCAGGTCCCACTGCAGAGCCCGCATATGCCACCTCGCATTATCGACCAGCAGGATGCAGGAGGCCATGAGGCCCAGCAGCCTCAGAGTCATTCTGACCGAAACCCTGGATAGAGGCTGAAAGATCGGAATCATAGCCTGAATATCCCGGACTCGCTGCTCGGGAGGACAGACCAGAAACCGCGTTGTGTCCAGAACCGCTCCGATGAAGAGGAGCTTCTGAGAGGGGATCAGGTGTGCCTTTGGCACATTGATGGAGAACCCCAGCGAATGCAGGAGGTCGGCCGTAGTCTGGAGGTGGGAGACGACTGCCTGGGGCGAGCCCGCCTTCAACAGCCAGTCGTCGAGATAGGGGAAGACTATAATCCCCTGATCTGCGCAGATGAGCTGCGACCACCGCCGTCACTTTCGTGAACACCCGAGGGGCGCTGGTAAGGCCACAGGGGAGCATGGTAAACTGAAAATGCTCGCTGCCTACCGTGAACCGTAGGTAACACCGGTGGGCCGGCAGGACGGGGATGTGAAAATAAGCGACCTGCAAGTCCAACGCTACCATCCAGTCTTGCGGGTCGAGGGCAGACAAGACCTGAGCAAGCGTCAACATCTTGAACTTCTCCTTCCGGAGGAAGCGGTTGATGTCCCTGAGATCCAAGATAGGACGCAGGCCCTTGTCCTTCTTGGGGACCAGAAAGTAGTGGAAGTAACAACCACGACCTACTTCTGGGACAGGAACGCGCTTGATGGCTCCCTTGGCCAAGAGAGCCGTAACTTCCTGCTGGAGAAGGGCCAGATGATCCCCCGACATGCGGTGGTATCTCGGTGGCATGGCTGGAGGGGTAGTCTTGAAGGGGAGGGAGTAGCCCCTTCGGACTATTTGCAAAACCCACCTGTCCGACGTGATGGTGCGCCAGTGGGGGAGGTGATGGCGAATCCTGCCAGCCACTGGCGTTTGATGGGCCTGAAAGGTCAGACTAGGAGGCTTTGGAGGCTGCTGCAGAGGGGGAGTTGGTGGACTGGCCCGCCCGCTGGCCCCCGGAACCACGACGGTTGTTCCCACGTCCCCGGCCGCGCGAAGGTTGGGTAACTTGCTGCGGCCTGTGGCTCTGGCTGGGACGTAGCGGGGCACCCCTTCCGTCGCCACGAAATGGGCGAAAAGCAGACTGCGCAGGGCGGGTGGAGAGGCCCAAGGACTTGGCCGTAGCCCGTGAGTCCTTGAAACGCTCTAGAGCGTTGTCTGCCTTGTCGCCAAAAAGGCGACGGCCATCAAAGGGCATGTCCATCAAGGTGTTCTGGACATCCCCTGAAAAGCCAGTCGACCTCATCCAGGCGTAGCGACGAAGCGCTACCGACGTTGAAATGGTCCTGCCCAGAGAGTCGGCGGTGTCCAGCCCACAACGTATGGCAAACTTTGCTGCATCCCTCCCGGCGGCCACAGCCTGGGAGAGCACTGCCCGGGCCTCCTCTGGACACTGAGGCAGCACCTGCACCACCGTATCCCACACGGAGTGGGAATAACGGCCCAAGAGACATGCGGTGTTTACCGACCGCAGTCCTAAACTGGCGGAAGAGAAAATCTTCTTCCCAAGGTGGTCCAGCTTCTTGGATTCCCTTTCCGGGGGAGCGGTAGGGAATGCGCTTTTGGAAGTGGAGGCTTGGACAACCAAGCTCTCCGGGGTGGGGTGTTGGGAGAGGAAAGTGGGGTCGCCCGTAGCCGGGCAGTGGCGTCGGGCAATCATCCTGTCCACGAGAGCCCTGGTGTTGGGCCTGGACCACGTGCCCAAAAGGACGTCGTGAGGGCCTCATTGAACGGCAGCAAGGGCTCCGAAGAGCTCGCAGCCGGTTGAAGCACCTCCGTCAGGAGGTTAGTCCTGACCGCCACAGTAGGAAGCTCGAGGTCGAGAGCCTCAACCGCCCTACGCAACACCACTGCGTAAGATGCTCCCTCCTCCGTAGCCACGGTAGGAGGAGATAACATGCCAAGGTCAGGGGAGGTGTCCAAACCACTGGCATCCCCCAGTTCCTCTCTCCACTCCTGTTCACTGTCCAACTGGTCAGTTAAAGGGTCACCTGACCCCTCCCAGTCCTCCTCATCATCCTCTGGGTGCCACTGTGGTTGAAAAGGGACCCCAGGAGTGAACAGGGGCATGAAAACCCCACCTGGCGCCGGATCCGGCGTCGGGCGATGCCGGCCCGGCTCTGTGTCCATGTAAGGATGGAGGCCGGGGTCGACGCCGGCCGGGGGGCCGACCGGCGTCGGACGCGGTAGTGGTGCCGCCGGAAGCGGCGCCGGTAGAGGTGTAACGAGGTCAACCAGTGCCGTTCCGGATCCAGGCCTGGATCCAAGGAGGCCCAGCGGCGCCGGGGCTGGAGCCGCCGGCAGCGAAGACCTAGGCCCCCCAACCGAGTCCGTGGGGCCCGAAGGCGCGCCGGCGGGGTCGGTCCACCCAAAGATGGTATGCATCGCCTCGTAGAATGTACGAAGCTGGGCGGGAGTCGCTCCGGGTCCCGGAAAGGGAGGGAAACTTGGAGTCGACTCGTCAGGCTCCGCGCACGGAGCCGCGGGAGGGGCACCACCCGCGTGCCTCGTCGGATCGGCCGGCCGACGAGGAGAAGTCGAAGAGCGACAATGCTTCTTCGACTTCTTCTTATGCTTCGACTTACCCGACCCCGAGTGCGAAGACTTCGATGATTTCGAACCGGAATGGTGGTGGATCTGCGACCGGTCCCTCGACCTCCATCTCGACCGGGACCTCGAACGGCGCGGAGCCGACTGGCGATGTTCAAGCAGCTATCGGGACCGCTCCCGCAAAGCCTTCGGCGCCATCGACCGGCAGTCGGAGCACAACTTGGGGTCGTGGTCGCGCTCCAGGCAAAAAAGACACACGCGGTGCGGATCCGTCACCGACATCATGTGATGACAGGAACCGCCGGCCTTGTAACCGGGCATCCCTCGCGCACCTTTTCGGAGTCGGAGACTCGAAGAAAGACGTCGACAAAAGTTGAGAAAAAGTTAGTCAAAAAATTACTGCGGTACCGCTCTTCCCAGATCTGCGCTGGCTGAAACGGAAAAAGAAAGAACTGGCGTCAGCGCGCGAGGGCGGCGTCTAAGTAGCTGCTGCGACGTCATCCCGGCGACCACGACGTCGGACGCGGAGCCGACCGACGCCACCTTCCGACGCGCAGAGGTACTGCTGACGAAAAAACTTTCCGGATCCAGTCTGACGCCTGGGGGGTAATTCTAAGGTAAGGAATTTATAACTAACGTGTTTCTTTCAGATAACAACTTCAAGATTCGACTGCCTGTCTTCTAAAGGCTGTTTAAAGACTCTTCTGCTGGTGGACACTGGAACTCTGCTGTTTCTTCGAGCCAGGACTAAAGACAAGACTGCTCTTGAAGGGAAGATTCCTGCTGCAACTTTGTTTTCACGCGCATCATGTTTCTGCAACACTGTGGCCGTGCATCCTCTGAGTCAACAAGGACACTGCCTGCATCCAAGCCAGAAGGTATCACTGTGGGAGTGAAGGAGTCACTTCCCTGCATCCGCAGACACCTCTACATCGACGACTTGTTTGCTGATCCTGCTGTCCCACAGACATCGCCCTGCTCTGCAACACAGGTGGTGGTTTGTTGGTTCTCCAGAGGCCTGACCGGTCTCAGGCTTGTTGGCTTTCTTCACGGAACATCTTCAAGCTCCAAGAAGTCCCAGCCTTCAGCATTGCACAGCTCCAAGAAAGACGTCCTGCCTGCATCCTCTGCATCATAGGCCTTCATCTCCTGTGTGCTGCTGAGGCTTCCTTGTGACTCCCTGTGACTGCTGCCAGAGGGGCCTCCATGGATTCCTGCTGGCTCTCCTCCGTGCTGAGTTAGTCCTGCAGACCTTGCTGGTCTGCAACACAGCATCTTCTCCTGCAAACCGTTGTTTGCATTTGCCAAGGCTTGTTGCTGGTCCTTCCGGCCACTGACCTTCCTGCACTCATTGACCGGCGTGGGACAGCTCGTGGACAGCTCCTGTATAGTTGCCTGGTCTCCACAGCTACTGCTTCAACCTCACTTTGCTACAGCAAGAACCTCTGAACAAGGGCTGGTATTGTGCTCCTGTGCCTCTTGGTCAGCTCCGGGTGGTTTGGACTATGTTCCCTCTGCTTTCAGGTTCTTCTCGTCTGGATTCCACATCCTGGTTCCACCGTCCTGGTCCACGAAACTCTATAGCTGCTGATCTTCCATTGGCATCAACGAGCGGTTCCGACACCACTTCACCCCTATGCACCAGGGCTCTCTGGTGCAGATATCCTGATTTCCTGGGTATCCACGGGTGGGGTGGCTCTTCAACCTTCCTTGATCCAAGTGGTTCCTTCAAGGTCTTTTGGGAAGGGTCCCAGAACAGTAAAAATCCAACTGCGACTTACCCTGTGTTATCCTATGGACGCTTGACCCGGTGTAACCACTCTGCACCCGGGCGTCTTGGGGTCCCTGGTTACTCACCTTTGGTGGTTCCGTACTTCCCCTGGGGTCCTCCATCCTTGGGTATTAGTCCCGTATTGGTAACCATTTCACATTCCACTATTTTTGTATATGGTTCGACCCCCCCCCCCCATAGGGGCCGATGTGTTTTCCTATGCTACTTACCTGTTTTTGAAGTATTTTTGTGTGTTTATTCGATATCTCTGGGTAGGAGATATACCAAGTTAGTGTCCAGTGTGTGTTTAATAAATACAAAGTATTTTTATACTCACCTGGTGTGGTTCTTTCTTATGTGTGAGCTTACTGACTATGTGGTAAATGCACCTGCTTTACACCCTCCTCAACAAGCCTTAGCTGCTCTCTACAGCTACCCCTTGAAAGCCTTGGTTATCAGGGACCTAAACACTATCACTAAGGGTTGCCTGGACTCAGTGCACAGTGGCTCACCGTAGGTGGACACTATATACTGAGCCAGCCTCCTACAGTAAATATAATTCGTCCTAACATTGTATGGGTGATGTCAGATAGTTGTAGTGCTAGAGGCACTCCTATGTTTTGAAACCGCTTGATCAATCAATCAGGGAATTGTAAAGTGCGCTACTCACCCGTGAGGGTCTCAGGGCGTGGGGGAGCAGCTCCGTTCAGTCGAAGAGCCAGGTCTTGAGTGTCTTCCTGAAGATGTTCAGAGAGGGGGCGCGTCTGATGTCGTTCGGGAGCTCGTTCCAGGTCTTGGCCGCGATGTAGGAGAAGGCTCTTCTGCCCGTTCTGGCTCTGCGGATGCGCGGGGTTTCGGCGAGGTCGGCGGATCGGAGGTTTCTCTTGGGTACGTGGCAGGAGATTCTGTCGTTGAGGTATTGGGGTCCGGTGTTGTGGAGGCATTTAAAGGTGTGGGTGAGTATCTTGAAGGTTACTCTCTTCTCGACGGGGAGCCAGTGAAGGTCTCGCAGGAGTTGGGTGATGTGTTCTTGTCGAGGGATGCCGAGGATGAGTCTAGCTGCGATGTTCTGTATAGTCTGGAGTTTGCGGAGCAGAGACTTGCTGATTCTGGCAAAGAGGGTGTTTCCGTAGTCCAGTCTGCTGGTTATGAGTACATGGGTGACGGTTTTTCTTGATTCGGGGAGGATCCATTTGAAGGTCTTGCAAAGGATGCGGAGGGTGTTGAAGCAGGTGGAGGCGACGGTGTTGACCAGTGTCGGGACATGGAGAGGGAGGAGTCGAGTACGATGCAGAGGTTCTGGGCGTGGTCCGTGGGGGTGGGCGGGCTTCCGAGGGCGGTGGGCCACCAGGTGTTGTCCCATGCAGTGGAGGAGGGTCGGAGGACGAGGACCTCTGTCTTCTCTGAGTTGAGCTTCAGGCAGCTGCTGCTCATCCAGGACGTGACGTCCTTCATTCCTTCCTGGAAGCTGAGTCTGGTGGTGACGGGATCCTTGGTGAGGGAGAGGATGAGCTGGGTGTCGTTGGCGTAGGAGACTATGTTGAGTCCGTTCTGTCTGACGATGGCGGCGAGGGGGGCCATGTAGATGTTGAAGAGCATAGGGCTGAGTGACGATCCTTGAGGTACTCCGCAGTTGATCTCTGTGGGTTCGGAGAGGAAGGGTGGCAGTCTGATTCTTTGGGTCCTGCCGGTGAGGAAGGAGCGGAGCCATTCGAGGGCGGTTCCCTGTATGCCGGCGTTGTGGAGTCTGGTGGCGAGTGTGCGGTGGGAGACGGTGTTGAAGGCTGCAGAGGTCGAGTAGGATCAGGGCTGTGGTGTGGCCTTGGCTGAGGATGTCATCGGTGGCGGCGAGTAGGGTGGTCTCGGTGCAGTGGCTGCTGTGGAATCTGGATTGGGAGGGGTCGAGGATGGAGTTCTCTTCGATGAATTTCGTTAGTTGGGCGTTGACGGTCTTCTCGGTGACTTTGGCCGCGAAGGGGAGGAGGGAGATGGGTCGGTAGTTCTTGAGGTCCGATGGGTCTGCCGAGGGCTCTTGAGCAGGGGCTTGACTTCTGCGTGTTTCCAGTCATCAGGGAAGGTGCCGGTTTCGAAAGTGGTGTTGATGGTGCGTCTTAGTTCCGGTGCGATGGAGGTGGCAGCTCTGTGGAAGATGTGTGGAGGGCAGGGGTCCGTGGGTGCTCCTGAGTGGATGCCTTTCATGGTCGATTCGGTGTCTTCAGTGGTGGCTGGGGTCCAGACGGAGATGGTGGGTTGGCTGGTGTTGGAGGGGGAGTGGTTTCGGAGCCCGTGTCCGTTTGTTGAAGTTGTCGTAGAGGGACTTGATTTTCAGATGGAAGTAGGAGCTGAGCTTATTGCAGAGGTCCTGGGAAGGGGTGATGTCTGTGGCCTCGCTGGGAGGTTTGGTGAATTCTTGGATGATGCTGAAGAGTTCCTTCGAGTTGCTGGCATTGGTGGTGATCTTGTTCTGGATGAAAGTTCGTTTGGTTGATCTGATGAGATGGTGGTATTCTGTCATGGTGTTCTTGTATGTGGTGCGGTCTTCCGACGTTTTGCTGTTTTGCCAATTCTTCTCGAGACGTCTGCAGGTGCGCCTGGATTCTTGGAGATCGGCGCTGAACCAGGTGGCCTTCCTGGGGCGTTGTCTGTTGGGGTTGCGAAGAGGTGCGAGTTCGTCAGCGCAGTTGGAGATCCATCTGTGTAGTTCTTTGGCTGCGAGGTTGGCGTCGGTCGATGTGGAGGGGGCATCACGGTTGAGGGTGGAGTTGAGGTGCTCCTCGGTGACCTTGCTCCAGTTCCTTCGGGGTGGGCGGGGTGCAGGTTTGGAGGCGGTGGGTTTGTCGACGTGGAAGTGTACACAGTGGTGGTCCGTCCAGAGGGGTTGCGTGGTGTGGCTGAAGTGGATGCTGTTACCTCCTGCGAAGATGGGGTAGTGGGTGTGTCCTGCCTTGTGGGTGGGGTGGTGACGAGCTGTTTCAGTCCGAGGTTGGAGAGGTTGTCCAGGAGGGTGGAGGATTTGGGGTCGTTGAGGTTGTCGAGGTGGAAGTTGAGGTCTCCGATGAGTATGTAGTTCGTAGAGGCGATGGCGTGGGGTGCGACGAGGTCGGCGATGGTAGGGGTGAACGCAGTTTGAGGTCCGGGGGACCTGTAGGCGAGCGTGCCGCTTTGGGTGGATCTGGGGCTGGTCTGTATCTGGAAATGGAGGTGCTTGGTGGTGGACGGGGAGTCGCTCGTGGTGGAGGTGGTGAGTCGGAGGGAGCTCTTGTGTGCGATGGCGAGTCCTCCTCCTGGGCAGTCGGGCGGTCTTTCCTCTGGATCTTGTATCCGTCGGGGATGGAGGTGGTGATGTCGGGGGCGGAGGTGGAGTTGGTCCAGATTTCCGTGAAGAAGGCGACGTCAGGCGAGATGGTGTCCAGGAGGTCCCAGATCTCTACAGCATGTCTGTGCAGGGAGCGTGCGTTGAGGAGGATGCACCTCAGGGCTTCGGGGTGCTGGTGTTCGGCATGGGGGCGTTGGTCGTGGGGGTGCAGAGGGTGGCGAAGGTTCGGCGGCAACGTCGGCAGGAGAACTGGCTGTGGGTGGATTTCGATGTAGACAGATGGCAGTTGTCGTTTCTTCCGGGGTTGAGTGCGAGGAGGGCGGTAGAGTCGTAGCGGTGGGTTGTCGGAGATCCAGGGTCTCTGGCGCTGGTCGTGGTAGGGTCGCGCACGGGGGCAGACGCACCTGCCTTTGGCGCGTCAGCGGCGCAGCCGCCATTAAATAGGGAAGGGGGAGGGAAGCTCAGCTGGGAGGCGGGAGTGGGAACTTCATGGGGGAGGGGCCACGGGGAAGCAGCGGCGGGGAAAGGGCGGCGAGAAACCAGGCACGGAGGGGAAAAACAAGGGCACAGGAACAAAACGAAGAAGGGCAGAAAAACAGTCACAGACAGGCACAGAAATTACCATAAAAATACACTGAAAGACAGACAAAAGACACAAAGACAAAACAGGCACAACAAAGCAGACAACAGTGGAACAGCAGAAGAGCAAGGCTCTCCCATTGGACCACCAGGGATGAGGCGCAGGCAGGAGCCTGTGGGTGGAGGAGGGCCTCGAACACTTACCAGACACCTATCAGCAGCAGCGGCACAACAGCGGAGCTGCTGGGGGAGAGAACAAGTCACTGACCAGGAAGTCAGAGGTCTTGCTCGCTCACCCTCGCAGCGGCCGCCATTAAATAGGGAAGGGGGAGGGAAGCTCAGCTGGGAGGCGGGAGCGGGAACGGCAGGGGGGAGGGGCCGCGGGAAAAGAGTGGCGATGAACCGGGCACGGAGGAGAAAAACAAGGGCACAGGCACAAAACGAAGAAGGGCAGAAAAACAGAGTCGCAGACAGACAGGCACAGAAATTACCATAAAAATACACAGTAAGACAGACAAAAGACACAAAGACAAAACTGGCACAACAAGGCAGACAGACAACAGTGGAACAACAGAAGAGCAAGGCTCTCCCACTGGACCACCAGGGATGAGGAGCAGGCAGGAGCCTGTGGGTGGAGGAGGGCTTTGAACACCTACCAGACACCTATCAGTGGCAGCGGCACATCAGCATAGCTGCTGGGGGAGAGAGCAGGTCTCTGACCAGGAGGTCAGAGGTCTTGCGTGATGACCTTTGACTACCATTATTTTAATTGACTTTTGGTGTTTTATTTTACCCTACATGTGCACGTTTCCTTGAAGATGTCTTTCGTGTAATCTTGTAGTTTTAAAGTGGGAGAGCTTCCACAGAGTAGAACAGCCTTGCCAGGAACAGAACGTGTGAGATGTGCATTTGAAAGCATGAGAGAGAGAGTTGTGGAATGTACTTCTTGGTCTCGGAGTGCAGTGTTATGAGCAGTGGTGCACAAATGTGCATTGTGTTGTACATTGGGAAGTATTATGAAGTTCTTACTATTGGCTTTGACATGCCCTCATGTCATCTTGAATTCGGACTCTGTCTTGCTTGAGCTTTTTGCGCGCACAGCCAGGCCCCCAGATTACTCAAGTTGTTTAGGTTATTCATGTTCAAGGTTGTTTTGTTGACTGTACTGCCGGAGACGTTCGTAAGCTTCGTTAAGATAAAGGCTGGAATATGTGAGAGTGCAGAGGGAACGTGGGAGCTCTTTTGCCTTTGGAATGCTTGCATGGAAAGTGGCCAATTCCAGTAAGTTTCCTTGGCGCAGAGGAGAGCCTCTCGGAACCTTCTAGTGTGTTTTAAGACTATAAAGCTGGGGTTAGTTGACTTAGAAACTGGGATTTGTTTGGAGTCCGAATGGGGATGAACACGTCTACTTTGGCAGAACCGTGGTTTGCGGAGGCTCTTAACCCCGGCTGTGAATCCCCCAGTCTGGAGTGGGCTAAGATGTAGTGTTTGCAGCTGGTGAGGTGATTTGTTTTTTAGTATTGACTTTGTGATGTGTGAGTGAGTTTGTGTGCACATCCAAGTCTTCAGTGATTGTAACATCTGTTGTATTTAGTGTATAAATCTTTATGATTTCTTGCAGGACGTCTACCATAATCTGCTTGCGTTTCATTCCATATTATTATCTGCTTGCGTTTCATTTTATTATTATCTGCTTGCATTTTATTTCATGTATATTCCATGCACTGTATATATAAATATATCCATATACATTTGAATGTTGTTCGTTTGACATCTGGGAAAGCCTTTCTGTTAGAGAGCGTTGCATAAATAAAACCCCATGCCTTACTCTTTGATGGGTTTCATTTTATAAAAGTGAAATCCCTTTCCAGGTGGTGTTTTGCTGTTTTTGTTGTTTTGTTGTGTTTGAGCCTCCATGTGGGAGGGAGGAATTTTTTATTATCTGGTAGTGCGAAGCAATACAGTAGTATAATCAAAAAGTGTGAAACTTATTGTTGCACTTATATCTGTCTTCCATCTAGGAGACTCAGCATATTCCAACCGTCCATGATTGTTGGCACCACGGAGGAATCCAACCACGCAAGGGGAAGTCTGCTTCAATGAGGCCCATGGAAGAACACGGCGGCCAGTGGAGCAGGCTTTTGGGCTCCTGAAGGACAGATTCAGATATCTGGACAAAACTGGAGAAGCCCTCCTCTACTCACCCGGGAAAGTGTGTCAAACCACCGTGGCCAGCTGCATGCTCCACAACATCGCCCTGCAATGCAGCATCCTTTATATCGCAGAGGATGTAGGCCATGAAGTGCCAACGGATGAGGGTCCTGAAATGCCAAATAACGATGATAGTGGTGAAGAGGAAGGAGCTGACTTACGTCGAGATCTCATCAACATCTTCTTCTTATGAGTGTAAGAATGTTGTGAAATGCTATGACTTTGACTGTTACAGCAACTCTTGTTGTGATGATGTGAGGAGTATGATAAGGGAAAATATTAGGAAGGTAAAGCTCTGGAAAATCTTAATGAAAGGTGTTTGTGGAGGAAGGTTTTGACACATGGTCATTTTGTTAGTGCTGCTTTGTTTAGCTTAGATATTTTGTCACAAACTGTGTTCTCCAGAAGTTGACTATGGTTGTATGTATAGTTTCATAGCTAATCTCTTTGTTTTGGTCTGTTTTAGGTACCTATCACAAGAGAGGATGGGGAGATTACTGGTCTAGTATACCCACTCCCCAAACAACCAAAGTCAAATATCAGTATACTGTTCCGAGGTGATTCAGCCCCAGAGAAATTGTCCCTAGCTGAATGCAGGTACCTTGAGAAGCATGTGCTTTTTAGAACAGTTGCCCTTACTCACCCGAAGGTGGCATGCTTCACAAATGGGTGGTGCTCCTCGCCAGGCCGGTGCTACAATTCCTGGCGGGCCTCACAAGAGTGCTCTTTCTCTGCGATCTTTCAATAAATACGCTGATTGAGCACCGTAGGACAAATAATGGTGTGTCCTACAAAATGAGAAGATTGGTGAATGGTGTGGAAATATAATCAACTGTCAACTAGATGCCGCCAAAATATTTAATGTGAAATCCCCGGCTGATGTTAAGTTAAAAAGAAGGCAGAGAAACTTAGGATATAATGGTCCCTGTCTCTGCAAGTGAGAGTGTAAATCGGTCACTCATAGACCAACTATTGAGCTATGGTCTACATAACCGGTCAACATGTTTCATGCCTTAGGAAACTGTGAAGCGATCTAGTGCCATTTCATCAGGACCAATAATATATGATGTGACCTAATCTTATCAATAGAGTGAGGAGATCTATAACACAAAGCCCCACTCCGTGCTGGATGATAAGGTGCCGGCTGACATCTTTTTATTTTTTTATTTTAGAGTTTTATATAGAGCTAACTAGACCCGAGACATCGGGTATCAGAGCGCTTTACATGAGCACCAGTTTCGTTACAGAAGGACACATTCATTTTTGTTAGGCATGGGAAGATTACGTGATTTGCCCAGAATCACAGATGTTGAGCGTCGTTGCCGAGACTCAAACCCGGTTCCCCAGCTTCGAGGTCCACCGCTCTAGCCGTAAGGCTACATCCACTCCCCATCTTACCGTCTCTGTCGAACGTTGTACTAATAAAGCGCTCAGTTTAGGATAACCCTCCTGAATTTTAGAGGCAGATCGACCTATCGGGATGCGAGGTCGCCAACACAGATCGCAACTTGTCTCTGGTGCCTACTAACACCTTCCCCCGATATGCCCGGGATCTGCATTTCCCCACAGACAGCCACTTGAAAATTGGCCCTGCGGTCATAGACGTCGTTTGGGAGTAGTCAGGAGTCGCAGCTGTGACCTCTAACTTGCTCCCTTCTACTTCTATCACTTCATTTGCGACCCTTGGCCTCAGATGATGCAAACGTTTTGCCACTCTGAGGCCAGGGGTCGCAAAGGAAGTGTCAGGAGTAGCAGGGAGCAAGCTAAAGGTCACAGCTGCGACCCCAGACTACTCCCAAATGACGTCCAATGCTTGTGTTATACCTCCATTCACGTACCTTACGCCCCCTAATGTACCACTGTTAGGTCTTTTCACTGCATCTGAGACATTCACGACAAATAGGCTACATCCTTGGTCGGGGGGGGGGGAAGTCACCACGATCGGCGACCTCTTTGCAGAAGGCACCCTACTAAGCCATGAAGATTTTCTACACACACAGGACCTCCTAGGTACACTGTGCGCCTGACGGAACTGAACCTCCCACACATGTACTACTTCTAGCAATACATACAATGGGACCTGGTCAGCACTTGGTCCGTTGGTTATATAGGGGAATTCGTGCTCTCCTTCTCATCCCCCTTACTTCCTTACAAGCTAAATGGGAAGAGAATTTGGCTCGGAATCTCCTAGAAGGAATGGGACTTCCTTAGGCAATAACCCCCGAAAATCTCTCGCAACTACCGCTTCAAATGTATACAATTTTCCATATTACACCGAGCAAAACTTATGCCGCATAGGCTCCACACCATGTTCCCCACTATACCGTCCACTTGTCCTAGGTGTCATGCACTGGATGCTAAACTTTTGCACATGTTATGGGATTGCCCCAGACTGGCCTCCTACTGGACGCAAGTCGCTGCTACCTTGTCAGCACTTACTGATCTAGATCATTGGTACTCCATAGAATGCTGTATATTGGGTTTATTTCGCAGACCTAAAAGCGCCAAGGTGCCTTCAAGGTTCTTGAATTTGGTGCTCTTGCTGGCAAAGCGCACCCTGATGAGATACTGGAAATTCTGCACTGCGCCCTTGATTTTCTCAATGGTAGGAGGAGGTGGAGAAATGGGGCCTGGCAGAAAGTGGAGCACTACACCGGGAGGAATACCGGGGTCTGCGAAAGAGGCCCATAGCTTTGGAATGGGATGCCCTGTTGGAGTCTTTTAAAACTTTGGAAGCGACGGACACTTAAGTGTGCTTTGTTGTTCCGCCCTACACAGATCTTCACACAACGTGGCATGCACGTGCCCAAACCCCACAGGCCCTTACATAAGCAACGCACCGCCTAGACCGGGCTGGGATCCATAACTCTACTTACCACAAAGCCCCATTGGGCCATTACTAGGCTTAGATTTGCATCATTCTGTGCACATCACTCTAGCATATAGGTGGTTGTTCACACGCTTGCTGATGTCAACGTCGATGTTTGGTTATGGGAGGGTGGGGGAGGGTTAATCTGTTGAGATCACATTTTCTTCTATGATAGTGGGAACACCTTTATTCATCCACGTGCTAGCAGAAAAAATCATTTGTATGTTTACACCTATATCTTGACCATTTTGTGGATCTATGATTTATATGGCTAAGGTTTACTGACTTGTACTAGATGCTGTCAATATGTATCTTTGAAAATTCAATAAAGTTTGTGTTAAAAAATTTTTTAAAAAAAAGCTTGTGACAAGCAGGTCTTTTCGTCGTCATCAATGACGTCGTCGACGGCTCAAAAACAGCCTTTTTTTATCTCCACAAAGAGAATTCCTGTGATCCTGCGCCTGGATCAGACATCTCCGAGCAAGGTTTCGCCACCGCCTCCTATTCATCTATTTTAAACAGAGGAGTCTGGGGATGAAGGTCTTTTTGGGTCAGCTTACAGTCCCACACAGCTCATTGTTAAGTGGTGGGACACGGATGACGAGGAGCCGGGTGGTCAGACTTCCGAATATCTGGAATGTGAATACTCATTCAAAGACAGGCATCATCCAACGCCATGATTCATTTTAGGAGCATTATCCTTATGAAGACCCCTTTACTGACCAGCATGCTCCAAGTGACGACACTATTTCAGTGCCTATCTCTTTGGTGACTGACCGGAGTCATATGCTTGACGACCATTATAAAGGATTTCTGGAGGCAAACGCCCCTGTGCCTCATACTCTGGGACGGGTGGAGGCGCACAGTGTGACATCGCTACCTAAAAGCCCAGTGGTTCTTCAATTTCAGAAGGTAAGATGAGTGTTACCTTCAATCACTTTTAGAGATGACTACATTGACAATGAAGGAGACATTCAACCTGAGAAAAGGGAACTTCCTCAAGATTCAGATGAATCAGGGCAATAATGGGAAGACTACATCACTCCTTCGTCTCCATCATTGTCACCTCCGCCGGCTAGCTCTCCTCCAGATGATATAGGTGGAGTCCTTGAACACGCTTTTAAGCGCTTTGATTTGCCACTACCAGTGAAGCAAATGGAATGTTTCCTTTATGATTTCAAGGATTCATTGAGAAAGCCTATTAGATTCATCCCCATCGTGGATTTTTTTTGGGAGGAGGGCTTGAAGTTGATGAAGATCCCCAGCTTTGGTTGCAGAGGTCGTTCCCCGGCTGGACAAAAAATACAAGACGCCCAAAGATTCGCCTGCCTACCTAATAGGGCAACCTCGCTCTTACTCTGTAGTCATGCAAACTGCCCAAAGATGTTCCAGAAACCCGTCTGCCCCGTTTTTAGCACCACCGGACAAGGAGGGCAGAAGACTGGATAACAGTGGCAAATGTTTTTCAGCTATGGCAGCTACATCCATTAGGGCATCGAATGCTCTAGCAATTCTAGGGCAATATGATAGGCAGATGTGGTCGGATCTATCGGCATTCCTAGACTACTTGCCGGAAAACAAGAAAAAGGAGGCTAAAGAAATACTGCAGGAATGCACACAAACTTCTTCCGAAATCATCGACACAGCCACTGATATTTCATCCACAGCCTGCAGACAAGTGGTGGGTGCAGCTGTGCTAAACCGACAAGGCTGGTTAAAGGGAACATCCTTACATCCAGAGTTTCAGTCAAAGTTGCTTGATATGCCATTCGACAACGTAAATTTATTTGGCAAACATGTCGATGATGCTCTGCAGCCGATAAAAGCATATACTGATACTGCACGTTCGTTAGGGATGTTGCAGCAAAGACGTTTTCAGCCCTTTCTTGGAGGCAGAGTGCGAGGCCAGTTTACATTAAGAGCGCCTTACCAGACTTATTGATACCGACCATATTCCGAGCAGGGATACAGGCCTCAATACTCTGCTCAACAACCATAAGGTCCTTCTCAGCATCCATGTACTCACGTCAATCAAAGTGTTGCCGTCCGCCAGCAGTTGGAAAGGGCCAGGACGCAACTAGGCATCACTGACTACTTCAAGGGACTACTAACTTTGAACTTTCCTCCGCAATTCAAGAACCAGTACCTCTCAAAATTTTACAATCACTGGAAAAGAATTTCTTCTGACAAGTGGGTGTTAGACATAATATACCATGGTCATACCTTAGATTTTGCTGATATGCCTCCCAATCATCTTCCGCGAAAGAGGAACCATCAACATCTTACCCAGTTGAAACAGGAAATTTGCTCACTTATCTCCAAGGGGGCTATCAAAGAAGTTCCTTTCTCACATCGCAACAAGGGATTTTATTCTAACGTATTCCTAATCAAGAAAAAGTCAGGAAAATGGCGGCAAGTAATGGATCAGAGGTTGTTGAACAAATACATCAAAAAAACTACCTTTTCAAAAGCGGTTTCAGCAGGAGATTTTACAGCTGATAAACAAGGGGGATTACATGACCTCTTTTGACCTCTTAGACGCATACCTCCAGATCCCCATACATGTGAAACACAGCAGGTTTTTCGGATTCGAGGTGACAGGGTGCCATTACCAATTAAAATTCCTCCCTTTTGGATTTTGATAGGCTCTCAGGATGTTCACAAAACGCATTGCACCAGTGGCGGCTTTCTTAAGAAGAAATGGTCACCAGGTGTTTCCGTACCTGGACGACTGGCTCGTCAAGCCACATACATACCACTCAGCAAGAAAATCCACCTTGGCGTGTCTGCGGCTGTTTAACAGTTTAGGTCTAAAGTTAAACAGAGAAAAGTCTGCCCTAATACCATTTCAATCGTCAGTGTTCTAGATACAAAGGTCTTCAAGCTATACCCATTTTGGGGGAGAATCCAACGTATAATGGACATAACAAGTTTCCTGTCAAGAAGAGAGTTCACTTCTGTTCGGACGTACAAGTCAATGTTAGGGATGATGTCTTCTTGTATTTTATTGATTCAAAATTGTCGTCTCCACATGAGACCTCTGCAGGAACAGTTAGACTCACAATGGCTACAAACTCAGGGTATGTTCAATGACACCATGAATCTCACCCCAACTATAAAAACAGCAATGTTATGGTGAAGGAAGGAGGAAAATCTCTCTCTGGGTCTCTCTTTCACACCATTGTACCCTCAGTTTGTGATGACAACGGATGCGTCTCTGATGAGCTGGGGAGTTCACTTTCAAGACCTAGAAATTTAGGGAAAATGGTCAGCTCAGGAATCAAGAATATACATCAACCTTCTAGAGTTAAAGGCGGTTTTCTAAGGCCTGCAAGCCTTTCTCCCCAGCATTCGCAATGCTTGTGTCCTAGTGAAAACGGACAACAACATTCTATCCCAGCAAACAAGGGGCACCAGATCGAAGGCACTTTCTTGTCAAGCCCAGCAGATTTGGAACTGGCCGATTATCAGCAACATCTCCGCGCAAGTGCAAAATGTTCCAGGGGTGGAAAACGAATAGGCAGATTCTGTCAGTTGAACCGCAAAACAGTGTCATGTATGGGAATTAAACCGGGTTCAGTTGCTTCAGCTCTTCAAAGAGTGGGGTACCCCCGACCTGGATTTGTTTGCAACCCTACAGAATTAGAAATGTGCGAGTTACGCAAGCCAATTCCCTCAGAGAGTATCTTTGGGAAACGTCTTACTGATGACCTGGACAGGTTTCTTAACCTACACCTTTCCGCCATCCCCTCTCATTCCCAGGGTAATTTGGAAGATAAAGCAGGAGCCATCTCGACACATCTTAATAGCCCCGGCGTAGCCAAGGCAATATTAGTACACAGAGCTTCTTCTTCTATCTCCCAGATGTCCAGTTCAGACCAGCTGACAATCGTATCTCCATGAACATGGGGACACATTTTCCATCCTCCGATAAAATCTCTCAATTTATCAGCCTGGCTCCTCAAAACAATGAGTTCGGACCACTGACTATTACTCAGGAATATAGGTCAATTCTGGATCATTCATGCGCCGTGTCAACAAGTAAAGCCTACAGCGATAAATGGAAAACATTCTACTACTGGTGCAACAATAACAATCTGAATTCCTTGGCATCCTCTCAGGAGCAGTTAATGCCTTACCTTTTTCACCTAGCTAAATCAGGCCTAGCTCGCACTTCAATTACAGTGCATTTAGCAGCTATTTTTAGACGGAAGCAGGAGAAGTCTGTTTATGGACCCATAGACTGGATAAAGAATTCATGAAGGGGCTGTTCAAGGTTTTTCCGCCTGTTTAAAACCACTCCAGTATCCTGGCAATTAAATACAATACTATCGCAACTAACAAAAGATCCATTTAAACCTATTCATAAGGCAAAGTTAAAATATTTTTCGTGGAAACTGCCTCTTTTCTTTGCCCTTACTTCCGCAAGATGAGTACGCAAAATCCAAACTTTTACTGTTGCGGAACCCTTCTTGCAATTCAAAGATGACAGACTCCTATTTAGTTCCTACTAAGTTCATTCCGAAGGTCCCAACTTCGTTTCATTTGAAGCAGCCTATTGTACTGACAGCCTTTCTTAAGAATCCTTCCATTGCAGCAAAAAAAGCCTTACATTCTTTGGATGTCAGAAGAGGTTTAAAGTTGTTATTGAAAGAACAAAGTCTTTCAGAAAGTCCAACCAGCTCTTTTTCTCATTTGCTCCGCCTAAGAAGGGCTAAGCGATTTCAAGGAGAAGTATAGGCCGTTGGGTGTCTGCAGCAATTACCCCGTGCCTTGAGAAAGCTTGTAGGCCGCTGTCATCAACAGTTGAAGCACATTTCTACGAGAAAAGTGGCTGCATTCACGGCCTTGTTTGCTGGAATGTCTTTGCCAGACATTTGTAGCTCAGAAACGTGGGCTAACGCCCATACATCCACCAAGCATTACTGTCTGGACTTGTCATGGAAAGCGGATTCTGCTGTTGGTCAGGCAGTATAACGGCGCCTCTACCAGTAAGGTGCAAAGGGCCAGATGTACGACCCTTTTTTCCGCTCGCAAATGGGAGATCGGCCCGTTTGCAACAGCAAAAAAGGGTAATGGCATGTACAAACGCTATTTTACGGGTCACTGACTCGCAAAAGTAAGTTTGCGACTCTTGCTATTAGGAAGGGGTGTCCCTTCCTAATAGCGAGACTCACTGCCATGTACTATTGTTTTGCGACCGCATTTGCGGCCGCAAAACACTGGCAGTTTACCACCTACTTCAAGTAGGTGGTAAACCACTCGCAAACAGGAAGGGGTCCCCAGGGGACCCCTTCCCCTTTGTGAGTGTGTGAGAAAATATCTTTTAAGGAAAACGGGCTGCATTAAAAAAAAAACTGCTTTATTTAAAAAGCAGTCCCAGACATGGTGGTCTGCTGACCCCAGCAGGCCACCATCCCTGGGAGTGCTAGCCATTCAAATTTGGGTTCGCACATTGCGCTCGCCTCATGAATATTGATGAGGAATGCATTTGCGACCCTATTGGGCATCGCTAACAGTGTCTGTGACACTGTTGTACATTGCATTTTGCGAGTCGCGAATTTCAAGTCACAAAGCGACGCAATTTGCGAGTCGCAAAATGTAATGGTCATACATCTGGCCCTAAACTCTTGTTATTGAACTCGTATCACAAGTTTTAAGGTCGTACATTGATTTTCTCACATTTGTTTATTTACTTAATATGTGTATATATATATATATATATATATACATACATATATATATATATATATATATAATTATATATATGCCGCAAAGCTCGTTTCCCGCTGCCTTCTCCTGAAGGAAAGAACGAGCGTAGACCCAGATTTGGTGCTATTTAGTTTATTGTTGAACACACCGCCAGCCAGCCAGCCGCCATGACGCGTTTCGGCAGATCCCTGCCTTGATCATATGACAACATTGCTTAGTGACTACTCCTTTTTTTAAATCACAGTATGGTAATTGATCCATAGACATAGACAAAGTATTATGAAACAAATCACTTGATTCTTAATACATGCTTAAATGCATAAAACATTCCATATTTTTAAATGTAAAACCAAAACAACTCCATTACGAGAATAGTTATTAACTATTCGTTTATGTTGTTTCTTGGAAAATCACTCTTTGATGCATAAATGCGCTATGTGTCCATTGTCTAGAATTTAAATACATGGATCCATACTTTAAAACAGACTTGAATAAAAGGAGTAAGAAAAGTGTAAAAAGATAAGGTGCTAAATGAAGTGCAATAAGTTATAAAGTGCAGAGTGAGCTAGGTGAGCCCATGTCTCCAATTGTACAGTGCAAGTTTTTTTTAAAAACCTTGTCATATATGTTGCCTGTATAGTACACCTTCTACTCTATTGGCGTTATTTTTACGGCAACTTTATATTCTCTCCTGTGCAAAAACAGCATGTGCAAAATCGAGCTTGTATAGGAATTTTTTGATTTCTTAAAGGGTATTTTTGTATTAATTTCCAAATGTTTCCCACAATCATAAATACATTTATACCTATGTAAATAAATAAGTCCTAAATAAATACATATCAATTCTATAAATATACATATCATCCATTTGTCAATAAATACATTTCCAAATGTTAAAAGTGATAAAATTCAATTATACATAAAAAGCTCGTGATTAAGTTCGGTGAGGAAAAAGTACAAAACGCGCAAAATGTGCAAAGATGCAGGGACTGATTGTTCTAAGTTAATACAGTTATCTGTCATTGAAAGGAAACAGTTTTTTGATTCAAATTTTCTAGAGTCAAATCATATGGTATATCAGGGGGCCTAGATGTTCTAAAGGTAAGTGTACAAGTCCTCACTCATGTTAAGCCCCCCTGGCTGTTTAGTGTCGAGCTCTAGAATGTAGTGGGTTTCCAATCTTCTAAGTTTTCCTTCTCTGTCACCACCCCTTCTCTGTACCGGGACAGTATCTATGACATAGTATTTGAGATGTTTGAGGTTGTTATTATGATGTTCTTTAAAATGTCGTGCTACCGGGTAATTAGGGTCATTGTTGCTAATTGCCCTAATGTGCTGTAAAACCCGTTTGTGCACTGGTAGCTTAGTACTCCCCACGTAAACCAAATTACAGCTACATTCTAAGACATAGACTGCAAATTCAGTCTTACAAGTCAGATGAAATTTGATATTTTGGGGCTTGTCGTTGAACGCAGTCATATATGAGGTTCTATTCTCTCCATGTGCACATGCCTTACAATTTGTACATTTGAAGAACCCTTTTCTAGCAGTCAGCCAACCTTCTACTTTCTTGTGTTCTGGACTACTCTTGACCAAAACGTTTGCCATAGATACTGATTTCCTGAATGTGATAGAGGGGAATCCGGGGAGGGAACTTCCTATAGTAGGATCTTCTTTGACTATATGCCAATTGCGGTGTATAATCTTGCGTAATTGGCGTTCCTGTCGACAAAATGTCAAGATTAATCTCACCGGCTCTTTGGAATTGCTTGAATCTATCTCACTGACCTTTTGAGACCTGTCCCTGTACAGTAAAAGATCTTCTCTGGCCATTGCCCTAGATTTACGGATGGCTGTCTCAATTGCGTTGGAGCTGTAACCCCGCTGCAAGAATCGTTCCCTACTTTCAGATTGATGTTTTTCTAACTCTAGGGTATTGCTACAAATCCTGCGAAGCCGCAGCATCTCCCCATAGGGGATGCTGTGGATTAAATGAGGGGGGTGCGCGTTTGATGCATGCAACAAGGTGTTGCCAGCGGTTTTTTACGGAAAAGGGAAGTTGTTAAAATATTGTTAACTACTGTGACTTTTACATCTAAAAATGAAACACATTCTTCACTTATATCAAATGTAAATGCAAGATTCACGTTGTTAACATTGATAGAAGTAATAAAATCATTGGCTTCTGTCACAGTTCCATTCCATATAATCATCAGGTCATCAATATATCGCAACCAGGATATTACTTTCCCTCATAAATGGAATCATACTCCTTCCGTAGGACCAGCTCCTCCCACCAGCCCATGAACATGCACGCATAACTGGGGGAGAAGCTGGCTCCCATGGCAAAACCCTGTATTTGTTGGAACATCTGCTTATTAAATACAAAGAAATTGTTTTCCAGACAAAAGATCAACATGTCCAATAGCATTCTGTTGTGTTGCAGATATTCAATAGGTCTTCTTGATAAATAATACTCAACTGCCTTCATACCATCCCGATTACGTATACATGTATATAGAGAAGATACATCTAGAGTTATTAATTGGTACCCATCCTGCCACGTTTTATTCTGAATCTTTCGTATAAAATCACTAGTGTCCTGCACATATGATTCCAGTTTATGAACGTGCTCTTGCAGGAAGTAATCTATGTATTTTGATAGATTCTCTAGAGGTCCATCGCAAGCCGAAATGATGGGCCTACCTGGTGGCTTCTCCATGTTTTTATGAATTTTCGGAATGAAGTATATTACAGGAGTTTTTGGATGCTCCTTTTTTAGGAATTTAAATTCCTCCAAACTCAGAAGGCCTGAACTCTTCCATGCTAAAAGCTTGGTATGTAGTTGGTCTTGCAGAGTTTTGTATTTCAGGGGAATGCTTTTCCCGTAGCATTCAGTGTTGTTAAGTTGACTATAGGCTTCCGTCATATAATCTGTTAAAGGCCACAGCACTAAATTACCCCCTTTGTCTGAATTTCGAATTACGATGTCTCCATCCATTCTCAATTTCGCCATTAATTGTCCATATTTCCTTTCGTGATCAGTAATTTTTCTTTTCTCTTTATTCATAGACATATTTAGTTTCTTAATTTGCGCCACTACCATTTCATTGAATACATCCACAGAATCTCTAGCTGTGACCGGAGTGAATTTGGATTTATTTTTGAAGGGGGTATCAGGTTTTTCCAAATTACCAATTCAGACCCGTGAGAGGTTTGAGATGGAGTGTTTCCATTGTCTCCCCTTTGCCGGTTTGGTGGATTGATTGGGTCAGACATTTGTATTCCAGTGTCCAACGACTGTAGATCAGTTAACAATTCATAGTCTCCCACTACAAAGTTGGATGTACTTGGTGCATCTGCAGATGGCCTTGGCCTGATCCGAGTTTGAGATTGAAGTAGGTGGAATTTACGCAATTTAAGTTTTCGAATAAATTGATATACATCTGCCCTGGTTTGGGTGTAGTCAAAATTGGACTCTGGACAGTATGTTAATCCCAACGAAAGCAGCTGTTCTGTTGTGGTTAGGTTGATTTTTGCCAAATTGATGATTGTATTGGCTTTTTTCAAATTTGGGTCGGGTGTCTGCATGGGTTCCTCTATTTGTTCCTCCATGACCCCCGCCCCCGTCCTTTGCGTTTCTTCCCTGTGTCGTTTGTTTGCCCTCCTTCTTTCCCTCCTACTCCTTGTTCGCCGTTTTTTGCCGGTTGTTTCCTGGGTCTCAAGGTTTCTCTTCTGATTCGTCTTAGGTAATCTAGTTCTTCCCCCATTGTGAGCCTGATTTTATTCATTTTCTGCTGGTCCTCTCCAACCTCCGCATCAGACTCACTCTCTAACGCGGAACTCAGATCCGAGGTAGATGGTGCTTCATGTTCCGGCAGCGTGTGGACAGGATGACTCACTTCTTGTTGGCACTTGTTAAAGGTGGCATTACGAAAGGTATCATATTTGCGGGCAAATGTAAAGATCTGTCCATTTTCGTAATCTTGTTTGTCCCTCCTAAATTTGTAGGTTTTGCGCTGTTTGATTTTATCCTCCTCTTTTTGGAGTCTAATCATCATTTCCTCACTTAATTTCTTTTTCTGCGGTTGTGGGTCCCCAAGCGCCTTGATTTCCTCATTAATGGCCTCAATTTTGGTAAATATATCTTTCCGGTCAACTTCAGCGTATTTAACTAGTATTTCAACTAGTTTCCGCGAGGAGTCCAGATTGCATTGAGCCCATTCTGCCATCATCACGGGGTTAGGGGTGTCATAGCTAGGCGCTAACATAATTCTTAACCCCCTCGGGATTCGCCCAACATCCAAGTATTTTTGTAGGGATTTGGACTCCCACCATTTGGCTGTCTCTTGTCGCATGAGTTTTTCTAGCGTTCGGTATCTCTCTTTAAGATTATTTCCCCCAGCACTGCTGTCATTGCTGGCACTTCTATTCTCAATTTGCGGTTCTAATGCAACGTCCGCAAATACATCCTCCGCTGCATTTTCGCGGTCCCGCAATGTTGCGGCTGACATGGCGGTGTATCTCTATTTTGAAAACAGTTATCCGTTAAGCGTGCGTCCTGACCCGAGCAAGCCTGCTCTGTGGACGGACTTGACGCCACGCACACCTCCCCACCTGTTGTTTGTCTGGTGTTGCCCCATACCTCTCAGAGCCAGTCGCCGCCGCAGTCCTGCTTCTCCCTAGCTCCACTCCTCCGAGCGCTAGCCGTGAGGGAAACGAAAACCGCAACAGCTTCTCACTCCATACGGGACAGCGTTACTACGCAACAGGGGGCTCCGTGCTTGTCCGTTTCCGGGTCGTTGAGGATCGGCTTCCGGGTCCCCCGCCGAAATCGAAACCTCGTGAGGAACCACCGGTAGCCTGCAACTTTCTTATTCACGGAGCCCACGTCTGGAGAGGGGGTCTACGTCACCGGGGAAAGTCAAAGACCGGTGCAAAATGCCGCAAAGCTCGTTTACCGCTGCCTTCTCCTGAAGGAAAGAACGAGCGTAGACCCAGATTTGGTGCTATTTAGTTTATTGTTGAACACACCGCCAGCCAGCCGCCATGACGCGTTTCGGCAGATCCCTGCCTTGATCACATGACAACATTGCTTAGTGACTACTCCTTTTTTTAAATCACAGTATGGTAATTGATCCATAGACATAGACAAAGTATTATGAAACAAATCACTTGATTCTTAATACATGCTTAAATGCATAAAACATTCCATATTTTTAAATGTAAAACCAAAACAACTCCATTACGAGAATAGTTATTAACTATTCGTTTATGTTGTTTCTTGGAAAATCACTCTTTGATGCATAAATGCGCTATGTGTCCATTGTCTAGAATTTAAATACATGGATCCATACTTTAAAACAGACTTGAATAAAAGGAGTAAGAAAAGTGTAAAAAGATAAGGTGCTAAATGAAGTGCAATAAGTTATAAAGTGCAGAGTGAGCTAGGTGAGCCCGTGTCTCCAATTGTACAGTGCAAGTTTTTTTTTAAAAACCTTGTCATATATGTTGCCTGTATAGTACACCTTCTACTCTATATATATAAGATTTCTTTCTTTTTCTGATTTTATAAGTTGACAGCTTTTGTTATGTTTATTGGTGTAGAGTGGAGTTGTTATACCCACCACCTCGTATCTTTTGGATGCAGCTAACAAGTCCCACCTCCCCTTGGCTTCACAACTCTGTATACCTCTAACGCTATTAACTTTTACACTTGTGCTCAAAATCCGGGGTATGGTGGCCCTGCAGGGGAAGAGTGCTTCACGGTCTACTCTCTGATTGGTTTAAGTTTGGATCTATTAAAAAACTGTGAATTTGTTAACAATCTCAATCGAATTCTCTATGGCTGTTAATGCTGTGTATAGCACTGCTTTTTAGAAGTACAGTGGTACTCCCACTATGACGACGGAGAAGATTCAAGCAGGTGAATCTATGAAAGATATCAATACTGGAGAACCACAGTGCACAGGTAAGTAGCATTTTTTTTTTTTTTTTTGCATAACATATCCTTTAGTGACCTACTTCTTCTAAAGGAGATTTTCGCATGAGCTGTCATGTGTTTCGAAATAATGTAATCCGTGTGGAGGACATGTCAGTGTTTGTGTAACACATCCCTGACTTTGTCAGGCTGTTTGCTGTGTGTAACGAATCTCATTGGTTCTACCTCATTTGAAGTTCTGTTTCCTACAGCAAGCAGGGTTTCCCTTTTTAATTTGTCCACCTTGTTGGTAGCAGCCTTAAGGGTTTGGGAGATATAGCCTCGTGTGCGGAACCTATTCAACATGATTTTCTTTTCCTCCTCAAATGCAGCATCGCTGCTGCAGTTCCGTCTAAGCAAAAGACAATCAGATGTTAGACGGAATGCAGAGTAAATCAAACATTCATCCCGGTCAAGCGATCTGGGTTAAATCCATCGTTCTTTTGCTCACCATGCCATCCCAGTTTAGACCCAGCCATATGCAAATCAATCTTGACCCTGTTCCTCATGGAAACAGTCCAGCCCGAACTGCCAAGCCAAGTCCTCCCTGGACCAGAAACAAGCATCCTGGGACCGGTTTCGGGGCTTCACCCCGCATCAGCCAGGCTAGCTTGAGTCCAGTGACACAGTGAGTCCGGGACACATCAGTGATGTCACTGACCATGTCATGAGTGATGTAATATGTGAGGTCATAAGTAGTGCATTGCGGGGGCGCGAGTTATAGTTAGCTCAGCTAACTATAACTGCTGAATTTCTCTGGTTTTGTATGAGTGAAATGTCAGCCTAACTATAACATCCAGGTAACCTTTGGTTTTTACAGTAAACTTCTAAGTTTTTTTAAATTCCATTTCCTAAGTATAAAGTCCCAGTAACCTTTATTTTTTTCAGTGAATTTTTAAGTTTTTAAAAAAATTCTATTTCGTAACTACTGTACCTTGTATTTTTTATTGAACATTACATATGCATGGTACACCACATTTTGTTGTATTTGTCATCTATTAATTTAAAAAGTACATTAATCATCTTATTTCAAGATATTTTTGGTTTTCACAACAATGTCACGATTGCCGAGGACCCATGACTTCGGTAACGATCACGAGTGGGTGTGTGAGTGACTGTATGGGTGTGTGAGTATCCGAGTGGGTCTGTGAATGGGTGTGTGAGTATCTGAGTGGGTCTGTGAATGGGTGTATGAGTATCTCAATGGGTCTGTGAGTGGGAGCATAAGTTTGTGAGTGGGTGAGTGAATGGCTGCATGCATGAATGTCTGAGTAGGTCTGTGACTGGGAAGGTGACCATCTGGGTCGGTTTGTGAATGGATGTGTGAGTTTTGAGTGGGTGAGTGAGTGGGTGCGTGTATATCTGAGTGAGTCTGTGAGTGGGTGTATGAGGTGTATGAGTGTCTGAGTGGATCTACAAGTGGGTATAGGAATGTCTCAGTGGGTCTGTGAGTGTGTGAGTGAGACTGTGAGTACCTGTGAGTGGGTCTGTAAGTGGGTGTATGAGTCTCTGAGTAGGTCTGTACATAGGTACATCACTCTCCAAGTGAGTCTGTAAGTGGGTGCATGAGTATCTGAGTGGGTCTGTGAGTGGGTGCATGAGTGCCCAGGTGGGTCTGTGAGTGGGTGTAAGACTCTCTAAGTGGGCTGGAGTAGCGTTGTAAATATTGCGTGTGATTAAAAAAAATCAATTTTGAACACATAACTTGTGTCACTTCCACCCCCATTTCTCAAACATGGGGTCAGCGCACCTCCACCCTGACCCCTTAGGTTAGCTTTCACCAAAAGTTTCAGCCCCTGGACCTGTTCCCGATCGATAAAATGGCGGCTGCAACTTTATGTTCAGGTTGAGCCCAGCCAATCACAGCATTCCTGCTGGCGTGCTCATTCACGATACACCGCGAAATCGTTGCGACATATCCACGACCACTGCAAAACTGCCACGAAATATCCGCGACCAGAGATATCACTATATTGTTCGCTTTCAATTTCTCAAAAACTACTGAACGCATTTGCACCAAATAAAAAAAAGCACAATCTGCGTAACAACATCTACCTTTCTGCCAAATTTGGTGTAATTCCGTCTACTGGTTCGAGCTGTAGGTTCGACAATGCGTTCCTATGGGAATTAACATTACTAACGCACTCTTATTTCGCGCCACTATTTCGAGGGCCCCACTGCACGGATCACTCCCAAACTTTCCATGACACACAGAACCTAAGTTGACTCTTTTTTTGGAACATTTCATGAAGATTTGTCAACCGACGCCAAAGTTCTAGGCAAGTCAAAAAATGCTTTTCCTATGGAAACTAGGTTCTAACTATAACTACCTACTGGTGTATAAAAACAAAGCTTTGTTTTGCAGTACAATGGGTCCCTTCCACCTCACAGTACTGGTTTACTGCAACTGCCCCAGCCCTCAGCAATATACACACACACACACATACACACACACACACATATATATTTTCACCGAAAAACTAAGGTTACAGGGACCTTATAGTTAGGAAATAGAATTAAAAAACCTTAGAAATTCACAAAAAAAATAACTAGGTTACAGGGACGCTATAATTAGGTTCAGATTTTACACACACAAACCATTGAAATTTAGCAGTTATAGTTAGTTTTATCTCAAGTAACTATAGCTCATGACCAAAGGTAACTGTAACCCACAACCTCGCCATGCACAGTTTTGTTCTTTGTAGTTGCTTTCTGCTAGAGCAAGAGTTTTTCATAGGCAGAAATGAATAAAGGGTAAAAGTAATGAAATATATTGTAACGCAGTATGGTCCGAGTCCCAAGATGGCTGCCAACACTTCCAGGTTGAAGTGTTGGCAGTCAATCAGATCTCACCATGAGATCTGTGTGGAGGCTCCGCCCAGATATCTATATTTCTTTTTTCTTTAATAACGTCAAAACTACTCAACAAATTTACACCAAATTAGAAAAAGGGCGTTTTCTGGACCAAGAGGTAGCTTTCTGGCAAATTTGGTTTAATTCAGTACAGCGGTTCGGGCAGCAGTCGTGTTAAAAATCCCTATGGGAAATTGCATGGGAAAAAGCAGGTCTGGGATCCCCCTTCTTCTCTGCCCCCGCTTGACGAATCAACCCGAAACTTTCAAGACAGCAACTGAAGTGATTGGTGCACTAGTTTTAAAAATGTCATGAAGATTGTCAAACGGTGACAAAATTATTAGCAAATCATTGTCTGTGGAAACTAGGTCCTAACTACAACTACCTACTGGCATCCGCCAGTAGGTATTACACATACACACATATATATATCGCAGATTCTCTTCTTACAGGAATATAAGCTGGCACCCCAAGGTTTTGTATTCTTAAATTCTTTATTTGACGAGCCTCAGGCCCAAACCATCCTATGGAACTGACAGAAAATCAATCATAAATGTTGCCGTCTGGGAGAAAGGAAAGGTGGGGACGGGTGGAGGGCACAACAGTCGAACGGCCAAGAGGTGCAGAACCTGCCCTCAAATTGGCAGAGACAAGAATGGGATTTTTTCTCTGCACCTCTTTAGGAGGGGTGTACTTCCTCTGCCCAGTACCAGACGGAGAGAGTCTAGATGTAGAAGGTTTAGAAGCCTCAACATGCTAGGCCTCATCTTCAGCCTGTGTCTGCAATATAAAATTCCATAATCAGGAAGCAGACAGTACAGGCACAAAATACGGATCCACACCTGACATTTTGCCATCACAATGGCTGCAGTATGTACTCATACACTTACAAGAATTTGAAGCCTAGCTGGACTACAAAAGAATGCTTAACATGGAAGTGAGCCCAAAGGTATGATTTGGGATTGCTTACAGTGAGAAATATGATTTTGTATTGCCTACAATGAGAGATAACATTTACCATGGCTTACAATGAGGAAGAATATTAGGGAGTTCTTTCAAACTGCAAAACGTTTTGGGCAGTTCTGGTGTTGCTGCAGATGTTGTTTCATATCTTGGAAGAATGGATGAAGACGGCCTGTCTTCTGGTTTTAACGTTTTTTGCAGTTTTTAGTTTCTAGTCTGACGATGTTGTGCTTTTAATGTGGGGCAGCGTTTTAAAGAGTCCATTCTGTTTTACGCTTCCCTTACCTGTTTCTTAGTGCTGCTAAGCACATTTCTTCCACAAAAAAAGACATCAAAAAGAAGTCTTCTCTAGAGGGTAAACCCTTTGTGCAAAGCAAGAGAAGTGCTCCTATGTAGTGATTTGATGAGTCAGAAATAATAACTCAGGCAAAGTATGTGCCTATGCCCTGATCTCTTTGTCGTGAAGCAAGCTCCAACCACCCTCGAAATACAATTTAAAGGAACAGTCATCTATATTGTGGGAGCTGTTTTTCTGTGTACAAAACAATCGTAATTAAAGAAAAATATAATTCTAGGTTTCCAGGGCCCGTTCAGGTGGCCAGGTATTATTCTAACACCTAACCTTTGCAATATAGGTAGAATCTCGATAGAAAATATAGTTTTCACAGTCACTGTTAACAGTGAGAAGAACGTAAAACAACTGACAATTTCATTTTACAGCATATTAGGATACTTTGAAAGTACACTCGGATCCTTCTTTATGGTATGACACCATCAACATAAAAGTGCTTTACTCTTAACCATGATATTTCTAACGTAAAGCATGCATAGTACTAGTGAGACACAGATGTGATTTTTCCATTGTCTTCATCAGTACATTCCTTTGTGAATATTTTAATGAGAAGTAATAATTACATGATAGGCAACAATTTCTCTGTTGAAAGAATGTTTTTCTTGCATTCCCGTGGCATAGTATCAAGCATTACATTCAGCTTCCGCACAGCCTAAGGAAGAACAAAAAATATATACATGAAATATCCACAATATTACATCTTGGAAAATAATAGTACCTCTATGCAAAAATTCGGCAACTTCTTTGCTGGCTTATTAGAGCACTCCAGGGCAAGGGGGTGGGAAATGGTCATTATTTTACTATTACTCGGTTAAACTATGCATAACCCCCTTTTTTCTAAATGTGCTATCACTCGTATTCATTCGGTACATTTAGGGTTACTTCTTGGTGCAAACCCCACACATATATATCTGTTGGTGTAATTTAGATAGGTAAAACGTCGTGCTTTTTTGCAAAACAGATGGATATTTTATTTAATTATCAGTTGAAGGGAAATATCAGAATTGGGTGTATGTGATTGCACCTAAACTAAATATTTAAATTTTTGCCATAATATCACTCTCATGAGATTTTTTTCGCCACTATGAATTTCGGTTATATAACAGGTGAAATTTGCACAGGGAAAAAGTGGAAACTTTTTGGGGTGCAGCAGCTCTAACAACAGAAGGAGGCAGTAATTTCTGCCCGAGGACATTAGCAATTTGAAACATTGTTTTTTTCTGGTGGTAACTTACTACCGGTGCAGTTGCCCTGTTGTTCCGATAGACAAACAATACTAGAAGGCTAACCAGGTATATGTTGTCCTGAATACCCAGTCTGTCAATATTAAATTGTTACAAGCAACTCTGATTAGTCATCAGTCTAATATTAGATGTTTCAATACACGATAAATTGCAGCGTTTGTTTGATGAAAGGTATCAATCCAAGGACTAGAGGAAAACATTAAAAAAACGTTTAAATGTTAATGAAAGCTAACTTGTGTCTTCTAGATCCCTCGTGCAGGAATATGCAAATCAAAAAGAAGAAGCTACATATTCATTCAAGTGGGTTTTCTGATTGAAGAGATATTAGATATGTTTACATTGCCATATGCAGAGCATGCACCCAATTCAAAGAAAATTCTTCATAGCTGCTGGAAGACATGACGAAATTATAAACATTTAAATTATGTGAACGCAAGGTGAAATATTAGTCAGTGGAAGATGAACCTCACCCACTCGACCTGACAAAAATTGCTGTTTTCACAACAGTTACGCATTTCTTGAAATGTTGCTTTCTTTTGTGTGTCACATTCAGCACCGTATTACTGGATAGGCTTGACTCACAAATGCTATTCTGTAGTTGTAGGTTTTCACAGGTCAGCCGTCCTCACAGTCTCACAATAAGTTGAAAAGAAGGCAAGAGATTTAGTAAGGAACAGCAAGTGACATACCGGTTAGGGGCTCCTCTCTTTTGGTAAAAGACATCACCCGCAGAACCATAGGTAAAGATATAAAATATACTAGCATGTCCTTAGAAATGTCAGCGTGTGCTGACATCCGACTCCTAACTGGCTGGCCAAGAGACCTCACAGAGAAAGTACAAGTTAACCAACATGGGGTCTAGTTGGCATACATATCTGCCTTGCGTGCAACTGCTGCACTGACAGATGCAGAGAAGGCAATGAGATTCCCATCAGACAGACAATGGTCTCATAATAAGGCAGGTAGTCCTCCGCCATGGGAGCAGAGAACACAACATCCAATGAAGAAGAGGTATAAGGAATAGTTTCTTACCTATAACTCCTGTTCCCTCATGGGGGAATTTCCATTATAGTCATAAGCACTGAATAGTCCCGCCCATGTGCGTGGACCCCTGAGCTGTTCTTCAGTATATCTTCTTAAGTGTGGAGTTTCGCCTTTCTTCAGGAAGGCCTGCAAAGACACTTAAGAAAGAGACAGATTATGCAGCCTATATACCTAGGCTACAATGGCTAAATTCTTTATCATGAAGACAGAAAAGTGCTAGAATAAGGTAAATGAGGACAATTTGAGATGATTTCCAAACAGCATAAATCTCCCTCACAAACCCTTTTTTATGATAGAGATGAAGGAGAGCAGGACCGAGTAGCCCCATAGGCTGCAATTATATATCTAAAAAAGAAGCTGTGCCTTTAAGAACACAGAGACCACCAGTATCCCATCATGGACAGCAGGTGGGAGTTACTTCAGTTCTTTTTTAAGGTGATGTGTGAACATATGTAGATTACATGAACACCTCTGCCCATTCCACCGGGGAGGAGGGAGGGTTGCTTATGACTATATTGGAAATTCCCCTACAAGAGAACAGGAGTTACAGGTAAGAAACTATTCCTTCTCTCGTAAGGGATTTCCATTTATAGTCATAAGCACTGAATAGAGTAGCAAGCCCATCCCCATATAGTGAGGTGGAAGAGACAGAGGATAAAATGGGAAGCTTAAGCAAATAGATTTCTGAGGGAAGCCTGCCCTACTTGAACATCTGCTCTAGCATCCGCATCTAGGCAGTAGTGTTTGGTGAATGTAGGTACTGATTTCCAGGTAGCTGCTTTGCACATTTCTCGATTAAGTTCAAGTTTCTTTATTTTGCATAGTTAACAAAAACCAATGCAATATTCACATTTAAAAGAAAAAAAATTTAGACAAATATTAAATATGATTTTATCTACCATTGCCACCTTTTTGAACGTTATGTTATAAAAGATATCTTCAAGTAAAACCAGTTAAAACCCAAGGTAGAAAAATGCTATACAATTTAAAATCAGAGTTAATAATAGTGGCATTAGCGAATGTCATTAGTTCGCTGGGTAGAGTGGGGTGCAGTCACAGATTTTTAGCTCCAGCCGTACTTGCCCATAGACCAGTATCGCATTGTGTATGTTGTTCAGATTATCTGGACTTGTTGCGAGCTTATTCACTAAAGTGCAGGTGGTCTGTCCTTGGTGTGGTCAAAGCAAAGGCCTCTTCCAGTCTACAGGACATCCTACGGCGTCAGGGCTTTATGGTTGATATATCAGATTTTCGGTATTTTGGGCATTTTTTGTTCGGCCAGCATAAGGAATTTTACCAATCTACAGTTCAATTGTATGTTCTCCGGGTTTAAGCAGGCCAGCACTGCTTGCCTCCTGGTGCAGGTGCCTTTCTGCTTAAGAGGTTCTTTTAGGAACTGTTACCGTTCTTGATGCAGTTCCTTGAATGAACAGATTAGATGTAAAATATCTCCTTGCTTGGTGTTACACAGCCTGCACGTGTCTTGTGCTGTTGTCCTGAGACATGGTGGAAGATGCTGAGCACACGGGAAAATCCCCAGCCTATACCTTAAAAAGTTCATTTTTATGGCTTTAGGATATCCCTGATTGAAGAATGTTTGTGGGGCAAGTGATTTGTAGGAGTTCAAGGTCATCCAGGCATGAGATCTATTTGAGAAGCTTGCCTTGTCCTCCACCAAGGAAATTTGTTTTATGCATTTCCAGACTAGTTTTTTAAAGGTTAGATAGCCTAGTTGCGTGTCCCAGAGTCCCTTGAGTCTGGTAGATTCCAGGGCTAGCTGAAGGTAGCTTCTAGCTTGGGAGGACTCCCTATGCTGGATGTCGTGCCACAGCAGATGATTTAAAGTGTTTGTAGTGGCGCTTCTGATCTTATGCCAGCAGATGATGTAAGATCCGTGCCTGGCCAAGACTTGTTGTAAAAGGCCGAACTCCTGCCTTATTTGAGCCGGTGAGGTATAGGGCGGGAGGCAGAACATGGTTCTATATGCTTTGACCAGTGTGTTGTCCAGATCCTTAGCGTCTCTTCCCCGCATTGCCTCACTGCCATAGGCAATCGAGGGGAGTAGTTTAGCCTGGACTACCTTCAGAAGCGGGGTCAAAGTCGGCCCCATCAATTTATTTGCAAGGTTTTTCGTCGATAGAGATATCAACAAACCTTTCCTTCTTATTTCCTCTTTCTGGCGCTTAAATGACCCTTCCTTGTCGATTATAACTCCTAGATACTTGTACTCGTGAGCTGGTTCAAGTTTAGTGCCGCCCAGAAACCAGTTCCTCTGCAGGTTTTTTTTTGTTATTTATTGTCATTGTCCGAGTCTTACTCAGATTTATTTTTAAGTTGTTTTCTGTAGCATAGTTCTGCATTTCTGTCAATAAATGTTGAAGGCCAACGTAAGTGTGACTAAGCAGAACTACGTTGTCTGCATACATAAGATTGGTCAATGTTTTTCCTCCTAGCTTGGGTGAATGGGAATTACAGGCACGAGCGCCTTTGGGAGGTCGGCCATGAATAGATTGATCAGGGTTGGTGCGAGCACACAACCCTGTTTCAGTCCTTTTGTTGTGGGGACTTTTGAGGAGAGGTGGGTGCCGCCGCCTAGTTTCACCTGCACCCAGGTGTCTGTGTGTAGAAGCAACATATGTTTAAGATAGGCTGTGGGATGCCCCATCGCGCCAGTTTCCCCCACAGTCTGCCCCTCTCTACGTTGTCGAAAGCAGCGCTAAAGTCGATATAACATAGGTGTAGGGGTAGTTTAGAGGTTTTTTCTGCGTAAATTAGTAAAGAGATTGTAAAGATGTTTGTTGATGTGCCGGCCATTTTGCGGAAACCGGTCTGGTTCAACGGTATTATCTGGTTCGCCTCTGCCCAAGATGTAAGCTCCTCTAGTATGATGCCCGCAAAGTATTTTGCTTCATTATCTATCAGAGCAACTAGGCGGTAGTTATTAGGCTCGGCCTTATCTCATTTTTTGTAAATTGGCACAATTGTCGAGCCCTTCCAAGATTCGGGTATTCTGTTTAACAGCCTGACTTCCAGAAAGAGAGGTTGCAGGATATCAGCCCAGTCCTCCGTTTTTGCTTTGAACAGTGCAGGTGGAATGCCGTTCGGTCCCGGAGCCCCTTCTTTCCTCCCTTTGGCGATCTGCTTTTTAATTAGGAGTGACAGGGGGCTGCTAGCTGCACATGATGGTATGTTTTCTGTGGGTGGCAACTTCTGCTCCCTCGTCTCAGTGACACATGCTCCAGCTTGTTCTTCTGGTGGCCAGCTATTAAGAGTTTGTGCTCCGACGCCTCCCGTTTGGTTATTAAAGTGAGTAGTAAGGAATTCTACCCAGATTGCTTCTGAGATGTATGACACGATGCCCTCATGGTGAGGGTGGATAATCCCATTCACGGTTTTCCAGAAGCGGGCACTGTCATTGCAATTTGTGTCATGTAGGAGTTTTGCCCAAGTTGCATTCTCTTGATCTCTGCTGAAGTTCCATTTCAGTCTTTTAAGTGCTGCCTTTTGGTCCTTCAAGAATAATTGTGCGCTGGCATTTCCCGGAAGTCTTCTCAGCATACGCAGAGTCGTATTTATTGATTTTTTGAGGGACTTAAGCTGATCTCTTTGGCCTTTCGGAATTATGTTTTTTCGACATGATTTCTGGGAGTTGTCTTTTATGGAGAATGTAGCTGCGTGTTGTTCTAGAAGTGTGGCGGTAAACTGTCCCCAATGGGCTATTTGGTCTTCTAGGCTGAGTGCTTGAGATTTGAAAAGTTGGATTGCAGCTTCGGCCTGCGGATTTTTGTTGTTTATTGAACATTTGATCCTTCTTAAGTTGGAGGTGAAAATGGGCCCCAAGGTTGAATCTGGCTTGATAGATCTAGGTGCAGTGGCTGTTAGCTGAAGTTCCTGAGGGCGATGGTCGCTGTCCCCTTGTCCTCCATTCTGAACCCAAGGATGTATGGGAACAGAGAGAGGCTTGCAAAGGTGTAATCCAGTATGGAGCTTGTTGTTGCAGAATAGTATGAATCGACTGGAGGGGAGTCATCAGGGAATCTGCCGTTTAGCACACGGAGGTTTAGGTGTTCTAGAACATCAAGAAGGCGGCTTTTGCAGCATTTCTTCTTTCCATGCAATGGGACGCATTGTATGGGGATGTTGTGGATTCCAGTTTGGATACATACCTCCTCTCCTTCTGCTGAGCCAAAGAGATATTGGTTTAGGTCCCCTGCCAGGATAAACGTTGGTGTTATCATCTCTGTTACGTACTTTGCCAGTGAGTTTTTTTGAGTCTTTCACTTTACGTTTGGGATGAACATATGAGTTGATTAAGCACACCTCCGTGTCTTCGGCCTGGAGGAAGATGGTAATTGCAACTGCTATTATTGCAGTTGACGTCGAACCCATGAGAGTTGCTGAAGGTATGCTCGTCGTGGATACGTAGGTGGCAAGCCCCCCAGAGCGATGTCCAAATCTACCGCTCCTTGTCGCTGGTGTAACGAAGCACATGTAGCCCTGAATGTGCTGAGGATCTGTGAGCCAGGTTTCTTGCAGCAAGATTATATCGAAAGTTCTAACATAACTCAGAAAATCTGGGACCTCTATTTTTGTTGCTAAACCATTGATGTTCCACGAGCTTAGTCTAAATGGGTCCCCTTTGCCCTGCTGTGGGCTTCGTCCTGTGAGTAGCGTCAGTCCTCCACTGCGCGTGTAATTATAGTACGGGATATTACTTCCCTGTTGAATCCTTGGCTTGTGGAGGCGGCTGCCATCCGTGGTGTTTCTTGTTGGTCCAGCTGGCTGCTAGCACTCTGTTGTCGAGATCTACCCCAAGCTCCTCTAAGTACGCAGTTTGAGTGTGCATGGTGTATTTTTGGTCCAGGGCTTGCGTTACTTAATAATGGAAAGGGGTAGGCTGGTTTTTGGAAGGGGGCGATATCAATACCCCAGTCTTGGAATGTGCCCAGTTCTGCTAGGATTATCTCTGCAGTTTTTCTTGAGTTCCACGTTGCCTTTGTGGCCTCTGGTCTTTGAGGATTGGCAGTGCGTATAAACTCTATGGAGAGTAGATCCTTTGAGCTTATGCCAGCGAGATTTGGAATTGCCTTCATTAATCTTAAGATATTACCTCGATTTAACGTATCCTGATAGCCCTTGGAAGTGTATAGGGGGTAGAATACCAAAGCCTGTATTTCTTGCTGCCTGGTTCTTGGTGTTTGTGTTGCCGGCAGATGTAGATTTGCTGTGGCCATCGGTGCGGATTGTAGTATGAAGCTGGTTGCTTCTTTGTACTGGATTTCCACTTGATTGCTTGATGCTCCTGCCGTAGAGTTCCTTGGGTTTGCCTTAGATGTTGGGGGGTATTTGTTTTAAATCTTGCCCACCATCCTGAGCCCCTTTATCTGGGAACCTCCAGCTGGGGCAATCATTGGTTGGTGGAAGAGGCCATTTGGGCTCTCTGAGCAGTGTATCCTGGTTTGGCCTGTCTATCTTTCCAATCGCCTCCTTTTCTGGGCCCGTTGTTTGAGCTCATATTAGTGTCTTTGTACTTTATTTCTGTCGACCTTGGGGCCCCAGAGTTGCCCGCCTCTCCGCTTGACTGTTGGAGGTGTACAGGGTTACTGGATAAGACCCATGTCTCTCCCCTTGGGTCTTGGCAGTGTGTTGACTGTTGACTGTGGCCTCTGTCAGGTTTTTTTGTTAGGGGGATGGTTGTAGTACCTTGTCTTTTTTCTTCTTTGTATTCTGCACTAGCCCCTGGTGGGGTTCCTTGTCCATTTTCTTCTCCAGTTTCCGCGTGTGTCCTGGCTGCGTATGTCTGTTTTGGGACACCACCTTGTTCCGGAGAATTGTTGGAGATGGTTGGTGACGATTGTGCTTGATTTAGAAAACTTGATTCGCCTAAGTTAATGTCCCGTTTGTTGTGAGAACCTGAGAAGATGGAGAAGTAGGCTGTTGCATTTATGGGGGGCTTTTGGTTGCGCCCTTTCCTTTTCTGTTGGCGGCGTTGCTTAGCATTTAGTTTTGGTGATCCTCCGTTGCCGGGCCCTCCTGTCTTCTCAGTATTTGCATTAGAATTGCCTGTGTGCGTCTTACTGTTTGATTGAACGTTGGTTGTTCCCTCCGTGGTGTTGGGATTGCCCTGGCCTTTATTTGTGTTTCCCGCTGTTGCGCTTTTAATGTCCTTTATCATGCTACTTAGCATTGAGGGCAGAGTGGATAATTTGTCGACGATCTGGTCGCAGTTGCAGCTGAGGTGTGTCGGATTGAGCTCTCTTTATCAGGCCGTTCAGGTTTCCCAATTTCTCGTCGATGCCTGCCGTGAAGACTGCCAACGTATTCAGTAATGTAAGCTGGATCTCCATCTTTTCTGACTGAAATTGCAGTGCTTCAACGGCCAGTTGTATTGTGTTTAATAAGGAAGTCCAAGTACCAGCAGTTTGTTCCTTTGTTTGCGCACTCTCCTTTGGGTCGTTTTTGATCTGGTCTGTGTGAGATGGGTTCCGGGGAAGCTCTTGGGGAGGGTGCTCACTTTGTACCTGGTCTGGTGAGTAAGTGGCGAGCATGTCTTCCCATTCTTGTGTGTTCAAGTAGGAGATAATCGCCCTCCCATCCTCTTTCTGGTTTGGGTCCGGAATCCCTGCACGTGGTCCTCCTTGTTGAGTAAGCGGACTCCCTTGGGCGAAGAGTAGTGGGGTAGTTGGCGATTTTGTTTACTAAATGAGATGTTTGGATGGGGGTGCTATGGATACTGGTCGTCGTATTAAATGTGGGGCTGGAGTTGATTTCAATGATTTGGTCCCCGTTTACTCTCCTTGAGGCTTCTATAGCGTCACTCACATCCTTGGTTTTTTTGGTGGCACTGTCCCCAGCCCTGACGCCAGGTAGTAGTAGTGGCGCAGAAGTTTTTGGGATCTTGTCTTCCATGGTAGGAGTCCCCTGTAAGCAGCCCTGTTGGCTAGTTGTTGTTGGAGAGAGCCCTGAATACACGGGCGCTCCAGCGGGAACCACAGGGGATGTAGTGCCTGCTGCTAGCGCCCCCACTGAGTGCATTGGAGATTGAGGCTTGATCTGGAGTTGCTGGCCTTGTTGCTGTGGTGCCCTAGTGTCCAGCCTATCTTCGTCTGAGGGCGATGTACTTGGGACAGGTGCTTGCGACTGTAGGGGTTGCAGCGGAGTTTGCAGGCCTTTGAGGGTTGCGTTGCTGGAGTAAAGGACAGAACCTGCATCCTTTAGAAAGTTACATTTTGTATAAAATTTGGGTTGGTTGGAGTATGTAGCGCTGGTAAGTCCCGTCCGTGCTGTTATCTCGCTTTGGTCCTGGTCTGTTGCAATGAGTTTTGGTTCGGCGCTGTGCTGAGCGCAGGGGTTTTGTTGCTTTCCTTTTCTCCCCCCTGTCCTGGGTGGCATGGCCACTCTGGTTCTTCCTGACCTCATTGAGCCCGTGAAGTTTAGAGAGCAGATCAGCGACTGTGACGAGCAGGGCAGAGTGCACGTGGCGAGTAGTGTAATAGCTTGTATGACTGTTCTGCGTTGTGCTCTCTCCTGTGCGTTGTCCTGAGTGGCACCTGACCGCGCCTCTGGCTGCGCTTCGTTGTTGCCACAGAGGTTGTCGCCGTCTCCTCGGTGCAACAATACAACTCACTGCTGCGCTACTGTAGCACGTCCTCTGCCGTTGACCGTTGGCCTCTGCCCTGTCTCTGTGGGCACTGCTGGGGTTTAGGTGTGCAATGAAGTGGCCAATGCCCCCTATGGAGCGGTGTGTAGGGGGTCTGAGGCAAGGGGAGACGAGTGAGTGCGCGAGGCAACGTAAGCGGGTCGCTGGCTACACTGGCTGTTTGGCTGACTTCGCCACCACCCTGTGCGCCAAGGACTCTCTCCACTGTGCATTCACCCGCACCTGCCCTCGCTCCCGCTACTTGCGCTGCACTCACCGCCACTCACCGCTGGCACAGCGGCTCCGCCCGGATCAGGTGATTTCAGCGGGACACCGGCCGTGCTCCAAGCGACACTCCAAGCACTCCGGCTCCCGTTGGGGCCGCAAGGGGGCCGCTCTGGGCCGCAAGGGCTAAAGGAGCGGGGCTGCCTCACTGCCTCTGCTCTCAGCTGGTGCCTGCTCCACGCTCCGCTCCGCTTGCTTGAGTCCTGCAGTCCGTCCTCTGTGCACCAGTTGTGATTTCCCGTAGCGGCGGAAAACAAGGGAACAAGGAAACGGGCAGGCTGGTGCTGGCGGCACTGGGCGGGCAGGCTGTGAGAGGTTGCGGGAAGCCGCGGCCGCTTCTCCTCCTGCTCCTCGTCGCGTTCGGCGTTTAGCGTCTGACGTCACCACCAAAATACAGGCTGCAACTACCGTTTCTAACAAACAAGTAACTCAAAGGGGTGTGAAGCATTCAAAATGTGAATACTACTGTACTTCACCTTTTACCTTTCTCGATTAGGGATACTGCTTAGTAAAGCAGCAGTAGCCGCTTTCCCCCAAAGTGGAGTGTGCTTTAGGCTTAGCTGAGAGCGTTTTGTTAGCTTTTTGATAACACAATAAGATGCAAGACACTAGCCATCGTGAAATGGATTGCTCGAAGGTGGCTAAGCCTGTACGGACTGAACCGTACTTTATAAACAACTGGTCCGATTGTGGATATCTCATGTCTTGTCTAGATAGAATTTTTAAACTCTCCTCTTATATAGGGAGTGGAGAGATATTTCTGCTGGAGTAGAGGTATTCTGAAAGAATGTTGGTAATGAGATTGTCTGGTTGACATGGAAGTCTGAAACAACCTTAGGGAGGAACTTCAGGTGAGTTCTCATGACCACTTTGCTAGAATGAAATACCGTGTATGGCACATGACAGCAGAGTGCTTGGATCTCGCTAACCCTGCAGGCAGATGTTAGCGCCACAAGGACAGCCATTTTCCAAAACAGGTGTTGGAGAGATGCCTTGTGTATGGGCTCGAAGGGGTCCTGCATAAGGCGTGAAAGGACTACATTAAGCTCCCATGGAGGAGAAGTGTGCCTGATAGGAAGAAAAACCTTCTTCAAACCCTCCAGGTAATCCTTGATGATGGGGATTCTGAAAAAAAAGGTTTGTGAAGGACATTTTCTGCAGGCAGTAAGAGCTGCCAGGTGCACCTTTATAGAAGAGAACTGCAAGCCAGATTTAGCCAAGTATAGAAGGTAAGGAAGAATAACATCTTCTTGGCAGGTAGTAGAGTCTAAGTCCTTAGAGCAAAATCTCTACCACTTTAAGGCATAAGTGGAGCAAGTAGAAGGACTCGTAGCTTCCTTGAGATCTCCATGCAGTCTTGTGGTAGGTTTAAGTGTCCATACTGCATGAGCTCAGGAGCCATGCAGCCAAATTCAAGGAGGAGAGATTGGGGTGTACCATCTGGCCCCGGAACTTCGATAGCGGGTCTGGACTGCATGAGAGCTTGAGATGTGGACACTGTGACCAGTGAATAAGGTCCGGGAACTACCATAGACATGGCCACTCTGGAGTTATGAGGATCATCTTGGCTTTGGAGTGGGACAGTTCGATCAGGACAGCTGGGATCAGGGAAATTGGTGAAAAGGCATAAAGAAATTTGCCAGACCAGTCGATCCATAGGTCATTCCCCAGCGTTTCTGGATGGTAGTACCTGGATGGTAGTACCTGGAGGAAAAGCCGCAGCATTTGCGGTTTTCTGCTGTGGGGAACAGCTCGATAGAAGGAGTGCCCCACATTACTCTGAACAACCTCGTCGTGCAGGACCCATTTGTGGTTTTCGCCGAAAGCTCTGCTGAAGGCGTCTGCTTGAACATTTTGGACACCCGGGAGGTGAGTTGCTGTTATCTTCAGGTTCCTGGCCAAGAGCCATTTCCATATTGTTTGGGTCTCTTGTGACAAGGCTCTGGACCTGTGCTCCCTTGCTTGTTGATGTAGTACGTGGTGGTTGCATTGTCCGTCTGTACAAGCAGGGTGTTGGTCGTGAACGATGGGTGAAATGCCTTGAGCACTAGATGAACTGCGCGGAGCTGGAGGAGATTGATACGGTATGTCATCTCTCTCTGAGACCATGAGCCCTGAATCTGGAGGTAATCCATGTGAGCTTCCCATCCAAGTAGTGATGCATCTGTCACTATGATCCGAGATGGCACCTGTTGGTGAAACGGTATGCCTTGTAGGAGATTGGTTGGAGAACTTCACCAATTCAGGGACTGTATCGCACAGAAGAATAGCATGATCCTGGCCTCCTAATTGCCAGTCAGTTGATCCCACTGATCACCTAGACATTCCTTGAGAAGACGCATGTGGAGGCGAGCATTAGGAGTAAGAAAGATGCAGGAGGCCATCTAAACAAGTAGAGATGATATTGCTCTCACTGTTGGATGAGGGGCCTTCACAGCAGCGGTCGGTGAAGGTAAGCGCGTGGGATGTCAACAGACGATGAATGGGATCTATTTATTTATTTAATTTTTCCTATGCTGTCGCCTGTCAACATCTCCCCTGGCCCCGCCCCATCACGCTTACCTGCACCGACCGCCGCTGTGCCTTCATGAGAGTGATATTTCCAAAGGATCTATAAGCGCTGCTCCTCCGAAGGACGCATCTTTGCTTGAATGGTGTCGATGGAGGCTCCTAAGTAATGTAAAGTCTGGACTGGTGTGGACGTAGACTTGTTGAGGTTGACGCGAAGACCCAGCTGATGAAGAAGATTGCAAGTCCAATTGAAATGTAGTTGGGCTTCTTGAGAAGGGGACGCCTATATGAGCCAGTCGTCCAGATATAGGTAGACAAAGATCTGGTGTTTTCGTAGATGGGCTGCCACCACAGCCATCACTTGGAGAATGTTCTGGGTGCGGACTTGAGGCCAAAAGAAAGTACTGTGCACTGGTAATGGTTGAGTCCCACGACGAACCTTAGAAACTTTAGATGCCTCTTGGCAATAGGAATGTGAAAGTATGCATCATGAAAATCGATGGAGCACAGCCAATCTCCCTGGTACAACAGGGGGTACATTTGATGTAAAGCCAGCATCCGGAAAGTCTCCCACCGGATCCATTTGTTGGCAATTATGAGATTGAGAATGGATCTGAATTCGTGTTTGTCCTTGTCACCAGGAAGTATCTGGAGTAAATGCCCAGCCCTCATTGTCTGTGGGGAACGGTTCATACCGCATTTTTCTGCAAAAGGGAGTTGACCTCTGGCTTATGCAAGGTGAGATGGTAAGTGGATAGCTTTGGTGGAATGGATAGAGGTGGGGAGGTAAACCAGAGACAATATCAATTTTGCACAATATTCAGAACCCAGACGTCTTTTGTGATGCAGTGCCACTCTGTTTGAACCCTCTGTGGGTAGAACTGACGTTGGTAAGGTTGGAAGGATTTCCAGTTCTAGTTTTTCAAAACCCACAGCTTTTAAAGTGTCCATTTCAGATTTAATTCTTGCCATCTCGTCGTCTGTGCAACTTCCAAAAATCGGAGAGCCTTAGAATGGAAAATTCTGAAAGCGATGTTGCGCCTCTGGTTAGAGAGATGTCAATCGGAGCCAAGTATATCTTCTCAAAGTCACCTTGTGACAGTAGGCATGAGCAGCTAGTAATGAAGAATCTTCTCTCTTGTCTCTGGGAAGATGTTCAACAAAATGCTGGATGGAATCCCAGAGGGCAGGATCATATCTGCCCAAGAGAGCAGTAGCGCTGACTGCCTTCATAGATGTGTCTGCTCTGCTGCTGACTTAGCCGCCTGCTGAGTCAAGTTTTCTGCTCTCTTTATCTGGAGGAAATGTTAATGGAGTGGTTGAATTATATTTTTTGGCTGCCAAAATGACCACAGAGATGGACGAGGATCTGAATAGAGAAATAGAGGGTCTTGATCCGGAGGTCTGTACTTCTTTTGAAGTCTAGATGGAGCAGACTTCACTATGGATGGGGTCAAAAAGAGTTCCATTGCAGGTTCGAGGAGGCCAGGAACCAGTGGAAGCAAAGGTCTTCAGGCTGTACTCTATATTGGTGCAGCATTTTTAAAATGACCGAAGTTGAAGCAGTAGGAACAGACATCGGTATGCTAAGCTCTGCCGCTCCTTGTACTAGACTCTCATTGAAGGTTGTAATGTCATCCACCAGGGAGACAATAGGCGGAGAGTCTGTTAACATTGGGGAATATCTTCCTATGGTAGTGGAGGAAGTATCAGTAGGGTGCCGACAAGAACGTAACCTTCATCTGGTATGGTGAGATCAATGGCGACGACGAGATAGGCATGAAGAAGAAGAACGCCTAAAACTATGGCGGCCATGACGAGAGTGGTGGCGTGATTGAGAGCGTGTTCTAGGCCTTGGAGGTGGTGGTATTGAAGATGCTGCAAGAGGTGCTTTAGGAGGAGGTGCTACTGGTGCAGGAGACGCTGTTGGTGGAGAAGGTGGCACTGACTGTGAAGGAGGCAATGAAGGCTGAGATGGAGATGATGGCAGCTCAACAAGAGGGTGAGTACACTCTTGCATACTGACAATCTGGAGAGGAATATATAATATTCTTCTTTTTCCTTGTCTCCTCTGCCCTCCTCGACGTCGAAAAACTCCTCGACATCGACCTAATCCAACGATTGGATGTCGGTGCCGTCCTCGACGTCTCACCACTACTCCTCAACAGTGAGAAGCTTCTCAACGTTCAACGCGGTTGGTGAGCCGGCGGCATATGCCCCTTTGACATCGACTGGAATTGTCGCGTTGACGTTTCCTCAACGTCAAGCCAACTCTTGACAGCCAACAAGTCGGAGCCATACCTTGTATCGACGTCGACCGGGACCAATGTCTTTTTTGGCCAGAAAAACACTTCTTAGACCGTCCACATCCTCCGGAGGTTGAGGAAAGATCCCTGGTAGAAGACTGACCTTCACTTTGTTTTGAGGTCCCACTTGTTTGCTGGCGGTGTCTCTCTTCAGTGCCCTGAAGGCATATCCTCTCTCTTTCGCGCAAAGTTCAGCGCAAAAAGTTCTTGCAGATGTCACAGGTGTCAGGACGATGAGATGAAGGCAGGCAGATGATACAGACCTTGTGGGAGTTTGTTTTGGCCTTTTTCCTGCCACATTTAGGGCACTTGTAAAATAAAAAGGCATTTTATTTGACAAAATGCCTCACTTTTCTATAAAAAATACAGAAAAATACAGGGAGAGATGAAAAACTTTGAGTAAAGGTGAAAGTTTGCAATTTCTATGAAAATTTTAAGAGAACAAACCTATAAAAGGTCTAGCTCAATGCTCCAGGGTCCTGTCAGAAGGAGCCGGAAAAAAGAACTGAAATAACTGCCACCTACTGTGCATGATGGGATACTGGTGGTCTCTGGGTTCTTAAAGGCACAGCTTCTTTTTTAGCCATCTAATGACAGCATATGAGGCTACTCTGTCCTATCCCCTTCATCTCTATCATAAAAAAGGGTTTGTGAGGGAGATTTATGCTGTGTGCAAATAATTTCAAATTGTCCTCATTTACTTTACTCTGGCCCTTCTTTGTCTTCATGATGAAAAATTTGGCCATTGTAGTTGAGGTACATAGGGTGCATAATCTCTCTCTTTAAGTGTCTTTGCAGGCCTTCCTGAAGAAAGGCGAAACTGCACACTTAAGAAGATATTCTGAAGAACTGCTCCGGGGTCCCCGCACATAGGCGGGACTATTCAGTGCTTATGACTATGAATCGAAATCCCCTAAGAGAGAAATCATGTTCTGTCACAGAATTGTAAGTGCAGATCTCTGGCATTGCTACATTTTCAGGACTAACAAGTTTACTTATTCCATGACAAAAAATGGAAGCCTCGATTATGCAGAAAAAGGTACATACCTGTGACCATTGTCCTCGAAAGTTGTCTGTCACAGTTTCATGTACTACTAAATTGCTTCAAGTTGTCAGGATGGAATCCACAGTATATTTAGCATAAGGAATAATTTCTTACCTGTAATCCTGGTTCACTCTCAGGGGAACCTCCATTTAAATCATAAGCACTGAATATTCTTCCCATGCGAGGGGACCCCAGGACAGTTCTTTCAAAGTCACATTTTCTACACCTTACTTCGGAAAGCCAAGAAGCCCATGTGTCAAGATAGAATTTGCAGCCTTAAAACAGGCTATATTGCCAATCTCAATAATTTACTTCAAAACATAGAAAAGGTATAAGCCTTTAAAAATCACTTAGGATAAATAAGAGTGACTGTAGGCAAATGCCCTTTTGTATGCCCCCCCCCTCAACCTTTTGTTCCAATGCTGATGGTTATGACACTGAAATTGCAGTGGAGCCGACTTCCCAGGGACCAGTGCCAGTGTTCTCTCCCTAAAACTGATATGTGTAAATTGGTAACCCAAATTGGCAAGGACTTTAACCCTTTTATAAGTCCCTAGTGTGTGGTACCAGTGGTGCCAAGGGCATGTGTGTTAAAGGGCACCAGGGCCTTAAGCACTGCTTGTGCGACACTGAGTGACCCAAGTAAACTACTGAGAGCAGGCCTGCCATTGCAGACGGCAGGAGCAGTAAAAACTGCTCGAACTCGACTTTGTCCTTACCATGTGTGACAAAGTCAATGCAATATTTTTAATATATGTCAGTCACCCCTAAGGAAGGCCTCCTACGCCCAGGAGGCAGGATGCACTATATTAAAGGTGACAACGTACTAGTGCAAGCTTATATGTCCCCAAAATAGCTTTTTCCATAAAGGGCTTCTATAAGTAGTCAGCGGTCCATAGGATTTCATGGGCTGGCACCCGGGCACTCCCGACGTTGCCAGCTCCATTATGGTACTGTCAAAATAAGTCATGTTTGGTATCAAACACCTTGTCTCCACACCCCTGACACAACTCTCATACCAGAGGACTGTGGAGAGGCGTTACGAATGGACACAAGTCTCTCAATCATGTCCGTGTAATTGAGGATGTACTGCATGGGACCAAAGGACTAAATATCCAGGAACCTCTAATTCAGAAAGCTACCACGTCTGGTTACATCCCCGCCTCTTCTACAGATATCATCTATACTGCATAGACGAGTACCTGGCTATTCTCACCAGGTGTTTCTCATCATTTTGGTAACATTGTTCTGGCAGTATCGAGCAACCACCTAGCATCCAAGACAAGTTTTGTCTTCACTGGAAAAAAGATTCAGGTCTCATTTTTGTCAGTGACCACATGTGACGGAAACCTGACGAAGGCATGGCCGAAACGCGCGTAGCTCCACAACTTTCCGCCAGTTTCTGAATATCATGACACATTATCGTTGCTTATGACAAATATGTTTTGTATTACTTTCCTCCTCATCTTGGATAAAGATTCGATACTTACATGAGAATCAGTTCGATATGTTTACACAAATAATTGAACAGATGCATTATTTTGTTTTTTGTTAATCAAGTATATTTATTTATCAATAAATTGTCTTTAATTAATTTTTTATTGCAATGTTTAACAATTACTAAATAAATATTTTTATATAAAGCTCAGCTTGTTATATTGACCTCTTTGTTGACTGGGATTAATCTGTCTGCATTGCTTCATCAGTTACCTGGCCCTGGTCAAGTCTTTACCTGTTTGTTCTTTTCCCTGTCAGGGCGCACCTATCCTGATTACAGGGGGCCCCATTGCGTTTCCAGTTCCTCTTCACAACTCTCATGCCAGACGCAATGTGGCATGCACCCACATGGCCACCTTAGAGGTTGCTACCTGGTTGCCCCAGCCTTTCCTGTGCTCTGGCTGACCCCCAGAAGGCTAGACACACCTCTAGGGTGGGCTATGTGGTCTGTACAGCTAAGGAAGGCTTCTGCCATTATTAAAAGTGGCAGAATATAGGGCTCTGGGTAGAAAAGATGACACACACCCGGATGTGGCCACCTCAGGAGAGGATTAGCCGCTGGTGATAGTAGCCCATTGTCTATTTGCACCCACACCGCTACTGCCCCTAAATCTAGGATGTAAGGGGCACTCCCTGACACCAGAACCTCTGTCCTTTGTTGCAAGTCCGATCAGAACTAAGAGACCCGTGTCTGCGACAACAGGATGTGCACAAATCTAAGGTGTCATACTCTGCCCCTGTGGCAACCTTCCTGGAACTGCATGACTGCGACTAGTACTAGACCAAAGACTGGCTCTCCCAGACAGAGAGACCTCTTTGAGAGCCAAAGGTAACTTCAGATTCCTCTGGACTAGTGCACTGCGGAAAACGTAGTCATGACCTCCAACAAGTTTCAGGCAGTTTCCGTTTTCCCCCGGATGTCGAAATAACTTTCTGCTGAGCTTACGGCTGCCAAGGCTTGTTGGTCGCCAGTCCGGCAACCACCACCTTTACTCGACCCTGCATCTCAAGCAAACTCTGCAAAACCTTCATCAGACATCAGCAGTGGCTTAGTTGTTGACTTTTTGCACCTGGTTCCCCACCAGTACCATGTAAACAGCAAATCCAGATCCCTCAGGGATCCCGCTTCAGCACCTCGGACAGCCAGGACAACTCTACACCCGGGCTTCTCGAGCCAGGTAAAATCGAACTGACTGTCGTGGCTTGGTCCTGAAACCCACGTCCCATTACCCCTCCTTGGGTTCCACGTAACTCGACATGCAAGTGACCGATTGTCACTCGTGCTTTTTACCAATGACTGCAATGCTAAAGTTTTGCAGTAATGATTTGCGCTGATTTAATTTTGCTTCTTAAATCCATAACTCCAGTTATACCTATCTGATTGACTTCGTTTTGGTGTCTAAATTTATATAAAAAAACAACTTTATTTTTATAAATTGATGTTGGATTTCTGTTGAGTTGTATCCATTACTTATCGTCCATATTGGTACTCTGAAATGCTTAACACTTGTTCCTCTGACTGCTCTTTGCTTCTCTACCAGGAGTGAGCTAAGGATTTATTATTGTGAATCTAAGTACCAACACTGGGGTATTGTGTGAGTATTGCATAATGAAGCCTAACCTGCAGCACTACATAATACTCCACCTTCCTACATTGACCTTTTTAAAATCGTCCTTCACAAACACCCTTCACTTCTTTTTTGATATAGAAAATCTACAGGATAATGTTGTCCTTATTTTATCTCTTCCATCCAGCAGGAGGGAGGATTGCTTACGATGTCAATGGAGATTCCCCTGAGAGAGCACTAGGATTACAGGTAAGAAACTGTTTCTTCTCAATCAAGGGATCTCCACTGATAATCATAAGCACTGAATAGATTAGCTAGCTATCTCATCTCCAATGAAATCCGCAAGACAAAAGAGAAGACTTATAACTTAGGCAAAGAGATCTACTAAAGAGGCTTGCCAAACCTGGCCTTCTGCCCTCATATCTGAATCAAGACAATAGTGCTTTGTAAAGGTATAAACGAATCTGTATTTGGCGCAGGCAAGTCTTGACTGGCAGTATACACAGAGATACATGCAGAAATGCAACACTGGTGGGATTTGGGTTTTTCAACTGAAGTGGGTGCAGCAGCTGTCTTGCCACCACGGTTTTGGCCCACTCAAGCACTCTTCATTCTTCAGATTCTGCAGTGCTTCAGAAGAGCCGGTCAGCAGCACACTTCCCTCCACTCCTTAAGCAAAGGAATAGAAGCAAAGTTACATACAGAGAGGCAGATGTAACACCAAATCCCATGGAGAAGCCACCTTACTTGTCAAGTTGGAAGTCCATCTCAGATAGATCAATCCACCCAGTTGGGGATCTTATGCATCATTCAGTTGCTTTTGGGTAGCACCTGACCCTAGGGCCCAAATAAAGCCAACTCCAATGTCTATGTTTTCCGTCTACAAGTTCCTTGGAAAGGCCTACCATGGATTTTGACCTCACCCAGACCTGGACCTCAGGCGGTCCTCCAGCCCGCACAAGCAGCTACTCTGGCACACAAGTGATTGCATCCACTGTGGATTACAACATGAGATACACTATAGCATAGGCTGAGCTCTTCAGGTGCATGGGCTGGCCTCTGGACTTTTTCGGGTTCTTTCCAAAGCCAAAGGGTAATGGAGATCCAGTGAGAGGCGTAGGAGCTAGGTCGCCCTGACCTATGCAGGGACAGATTTCTTGATGGCCGATTGGTCAATTTCTGGGTGCAGGTGAGAAGTTTGACAGCCAAGCGATAGATCCAGGCTCAGCGATCTGACATACATAGTAGTTTAGAGCAGCCCCCCTCAGAACTTAAAAACCCACTTGGAAAACTGAGGCCATTTGTAAGATTAACAGTCTCCTACCCAGGTCTGCCTCTAGTCAGGTGGAGGAATGGTTTCTTACTTGTAATCGTAGTTCACACTTAGGGGAATCCCCATTGAAATCATAAGCACTGAATAGTCCAGCGCAGGTTGGGGCACTTCGGAGCAGTTTTTTCAACGTCTCATTTTCACAGTATCTTCTTCTTACTTCGGAAAGGCCAGGAAATATGTGACCAAAATGTAGACACATATACCTTTAAGACAGGCTAGAGTGCCAATTCCATTACATTTACTTAAAAAAAGCATACAGCTTTTTTAAAACAACTATAAATAAGAGTGGTGTTTTAAACACTCTTCACATAGACTTTTTACATTAAAGTGAGTGATAGGGAAAGATGATAAGGCAATATAGCCTTCATAGGCTGCAGCATTGAAATAATATGAATAGAACACAGTGCCTGTAAAAGCCTCTCGTCTCCCAGTGTCCCATCATGCCCTGCAGGTGGCAGTTTACTCAGTTCTTTTTGATGCAGTAAATAACAGAAAAAGATCTAATCAAACTTTATCTCTTCCCTCGGGGAGGAGGGAGGGTTGCTTATGATTTCCATTGAGATTCCCCTGAGAAAGAACTAGGATTACAGGTAAGACACCTTTCATTCTCTCTCAGGGGATCTTCATTGATAATCATAAGCACTGAATAGAATAATTAGGTCATCCTCCTGGAGAAATCCGTAAGAGAAGAGATAAAAAAAAGGAAAAAGGAAAAACTTAAGCACACAGATTTCTTAGAAGTCTGCTCAACCTGGGCATCTGCCCTCGGATCTGAATCAAGACAATAATCTCTTGTAAAGGTGTGAACGGATCTCCAAGGCGCAGCTTTCAAAATCTCAGAAATGTGAATGTTTCTAAGCAAAGCAGCAGTAGCTGCTTTACCTCTGGTGAAATGTGCTCTAGGTTTCGGAGGTAAGGTTTCGTAGGCTTTCTGGGTATGCAGGAGACAATCAATCTAGACAAGGATTGCTTCGAAGTGGCGAACCATGGTTCACAAAAAGCAGCGCTGACTTCCTCAAAGCTTTCGTCTCATCTACATAAACCTACAACACCCGCCTAACATCGAGAGTATGGAGAGGTCTCTTTGGAGGAGAAGATGGATTTTGAAAAAAATGAATGTAAGAAAATAATCTGATTGACATGTTAATCTGAGACTACTTTAGGGAGGAATTTAGGAAGGGTCCTCATCACTACCAAGTTGCTATGAAATACTGTGGTGTAGTGTAGTTCCTATTTCCCTAATAGGCTCTGCGCATTGGAATAATATAACCTATAGGTTTGACATAGGACTAAGGTCGGTATGTCCCTATCGATTATATTAAACTTAATTACCTGTGCCAGCTAGCTCAGAGGCCACTAGAAACTTCTTGAAGACAAGAAGGGAATAGTTTCTGGCAACCACATAACATAAAACCCTGATCCCTCAGGATCGTGGAAACAATATACTACTTTTCATTCAGTCACTCATCTCAGAGAAGTACATAGAAGAAACAGTCGGGTGTGTTTACAATAAAATTTATTGCACAGTTGTTGTTCTAGAACTGGTTATATGTGCTGCGACAACTGTTGGACAGTAGCAGAGAAATATGGCCAGCAGTGCAGTTAAATAAAAATGCATGGTACAGTTTTACCATTGTGCAATAGTAACGAACACATACATGAAATTCAGAATGCATTAAGATAAAGCCTATACCCCTATGATGCCTAACTAGATGTACCTAAGTGTACCTAGCATGTGTGTAGGTCTTAGAGAGCCAAGAATCCCCCTAGGATTTAGATTTAATCTAACCCCATTACCTCAGTGGGACTTCATCCTGGTGTTGAGCTGGACACCCCAGGATGGGTGAATGGACCTCTGCCAGCTGGAGCTGTGGCATGATGCAGGTTGCAGCGTCTCACGTCAGAGTGTCGGCATGGAAAGTCTCGGTCCTCTCTAGTTTGCTTTGGCAAAGGGAGGTATATTTATACCTGATAGATGCCTTGGAATGTTAGTATTGACGTACAGTCGGCCAGAGGAAGACGTCAGGAATGAACCCTTAGGAAATAGTGGTTCATGCATATTTAATGAGTTCTTGGAGAAATCAATAATCCTGTGCTAGGGAAAATCCCAAGAGCGAAGGGTCTTTGTCCAAGAACTCGTTGTGACATAGGTTAGTCACTGTTGGACATGGATATGACGTATTTAGGATGGACCGTCTTCTGCACCCAGAGCACATGTCAGATAAGGGACAGACTCTGTTGCTCGTTATTTGTAAAGGGAGGGCCAATGTAGGTGAAAGGTCCTGCCTGTCTCTGTGGCACGAAGGATTTGAGCCTCTGAAACAGCGCACCTATGTTAGGGCCTCAATCCAGCACATAACACCCACTCCTATCTATGGACAATCGTGAATAACCCATTAAAAGCAAACTACGTGACTAAAATAGGCATTTGCACATAATTGGCAGGTAGTTTGCATGAGAGTTGTTTATGAGCTGAAAAAATAGCTGTTAAAATATGTAAAATTACTATAGACTCTGTGGAGACAGGAAAAATCTATAGTGTCATTAAAAAATACTCTCTTAGAGTCAGTAGTTACTTATAAAAGTTCCTGTTTATAAAATTGAAAACTCTTACAAGCTGTTCAGAAGACCATGCTTTCTTTAGAAGAAGAAAAAAAAAAGAAAGAGAAAGGTCATTTTAGAGGGAATGCGCCAAGCACTCGGTCAGAGTTGAAACAATAAGAGAAAAAATGTGTTTCAGGACATGTTATTATTATTATTATTATTATTATTAATTAGCATTTATAAAAGCGCATGGCTACCCTGAGGCATCCCAGCGCTAGCGGCAATTAAGGCTGAAAGGGAAGGCTAGCAAGCACTCTTCTGGAATAGCCATGTTTTAAGACCCTTCCGGAAAGAGAGGTGGGCAGTTTCATGTCGGAGATTGAGAGGGAGGGAGTTCCACAATCCAGCTATATTATAAGAAAAGGAGCGGCCTCCACTCCGCTGCCTGTTAATTTTAGGAGTGCAGGCTAAATTTAAATTCTCCGAACGAAGAGATTTCCTGGGGAGGTAGGCAGTGATCAGAGGCTGATTAATTCTGGGGCCTGTGCCCTTTAGGGTCCTATGAGCAGTACATAAGGCTTTAAAGGAGATTCTTTCCATTATTGGTAGCCAATGAAGGGCTTTCAGACTGGGGCTAGCTGACTGCGTGCTACTGCAGCCTGTTAGAAGTCGTGCTGCGCAGTTCTGGGCCACCTGGAGTTTCCTTAGGGTAGACTTTGGGGCTCCCAGATACAGTGAGTTACAGTAGTCCAACCGCGAAAGAATCAGGGCCTGGACTACTATTTTCTTGGCTTCAGTGGGTAATAGGGGAGGACCTTCCGTAGTTTTCTAAGGATGCTGTGACAAGCCCCCGTCACTGCCACTGCCTGCTGGTCAAATTTAAGTGAGTCATCCAGCCACACACCGAGGCTCTTGATCTTGGATTTCGGAATTGGAGGGGCGCCCAAGCACTGAGGCCATGATAGTGTGGGAGTTAGCTTGGCAGTGTTGCCCACATACATGATTTCTGTTTTTTCTCCATTCAATTTGAGACAGGAGTGTTGCATCCAGGTGGCTACTTTTCCTAGGCAGAGCTCCAGGTCTGCAGGGTCAGTCCGTGGATGATTTAAAGATATCACCAGCTGAGTATCATCCGCGTAGGTGACCACTTTGATCCCATATGTCTGGATGACCTACGCCAGTGGCCTCATATAAACGTTAAATAACGTAGGACTTAGGGAGGATCCCTGGGGCACTCCATAGTTCAAAGGGAGAGGGCTGGAAATGGATTCCCCCGAAAAGACCTGAAAAGTTCTGCCATTAAGGAATGATTGAATCCAGGAGATAGCACTTCCTGCTACCCCGACTCTCCTTAGCCGTTCAATGAGAACATTGAGGTTGACCGTATCAAAGGCCGCACTGAGGTCCAGAAGGACAATGGCCGCCACTCCTCCCTGATCCACTATCCTCCTAGCTTCCTCAACCACAGCCGTTAGTGCGGATTCCGTGCCATGTAGTGGGCGGAAACCCGTCTGAGATTGGTGAAGTAGCTCATGGGTTTCTAGGAAGGCTGATAGGGTGGAGTTTATATGTTTTTCTAAGATCTTACTAAGCAAAGGAAGGAGGGATATGGGCCGGTAGTTACTCAGTGCTTCGGGGTCCAGGCTAGGTTTTTTAAGTAGTGCTTTAACCATGGCATGCTTCCATATCAATGGCACGAGTCCGTTGGTAATGGACATGTTAAGCACCTCCTGGATAGCTGGAAAAATCACATCTTTGGCCTTAGATAAAATATGTGGAGGGGCAGGGTCTAGAGGAGATCCAGATTTTAATTTAGCAAAGATTTTAGCAAGGGTCTCCATATCCAAGAGAGGAAATTTCTCCAAGGTGGGAGTAGCTGCTACCACTACTCCCTGATCCTGTTGCCCAACTACTTCCGTCAAGGGGATATCTAAATCACTAGGTAGTGGGGATACAGGGAGGGTCTTATAGATAGCTTGTATTTTTCCCTGAAAGTAACTCGCCAGTTCATTGCACTGTCCCTTGGATGAATTTCTGGAAGTATCATGGAGAGTGGGCTCAAGGAGAGATTTGGTGATTCGGAAGATTTCTTTCGGTGCGTTAGATGCAGCTTTAATTTTGTCCTCATAATAGGATGACTGTGCCCTTTTGATTTCTGCTTGATATCGCTTTATGGCTTCTCTGCAAGTATGTTTTGTGCTTTCACTGAAATCCTTCCTCCAAATCCTCTCTAGTTGTTTACATTTCTGTTTGAACAATCTAAGCTGAGGTGAGTACCATGGAGAAATATTTTCTCTCATCCTATGATTAAATTTTTTTACCAGAATGACTTTATCCAGTGTAGATTCTAACCAATGGTTGAATGACTCAGCCGCCGAGAGAATGTCAGTCTCAAAAATAGGTTTTGAGTTTAAAAGTTGTGTTGACCATGTCTCAGCGGAAAGCTTGGACCATGGTCGGACTTTCGCCGACTTATGCTCCTTGGCTTCGCAGTGAGGGGAGAATTTTAGCGAAAAAGGGATCATTAAATGATCGGTCCATGGTAGCGGAGTGGGAGTCTCTACTGTCAACTCCAAAATATTAGTGAACACTGGGTCCAAGGTATGACCTTTTATGTGCGTGGATGCATTAACTTTTTGTACAAGTTGTATTGCGGCAAGATCTTGCATCAGCTCAAATGCCTCTCTTTTACTAGGGTCCTCAAAGTGAAGATTTAGGTCTCCTATCAAAGTAAAATTGCTGGCTGATTTTGCAAGCGCCGATGCCACGTCTGGGAGTGAGCTAAAGAAAGGGCCCCCTGGACCCGGCAGCCGATAGATAAGAACACCCATGAAGGACAAGGTAGCTGACAGGGAAAGAGAGAAGAAAAGACTCTCACAGTTAGGTACTAGATTGGGTTTGGTTCTACAATTGAAAATATCTTTGTAGATTATGGCAACGCCCCCTCCTTTTTTTCCCACTCGATCATTATGCTGGATATTATAGCCTGGGGGAAGCGGGCAGACCACATCGGGTGCTGAGTCTTTATGCATCCATGTTTCTGTTAGGAAGAGGGCATCCGGCTTCCTGTCCTCAATGAGCATTTTAAGCTCTCCGGAGTGTTTAGGAAGGGACCTACAGTTAAGTGAGAGCATTTTGTAGGTTGTATATACAAGGTCCTGTCTGTGATGTCCCAAACTACTATTCAGTGTAAAAAGGCATTTTGTACATGAGGAGTCCCCATGACCTAGGGACATAGAGTGGAGGCAATCTGTTTTGTCCGGGTACCTAAGCTCTCCAAGTTGCAAAGGGGTATACATCACTTTAAGGGAGGATCGTGGACCAGGGTTTCTGGCCCCCGGTCCCGGACGGGCTCGGACGGGCGCAGACGGGCTTGCCTTAGGCGCGCCAGCGGCGCGCCCGCTGCGCGTCCGTTCTCCCCCCTGCCTTTTGAAAAATTCAGGCCGGAAGAGCATCAGCCCGGCCCCGCCCACCCCCTACTCCTGCGCCCCCTCCACACAAACGGAAGCCGCGGTGGACCGGAGGGCGCCGGGAGTACAATGCAAGTCCCCAGTAAGTGCACAGTTTAAAACACAAGTCCCCAGCAAATTACATGTATTTAAACGAGTTAAAAGCAATTATTTTAACAAAATAAAAGCAGTGTTAAAACAGATAAAATAGCGTTAAAAAGCTACTCGTATGGTAGAGGATAGAGCGCTAGTCAGCCACTACCTCGCAGCCCGTTTGCCGCTGCGCGTCCGTTCTCCCCCCTGCCTTTTGAAAAATTCAGCCCGGAAGAGCATCAGCCCGGCCCCGCCCAACCCACCTCCTACTCCCGCGCCCCCTCCACACAAACGGAAGCCGCGGTGGACTGGAGGGCGCCGGGAGTACAATGCAAGTCCCCAGTAAGTGCACAGTTTAAAACACAAGTCCCCAGCAAATTACATGTATTTAAACGAGTTAAAAGCAATTATTTTAACAAAATAAAAGCAGTGTTAAAACAGATAAAATAGCGTTAAAAAGCTACTCGTATGGTAGAGGATAGAGCGCTAGTCAGCCACTACCTCACAGCCCGTTTGCCGCTGCGCGTCCGTTCTCCCCCCTGCCTTTTGAAAAATTCAGCCCGGAAGAGCATCAGCCCGGCCCCGCCCACCCCACCTCCTACTCCCGCACCCCCTCCACACAAACGGAAGCCGCGGTGGACCGGAGGGCGCCGGGAGTACAATGCAAGTCCCCAGTAATTGCACAGTTTAAAACACAAGTCCCCAGCAAATTACATGTATTTAAACGAGTTAAAAGCAATTATTTTAACAAAATAAAAGCAGTGTTAAAACAGATAAAATAGCGTTAAAAAGCTACTCGTATGGTAGAGGATAGAGCGCTAGTCAGCCACTACCTCACAGCCCGTTTGCCGCTGCGCGTCCGTTCTCCCCCCTGCCTTTTGAAAAATTCAGCCCGGAAGAGCATCAGCCCGGCCCCGCCCACCCCACCTCCTACTCCCGCGCCCCCTCCAAACGGAAGCCGCGGTGGACCGGAGGGCGCCGGGAGTACAATGCAAGTCCCCAGTAAGTGCACAGTTTAAAACACAAGTCCCCAGCAAATTACATGTATTTAAACGAGTTAAAAGCAATAATTTTAACAAAATAAAAGCAGTGTTAAAACAGATAAAATAGCGTTAAAAAGCTACTCGTATGGTAGAGGATAGAGCGCTAGTCAGCCACTACCTCACAGCCCGTTTGCCGCTGCGCGTCCGTTCTCCCCCCTGCCTTTTGAAAAATTCAGCTCGGAAGAGCATCAGCCCGGCCCCGCCCACCCCACCTCCTACTCCCGCGCCCCCTCCACACAAACGGAAGCCGCGGTGGACCGGAGGGCGCCGGGAGTACAATGCAAGTCCCCAGTAAGTGCACAGTTTAAAACACAAGTCCCCAGCAAATTACATGTATTTAAACGAGTTAAAAGCAATTATTTTAACAAAATAAAAGCAGTGTTAAAACAGATAAAATAGCGTTAAAAAGCTACTCGTATGGTAGAGGATAGAGCGCTAGTCAGCCACTACCTCACAGCCCGTGAGATAACAAGTGGCTGAGAAACATAACATTTCTGTTGCTATAGTTACTGCAGGGGACGGACCTTTGTAATACCTCGCAGAATCAGAGCACAGAATGAGCAGTGCTGCCAGTTGCTGGTTCTGAGGCAGCCGGTGCTGTAATCGATACCTTGGATTTGCAAGGAATGCTTGGGTTTGATGGGAATACGCTTGGGACACAGCCAAGCATGGGACTTCAGCAGTTCCAGCCTGGTGGTAAATGCCGCTGGCGTTTCCTTTGGAAGTGTCAGACAGATGATGACCACGCATTCTTCACTGCAAAAAACAGGCATCAGAGAACAGGTATGTTGCAGTTGCAATCTTTTCAGACTGGTCTTTTAAATATTAGAAACCATGAGAAGCATAGTTCCTGTTTGCAAGGTATTCCCAAGGTGCATCACACTGCTTGTGTGTGAAAGATAAAAAAATTCAAAAAGGAAAGAGGGGCAGTCTGTATTTAAGAGTGCTATTTTGCAAAAAAGAAAAACATTTCTTTAGCTGATGTGAAATAAAAAATAAAAGTGCTGCACAAGCATGGTTTTCAGATTGCTCAAAGCATTTAAACTTTATAAAGGAAACTTTTGGTTCACTACTTTCAGTGTTGGGGCTTCTAGCCAAAAAGGGCACAACTTCCCTACACTTGTAGGATTTCACTACCTCTGGATGTTATCTGTACATAACGTAGGTCTGGCTTATATATACTGAGTCCCTTGGTGATGTTCAGGAATCATTTTTGTGACAGGTATTTGTGTCAAAGGGCCAAACCATCCATACTTTCCTAACTGGGTCTGTCCTGTTGTTTTGTAAATGGCATCTAATGTTGCCCCTGCTGATGTATGTCAACTATTCCACCCTGTGCCATGGTGTTTGGTGGTGTTTGGCAACGTTCCTATTGGTGTTTAAACAACCACATTTCTAGATGCTTTACAATTGTGTAGGAGTTGATAACCTTAATGAAGGTAACAGGTATAAAGCGTCACAATAAGAATAAATCTCCAACATTTCATGATCTGAAAATGTAGCAATTATTCCTAAAACAGACAGCATATTATTCACTGTTATAGTAACCCAATTTTCTGAAAAATGTACTGTAGGTAATGACATCACTGAATGAATCATAAAATGAATGAAAATGAATGAAAGTTCAAAATACATTAATCAGAATTAAAAACGGGATGATTAAATACATCATTTAGAATACAAAGGCTTGTTCAGGCTGAATACATTTATAAGTCTCTTTTGCATTTGAATTTAAAATGGATGTGGCTTCAGTTTTATGTTGAGTCTGTTTTGTAGAAAAGTGTCCACTAAGTCATACTAAAAGCTAGCTCTAAGCAAAGCTAGAACAGAAAAAGATGAACCCAGAAATACTCCATAGTTCTACCCATGGTGAAGCCAGGTCTGTATCTTTTTGGAAAAAGAAAAGGTTCAAAAGTTGGTACTTGCATGTTCGTTGTTTGTTTTTGGCTGGCTGCGCTTCCTGTTCACGTGGAGCCATGGAAAACGTATCACAGTTAATGAAATAGCCAGTAGCTGTATGATCAATTGTTGAAATTGCATCGTGTTTAGTTGAAGTTATTTCTGCTGTTTTTGTTGAAAAACGTTTGAAATGTTGAAATTAATAGTTGATGTCTTTGCTGAAAAACTTTCAGATGTTGAAGTTAATATTTTATGTTTTTGTTGAAAAACATTGATGCATTTATTAGTTGATGCTTTTGTTGAAAAACGTTGAAGCATTTATTTGATGTTTTTGTTGAAAAACGTTGAAGCTTTTATTATTTGATGCTTTTGTTGAAAAACGTTGAAGCATTTATTATTTGATGTTTTTGTTGAAAAACGTTAAAGCTTTTATTATTTGATGTTTTTGTTGAAAAAACGTTGAAGCTTTTATTATTTGATGTTTTTGTTGAAAAAACAGAGCTTTTATTATTTGATGTTTTTGTTGAAAAGTTGGTGTACACATTTGTTTTTGGCCAAATTGCAACTTGAGTGTTGTCTTGACTTTTATTTTGAATTTGAAAGGTTGGTTCAAGGAGAACTAGTTCCATTGCATCGTTGCATAGTCCCCCACTCCATGGATTTGATTTCTCAAACGTGATGAGCTTTTCAGTTTGAAGTTCTTGAATAGTAGTGAGAGGGACGTCTACTACTGTGGAGTTCACGAGGCCTACTGCTCAGTATTGGCCACATAGTTTTTCGTTGATTCTTTCATTTGAAATGAATCTGTTTTCCTTTTTCATGGCAAGATGCGGCAAAAGTACAGTTCTTGTTCCTTTCACTTCAAGGAATGGCACAGGTTTTCCTGTATGAGGGGCCAAATTCCTTTGTGTCCGCGATCTTTATCTCTCTCTGCCCAGATCCCCGACTTTTGGGATTCAGACAGGTCTTGCCGTGATTACCTCGACTTCCCAGTGGCGGCCTGTTTCACTTTGACAGAATCTTTGTTTGTTTCTTTGTTTCCTTTAGGTCCTGTAAAACAGCCAAACGATCATAGATACAGAATGGTTTTCATCCGCCACTGTGCCTTCACATTTATGATCAGGTTCCCACATTCGTAAATGGAGTCAGACCTCCTAGATCAATCAGGGGTTTGTTAAAGCGCGACTACTCACCCGTAAGGGTCTCAAGGCGCTAGGGGGTGGCGGGGTGCAGGTTCCATCCATCGAGGAGGGGGTCTGTCGAAGAGCCAGGTTTTGAGGTTTCTTGCGAAGATGGGGAGCGATGTTGTCCGTCTGAGGTGGAGCGGAAGGGCGTTCCATGCTTTGGCCGCGAGGAAGGAGAAGGAGCGGCCTCCCGATCTGGTCTTTCTGGTGCGGGGGACCACGGCGTAGGAGAGCTGGGCTGATCGTAGGGTCCTTTGGGGTGCGTGGAATTTGAGTCGGCTGTTCAGGTGTGCTGGTCCGGTGCCGTGGAGGGCCTTGTGTGCGTGGGTGAGCATCTTGAAGGTGATTCTTGCCTCGACAGGGAGCCAGTGGAGTGTGCGCAGGTGCTGGGAGATGTGGCAGTGTTTTGGCAGGTTGAGGACCAGTCTTGCGGCGGCGTTCTGGATGTTCTGTAGCTTGCGGGTGAGGTTTTTGTTTATTCCGGCGTAGAGTGCGTTGCCGTAGTCGAGTCTGCTGGTGACCAGGGCGTGAGTGACGGTCTTTCGGTGTTCGAGGGGGATCCATTTGAAGGTCTTACGAAGGAGGTGGAGGGTGTGGAAGCAGGAAGACGAGAGAGTTGATCTAGCGGTACATTTTGAGCTCGGAGTCCAGGATGATTCCCAGGTTGCGTGCGTGGTCCGTGGGGGTTGGCGGGTTTCCGAGGGCGGGGGGCCACCAGGTGTCGCTCCAGGCATCGGGGTTTGGGCCCATGATGAGTACTTCTGTTTTGTTGGTGTTTAGTTGTAGGCAGCTGTTTTTCATCCATTTGGCGACGGCTTCCATGCCTTCTCGAAAGTTGCGTCTGGCGGTGTTGGGCTCGTTGGATAGGGAGAGGATGAGCTGGGTGTCGTCTGCGTATGACACGATGTTGAGTCCGTAGGTTCTGACGATGGGGGCGAGTGGAGCCATGTAGACGTTGAAGAGCGTCGGGCTGAGGGAGGAGCCCTGGGGGACTCCGCAGGTGGTAGGTGTGGGGTCCGAGAGGAAAGGGGGAGTCTGACCCGCTGCGTCCTGCCGGAGAGGAAGGAGCGGATCCAGTCGAGGGCCTTGTCCTGGATTCCTGCGTCGTAGAGTCTGCGTATTAGGGTGCGGTGGGAGACTGTGTCGAACGCCGCTGATAGGTCGAGGAGGATGAGGGCTACTGTTTCTCCTTTGTCCAGTAGGGTGCGGATGTCATCTGTTGCGGCGAGGAGGGCGGTTTCCGTACTGTGGTTTTTCTGCAGCCGGATTGGGAGGAGTCGAGGATGTTGTGTTCTTCAATGAATGTGGCGAGTTGGATGTTGATGGCTTTCTCGATGACTTTCGCTGGGAACGGGAGCAGGGAGATGGGTCTGTAGTTTTTGAGGTCGGTGGGGTCCGCTGAGGGTTTCTTTAGGAGGGGTTGACCTCGGCGTGTTTCCAGTCGTCGGAGAATGAGGCGGTCGCCAGGGAGCGGTTGATGGTGTGGCGGAGCATGGGTGCGATGGTGTCGGCGGCTCTGTTGAAGATGTGGTGGGGGCAGGGGTCCGTGGGGGCCCCTGAGTGGATTGACTTCATTGTCTTCAGTGTGTCTTCGGTGGTGAGGGCTGTCCAGTCGTCAATCGCTGGTTTCCGGGTGTCGGGGGTGGTTGGTGAGGGTTCAGTGTGTTGGTTGTCTTCGTCGAAGTTGTCGTAGATGCTCTTGATTTTGTGGTGGAAAAAGGTGCTGAGTTTGTCGCAGAGGTCTTGTGAGGGAGGGATGTCGGTAGACTCGCTAGTGGGTTGGGCGAACTCCTTGATGATGCTGAAGAGTTCCTTGCTGTTGTGCGCGTGGGTGGAGATTCTGTCTTCAATCGCTTTTTCCTCGTTTCTCTGATGAGTTGATGGTGGGCGTTGGTGGCGGCTCTGAAGTTGTCGTGGGCTTCTGTGGATTTGGTGTTCCTCCAGGCCTTTTCGAGGCGGCGGCATGTGCTTCTGGACTCTCGAAGTTCGGTGGTAAACCATCTGGCTTTCTTGGCGCGGGTATTGTTGTTTTTCTTGAGGGGGCTATGGTGTTGGTGCTGTCCGAGATCCATCTATGCAGGGTTCGGGCTGCGGTGTTGGGGTCGTCGTTTTCCACGATGGTTGGGGTGGAGTTGTTGAGTGAGGAGGTGAGCTGGTCGTCGGTGATTTTGGTCCAGTTTCTTCGTGGAAGCAGGTGCTGGTGTCTGTGGATGGTGGGTGTTCTGAAGGTGAAGTGGACGCAACGATGGTCGGTCCATGGGAGTTCGGTGGTGTGGCTGAAGGTGATGGAGTTTCCTGTAGTGAAGAGGGGGTCTAGGGTGTGTCCTGCTGAGTGCGTGGGCTCGGTCACGATCTGGCGCAGTCCAATGTTGTGGAGGTTGTCCAGGAGGGATGTGGTGTTGGGGTCCAGTTGGTTGTCGAGGTGGAAGTTGAGTTCTCCCAGCAGGGTGTAGTTGGTGGATGCGATGGCCTGCGGGGAGATAATGTCCATGATGGAGTTGGTGAAGGGTCCGCGGAGACCAGGGGGTCGCTAGAGAGCTTCTTGGCTGGGTGTGTATTGCCCCCTGAATCCATATAAGTGTTTGACCTCACTAGCGCCCCGCCTAATACCCTAGCTGTTAAGGATTGCTCTATGCCCCAGTCCTTCCTCTCCTCTACCTAAATTCCCTCAGGATGGCGTTGGAGAGGTGTACCGCAATATTACGTCCATCCCTTCCATGGCCTCTTTGTCAGCCCGAGAGCTAAGCGTGGAGCCACAGTCAGGGTGTAACGTTGATTGCGTATCTCCTGTTATTGACTCGCAAATCTTTCTATAACAGTTTTGAGCGTCAGCCGAGCGCTAAGGCCATACCTATAGGAAACTTGAGCACGGATCCACTGCCACCAAGATATATTTTTAAGCCACCTCAAAATTTGAGGGGCCACAGTGGTCCTGTTACATGACACGATCAAGTGGACAGTCTGATGCTGTCTAGCAATGGGACCTGCGCGGGTCTTGTGATGGTGTAGCCTGGCATTTGTTTGCAGATTTTGCAGTTCAAGACAAAGCCAATAGTCTGACTTCTGAACCTTGCCACCAATAGCACTGTTTGCAATGAAGAAATAGTAGCTATTACCCCTGAATGTGCGGAGCCCAAGCCCTTGTGTGCTTTAAATGATTAATTCCTGCCTACTATCCATATTTGGAAATACTCTATCCCCCACTCCAGGAATCTGAGCATATGGAATGTTGTTTGCACCTAACTTGTAGGAGTATATAAGTGGAAATTTCTTAGGCACTGCTGTGCTGCCTTTGCGTGAAGCAATTACAGCCACCATATTCTAACCGTCTATTCTCGTTGTTGAACGAGTGTGCGCAGCTACGGAAGCTGTGTGAACAGCCCCTGTGTGGCTTCTACAGCCAATGAATTCCCTGCAACGTGCACGCCATCACGTTGATGACTCAGTGTGTTAATCACGTGAGTTTTTGTTTGGTAGGTCGTATTTTTCAACTCCACTACCTGTTCCCATAATTTTTGTGTTTAATTATGCCACCTTTTTCATCTTTAAACCCATTTTGTTCCCAATGGTGTAAATATTCATTACATGATTGCACACAGTAAAAGGAATCGCACACTATAAGTGTGGGGAATTCGCGATCCGTGTTTACAAGTGCAAGTATCAGGGCTTTTAAAGCTGCCAACCGAGCAGTGCTATTACCTAGAGGTAGTTTTTTGGTGCAATGAGGACGGAACTGGCCATCCAGCATCTGTTCTTTAACAAAGGCGGCCGGTGGGGCAGACCCATCAGTGTAAATCTTAAAAATTCATACTGTCTAGAGGCAAGATTTCATTTGGTAGATGATGTTCTTTCTCATATTGCAGGAATGCCTGTGTTTTTAAACTTGGATCAAATCTGGATTCAAAGTCTGATGCAGCAAAAGAATTAGCCCTTTGTATCCATTCTGGATGTAAGGTTTTGGCATTAGGAATGCTAGCCCCGGTACCGGGGTGACGACAATAATACATCATCCCATGAGCCAGTGCTCTTTCCTTTGCTACAGCAGTCTGAATGGTTGTCAGAATTTTTTCCTGTTGAATTAAAACTCATTTCTGTGTTTGTGTACAGATGAGATTTGTATGCGATTGGTACAGTTTCACCCTCATTAAAGGTTTAATAAGTGTACCCGCATTGACCCAAAATGATACTGAGTACCAAGTGGTGCAAGTTTACACGTGTGTGTATGTGTTTGGAAGCAATAATATCTTCCTGGAGTGAACAAAGAATATTGGTGTGTTCTTGTGTCCAGTGTTTGACTGAAAAGTCAGGTTTGAAAAAGGTCGTAGAAAGGTTTTACTCTCTCTGCGAAATCCAAAATGTATGTTCTGCCAAAATCTAGGAATCCCAGTACTGATTGGAAGTTGTTTTAATTTCTTTGGAGGCTGGAGCAGCGCACACTTTTCTAAAAAAGTTAGCTGCCAGACTTTTTCCTTCACTTGAAAACTAGTATCCCAAAAATAGGACACAGAAGTGGGCAATTTTTGATTTCTCAAAATTAAATTTGTAGCCCCCAGAGGCGAATCCCATAATAATGGTGCTCACCCTGGTCAAGTGTTTCCCCAATAGGTCGTCCGTTAGATAAATATCATGCAAATAGGGCAACGCTTCTTCATCAAAGTGCTTTAACCATTCAGTAACTCTTTCAGAAAATACCCCCGAGCTGTTATCATACCCACGGGGAGATGACAAAAAATTGTCACTGGGACTCTAATATACTAAATGCTGTTAGGTACCTGTTTTCAGGTGCTATAGTTTGACAGAAAAATCCATTTGAGACAACAAGTGTCGTTTTGTATTTTTTCCTGCATAATGTTATTCATTAATGCGGCACTATCTGCATGTTGGACAGCATATGTCTTTGTGCAAGTGTTCAAGTGTCTGTAAATGAAAACTAGACGAAATGTATTATCATGTTTTGATAAGTGAAACAAGGTATTGTTCTTTTGTGAAGTGCATTTTTCAATGATCTCCTGGTATTCAAGTTGATCTAAGATCTCCCTGACCTGTGTTTTTAGCTTCTTGCTTAATACGATATTGTCTTTGAGCATGTGGTGAAACTATTAATGGGATCACATGGTGGGTTGAGGCATCATCCCATCCAGCGTGATTTTTATACAATGCTGGAGCTTGGGCTACTGCCCACTCCCGTGCATATGTATGTTTAAGGTGAACTGGAACATGGTTGGAAAATGCAGGAAAAATATACTTTCTCCCTTTGGGCGCTCCCTGACGAATGCTGGTGGCTAATCTTGTTCTGCTAACAGTATGTCAAAACCAGACGATAGGTTCTTCGCAAAGAGACCTTTTACTTTCCTGTGATTGTCCTCCTCCATGCGGAGTGTTATTTCATATAACTTGTGTGGGACGCTCACCCTTTTGTCTGGTGTTTCCACCGTGATGTAATCATTCAATTTTGCTGTCCAGAAATTCCTTCAGGTTCTGGCGAGCTATTGTTACTTTTGCCGCACTGTCTAGCATTGTCTGAGCCCATTCCCCGTTCAGAAGTTGAGTCCTTAGGATTCTGTGCATGTCTAACTTTGAGACCTGCAACTTTCTTCTTTTTAAATTGAGGTTTGGATTGCGACTTGTCTTCTGTTTTAGAAGAGTCCTGAGCGTGCTTGTCCCTGGACTGCTTGCGCTCTTCTTTGTGTGCTGACTTTCCTTCTCTCCCTGTGTTGTTTGTCGAGAGGAATGTGTATCAGTATCCTGATACCCGTCAGGTTTCCTAATATTATCCCTATTCCTAAGGTTATACCTCTTTGCAGAGTGCTCCTGTTGAGGAGACCTACCTCGGGGGACTGAGAATCTTTTCTGAAAAATGTTGTTTTTTATTATTATCCCACTTCTTTTTAGAAGAAGTAGGTGTCTGCTTAGAATTGTCCTTCTCAGGACTGCCCATTAGCTGTGGTTTTAAAAGCTTTCCCACCCAAACTGTCCCTTCCCAGTTCTGCATATGCAGTTTCAATTATTTTGGGAAGTTCTTGTGGTTGGTCTATAAGACTGACCTCTCTTAGGTGTTTGGTGGATCGCCACTGAAGCTGCTTCCCCTTTAATGTTAGCTAGTATTATTTTTGATACTTGGTCGTAGTTACCTAGTAATTTCATACCTAAGGTCAGAGCTGGTTCAGCTCCATACTTGTTCTGTATCTGTCGTAAGACATCTGGAATTACTGCTAAGGAAGGAATACCATGAGTCCTGGTATATATGGCAGCAAAGACTGTACCCCAAGTGGTGCAGTCCTCTAACTGTGGTGTGATCCCAATGGGCAAGCAGAGTGTTAGCATTATATGCTTTCAAATGGTGTGGTATTTGGAAATACTGCTTCTAACTGGGTAATTTTCTGAGCTACCCAGAAAGGAATCTGTTCACATTTTGTGGGCAGTTTGCCCCTTACTGTGTGTAATGTTTGTGGAGTGATTTTAGTAGCGGTGCTCTGTGTTGGAGCAGTGTTATTTGTAGCTACTGTGGGCTGGACACCAAGTGTCCTCATGACGAGTTGCGTCATGGCTCTGTAAGAGTTTTACCAACTCTTTGTGTTGTAAGAGCAGTGCATCTTGTGGCATTATGTCAATGTCAGGATGTGGTGTGTAGCCAGCTAATATTGGCCATGTAGCTCCTGGTCTACCTAGTGGACCGAACCTGGTTTTATTTATTTGTTGTAGGGCGCCATTAAACCAGAAATTGTGGTCCTGGTCAGTGTGCGGAATCTTAATCTCATCGGAGTGTAGACCGCTGGGACTTTTTCATGTATGTAAGAATGAAAAGTCTGAGTTGTTGCATTTACTGCTGGGAATGTAACCCAAGAATAGAACACATCTGTTTGATAATCTTCGTGTGCCTCTATTAATATCACTGTACCCTCTCGGTCTGTTAAACCATGTCTGAGGGGTTTTTGTGTGAGTGTATGCCTGATTTTGGGTGCAAAATGTATTGCATTTGCTTCCTCTTCGTCGTTTGAGACCTGTGTCCCAGTGACAGGAGCAGCTGCCTCGACAGACATTGTGTTGTGAAAACAAAATGTCCTAAAAAAGGGTTTTAAGATAAGGTTTTAAAAGGCACAATTGTTCGGGAACTTTTTCCTTCAAGCTTGATTAACCTACAGCCAATACATAGGGAGATTGCCTCCTCAGCTGTGGCGGAATTTTGTGCCTACCCACTCCAGACGTCTCTGGCGTTTTGTGAGTAGGGGTCTCTGAGAATAAGCATGACTGAACTACTCAGATTCTACTGTTAAATAAGTGCCAAATTCACGTTTGGGCGTCATGTAGTGTAGTTCCTATTTCCCTAATAGGCTCTGCGCATTGGAATAATATAACCTATAGGTTTGACATAGGACTAAGGTCGGTATGTCCCTATCGATTATATTAAACTTAATTACCTGTGCCAGCTAGCTCCGAGGCCACTAGAAACTTCTTGAAGACAAGAAGGGAATAGTTTCTGGCAACCACATAACATAAAACCCTGATCCCTCAAGATCGTGGAAACAATATACTACTTTTCATTCAGTCACTCATCTCAGAGAAGTACATAGAAGAAACAGTCGGTGTGTTTACAATAAAATTTATTGCACAGTTGTTGTTCTAGTACTGGTTATATGTGCTGCGACAACTGTTGGACAGTAGCAGAGAAATATGGCCAGCAGTGCAGTTAAATAAAAATGCATGGTACAGTATTACCATTGTGCAATAGTAATGAACACATAATTGAAATGCAGAATGCATTAAGATAAAGCCTATACCCCTATGATGCCTAACTAGATGTACCTAAGTGTACCTAGCATGTGTGTAGGTCTTAGAGAGCCAAGAATCCCCCTAGGATTTAATCTAACCCCATTACCTCAGTGGGACTTCATCCTGGTGTTGAGCTGGACACCCCAGGATGGGTGGATGGCCCTCTGCCAGCTGGAGCTGTGGCATGATGCAGGTTGCAGCGTCTCACGTCAGAGTGTCGGCATGGAAAGTCTCGGTCCTCTCTAGTTTGCTTGGGCAAAGGGAGGTATATTTATACCTGATAGATGCCTTGGAATGTTAGTATTGACGTACAGTCGGTCAGAGGAAGACGTCAGGAATGAACCCTTAGGAAATAGTGGTTCATGCATATTTAATGAGTTCTTGGAGAAATCAATAATCCTGTGCTAGGGAAAATCCCAAGAGCGAAGGGTTTTTGTCTAAGAACTCGTTGTGACATAGGTTAGTCACTGTTGGACATGGATATGACGTATTTAGGATGGACCGTCTTCTGCACCCAGAGCACACGTCAGATAAGGGACAGACTCTGCTGCTCGTTATTTGTAAAGGGAGGGCCAATGTAGGTGAAAGGTCCTGCCTGTCTCTGTGGCACGAAGGATTTGGGCCTCTGAAACAGCGCACCTATGTTAGGGCCTCAATCCAGCACATAACAGTGGAATGCTCTTAGGAACATAGAAGCCTGTATCTGGCCTACTCTACGAGCCGAGGGTATAGCCACCAAGAAGCAGCCTTCCAAGATAGGTGCTGCAGGGCGGCCTTATGAAGGGGATCAAAGGGAAGACCCATAAGGCAAGAAAGGATAATATTTAACTTGCATGGAGGGAAAGGTCGCTCGAGAGGAGGATATATTTTCTTAATGCCCTTCAGGAAATCACTGACCACAGGCATTCTGAAATAGGACATTTGTGAAGGACATTTTCGATGATTGTCACAAGATGCACTCTAATAGAGGAGAATTGCAATTTTGCCACTCTGTTCTACTATCTTGCTGAGAGCTAATCCCATTGATCTTCCAGGTACTGTTGTAGAGAACTCATGTAAAGACATGCATTCAGGGCCAGAAAAATGCATGATGCCGTTGATCCTAGAAGAGAGGAGGCCTTTCTCGCTATTGGATGGGCTGTTATTTTCAGATTGCGACATTTCGGAAGTAATCGTCTCTCCTCCAAAGGAAACACGTTTGTGTGCATTGTGTCAAGGAAGGACTGCACCCAAGTAGTGTAGGGTCAGAGCTGGTACGGAGTTAGATTTCTCGTGATTCACATGCAGCCCCAGCTGATTGAGAGTGATGACAGTCAAATGATAATGTTGGGTCGTTGTTGGTACAAATATGCCTTGATGAACTAGTCATCTAAGGTATGGATAGACAAAAATTTTCATTTTTCTGAGATGAGCTGCAACAACCACCATACATTTGGGGAAAGTCAGCGGTGCATATATTAGACATAAAGGACAAACCATGCATTGTTAATTGTCTCTTCCTAAGTGAGCCTTAGGAATTTGAGGTGTCTTGGCTATCCAGATATAAAAATAGGTATATTGCAGATCTATTGTATATGACCAATCCCCCTGATTAAGCTGGTTGTGAATTTGATGAACCTTCAGAATTGGTGTTTGCAAATCTACTTGTTTGCTTTCTTGAGGCCTAAAATGGGTTTGTATTTTTTTTCAGTCCTTTCTTTGTCACCAGAAAGCAATAGGAATAAATTCCCATTCCTTTGAGGGAAGTGTGGATCTTTTCCACTGCATGTTTCTGCAAGAGGATGGCGACTTCTTGTTTCAATTCTTCCAGATGGAAGAGGGATCATTTCTTCAGTGGAATGGATGGTGGCGGATACTTGAATCTGAGAGGGTATCTGTGTTCTACAATATTCAGAACCCATTTGTCTGTAGTTATTTTTCTTCACTCTTCCAGGTAAGATGTCACGTTTTCCCCCCACTGGACTGGGTAACAGAAGAGGGGGAAGATAGCCACTCATTGTTCGCATCCGGTAGTTGGTTTGGAGGTTTGGGCAGATGGTTATTGACCTCCTCTGCCTCTGGACTGAATTCTGTGCTGTTGATGTCTCTGTTGCTATTAGTAATGTTGCCACAGAGCCAATGAGGGGTTTGATCACTCTGATGAAAATACTGGGAGTCATCGGGTCTATAAGCGTGCCTCTTATGTTGCTTCTTTTTTTCTAGCCCAACAGCTCTGAGTGCCCAGCTCAATCTTCAGCGATGCATCTCATCAACAGCATGGGATCCAAAGAAAGTATCCCCTGAAAAAGAGAGATTTAAAACAAGATGTAGGGCTTCTGGCTTCAACCCTGTGAATATGAGCCAAGATGAGTGACGGAGAGCTAGACTATGACAATAACCATGCACTGCTAGTGTGGATCTATCAGCTACAGCACTGATGACTTGGTTGACACCCTCATGCCACCATTGATGATTTCCTCTAAATCTTGACTACTGTCTCTTGGGAAATCTTCTATAAATAGTTGAATAGAGTCCCAAAGCGATCTGTCATATCGTCTTAGAAAAGCAGAAGAGCTAGCAACTTTCATTCTAACAGCGGAAGAACCACATGCTTTTCTTCCCATAGAATCCAATGTTTTATTCTCCTTAACAGTAGATGAAAGGGCTGGGAATGTAATTTTCGGGCAGCACAGCTATGACTGTGTCTGGGATAGGATCCATGCGTGTAAGAGGGATCTTGATCTAGAGGCTTGTATTTCGTTTTAAGGTAGGAAGAAACCACATTAACAAAAGCCACTGTCAAAAATAAGTCCATAGTGGGCTCCAAAAAAAGCTGGTACCAAAGGCAGTAATGGTCTAGAAGCTGACCTTTGATGAAGTGTTTTGAAGATTACTGATGCGGAAGCCGTGGTAGATAGTAACTCAATATTTCATTTGCTGGCGCCCTGCATAAGAACCTCCTGGAAGCTGTTGATATCATAAACAGGAGATATTCTTGCAGGAAGTGAATCAGTCAAAGTAGGGAAGTACATTCTCAGTCAAAGTAGGGGAGTACATTCCTGAAGATGAAGTGGTATGACGAGTCCATGAGGACTTAGATCTGGAAGATTATCTTGCCCTTGAGCACGAATGCCTGGGAGATCTTGAACGAAGATGACCGTGGTGAGATATTGATCTTGACCGTGACCTAGATCTATGGCTGCGAGGTCTGGTATGATGGGAGTGAGATCTAGGATGCCCTGGTGTAGATGCCACTTGTAAAGATGACTGTGGCCCGCCGAGAAGGAATGGATGGCAAATTTAATGGCGGAATTACCTCTGGAATTGCTGGTTATGGAGAAGGAGGAGGAGGAGGAGGAGAAGATGAAGCCAGAGGACAAGATTGTGATGGAGCTTGAGGAGGTGTTGGTGAATCCGGAATCAGGGCTGGAGAGGCCGGCTTGGATGGAGAATAGGCTCTTGAATACTCCGAGTCAGATTCTGATGGAAGTCTGTAGGAGGCTGGCTTAGTATATGGTGCACACTTATTCAAGGGGTGCACCTTACAATAATCCAGGAAACCCTTATGGTGATTTTAGTGGTCTTTGATAACCATAGAACGCTCTCAAAGTGGTAGCTGTGGAGAGCAGCCTTCAGGCTTATCTTGAAGGAGTGTTAAGCACCTTGGTTTACCAATTTAATCTGTAGTGTAGATTAGATAAAAAGAAACCACACAGTGTTTATCAAAAATAAGTCTATTTATTACAACACAATATCACTACCACATTGGTTTATCTCCTACCCGGAGATATCAACATAATACACACAAATACTTCAAAAGCAATCAGGTAAGTAGCACAAAATACAGTGGTCTCCAGGGGGAGAACAAACCATATACTAAGAAAGTGGAATGCGAATTGCAAAGGAGAACGGGACTTGGACCAGAAGACCCAGAGGAGCTGGGGACACAAGGAACCACCATGTAAATACCCTGGAACCCCACGTAGGCTGTGTGCAGAGTGGAAACAAACCTGTGTGCCCAAGTTGCGGTTGCAGTTTTGAAGAAGAAGGACCCTTCCCAGAGGACCCAGAAGAAACACTTTGGAAGACAGGAGGTTAGATAGCCACCCACATCCGTGGATGCCCCGGGAACCAGGTTACTTACACCAGGGAAGGTGGGTGCATAGTGGTGAAATGACGTCGGAACCTGGCGTAGACAACAATAGACGACTTCGAAGAAGATGCCTCTGGAGAAGACTGTGAAGGAGTCTGGTGGAATCCAAGGGTGGATTTTGGAAGTAAAGAACCTGCAAGCAGAGGGGACAGAGTCTATGCCACTTGGAGGTGACCAGGAGGCACGGAGACACAATGCCCACCGATGTCAGGAGGTTCAGAAGAGTCAACGGTGAACTTGTCGCTGCAGCTGTGAGGACCAGGCAACGCTGAGGAAGACCAGGAGCCATGCACGAGCTGTCCCATGTCGGATATCGGTAACCAGGTGGTCGGTGTCCAGTGGGAGCACTAACAAGCCTTGGCAGCCGCAACTGGTGTGGAAGATGAGGAAGGAGCAACGTTGGGACCAGCAAGGTCCAAAGGACTCACCAACAGCAGGAGAGTCAGAGCAGGCCCAGAGCAAGCAGGAGAGCCCACTGAAGCAGTAAAAGACAATCAAGAGGACCCACAGGCCGAAGGCACAGGAGTCGCAAGAGGACCTCGAGCAGCTCACCAAAGAAGAAGGCCCACAGTACAGAGGATGCGGTGAGGACGCTGATCTTGGAGAGAAGAAATGCTGGATCTTCTTGTAGCACGAAGATATCTGGAGCGCAGAGCTAACAAGCCTTGGCAACGCCAAGTCAACGCAGTGCACAGTGGTTTGGCCCCAGCGGTTCCAATGGATAATAATGGCCTCAAAATTGCAGCGGACAGGTCAGGTCTCGAGGGAGTTGCACAACCACCACCTGTGTTGCTGGGCCTCGGGAAGTCTGTAGGACGACAGGAGCAGCAAACAGATCAGCTTTGTTGCGGTGCCTGCATTTGGCTGGTCTTTAAAATCGTAAAGGAAACAATCATCCTTCCTTGTTTCCATGGGAAGAAGGAACCGTTGTGCTGCTCTTTCCATCAGAACATGAAAACCTCCGATGTCAACTGGAGGTGAGTCAACAGGAGCCTGAGTCGAAGGAGACGGCGTTTGTATTTGATAGTCATCCCATTCAGTAAGGAGTGACCTGTCATCCAATTCTCCTTCTTCCCTGTCATCATCCGTGGTGTGATCTTCCTGATGATGCAACATTGAAGGTACCGGAGAAATTGGTCTGGGCGACCTCAATGCTGTTGAAGATTGAGGAACGGGTGTTGGTGGGACAGAAGAAGCCGATTCAGATGGTGGAAATCGGCAGTAATAATCATCTAACATGTACTGCAGATTGTTGAGAAGTGATAGAGGCAATTGTGCCGTAGGGTTTGACTCTGGAGCAGTATCAGGGTAGTAGTCTTCTTGATCTACGTCTTGATATTTAATGAAGAGCTCTGAAGGGCTCCTGGCAGGACGGAATCGGTCATCCTCCTCAGATTCATCCTCATCTGCCCCATAATCCAGTAACTACTCGGGCAACGCAAGAGGAACTCTGCTGGGTGATGTGTGAACTGGGGAGAGAACCTCCAAGGAAGATCCATGCCTTTGAAGCAAGGAAGGCGCTGTCGTCGACGGTGGCAATGGTGTAGATAGCACCGCAGATGTCTTTGAGGATGCTGTGGCTGTAGATGACGACCAAACTTGAAGATCAGTGCAGGAAGATAGCAACGTCGACGAAGCAGCCGTCGACGAGGTAGTCGCCGACGAGGCGGGCGTAGACGAGGCAACTGTCGACGAGACAATCGTCAACGAGGTCTTCTTACTCTTCGTCGACGGAGGGACATCGATGATCGACTTCAATCTCTTCGTCGACGAGAAGGCAGTGACTGACGTGGTTGGTCTCGCGGAGACGGACACCAGCGTCGACGGCGAAGAAACCGACAACAGTATCATCTGAGGCTTTGGAGACGAGAAGGTTGCAGTAGATGTCGTCGCGGCGACGGCAGGCTTCGTCGACGAAGACGTCGTCGTCGAGCTCGTCGACGAGGGACCCCGTTTTTGAGGTAAATTTCTGTCAGAAGATTGATTAGACGCCCGAGATTTCACAGACTTTTGCGGGGGTGTAGAGGGTAGAGTCTTACCCTTACTAGGTGGAGGAGCCTTTTTGGAAGCGGAAGGCAACTCAGCACTCTTAGAGGTGTGCTGTTTTTTCAACACCTTAGCCCCAGGAGAAGTCAAATCTGTGTCGCTAGTCCTCTTCCTAGAGGCAGCAGTCCTGACAGAGGAAACACTTCCAACATCAGATAAAGGGTTGTCTTGATCCTTAATCTTCTGTAGCCACAGAAGTAGACGTCCCTCTCTGTCCCTCAGAGTCTTTTGAGGGAAAGTTCTGCAGATTTTGCAGTCTTTCACCTGGTGGTCCGGGTACAAGCAATAAATGCACTTCTTGTGGGGGTCTTCAGAAAACAGCCGGAGCTTCCCACAAGACTCACAAGGTCGAAAGAGAGATTTCTTAGAAGAAGACATCATGTAATGAAGAACTTCTGAAGAAACCTGAGAAGTACTGAGCAGAGCTCAGGGAGACTCCCTTCACACGACGTGCGGTAGAAAATCTGAGAGCCTGAGCCTCTGGGGAGAACATTCTGGAGGGTGCGGTTGCCTGATTGGCTGTAGTTTGGACTATATATAATGACTTGGACGAGTCATAAAAGTGGAAGATTTTTTCCTATTAACTTCTAGCTATTTTACTTCCTGGTTCTAATTTACCTATGTTATGGCTATTTCATGCATATTTATTGCTATTTTTATGTACCGTGGGACTCCCACTCAGACGACGGGGAATGATTCAAGCATGTGAATCTATGAAAGATACCCCAATACTGGAGAACCGTAGTGCCAGGTATGTAACCCATTTTCTTCTCCAGTATTGGATCTTTGATAGATTCACATGCTTGAATCAGAGTAGATAGCATTTGTACAGATAAACATTGCAGAGAATACAGAATACCCTTAGAGGTTGGTGGGTAACAATATATAACATATTTGCAATATTAACATATCAGCAGTGCAGTACATAAAAACAAGAAGCATTATATATCTGCATAATGGAAAAAACAAACTGAAAAGGAAACACCTCTATCAGTAGTGGCTTATCTTATTGGAACAGATGACGTAAGACTGCTTGTCCTACAGCAGCGTCATTGAAGGCAATAATGCTGCATGAAAGTATGTGTTTTCTTCCATGTTGCGGCACGGCAGATCTTGTCTAAAGGGATACCAGCAAACAGGGCAGCAGAAGAGGATACTGCCCTTGTGGAATGCGCTTTAGCCTTGATCGTGAGCGGTTTACCCGCTTTAGCATGGCAGAGTTGGATAGTTGTTGTAATCCATTGTGCAATAGTTGTCTTTGGGACTGAAGCACCCAGCTTTTGAAGCCCGTATGAGACCAGGAACTCATCCTTCTTCCGGATTTGTCCAGTCCATTGCAAATAAAACTTAAGACATCTTTTGATCTCCAGAGAATGTTGAGGATGGATTTGGAAAAAAAGTGCAGAGAACAACGGGTCATTAAGGTGAAACTGGGATGGAACTTTCGGAATAATTTTAGGATTCGTTCTGAGTAAAAACATAGTCATCAGTGAAGCGTAGATAGGGCTCTTTTATATTGAAAGCTTAAATTTCACTCTCTCCTCGCTGAGGTGGGAGCTAAAAGTAATGCCACTTTCAAAGTAAGAAATTTGAGCTCTACTTTGTGAATAGGATCAAACAGTGGCTTCTTCAGTTGCAAAAGGACTATGTTAAGACGCCATTCAGGCGGAGGAAAAGTCCTGAATAATCCTTTCATGAATTGTTTGATGATACATGAAGAACAAATGGATGAAGAATTGAAAGAACGTCTGTATAGAGAGAGAGAGAGTAGTGAGGTGAACCCTAACAGATGCAAACAACAGTCCTAATTTGGCCAGAGAAAGGACATAAGGCAAAATTTGTTCTGGAGATGAGAGAAAAGGGTGGATTTTGTTTTGAAGGCACCAAGAACAAAAACGCTTCCATTTCAATCTATATGTTTTGCTGTGGAATCAGCTCTGGCTCTAGACAAAACATGCCTGCAGTCCTGAGGGATGTCTAAATCCTTGAATTCATTGAATTCAGGAGCCAAGCATGCAACTGAAGAGAGGCTGGATGGGGATGTAGGATTTGTTCCTTGCTCATGGTCAATATAGTTGTGGTGTTCCTTGCTCATGGTAAATAGAGTTGTGGCCACTGGAAGGCGATAAGGCTTACTCCAAGAGCAGAAGGAGCTCCATTAACCAGTGTTGGTGGGGCAAAAGCGGGGCAATGAGGATCAACAGGCCCGGTTCGCTCTTCATCTTCATGAGAATCATGGATATGAGAGGGCATGGGGGAAAAGCGTAAGCAAAGATTCCTGACCATCTCATCAGAAACGCATTCCCCCATGACCCTCTCTGAGGTTCCCAGCTGGCAAAGAACAGGCATTTTTGATTCTCATGATAGGCGAAGAGGTCTAAGTTGGGCGTGCCCCACCACTGGAATATGGAGTTAAGAATCAATTGATTGAGTTCCCACTCGTGACATGTCTAATTGGTTCTGCTCAAGGTGTCTGCTAGATTGTTCTTGACGCCCGGAAGATGTTCCACCTAGATGGAGATGTGGTGTAGTAAGGCCCATTTCCAGATCTTCTGAGCTTCTAGGGATAAAATCCAAGACCTCGTCCCCCCTGCTTGTTGAGGTAATGCATGCAGGTGGTTTGTCTGTTCGTATGGAGGACGCTTGTATCCTTGGAAGGAAAGGCTGAAGAGCTAGGAAAATTGCCCTCAATTCTAGGAAGCTGATTTGCATCTTGGAAAGTGACACACTCCATTTGCCGCTCACTTCGAGGTCCTGAAGGTGAATTCTCCAACCTTCTAGTGAGGCATCCATGGTAAGAATAAAGTTTGGAAGTGGAGAGATGAATGTCAGACCCGCAGAGAGATTGTTGGCGGACTGCCACCAAGGAAGTGCTTTTTTCATGGCCGGAGTGATCCGAATAAGGTTGTCGAATGATACGGTCACTGGAAGCCACTGTCTAACTGTTCTTGGAAATGTCTCTTTCTGAGTTGTGTGTGAGACACCATGACAATGGCTGAAGACATCATGCAGAGAAAGGATTTGAGGAGACGAACAGAAGCAAACTCTTTTTTGGATAGCTTGTGATCCAGCGATTTCATGCTGATTTTCTCACAAGAATGCCTTGTTTTTAAGGGAGTCTAAAGTTGCTCCGAGAAAGGTTATCCGTTGAGAGGGCGAGAGAACGGATTTCTGGTAATTGACTGAGAGACCCAGAGATTGAAAGAGTTGTAGGCAGATAGATATGGCTTCTGAAGTTTGGTAAAGAGATGGAGCTTTCACCAACCAGTCGTCGAGATACGGGAAGAATTGCAGACCCTGTAATCTTAGATGTGCTGTCATAGGAGCAAGACATGAAAACCCAAGGAGCTGAGCAGAGACCAAAGGGGAGGACTTTGAACTGGTAGTGAGCGCCTACCACAGTAAAGGGGAGAAACCTTCGGTGTTTGGAATGGATAGGAAGATGGAAATATGCATCCTGTAAATCGAGGCTGGCCATAAACTCCACATGGTTGAGCAGCTGCAATATCTTCTAGTGACCATGCAGAAGGACTTTTTCTGTAGGTATTTGTTGAGCTTTCTGAGGTCCAGAATGGGACACCATTCTCCCGACTTCTTCTTTATAAGAAAAAGAGGGAGTAGAAACCCATTCCCCTTTGAGAGTGTGGAACCCTCTCTATGGCACCTTTTTGCAGCATGATGAAGGTCTCCTTCTCGAGCAATTGAAGATGGGATAGAAGTGATTTTTGAACGGGATGAGGAGGTGGAACTGTGACAAACTCCAGGGTATGGCCATACCTTATTATATCCAGGACCCATTTGTCTGTGGTAATTCGTCGCCATTGATCGTAACAGAGAGAGATGCGTGCTCCCTTGAAAGGTAGGGTGGAGGGCACCGTAACAGGCGCTTTGGGATTGTTACTGGTTTTTAACAGTGTCTCAGGATTGCACGGGCTGCTTACGCCTAGGTTGTCTGGAATATTCCGCTTGTGGTGGTGCGCGATAAACCTGGTGTTGTTGGTAGGAGGGGTGAAATGACTGGTAAGACTGAGGCTGGTATCTTTGGTAGCATCCACGTAAGGAATAGGCTCCCCATCCACGAGCTCCACGAAAGGGAATTTTTCTATACTGGAGCGTTCCCAAGGATCTAGCAGTCACGATGTCTGTCTTAATGGCCTGTAAGGAGTCATCTATGTGCTTTCCGAAAAGCGCATCTCCTTTGAAAAGCATGTCCAGAATTTTGTTTTGCACTTCAGGGCCGAATGTAGTACCCATCAGCCAACCCTGACGTCTAAGGACAGTCGCACCAGCAAGCTGACGAAAGGCAAGGAAGCTACATACATAGATGCATCGATGATCTCGGAAGCAGATCTTTCTCCCTCTAACATCTTCCTTGCCTCTATCTTCTGGAAGAAGGTCCAAATACGGTGTGATATCGGACCACATCTGGTGGTCGTATCTTCCCAATATTGCTAGAGCATTGGTTGCGTGCACTGTAGTGCCTGAAGTGGTAGTGAACCTTTTGCCTATATTATCCAGGTGCCTACCCTCCTTATCTGGTGGTGCAGTGATAGGTGCCGAAGGATTTTTTTTTTATCTTTGCTGGGCGGCTTGAGTGACCACTGAGTCTGGCTTCAGATGTCCTACCAGAAAAGCAGGCGCGTCGTCAGGGGCTTTATACTTTTTGCCTATCCTAGGGAGGACTGCAATTACAGTCGCTGGTGTTCTCATTACCTTGACTCCTTCCACCCAAATATGATCAATTATAGGGATTGCCTTTACTGTCTTTCGTGATTGATCTTTAAAATCATAAAGAAAGCAGTCAGACTGCTTGACTGTCATTGGCAGCTGAAACCGAGTAACAGCTCTTTCAATTAAAGTGTGGAAACCGCCTATGTCTTCCGGCAGAGTCCGTTGATTGAGGAGTTGGAGAAGCAGGTGTGGAAATTATATTCTTCCCACTCATTGCCAGCCAGTCTAGTGCTCTGGATTTCTCCTTCCTCTATGTCTTCATCAGAGGATACATCCTGTTGTGGAGGCACAACAATGTCATTTCTCAGCGTCATTCTAGGTGTGGAGGAGGCATGAGTAGTGGAGATGCCGGTTGAGGTGGTGGTGCACCCGCAGGTGAAGGGAAACGACTGCGCTAATCTTGCAACAGGGCTTGTAAGTCCTGCACCAATGCTACAGGAAAGTGAACCATGGGCTCATGAGTAGGTTCCATATATTATAGGATTTTGGCAGAACCATGCTGGTGATGAAACTCCAGTGGATAATAGTCCTCATATTCATCATCGTCTTCTTGATATTTTACGTGAAGTTGTGATGGACTGTGCGGGGACAAACTGACCATCATCATCTGACTTCTCTAAGAAAGTAGTAGGAGGCAGAGGTGAAACTATTGAAGGGTTCTGAAGAAAAAGTCTCATCGACGGTGTCAGACGAGAACGTCGACAATGGATAAAGAGGAGTAAATTGCAGCGTTGAAGGTCTTTTTAGCCTGGGTGAAGTTGGCGTTGTCGTCAGTTTCGCTGACGATGGCGGTGATTGTGTCGCCGACGATGACATGATGGGAACTGATGATGAGGTCGTCTCAGTCAATGCCGTCGATGCACTTACAGTCGTAGCCGTTGTGGTGGTCGTCGACAAGGAAGTGGTCGCTGACTGTGTAGGGGTCGTCGATGAGGAGCTCGTCAGCGGCAAAGGTACCTTCCTCAACAGTAAAGGTATCGTCGGTGCAGCTCTTGTGGAATCTGAAACCTGGGTTTTTTGATGACGACAGTGTTGATGGCGATAAAGGGGAAATACGATGGTGAACTTTGCGCCAACGGTGATCTCGAAGACGGTGCAGTCGACGATGAGGATTTTTTTAGTGATCGGAATCTTCACAATTGAGATTTGTGAGGAGAATGTTCCATGTTTTAAGGCCAATGGAGTTGAAGGATTGGATTTTTCCTCAGTAGAAAATAAATGCTTCCCTTTTTGTGAGGAGCTAGCAGAGTCATGACAAGACTTCCTCGAAGCTTTTTTATGACCTTCAGGAGATTCCTGTGACCTCTCCCTCCTTTTATGTTTTTCCAGAGAGGTGTGAAAGGTATTACTCTCATCCTCACCCTCGGAGACAACATCAGATTTATTTTTTAGTCTCTGTAACCAAATCAGCAACCTACCCTCTCTGTCTTTTAGGGTTTGGGTTGAAAATGTTCTACAGATTTTGCAGTCCTTAACTTTATGCTGAGGATACAAACAGTATACACAGTCTTTATGGGGATCTTCTGCAGGAAGTCTCTTTTTACCGCAAGACCCACATGATCTGAAGTGTCCCTCTTTAGAAGAATCCAACATGGTTTGCTGGAAACTGGAGAATATGTATCAGAAATATGAAGGAAAAAACTGAGCGGAGCTCAGGGAGACTCCTTGTCACACGATGTGCGAAAGAAAATCTGAGGAACTCAACCTCTCTTGGGAGTGTTCTATAGGGTGCTCTCGCCTGATTGGTTATTGCTTAAGTTTGGTTCTTTTTTTACAAAAGACTTTAGAAAGGCTATTTCAGTGACTGTGCATTGCATTGTAGCCTATGGTTATGGTATTTAGTGCTTTTATAATGATCCTGTGGGACTCACAATCCAATGACTGGGATGATTCAAGCATGTGAATCTATGAAAGATACAATACTGGAGAAGTAATATTTGTAGAGACTTGTTCTCATCATGTTTATTCGAGGTCACATCCTAAATGTTTCAAACTGCCTATACCACTCTCCCCTACTGTAGAAAATGTCACCTAGAAGTGTAAAGTACCACCTGCATTCAGCAAATGAGCAAAGTATCTGAGCAATATAATTATAATCTATTCTAATAAATGCAAGATTGCAAAAGGTGGCAACCTGAAAAGATGCTTCAACAAAAGCCTCTCATGGGCCTTAGTGGGAGGCCTGAGTAGTAAGGTGCTGTTATTTTCAGTTTTACTTTTTGCTTAGTCCAGACATTTATGCTGCATGACATATTTGGCCAGTTCCATGGTGTCCTGGGCTTGTACAACTGTAGTTTGTGTATTGGATAAGGTGCTATTCTTTTGCTTGTGGCACCTTGTGGACACCTTTTCAAGGAAGTCTAAGGGGCCTAGTCATAAACTGCATTTTTTAGTATGTTTAGTAGTACTCTAGTAACACTGCTGACGTACTACAAAATGCTGTTCACAAAACTACAGCTTTTATCTTTTCTGTGCGGAGATCTCTGCCCTGATTGAGGAGATCTCCACACACTTTAAGTCTATGATTTAGTAGTAAATGTGGGTGAGACATGGGGTGAAGCTGGAAAATGGAGAATACTTACTACAAAAAAGGAGAGGATTAAGGAGTAGCAAGAAGGGACTTGGGGAGAGCTAAGGAAGGGACATATATGTACGCCCAAAACAGTAAGCCCATTCCTATTAACAAACTGCATGTCTAAAACTACTACAGCCAAAATGGCCACTGTAAATGTACTCCAGGTCAGACCTGGAGTAAGTTCAATGCCACACATGGCCAATTTGGTACTGCAACACCATCCCATGGACCATAATGGAGGCAGGGACTTAAAATAGAACCCTAGAGGAAATAATGTCAAAATAAATTAATTTATTTTGACATTTTAAAAATATATAAAAATGTAATGCTTAAAAAGAACACATATATATATATATATACACAAATATTTTATCAAATATTTAGAAACTTTTTAATTTACAGAACAAATGTAACTTTTTTCGATAACCAAGTTTATTGATTTTGTGGGAAACCAGCAAAAAATAACAATACCAGCTATGTTTACAGTTGTCAATAAACGGCAAGACGAGAGCACATTACACCCGCATACAGAAGCTGACAAGCCTGAGGATGACATCGTGGTATCCACCCCAATTCCCGGTTGCATGTTAAAAACCTCAGTCCTCTACCACCCCAACACATTCGCCCCACATTCTATGAAACTTCTTCGGGCATCCTCTGGCTTCATACAGGGGCCGTTCTTGCGCAGCACACCAGTCCACCCCCCTGCACCAGCGCAACATGGTAGGAGTGGTCGAATTCAGCCAGTTGGCCGCAATATCTCTTTTGGCCACCATCAGTGCTGTGTTTAGAAAAAGTTTTCCAGCCCTGCTACCGTCCAACCCCTCGGTGATGCCCAGGATCACGTTCATTGGGTTAAGAGGAACCTCCCAGCCCAGGACCTCAGTGAGCTCCCCTGTTACTGATTCCCAATAACGCGTAATTGCGGAGCAAAGCCATACCATGTGATAAAAGTCAGCTTGCGGGTGGGAGCAGCGGGGACAGGAAGCATCGGGCCGGAGCCCAGCGCGATGGAGACGCAGCGGCGTGAGGTAAGCAGTGTGAAGATAGTATATTTGAACTAGGCGAAGCCTTGCTGAGACTGACTGTTTTGGGAGCCATCAATGCGTCTCTCCAATCAGCGTCATCTAGGGACCCAAGCCAACCCTCCCACCTGTCCCTGAGTTGAGATAGTGTGTTGGGGGTGTTGTTTGTGAGGGAGCGATAGATACGAGAGATCCCCCCCCTTCCCCAAGTTACCGGTCATGACCTGGGCCTCAGGCGGGCTGTATTCGGGCAAGGAGGTGCCCTCTGAGATTGGAGGGCATGGCGTAGCTGCAGATATCGGAAAAACTGGGAAGAGTGGAGGGAGTATCGGGTCTACAAATCCTGAAAGATGCGTATGTGGGTCCCACTCCAGACATCCCCAAGTAATGAAATTCCAATGAGATCCCAAGCTCTAAATCCTGAGAGGTTAACGACCTCCCGGAGCCTTGTACCGCACCACAAGGGAGTATATTGGGTCAGTTTATCCGACCAGTGTATGTGACGCAAAGAGGCCCGCCAGGCCAAAAGCACCCACGCGTTACCTCAGGGAGAGTCTGTGAAATGGTGTTTCCGTGCAGCATCCCCTGAATGTTGGACAGACCCAGGGTGTGTAGCTCCAGGCGATACGCCGGGTCAGACCAGCCTTCATTAAACTAATCATGCACGGTGAGGAGCCGAGTCGCTAAATAATAAAGGTATAGGCTCGTCATTCCAAGACCGCCATCAAAGGGAGGGATCCGGCATTGGGCGAGGGCCAATCTGGGCCTCCGACCTCCCCATAAGAACTTGGTGATCAAGCTGTCCATCTCTCGAAACCACGATCTTGAGAAGGAGAGGTGTGTGTTCTGGAGCATGTAAAGGAATCTGGGCAGAATCATCATTTTAAATAAGGCTATTCTGCCCATAGGGTTTAGTGGCAGCGTTTGCCATTTGAGGAGGTCAGCGCGAACCCGCTTCACTAACGGGGTGACATTGAGTGACCAAGCGAGGTCGGGGAGGAGGGCTACCTAGATCCCTAGGTACTTGAAGGACTGCCGCCGAAGAGGTATCGACGACTGCCAATCAAAGCACTGTCGCGAGAGGTGAAGGGGGACCAGGACGGATTTGGCAGAGTTCAATCGAAGGCCAGAAGTGCGTTCGAAAAGATTCAAGGCCCGGAGGCATCGGGGCCCCGACCGAGCGGGGTCTGCTAAAAATAACAGAACGTCGTCGGCGTAGAGCGCGATCTTGTCCTCTTCGAAGCCGGGCCATCCCCAACCCGTGAGAAGCTGATCAAATCGGACAAGACACACAAAGGGCTCCATCGCCAACGCAAAGAGGAGTGGCGAGAGGGGGCATCCTTGCCTCGTACCCCTCCTGATGGAAAAGGGATGTGACAGAGCTCCATTAACCAGTACCTGGGCCCGCGGCGTACAATATAGCGTCTTGACCAGACTACGGAAGGGGATTCCAAAGCCCATATTCGTCAATACTTCCTCCAGGTATCGCCAGTCCACCGAATCAAACGCCTTCTCGAAATCCACGAGATGAAGAAATAAATAGGGGGTCAGCTGGTGTCGATTCGCTAGAGCGAGGTGAAGGCGCCTGAGGCAGTGTCTGGTTCCCCGGAAAGGCATAAAACCGCACTGGTCGGGATGGACCAGTTTGGCCAGGTGTGGTCGTATGCGGTTGGATAGGACAGAGGCGAATATTTTAAGCTCCGAATTAATGAGAGAGATGGGACGGTAGTCAGAGCAACGGTTCGAGGGAGGCTGAGACTTAGGGATCACCACGATGGTGGCCAAGTCCGTCTCAGGACGGAATGAGCCGCGATCTATCGCTTCTCGGTACATCTCTAGAAGATGGGGAACCAGAGTGTCCCGATAGGACGCATAGAATTCCTGGGGGAGGCCGTCTGGCCCGGGTGTCTTACCTGCGGCCATGCGTGATATGGCTTCATGAACCTCCTCTGGGGTGACCGGAAGGTCCAGCGCCTCTGCCTCAGACTTACTAAGGCGCGGGAGGGGGAATCTTTCGCGCTGGAGGAGTTCCGAGAGAGTGGGAGTATGTGCAGTGTAGAGGGCGGCGTAATAAGTGGGGAAGCATTGGGCTACCGCTGCAGGGGCACGGTGGATCGCTCCATCCGAGTCAAGCACCTCAGGGATGATGCGGTTGGCCATAGGGTAGGTAGCTAGGCAATGGAGGAGCTTCCCATTTTTAGCTCCCCACCCGTACACTCGTGCCACGGAGGACCTCCACAGCAGCTTGGCAGCCTCCAGGGAGGTCTGCCTAATCTCGTCCCTCAGAAACACTAGCCTCCTGTCTTGGGCTTCGGTTCTCTCCTCCGGAGGTTGATTCTCAAGCTGGACAGCCTGGGTCTCCAGGAGTGTGAGTCGGGAGTCTTGCGCCACACGTTTAAGTTTGAGTTGGCCTTTGGCAAAGCCTCGAATGGTGGCTTTACCGGCCTCCCATAGGGTACCAGACGAGGACACCGATCCCTGATTAGTGGAGAAGTAAAGGCGAAGCTCGGTTCCCACCTGCTCCCTGAATTCTTTGTCTCGGAGGAACCAGGCGTTTAGCCGCCAGATCGGGCGCGACGATTCAGGGAGATCGCCAACCTGCATCGCCACTGGGGAGTGGTCCAATAGGCCTCTGGGGAGGATGGTGATAGCCCGAATCGCTCGGCAGTCCTGGGCCGGCATGAAGACATAATCTAGTCGTGCGTGTGTGAAGAGAAGCTGATGTATGGATATAGAGTCGAGTTGTCGGGTGCCAGAGTCTCCAAGCATCCCCGAGGCCTAAATTGACAGCCCAGGTCGACAGGAGGCCAGATTGGGCAATCCTGGAAGCGGAAGGGGACGTGGCAGTGTCAAGGCTAGGGTCCATGACTGTGTTGAAGTCCCCCCCAATGATGGTCATCCCCATGGGCAAGTCAGCAACCAGTGAGGCGAGTCGCTTAAGTGTAGAGGCCAGCAGGGAGGGGAGTAGCCGACAAGCAGATTTAGAGGCCAGTCCCCAAGGGTCCCTTCCAGGTTGACGAAGCAGCCCTGAGAATCATGGGTTACCCTGCGTACCACGAGAGGAAGGGCACATTGCACCAGAATAGCCACCCCTCTCGATCCCTGGTTGAAGCCGGAGTGCCAGACTCCGCGATAACCATATCGGGCCAGGAAGGGGTAGTGATTGCCTACCAGGTGGGTCTCTTGGAGCAGGAGTATATCTATAGTGTGACGCTGGGCATATCGCAGGACCCCGGCCCGCTTGACCTTATCCAGCATGCCATTAACATTCCAGGACATTGCATGGAGCGGCACCGTCCCGGTATAATTGTCAGCCAGGGGGAAAGCAGGAGAGGGGCCGGACCGCCGGCAAGGGTGGCAGGTGTGGCGGGGGTGAGGCCGTAGCGTGAGGTAGTGGGTGTAATCCCATAGTGTGGGGTGGGGCGCGCTCGCCTCGATGCTGGAAAGGAATGCTGGTGCAGTGAACACAGAAAACAAACAACTCAAACCGGGACAACAGTCCCCCCCTCCCTGACCCAACCCCCTCCCCCCTCCCTATACTTCAGGAACGGAAGCATCTGTCGCCCTAACAGTGGAGAACTAAGAGAGAACCAAACTAGAACGCTTGGGAACGAGGAATCGTGGAGGACCCCTCCTCATAGAAGGATGTTTGTGACTGTGTCCATCGGGAGATAGAGTTAGTAACAAGGCAAAGTGCAGCCCCTGGGTGCGGAGCCGCTTGCAGCCGGAAGGTAAAAGTGGATTCAAGCGGGACCTGTAAGAAGTGTCGGGCTGCGGGAGAGGTCTGTGTCCGGCAGGTCCAACAGTGATGGGCGAGGTGAGGCGCTCCCAGGGTCGGAGCGGCCCGAAGAGCCAGACCGCCGCCCGACAGGGGGAGCTCCAGCGAGCGCCCCAGGCACAGACTGCCGAGAAGGGCCCAATGGTGAGTCCGAACGGGCGCGCCTCTGACCCCTTCGCCTACGGGAGCGGTTGCGCTGTGGCCGAGGAGCAGGAATGTCTCGATAGGCACCACCAGCGCTGTGTGCGGGAGGTGGATTCGGGGCGCTGAGCCGTAGGGGGCGTTCCTCTGTCATCCATGTCCATGTCTCTTCAGGGGTGTCAAAGAAGAGGGTTCTGTCCTGAAACACTACTCGCAGGCGGGCCGGGAAAAGGAGTCTTTACGGTATGTTGAGAGAGGGCAGCTTCTTCTTGACTTCTCCAAATGAGCGGCGCTGGCCCTGGACCTCACGAGTGTAATCAGGGAAGATCATGATCTTCTGGCCTTCATACCGGAGATGTTGCTGCTTACGGGCTTCGGCCAGTACAGAGTCCCGATCCCTAAAGTTGAGGACCCGCAGTATGATCGGTCTGTGGGGCCCTCCCGGCGGCGGTCGGGGTGCAAGCGAGCGGTGCGCCCGCTCGATCACGAACCACGGGGAGAGGGAGCCCTCGGGCATCCACGAACGTAGCCAGCGCTCCACGAAATCCGCCGTCCGACCCTGCTCCGCACCCTCCGGAAATCCCACCAGGCGAAGGTTGTTGCGACGGGACCTGTTTTCGGCATCCTCGGCCCGCCGATGGGGCTCCTGGGTGTGGGACTGGAGGCGAGCGACCTGAGCCTTGAGTTGTTGAACGTCATCCTCTACGGTGGATATAAGGGATTCGGTTTCTTTAATCCGGGCCGTGGCGTTGCAAAGATCCTGCCGGATAAGAGTCACATCAACCCGGACTTCCGCAATTTTGCTCTCCACCGAAGATTGCGAGGCATGGATAGCCTGGAGGATGGAGGACAGGTCCACAGCGGCGGGGGCATCCTTGTCCGCGGTCCCTCCAGTCGCCCCAGAGTCCGTGGTAGTAAATCGGTCAATTTTGGTTTGGGTAGCGGGAGTTTTTGATGCTTTGTCTCTACCCATGGCTGCCGCCCAGCAGGGTAAAAGGTTTAACACGGTCTTCGGGTGCTCAGGCGGGAAGAAGGGGGGAACGAAGGAGGTGGCCGAGGAGGGAGGGCCCGGGCCTCTCCACGCTCCGCCACCCGACCGACGGCCGACGCTCTCCTCCAGTAGGCCCACCCACATCCGCAAGCGAGAGTGCCAGATGTGCAGAGTTGCAGAAGAGGGCCGGGGTCAACGCCGGAACCGGGGCACCAGGGCCGGAGCGGGTAAGGGAACAGGGTGCAGCCCTAGGATGTTAAGGGAGCAGGCGAGCCGGGTATTGGGGGGTGAGGGGGGGGGGGAGAAAAGTGGGGACTCCTCGCCCCCGCCACTCGATGCGGTGGCCGTAACCCCCCAGTAGGGCTGTGTTCACCCCTGCTCGCCGGATCCGCAAAGGCACTTAAGAGGGGAAGCAGTCTCTCAGTGTGTCACCACTGCTCGAATCAGCAGCCGAGGCACCCTCCGCACACTGCTGGTGCGCTGGGGGTTACTATGCGATGGGACTGCCTCACCCTGCAGCCGTCGGCCTGAGACCACTTCAGTCAACCAAAAAGGGGGTGCAGGGAGCCCCTGTGCACCCGGGCCTCCAGGCTGCCCCGGGGAGGTGGGGGTTTGTGGAGGTAGATGAACCCCCCTGCCGCCCGAACCAACGGCTGAATCCCCCACCACCCGGGGCCAAGGTTAGGCAAAATAGCAGGCCGGCTCCAGCAGACACCCCCTCTCCTCACCTCCACAGCAGGCCCCCTCAAGGCCTTGCAGCCACTCCCGGCGTAAAGTCTCTTCACAGGACAGGGCCTATGATCAGCGCGGGGCCTCTGTGACTCTGGCCCGGGCTCTCAGGCGATGTCGCGGGAGGGAAAGGGATCGTATGCTCCCCTCCGCCTCTGTCCAAGCAGCGCCACCAGTGCTGCAGCACCCGGCCGGTGCACAAGCGCAGCCTCCCAGAGCCGCGACCTCAGAGGCAGAGACCGGGCTCGGCCCCAGTCGGGATATTGTCCGGGTCTCACCAGGTCGAAGCTCAGAGGCACTCCTCCTTCCTCTCTACCGCCCGACGGCGGCCGATCGCGTGCCTCAGGACACCCACGCCGCAGGATTAGCCTCTCTATGTGCGGCAGGCCGGCCTACCGAGGTCGTTTGCAGCGCTCCAGGCCAGTCAGGTACGAACTATCTCCAGGGAGGGGGCCCGACACAGCAGAATCAATCCGAAGTGGCACCAACAACTCTCCCGGAGCCCCGCCTATCTGCATCACACTCCGAACAGCTCCGCACTCGAGGCCGAATAGTGGGTCGGAAGATCGCCGCGGAGGGCCGCCATCTTAGGTCCGCCGTGAGACAGGGTTCTTCCAGCAAGGGCAGCCTGCACCGCACGAAAGCTTCCTACACCGCCTCCGGGAAGGGCTCCGAGTTCCAGGGCAGCCAGGCAGCCAAGTTTGAGGGTGAGAACGCACCGATGGTGGCGGATTACGGAGCGGATGGCGGAGGGGTCCGGAGCACTTCTAGAGTGCGACCGCCGTCTTGTCGCTCCTGGCCACGCCCCCCAAATGTAACTCTTTTTAACAAAGATCTGATTAAAATTAATTCCATACATATGTTTTAGTAATTGTTTATGCATAACAAATATTGTACTTAAGTTGTCAATTTTCCGTTTATAAATCTTAAAAACAGAATTTTAATTTAATTAAATATATTTGAATCATTTACATATTTTATTTAAAATTAAGTTTATATTGCTGTATTCTTTTAATTGGTATACATTTAAAATAAGTATGTAAAATTAGTTTGCATTGATATTTAAAATAAATATTTTTACTGATTTTTTTAAAAGCTGAATAAACTTTAAAAAAAATTGCTATACTTTACCAAAAGGAGATTTATGCTCTGATGACGGAGAACTCCACCTGCATGTGAAATGTTACTAGTAGTAACTTTGCACTCATAATTGGGCTCTACCCAATGTTTAAGGGGGTGCAGACATGTAGGTCTCCACTTTGTAGTACATTTTCACTCGGAAATGGTGACTAGCCAAAATTAGTAAATGCACTACAAAGTTTAAAAGTAAACCTGCCTATAAGATAGGCTGGAGCTGAATCTGGGGCCCTGTATTTCTTCTCCAACTGTGGCACCACTGCATGAACCTTAGCCAGCGTTTTTATCAGTTTTAAATTCTTGCAAAGTCTAGTATAGGAACTAACATAGTAGCTTTGCATGGCTGTTCCTTGAAATCACAGAGGAAACGTCGTCTCACCAAAGCAATTGGGAGATTGACTATCATAGATGCCATTTCTATGAAAACCTGAAAGTGGGCTACTTCGCCCAGAAGGAAATCAGGTTGAACAGGAGATTTGTCTTCTTGTTTGGGTGAAATGTAAGAGTCATCACATAAAGAGGGGCGTCATCCCGCCCCAACCAATTGCACAGCTCAATGAGTGCCTTCGCCGCATGTTCTCTTGACTGCACATGAATCAATAGAATCCGTCTATTCCATCTCTTTAGCTCATATTCACGTCCTTTTGATATTTTTGCGCCCAAACGTGGACTAGTATGCATTTTTCCAAGTTTCTGATGCTCAAAATGAGTCCATCCGGACCTCTATATATGAACACGACTGAAGCAGTGATTCATCAGAAGCAGTGTTTATTCATAAAAAACCCAATGCATTTCGGGCTGACATCGCCCTTCGTCAGGGGTCACTGTAAGCAATAGAACAATTTTCACATTTAGTTTCATCGTTAACGTTTTACGTAATTCATCATCATATGCAAATAACAATTTAATCACATTGCCACTTCACATTATATGCTACTTAAATATTCCCTCAGTAAAGCACTGTGTTAGAGGATCTACTTAATCTCCATCCTTAATTTGTCCTAGAGCGTATTGTTATTCATCTTTTACTCTACACTGAGTGTTACTACTATAAGTGCACAAAACTGTCTATGTTATCCGCGTGCAACCACCTTTCTCCATCTCATTACTTCTATTCCTTCACCCCTCTTCCTTGTTAACCAACCACGTATTTACCCACCGCCTCTTTACACCCACACACTGCCGCCCTTCAACTGTCCCCATTGCCTAGCTGCTGACATAGGTTGAAATCCTCAAATTCCTGCGTTCCCACATCTCTCATTAAATCAACCGCTTAACTTCTGCCTTACAACTAGTGTCAAATAGCGTGTGGATTTCCATACCTGCCATGAGCGTTAAAAATCAAACCTCCTCCTTTCCATTCCAGCTACGAATCATTCATCTCTAACCCCACCCTCTTTTAACCTGAATTTTCCCGCCCGTTTTCCTTCGTGGATTAACCCTTTGTAAGACCACATTCCCAACATCGGAATTGCTTTCACAGTAACTACCCTCATGCAAAACACTGCATTTCCCATAATGCTGTAGAATAAACAAATCGGCGCTCGAACTCTTCCTCCATAGTGCAATACACAAGAACTTTTAGCAATTAGTAATTGTCATCATAAACGATTTGAAACGATGTTGACATCTTGCTGTTGTTAAAAATCTTTTGAAATCCAATCGAATGTGAAAGCGATTCAACCTATGTCAGCAGCTAGGCAATGGGGACAGTTGAAGGGCGGCAGTGTGTGGGTGTAAAGAGGCGGTGGGTAAATACGTGGTTGGTTAACAAGGAAGAGGGGTGAAGGAATAGAAGTAATGAGATGGAGAAAGGTGGTTGCACGCGGATAACAGACAGTTTTGTGCACTTATAGTAGTAACACTCAGTGTAGAGTAAAAGATAAATAACAATACGCGCTAGGACAAATTAAGGATGTAGATTAAGTAGATCCTCTAACACAGTGCTTTACTGAGGGAATATTTAAGTAGCATATAATGTGAAGTGGCAATGTGATTAAATTGTTATTTGCATATGATGATGAATTACGTAAAACGTTAACGATGAAACTAAATGTGAAAATTGTTCTATTGCTTACAGTGACCCCTGACGAAGGGCGATGTCAGCCCGAAATGCATTTGTTTTTTTATGAATAAACACTGCTTCTGATGAATCACTGCTTCAGTCGTGTTCATATATAGAGGTCCGGATGGACTCATTTTGAGCATCAGAAACTTGGAAAAATGCATACTAGTCCACGTGTGGGCGCAAAAATATCAAAAGGACGTGAATATGAGCTAAAGAGATGGAATAGACGGATTCTATTGATTAATGTGCAGTCAAGAGAACATGCGGCGAAGGCGCTCATTGAGCTGTGCAATTGGTTGGGGCGGGATGACGCCCCTCTTTATGTGATGTCTATTACGGGTGCCAACATGGGCTGGCACCATACCAGTTTGCACGCTATTGTTAGAAAATTTAGATGACTAATTTAAGCATTTCTTGAAGACAGGTGTGCATCCCATCCCTATTCATTTGATGAAATGTAAGAGTCCCATTCTGCATTGCCTTTGTGTTCACCCTACTGGCCGGAATCCGGCTACCTCACTTCGTTAGGTATTGGCGGGAATAGAGACATTGAACTATTCCAGGGATTTGCCTACGGCTGCACAGAACGCAAAGGAGGTGACATGAGCACTTGAGGTGGTGGTGATGGGGGAGGCACGGATAGAGCAGACAGTAGGGTGATGGTTGGTTGCCCAATTTTTTTTGTTTTTGTTTTTTATTTGAGGTTTTTATACAGTGAGAACTCGACCCGAAGGTATTGGAGCGCTTTACATGAGCGTCAGTTACGTTACACAAGGACACATTCATTTTTCGTAGGTGCGGGGAGATTAAGTCCAAAGTCGGCAGCTCTCACCATTACGCCACATCCTCTCCCCTTTGAAGCAACCTTTGGAAAGCATCCACTATCTACTGCAATATCATCATGAACAGGTACTTGCATCACTTTAGGCTTTCTGTAGTAATGTCAAGCTCACCAATATGCACTCACTGCTATGATTTCCAAAAGGCACTAATAGACCAAATAATATGTTTGGATGGTTGGCAAATCTGAGAACAAATGATTTTTATATAAACCGCATTGACTTTAAAACTTCACTTTCTTATAAAACGTATGGCATTGCAAATTTAAAGCACTGGATTGTATTTTAACAGCAAATTTGGAGTTGGGACTTCAGGTCCCAGAATCCAAAGTGGTGGTCATTTTGGCCAGCTCCCAATTTAAAAGGGGGCAGCTCTCTTGCACACGCATGTGTAATTTCTAGCGTGAAGGATGATTCCAAGTGTGCATCTTGATAATAGGGTTGTGCAAAGAAACAAAGCCTTTCCTGATGCAAAAACACTTTCCTGACTGCATCTTGATTATCAAGGAGTGTGCAGCCGAAATACAAGTATCGAAGTTATTTCTGAACTACGGTAAGAGTCTGACGTCGGTCTCTTTATTATTACCTGTCACAAAGATGAAAGGAACCGTGCTAACGATATGTGTTGAAGAGACGGATTTCATTAAAGGTAACAAAGTCGATTCGGAAAACATTCTTATTTCTCCTGAAGGAGACCACTGAATTTTATTGAACATTCTGGAATTGCCTTTTAAAACCATTCTTGAACAAAGATTAATAGCTTTAGCGGGAGCATAGCCCAACATTGAGATAACAATATGAAAAGAAGCCGTAAACGATTTTATAACTGGGATAGAACTGTGATGCCATTGAAAAGTCGACAAAGGTAAGAGAGCTTAACTGAGAGGTGTGAAATAGAAGCTGGGGTTGATTGTTCGTACATAAAAGATGATAATTTGTATAAGTGTGTGTGGTAATAATAGTGAAATGTTTGTTTTTGTGCATTGAAAAGGAGGAATTAACCTCGTAAAACTGGAAAGATAAAACTTCCGGAAGAGTCGCATATCTTTTTAATAAGGACGGTACTGTCGATGAATAGCTAGTTATATAATCTACAGTTAGTAAGGAAATCCTTGATCCTAGAAATATAAATATTCAAGAAAAATACTATTGTCCTTATAGGTATCCCTCCCGCTGTTCCCCATCTCAACACCCTATCCCCAATCTGGCCCCTCCAACACCCTGGTCCCCTAATTGGGGAGCATCCCAGGGAGGTGGTGTTGCCTGGAGGGGGAACCCTTTTGAGCTTCATGTCACTCCTGAAGATCAAAAGAGGCCTGCATAACAAGTAATGAACCAGTACATATGATGGAGGGGTTGTAAGTTATAAATGTTTGGGGATGATAGTTACATTCTTGGGTGCCTTCATGTTCTTTCACAGTGTCGTCCTCCAATTTGGGCAGTACCACACATCTAACTACGCAGGGCTGCATGCAGTCTCCAATGTGATGTACTGATTACTAACAAAAGCTTCTAACTTAGATTCCAATATCTGAGTGGGCAAACTTCCTGTCACTTTCCATGGTGAAAAGTCCGGAGCAAAAAATGTTATTGACGAGGTAGTAGCTATCAATTCTAGACTCCCCATCAACTATAAAAGATGTATTGCCATAGACTGGTTCATCACCAACAGCGAGCGAACAGAAATCTTTTGAGTAGTCATCAACAGTGACGACGATGATGGACTTGTCAATGAAAGACAAGTACTTGGCTGTCGAAGTTCTCTTCACAGCAGTCTTTGAGGCTGCTTTAATGGAGATGATCTTGACCATAGAGGAACCTTCTCTGTTGTCGACTAGGTTACTAGGATGATTGCGTCGTTGACGGTGAAGATGGTCAGTCAGAACTTCAAGGAAGCTGGATTTTAACAAACATTTTTGGTCAGGTTGATGTTCACCCTTGCTGGAGTGTTTTCCCGAGGAAACTCCAGACATCCTTTATGGAAGCAATGCCAGCACTGGAAACTCCCCGTTTTATTTTTTGAACCTCCTTCATGGAAGTGCTTAGTGGAGCAGTTTTCACACAATCACCCCCCCAAGAAGGGGGCTTCAGTTTGGAAGGGGGTATTTTTTCAAGAGTGTATACTGCCAACCTCTTCTCCCTATCCTTCAGAGTCATGGAAGGAAAGATTTTACAGATGTCACTTTGTGAAAACTTGTGTGCTGGATGTCATCAATAGACTCTGCTCCTGGGGATAGTCAGAATAGGTGTTCTGACCCCACAGTTAGATCATGGTTTGAAAAGCGATTTTTTCCTCTGTCAACCATGATGGTAGTTGGTGACAGTGAAAAGGTCTCCTTATTGCATAAAGTGGAGATTATTCCACAGAATTAGCCCCAAAACAACTTACAGTTGTCTTAATGCTAATGATAGGGCTGTTTCAAGTGCTGAGGAGACCAGGAATGTAACAACAAAGGTCACAGTGAGGCAAGAGCAAAGCCCTTTTCGGGTACTCCCTCGCACATGACGTGCAGAATAAAACCGAGCTGTGGTGGTCTCTAGATAAAGTAGAAGAATTTAGCAATCCACCTCACTGGCAGAACTGTTGGCTGCTTCAAACGAGAAGGATTTGCTACTAAACAAACATTGTTAAGACTTATTGACATTTTATCACTGTTTACCAGGAATTCCTAGCCTGATGACGGGGAATGATTCAAGCATGTGAATATATGAAAGTTTATTTGAAGGCAAGGACCCAAATGTGTGTGGATGGTTAGAGTTTAGTGAGAAAAGGCAGTGTAAGTAGGATTGTGAGACTTCCTCATAGAGCTCAAATAAAGCCAATGTTCACCATGTCTTACTATATTAACTTATGTTTTATAGCATGGCACACTGAACTTTGCCATTGTTAAGAACTGTAAATAACAGATGTTATCATTACCTAATTTATGGTATTCAATTTACAGATCTACGGAAGACTGAGTCTGCCTTGCCAGTACTCAAACTCATGACCTCGATAACCGTATTTTGTCAGCAGCCAACGTTTATATCACAGACCCATCCTTGCAGCAGTCTCTACAGAATCAGCTTGCCTGCCTCGACTATATTGCACTAACATATTTTCTATCCTTTTCTGAAAAATTGGTCATTGTGTTAAAGCATACGTTGTAGAAATCTGGGTGCAATGTGCATGTCATGGGTTTAAATCCCTGCAGGGTATGTGCAGCCTTTCATCTTTCTGAAAATCATTATATGTGCACCACTGCATATCGGTGACACAATATTTACAATAATAAGGCCCTCATTACAAATTGCCTGGGGCGGTATCCACAGGGGCATACCTCTCCAGGAACCTACACCTGGAGACTTTGGAGCATCTGCTCTGCCCTGCCCCCACTCGCCCTCATATGTCAGCTGGGGGGCACAAAAAGCTTCAACCCACACCCCTCCAAATAAGGGAAAGCATATCGGTGCATTCGCTGCCCCATACACCCTGCCCCCTCAACACATTTCATGGGCAAGATAAAAAGCCTCTGCAACATTTACCACCTGTTCCAATGTCATTGAACATGTCATGAATGATGAAATATGGATAGCCATGAACATTGCATGGCTGGAGCACAAGTTAGAGTTTGCTCAGTAAAGTATAAATGCTGAATTTCATATATATCTTTTTAAATGTAAAATTGTATTTGTTAACTCAAATTTTCACCTAACTATAGCACATCACTTTCTTTGTTTGTCAATTTCTAGGATTTTTTTTTTTTTTTTACATAAAGTAAGATGTTATTACCAAGCCTAACTATAACGTCACTTTAACCTGCTTTTTAATGAATATCTATTGTTTGTTTTTTTTTAAACACAGTATCATCTTACTACCAGTCCGAAATATAAACTCTGTGGCGGGCAGGACCTGCACCCAAACCCATTGGGGGCGGCCAATTTCCATGCTCAGCCAATTAGCATGGTCATCACAATGTAACGGAGTATCATTCTAAATAAGGTAAGTCTACTGGCTTTGTCAAGAGGTTACCAATCAATATATAAAAGGCAGACCTATTGGCCTTGTCAAGGGGTGACCACATCAAAATACAGCCTGTTGGCTTTGTCAAGGGGTCGCCCTATAAATATATGAAGGCAAGCCTATTGGCTTTGTCAAGGGGGTCACCACCTTAATAAAACAGCAATCATGTTATAAATAAACATTAAAATCAACAGAATCCAAAAATGAAGGGAAGACGCTCTGACAACAAGATAAGTTGGACAAACCTTCATTGCATGCAGCCAACCACCGACCCCAGCAGCTACTGCCAGGCCAACCACCCAGCTGTAGAATGCGGCGTCCACAACATTCTACCTACTTCCCAGGTCAATCCCAACACACACCAATTCCTTCACAAATAAACGAAAATACATGTGAGAACAAAAAACATCACCCCCATGGAATAACATATTACTATGTGGGAAGTTAGAATAAAAATTCATTGCAGCCATGCTCCGGCGGATTTTTATCACACGGTGTGGCAATGTCCCGCCCTTGCGCCGTTCTGGGCGGGGGTGGAATGTGAGCTCACACAGACCCTAGGATGGGAGGTTCCCCATGACCCGTTGCGCCTGCTCCTGGGGTTGTTTGACGGCCTTGATGGATCCCGGGCCGATAAGCGCTTCCTGGGAACGGCACTAGCGGTGGCAAAGCGCGATATCGCAGCGCTCTGGTCCCAAGTCAAGCCACCTACTATGCGGAAATGGAGACGGGGAGTGGACTGGTGTGGAGCCCAAGAGGAGCCCCTCTTCGAGGCCCGAGGATGCCAAGAACTTTTTGGTAAAATATGGGGCAAATGGTTCAACTCACTGCCCGTTTGAGGGGTTTGGATGGGTCGGGTACGTGAATACTTGTAAACATGTGCTGTATTCAAACCATCAGTGCCTTACGAGTCTCTGTCGCCTTTATCGTCTGTACTGTATTTAAATACTGTGCCTGACATGCTACCAACGTATTGTTGTTCTCTAAAAAATCCAATAAACTTGATAAAAAAAATTTTTTTTTTAATTCATATACGGAACTTTTTAACAAAACAAGAAAAATATATTCAGAAGATATGCAACATACGATTAAAGCAGGAAATATACAGTATACACTAACGCATCAACAGGTATCAGGCTAATGAATGGGATGAGCCTCAACTTACACCCCTACCGCCCTTGCATCATCACATAATCCTTAAACTTCACCGGAATTCTCAGGGATTTGGAATTTGTTTAATTAATCTACTGTTACAAAGGACAAAATATATCGTAGATCTGCATGTCCTGTAAAAAGGTCCTTTTGTCCCACCTAGTCCGCACCTCAACTGTATCGACTAACAGGGAAAAATAGATTTTTGGTTTCAAAAACTGACCAACTATAGCAGTGCTTTGCATAAATGCTTTAAGCAAATCATGATTTTATTATTGAGAAAAGTGATAAGTCTTATTCACCAAGAACGTACTAAAAGATGACAGTAAATGCTCTTGAATAACTGACTTCTGGTACTGCTATTGCATCCCTTCTGCATTTCCATCCATCTTGCAGCGAAGACAGAAAAGATCAGAAATTCGGTGCAGTTGGAGAGCTGCTGTCTGTCGCCAGAAGCCTGCAGTATCGTTCAAATCAGGGAGGATACATACTGATAAAGATGTTGCACATTATTTGAGGCTCAGCGTATCATCCAGTCAGAGTGTTCTACTGGACTTAGTTTCCAATGATTATCATGTAGTGCTATATATTAATGTTTGCCAATGTTCAAAAGCACACTGCCATGGCAAGTTCACTTGTGCTGCAATTAATACATTTTCCAAAATGATGAAGAGTGGTTCTCACCAGTATGATACAGTGGTACACATGCATGCATAAAGATCAGTTATTTGGGGTATATAAATATTTGGCATGGCAATGTCTTTGAACAAGACCAAATATGAAACTAGTACATCATGATCATCATTCAGAGCAATGTGTTTACTGAAGCACATGTGAATTCGGCATGGGAAACAGCTATGATTCCACACATGTATTTTTCTTCACCCAAGTCACTCGCTATTTGAAAGAAGCAGTCATCAGATTTTTTTTTATTTTTCCCCCTCTGTCTGTCACCATGTCAGGCAAGACTTGGAGCAGTATGACCGGGGTATTTTTGAAGAAAGGGGTGTACTGGAAGCACTAAAAACAAATTGATCTACAATTCACCAACTTTACTTACCTGCTTTGATTTTGAATCTGCAATTGGGCCGTTTGTTTCCAGCACTGACATTAGTTTCCCCCTTCACCAGTAGTCTGTCCAACTGTATGCAGAAATTGTGTTCATTCTGATGTCTTCCTAGCACAGATTTCAAATTTCTCTATTCCTTCTTCCTTCCTAGCTGGTTCTTCTGTTATTGTCTGTCCGACTGCACAAAACACAACCCACTACACAGCTGCACATCCCAGCACAAACACATTTCCCTGCACAGTCACCTTGTATAGACCCCCAGCACAGACACATACCCCTCCTACAGACACGCCCACAATAGTTCCTGCACAGATACACACAATACACACTCACTCTGCAAACACACCCTGCATATACACACTCCATACACAGACACACATACACATGCCTGCTTAAACACACACAGTTCTCGAGTAGACAAAAACCCAACTCATGTAGATAGATAGAGGGAAACTCCTTGCAAAGAGATACTCCCACTGCACTCTGCAAAGTCACACTGTTGACACGCACACTCCGTTCACATACAACGACTCTCCTCCCTCCCATATATCATGTAGATAAACACAGTTGCCCCACAAATACCCAAACACATCTCTTTTTCAAGGTGAGTAGCGTTGTGGGGGACATCTCACCCTGCCCACTAAAGGCATTACAGTCGGCCATTGCCAGTGCCTGAAGAGATTTTAAACAGAAACAGCCTGAGATCTTTCGGATTGAGAAATAGCAAGATTTACTGTCTGGCTTGAACTCACAAACAGTAGCAATGGCAAAGTCATTCATGCGCCTATCAGAGCCTAAAATGCAGACTGTTTGGCTCTGAAAGGTCTGCATAAAAGGTTCCTAACTTGGGAATAACTAGAGGAGAGGCAGCTGCCTGCCAAGAAATCAAGAGATTACTAAAAGGTGCGAAAGAAGCCACACATTTTCCAGTCTAAGGAGGGGCCATTCTGCAAACATATGATAAGGAAACTCCCATCTAAGGAGCTTGCAGAAGAATAATGGTTCCAAGGGAGTTATGGCAGGAATGTCCAGGAAGACTGGTCAAGATCCATGGCAGACTTTCAGGATAGAGAACATGAACGAGTGATTCTTCACTCGATAACTGGTTGCACAGCATATATTTAACTTTTCACATATTCAAAGTAATTCAAAAAAACAATTTGATCTATAACTCTTTATATTAAATCCTTGCACATTGATTACATGATCACAATCTAAATAGATTCATTGTATGCTTCCTCATAAATCTCTTTCTAAACTGTCTACAACATGAACAAAACCATTGTCCAAATTAACAACTTAGACATCAGTAACAAGAGCTGCCCAATGCATTTCGGGATTAAACGATCCCTTCTTCAGGGGCCTCTGTAAAAGATAACATAAAACATTATTTCAGCATCAGCATGATGAACTTAATTTGCAACATACAGGTATGAAAGCCCCATCTCCTAAAATGCAAACAACCATGGCAAAAACCAAAACGAAAACATGTGAAATTAAAATGTGCATGCAACAGAAGTAAAGGTGCCAGTGCCTCATGCTGTGTACAAAAGCTGTGCTTAAAGAAAAACAGAAGAAAAGAAAAAGGGCTATTCAACCAACTACTGTCCTGTCACTTTACCAACCAAATAAACATATCATCAAATGCTAAAAAAAAAAATACACCAATGTTACTAAATTTTCACAAGAACTCACTGAATGTTACTGCCAAAAACGCGCTCACCATAGAGCGCTCGTAATGTATCTTCAATCTCTCCTAAAACGACAAAGTCGACCCATTAACGAAAAGTCAACGATCCCCCTTGACTCAAGTAGACCACAACCTCTAATGCTTGCCGTACCTCCACAACTGTCTCTGTTCGCAACACTATATACCCAGACCTTCTTCCTGCTTTCAAACAAATTTCACAGTTTCAATGTCGCCAACTTCAAACACTAAGTAAAAATGAAGAAAACACAAGAATAAATCCTTGATTCTAATGAATCCCATCTATATAGCTTCCAGTGCCGCTGGGTATTACCTGTGTAATCGGTGCTTCGATACTCTCGAGTATATCAGGTCCACCGAAACAGTCTTACACCCCAGTACTGGCTGACACCAGTGTGAACAAACGTCTGCAAATTTAAAAGCGTGAACTTTAAATCAATGCCATCAGCTTCACAGGCCACCCCCTCCCTTTATCGGCACTTATGTCGACCTGAGCAGTACGACAAATTCGCCTACCAAACGTTGTTTCGGAGATTAATCAAACGTCACAGCTTGGCTGTTCCTCTGCGTGAACCATGAGGACGCCCACTGCACCGGTGTTTAAACCTGCGCTCAACATTGAAAGCGGACAACTACTCGAACTTGGAACAACAGTCTTGTGATGTGCTCACCGCCTATGTCACCAAAATATCATTAAACCCCGCACATCACCTTAACACAAGTGTATGTGCCCAATGAATCACCCAACGATAAAACTACTTAAAACTTGACAGATTTCAAATACAAACTTCATCAAACAACACATGACTAGAACAACACAATCACGTGGCATAAAAATAGGGTAAACCCTGACTGTGTATTCTCGGAATGTGACCTGCATGATGAAAGAACAATGCGTAATCTAAGACCCTGTAACCCTCCTAGAACCCAAATCGAACATCTATGTATCAAACCCGTGCGGTATAGTGATACGCCCATCTGCCAAAATGTCTCACCCTTAGTGTGCGTGAAAAATAAAATAAAACATGTGAAATGAAGGATGAATGGATAAAAGAAGAAATACAATGACATGCTGAAAAATGATAACTCGAGAGTGCTGTTGCTTTTTGCCATGAATGTTTACAGAAAATACCATTAAGTGATGACGACAAAACGTGAAGCTTTCAGAACTACACAACAGTGTTCATATATTGTTGAAATATACACTTTACACCAGTTTATGCATTATAAAAAACAAATCATATCTGTTTTGTCATTTAACCCCCAAGGAGCCAAAGTATTCAATTTCCTTATCCACCAAATTTCACGTTGCGATAACACTTTCGCATTGTCACGACCTGTAATGATTGCCACACTTTCCAGAATGATGTATCTCAACTGCGCTATTGTATGTTTGTGTTTGTACCAGTGTGAAACTAGAATGGACTTGATGTTCCTAGTCCTGATCGTACTTTTATGTTCAGTAACTCTTGTTTTTATTCTCCTTTCTGTCTTACCTACGTACATTAAACCACACGGACACTTAATGCCATAGATTACACTTGAGGAATTACAATCACCCGAATACCTTAATGTGATTGGTTTTCCAGAATGTGGGTGATTCACAATGTTGCCAGTCATGACGTTGTTACAATTGACACAATTGAAACATTTGTGCATCCCTGATACTGCTGTACTGTCAATGGTTTTAGGTCGTGTTAACATCTCCTTTATGTTCCGGCTTCTAGTATGCGCGAATAATCGTTGTTCTTGAAATAATCCATTGAAATCAGGTTCAGACTGAAGGAGTTCCCATCTGGACTTAATGATGCGTTTGATGGCTGCTGATTTGGAGGAATATTTGGATACAAAAACCATGCGCTTTTGTTCTTTCTTCTTCTGTATTTTAAGTAAATCCTGTCTGTGAGTCTTCGAAATTCTGATCATTGCATTAGCCAGAGTGCTGGCTGGATACCCTCTTTGCCTGAAGTTCTGAATTTGGTTCTCCATGGCACGTGACAGATGTTTGGGATGATGCAATCCTTTTAATTCTCAACAATTGAGAAAATGGCAAGTTCTGGATGAGACTTGGGGGATGGAAACTTGTAAATAACAACAAGTTGTTTGTCGGTTTCTTTCTTGAACACAGTTGTCTCTAAATTTTCCACTCCTTTCGTGATAAAAACATCAAGAAATGATAGACTCTGTTGGCTGAAAGTGTGTGTAAATTGGATACGGGCATTTCTGTCATTGAGTTCATGAATTTTAAATTCCAATTCAGTTGAGACTTCTTCCAAATTAAGAAAATATTGGGTATAAATCTGCCATAGAAAACCAAGTTCGAACTCCACTCAAGTGTCAGACAAGATGAAATCTTGCTCAAAGTTTGACATAAAAATATTGGCAAAAGCAGGTGCCCCGGGAAAGCCCATCGATGTTCCACTAATCTGTAAATAAAATTGTTCTTTCCACTCTAGGTAACTGTGTTGTAAGCAAAATTGTAACAATTCGAGTATGAACACCTTGTTGGATTCAATATCAGAAAGCTGCAGCAATGCCCATTCACACGTCTCCAATCCCTCTTGCAAAGGTATAGAAGTGTACAAAGAAGTTACATCGATCGAACACAACAACCATTGTTGGTATGATTGAATGTCCAAATGATTAATTAGTTGAAGAAAATGGGTAGTGTCTTTGATATATGTTTTCCGATTCTGCACAAAACTTTGCAAAAAATGATCAATATATTTCCCGGTGCTTCGAAAACCGAACCGCAACCAGACACTATGGGTCTGAAAGGTGGATCATGCAAGTTCTTGTGGACTTTCGGAAGCATGTATAGAACAGGGCGTCTCGGATGCTGAACTCTAAGAAAATTGCGGGTGTTAGTTGAGATCCAATTGTTCTCTATTGCATTATCCGAAATTCCATCTAAGGTTGCCATTATTTCCTTGTTGTTATTTACAAGTTTCCATCCCCCAAGTCTCATCCAGAACTTGCCATTTTCTCAATTGTTGAGAATTAAAAGTATTGCATCATCACAAACATCTCTGTCACGGGCCATGGAGAACCAAATTCAGAACTTCAGGCAAAGAGGGTATCCAGCCAGCACTCTGGCTAATGCAATGACCAGAATTTCAAAGACTCACAGACAGGATTTACTTAAAATACAGAAGAAGAAAGAACAAAAGCGCATGGTTTTTGTAGACAAATATTCCTCCAAATCAGCAGCCATCAAACGCATCATTAAGTCCAGATGGGAATCCTTCAGTCTGAACCTGATTTCAATGGATTATTTCAAGAACAACGATTATTCGCGTATACTAGAAGCCGGAACATAAAGGAGATGTTAACACGACCTAAAACCATTGACAGTACAGCAGTATCAGGGATGCGCAAATGTTTCAATTGTGTCAATTGTAACAACGCCATGACTGGAAACATTGTGAATCAACCACATTCTGGAAAAACAATCACGTTAAGGTATTCAGGTGATTGTAATTCCTCAAGTGTAATCTATGGCATTAAGTGTCCGTGTGGTTTAATGTACGTAGGTAAGACAGAAAGGAGAATAAAAACAAGAATTACTGAACATAAAAGTACGATCAGGACTAGGAACATCAAGTCCATTCTAGTTTCACACTGGCACGAACACAAACATACAATAGCGCAATTGAGATACATCATTGTGGAAAGTGTGGCAATCATTACAGGTCGTGACAATGCGAAAGTGTTATCGCAACGTGAAATTTGGTGGATAAGGAAATTGAATACTTTGGCTCCTTGGGGGTTAAATGACAAAACAGATATGATTTGTTTTTTATAATGCATAAACTGGTGTAAAGTGTATATTTCAACAATATATGAACACTTGTGTAGTTCTGAAAGCTACACGTTTTGTCGTCATCACTTCATGGTATTTTCTGTAAACATTCATGGCAAAAAGCAACAGCACTCTTGAGTTAGTTATCATTTTTCAGCATGTCATTGTATTTCTTCTTTTATCCATTCATCCTTCATTTCACATGTTTTATTTTATTTTTCAAGCACACTAAGGGTGAGACATTTTGGCAGATGGGCGTATCACTGTACCGCACGGGTTTGATACATAGATGTTCGATTTGGGTTCTAGGAGGGTTACAGGGTCTTAGATTACGCATTGTTCTTTCATCATGCAGGTCACATTCCGAGAATACACAGAGTCAGGGGATTCCCCTATTTTTATGCCATGTGATTGTGTTGTTCTAGTCATGCATTGATTGATGGAGTTTGTATTTGAAATCTGTCAAGTTTTAAGTAGTTTTATCGTTGGGCGATTCATTGGGCACATACACTTGTGTTAAGGTGATGTGCGGAGTTTAACGATATCTTGGTGACATAGGCGGTGAGCACATCACAAGACTGTTGTTCCAAGTTCGAGTAGTTGTCCGCTTTCAATGTTGAGCGCAGGTTTAAACACTGGTGCAGTGGGCGTCCTCATGGTTCACGCAGAGGAACAGCCAAGCTGTGACGTTTGATTAATCTCCGAAACAACGTTTGGTAGGCGAATTTGTCGTACGGCTCAGGTCGACATAAGTGCCGATAAAGGGAGGGGGTGGCCTGTGAAGCTGATGGCATTGATTTAAAGTTCACGCTTTTAAATTTGCAGACGTTTGTTCACACTGGTGTCAACAAATACTGGGGTGTAAGACTGTTTCGGCAGACCTGATATACTCGAGAGTATCGAAGCACCGATTACACAGGTAATACCCAGCGGCACTGGAAGCTATATAGATGGGATTCATTAGAATCAAGGATTCATTCTTGTGTTTTCTTCATTTTTACGTAGTGTTTCAAGTTGGCAACATTGAAACTGTGAAATTTGTTTAAAAGCAGGAAGAAGGTCTGGGTATATAGTGTTGCGAACAGAGACAGTTGTGGAGGTACGGCAAGCATTAGAGGTTGTGGTCTACTTGAGTCAACGGGGATCGTTGACTTTTCGTTAATGGGTCGACTTTGTCGTTTTAGGAGAGATTGAAGATACATTACGAGCGCTCTATGGTGAGCGCGTTTTTGGCAGTAACATTCAGTGAGTTCTTGTGAAAATTTAGTAACATTGGTGTATGGGTCTCTTTAGCATTTGGCGATATGTTTATTTGGTGGGTAAAGTGACAGGACAGTAGTTGGTTGAATAGCCCTTTTTTCTTCTGTTTTTCTTTAAGCACAGCTTAATTTCACATGTTTTTGTTTTGGTTTTTGCCACGGTTGTTTGCATTTTAGGAGATGGGGCTTTCATCCCTGTATATTGAAAATTAAGTTCATCATGCTGAAGCTGAAATAAAGTTTTATGTTATCTTTTACTGAGGCCCTGAAGAAGGGATCGTTTAATCCTGAAATGCATTGGGCAACTCTTGTTACTGATGTTTAAGTTGTTAATTTGGACAATGGTTTTGTTCATGTTGTAGACAGTTTAGAAAGAGATTTATGAGGAAGCATACAATGAATCTATTTAGATTGTGATCATGTAATCAATGTGCAAGGATTTAATATAAAGAGTTATAGATCAAATTGTTTTCTTGGATTACTTTGAATATGTGAAAAGTTAAATATATGCTGTGCAACCAGTTATCGAGTGAAGAATCACTCGTTCTTGCTCTCTATTGTGCAAGAGGGTGGGCTACATCTTTCTGGGATGCACGCACAGAAGTAAAGTTTGTGACAAAACAGTTTTTATTTTAGAAGGGAGGTGTGCACAACTACATTTACATACTCAGACTTTCAGGATAACCACTGACTATGCAAATGAGGTACAACGAGATTACTTGCATGTGCATTTATTTTACGCGATGATCATGAAAATTTGATATGAATTTGGCCCTTCTGGACCAATGAAGAACACCCTTGCTAGCTGGGCTGTTTAAAGCACTCTGGGCCAGATGTACGACGCGCAAAATAGCGCCTCGCAAATTGCGAGTTTTTTGCGACTCGCAATTTGCGAGGCGCTATTTTGGATGTACAACTGTGTGTATCACACGGTTTGCGATTCCCAATGGGGTTGCAAATTGAGAGGCTCATGAATATTAATGAGCCTCTCAAAATTTGCGACCCCATTGGGAATGGCAGGTCCTCCCAGGTATGGTGGCCTGCTGGGCTCAGCAGACCACCATGTCTGGGACTGCTTTTCGATAAAGCAGTTTTTTTTTTAAAAAATGCAGCCCGTTTTCATTAAAGGAAAACGGGATGCATTTAAAAAAGAAAAAAATGAAACGTTTTCGTTTCATTTTTTAAGGGCAGGTAGTGGTCCCTGGGACCACTGCCTGCCCTTAAAAAATATTTTCGCCTGCATTTGCAAAGGGGAAGGGGTCCCCTTCCCTTCTGCGAGTGCATTACCACCCTCTTGAAGAGGGTGGTAATTTGCGAGTGTTTTGCGACCGCAATTTCGGTCGCAAAACATTCATACATGGGCTTGCGCTCGCTATTAGGAAGGGAACGCCCCTTCCTAATAGCGAGTCGCACAACCTATTTAGCGAGTTGCAAATAAATTGCGACTCGCTATTTAGGAATTGTACATGGCCAACAGTGATTTTGCATGCGCAAACGGGTTCGCAAACCCGTTTGCGCATGCAAAATCACGTCGTACATCTGGCCCACAATCCCCTCTATGGCATGAAGGTTCAGCAGTACTGCACTGCACTGATTGCCTTGGGACATACAGAGACAAGAGTGCACAAACAAAGATATTGGTTGCTGGGACTAGGGTTGGGACTACAGCTAGGGCTAGGGCCTCTATTGGATGTAGAGATTAGGGTTTTTGTACCTGATTGACTGCTTGGACTAAGATTGGCTGTGAGGTCCTGGTCTCGTATTGGTTCTAGAGTTTAGGGCTAGTGTTGTGATTGGATAGGGTTAGGGCTAGGGTTCCCATTGGCTGAAGGGGTCACCTGACTACTGGGGCTATAAAAGACCAAGGCTTAGGGCGTCTCAGCCCGGGCGTCGAGGCGAAGGGCGGAGAGGACAAGGGCAGGTGCCTGTTTGAGCCTGTTCGAGACTGGTCGGGACTAGGGCCAGAAATGCTGCCCATTTTCCCATTTAGTAATTCCCCCCCCTTACACCATCCACAGAGTAACACACTCACACCAAATGTACACCACAAAACTTACTACAAACCAACCCTATGCACAAATCAAAGTACCAGCATACACGGCAAAACCACACAAACCACGTCTATATACCCTTCCATCCCAACTACCACACATTTCCACCATCACCTACGAACAGTACACAACTCTATCCTATACCACTAACCAATGCGCTCATCACAAACACAACCAAAATCCATACCATACTTTACTACAACCCATCCAGACACAGACTCCCCACTCTCATTACTCCTAACAGACCCCCTTTTATCAATAACACACCCATACTCAGGCTTCCATCATTTGTCCAAATAACAGCCTCCTCTTCTTTCTACCACAATAACACAACACAACACTTACATGCCACAGCACCACACATTTTAACTCTTGCAGAAAACAGGTCTAAAACAAACAGTCTTAAATCTACTTCATCCCCTCCTACACACAACATACACTCTACTCACAAACACATCACCACCCCCTTTACCGTACAAATTCCACTCGCAAACAATAGTATACAAACAAATCCATCTGATGAAACAAATACATAAGCAACTCTTTTCACTACTCCTCAAAAACAAAACATATCGCACACATCAGCACAACAAAATCTCTCAAGCACAACACCTCATAATACTCACAGTTACAAAATACAATCATACACCCACCTTTCAAACTACACAAAGGAACAAACCACAATGCCAAGCTTTCTCACTTCCACCACACCTAACACACATACAGCAACACAGCAACTCTTCTAACCGCCTCTCATCCATTGGAAAATTTAGAAGCTTACTACATGACCCACATGCTGCACCACCACCACTGACTCATACACCTTCCGCCCTAAACATACGCAAACAATATAAGCAACGTGCCACACATCACAACTTTGCTTCTCCGTGTCTACTGCACAACAAGGTTACACCACAAAAACAACACAGCACACTAACTCACTCTCAAACACCGTCTCCACCACCTACGCACGCAGACCCATCAAAATGCCTTCTTAGCCTGCTGGACGAGGAACACATTACAGAACAGCTAAACGATTGCTATCCTAATACAGATAATACCAGCACTAAAACCACACCTGCTACTAACCCACACAATACTGATCACTCTTCTACAAAACTAAGTCTCACGGTCACCAAACACATTCTCTAAACTGTCTACTAATAAATGCTCGATCACTCTCTAAAAACAAACATCACATCTACGACCTTCACACCGATGCAAAACCAGACATACTATTCATAACTGGATCGTGGTTGGGCGATGATATGGCTCCAGTCCTGCATGAATCTAATGTATAAACTTAAGGCAACATTGATATAAACAATACAAAAATTGAAACAAACTTTATAGGAAACAAAGGGAGAACCAACCGTATCTGTACTTTTATACAAAAATAATTTTTATTGATATGCAATAGCAAAAAATAATTTTATATTAAAATAGCACCCCATTTATACCCATTCATTCCTCTTCATTCATACAACATGTAACTGACAATCAGTTTAAAAAAACATTTTTCATCATTTTCAATTAGATGTTAAATGACAATTGGTTTCTGAAGATCTTAGGAAACAATGTGGCAAGATTTTAATAATCTGTTGTTTTCGACGCGCGTTTCGGCACAGTCCTGCATGAAGCCATTCCTCTAGGCTATCAATCAAATGATCACCCAAAATCGTATAGACAAAAAGGGAGGTGGTCTAGCTGTTGTGTTCAGGCAAACATTACATATCACAAAAATTGACGACATCTCCATAAAGAATCGTGAGGCTCTTCTCACAAGATGCAATCCTACACCGTCTTCCTCCTGTAACTTCCTGCTCCTTTACAGACCTCCACCTAGCAAGGCGACATTCCCAGACGCACCTGTAGACACGGTTTCAAACCTGATAACAATACACTCCAACCTATGCGTTCTGGGTGACCTCAACATTTGGTTTGACAAACCCAATATGACCCATCCAAAAACAATAATCAAAGGCCTAGACGCACTGAACCTGCATCAGATTGTCCACAAACTCACACACATCGCTGGACATATCCTAGATGTCATTTTTGCTAATACCGAACTAGTTACCTTTCAAACTATGACTCCGGTCACATGGTCAGACCACCATTTGCTCGCTTTCCAACATAAAACAACACTAAGCGACTCACCTAAAACCACCTTACGTGCATCCACCTATCGACCGTGGAACAAACTTTTTTGAACACTTAGAAACACAACTAACATCCAGTACAGATCTGGAAACAATAAATTCAGTTAAAAAACTATATGAGTGGCTACAGGAAGCTTTTGATATCCTGATACCACTCAAAACCACACAACAGAACAAAAGAAAACAAGCACCTTGGAGAAATACAGAGATAAAAGACATAAAACTACAAATTAGAAAGCTGCAACGTGTCTGGCTCAAAACAAAAATCAAACAAGACAAACTTCACCTACAGAAAATTAACAGATTATACAAGTCAGCTATCAAAAAAGCAAAGAAAAGGTACTATTCAGACAGAATTCAAAATGCTAAATGTGCAAATAAAGAATTCTATAAAATACTTAATGAATTTCGTAAACCAAATTGCCTAGAAGGAACTCATCCCGTTACTCAAGATTTCACAGACAAACTGGCAAATCATTACACGGACAAAGCAGACACGTTGGATTCGTACTTAAATCAGAGACAAAGCACCATCACTAACCCTTTTACAAAACAACAATCCAAGAATACTCTAACTCAGCCACTCCGTTCCTTCCAACACATTTCACACGATGAATTTATGGACCTGGTCAAAGCAAACAGGCCTCCCGGCAGCCCTTCTGACCCGTGTCCACCGCAAACTTTCAAGACAACTCTTCTAAGAACCTCTGCTGCCAATCCAGTAAGAAGAATCATCAACGATTCCTTAACTACCAGAAGAATTCAAAAAGTCATACATACGTCCTTTACTGAAGAAAACAAACTTGGACCCGCTGAACCCTGACAACTACAGACTCATTACAAATGGACCTTTCCTGGGCAAACTGATAGAAAGAGCAGCGTTCGCCCAGATGTCACAATTCATTTAAGACAATACCATACTTTGACTTCCAAACGGGATTCCGTCCGGGAGGAGGCACAGAATCTGCCCTCCTTGCCATCTGGGATGACCTGAAGAACACAGTTGACCGCAACGGGGTTGCTGCGCTACTCCTCTAGGACCTCTCGGCTGCCTTTGACACGGTTGACCATGACACTCTGGTACAAAGACTCTACGAAGCCGGCATAGAGGGGACTGCTTTAGACTGGATCAGGTCCTACCTTTGAAACAGAACTAATGTCATCCATACCCCACCTTTCTCGTCCAAACCGTATGCCACAAAAGCTGGGGTCCCTCAAGGCTCTATCATCTCGCCCATGCTTTTCAACATCTACATGGTCATTACCAGTACTGATCAATCAATTTCACCTCACGTGCTATAACTATGCAGATCACACGCAAATACTCCTTCAACTGGAATGCCCCAAGACATTGGAAACTCATCAATTTTCAGTTGTCTCAGAGCCGTGGATCAATGGATGACGTGGAGCCATCTCAAATTGAATGCTTCCAAAACGGAAATACTCTCGTGTGGTGATTTGAAACATTATGACCCGCTTGCCGCCTGGCCTGATGAACTGGGATCACCGCCTAAAGTATTGAAGGAAGTAAGAAACCTCGGAATGACCATGGACTCCAAGCTGTCGATGAATGCCCAAGTGGACAAACTTGCAAGATCAAGCTCTGTTACTATAAAAACTCTGCGACGAATCTTCCCCCATTTGGGATTTCCACACAAGGTCCAAGCTACCATCTCCCTTGTTCTGTCCAAACTCGATTACGCCAGTAGCCTCTACCACGGATCACCTTTAACGACTATGAAAAGACTACAACGGATTCAGAACTCAGCTGCCAGACTACTCTTACATATCAAACCGCGAGACCACCTCTCCCCTGCCTTGAAAGCCCTGCATTGGTTACCGGTTGCCAGAAGATCCGCGTTCAAGCTGCGTTGTATCACCCACAAAGCAATACATGGAATGGGACCGCTCTTCATCAGGAATAAAATCACCAAACACATTCATCATAGGAACCTCCGCTCTAGAGTGGCACCTCGCCTCAAAATCCCAAGATATAAGAAAAAAACCATGGTTGGCACATCCTTCTCTGTTCAAGCAGCCAAAATATGGAACTCTTTGCCCACCAACATAAGATCCACCGACAACCACCTTATCTTCAGAAAACTACTCAAGAATTGGCTCTTCCCCACATAAGCACCATACACAAACAGAAATATACAGCATATCCCTCTGTATAAAAGCATTTATTTGTGCTACAGATATGTACCTATACATGTGTATTGCTTTGTATAAACATGTTGAATAATTATGTTTAAAAAATAAATAAATAAATAAATAAATACATTTTTAAGTACAACACTTGAAAACCAGAGTTTATTGAATGCATCTTTAATCTACTTATACTTAATTCCTTTATGCATCTATATACCTTCCATGTATTCCACTCTCTCATTCATCTCAAACCCCATACCACTTATGACCCCCAAAAAAGCCCTTTCTAGACTCTCCTCTACCCCTCCTTGCACCATCTGACACCTTTTTTACTATACTGATCCCCCAAAACAAGCCTTTCTAAACTCTTCCCTCTGACTCTTCCCCTCCACATCCCTTTTTACTCATCCCAAGCCTCCCACTACTGCTATGACGTCCCCAAAAATTAAATCTCTAAATCCTTCACTCTTCTATCCCTCCACTATCCTTTTCAATCAAAATAACAGACTAACATGTCCACTTATCAAATTTCATATTTCACTATACTAATTCACCACTAATCCTTTATGGGTTCCGAGTAGCGTACTACTCGCCGAAAAAAGCGCTTCAACACCTCATTAGGGGTAGCAAGCACTATATAAATGCAAACCTTTTTCCCTCCTCTATCCCTCCGCTATCCTTCTCAATCCAAATAACTGACTAATATCCACCACTCAAATTACTTTCATATTTCACCATACTAATTCACCACTAATCCTTTATGGGTTCCAGAGTAGCATGCTACTCGCCGAAAAAGCGCTTCAACACCCCATTAGGGGTAACAAGCGCCATATAAATGCAAACCTTTTTTCCCTCTTCTATCCCTCCGTTATCCTTCTCAATCCAAATAACTGACTAATATCCACCACTCAAATTACTTTCATATTTCACCATACTAATTCACCACTAATCCTTTATGGGTTCCAGAGTAGCATGCTACTCGCCGAAAAAGCGCTTCAACACCCCATCAGGGGTAACAAGCGCAAAATAAATGCAAACCTTTTTCCCTCTTCTATCCCTCCGCTATCCTTCTGAATCCAAATAACTGACTAACCTATGCACCACTCAAATTACTTTTATATTTCACTATACTAATTCAACACTAATCCTTCTTGGGTTCCGGAGTAGCGTGCTACTCGCCGAAAAAGCGCTTCGACGCCTCGTCAGGGGTAGTAAGCGCTATATAAATGCAATTACAATTACACTTACAATATTTCTAGGCCCAACTGGGGGCCCCATAGACCGGTGCCTAGCTTTCTTGTAACACAGCATGAGCTGTGTTTCAATATAGTTTGGGCAAATACTAACCTGGAGACTTCCACCTGTCAATGTCTATGCATCTAATCAAATGCCCTGCTTCAAATGAAAGCCATAGCTAATTGCGATAACCGAAGACAGGGCTTTTCACATTTGTGAATACAAAGAGACACTGGTTGCTGTGCTTGGGGGGGGGCGGGGGTAGTCCAGATCATTCCCCAGAGGGTTGAGCTTGATTTCTGAGAGGTAAAAATAGTAGGTCTTACGGAACCCAGCACTTCTTTCTGCACAACCTCTTTCACAGAAAGATTGCCAAATGGCAGCTTACTCAAGTTTAAGCAGCTGCATAATCAGGACGTAACAGCAAAAAGCAAAATGTTAAAGTTATAGGTTGATGTGCACTTACAGTATATTCCTACTCTGCTGTCCGAACAGAGTATTCTGCTTCAATAAAGGCATCCTCTTCCTGCTGGTGAATGACCCTCCAGTTTGTGCATTGGTATCAACTTGCTAAAGAAGACAAAATGTGTTTGTAGACGCCCTTGGGCTCGTCAGGCACTTCAGTACAGTAAATAATCGTAAATAGCCAAAACCTGTTTTTCTTAATTTTCCCCAGTAGGAGAAAATAAATTGAGGGTAGGCGCCTAAGGGGATTAATTAAAGGACCAGTGAGTTGGGCTAATAGAACAGGCAATAAAGGTTCGTTTGTGGAAAACTACCTCCTGACACAGAGAAGCAGTGTGACAGGTGTAAAAACAAAACCACCCTGATTGCCGGAGTACACTAAGTTTCCACAGCTCTGTCCTATTTCTGTTATTTAATGTCTAGTTGTCCATAGGACAAAATAGACATTAAATCTTCCTGCCCCGGACATTCATCAACTTGTATCCGGGGTCGGGCGATATAAATTGCCCACCTCTGCTTCTTCTTAGTCTACCCGACAACCTCCTTTGACAATGGTCCTTGTCCAAAACTGGACTCTCCTCTTCCCCTTTGCAGACTCCCAACTTCTCACACACATGATGCCTTGGATTCAAGCACTACAGAAATGAAACACTTGTTCCACATTTTTCCATTACTTAGTACAACCACATGGTCTCTCATTTCTTTCACCTGGCTGGGTGCCGAGAAGTGGGACAACCCCTTTGCGGATACGACCAGGTTTTTTAATCCTCATCCAATCACCCACACGTGCATCATTCTTCCTATGTGTGACCCGATCAGTGCTGTATTTCGTTGGCACAGCCTTTCTCACATCCATCACACAACCTAGCCTGTGATTACCAACATGCTTCCTATTCATCCATCCCCAATTCATCCTTTATTCAGCAACTCTGCCTCTTAACAAGGTACACTGAGATACCCCTGTGCTGATATGAGGAGTGGTTCTCATGGCACATAACATGTCACTAACAACTGTTTTCGAATTAAGACCATCAATTAATGGCAACTGTAACTGATCACTCACAACAAGATTCACCCTCTTCATCATGCCATTACTGGGGGGGTGATATAAGGATGTTCTCACATGCCTTATGCAAGTAAACTCCGAAAACTCCATCATCTCCTTTGACACCAACTGAGTGCCATTATCCCTTAGAAATTCTCTCAAGAATACCTCCTTGAGGAAACCAATCACAACACTGGAACTCATATTTTCTACGAATTTGATTTCCACCACTTAGAGAAATGGTCAATTAAAATGAAGGTGAACATTGGCATACTTCCTAAAACAATTATGTAGTGAGTGGCGCGCTCCTCTTATTGCTTCTCAAACTAAATTTATCAATGTGATCATTTTGTGCATGCAACACAGGTTTAGGGAACTGCCTGTCTCCCTATGCAATGAATGTAGGAATATTCAAGAAAAATTTGCCTTAAAAACCTGTGTGCACTGCTGTGTGTGTTTAGCATTGTACATTACCAACAACTGAAACAATCATTATACAATCCTTTGACATAATGTATTCAACATAGAGAAAAAAATTCCAACAACAATTTTTGGGAGATTATTTATGTGTATATATTCACATCATATCATGTCAAACAATATCAACAAAATCAAAGTATACAACATCCATTTCATAATTGTAACATTATTCTGTTAATAGTAGTGAATGCTTGTGTTTTCATCTGTATAGTCCACATTCGAAATTTTTCGCAGCCCTATGCATTCTGACCCACGGTCCCTTCTTCAGGGGCCAATGTGTTTAAACAAACAAAAAGAATTTCAATGGAATAGTCAATTGATTATATATACACATGAACAATCTCCCAAAAACTGATTGGAACATTTTTCTCTATGTTGAATACATTATGGCAAAGCATTGTATAATGATTGTTTCAGTTGTTGGTATTGTACGGTGCTAAACACGCACAGCAGTGTACACAGGTTTTTCAGGCAAATTGTGTCTTGAATATTCCTACATACTTCCTAAAACCCCAAAAGGACCGACAAGTTAAAAGCTACCTTATGCCAGGTATTTTATTTCCCACAATGGGAGTGACAGGAGAAGGATACGTTTTCTGTGATTTGCCACTAAGAACGCACGCACAACAATCACAAATGAAATGCTCCACAGTAAAGGGAGAAGTGTGGCTCAATGGTTAGAGCGGCAGACCCTGATGCAGAGATCTGGCCCGGGACCAGGGTTCAATTCCCGCCTCGGCGGGTCTTGGGCTCAATTTCCTCGGACCTGATAATTCTCGCCTCGGTGCCTATTCTAATCATGGGTCCCACTCTGAAACTCTGGGCAATAGCTTGCTTAATCTCCACAACGGCCCCAACAGCGCTGGGATGCCTGGCTTCACCCTGGGGGTGCCCAGGAGTGGACATTTCACAGGGAAAAGCCAGGAAGGGTTCCACAGCGGTATGCGTACAGCGCCAGGACACCTCTTTGGGGTATAAGTGCGCTTTACAAGTACAAATTTCATTCATTTCACAGTCAGATCGATTGTCCCATATCCAATATTTCATAGTATGTATGCCTATATGCCCTTTGGGAGATACCTTTCTTCTGATACTTACTGGAACAACCAACTGTCCACTTCTCCTGACTATGCCATAAAAATGGACTGTTCTTCAGCTACTCTCTTGTACGCAACCAAAACCCCGTCAATACACTTGATATGCGGCCACTGACCAGAAATACATTTCATAACCTCCTGCGTCTCCGCACCCTTCCCAAAGCATCCAACCACTCATCTTCAGTCAAAGCTCCTTTCATGACACCACCAATCGAACCCACAGCAGATACTATATTATCTACGTCATCGGCTGCCTCATCTGTGATTTCACTGTCAACCAGGTAACCTGGACAAATATTTTGCCACAAACCTTTTTTGCACTAGGAAATATATTCCAGCTCATAAAGGAATTCTGGTAACCTATATGCATTTGGAGAAGTGGGGAGAGGAGTAGCTCTTCCCCCACTTTTTGTGGAAAACAAATCAGTCATTGGCTTGTGGTCTGTTCTTAACACAAATTTGTTGCCCTATACAATATTCGTAAAGTATTGCACACCCCACCACAAAGCAAGCGCCTCCTTTTCTATGGTGGAAAACGTTGCCCAGGTATCTTTTAAAGTCCGAGATGCAAAACCAATAGTTTCCTGCATCCATCACTACTTTTCTGCATTAGTACAGCTCCAAGGCCCACATTGCTCAGTAGAGATGACACATAAATCATTAATATCAAAAGCCTTGAGAGGCTGTGCAGATACAATTTCTTTTTTTATAGATTCAACTACCTTGTCACAATGATCATCCCACTTGCACTTGGAACTCGTCCTGTGCAAATTACGTAGGCATGCACTTTTCTCCGCAAAATTTCTCACAAATTTTACGCAGTATTCTACTAGTCCTAGAAAAGAATGAAGCTGATCTTGTCAAGTGGGTCTAGGTGCCTTCGGGATAGCCTCAATTATTTTCATTTTAGGTTCAACACTCCTCCTAGAGACATAATGTCACAAATAATCAACTCCCTCGTGAAAACATTTGCACTTGTCCTTCCTTAATGTTAGCCCACTGGATATTATAATCTCCAAACATTCCCAGTTATGCTTAGGCTCACTTTGCCATAGACTAAAAATGTTGTCATGAAAATCGGTGACACCAATTTTGTTTTTAAATAAGCGACACATGAGTCTGAAATACTGCTGATGCCAGCCCAAACGGCATATGGACGTAGCGGTACGCCCCTTCCGGTGTCATAAAAGATGTTAATTGTCTCGACTCCTCACTCAATTCTGTTTGATGGTAAGCTGCAGACATATCTAATGATGTGAAAAATACAACATCTTTAAGTGTCGCCAGCATCTAATTCAGGAGCGGCCCGTACAGGTAACTAGGTGACTCCTAACCTACAAAGCTTTTCTAACTCTTGTTTCAATTCACTATGCAAACTCAACAGTACTTTATGTACTTTGTGAGAGAAACTCTGAGCGTTGTCCTTCAATATGATATGATGCTGGAACCCTCTCAATTTCCTAGTTGATCTGTAAAAATCTCAGGATATTCCTTAACTCAATCACCTGCACTCACTTGAGCTACATGTGCGTGCTCTGAGCCACCAATCTTCCCACAAGACAACACCATAATGGAATGATCTAAAATAATATTCAATTCGCCCTGCTTATCCCATCCCACCAAATTCGAAACTTCTCCCACAACTTACAATGGTCCAACTGTCTAACTGCCTTAAAACTCTAAAGTAGCTTCAATTTTCCCCACATCTTCCACTCTCTTACCACCATATGTAAAAATCTTTATATTGGACTTCTGTAACTGAACTTCCCCAAACCTCCCAGAAACGTTTTAGTTGATCAGTGTAAAAGGAGAACCTGAGTCCGCCATGAACTTGACCAACATTTTGTTTACAGAGACCAACCATTTTCTGAAGAACATAACATTAGTATGACAGTTGTGCCATCATTGGGGACAACCCCCTCAATAATAGCTTTTACAATTTTTGGAATATGAGCCTTTTGTCCCGTCAGAGACTTACATACATGGGCAAAATGCTCCTTCTTCCCACAATAAAATCATACTTGATTGGAAGCGACACAAAACTTGGCATTCCCCAAATGCGATTTGCTACCACAATGGAATGATGACTTTTCATTCTTGTCCGCATCGAACTTAGAAGCTAGGATTTGAATGTTGTGAGACAACTGTGAGGATTTGGGTCCCACACCTCTACTTGACAACCCTTTGGCAGAACTCTGTTTCAAAATTTGATTGACTTGACTTAGAACTCTCATTAATTTCCTTCATACATATTTGAGAATGCACAATGCTTCTGGCTAGAACCAAAGACGTTTCCAAGTCAGGATCCTCTGTTGACAATAAACGTTCTTGTATTTTCTTATTGTTTGGTCTCTGTATTGGTCCCTAATTATCTCGTCTTTAAATGCTTTATAACTGCATGTAGTCACAAGTGTTCTGAAAGCCGCAACAAAGTTATCAATAGATTCTTCCAGATACTGACCACATTGCATGAATTTTGTGTTGTTCCAAAACAGTATTTTTTGGGGATTAAACCTCGTCTAGAGTTTTTATGATTGATGCGTACTCATCCACAACTTGTACGGCATCGCCTTCTTCCCAAACGGCAGTGAGGAAGTGTACCACTTCCAAAGGTAAGGTTTTCAAAACACTTCTTCCTTCAGCACCTAAGTTAAACACTAGAAGTGCTTTTTCCTTTTTCGAGATGAAGGTGTCCCTATCTATATTCTTCAAATGAGCTTCAAACGCTTATCGCTACTGCTGCCAGATAAGTGGAGGGGTGCCTGGGACCTTAAGAAATGGTGGGGGTGTTGTTATTTTCTCTATTGAAGTTACCAAAATGTGGGTGAGTTGCTGCTCCCGCACTCTTGTATAATAACTGCAAACAACTCCAATGTATTGCTAAATAATAGACAAGTGAGGGCCTATCACTGGTAAGTGCAAGCCAATTCTATTGAAAGGTGTGCCTGTCACCTATGCTGATGCAGGCAACAACACTAGAAAATAAAGTCCCACGTGTTCCCAATTGTGTGCAGTTTGACCTCCAAACTGGTATATGCAAGTGAAAGTGTACCGGTCACTGGTAATTGCAGGCCAATTTGCTTTTAGAAAGGTGTGCTTGTCACCAATGGAGACAACAGCATTGCAACACAAAGCTGTTTTCATAAATAAACAGCAGGTCTGATTACTAAAAGTTGTGCTGTCACCAATATCGATGCAGGCAACGGTACACAGTATGACGTGCTCAACACTGCTGTTCAATGATAAGCTTCCCAACAATGTAAAATAGCCACCATCAGCATCGTTAGTGTGCGATCTCTACAGTTGATTGGACACAATTCCTTCCCAATAGGTCAAAATGGTCACCGAAGCTAGACACACAATACGTGCGTTTCTATAGGAAATCGGGCTTATTGCATGGGCAGGGCTGCCTGGAAGGGGGGGTGGGAACCACAATACCAAATTACCTCCAGGCACCGGTTGACATGCGCCTTACCACCTCATCAACTCTGCAGATGCCGTGCACGGACATATTCTTTGGAACAGCAGGACAGCCAGACAGGGAGATTTCACTGTCTCCCGATGTCGCGTTGAGCCCAACACACTCCACAACATAGGAACAGGATTGGGGTGAAAGCTGGCGGCCTCCTGCTAGTCGTCAATTAAGGAAAAATGCTCCGACAACAAGGTAAGTTGGAGAAACTTTTACTGTATGCCGCCAACCACCGACCCCAGAAGCAACTGCCAGCCCAACTGCCCAGCTGTAGAATGCAGCGTCCACAACATTCCACCTACTTCCCAGATCAAGCCTAACAAAAACCATATTCAAATGCATTCATTATTAATAGGCATTGTAATGTTTGTCAATCTAAATAAAGTGTAAGAAATTGGGTTCTTGGTTGAAGAGGTGAAAGCTCTACTCAAGCAACAACCACAATCCTTGTCAGGGTGAACCACAAAAGTTACTAAATTAACCTGTGCTTAACCTTCTAGTAGCTTGACACAAAAGTAGTCAGGCTTACCTTAGAGGCAATGTGTAAAGTATTGATGCAGCACAAAAGCAGCAATAAAGTGAAAACACAACACAACAAAACTCTAAACCAAATAGAAATATAGAGTACATTTTAATGAATAAAATGATACCACAACACCAAAATAACAAAAATTCAATCAGTAGAACCGGAGATCTTCCATTTTGTCATTTTTGATGAAAATAGAGCCTAAAAGCACAAAGCACCACTTGCGATCATCTCATCGCACTAGATCACTCACAAGACCAGTCACAAGTTCAGGCCGACCGCAATAGAGTGCATGCCGGATATAGGGACCAGGTTAGTCCAGCAGAAAAGTTACCTTCTAAGTCAAGCGCAAAGAGTTCCGTACACACTGGACAAGGCTGTGAGGGGGAGGCTGAGTGTCATGGTCAGCGCTATTGCACAAAGAGCAGGTTGCGCATTGCAGATGGTCATGGCATGACGAGCCGGTCAAGCATCGCGGATGGTTGCTGCTGTAGTTTCTCATTGACTGTCATCGCGGGCTGTTGTTGCTGTAGCACGAAATGCAGGTCTCGAGTTGTAGGTCATTGCTGGTGGTCACAGTTGGTGCAAAGAGCAGGCCTCATTAGAAATTTGCATTGAAGAATCAACAGCCGAAGTATTCCAACAAGTCCAGAGTGAAGAAATCTGTATGTCTGGCCCAGGAAAAGCGGGGCATAAACATAATGTGTAATAAGTCCATGATGATCAACAACAATCAATAACTCAACCTATCCTGAAAGCTCCAAGTAACACAATCACCACAGTAGGACAAGGATCACCAAGTAATGTATAGGACCTTTTGGTGACTGGGAAAATAAACTAGATAGAAGATATGCAAATAACATCAGTGCAAGATGGTGAACATAACCAAGCAATAAATTAAATATCACAGATTCATCCACCTCTTCGAAAACAAATGGGCTAACTAAAAGAGCAAGGAAAAGGTTAAGAAAGGCGCGCAACAAAACAAAAAAACTGCTAAGATGGTTGATATACCGAAAGATAGTTACCCAATCTTTAAACCTCTTCCATCGGACACCCAACAAGTAAAATCTGTGGAGATGGAGCTGGTCGAAGTGCCAAGTAGTCAAATCAAGTAATTTCCTTGGTAGATGAAACATGAAAAGTACTTGAAGATCACAGTGTAGGAGCCTCAACTAACTATCCAACCGGTTCAGAAAATAAGCATGGAGTTGAAGATCACAGCGTAGGAGCCTCGACTAACTATCGTTCTAGTTCAGAAAATGAGTATGGGCAACTACAAGTCAGCAGGGACATGATGGCACTTTCATTGGAAAGGAAGGAGGTTAGCCAACATATATATGACAAACTCCACAACAAAATAAATGATCAAATCCAACAACGCTTTACATCTCTCCACTAGCAAATAGATTAGTGCAATTACAAAAAGATAGTGTAGGAAATCAGGGTACTCTTCATGTATCCTCTTCAACTGGAGATCCCTTCAGGTGTTTGGTGACACAAAGTAAAATACCAAATCCTAACTTCCCCCACAGGAACACCACAATTAAAAATCGGGATAACTGTCCTTCCTATTTTGCAAAGATTCTTTTTATCCCCCAGTACGATTCAAGGAGTCCGCATGATATCCTTAACCACAGCAACATACTAAAACTAATAGCCTCAATTCCAGTGCTTGCTCATCTAACAACTGATGCTTTAGATTCTGTTCAATTTAAACATGATTTCACCATTTCTCCACGGGAAATTACCTGCACTACATGGCGTAGTAAAGATATTGTCGACAAAATTATGGAAAGTGCCACGTATTTTGTAGAGTGGGGGATAGAGGCCAGGAAATGTAACATCGCAAACTATCCAACCAAACTGATTCCTAGTACTGTCACAAAGATGAGTGATCAGCCAAATATAATGCAACCAGGAATCCTGGAAAGAAGGCTAATGTCCTAACAGGAGCAAGAGGCCCATTATTTAATTCAGCATTATCCTCAGGCATTATGATTACAAGTTCCCTCTCAGGCACAGGTATTTGCGAACAAATTCCTAAAAAGCCGGTTCTAGTAGATGACTGGGCCTGGCTTCCAATAATCCTTACTAAGGGAAAACCTGAAGGCAACGACTGATGGTTGAACTGTTCTGCTAGATTGCAAAAGCCTATTGATATTTGTTCCTGGAATGTACATGGCCTTTCTAGACTGCTGTAAGATCGAGATACAACAGTCTTCTTATAGAATTTTGAAATTTTTATGTTCCAGGAAACTTGGAAAGAGCATAACACCGCCATCATTGGTTATCAAGAATATTCCATTCTTGCAACTTGTTCATCTCCATTTGGCCGAGCAAAAGGTGGGCTCTCAATTTATATATCGTTGAAATAAGATACCAAACCTCAAAAAATTGATCTTCAATTATCATGCCTACAATGCATTAAAATACATCTACAAATTCCAATCATTCTACTGAAAGTGTACTTGAGCACAAAGAGATCGATTAAACCAACCCAGCTTACTATTTTCTGGGGAATAATCAAAACTCTCCAACACCAACATCCGGCAACCAGCCTAATTATCTCAGGTGACTTTAATATGCATATGGTCATTTGAAATTCTTCAGCTACTTCAAATAGTGTCACAATCCAGTCCTTTTGTGACCAATTAGAAAAATTTGGCCTAAAGATGTTGCAACAAGATCCTCTACACAATTCAAAAAACGTGTCAACCTATAAACATTCTACGCACAATTTCATAATTGACTATACTATTATCTCAAAGGACCTAGTATTTGGAATTAGTGGGTATTATGTTGCTCCGCTAGTGGAGAGTGATCACAATCCTCAAATAATAACACTGGTGCTAGAAGCTTATTATCAGCTGAAGTCAAATAACTTACATCAAATGCCAACCGCTTTTATCTTGAAAAGGCTGATATGGCAATCAACAAAACAGCCTGAAATAATGTCATTTGTGCAGAATCAAATAGAATTTGCCCATCGCGATTACCAAAATGGTAAATCGATGGTGGACATTTGGTCTTGTTTATGCTCTTCATTAATAGAAACATTCCCAGTTAAAACCAAAGCTAGGTGAGACCCTATCAAGTCAACTTATAACAGGTGGTGTTCGCACAAGTCTCATCTGCAAAAGAAGGCTCTTAATAAAACAAGGGCAGTATATAAGCAACCATATCGAGATTCCAAATTTGCCAGAAAGCATTTATTGAAATGTTTGAGAAGAATATACAAACAGGAGATTAGGAAGGCAAAGTGGGCTTACCACAAGGACATATGGTCTAAGCTACATTATGCTAGTAAAACTAACAATATGAACGCTTTTGGGGAACTATTAACGACTTGGAAAATGGTTGCAGGAGGGCAAATGGTGCCAGTATTTCCGAATCTGTCTGGACACTTTTATCTCTGATCTGTACAGGGTCCTCCCTGAAATGTATACAGGAAAAAACACCCAATGGAACATCCCAACCACTCTAAATAATACAAACTATTGTTGTATGGGGCATGAAAGCCCTCACAAAGAAAAATCACCATTAACAGACACAATTAATGAGGAAATGATAATAACAACCATAGGTGGGATCAGATCCAATGGAACACCTAGCCCTAATGGTATTTCTAATAAGTCTTTAAAGCTAATCCAGAATTGTGAGCAAGAATCCGGACTCCATTATTTAAAGACATCGCAGCAACCAAACTGGTTCTGGAATCTTAGCAAGCGAGTATCATACAGCCTATTTATAAGAGTGGACCTCCAGATAATCCGGCTAATTATCGGCTAATAGCCTTAACTGATGTGGAGGCGAAGTTCATCGCTAAATGCCTAAAAACCTGGAAGAGTGGGCCACAAAATCAAACATAATACCAATATACCAATCAGGATTCCGAAGAGGCCAGTCAACAATTACAAATCTACTGTACCTTACATTGATAGCGGAGAGGGCAATGCACAAAAATACAAAAGCTTTTGACACTGTTCCACGCAAGCTGCTTTGGTCAAAGCTGGCAGCATGGGGTGTGCCTCAAAAATGACTAGATATGATTATTTTGCTATATACAAACACATGGGTCCAGGTGAAATTGGGAGGCGGCAGTTGCTTGACCAGGCATTTTGAAACCTCTAGCGGAATAAAACAAGCTTTGTACTAGCACCATGTCTTTTTAACCTCTTCATGGCTGACCTACCTCTCCACCGGCAAAATATTAATGTTCATTCTCCAAATCTCTTATAACAAAATATTTACAGCATGCTGATGACACCATATTACTCAGCCATACACAATGGTGTAGCAAAGGCTAATATAATCCTTTAATAATTATATTAAAGCAAACTGTTTACAAATAAATACAAAGAAAACCAAAATCATGTCAATGGATCAATTTAAATCAAGACCGCGAGAATGAAATATAAGTGGCACACAGACTGAATCATTGAAATCTTATAAATATTTAGGAATCACATTTGACAACAGAGTGCCTTTTAAATGTCATTTTAATAATTTAAAAGCTGAACCTACTTCACTTATATTTGTTTTTAGAACTTTATGTGACAAACTTTCATGTTCCGGCCATGAACACTTAGTAAAAGTCATAGGGCCCGATTCACAGAACTAACTTAAGACAAAATCCTAAACTTACTACCATTTTGGTATTTACAGAAGGTCCTTACTCATTTTGGTATTCACAGAAGGCACTTACTTACTCATTTTGAGTAACTTACTCATTTTGTGTAACTTACTCATTTTGGTATTCACAGAAGGCACTTACTCATTGATGAGTAAGTGCCTTCTGTGAATACCAAAATGAGTAAGTTACACAAAAGAGTAAGTTACTCAAAATGAGTAAGTTACTTATTTTGGTATTCACAGAAGGCACTTACTCATCAATGAGTAAGTGCCTTCTGTGAATACCAAAATGAGTAAGTTACACAAAATGAGTAAGTTACTCAAAATGAGTAAGTTACTCAAAATGAGTAAGTTACTCAAAATGAGTAAGTAAGTGCCTTCTGTGAATACCAAAATGGTAGTAAGTTTAGGATTTTGTCTTAAGTTAGTTCTGTGAATCGGGCCCAACAAGACTAAGCTGATTCCTTCATTGGCCTATGGATCAGTAACCTTCCAAGGCAAGGACTCCAAACTTCTGGATAAATTACAAATCAAAGCTTTTAAGTCTATTTTTAAGATTTCGAATAGCATTGGTCATGCAGAAATCCGACTAGGGTTTGGTCTAACAAGCCAAAATTTAGTGACACAATCTGTTTTTTTAAAAAGTTTTCATTCCTTGCTTTTATCTGACCCTGGTACTCTTGCAAATTTGTGTTGGCAACAACTTATAAAATATGATTTTACAAGTGTTTGGAGATCCTATTTATCAGAGAGCCTACATACTTTTAATCTTCAGCCTTTCAGTCATTTGGATGTAAATAAAACCTCCTTTAAATTCATATTAAATCAATCAACAAATCTTTTATCTTTTATGCTGGAAAAAGAGAACTTGGCAGTAAAAAAGCATGTCTGGACTGTTATTAATAAGTTTGAGAAACTTGAGAGTCAACCCTATTTACTGGCTCACCTACAATCTTTTATTAGTGACTTATTTCTCAAGTTAAGATTCGGTAGATACTCAACAAAGGATGGCACCCCAAAATAGATACAACAATGGTTAGCAAATAGTTGTAGACTGTGGTTTCTCAAAAGAATCTCCATTTCATATAGCGTGTCTGTCCTCGCCTATTTCAAGCACGGCAAACTATGCTGAAACCTTTTTTCATCGATCATGGAGTGGGAATATCCCGCCAAGATATAATCCTTTGTTTATCTGGGAGATCAACCCGTATAATTAGCAAATTTTGGCAAGTTTATTCTTTTAGCTGATAATATGCTGAAAAACCAAACAACTTCATAGTCCTCAGTAATAAGCTTTACCTTTTTTAATGCTTTCTGCAATGTAACTATACATACTATGGATTTATACTGGCCAGTCTCCAGGTTATTGTATAATCTGGTTTTACAATGGAGGCTATGTTAGGGTATGGTATGTAAGCACTGAGGGACTTTATTGTTCATTAGTACAATGACCCATAATGTTTACAGTTTTTATTGAATTGTTAAAGATGCTACCTAATTGATACAATTGAATCGCCGTTTTTAAGATGTGTATACGTGGTATCAATGTCCCAGTGCGGTATGTAACCACCAAAGCATCTTATTGTTCTGTTGTATAATAGCTTATAAGTTTATGGAATTTTTAATGGATTTTGCTAAATTGACAGTTTATTCTTAATATGCTTAATGAATTAATTTGCACATGTGGCATCAGTGTTTTTGCAATGATTTTTATTAATCATACAATAAAGAATAATTAAAAAATTGTGTGGGGGGACATCCTGTCCTTCCCCTACATCTGGTTCTCGAAAGATCTTCCCCTTCCCCTGTAAAGGCTCCAAACTGTTGGGGTGACAAAAGGCAGGGCAAGCCTGGTATCGGGTTCCTTTGTGTGTGTACTAGGCAAAGCACTTTGAGATGTCTGTGGGGCTCGGTACAGCCCCTCCCCAGTCACCCTGCCAGGATCGTCCATCCTGTCCACACCTCAGCCCCCTTTTTGTTACAGTCTGGAAGCAGTACACAAAGCTAAACCTAAGCAGAGCCATTCACTGTCATGTGACCCAGCACACTGGCAGAAGGCTCAAATGGAAGAAGAAAATGGCAATTTTTTAAAACTGGCATTTTCAGAATACTGACTTAAAATCTGACCTTAAAATTAGAGAGGATTTTAAATAACAAGTAATTTGAATGTGAGAAGCAGTTCTACTCCTGATGTAATACTTTGAGTTTTTCACTGCAAGGACATGTAAAGCGCAAGTACACATGTCCTGCGTTTTATATACAATGCAGTCTGCACTTTAAGCCTTTTGGGCCAATCTTAGGAGTGACTTACTTATAAATATTAAAAAGGAAGATCTAGGCCTGGCAAAAGGTTTATTTTGCAGGTCAAAATGGCAGTTTACAACTGCCCCACAGGCTGCAATGGTAGGCCGGAGACATGTTTTATAAGGCTACTTCAGTGGGTGACACGATGAGTGCTGCAAGTCCACTAGTAGCATTTAATTTACAGGTTGTGGGAACATCTAGTATCATTTACTAAGGGACTTACAGGTAAATTAAAGGTGCCAATTAGGGGTAGCCCAATTTTACCTTGTTTGAAGGTGGAGAGCACAAGCACGTTATCACTGGTTAGCTGTGATAAAGTACACAGAGTCCTAAAGCTAACAAAAAACAATTCAGCTAACAGGGGGTGTGAAGGCCAAATATTTAGGAGAATACCACTAAAAGTATGTCAGGTCTAACACTAGGCATGCATATTAAATAAAAAACAACATTAAACACATGCCAAGGTAATTATTTACACTCCTTCAGCCACATAAAGTAGCTTTAAGACCAACAACAAGAGGCACCTGCAATCCTCCACTGAAGAGCAAAGGCTTTAGCTCTAGAAATGCTTACAAACACCATAAATGTGTTCTAGGGTCCAGGAAACATAGGGTTACTTTTAATAAAGGATTTCTGGGGGCTACCATGTCACAATCACACATGGAGTACTCTCCGGTGTTACGAATATAAGACTAGTTGGGATTACTCCACCTTATACCTGAGAAATACTTACCTTTGACGATATAGAGGAGATGGTGACTACATGGAAGAAAGCTTAAGCCCTGAGGAAGTCTGAGGCTAATGAGCCACGACGACGAAGCACGTGGTGGCTGTTAAGGAAGCACTTGTGGAACAAATAAAAAGGAAAACGGAACAAACAAGAATCTAATTTGGACATTTATATTTTTTGCTATTTTGAGCGCGCAGGACATCTGTTGTACATTGCTGTACCTCTTGTAGGTCATGTTGGAGTTGACAGGTGGCCAACTCTTGCCCTTGAGCACCAGGTTCATTAGATAAATTACTAAACTATCCCAGAAATTAAAGAGGGTGCCCGTTTGCCTGGCCACTGTGTATAACTAGTGATTTCTGGGGAGCTGTTGCCCCCACCAAAGGGCATATGGACCGCTCATTGCCATGAACAGTAAATAAATGAGCAGGTCCAGCAGCTCAATTATTATAATTTTTTTGCGATCTTGTGCCATAGTTTCATTTTATTTTGCATGTCACGGTTCCTCCCGAGATACCCCCCGTTTGTTTAATTATTGGATGCCCTCGGACGGCTCCATAGCCAGCACCTATCCTGGATGCCAGTGTGGGAGCCGGCCATCGTTTTTTTCTTTTCATATAGTTTTTGTGGGTGCTCAGATCCTACCCAGGGCTCCCTCAACTTAGCAGCCCGTTGGGGTTTGCGTGGGGAGGCCCAAGGTCCCCATGGTCTGCCCTCAGCCTGCACCCATCCTCAGAAACTGGCTACACATGTTTGTGCTCCCACTTGCCAGGAGCAACCTTTGTTTCAGCTCCCAGCCATGGTGGGAATTAATGTAGTGTGCTGCCTGCCCACGCTCTTGCGGAAAGGGAATGAGAATGCAATGTCCCCGGGGATGGGGTACCCGGGACAGTGACTTCTGTCAGTCCCTGGGGGATGGGATTCTTTGGGCCATTATCTGGCTTGGGCTAGGGGTACCTTCATGCCCCCTCCCTAATACATTTAATGAATAAAAAAAAGAAAGATTTGCATTGTGCCGTGAAGCCATTACCTGACTTCAACGGGGTGTGTGTGGGGGGGAGGGGGGGGGGTGGCGGGGTGTTTGTCACGCACTCTCTCTTTTCCCATAATGAAAAAAACATGCAGAAATACCCAGTGCCCTGTCCCAACCAGAGGGATTTAAATGAAAAGGGTGCACACCCTTCTTTTTACATTTCGGCGGTCCTGCCTGTTCTATTCTTTTTTTAAAACATCTTCAGGACAAGGGACTGAGACAGAGTTCTGGAATAACCACCACAACATTTCTGTTCATGTTGCGGCCAGTCAATCGGTGTGCTTGCTTCAAAAAAGCCCCCTGGCCAATCAGAAGGCTTGAATTTTTGAATTTCAGACCAACTACCGATATAGATATTCCATTTGAACCTTAATTTCTCCAAAACTACTGAACTAATTTACACCAAATCGCATAAAGCATGCTTTCTGGGCAAAAATCGAGGTTTCTATCATAATTGCATGGGGAAATTGAGTTTTGAGGTCCCCCACCCCTTTTTTCCTCAAACCCCGCTTGACGGATCATCCCAAAACTTTCCAGGAAGGAGCTGAAGTGGATGAACTTTATTTTGGGAAAGTTTTGTGAAGATTCACCAAAGTTATTAGCAGAACAAAAAAAAAACGTGACCCAACTATATACTGTGCAAAATATATATATATATATATATATATATATATTATCTACTGGCGGTCGCCAGTAGATAGTTATAGTTAGAACCTATTTTCCATAGGAAATCCGCGACATTCTATTTGAAATAACTCTCTTGCCGGTTGACGTATCTTCGCAAAATTTTCAAACTTTGTGGGGCGCTCCGGTCCGCTCCTACCCTGAAAGTCTCGGGGTGATTCGTCAAGCGGGGGCCGAGAAAAAGGGGGGTCCCAAAACGCGTTTTCCCCATTCATTTTTCCATAGGAAACTTTAGACACGGCTACAACCCGAACTGCTGAACGGAATTACACCAAATTTGGCAAAGAGGTAGTTCTTGGTTCAGAAAGAACCCTTTTGTTAAATGGTGTAAATCCGTTCAGTAGTTGCTGAGAAAATCAAAAGTAAAAGTACATATATATCTATGGCCGCGTAGGATTCGCGCACCCTCCCGATCACGAGCTGTCTGCTAATTGGCTGTCAACACTCCAAACCAGGAAGTGTTGGCAGCCATCTTGTTCCTCGGTAGAACCGAGGAACAAGAAAGCAGTAAAAAAGTGCGCAAAACGCACAAAGGGGGCAGGGTAGAAACACCCTGACACCCTAGGTCTGCTCAGGGGGTCCCACAAGGACCCCCTGGGCAAAAAAAAAGCATTTTTTTTTTTTTTTAAATCGGCAGGATGCGCTCAGGGTGCGCGGATCCTGCCGATAAAAAAAAAATCGAAGCGCGGTCTCCCGCGCTTCGATGTTAATTTGCCCCCGGGTGGGCCAAGTCCCGGGGGCATGCTGGGGGGGTGTTTATTTTATGTATGGGGGGCCTCTAAGGGCCACCCAAGCCCCGGGGACCGCCACCCCCCGGGGCTTTCTTTTTAAAATGGTGCGGAAGGGCTCTGAGCCCTCCCGCAGCCCCGGGGACCACCACCTCCCCGGGGCTTCTTTTTTTCCTGTGTGGGGGGCTCGAGCCCTCCACACGCCCGGGACCGCCACCTCCCGGGGCACTAACAAATTAAAATGGGGGTCCGTTTTGGACCCTGAAGCCCCGGGGACCACCACCTCCCGGGGCTGTGCTGATGTGGGGAGGGGGGCCGCGCGGCCCCACTCCTGGAGCCTGTGGTGGCCCTAGGGACCGCCACCCCCAGGGCCGGCTCCTGCAGTGTCCCGGGGTGCCTACCCCGGGACACTGCTGTTTGCAATGACAGGACGGGAGCCTCGCGGCTCCCGTCCTGTCATTGCAAACTGCTTTGGATATTGGAAGAGAGAGCAGGGAAACCTGCTCTCGCTCCAATATCCAAAGACAATTGCTTTCCACACGGGGAGCAGCATGTTAGCTGCTCCCCATGTGTAAAGCAATGCCGGCTCCCGTAGGACACGGGGAGCCGGCGGGACTGTGGGGGTTTGGGGACCCCCACAGTCCCCAACCAGAGGCCAGGCCCCGGGGGATGGGGTCCCCGGGGCAAGTAGTGGCCCGGGAGGGGGCCACGCGGCCCCCTCCCCAGAAATAATGTTTTTTTTAATTTAAAAAAAAAAAAAAAGGGAGTAAGGCCCTGGGGGATGGGGTCCCCAGGGCCCAAAAATAAGAAAAAGGAAGGGGGGCCACACAGGCCCCCTTCAGAAAAAAAAAACGAACGGCCCGCAGGCCCCGCCCCTTCCTTCACCACTCTGCAAACGCGCCCCTGGCGCGTTTGCAGATGGGGAAGTAATTCCCTTTGAATACTGGGGGTCCCTGGAGGCCAACTAGCCCACCAGGAACCTCCAGTATGCGCCAGGGGCTGCGTTGCAGAGAGGTGTACAGAGGCCACGCCCCTTTATACACCTCTCTGCAACGCAGCTCTGTGGCGCTTTTGGAGGTACATGGTGGGCTAGTTGGCCCCCAGGAACCCTCAGGATTCAAGGGGACTTAATCCCCCAACTTAAAACGCGCCACGGGGCGCGTTTGCACAGTGGTGAAGGGAGGGGGCGGGGCTTCAGGTGACATGTGTGCAAACAGGCCCCGTGGCGCGTTTTAAGATGGGAATTAAATCCCCTTCAATCCTGAGGGTCCCTGGTGGCCAACTAGCCCGACAGGTACATCCAGAAAGCGCCACAGAGCTGCGTTGCAGAGAGGTGTAAAAAGGGGTGTGGCCTCTCTACACGTCTCTGCAACGCAGCCCCCTGGCGCATACTGACTGGAGGTTCCTGGTGGGCTAGTTGGCCCCTAGGGACCCTCATGATTCAAGGGGACTTAATCCCCCAACTTAAAACGCGCCACGGGGCGCGTTTGCACAGATGTCACCTCAGGCCCCGCCCCTACCTTCACCATTGTGCAAATATTCCTCTAAAATCTGCCGAACTACGAATTCGGATTTACTCACCTGTTATCAGGAGAGACCTCAGTGCTGCATCTTTCAGCCCAGTACTAATCCTGAAAAGTAATTTTAACCGTACTTACCAGTAACTTGAATTTCCTTCCATAGGATATCATTGCCTGCTTTTTGCTGAAAAAGTTTCTAAGTGTTGATTTTTTAAACATACAAATATTCCTCTAAAATCAGCCGAAATACGAATTCCGATTTACTCACCTGTTATCAGGAGAGACCTCAGTGCTGTATCTTTCAGCCCAGTACTGGTCCTGAAAAGTAATTTTAACCGTACTTACCAGTAACTTGAATTTCCTTCCATAGGCTAACATTGACTGATTTCACTTGGAAATTCTTCTAAGTGTGGAGTTTTGGAACTTTCAAATATTCCTCTAAAATCAGCCGAAATACGAATTCCGATTTACTCACCTGTTATCAGGAGAGACCTCAGTGCTGCATCTTTCATAACAGTACTGATCCTCAAAAGTAATTTTAACCGTACTTACCAGTAACTTGAATTTCCTCCCTTAGGATATCATTGTCTGCTTTTTGCTGAAAAAGTTTCTAAGTGTTGATTTTTGAAACATACAAATATTCCTCTAAAATCAGCCGAAATACAAATTCCGATTTACTCACCTGTTATCAGGAGAGACCTCAGTGCTGTATCTTTCAGCCCAGTACTGGTCCTGAAAAGTAATTTTAACCGTACTTACCAGTAACTTGAATTTCCTTCCATAGGCTAACATTGACTGGTTTCACTTGGAAATTCTTCTAAGTGTGGAGTTTTGGAACTTTAAAATATTCCTCTAAAATCAGCCGAAATACGAATTCCGATTTACTCACCTGTTATCAGGAGAGACCTCAGTGCTGCATCTTTCAGCCCAGTACTGATCCTTAAAAGTCATTTTAACCGTACTTACCAGTAACTTGAATTTCCTCCCTTAGGATATCATTGTCTGCTTTTTGCTGAAAAAGTTTCTAAGTGTTGATTTTTGAAACATACAAATATTCCTCTAAAATCAGCCGAAATACAAATTCCGATTTACTCACCTGTTATCAGGAGAGACCTCAGTGCTGTATCTTTCAGCCCAGTACTGGTCCTGAAAAATAATTTTAACCGTACTTACCAGTAACTTGAATTTCCTTCCATAGGCTAACATTGACTGGTTTCACTTGGAAATTCTTCTAAGTGTGGAGTTTTGGAACTTTAAAATATTCCTCTAAAATCAGCCGAAATACGAATTCCGATTTACTCACCTGTTATCAGGAGAGACCTCAGTGCTGCATCTTTTAGCCCAGCACTGACCCTGAAAAGTAATTTTAACCGTACTTACCAGTAACTTATATTTTCTTCCATAGGAATCCATTGTCTGGTTTTCAGCAGAAAAGTTTCAAAGTGTCGATTTTCACAAACTACAAATATTCCTTAAAAATAGCCTGTATGACTTAAACGCATTCTTTCAACTGTTTACAGGAGATGCACCAGTGCTGGATCCAGGATCCAACACTGAGTAAGAAAAAGTAACGATAACAGTTTTTACCTGCTAAGTGAATTTCCTTCCATAGGATAACATTGGTGATTCTATGAGAAAAAGTTTCAAAGTGTCAACTTTTAAAATACAATAATATTCCTTAAAAATCACTAATGTAACCAAAACGCTTTTACTCAACTGTTTACAGGAGATGTCCCAGGACTGAATCTAGGATCCAGTCCTGTGGTTAGAAAAGTAATCCATAAAGTAACTAATTGCATTTAACTAGAAATTCACATTGAGCTGAATGTTGCATTGTGTTTGAAAATGTGTTGCCCATTGCAACAACTGTAACTACTGTACTTAAAAGTCTATTGCCTATGTGCAAAGTATTTAAACTAAAGTAATTCATTCTGAGAAAGTATTTTTGTAATGTATAATGTAATTACAATGTAATTTAAAAATAAAATATGTAAAAAAATTGTTTCTAAAAATGTAGTAAATCAGTATTATAAAAATAAATATAACAATTAATACATTTAAAAATTGTCATTTACAAAACCTTTGAAATTCACTGAAAAAACCGTAGGTTTCAGACATGTTATAGTTAGGAATTAGCATTTAAAAAACCTTTGAAATTCACTGAAAAAACCATAGGTTTCAGACACGTTATAGTTAGAAATTAGCATTTAAAAAACCTTTGAAATTCACTGAAAAAACCATAGGTTTCAGGCACGTTATAGTTAGAAATTTGCATTTAAAAACCTTAAAAATCACTGAAAAAACCATAAGGTTTTAGGGACAGTTATAGTTAGTTGGACATTGCACTCGTACAAAACCCGTGAAATTCCCCCGTTATAGTTAGTTCAGGTAACTATAACACGCGCCCGCAATGCACTGCTGATGACGTCACATATTACATCACTCATGACATGGTCAGTGACATCACTGATGACATCACTGATGACATCTCAAATGACATCACTGATGACATCACTGATGACATCATCCATGTGAGAATTTAATGCATCTTCTCACACCCTAATATAAGTTTTGAAACACCCACTCTAAATTACAGACTGCCATTCTCAAAACCATACACACTCCAATACCAATAAGTACATACCCACTCACTGATTCTTAGGTCTACACACACACATCTACTCACTCACCCGTACAGTCACTCAGTACAGGACTATCATATGCACTCATACACCTATATAAACACTCACACAACGCAACTCATCCATAGAGGTACTCACACACCTAGTCAGTCATGCAAATAATTAATCACACTCCAATTTACTCACCTATACAGTTATACACACCAGCTCACTTACTCATAAAAATACTAGCACATTCTTACGCTCCGATGCAATCACTGATGCAAGCACACACTCATCCATATAGCCACTCTCACAATCACACACTCTCACTTATAGCCATTTATATACTCCAACACACATATATACTGCCTTTCACATATGTAGTTACTCACACATGTACCACTGAGATATACATTCAATCACTAACACACCCATACACACACTCACCCACCCATACAGTCCATCACAGACGCACTCTTGAAACCATGCACCCAGTGAATCACCCACTCACACATCTATGCAGAGTCACACTCACCCCACCCACACAAACACTGAGGCACCCATTCAGATACTCAGAGAACCAATCCATATAGACACTCATTTAGCTAGTCAGAAACCCATGCAGCTGCTTACACAACAACAGACAGACGGATACAGACATTCACACAGTTTAGTCACTCACCCATGCATCCAGTAAGATACGTTTAATCACTCACTTATAGACTCAGTCACGCACCTACTAAATCATCCATTCAGACACTTATACACCCACTCATTCTTCAATACGCCTTTCCCTATATATATTAAACATATTTAAACTTTACACAAACACACAGTCACTGGATGATGTCATCAGTGATGTCATTTGAGATGTCATCAGTGATGTCATCAGTGATGTCACTGACCATGTCATGAGTGATGTAATATGTGACGTCATCAGCAGTGCATTGCGGGGCGCGAGTTATAGTTACCTGAACTAACTATAACGGGGGAATTTCACGGGTTTTGTACGAGTGCAATGTCCAACTAACTATAACTGTCCCTAAAACCTTATGGTTTTTTCAGTGATTTTTTAAGGTTTTTAAATGCAAATTTCTAACTATAACGTGCCTGAAACCTATGGTTTTTCAGTGAATATATATATATATATATATATATATATATATATATATATATATATATATATATATATAATCAAAAGGGTTTGCCACACATTGAGGACGCACACAATAGGCGAATCCAGCCTCACAGCGGAATCCTTTTATTTAGCAGAACTGGCAACAACGCTGAAAATTTCTGTGGCCTTGCCCTACATGTTTCCGAGCTCCTGCTCCTTGATCACGGGCCAGCGCGTTGATGGGCAGATGCAAAAAGACACAGTCCCACAATTAGCTGTTTTATCGCCCTCTAGTGGGCTGTATGAATCGAATAGCTGCCTGGGACTTGTAGTCCTGTTGCTAAAATATTATCCATAATGAATTCTGTGGGCACACTGGAGGCTCTATGGAGAGCTTGAAGATATTGTTTTAATGCGGAACCCATCGAGGGTAATATTTTAGCGTAGGGACTGCAAGTCCCAGGAAGCAAAGCGGTACAGGAGCCCATTGGAGGGCGATATAATTGCCAATTAAGAGACTGCCTCCCTACGCATCTGCATATGAACAGCCACGACCCGTGATCAAGGAGCAGGAGCTCCGAAACGCGTTGGGTGAGGCGAGGAAATATCCTGATGTGTTCGCTGATTGCTGAATAAAAGACTCTGCTGCGAAGGCTGGGGTCTGCCTTTCATTGTGTGTGTCTCCGTTGTTTGGGCAACTTTTGGATGATATATATATATATATAAAAAAACAAAGGTTACAGGGACGTTACAGTTAGGACATAGAATTTAAAAAAATCTTAGAAATTCACGGGAAAAAAACGAAGGTTACAGGGACGTTATAGTTAGGCTGACAGATTTACTCATACAAAACCAGAGAAATTCAGTAGTTCTAGTTAGCTGGGCTAACTATAACCAACGCCCCTACAATACACTGCTTATGACCTCACATATTACATCACTCATTGCATGGCCAGTGACATCACTGATAACATCTCAAATGACATCACTGAAGACATCTCAAATTACATCACTGATGACATCATCCAGATATTGAGTGTTTTCTGAAAGTTACTGAGTATTAAACATATATACTAAGGTAACTGGCTGTGGGAGTGCCTGTGTGGGTGAGGTAGTGGGTGTGTATGTGGTGTATAGCAGAGTGAGTGGGTATGTGAGAGAGTGTATACGCGTGAGTGGGTGTGTGTTTGCATGGGTGAGGGAGTGGGTGTATCAGTGGGTGTATGAGTAAGTTACTGACTGTGATTATCTGTATGGGTGAGTGAGTGGGTGTGAGAGTGGATGTAATGGTACATAAGAGGGTGAAGGAGTGGCTGTATGGGTGAGAGTGTGGGTTCGTCAGTGGCAGTAAATGGTGAATGAGAGGGTGCATGAGTGCTTGAATGAGTGACTAAGCAGGTACATAAATGTCTGTACGGGTAAGTATAAGTTACTTACCTGTAATCCTAGTTCTCTTCCAGGGGTATACTCAGCAAAGTCATAAGCACTGAATAATCCCACCCGCGTGCTGGGAGCACGGAGCATTTAGAAATATATATATATATATGCATAGGAAAAAGATAAAAAATATATATACACACACACACACACATATATTAATGCATGTCTTACCAGATTCAAGGACTAGTCCTGTGGAAACATATCAAAATATATATATATATATATATATATATATATATCCTCCTGGTTTCGGCGAGTTTCCTTACGGCTTCCAAACCGCCGGGGGTGCTGAGTTTACAGCGCTTCACCTTACGCTGTTGTAAATGCACAAACGGTTCCCAGCAACAAGTAACAGAAAACCTCAGCACTCCGGTGCAGTTGCTAAGTTTTTATTTTCTTGCCTGAAGAATCAATAACGCCAACGCATTTCGGTGCGACTTTTTTAATGCACAAGTTACTAACTTGTGTAACGATATATCTGTAAGAGACAGTAGTTAGTGACAGATTCCTTACCTTAGAATATCCCCAGGCGTCAGGCTGGATCTGGAAAGTTTTTGCGTAGCAGTACCCTTGCGCGTCGGTAGGCGGCGTCGTGCGGCTCCGCGTCCGTCGTCGGCGTCGGGATCGCCGGGATGACGTCGCGGGCAGTACTTAGACGCCGCCCCTGCGCGCTGACGTCAGTTCTGTACACGACTTTCCGCGCCAGGAACGCAGATCCATGCAAGAAGCGGACATAGGTGTCTGAAAAAGTACTAGGGCCCTGAAAGGGATGTCCTTAACCCTAGAAATCAGTTCGCAGAACGGGGAGGATGGGTGGGGCGGTAAGGAATCTGTCACTAACTACTGTCTCTTACAGATATATCGTTACACAAGTTAGTAACTTGTGCATCTGAAAGAGACACGTTAGTGACAGATTCCTTACCTTAGAATAGATACCCCAGCAATACCAACCCCGGTGGTGGGTCTGCGAACAGATTCAGACAAGGAAGTCCCGGAGGACAGGACGGCCAAAGAAGCCGTCCCTCCGGACCTGGCTGTCAAGGCAGTAATGTTTGGTAAACGTGTGCAGCGAGGCCCACGTAGCTGCCTGACATATATCCTGTAGCGGAACACCGCGGCCTAAAGCCGTGGTTACAGCCGTTGCCCTGGTGGAGGGGCACGCAGCCCAACAGGAGGCTCCTTCTTAGCCAAAGAATAGCAGGCTTTGATACACAAGATGACACAGCGGGAGATGGTCCTTTTGTGTACCGCCCGACCTTTTTTGGCGCCCACGTAGCCAACAAAGAGCTGGTCATCCACCCGGAACTGTTGTGTGCGGTTGGACCCAAAACGTGTGCTTTCCTTTTACATCAGACGGTGGAGCCTCTCTTCCTCTCTGGAAGGATGCGGAGGCGGAAAGAAGGTGGGCAAAGTGATGGTCTGCCCAATGTGGAAGGCAGTAACCACCTTTGGCAAGAAGGACGGACGCGTCCTAAGAACAACCTTGTCTGGATGGACAGACAGAAAGGGGGGTTTACATGACAGAGCCTGGAGCTCACTCACCCGCCAAGCGGAGGTGATGGCCACCAGAAAGGCTGTCTTCAGAGTGAGAAGACGAAGAGGACAGTTATGCAGAGGCTCAAAGGGAGTGCACATCAAGAAAGTAAGAACCAAGTTTAAGTCCCACTGAGGCATTATAAACGGAACAGGAGGAAAGAGGTGTGTAATGCCTTTAAGAAACCTGTTAACCGGGGAATTAAAAAGAGAGGGCTGATCAGGAAGCCTGAGGAAGGCCGAGATGGCACAAAGATAGCCCTTGATGGTACCCAGGGCAGAACCCTGTAGGGCCAGAGAAAGAAGGAACAGAAGAACCTCAGAAAGAGGGGCAGAAAGGGGATTCACAGCCTTTGCTGTGCACCATGCCACAAACTTGTTCCACCTGCAGGCATATACCACCTTAGTGGAGGGACGCCTGGCTGCCAGAATCACATCACAAACTTCGGGAGGCAAGTCGAAAGGAATAAACTGCCGCCGCTCAATCTCCACGCAAGCAGGTGGAGACTGGACAGGTTCGGGTGGAGGACCGTCCCCTGCTGCTGCGACAGGAGATCCTCCCGAAGAGGCAGACAGATCGGGGGATCGACGCTCATACTGAGTAGCTCGGGATACCAAACTCTTCGAGCCCAGTCCGGAGCCACAAGAATGACTTGGGCCCGGTCGCGCCGAATCTTCTTCAACACTCTGGGTAGAAGTGGTATAGGCGGAAAGGCGTACAACAGACCACAACTCCACTCGCGACGAAAAGCGTCGCCGAGCGAGTGCCGCCTTGGAAATTCCAACGCGCAGAACTGATGACATTGCGCGTTCTCTTCGGTGGCGAATAGATCTAACCAAGGCTCTCCCGAATGTAGAAAGAGTCCTTGCGCCACCTCCGAGTGAAGACGCCGTTCGTGATCCATCATGCACCTGCGGCTGAGTTCGTCCGCCCTGGCGTTCAGGGAACCTGCCAGGTGTTGAACCATCAGGAATATGCCCTGATGTTCCAGCCATGTCCAGAGGCGCAGAGCCTCCTGACATAGGGTCCACGACCCCACCCCGCCCTGTTTGTTGCAGTACCACATGGCGGTGGTGTTGTCTGTGAACACCTGCACTACCTTCCCTTTGACAGAGGGAAGGAATGCCTTCAGTGCAAGTCGGATCGCCCGGAGCTCCAGAATGTTGATATGGAGCCGGGACTCCGCCGGAGACCACTGATCTCCGCCTCTCCCATGTGACCGCCCCGTCCCAGAAGGGGCGCGTCCGTCACAACTGTGTGCTCTGGCTGGGGAAGGGAGAGGGATCTGCCCATGACCCATTGCCGGTTCGAGAGCCACCACTGCAACTGTTTTGCAGTCCCCTCCGAGATCTGGACGTGATCGGACAGGTTGCCCTGGTGCTGCGCCCACTGGAACTTCAGGTCCCACTGCAGAGCCCGCATATGCCATCTGGCATGATCGACCAGCAGGATGCAGGAGGCCATGAGGCCCAGCAGCCTCAGGGTCATCCGTACCGAAACCCAGGATAGAGGCCGAAAGATCGGAATCATAGCCTGAATATCCCGGACTCGCCATTCGGGAGGATAGGCCCGAAAGTGCGTCGTGTCCAGAACTGCTCCGATGAAAAGGAGCTGTGGAGAAGGAATCAGGTGCGACTTCGGCACGTTGATGGAGAACCCCAGCGAGTGCAGGAGTTCGGCCGTAGTCTGGAGGTGGGAGACGACTGCCTGGGACGAGCCCGCCTTCAGCAGCCAGTCGTCGAGGTAGGGGAAGACTGGAACCCCTGCCCGGCGCAGATGAGCTGCGACCACCGCCATCACTTTCGTGAACACCCGAGGGGCGCTGGTAAGGCCAAAGGGGAGCACGGTGAACTGAAAATGCTCGAGGCCTACCGTGAACCGCAGGTAACGCCGGTGGGCCGGCAGGACGGGGATATGGAAATATGCTTCCTGCAAGTCCAAAGCTACCATCCAGTCTCCAGGGTCGAGGGCAGTCAAGACCTGAGCTAGGGTGAGCATCTTGAACTTCTCCTTCCGGAGGAAGCGATTGACGTTCCGGAGGTCCAAGATAGGACGCATGTCCTCCTTGTCCTTTTTGGGCACCAGAAAGTAGTGGGAGTAACAACCATGCCCTACTTCTGGGGTCGGAACGCGCTCGATGGCCCTCTTGGCCAAGAGGGCCGCAACTTCCCTCTGAAGAAGCACCAAGTGATCCCCTGACAAGCGGTGCAATTGAGGTGGCATGGCTGGGGGGATGGTCTCGAAGGGGAGGGAGTAGCCCCTTCGGACAATGTCCAAGACCCACTTGTCCAAGGTGATGGCACGCCAGTGGTGAAGGTGATGGCGAACCCTGCCCCCTACTGGCGTGCTGTGGACCTGAAAGGAAGAACTAGGAGGGCTTGGAGGCCGCGGACGGGGCGGGGTTGGTGGCCTGACCCGCACGCTGGTTGCCCGACCCGCCTTGGCGGGAGCCACGTCCTCGGCCACGCGAAGACGCTTGCTGCGCGGGCCGGTGGCTGGGCAGCGGACGTGACTGGGCGCCCCTTCCGTGGCCACGAAAGGGGTGAAAAGCAGACTGTTGTGGAGGGCGTATAGCAGAAAGGCCCAGGGACTTGGCTGTAGCCCGCGAGTCCTTAAAGCGCTCCAGCGCATGGTCTGCCTTGTTTCCGAAAAGACTGACCCCATCAAAGGGCATGTCCATAAGAGTGTTTTGGACATCGCCCGAGAAACCAGTGGTTCTCAGCCAGGCGTGACGGCGCAGCGCCACTGTCATCGCAAGCGATCTGCCTAGCGAGTCGGCGGTATCAAGGCCACATCTGATGGTGTACTTTGCCGCATCCCTTCCTTCCGCAATGGCGCGGGAAAGCAGTGTCTGGACCTCCTCAGAACACTGGGGTAGAACTTGCGCCACCGAATCCCACAAGGAGTGGGAATATCGGCCCAAGAGGCAAGTGGTGTTGACAGACCGCAAGCCAGCACTGGAGGAAGAAAAAACCTTCTTCCCAAATTGATCCAGGCGTTTGGATTCCCTATCCGGGGGAGCGGTAGGGAATGCGCTCTTGGAAGTAGAAGCTTGGACAACCAAGCTCTCAGGGGTGGGGTGTTGGGAGAGGAACAGGGGGTCGCCCGGAGTAGGGCGATGGCGTCGGGCTACGTTCCTATCCACAGGAGCCCCTGTGGTGGGCTTGGACCAGGTGCCCAAAAGAACGTCCGAAAGTGCCTCGTTAAACGGCAGCAGTGGCTCCGAGGAGGTAGCCGCCGGCTGAAGCACTTCCGTCAGGTTAGTCCTGACAGCCACTGTAGGCAACTGGAGGTGTAAGGCCTCAGCTGCTCTACGCAACACTGTTGCAAAGTTTGCTCCCTCCTCCGCTGCCACGGAAGGAGGAGACAGCATGCCAGTGTTAGGGGAGGTGTCCAGACCACTGGCATCCCCAAGTTCCTCAGCCCAGTCCTGTTCAAACTCACATTGCTGTGTGAGAGGGTCATCAGACCCCTCCCAGTTCTCTTCGTCCTCCAATTCTGGTTCAAAGTAAGGAGGAGGGACATGTGGGACCCAAGGTCTCATCGGAGCCGGCGTCGATCGACGTCGGTCCGTCGCCGTGTCCGGATCCGGAGAGAATTGGGGCACGACGCCGCCCGGAGCCCCGGACGGCGTCGGAAACGGCACCGGCGAAATAGACGCCGGCGGAGGTGTCGTCAGGTCAACTGGCGTCGATCGGGGTTGTGGCAGCACCGGAGCCGAGGCCGGGGTCAGAGCCGGGACCGAGGCCGGTGTGACAGGCGGCGGCGCCAGTTGACCTGACGACACCTCCGCCGGCGTCTATTTCGCCGGTGCCGTTTCCGACACCGTCCGGGGCTCCGGGCGGCGTCGTGCCCCGGTTCTCTCCGGATCCGGACACGGCGCCGGACCGACGTCGATCGACGCCAGCTCCGATGAGACCTTGGGTCCCACATGTCCCTCCTCCTTACTTTGAACCAGAATTGGAGGACGAAGAGAACTGGGAGGGGTCTGATGACCCTCTCACACAGCAATGTGAGTTTGAACAGGACTGCACTTGCTGAACTCACCTGAGGCCCACTAGGGGCGGAACAGTATTTAAGGTAGTTAAGTGTCTGAAAATGTTTTGATGCCTCGTTCTGCATTTGACCTGTGAACAAGAACTGTGAAGTTTGAAACGCGTAAGGCCTGATTCTTTTATTCAATGCCTATTGCTGGTTTTGTTGTGGTGAATAAAGAGGCAAAATCCTGTTTGTGTGTGCAACCTCGTCGAGGGCAACTTTTTCTTTCAATATATATATATATATATATATATATATATATATATATATATATATATATATATATATATTGCAGCTCAAGGGTCCATCAGTGATTGCAATAAGCACTCAGGAACGGGTGCCGGTCAGTAGTCCGTGGAGATGGTACCACGGAATTATACACAGCTCCTAACCCCACTCGTCGCCAAGTGAAGAGACCGCACTCTGTTAAGGGTGAAAACCTCGGTGTTTAATTTACCGGGTTAAACAAACAGGACGCGTTTCGGCTTCGCGCCTTTTTCCAAACTGTAAACAGAGACGGAGGCACCGCCATACATTTACATACTCATGGAGGTAGTACTTCCGGGGCAAAATAGACAATGAACATAGTTAACGGACTATAAATGTATACTTTGTCGGCCATCTTAGAATGTTATATAATTCACATTCATATATATCACGAAATCCCACCCTGGATGGGCCTGCAAATCAAAGTCCATAACTACATTTGCATAAATTAACAAATCTCAATGCTCACATACCATGATTAGTTTATCAGTGATTTCACACAATTATTACCTATATAAATATATTTTACTCACATACAATAAACAAATAGGGTGCAACAGCACGCGCACAATTGCCAACGCAGTCCCATTTTCACGAGGAGTTCGAGCTCATGAGGCAGACATGGCAGAGAGGCGGCAGGGGCAAACCCCCAGAAAGAAGACAAGACAAACGCGAAGAGGGGGCTTCAACAAGTGCAAATCAAGGAGTAGCCTCCCAAACACGCAGCAAGAGGGGGACAAGGAGATAAACCTAGTGGAGGACCTAACAATCATCAATTTAACTCCACGAAAATTGACTAAGACTGAAGAAATCGTATTGAAGAAAGGACTAACATTTTGCCCGGCTCAGAACTTCGAGTTCACACAAACCAGAATTGACCTGTACCTCTTCACTCGAAAACTGAAACTCTTCAAATTCTTCAAAATGAAAACTGTGCGGAATCTAGGTGAAAACATACCAATTGTGGCAAGAACCGGGGAATTGACAGATGTTTTATCTGGCGAGGATTTGGATATGCTGCAAATACTGTCAAGTCAATCAACTGACCACCCCGGTTATGATGAAGTTGATCAAATAGCTAATGTCGAAAGTTTTGGAATAGTACAAAAAACAGCCAAAACCAACTTTACACCGAAATCGGTGTTCTGTCCTAACACACCATTTGACACTATTGATGTATTTGAAGAAGCAGTGAAGAAGGATTTAGTACAAATGAGGACAACAAAATCCGTTAAATTCAAAGGATCAGAACCTAACTTGTCCATTGAACAGAAACAAGCCCTGGAAAGTATACGAACAGACCCCAATATAATCTGCAAACCCTCAGATAAAGGGGGTAACATTGTGCTCATGACACGAGACTTTTACTGCAGTGAAGCCTTAAAACAATTGTCGGATACTACCTGTTACAGTAAGATCACCAAGGAAGAATATAACAGCAGCAACTGTGACTACCATGAAATGATTGAAAAGTGGCAGAAGAAAGGGATGATTGGTTCCAATGAATTTGAATTTCTAAAAAATCCGCATCCAGTGACACCTACATTTTATCACTTACCCAAGATCCATAAGAACCCTATGAAACCACCAGGTCGTCTCATCATTTCATCCAAAGGCAGTCTGACAGAAGCAATGTCTCAATATTTCGGACTTTTTCTTGATTGATTTTGTAAAAACATTACCTTCTTACATTCGCGACACAGCAGATTTCATACGGATTATCTCAAACATCACATGGGAACCAGACATGTATATGATAGTCCTGGATGTAACTAGTCTGTATACGTGTATAGGACATGAACTTGGCATCAATGCAGTGGAATACTTCCTTAAAGGGAGATCTCTGAAATTCACGGAGCACAATGCTATGCTAATTGATTTTCTAAGGTTTTGCCTGACAAATAACATTTTTTTGTTTCAGAAACAGTATTTTAGACAAATCAAAGGAACAGCAATGGGCACCTGCTTCGCCCCCAGCTACGCGAACTTGTTCGTGGGCTGGTGGGAGAAGCAGGTGGCTTGGTCCGAAGGCATGAACCAATGGGTATCTTCGATTATTGGTTGGTATAGGTACATTGACGACCTTTTTATCTTTTGGAAGGGTTCTAAATCCGAGGCAGAACTGTACATACAAGAACTTAATGTAAATACAGTAAACTTACATTTCAGTGGGCAAATTAGTTGCATAGAGGTCACATTTCTGGATCTGAAGGTTTTTATCAAGGAAGGGCTGATCTGTACTTCACTGTTCCGCAAAGAAACAGCGGGAAATTCCATTCTCGAGGCAAGGAGCAGTCACCCCAGACCCCTGAAAAACAGTATTCCATATGGAGAACTGTTGCGGCTGAAAAGAAACTGTTCAAGAAACAGTGATTTCATATCGGCAGCACATGATGCCATTGAAAGATTTAAGATACGGGGTTACCCAGATCAGCTGCTTCAGAAAAACTTCGATAGAGTTAATAAAATACCCAGACACTGTCTTTAATAGGAAAGCAGCAACGAAGTAACAATGATACTAATCGCTTCAGATTCATTACGACCTTTTCAAGAAGCTCAGAGAGATTACAACATATATTAACACGCAACTCGCATATTCTTAAATCTGACTCTGTCATTGGGCGAGACATATCAGACTACCCTAAAATAACATATAGGCGTTCTCGCTCCTTGAAAGATTCATTGGTACAAAGTCATTTGGACTCTATTTCTTACAATCCCAGATTGAGTAACATCACTGGATTCTTTCCATGCTCCAAGTGTAAAGCGTGTAGAAACAGTACAAAAATCTTAACTTATCAAGTTCCTGGGATGTCCGGTCCCAAGAAGATCACCAAGTTTCTTACATGCAACACACCGTTCTGTGTCTATAGTCTTGTCTGCCCCTGCAATTTACAGTATATAGGCAGCACAATACACCCGACCAAACGAAGGATTTTGGAACATGCAAGGGCTATTGAAAGAAACGACCTAACCTACCCTGTAGCTAGGCATTTTGCCCGTTTCCACGAGAGCAATAGAAACCTATTGAAATTCTACTGTCTCGACCATGTCCCATTACATGAACGTGGTGGGAACAGAGAATTAAAATTACGGAGATTGGAATCCAGATTTATTATTGACCTCCAGACCAGGGCTCCTCTAGGCCTTAACACAGACGAAGAGCTAGCAATACACTTAGGCTAGTGGTCATCTGGTACTGTTTTTATAGCTTGTTGCAATTATTTGTTGAACAAGTTCTCATTACCATTCTTGATTGATACATTATCAATTCTGGTTATGAATTTATAAATTTTTGTATGAATTTTCGTTGTAATTTTGTCATAAATTTTTCCTGGCACTTTGTAAATACTGTATATAGGATAAAAATGTTGATCTTACTCACTGATTGGATAAATATATATACACCAATGAATGAATGGCCATGGGGGCCCTTGCTGTGATTTCTCAGAGTTTAGAATGAGTTATTACCATGATTATCTAAATCTATGATTTTTGCCTAACACATTCCGGGCCAAATGCCCATTCAGGGCTAGATTTTCTTTGTTATTTGTTTATTGTATGTGAGTAAAATATATTTATATAGGTAATAATTGTGTGAAATCACTGATAAACTAATCATGGTATGTGAGCATTGAGATTTGTTAATTTATGCAAATGTAGTTATGGACTTTGATTTGCAGGCCCATCCAGGGCGGGATTTCGTGATATATATGAATGTGAATTATATAACATTCTAAGATGGCCGACAAAGTATACATTTATAGTCCGTTAACTATGTTCATTGTCTATTTTGCCCCAGAAGTACTACCTCCATGAGTATGTAAATGTATGGCGGTGCCTCCGTCTCTGTTTACAGTTTGGAAAAAGGCACGAAGCCGAAACGCGTCGTTTGTTTAACCCGGTAAATTAAACACCGAGGTTTTCACCCTTAACAGAGTGCGGTCTCTTCACTTGGCGACGAGTGGGGTTTGGAGATATATATATATACACCATGCATATATATGATATAATTATAAACCCCCCAAAAAAAAACTAGGCGAAAATATGCAAACCAGAGAGGGGATGCAACCTGCCAGAAATCGGGCCATGACTTCGTGGAGAGACGCTGTGTACTTACACCGCGCCTTCAGGTGTGCAGAGCATCGGGAATTGCGGAGGCCGTAGGCTCTGCAGAGGTAGTGACAAAAATTTCCAGGAAAAGACTCTGGTGGTGGAGAGTAATCAGTAGCGTCCACTGAAGGGGATGCTGGGACATGCAGTTTCAATGACTATCAGGTTTCCTCCAATGGGAGTGAGTTAACACACATTTAAATAGAACTGTGAAGGAGAACCAGTGTTTGGCATTTGAGGAAGGCATTAGCCGAAACGCGTTATGCCATGAGAAATTAAACATACCTGTGCAGTACCGCTGTGTTCCCTGTTGTTTCGTGGGGGAAGCGATTTTGGGCGATATATATATATATATATATATTCACTGAAAAAACCACAGGTTTCAGGGACGTTATAGTTAGTTGGACATTTCACTCGTACAAAACCAGAGAAATTCGGCCGTTATAGTTAGTTCAGCTAACTATAACTCGCGCCCCCGCAATGCACTGCTGATGACGTCACATATTACATCACTCATGACATGGTCAGTGACATCACTGATGACATCTCAAATTACATCACTGATGACATCATCCACGTGATAATCTGATGCATCTTCTCACACCCTAATATAACCTTTGATACACCCACTCTAAATTACAGACTGCCATTCTCAAAACCATTGACACTCCAACACCAATTACTACATACCCACTCACTGATTCTTAGGTCTACCCACACATCCACTCACTCACCCATACAGTCACTCATAATTTCGGTCACTCATCAGAACAGGACTATCATATGCACTCATACACCTATATATAGACACTCACACACCGCCACTCATCCATAGAGTTACTCACACCTAGTCAGTCATGCAAAGAATTAATCACACTCCCATTTACTCACCTATACAGTTATACACACACCACCTCTCTTATTCATACAGATACTAACACATACTTACTCTCTTATACAATCACTCATACAAGCTCACAATCATCCATACAGCCACTCTCACAATCACTTACTGGTCCAATTTTTACAAACCCCAGACAACGAGCGCACCTCCGGCCAGTGTGTGTGTGACCACCAATGTAAGAAGCAGTCCGGATGGGCCGCCCGAAAAAAACACAGGGCTGTAACAAAAAAAAGCACAAAATCCAATCACAAGCCAATAAACAAAATAGCAGCACGCCCTCCAATGTCACAGGAAAGAAAGATGGCGTCGGCCTGTCCAGATGGGCCGTCCTAAAATTGGACAGGGCGGTAACAAAAAAGCCCGATTTCCAATCACGCGCCAGCGTTTAACATAAACGATGACGCAAGCCAATGGAAAAGAGGGGCGGGGCTTCAAGTCCCCTTCTGAAATCGTATCGATTCCAAGAAGCCCTCGCAGAGCGAGCAGCACATGCGCGCTGCAACGCCAGGCGAGACCTAAAAACAAAGAAAGGTGCAGAAAGAAGCAAGAGATATGCAGAAAGAACCAACAGAGGTGCAGAAAGAGGCCTTGTTGCAAAGTCATCCTGTGCCCCCAACTTTTTGCTGACTGGTACTGGTGGTAACGGACTCTGACTAACCAGGCCCGGAGCCAGTGATATGCTAAAAGACACTTAGAATACAGTGAAAACACCTACATACACTAGGGTACACTTTGGGTTGGGGTACCCCTGTGATTGGCATGACCTCCCCTGTAAGGCCCTAGTATATAATAGGGCAGGGGGCACAAAACTACCTCTAAGTCAGAGGTGCAGAAAGATGCTTCTTTAAGTAGTAGTCATGTTTGCTGAGTGGTGGAGAAAGGGTGCTGGGCCTCCGACCAGCGCTCATGAATTCCGCTGCGTAGGACTTACAGGAAGTACCAGGAGGGCTTCTTGGCCCCTAAAGGGCCCCCAGCAGCGAAGGGGACTTTAATCCCCATCCAAGAGTGCGCCAGGGAGCGCGTTTGCACAGTGGTGGGCAAAGGGGGCGTGGCCTGCTATAAGAACTTAGCAATCCTGCTCTGCAGACGCACCTCCTGGCGCGTTCTGGGTTGGGGAATTAAGTCCCCTTGAATCCTGTGGGTCCCTGGGGGCCAACTAGCCCACCAGGTATCTCCAGTAAGTGCCACAGAGCTGCATTGCAGAGAGGTGGTCCGAGGCCACGTCCCTTTTTACACCAGTTTGCAAACGCGGCTCCGGAGTTTTGTCCAGCAGCAGGAGGGCAGACTCGTGTCTGTGGCTGGCAGCATCCATTTTGTGATGCCAGGGTTCTGTGGAGCTGGCACCGGGTGTACCGGTGTTGTCATATTTCTCCCTCTAAGAGGGTGGAATCATACCTCCCACACCAGTTACTGGTGTGGAGGTATGATTCCAAGGTGTTTGACACCAAACATGACATGTTTCCATGCAGCCATTTTAAAGTTAGCATTTACCGCGAGGTTATAATGCACTTAAGTATATATGGTTGGCTGCAAAACAAACAACCCCGGAGAATAGGTTCCGAAGGCTGCAGAGGGACTCTGCTCATGCATGGGCACCCTCACATAAAACCCAGCACCCTGCCTTCAGGATCGATAAGGCCTGCTATAGGGGTGACTGATAGGTTTATATGTGCAGTGATCACGATAGATATAGTGAACCTATATCTAAGTAAGGGGTGCATGCACCACCTTACACAGGCTGCAGTAGCAAACCTGTGGTGTCATTTTAAATGGTCTCTCAGGGGTGGCATAATACATGCTGCAGCCCCTAGGAGGCCTCTGGGGTACCTGTGCCCTGGGTACATAGTATACCATTTACTAGGGACTTATAAGGGTACCCCAGAATCTAATCTGGAGTGTACCTAAAGTACATGCAATCAATTTAGAGGAGAAAGCAGATAGACTGGGGTCCTGATTAGCAGGATCCCAGTCAGCCTAAGTCGAAAACAGTGAAACATCAGCAAAAAGTGGGGGTAACTATAAGAAGCAGATCCTACTCTCCTACAGCTATGACAGGGCGGGAGCACGGGACCTGGCCCACCCAGGGGCTTAAGTACAAGGTTTTTTTTATTTTCTCGGCCGGATTCGTGAACCCAGTGCGAATTCTGCCTTTTTTTTTTTTTTTTTTTTTAAAGAAGCTTTTTTTGACCCCCTGAGCAGGCCTAGGGGGTCAGGGTTATTCTACCCTGCCCCCTTTTCTTGTTTTTCACCTTTTTTTCTACTGATTTCTTGTGACTCGGTTACCAAGTCACAAGATGGCTGCCAACACATTCTGGTTTGGAGTGTTGGTAGCCAATCAGAATTGAGCTCGTACTCAGGAGGGTTCGCGAACCCTCCTCGGTGCTCAGATATCGAAAGTTTTCTTTTTTTAATTTCTCAGGAACTACCGAACGGATTTACACCATTTAAAAAAAGGCCGCTTTCTGAACCAAGACCTACCTTTTTGCCAAATTTGGTGTAATTCCATTCAGCAGTTCGGACTGTAGCCTGTTGCAATTTTTCCTATGGAAATTAACATGGGGAAAACGCGTTTTGGGACCCCCCCTTTTTTCTCGGCCCCCGCTTGACGAACCAACCCGAAACGTTTAAGACAGGAGCTGACCGTAGCGGGCCTTTAGTTTTCAAAATTTCTAAGATTCGTCAACCGGCGCCAAAGATATTGGCAAATCAAAAAACGCTTTTCCTATGGAAAATAGGTCCTAACTATAGCTACCTACTGGCGACCGTCAGTAGGCAATATATATATATATATATATAAATACCATGCATATATATGATATAATTATACAGCCTAAAAAAAGAAACTAGGCTCAAATATGCCAATATTGCATTGTATTTTTTTCATTTAAAATAAAACATATATAGAAACATTTCCATGACACAGAGAAATGTACTCTTAACTTGTTTAAACATAGCCTTTATTTTCAAGTAAAAAGGCAAGGTAATATCAGGCAGATTAGCCAAGAAGGCTGCATATGGAACATTCATAAAAAAACTGGTGCCGTGCCTTTAAGACCTCATGGCTTCCATCATGCCCCATTTAAAATAAAACATATATAGAAACATTTCCATGACACAGAGAAATGTACTCTTAACTTGTTTAAACATAGCCTTTATTTTCAAGTAAAAAGGCAAGGTAATATCAGGCAGATTAGCCAAGAAGGCTGCATATGGAACATTCATAAAAAAACTGGTGCCGTGCCTTTAAGACCTCATGGCTTCCATCATGCCCCACAGGTGACATTTAGGCCAGGTCTTTTTAACGGCGTATTACATTGTATAGTGATCATAAGGAGACAGAGTGCTGTTACAAACATGGTATTCGTCCAGGGAGGAGGGAGGGTTGCTTATGACTTTGATGAGTATACCCCTGAAAGAGAACTAGGACTACAGATAAGTAACTTATCCTTCTCTTCCAGGGAACACTTATCAATAGTCATAAGAACTGAATAGAGTAGCAAGCCCATCCCTAGAATCCCGCGGACAGACACCAGTATAGCGAACACACTCTGAACAATATTTTAACCTAACAAATTCCTCAAGGAAGCTTGCCCAAACTGGGCATACGCCAGAGTATCAGAATCTAGGCAGGAATGGCGGGCAAAGGTGTGTACCGATCGCCATGTAGCCGCCTTACATATCTCTTGTATGGGCACATTTCTGTGAAGGGTCGTAGTGGGAGCTGTTTGTTAGCTAATACAGGACACTATCCATCTAGAGATGGACTGTTTAGAGGAAGGGAAACCAGTGCGCATCGGACCATAGTTTACAAAGAGACGATCCAACTTTCTTATGTTATTAGTTTTATCAAGGTAACATTTTAGAACCCTTTTTAGATCAAGTGAATGTAACGCCCTTTTAGGGGGAGTGGTAGGATTTGGAAAGAATGTGGGTAGAGTAATAGACTGATTGATATGAAAATCAGAGATCACCTTAGGCAGGAAGCTCGGATCTGTTCTCAGGACCACCCTGTTAGCATGAAAAACGAGATAAGGCTCCGTAGAACAAAGGGTCTGAATCTCGTTCACTCTGCGAGCAGAGGTAATTGCCATCAGGAAGGCCGTCTTCCAAGTCAGGTGCTTTGTGAATGGGTTCAAAGGGTGGACTCATTAATTTAGAAAGGACTACATTAAGTTCCCAGAGAGGGGAAGGTGATCTGATTGGTGGGTAGACCTTTTTTAGTCCTTTCATAAAGTCCTTAACAACTGGCATCTGAAAGAAAGAAGCCTGAGTAGGTGACTTTCTATAAGATGTAATTGCTGCCAGGTGTACTTTAGTAGAAGTAAACTGTAAGCCTGATTTAGCTAAATACTAAAGGTATGAGAGAATAACCTGTTCTTGACCAAGAATGGGATTATGTCCGTTGGCTGTACATCACAGATAGAAGCGCTTCCATTTGAAAGCATATGATTTCCTCGTAGAAGGCCTTCTCGCTTCCTTCAAAATCTGCATACCGTCCAGTGAGAGGCCTAGATGACCATATTGGAGGAACTCAGGCGTCATGCTGTCAATCTCAGTGATAGAAGGCTGGGATGAAAACCCTTCCCTCCAAACTTGGTTAACAGATCCGGATGGCATGGTAGCCGCCTGTGTGGTATCTTGGAAAAATGCAGAAGGTCCGGATAGCACCACTGGCGAGGCCACTCTGGCGCGATCAAGATCATCTCGATCCTGGATCTGTAGAGCTTGTTGCTCACCAGTGGTATGAGACGAATTGGTGGAATAGCGTAGAGTAATTACTCTGACCAATCGATCAAAAGTGCATTCCCTCTGGAGCCTGGTTGAGGGTACCGGAATGCGAAGCCGCAGCATTTTGCGTTTGCCGCATCTGCAAACAGATCGATGTCTGGGTAACCCCATTTTTGGAAAATGTTGGTGCTACCTCGCCTTTTAGCACCCAGTCGTGCGCTTCAATGAAGTTGCGACTTAGAGCGTCTGCATGCACGTTGAGAGTACCCGGGAGGTGGATTGCTGATATGGACAGGTTCCTCGCCAGTAGCCACCTCTAAATCGTTAAAGCCTCCACAGATAGAGGATCTGGATCTGGTCCCTCCTTGCTTGTTCAGGTAGAACATAGTTGTGGTATTGTCTGTCTGAACCAACAGGGAACGTGTCTTTATGGAGGGAAAGAACGCTTTGAGCACCAGATGTTCCACTCTTAGCTCCAACATATTGATGTGGTAGGTTTTCTCCTTCTTCGACCACATCCCTTGGATCTGAAGAGGTCCCAAGTGAGCTCCGAAGCCTTGGAGGGACGCGTCTGTGACGAGTGTTTGTTTGGGGAGTTCCTGGTGGAACGGGACTCCTTTCAACAAATGATGACTCTGCATCCACCATCTTAGGGAGACTTTGACTGCGTGGGGAAGAGTTAGTGTCCTCCCAGCGGTTGGAAACTTGAGACCACTGATACTCTAATGCCTGCTGCAACGGTCTGATCTGTAGTCTGGCATTGGGGACAATGAATATGCAAGACGCCATCGAGCCCAGCAGAGATGACACCTGTCTGGCCGTGGGATGAAGCGTGCAGAGGAGATTGCGACATTTGTTGAGAATTGAGGCTAGCCTCTCCTCCAAAGGACACGCGCTTGCGGGGTCTAGAGTCGCGCCCAAGTAGTGGATTCTCTGAGTTGGATTGAGAATAGACTTCTTGCAGTTGACGCACAGACCCAACAGGTTAAGAACTTCAATGCAGTATTGCAGGTGTTCTTGTAGAAGACTGGGAGAAGCACTCTTGAGCAACCAGTCGTCTAGATATGGACAGACGAAAATCTTCTGCTTTTGCACGAAAGCCGCTACAACCACCATGCATTTTGAAAACGTGCTGGGGGCTGATTAAAGTTCGAAAGGGAGGACTTTGTATTGGAAGTGCTCTGACTCTACCTTGATTCGCAGAAGTTCCGGTGTTTTCAGGAAATCGGGATGTGAAAATAAGCGTCCTGAAGGTCTATGGAGCACATCCAGTCTCCTTGATGGATCTGTGGAACAATTTGGTGTAGTGCCAACATACTGAATCTTTCCTTGAAAACAAATTTGTTTAAAAGTCTGAGATCTAGTATAGGCCTGTACTCCTTGGTTGGACCTTTCTTTGGAACCAAGAAGTAACGGGAATAAATCCCCTGTTGATGTTGTAGCCAGGGACCTTTTTCAATGGCGTGTTTTTGTAACAAGATGGTGACCTCCACTTGAAGTAGCATTAGCTGATGTACTGAAGATCTTCGAGGAGGTATAGCAGGTGGCGGGGATTTGAATCTGATTGAGCACCCATTCCGCACAATATTGAGCATCCAATTGTCCTTTATGATCTTGTGCCACTCGTCCAAATTAAACATTATACTTCCCCCCCACCGGACTCCCACGGGGCCAGTTCTTGCTGCACAGAGCGATCACGGGGGTGATGCAACAGCACTGGCACAACAGAACCGCCACCACACGCGAATACATTGGGATAGCCAGGGGGGTTATAAAGGCAGTCACATGTCTCTACAGGGCCATAGGGAGAGACTCTGCTAAGCCGCACCATGAGATAAGGAACCACTGGACGGAGGATCTAGGATGCCCACTAGAGGACAAGGACTGGTAAAACGTACTGCAAAGGGCACCAAAAGTGTCCAGAAACACACGATTCAGGCTGATAAGCTTTTACACATTACACCGAGCATACATTACCCCGGAACGAATAAAACAATACTTTCAAAGGGAAGACGCAGAATGTCCTAGATGCAAGGAAGTGGGAGCAAATTTCATCTATATGATGTGGAGCTGCCGGGCACTGGAGCATTACTGGCAGGAGGTGACGATGGAAACGGCCCGAATCACTGATAGAATAGTACCATGTACACCATCACACTGCTTGCTCAACATGTTCCCACATACAGCCAAGACCAAAGTCACTGCCAGGTTTCAGGACCTGGCCTTTTTCCTAGCCAAGCGGGAAATCACCAGTAGGTGGAAAGCACCAAATGGCCCTAGTATCACTAGGTGGAAACGAGAGCTAGAGAAGTGGGCGGGCTGCGAGAGTAGAGTTTTGATGAGGAACGCGAGACAAGGCTTAGGCAGAATAGAGAGGGCCCAGGCATGGGAGGCTCTGGTGAAAGAGATGAAGATCAATGACCTGGAATCTGGCAATGCCACCCCAACGGCGATCTCTAGACAGGGGAGCCCCCAGAGACAGGACCTAGGAACCGACCCAGAGCTGGAACCCAGGGAGACTAGCCCATAAGCTTAGCAAGGTGAACTGAGCAAGATGCGATAAAGGGATGCAAACACGAAGGCTACACAGTCAACCAATGAATAGCAAGAGAAAGCGCCACATAATGGAAGAAAAGTCTCTTAATGGCCTGCAGTGCGGGAGAGGGAGGGAGTTTGAACATGTATAACCAAATGTGAGGATACCAGAAATACAGATGGGCACTTAGGAACGAAGAATGTATTAGAAAAGATAGCTAGATAATGGAATGCCCTGTAATATACTGAGATGTAAGCTTAAAAACGTGCATTATACAAAAGTAAATAAAAAATGTTTACAAAAAAAATACTTCCCCCCCCCACCGGAGTGGGTAACAGAGCTGGGGGAAGCAAGCTCTCACTGTTTCGGCTGCTTTTAGGCAGAGGGGGTTGTAGTCTGGAGGCCCCTTGTCCTCGTCCAGATCGGCGCTGGTGATAGTGTGATCTGGCATGATGTTGTTGCAATGACCAGTGAGGGGTTTGAACCCTCTGTTGGTATTGGCGGCGGCCATAAGGACGGTATCTGCGTCTGAAATCCTTACGTTTCTCCAGACCGACTGCCTTCAGGGTGTCAAGTTCAGACTTCCTTCTGGACATCTCATCGTCTGCATGAGAGTCAAAAAGTGAAGTTCCATTAAAAGGCAGATCTAGAATCCTGTGTTGGGCCTCAGGTTTTAGGCCCGTGAGTCTCAGCCAGGAGGAGCGTCTAGCGCAGATGCCGTGTGAATAGCCATGAGCCGCCATATCTGATGCATCGGCTGCGGCGCTTATGATCTGGTTCGCTACAAGCCCTCCTTTGTGTAGGATCTCTTGAAAATCCGGCCGGTCTTCTTGTGGTAGCTGGTCAATGAACCGTGAGAGTGAGTCCCATAGTGAACGGTAATATCGTCCCAAGAGTGCACATGCGCTAGCAACCTTCATATAAAAGGCCGAGGTGCTACACATCCTTTTCCCGATAGAGTCCATAAATTTGCTGTCTTTATCAGGAGGGACTGCAGAGGAGGACACCCCTGTGTGCATTTTTCTTGCTGCTGACACTATGACAGAGTCTGGTGGAGGGTCGGACCTTAGGAACAGTGGATCCTGTTCTGGAGCTCTGTACTTTTGATTAGGCGCTGTGGCTCTGCTCCTTTTAATGCAGGAGTGAGGAAGGTATGAAGCGCTGGTTCTAGTAGCCCCGAAACCAAAGGAAGAAGAGGCCTTGTGGACGACCTGTGATGGAGGGTTTCGAAGATAACAGATGCCAATGGGGTCGTGGATGGCATCTAGATGTTGAGTTTCGCAGCCCCTCTACAAAGGACCTCATTGAAAGTCATGATGTCGTCTACTGGAGACACTCTGGTGGGAGGAGTGGTCGACAAGGAAGGAGAATAGTCTTCCACTGATGATCTGGAAGTGTTGGTAGACCATGATGGAGACCTGCGTCTACGCTCCCGAGGCCTTGAGGAATGGGATTGTCTAGACTGGGAGCGCTTAAGATGCGACCGTGATCGACGTCTCCTTGTAACTGGAGATTGTTGTCATGGAGACCTTGCGGCTGGTGTCAGTGAACGCACCTCTATAACTGGTGTTTGTGAGGGGGAATATATCTGAGAGTAGTCAGACCCTGGACTATGTCTAGGCACTCTCCATTCCTTCACACTCTTCAGCCACCTTGGGGATAGGTTGATCGGAGGTGTATGCTCTCGAGTCGGGGAACCCTTTGGCGTAATTTGTACAATTCTCAGGCCCGGAGAGGATGATACTCTCGACGTCGGTATAGGTGAACTAGTCAATCTCTGCCTCTTTGCTGGCAGAGACATGTGAGAGGACAGAGGTCTCGACGTCGACCTTCTCGGAGACGATCGAACTCACGTGATGGTGAAGCCGAGCATCTTTGACCATGACTTGCCGTCAGCGGAGTCTTTGACGTCGGTGGCATCTTTGACCTCTGAGGTGTCCTCGACGTCGGTAGTGACTTCGACATCGGTAGAGGGGACCTCTACAGCGATCGCCCATGTCAGCATTGGAGGTGTGACTTCGACGTCGAGTGTTTGTGTTCCACCGTCAGAGGTGAAGCGGACCTAGACCGTCAACGAGGGATAGTCGACGTTGGCCGGTGAATAGCTGACGCTTGTCTAGACTTACTTAGCTTAAACCTGCCAGGTGTTGGCCGCTTCAACAGCGATCGATCTTTCGGCGTCGACTGCGCTAACGGTCTTCCTGTCGACAACTTGGAAGCTGATGGTGAGCATAAGGGTATCTTCAACGCCGATCTTTCTCTGTCAACGGCGAACCCGACCAATGTCTTCTTTTTCCCCCCTTTTTCTTATGCTCAGACCCTACTTGAGAGGAGGGCTCTTTAGAAGGTTGTCTTTCCAGGCCACTTGTAGATCCTTTTCCTCTCTCCTGCATAGCATGCAGTTTGATCCTTTACCTGTCGCAAAGGGTCCTTCTGGAGAACTGCTGGCAGTAGTAGCACCTGTCAGGTCTGTGTGAGGATGGTAAGCACACAATACAGACCGAGTGTCACCTGTGGGACATGTTGGGAGCCTGGAGGTCCTCGAGGTCTTAAAGGCACGGCGCCAGTTTTTTGATGAATGTTCCAAATGCAGACTTCGGGGCTAATCTGCCTGATATTACCTTGCCTTTTTACTTGAAAATAAAGGACTATGTTCAAACAAGTTAAGGGTACATTTCTGTATGTCACGGAAATGTTTCTATATATGTTTTATTTTAAATGAAAATATACAATGGAATTTTGGCATATTTGAGCCTAGTTTGGCTTTTTAGGCTGCATAATTATACCATATATATGCATAAAATATATATATATATGCTCTGGGGTCCCCGCACGTGGGCGGGACTATTCAGTGCTTATGACTATTGATGAGTATCCCCTGGAAGAGAACTGGGTGAGTAAGTGGATGAGTGAGTATCTAGGCGTATGAGTAGCTGTATGGGTGAGTGGCTGTATGAGCGAGTGTGACAGGTTGTACGGGAGTGTATCTGCTTGTCTCAGTGACTGTATAGGTGATCGAGTACATGTATTGGTATATGTATGAGTAAGTGGGTGTGTGAGTAATTGTATTGGTGAGTGGCTGAATGGAGGAGTGAGTAGGTGTGTGAGTGGCTGTATGGGTGTGAGTGGGTGTGTAAATGTCTGTGTATGTGAGTGCCTGTACGTACAAGTTAGTGATTTAATTAGTGGCTGTATAGGTGAATTGATGTGTGAGTGGTTGTATGGATCAGTGAGTAGGTGTGTGAGTGTTTGTATGGGTCTGTAAATGGGTGTGTGGGAGTGGGTGTATGAGATGTTGAATGGGGTGTGGGTGTTATATCATTTGAGATGTCATCAGTGATGTCATTTGAGATATCACCAGTAATGTCATCATGATGTCACTGGCCATGTCATGAGTGACGTAATATGTGAAGTCATAAGCAGTGCAATGCGGGGGCGTCAGTTATAGTAAGCTCAGCTAACTATAACTGCTGAATTTCTCTGAAAATATGAAATGTCAGCCTAACTATAATGTCCCTATAACCTTTGTTTTTTTCAGTGAATTTCTAAATTTTTTTACATTTTATTTCCCAACTATAACGTCACAGTAACCTTTGGGTTTCTCAGTGAATTTCTACGGTTTTTAATTTTCTCAGAGTAACATTTTATTTGTGTACAAATTTTTTACAATATTTTGTGAATATTTTTATTTTGTTTTTATGTACTATTTCAGTAGTAGTTGTTTAAAGAATCCTTCAATATTTCTAAAGCAGTTTTTTTAACAACTGTTTTTTCTAAATCCGGATATTGTTTGACTTAATTATAAAAATATATAAAATTATTTATAGTTTTTTTCTTATAAAAGTTTGTGTCCAATTTATTATGTATACTTTTTTAAATTCAAAGATTTTTTAAATATTTTATAATCCATTTCTAAAAGGTTTTGGAAATAAAAACTATTGGTAATTTTATTTTGTTAATGAAAATATGTTAATGTATTTAAAAAAAATGTTAAGTTCTGCTGTACTTCAGTCATCCTGGTGAGACACACTAGTCAGTCAAAAAATTCTATCGTTTTGTACTCTGATGATGTGATCGCAATGGAACAGCAGTGCCAAAACCGCTGATTCGTCAAAACATTATAACATTTTATTATTTTTATATACAACACTATTTCAAATTTTGTAGTAGGGTACACATATTATAGGTGCACGATGTACGACAATATATTTATTTTTAAATATAACTCGCTCGAATTGCTATTTTACGGTACCTTAAATCTACTGATCGGCACCGCAGATTCACTCAGCAAACCCCACCTAAAACCTCAAACTTTATTAAGAAACAGAGGAAGGAGGACATAACTTGGGAGAGTCAGCTATTTTCAGTGCTGTAACAATCAACAACTATTTACAATGGCTGCAGCATCAACACCTGCTCCTGCTGAAGATCCTGTTCTGCTGGAGAATGAGGAGGATGAAGAAGAGGTCGCACCATGGAGGAAGGAAAGTGACGCCTGGCGATGCTTCAGTATACCATCAGGCCAAAAGAAAGTTTCAGCTAAAATTGTCAAATGCAACATCTGTGGCAAAGAACTTTTTGCCGAACGGCCAAAAAGTACAGTCATTGCACCTCTTCGATGTGGAAGCATATCAGGGCAATCCACAAGAAAAAGTACCAGAGGATGCTGCATGAGAAGGAAGCAGCTTCCCATTCTTTTTTTTTTTTTTTATATCTGCGAATGCTGTGGCACCATCCACCTCAGCAACCATAACAGTAGCTGGGCGCACATGACCACACATTGCTTACGGTGTCATATGCCTGTTGGACTAAACACAACATCTGTTGCAGAGTATTTACAAGTTCTTAATAATCATCCTTGCTAACTTTTTTCTTATTTCCATCAACATTTGATGCCTGTATTTCTGACGTTTGTAGGAGGCTGGCATAGTATATGGTGCTCACTTATGTAAGTGTAGCACCCGGCACTAATCCAGACAACTCTTATGGTGATTTCAGTGGTTTTAGACAACCTCTCCAAGTGGTAGCCGTGGAAAGTAGCTTTCAGGCTTAGTCCAGAAGGAGTGTAAAGCGGCTTGTTTTACCAGTACTTGATCTTATGGTGTAGGTTAAGTGAAAAACAGTGTAGTCATAAAAATATGTATTTATTATAAACACTCACTAACACATCGCAATATCTCCTACCTGGAGATATAATCACAATACACACAATACTTCAACAATAGAACAGGTAAGTAGCACAAATAAACAGTGGTCTCCAGGGGGAGACCAAACCATATACTAAGAAAGTGGAATGCGAACTGCAACCTAAGTAAAGACTGGACCCAAAAGACGTAGAAGAGCTAGAGACCCAAGGAACCATATACTAAGAAAGTGGAATGCGAACCGCGCCCTAAGTCAAGACTGGACCCAGAAGATGTAGAAGAGATGGGGACCCAAGGAACCACCCAAGGTAAGTACCCAGGAACCCAACGGAGGCCGTGTGCAGAGTGGGAACACGACCGCGTGCTCAATACAAGTGAATGGGTATGTCGTGGTTGCAGTTTTTAAGAAGAGCCATTCCCAGAGGACCCTGAGGAAACCCCGTGGAAGATGGAAGGTTGGAGAGTCACCCCACCCGTGGATAACCCTGGAACCAGAATACCTACACCAGGGAAGCTGGGTTCATAGGTGCGTAGTGACATAGGAAACCGCCGTAGACCACAATTGAAGACTTCAGTGAAGATCCCGCTGTCGAAGAAGGTGAAAGAGTCTGGTGGAACTCAAGGGAGAATTCAGGATGAGAAGTACCTGCAAGCAGAGGGGACAGAGTCTATGCCACTCAGGAGTGACCAGAAGGCACGGAAGATGAATGCCCACTGATGTCGGAAGATGCAGGAGAGTTGACGGTGACCTTGGGCGCTGTAGCTGTGTGGACCAGGCGATGCTGTGGAACACCAGGAGCCGCTCACGAGCTGTACCACGTCTGATGTCAAGAGCCAGGGGGTTGGTGATCGCCGGGGGCCAACCAAGCCTTGGCAATGGCAACAAACGTAGTAGACGAAAAAGGTGTAATGTCCGGACCAGCAAGGTTCAAGGGACTCACCACGACCAGGTAAGTCAGAGCACGCCCGAGCAAACAAGGGAGCCCACTGGAGCCAAAGAAGACCCTCAAGAAGACCCACAGGCACAGGAGTCGCAAGAGGACCTCGAGCAGCTCACAGATGTTGAAGGCCCACGTTACAGAGGATGCGTTGAGGACAATGATCTTGGTAGCAGGAGATGCTTGAGGCTGGAGCCCAAGTTAACAAGAGTTAACAAGCCTTGGCAATGGCAGTCGACACGGTACAAGGGGTACTGCTATAGAGGTTCTGACGAGGGATACTGGCTTCAAACTTACTGTGAAGACAGTGCAGGCCTCGAGGGAGTTGTAGAACCACCACCTGTGTTGCTGAACCTTTCGCAGTCCATGGGAGCTCAGGAACAGAAGACTGGTCAGCTTTGTTGCGATGCCTGCAGATGCAGTGGAGTCACTACTTCACTCCAATGGAGATTGCTTCGGGTGTCTTCGATGTCCACAGGCCTGGAGAAGAACCTGTATGGAGCACAGGCACAGACGATGCAGAAGACTGGCAGGACGAGACCAGGAGCAGCAGGAGCCTTCCCAGTTGCAGTCTTGGTTCCCAAAGCGAAGTCCAACGAAGTCCAAAGTGCCCAGACGGTTGAAGATGAAGTGGTTTCGGATCTGAATCTTGTCCCACGACGAATCTAAGGAATCACCCACAGGTAAGTTCTAAAGTACCCTAAGGAAAGGGTTGGGGCGATTCAGGGGTCCCTGCCACAGGAGGGCTGGACAGTGGGGAGGATACTCCCCTGTCCTTTGTCCAGTTTCATGCCAGAGCTGGAACTGGTTCCAACTGGAGTATGCAAGGAGGGCACCAAATGTGCCCTTCAAAGCAGTCTAGTGGTGCTGGCAAGCGCCCCCACCCTGGCCTAATACACTAAATCCTGTCTGGGAGGTGGTCACATCTCCCTGTGACAGGAAACCTATTGTCCTGCCGTCCCCTGCTCGAGCTTAGCTGCAGGAGGGCAGAATCGTGTCTCTGGTCGGCAGCAGCCATAGTTTGCTGTCTGGGTCTAAAAGACTGGTACCGGGAGCACTGAGGGCCTCCTGGAAGAGCTTTACAGTGCATGGAATCATACCTTCAACACCATTTATGGTGTTGGGGTATGATTCCAACAGGTTTGATACCAAACATGCCAGGGTTCGTTACAGCCAGTTTAGAGTTAGCCATCGAGTGACACATGGCCACTATTTATCGTAATGGATGATGCACTTACAACCCGGGCGAATGGACTCAGAGGATTTTAGGGGTGTCCTGCTCATGCAGGGGCACTCTCACACTTATAACCAAGCACCCTGCCTTCAGGATTGAAAGGCCTGCCTTAGGGGTGACTTATAGGTTTTAAGTGTAGTGACCACAGATATAAGAAAACCTATATCTGTCGTAAGTATTGCTAGCACCAGCATACACAGGCTGCAATGGCAGGCCTGGAGTCACAATCTGAGTGACCTCCCATGGGTGGCAGAATACATGCTTCAGCCCATGGAGGACCCCTGGGCGACCTATGCACTGGGTACCTTAGGACTTACAAGGGTACACCAGTAGTCAATCGGGGGGGGGGGTACCCAAGTACTCACCATGGTCCAATTTTGGAAAGAAGCACATAGACTGGGGTCCTGATTAGCAGGATCCAGTCAGAAAAACATAATGACACCAGCAAAAAAATGAAAGCAGATCCTACTTTCCTACAATGTTGATATCATGTCCATTGACATGGAAATGATTTTGGAATAGTTCAGTACCAAGTTTTATTTTTGGGTACATTAATCCTTTAAAAAAAACATTTTTTTAAATTAATACCGTTTTAAAAATAAGGTTCTTTTTAGAATCTAACCAAATAATCAAAAATTATTTCTTTGTCTCATTTATTCATTGGAAATATGGTGTATTAGTGTGTGTGTGTGTGTGTGCGTGTTAATATATGTATCAGTTAGTGTTGAGGTGTGTTTCTGTGTGTATGAGTAAGTGTCTCAGTAACTCTGAGTACATTATGAGTCACTAAAATATACACGGTCACTCCCTTTAACACACCAATACACTCAGTGAGTTACTGAGAAACTCAGGCTGTGTAGAAGTAAGTGTGTAAGTGTATGTATTAGTTAGTCCTAGAATGTGTCAGGGTGTGCATCAGTAACTATTTGAATGTATTAGTGAATGGACTTGTGTGTCCAAGGGCGAGTCAGTGTATGTATCAGTTAGTCCCAGGGTGTCTCAGTGTGTATATGAGTGAGTCGGTGATTTTGTCACAGAAGGCATTGGTGTCTTAGTGTATGTATTAGTGAGAGCTAGGGTGTGTCAGAGTGTGTAGGACTGAGTGAGTGAGTGAGTATGTCAGTTAATATATCAGTGTGCCCATGGTATGCGAGTGTATGGATTAGTAAGTTGTACAGTGTTTGGCTGTAAAGGACTGTCAGTTAATGCTTTGGTGTGTTCATAGGTGTGCCAGTGTATATATTAGTGAGAGCTAGGGTGTGTCGGAGTCTGTATGACTGAGTCAGTGAGTACTGGACGCTGTTTTCTTTGTTGGGGCTCCTGTCTGGCAGTTTTTTGGGGCATTCACCATCTTGCCTGCATCACCCTGGTGGGACCTTAGTCCCAGGGTGCACCACTCGTTTGTCGCCCACATCACTACAAGGCCGCTGCTCACCCTGGTGGGACTTCAAGTCCCAGGGTGCAACTGGACTCCTTCCCGCTGCCACCAACGAGGGGGAAAGCGATACAAAAGGGGATGATGGACGGAACGTTTGAGCCAATCAAACACTCACCCCCAGTCAACTGATCTGGGTTTAATCCATCATCATTCCAACGAGGGGGAGGCGCCAACATCGCGCATAAAGCGCTGCCTCATCCCCCGCGGTGCGAGACGCTGTTTTCTTTGTTGGGGCTCCTGTCTGGACATTTTTTAGGGCATTCACCATCTTGCCTGCATCACCCTGGTGGGACTTCAAGTCCCAGGGTGCAACATCGCGCATAAAGCACTGCCTCATCATCTGCGGCGCAGGATGCGCAGGACGCGCGCGCGGGTCGCGCACGGGCAAAGCCCGGGCTAAGGGCGGGCCCGTCCTTGCCCATCATTGCCAGGAAGAGGCAGGGCAGGGCCACCTCCCTTGGCTTTGGTGCCTCGACTACCCTCTGCCTTACGTAAGACTTTCAACTGCTCCCTCTACAATATTAATATCAAAGGAAAGTCTATTGTACTCTTCTGCAATCAAGTATCGGGAGTACATTTGAACATTGTCATTTATTTTGCAGAGGCGAGGTCCTCAAACGGACATAAAGACTTGTTACCCAGACATTACCTTTGCGGGGTGAACTGTGTACCGTGGATTACTAGGTTGGGAGCCTAATTGGCGATTTATTGGTGATAATTAATACATCCAGGGCTCAGTCAAGGCCTCCCTCTTTATTCCTTTTCTCTTCCTTTCCGTGCCCTATTGTTAATTGTTCTTTCCTCACTCTGCGGAGCTCTGTATTCGCTAAGTATCAGCAATAAGGAAAAGGGAGACATTTTAAGGGTACCTTGCGTGGGCATAGTTCTGGGAAAGGGACGCTCCCCCTAGCCCCAAAACTACTAAAATTTGTTGTTACAATGGGCAAGCGGAAGGCCCCCGAGGGGCTAGCTAAAGGCAAATCTTCAAAAATAAGAAAGAGCACAGCCGAAAACTGCTCTATTGATTAAATAGATAACCTGATTGAAGAGGTGGAATCAATGCTAATTAATAAATGCAAATCAATTAACAAGAGCAAAGCAAAAATCACCGCCTTTTATACTAAATGTCCCCCAGGCTCAAAAGTAATAATCGAGCCCCCGCTTCATACACCAGATATCCTTTCCCTCCAACATACACCCCACAACCAAAGCGAACACGATGCCCGTCAGGAGTTGAAGATTCGTGCATCAGTTGTGCCAAATAGAGCAGAGAGAGGTAGAGAGTCCCTGACACCTGTTGTTCCTTCAAATAGGTATTCCCCTCTAGCTTCAGCACCAGTGCCAGACATTGACTCTATTGATTTATCGACTCCGTTACCTAACATAAACACGCAGACACAACAGCATGGTCATATACAAGGAAAACCTAGCGAAGCATATGTCCCACTAAAAGTGCCAGCAATACAGGTCAATAGTTCACAAATCAATGGAAGCACACAATTGATAGTTGATCTTGTCCAGAAATTAGGCGCACTAATGAAAGAGGTCGCCAACTAAAAGGTAATAATAGGTAACCTAACCAGTTATAATGGTACAGTTAGGGAAGTTTCTCTAGACGAACCCTGTGTAAGTCACAAGAGGAGCCAGACTGACTCCCGAGCTCCTGCAATTAACAAATCGAGATTACAAGATTCAAAAATAGGAGATAAAAAACTGGAGGAGCTAAGAACTGATAAACAACCAGAGGGCTCAAAATCAGACCTATTTTTTTTTGTTTAAATTTGTTTTATTGAGTTTTTTTGAAATTTTAGAAACACAAAACATAACAAAATAGACCGTATACATATCATGTGTTTCCCATCAGAAAAAACAATGCAATTTATGCCAATATATACATATTATTATTAATAAGTTACTAACATTAAGTGTAATAACATGACGCTCTGTCCCGGGGACATAGAATGAAGGTATGCAAGTGAGCAAAAAGAAAAGAAAAAAAAAGACGGGAAGGGGGGAAACGATGTAAAACGAGTAGAAAAACTTCCCTCTGGTACCCATAGACATACAATTACGCTAATTAGCAACACGTCTCGTCTGCTATAACCATGCTTGTGAAAAATATGTACCTGCTCAGCCAAGGAAGTTACTAGTCTAGTGGCACATCGTTGTGTGATGGCAATCACCCATGCCTGCGTGACTACTGTATAATATTTTAGTGTCAGAGAGGATCAAGAGCCTTGCGTATTGCACTTATGTCCTATGGGAGCTAAGTGGGTGTCCATCATGGTGCTACTTGTATATCATCACCCGTTGCCGCATCAACTGTCACGTCAGGGTCCTGATTTGCCAAGCGAAAATCCGACAATATTGCGTCCCATGCTGATGCCAATGGTTGCTTACGCAACCCAAGCGCGTCTTCTCGGTGCAGTGCAACACTCTCCGCCTGTGCCCAGCACAGGAGGGAGTGACACCAGGCCTTAGCCACCGGGGGGTCGGGGGACTTCCAACGGCGCGTGAGCAAGCGCTTTCCCACTACCAGTCCTAGATCTATATATCTGGACGTAACCTTATGTCTCCTAGACCTGTGGTAAAGTCCTAAGATGCACACTTCCCACGTCCAGTCCAGTATCCGTTCCGTGCATAGCGCTAGCTTCCTGGTAACTTCACCCCAATACGGCTGTATAGCCGTGCAGGACCACAACACATGCAAGAGGTCCACTCCCACTTCGTTACATCTGGCACACTTGGTGTCTGTACGATTAAAATATTTGTTTATTTTTGCCGGCGTAAGGTACGCCCTGTGCAATATATAATATTGAATGAGTCTAAATCGCATATTGCGAGGAATGCGCGTGGGGCACTCAAGCATGCTACACCATTCACGATCTGTGGCGGGTCTTCGAAGGTCTGCCTCCCAATGAGCGCGCAAAGAGAGCAGCTGCGGCGCTGTGTGTGCTCCGAGTGACTCCACAAACCACTTAGTGAGGTGACGACCCATTCCCAACTCGTGTAAATATTGTATTGTGAGATGCGTGGCAGGTTCCTGTGCCACATTTCCCCAGTGTGTGCTCAGAGTGCGAGTCATGGCAGCATGAAGGAGGAACTGACCCTGCGGGAGGCCATAGCTCTCCGCTAAGTCTTCGAAGGGGACAAGCTGCCCGTCATTATATAAGTCGCCAACCGTTATTACGTACGCCTCTTCCCATGATGTGAGTTCCGCACTGGATATCGCCCGATGTCACCTGGGGGTGCCTAACAGGGGCAGAGATGGTGCATAAGGTATAAGCCGGTGCGTGAGGCGAAAGCAACGGCGATAGCACTGATAAGCCACCTTTACCACTAGTTGCGTAGGTGAGCCGCCCTTCCTATTAGGGTGGAAAAGCGCCATTATCTGAGATTGGGTGCTTCCAGGTGTCTGTGTCGCCGTGTCTCCGAGGTATCGCGCACTGAGCCAGCATGCCACCCATTGGAGCTGTGCCGCCAAATAGTAATGTTCCATATTAGGCAATGACAGGCCCCCCTGAGTGGTCGCCGGGTACATTTTGGTCAGTGCTACCCTGCTGCACGAACTATGCCAGATAAACTGACGTATGTCCGATTCAAAGTCCCTGAATAGAGGCGGCCGGAGATATAGAGGTAAGTTTGTGAAGTAATATGGCAACCGCGGTAAAACCACCATTTTTATTAACGCTATTCTGCCCATGACTGCCAGCGGGAGTGTTTTCCAAAAGGTCATTTGTGCCCATACCGCCGTGATGGCACGCAACAGATTACCCTCAAGAAGATCTTGGTGTTCACGATCCAAGGTATCGGAACGCCGCCGTTTGCCAGTGCACTGGCCTACCGCCAATAAGTAAGTGTGGGTCCGGGACAGAATCCGCAAAAGAATATAGACAGGACTTGTCCCAGTTCACCTTCAGCCCGGATACTAAAGCAAATCGATCTAGGGTATGCTCGATCGACTCGCAAGACTGCCCAACATCCCGAAGCTAGATAAGTAAATCAACAGCATATAACGATACCGCATGTACATCATCTCCTAAAGGGATCCCCCATTCGACCTGCGTGCTACGAAGTGCTTCCGCAAATGGCTCGACCGCCAGTGCGAACAGCAAAGGAGATAGTGGACACCCTTGCCGTGTGCCCCGCCTAATGGGAATTCGCTGTGAGACATGGTGACCCGTCCTAACTTTGGCCGTTGGGTTCGTATATAACAGCTTGACGAGACTCAGAAACCCCTCACCGAGGTCGTACCTCTGCAACACCGCAAATAAAAATCCCCACTTTAGAGTGTCAAAGGCCTTCTCCAGATCTAAAACGAGGCACCCAGCATGTGGCCAGTTGACCCTTGAGTAATGCGATACTCTAAAAAAACGACGTAGGTTCAACGATGTACTGCGTGCCGGCACAAACCCATTCTGATCTGCGTGAACTAACTGCGGCACCAACGGGGCCAGTCTGTTCACCAGTAGTTTCGCCAATACCTTATAATCGGCATTAAGAAGCGCTAGCGGCCGGTAGGACCCGATCAGTTCCGTATCTCTGTGCGGCTTGGGAAGGGACACCAGCAAGGAATCGCATAGTGTATCCGGTAAGCTGCCAGTTTCCTGTGCATTTAGATATATTGCAAGGAGTCGTGGTGCCAGGGTCTGCTGGTATGCCTTATAATATTCAGCCGGATAGCCATCCGGTCCAGGCGCTTTGCCGGTAGCAAGTGAGGAAATGGAAGCGTGCACTTCCAATAATGTGAGCGGCTCATTCAATTCAGCACGTTGTTCAGCCGTGATGTGGCACAAGTGGAGGGGTGCAAGATATAACTCCATGTCTATAGGTGTTGCATTGTGCGTAGATTGGTAGACCCTAGTGTAATGTGCGGTAAACTCGTTGTGTATGTCTCGCTGTGTGGTGAGTAGCGGTCCAGCCACAGATCGCAGTCGCAAGATTGCTGTGTGGGCATGTTCTTGTCGGATCAGGCGTGCCAGCAGTCTACCTGCCCTGTCCGCCGACGAGTGGGTGCGCGCAGCATGAGAAATAATTTAAGCAGCGCAATCGCTCTAGTACCGCAATGTACCGCTGACGACATTCATCTATCTCTGGCTGGACAGTAGCGCCCTGCGCTAGGTTTGCCTCGAGGCGAGTCAGATCCTCTTCTATTTGTTTGACTTCGGCATCTAGCTGCTTCTGAAGACACCAGCTCAGACCCATGCAGTGCCCCCTAACTACCGCCTTCCCGACGTCCCACAGGACCCAACATCCGCGACCGATCCCTCATTACGCACGAAGTAGTCCTCCAGTGCAGTGGCCACTGCCTCTCTGAATGGGGGGTCTTCCAGTGCAAGGGGCTGGAGCCTCCAAATGTGGCTGCTGGGGCCATCATCTTCTCCTTTCAGTGCCATGATGTGTGGATTGTGGTCCGAGTGTGTCTTTCCCAAATAGTTCGCCATAACGCAGTGTCTAAGGAGTGTTGTGCTTGCAACAAAACGGTCAATACGGACATGTAGCCCATGGGGATGTGAGTAGTAAGAGTAAAGTCGCGCCTGCGGGTGGAGGGTTCTCCACACATCTGCCAGGTCCCAGGTCCATGATTTACAACTTGCCGTTACATTAAATCGTCCGTAGTCTGGGGTGTTACATTCGGGAGGGACTGCGAGTCCTCATTAACCTGCCACACAGTTTGCGAATTGTCATCGCTCAGGGATTGTTCGGATGAGGCATCTGCATCAGCATTATTCCGCCATTCTCCCATGTCGGACACTGCTTGCAATGCCTTCCGCCGTTCTCGCAGTGTCTGCTCACGATCAGGGGCAGCTGTCAGTTGCGCTTGTGATGTTGTAGGCTGTCGCTGGCGTCTAGCGCGGCGACCTCCCCGGCCACCCGCTCATCGTTCTGTAGCTCCCTGCCGGTTACTCGGCGATGTGTGATGTCCTTTGGTTTCCAGCCAGTCCCAGACATCCTCTGCTTTGCTGAAGAAGTGTGCCGAACCATCCGCCACCACCCTTAGACGAGCCGGGAAGATGAGGGTGTACTTCAGGTTCAACTCCCGGAGTCGGCGCTTGACTACGAGAAAAGTACTCCGTTGTCGCTGCACATCTAAGGCATAGTCTGGGAAGAAAAGAACCTGCGAATTATCCACCTTGAACGAGCCCAGTTTTCGAATCTCTCGGAGCACTGTCTCTGTCCTTGAAATTCATTAGACGAAACAGGTACGGACGTGGCCCTGCCCCGGGCGGGGGTCGATTTGATGGCACCCTGTGGGCCCTCTCCACTGCAAAGAAAGCAGAAAGTACTCCTGCAGGTAAACAGGGTTCGCAGCCAGGTTTCGGTGTATGCCACTGCATCTTCACCTTCCGCGCCCTCCGGTAGCCCCACGACGCGTACATTATTCCGCCGAGAGCAGCCTTCCGCGTCATCCATCCTGCGCTCCAGCGTGTGAAGTCGAGCTGTGAGGGCTCGGAGATCCGAAGTCCACTCATTGGCTGCTGGGGCAATCTCCTGCACCTCCTTTTCCAGGTCGGCAACTTTCTCCGCCAGTTTGCGATGATCTGCATGAAGAAGCGTGAAGTCTGACGTGACCTTATCAATGCGGCCTTCCAGCGAGGTGCGGGTTTGCGTTAGTGCTTCGCCGATCTGAGTCACCGCCTGCAACACGGAGTCTATCTTCGATTCCAGGCTGGAACGCCGCGCCGTGTCCGAAGTTTCAGATTCCTGATCAGAGTGAGCCGGGCCCGACGTTGATCTCGTGGAGGACACGCCTGCACCAGTGCGGGGTTTGCCCATAGTGGTGAGAAGTGAAGGGCGCCGCTGGCTGGGAATAAGTGGTAGTCCACAGTGAGTATTTGCCCACGTCGCAAGGGGGGAAAGCACCACTACTGCAGCCGCTCCAACAGGTATAGAGCAGGGCAGTGACACATAGGCTCTCTGCAGCAAGGGACTATGTGGGTATTAGTAATGGAGTGCTGAAGGCTGATGTCCATTAGCACATGACGTGCGTACAGCCGATGATTGCACTCCAGTTCCCTTGTTCTGACCACCCCAAGGGTTATCAAACGTCAGTGCAGACAAAGCACACCACAATCACAAGTGTCACGTCAAAATGCCTACAGGCACTGACCTGTCTCCTCCTCTCTTCCAGGTCGTAGCACTTCTCAGGGCTCAGTCGGGCCTTCACAGCCTATAGTAACCCGGTGTAGCCGTCCAGCCCCTCCCCACAGACCTCCAGTAATAAGCCTGCACACCTCTCCTCTCACCGGTGGCAACAACGTGGATCTCCACTTGCCCTCGATGGCCTCCGATAGCGCAAAAACAGTCCTGCCGGCCGCAATTGCACCGCGCGGGCACTATTGCAGCACCATCAGCATGCCCAAAAGACACCACGCCACTCACCACAGCACTCCGTGTCGCTAGGGCGGTGCAGGTGTGGGAGGTCAGGGTCTCCCTGCTGGTCTGTCGTACTGTCGTCTCGGGTGACCAGCGCAGGTCGCACAGTGGCGCGAAGGCAGGAGTGAAGGCACAATCAGGTCCGCCTCCGCCTCGTTGACAGTGCTACGCGATGCAGCTGTAATGTGATACAGCAAACTGCCGTCACGAAAGGCTTCACCACAGGCACTACAATGGATCGGCAGTCGGGTAGTGCCTCCAGTTATACACGGGGGGTTGGGGGCCGCACCGCTCCACAGGTCGTTCCTCCCGCTGTGGAAGAACAACCGATCACAGTGGAACAAGCGGTAGGGCGGAGCTCCAGCTAAACGCATCCCGTCCCTCACTTTGCAGCCGGCATGTTCATAAATTGGTTATCCGGGCTCACAGTGTATATAGTGAAGTCCGTAGAGGGGCGAACTCCACGGGACGACTCATAAGTATCCGCAGCTTCAGCCAATGACGACACGCTGCGTCGTCAGCTCACTCGGCCTCTTCCAGCCTCGGGTCTTGCGTGCGCGCACCGCCCAGCAGTGCTCGGTCACATTCACGGCTGTTCAGCGGCCGCGCATTGTAGACGGCAATACTCCACATGGACAGTATCTATCGTCCCAAAACTTGCTGTGCACCACCAAGTAATCACCGCCGACCCATCGGACCAAAGGCAACGGCAGTAGATGGACCGCTGCGCAGGAGAAATAAATTTACGGGCCGAGAGACGGAGCCTCTTTAGAGTGCGTCCGTCATCTTGGCTGGCTAGCCACGCCCCCCTCAAAATCAGACCTATTATGTAAAAATATTGAGGATAGGTACGGATGGGAAAATAGAACGAACCGTAGCCATGGAAGAGCTAGACCTGAGAGCGGGAGGGAATGAGTTGACAGGGGGAGCACATAGGGATAGTACCTACAAAAATATCCAACGTAATACAAACTGGGGGGGATATACCAACTGGCACAGAATGGGTAGGGAAAGTAGAGCATGGGAGCAGGATCAGCATGCTACACAGCACACGAGAAACCCACCCACTAGCCATATAGGGTGCAGGCAGACTTTCACTACATATAGGAAAACTGGTACCCCCAAACAAATGGGCTGGAAAGTGTTCATGACAAACATCCCAAAGCTTAGTCTCTTCATATAGGGAGGATGAAGAGTCGCTGAAAAACAAAGTTATACACTGGATCCGACATAAGCGCGACTGTCTATCTGTAATACACTCGGATATATTGGAGGTGGAGCGTTTAACTAGTAAAAATTCAGCCTTTGATACCATACTCCTTACACTAAGAACATAAAACATAGATGATGGGCTAGTAGCACTCGATTTGAGAACAGGACCACTTTCCAGCAGCCCGATGAGATTTAGACTACACAATCCCCGTGGTACAATAGAAGGGAGCCACCAAGAATCTGCCTACCCCAGGTCACCATCTAATTTTGATCCTTCGTATAAAAACTGGGAGGCAGTCGATTGACAGCCAATGCTGTCTCCCACACCCGACCGAAGTGTGGGGCCCCTAATCTCACCTAATAAAGATCTATCCCCAATTGACCTTATTATTAAGCAACATGTTATTCAAGCAGATAGGGGAGAAAAAGGGACAGAACCTGCCCCAGATAGCTCCCAACTTTGGAGTGAACCAACACACACAGCCACCTGAAATGCGTCTGATATCTTGGAATATAGCTGGGCTGAAACTAAAATTAAAAGACTGTGAATGGCAGGAGTATTTTAACCATAGTGAAATCTGCTTCTTGCAAGAAACTTGGGCATTGGAAACCCCGTACAAGCTTGAGTTTAAAACATTTAGTGTTAGTGCTGCCCCCTCAGTAAGAGGCAGACCGTCGGGTGGTCTTGTCTTATGGGTAAAAATCACCTTAAATGTTGAAACATCTTGGCTGGAATTTCCATCACAATATATACTGGGGATAAAGGTATTAACACATGACAAAGCCGAAATTTATATAGTAAACATTTACAATAGACCAAGTCCATCCAGTAAGGAATCTCCAGTGATAAGAGTTGTTAGACAAGTTTTTAAGTACAATTGATTCTAGGGCTATGGTAATTGTAGGGGGAGATTTCAACTGCAAATTTGAACCGGTAGTGGGATTGGATAATATCTTTGAAGAGGAGGACATCGCAAATAATATCCCTTCTCTGGAGGCTGGCCCTACAGTGCCCTGTACAGTTGCAGTCTCACAACTTATTCAACTAGTTGCAGGGCAGGGACTTAGGGCCTGTAATAGTAGGCTGCCATCAGACAGACTGAGTGCCCCTACATTTAATAGGGGAACTACTAAGAGTAGTATTGATTACATAATGGTAACTGCTAATTCCTGGACTAACATGCACGATCTAAAAATCGAAATCAGACACAATAGTGATCATTACCCATTGTGCTTAGGCTCCCTCTTCGGACCTACAAATTGGAGAAACAATGACAACAACCTAACTCCAACTCAAACTATAGTTAGCAATAATCGTAGAGCCCTGAAATGGCCATCAATAGTAGGTAAAGACGAAGTTATGATAAGGATTCTTAACATCTTTTCAGATGTCATCTCCCCTTATATCGAACTGCCTTTCCCAGAGATTCCTATAGTGCATATCCACCATAATATGACAGATAAACTGAAACTGATTCTGAGCAAAACCCCTAGAGAAAATGAGGTGGGGAACGTAGCCACTTACCCCTCAGCTAATCAGTGGTACAAAAGTGAATGCGTAAAGCAAAGAGTGAGCTAATTCTGGCAGCGAAATCGAATGATATTAAGGCACTAAGAGACAAAGGGTCTAAGTACAAAAGATTACTAATGCAAACAAAGAGAGACTGGGATGATAGCGTCTGGACCGAACTGATTATTGCAGCCAAAATTAAGGACCACGCGGGTTTCTGGAGTTTGACAGCCAAGGGCAACAAAACGGGGAGAAGTAGTATGGATCTCTTTTTGGACTCATGTACTTGGGTCAACCATTTTTCAAAGCTATACTCAGAGATTACTACTGAACCAACAACCAGCAAAGAATCACAACAAACCCCGCAGCAACCTCTAAAACGGGACAAATTTACACCCCATATTTTAGCACAGAAGAAACTTTGGCAGCCATTGATGCAGTTAAGCCCGGGAAAGCACCAGGCCCCGATAAAATACCAGGCGACCTGTTGAAACATGATAAAGCTGTTTGGGGGCCATACATTAATCTTCTCTGTAATGCTGTGGCAGCAGGAGCCCCATTACCAGAGTCTTGGAAAGGGGCCAAAATCATTCCAATTTTTAAAAAGGGAGATCGTCAAGATCCTGCAAATTACCGGCCCATAAGCCTAATCGACATCCTACAAAAGATTTATGCTAAGCAGATTTTAACAAAATTAAATGACTGGATAGAGGGGAATAATATTTTATCACAGTACCAGGCTGGGTTTAGAGCTAGAACAGGTACAATCGATCAGGCCTTTAGACTTCTTTGTATGGGCTGGAAATACACTATTGCAAAAAAAGGCCACTTGTACATAGTTTTTATAGATTTGAAGGCCGCTTTCGACCTTATCCCCAGAGATTTGCTTTGGAGCTCCCTAAAAAGCCAAGGTGTACCCGAGGATCTACTTGCACAGATAATGAGATTACATGAAGATAATTACGCGAAAGTTAGATGGGGACCCAGGGGAGAACTCACCGAGGCAATCTCCATAAGGAGGGGTGTAAGACAGGGCTGTGTGCTGGCACCCACCCTGTTCTCACTATACGTAAATGATGCTCCGAAATATCTTTTGGGGTGTAGACATGATTCACCGAAGTTAGGAGGGGTGCCAGTACCGGCTCTCTTATTTGCGGACAATACTATTTTACTATCACAAACCCCGAAGGGTCTTCAAAATCTATTGGACTCATTCAGTGACTATTGCAACTCAAAGGGCCTTGAAATAAATTCTAGCAAAACAAAATATATGGCAGTTAAACCGCATAAATCATTTAAGAAGAACAGTACTATCCAAAAACAGAAGCTAGAATACGTGCCGAATTTCAACTACTTAGGTATCGCACTAGACACTAAATTGACCTGGTAACCGCCTCTGCAAAAAAGCAACACTATTCTGCTCCAAAAATGTTCACCAATACTAAAAAAAACATCAGAATAGCATTACCAAGGCAGTGTCTCCTGCACTTGAAGTGTACAAACACAGGACACAATCTGCAACCCTTTATAGTACAGAACTTTGGGGGGGCTACTTGCAGGAACACGTTTGCGGGGGAAGAAAACAAGTTTGTTTTTTAGGATGCTGCTACGCCTTCCTGTACACACACCCATGATCCCTATTACCATAGATTTGAACATAAAGCGCATGGACCACCAGGCTGTACTGAGACCGTTGTTATTCTGGGTGTGTTTGTGGACCACTGTAGAGCTCACAAGTTATAAAGAAGGGCTAGTAGATATCTTAAGGCTTGATCAGTGTGTTAGCCTTCAGTGGGTCAAACATGTGCGCACAGGGTTCTGCAAACTTGGGTTGAATCATTACTGGGAAGCACCCGCTTTAATGACACCGTCTTCAAAGAAAATCTTGAAAGCTACATTTTGGGCATATAAGCAAAATAGTGTCTCCAATAGTTCAGACATTGGTAGGTTGACACTTTTTTTTAGCAATATCTGGACGAAGTCCAACCTCAATTGGCAAAATCCCTGTACATGTTTCGCTACGGAGTTTTGCAAGTACACTCTAATACAGTGAAATGGGGTCGCAAAAATGGTGATGATAATGATGACTACTGTCCCTTATGTCAACTCAACATAGCAGAAAATGATTCCCAAATACAGTTTTTTTGCCCAGTATACGCCATCACAAGGCGAAAATGGATTAAGCCCATTTATCGGAACTTGGGAATTAGGTCTTGCTCTGATGCAACAAGAGTTCTAAAAACTGATACTTCACAGAAAATTGTTTTTAGTGTTAGCAGATATTTATTTACTGTCAATTTATTAAGGAAAGAAAAAGGCATGAAATTTTAATGTCACAATTTTTACGAGCTGTTTTAACTACTTATATGCGCTTTTCTTGCATTTGCACTTTATTCTTTGCCCAGAATCCATGTTGAAAGTTTCAGATACCTATATGCATCTTTTGCACACCCTACGTGTTGCTTCAAGTACCTACATGCACTTTTATAGCATTTGCACCTTATTCATTGTCTAGAACCTATGCAGAAAGCTCTAAACATATATATGTACTATTCTAGCATTTGCACCCTTTTCATTTTCTGCCCGGAACTTATATTTCCCTCTATGTTTTAAATGTACTGAATAGAAAGCTTAGCATTTTTATTGCATTTTATCTGATCTACTGAGTAACTGGTTTTATACTGCAAAGGCAAAATTTATTAACTACAATTTGTCCAAGGGCGCATTAAGGAAACGAATATTGTAACTGCGTTCACCTATTATGTATGAACTGTTTTATCTTGTATCTTTTATGGTTTTTTAAAACCGAATAAAGATTAATGAACGAGTCAGTGAGTATGTTACTTAATACATCAGTGTGTTTGTGTGTGTCAGTGTACGTATTAGCGAGTTGTAGTGTGTCACTGTGTGTATGACTGAGTGAGTGAATGTCAGTTAATGCATTAATGTGTGCATGGTGTCTCAGTGTATCTATTAGTGTGACCTAGGATGTCTAAGTTTGTCTATGACTGAGTGAGTGAGTATGTCACTTAATACGTCAGTGTGTTCATGGGTGTGTCAGTGTATGTATTAGGCAGACCTAGGTTGTGTCAGGGTGTGTAGAAGTAAGTGTATGTTAGCGAATGCATTAGTGAATCCATGGGTGTGTCAGAGTATATAGTAGTTAGTCCTAGAGTGTGTGTGAGGGTGTTTATGAGTGACTGTTTCAATGCGTTAGTGAATGGATTGGTGTGTCCATGAGTGTGTCACTGTATGTATTAGTTAGTCCCAAAGTGTCTCATTGTGTATATGCGTGAGTTGGTGATTTTGTTAGAGAATGAATCAGTGTGCGCATGGGTGTCTTAGTGTATGTATTAGTAAAACCTAGGGTGTCTCAAAGTGTGCATCAGTGAGTGAGCAAGTATCTTAGTTAATGCATCAGTGTGCACATGGGTGTATCAGTCTGTGAATTAGTGAGTCCCAGAGTGTGTCAGCGTGTGTGTATAAGTGAGTGGGTGAGTATGTGAGTGAATGCATTAGCGTTTGCAAGGGTATGTTACTGTATGGATTAGTGAGTTCTAGTGTGTCTGTTACTGTATCTATGTATACATTTTATAGCGATTATATACAGAATAGATTACCGAAACATCTCCAAAAAAGGAATCCGTTGATCTGTTATGAAAGAGAAGAAATAGAAGTACATGTTATTAAGACATATTGAAAAGTTTCACAGTAAATTCAAAATTACTGAAAATTAAACATTTATGTTACTATACAAGCAGTACACAACTTTAGCACTATTAAACAAATATTTCTTTAAACATACCATTTTCAGTTTTTTACTGTTCTCAGCTTTTATACTTGTACATGGTACAGAATGTATTGTACAAATAATAGTCGTTAACAGTGGGGAAAAAACAATCATATAGATTGTAGAAAAGGTACTCAACTAATATAAACTAATATATAGAAAAAAAATTATATGAAACTGAAATAGTCCGGTACTCAAAATAGATATAACGCATGTTCACATTTCGGACTCCATTTTGAAGATATCACCCCTGCTAGGCCTTATTGTATCTTACACACTAATCATCCATAAAAAAACAAACACCGTATACTGCTCTTTAAATGCTAATCTTCCTTAAAACTTTGATTGAAGAAAGAAGAGATATGAATTTGGAAGTTTGAAATTGAGCTTGCTGTCGTTGTATTCTGTCCATCCTGTTGAATTTTTTAAATACACAGTATAGTGTCCAGAAATTATATGAAGTCCTTCATGAAAGATAATAGTCAGTGTTGTGTACGTTCTTCCAGAAATTGAAATGTGTCCTGCTTTGAAGTTTGTAATTTCAGTTTCTATTTTTGATCCATCAGCTCTGCATTGTTGTAACAAAGATAATGTATTTACCACTTCTCTGTATCTGCAAAGTAGACCTACAATCTGATCTACAATTTGAGCAGGTCGTATTTTGGTTTGCATTTTTCATTTGAAAGACAGTTTTACAATCTGGTAATGTTAAGTAGATAAATCTCTCCAAAATGATTTGAGTAGTAGTTACAAAGGAGCAATCTTCACAATCATGGTTCCACTTCTTCTTCCAAACATCCAAGAATCACCATAATAAATTCATGAGCATCTATGTTGACTGTTGAGAGAAAATAATACAGATCCACTATGCATATCTACCGCATCACAATGCCAGAAGCAGAATTTACTACAGTCTACCACTACATAAACGTTCCAGCAAAGTACACAGATGAGATCAGATTCTAAATGAGGTAAATGGAAGAGTTCATTGAGAACCACATTTGCATAGCACTTGACACCATTACCGTTTTCCTGTTGAAAACCTACAATATCACCGTCAATTTTTCCATCTTAACACCTTCTTCCTGATCTTTTTTTGCTTCTTTAGAGGATTATCCATGGACTGCTTACTAAGCTTCCTCTTAGGACATATTCTTTTTTTCGTAATTAGGATACTGTGCTAAGTGAAGAGCATATACACTTCTTAAACCGATTGTATTCTCTAACACAACTAGTATCAGCACTTTCTTTTCATCAAAATCAACCAAAAACAAACCAAACAATGTTCTAACTTGCGACAATGCTGCATATGACATACCTTCTTTAAATACAGTAATTTCAATATTAATAAAAGCTGCATTTACTTAAACCTTGTGATTTATGAATAGGTACAGCATACCCTAGAGATATTGGGAAATGCTGGCACCGCACATATACGTTTTCACTGGCAAAAAATGTACAACGCATCAACCAATCTGTTTGATGTCATTAATCTGATCACATTTTATAGCAAATTATTCAACCTCATTCCTATCTGGAAAATTAATGAAATCAATAACTTTACCTATCGCACCATTTACTAATCCGTCGTCAACATTTAAATTACGCTGTAAAATTACTCTACAGTTTTTACACATACGTAAACACTTTTCTAATCCACCAGTCTTAGATACAGATTTTTCTAATGGATCCAGTTTTCCTTGAAGCTTTTCATTTGGCACTATTGTTACTCCCTGGAGGTTCTAGTTTGTCAATAGTTGTAACTTCCAAAATTTGTTTCTTCTCCAGTTTCAGCAATTCTTTTAGAAAATTGGCACACTCTTGAAGTGTAGGCATTAAACAAACTATTGATTTCACTTCTTGAATCAAATTGAACATTAGCTGTGCTGTTTTCTTAGACGTAAATCGTTTTTTGATAAGTCGAGTTTCTAAGGTACTCTTTCCTTTGTCAGAAGTCCAACTCTAATATCCTTCAGAATATTATCATATATATCTCATCAGATGCTTGACGCATATTTTTCAGTAGTTCCTTGTATTGAAAATTCAGCCAAATGTTCACATTTCCAGTACACCCTAATGAATTACGAGTTTGTTCATGCAGAAGTGTCTTGAAAACAGGCTCTCCTTTCACAGGGGTTAGTTGCAGTGAGTCACCAAACACAATTACATGCTTTCTTCCGAACAGAACATTGTACTCTGTTTTTATAGTCTGTTGCATTCTTAAACGAACAAAGGCAAGCATTAAATTCGAAACCATACTTACCTCACCGATGATTTAAAGCTTCATTTTCTTCCAAACTCTTACTACCTCAAGACATGCTTCACCAGTTAACTTCTGGTATTCCAGTCTATTATCATGTTCCACAAGTAGCATTAATAGTTGATGTAGAGTAATTCCATCAATATTGTGTGCAGCTAATCCAGCCGGTGCTGTTACAATACATGACAAATTTGATTGTGTTGCCCTCTGTAGGTAAGCGGTGCAAATTTTAATTAAATAGCTTTTCCCTGTCCCAGCTTGACCACTGATATATAATAGAATTGGTTTAAAGTATGAACAATTGCATTCTTTCTTCTCGTGGAGAAATCCATGTTCTATTTTCTGTTACTTCCATATAAATCTCCTTCTGTACATTGAGTTGTGCAACTAACTGCTCCAGATGTATAGTTTCTGGTGTAGCTTGTTCCTTTGCACTTTCCACCTCCTTCATAACTATTGCAGATTCACTTTCAATAATTGATGGTCCAGAAGGATCTTGACTGAGTGGTGCAGAACTTTGACTACTTTGTGAACTGTCCTTAGCTACCTCTGCAGAAATTGTTTCTTCATGCTGAATCCCATCACTTAACATTTGCATGTAAGTTTGGAAGGCTAAACACTCAATACTGTCTTTCATAGCATTAAATGAATCTTCATAGCAGTAAAAGCCTCCAAGTAATTCTGATTCAGCACACCAAGGCTTGAACAGTTGAAGTGCCAAATAGAAAAATTATCTTTTCTCTGAAGTTTGGCAACTAAGTTTTCTATGGTTTATTATGTTTCCTTTTGCATGTTTCACTAAACAACCATCAAATCCAAGTACTGCAAATTTGCCTTCTTCTGTGTTTTCTGTTACATTCCGTTGGTACCTGTAGTGTTGAAGAACTTCATATAAGCACGTATTTTCTAGATGTACACTTCTTCTTGGGTGGAATATATCCAACATGTTGGATTTTACAATGTCAGTGATTTCTGGTCGAACTCTGCTAGATACCTAATTTCTGCGAAAGACTTTAACACTCTTTTTCGCGTGCTTGCTAGGCCTATACTAACCCAAACAATTCCCCTAGACTTCGAGAATAAACTGGCCGAGCTCAACCTGTCAGAACATTCATAAGAACCCATCTCCCTATGGGATAGCATTTTCAAACTAAAGCTGCACAAATGTTTTGTTAAACTCTTTTCTGCAGAAATCTCCTGCCACATCTCTTGCATTTCAGTCTTCTCTGATTTTGTAATGTACGAAGTCACATAATGAGCAACAGCAATGAAGTTGTCTGCAACAAATTGAATGTCCATATTTGCATTCCATTTTTAAGAATTACATTGTTATAATCATTAATGAACTTGAAAGCCTCTGTTCTTCTTAGATTGTACTATTTTTCGGTGATTTCCGTGTTACTATATGTCTCACTGCAGACAAAAAGCTTTTGACTCTTCCTTGTGAAATAACCGGTCGTGGAAAGACAAAACGACATCTTGTGTAAAATCTTCCTTTGCTTCTGTATTTTTGATGACAGTACTTTCCACATCTCTGTGTTTCGAATCGCAGAACTTTTTCTCTCAGGACTTTGTCAGTAGTGTCTTTTGGAATAGCGCATGTCACATACGGTTATATGAAAGACAGCACAGAGTCATTAGTGCCTGTTCCAAATTTGGGGGTATCTTTTATCCTTAACAGCATGTGAATATGAGGAGCACCTCTTTCTTGGTACTCTTTACACCACAAGAAATCAGTTACTTCACCTAGAGGATTACTTTTGTTACAGATAAAAGATAACATGGCCTGGAACCTGTGGTTAAAATATCTGCAAACATTAGCAGGATCTAAAGAGCAAAGTTCTCCTGCTGTCTTTATGTTGATTCCTCAATGTTTGAGTTTGCCTCTTAAAAATTCAAGCAGGTCATCCCATGTATATTCAGTACAACTAAGTGTAATAAGCCAAGTTGGCGCACCCATGTTTCTCAGCATGCATTTGAGTTCTCCAAGTCGACGATACCAATACTCGTTGGTGACAAGTTGGCACAGTATCAAATTAATTAAATTGTATTTCAAGTTATGATCTTTTTCTTGAACTATATCAACAAATTCCTTTGCTGGGAGATTTTGAAGAGTAACACCTGTTTTCAGTATATGATTCACAGCATATGAAAGTCCAGACAAGTCTCTTTCAAACAGAAGATGGAATATATACAGAATGCACTGACGAAATCTTGGATCTTCTGACTATAGTCGTGTTGAGCGGCATTCAGCTGCTGGTATCTGTACAGCACGGTCATCATAGCGGCCACCTGCTCCAGTGGGAAACAGTTGGGAAAAACAGCGAGCCTCTAAACTCGGGGATAGATGCTGTAGTGTTTATACATTTTCTCAAATCTGGATTGATCCACTTTTTCAATCTGTCCACTTGATGCTAACGTCTCATCCTCTATACAACTTACATTTTCATCAACATTTCTATAGTAAATATTATTTTTTGCTAGGTATAATGTTGCTTTTTGACCTTATTAACATATACTAACTCTTGCCATATTTTTTTACCCTTTGTTGGAACACCATTTACTAAAATAATAAGAGGTTCTTCAATATCTTTATTTACCCCTATAGTTTCTATATTTTGTTTAAAATCTAAAGGTAAATACACAACTCTTCCTTTTAGTCCTTTCTGGACTGCAGTTGGAGGTAATTTTCCTGTCTTTGGCTTCATACGAACTATGGCTTGGAATGGATGTATACCCTGCATTAGAATGGATTCATAAACATTTAATCCTTTAAGCTCTTCTGGAACAGACACCAATTCTAACGTATTATATATGGCTCGAGCTGGCATTTTATTATTCTCCAACTTATCAAAGCAGTACTTAGATATAATCTGCTGTGTGGACAAATCAAATCTTTCCTCAACAAATAAATATGCACCAAATTCTTGCCATTTATCATTGTTCTCCTTTTCAGCTTTAGAGTACACAACTACATTGCGAGTTTGAGTTTTGTAGTGAGTGCGTCGAAAACAAATACAAGCAGTTTTCATCAGAGCAAACTGTGTTAAACTTTGCAATCTGTTGTGCAAAGTTTTCAGTACGAATTTCTGTATCTTGTTCTTCTACACCTCCACTAACCAACTCTACATTTTCCCTAGACTCCTCTTCTAGACCAAACAACCGAAACTAGGGCACCATACAATAAAACTCTATTAATCTCTCCTAAACATAAGGCAGGAGCTTTTACATAGTAAAGTCTTCTAAACAAAGTTCGTATTTTGGAGTGCTGAACAACTAACATTCCGAAACGATGAAAGCTGCTTATGCAAACTTTCCATGAAAGACATGCCAATGAATGTCCCTGTAAATTAGTATCTCTTCTCACTTTGCATGGATCTAATCCTTGCAAAATTGCAATTTTTTGTTTGAGACTTCTGGATGAAAAGTCACGAATACATTTTTTTAATAAATCAATTGACTCCTCGCGAATTCTGCAAATAGTACTACAGCTCCATTTGTATACTGGGGCCTGTGTACGGCTACCTTGCAGCTCTTGAGCTACCACTTCCTCTACATTCCGAGGAATCATCTCCTCTTTTGCAACAGGAATACCATCTTTTACTTCATAACAACCAGTTAAATCAACTGCATGCACTAGTGTGTTCTCTTGGAAATAGCTTTCTTCATTATAATAAGCATCTGTACTAGATGTATGATTCCATTCACCTTTAGAAAATTTGCAAAAATTAGTACTATTAATAAGCCTTTTTTCTAACAGTTCTTCTCTTCATACACAACACTGTTTTTTTCTAGGGTCCTCATTCTATTCAATATTAAAATTAATACTTTTCTCTTCAGAGCAAATGCTTTCTCAACACCGTCAATGTGTTCCTTTTGCTTAAGAGCAGCACTTCTCCTCTTATACTTCATCATTTTCACCAAATTTTGTATTACTCTAATCCGAAACATTTTAGCTCTTAACTCCTTAAACTGTTCTGTCTCCATGACAAACTCCCTGATTGTTTAGAGCATTTTCTACTTTCAGAAAGATGTACCCCTTGCTTTTTTCCACTTGATGTGTAAACTCCATTTTCAGACAAGACTGTACTCACATTTTGCATTTTACTGTATTTTATTTTGGGAGAAACTGATTAGTACTCTTACCAGCTTCTCTTTTTTCCTCTGGATATTATCCTCCTTACTTTGTTTGTCTCTCAGAGTCTGCAGTTCATAATACTGTTTTTTACCTTTCTTTCATCTTTCTTGCCAGGCATTGTAAATCTTCTTTCATAAATACAATCAGGTGTCTGTAAAAAAATAAACAATACATTAACATCTACAGACAATAAATAACTATATTACTAATTTACTGACTAACTGGTTATTCTTTAGTCTAGGGTTTATAATCAGTTATACAAAACATACGTTCCTTTAATTTTTGACTCTGCTTTCCACATTACACAGATATAACTCTATATCCATTTACCTCTCTTGGACATATGTATTACAGATATGCGAACTATAATTGAGTGTGTCAATGAGTCAGTGTTAATATTGTCCTTATGTGCATCAGTGTATGTATTACTCTGTCCAAAGATGTCTTACTGTATTTATCACAGAGTAGGTGACTAAGTCAATCACTGCATCAGCGTATCCACAGATATCTCATTGTATGTATTAGTGTGTCACAGAATATCTCACTATCTGTATAAGTGAGTGTGTCAGTGTCTCACTGTATTTATCAGTCTCTCATGGTATCTGAGTGTGTGTATAAGGATAAGTTACTTACCTGTAATCCTAGTTCTCTTCCAGGGGTATACTCATCAAAGTCATAAGCACTGAATAATCTCCGCCCACGTGCGGGAACCCGGAGCATATATAAAAATACATATATATGTGTATGTAGTAGAAAAGGAGTACATAGTACGAAATAACACACACATATACATGTATTACATAAAAAAATATGTAGCCTCAAACATATCCAATAGGCTAAGAAGCCAGAATTACATGTATTTCTCTAGTATGAAAATGCCATATAAACATATAATGTAAGAGAAGGACATGTACAGTAAGAGCATTCCGCAAAAAACCTTTTATTTTCATCAAGAAAACAGTAATGCCAGGCAATTAGCCCAAATAAGGCTGCATAAATAAATAACATCCCTGTACAGAAAAGGAAAAACTGGCACCTCGCCTTTAAGGCCTCAGAGACTGAGCACTATGCCTTTAAGACCTCCAGGAGCCCCTGCTCCCATCATGCACCATAGGTGACAGTTAGGTCAGTTCTTTTGTACGGTATAAGAAACCTGTAGGAACCTGCATCAAAGATGCAAGAATATCGAGTAAACTGTTAATGCTCGTCCGGGGAGGAGGGCGGGTTGCTTATGACTTTGATGAGTATACCCCTGGAAGAGAACTAGGATTACAGGTAAGTAACTTATCCTTCTCTTCCAGGGGATACTCATCAATAGTCATAAGCACTGAATAGAGTAGCAAGCCCATACCCACTTCCGTGCGGACGAGCAAAACACAGAGAACTCAATTGAGATACACATTTTAAACAGTATTTGCAAACAAGTTTCTCAGCGAGACCTGCCCAACCTGAGCATCTGCCTGCGTGTCAGCATCTAAACAGTAGTGGCGAGTAAAGGTATGAACTGATCGCCATGTAGCTGCTTTACAAATCTCTGCCATGGGGACATTCCTCAGGAGAGCCGTGGTAGAAGCTTTCCCCTAGTGGAATGTGCCTTAGGCTTCCCGGAAGGGATTTGTTGGCCAATTGGTATGACAGTAGAATACAAGAAACTATCCATCTAGAAATGGATCTCTTGGAAGCTGCAGAACCTGTATTAACAGGACCATAGTTAATAAACAAACGTTCCGAATTCCTCAGTGTCTTTGTTTTGTCCAAATAAAACTTCAGAACCCTCTTGAGATCTAGTGAGTGAAGAGATCTTTCCGGAGGATTCGAAGGATTCGGAAAAAAGGTAGGTAAAGTGATAGTCTGGTTAATATGGAAGTCCGAGACCACTTTAGGCAAAAAGCTAGGATGAGTTCTGAGAACTACTCTGTTAGCGTGAAACACAGTATAAGGTTCCTTACAGCAAAGAGCCTGGATCTCACTGACCCTGCGAGCAGATGTAATGGCCACCAGGAACGCGGCTTTCCATGTTAAATGCTGTAAGGAAGCTTTATGAATAGGCTCGAAAGGAGACCCCATCAACTTTGTTAACACAATGTTAAGCTCCCATGGAGGAGAGGGAGACCTGACTGGTGGGTAAACCTTTTTAAGCCCTCAAGAAAATCCTTTACCACCGGAATTCTAAACAAAGAAGTCTGGTGGGGGACTTCCTATAGGCTGTGATTGCTGCAAGGTGGACTTTGATAGAAGAGAACTGAAGACCAGATCTAGCCAAATGCAGCAAATAGGGTAAAATCACCTGTTCCTGACCCCGGATGGGATCATGTCCATTGTCCACACACCATAGGAAGAACCGCTTCCACTTGAAGGCATATGACTTCCTCGTGGAAGGTCTTTTCGCTTCTTTGAGAATAGCCATACAGTCTGGATTCAATTGTAGGTGTCCATATTGTATGACTTCAGGAGCCATGCTGTCAACCGGAGGGAGGACAGGTTGGGATGGAATACTCTCCCTGCCTGTTTGGATAGGAGATCCGGGCGGCATGGCAACCTCTTGTGTGGTACTTCCGATAGTTGAAGGAGGTCCGGAAACCACCACTGGCGAGGCCACTCCGGGGCTATTAGGATCATCCTGGAGGTGGTCCTGTACAGCTTGTTGATTACAACTGGTATCAACGGAATCGGTGGAAAGGCGTACAGTAAGCTCTGAGACCATTCGATCAAAAGGGCATTCCCTCGAGATCCTTGTTGGGGAAACCTGGATGCGAAGGCGGGGCATTTTGCGTTTACCGCGTCTGCAAACAGGTCGATGTCTGGCGTTCCCCATTCTCGAAAGATGCTTTGAGCGACTTCGTTGTTGAGAACCCAATCGTGGGCTTCGACGAAGTCTCTGCTGAGGAAGTCCGCCTGGGAGTTGAGAGAGCCCGGTAGATGAATGGCTACTATTGACAGGTCTCTCGCTAGAAGCCAGTTCCATATGGTTTGAGACTCTATGGAGAGTGTCCTTGATCGGGTACCTCCCTGTTTGTTCAAATAATACATTGTCGTTGTATTGTCCGTTTGGATCAGAATGGAGCGAGACTTGAACGACGGAACCAGGGACTTGAGTGCTAGATGTACTGCTCTCAGCTCTAGCAGGTTGATGTGGTAGCTCTTTTCGGAGTCGGACCATAGACCTTGTACTTGCAGAGGGCCCATATGAGCACCCCAACCCTGGAGAGAGGCGTCCGTGACTAAAGTCTGGGTTGGAGGGTCCTGATGGAAAGGGACTCCCTTCATCAGGTGCAATCGCTTCATCCACCACCGGATGGAGTCTTTGGCTGATTGATGGAGAATTACCCGATCCTCCCAGCGCCTGGATACTTGCATCCACTGGTCCTCCAAACATTGTTGTAGTGGACGCATTTGTAATCGTGCGTTTGGTACTATAAAGATGCACGATGCCATCGATCCCAGTAGTGATGACACCTGTCGAACTGTTGGGAGATGCGTGTGAAGAAGAGTCAGACATTTTCCTTGGATTGATGACAATCTCTCCTCCGAAGGACACACGCTTGCTTTTTTGGTGTCCAGGAAGGAGCCTAGGTAATGGATCTTTTGCGTTGGATTTAGTATGGATTTCTTGAAATTGACGTGAAGGCCCAAGTTGTGGAGAAGCTGAAGGCAGCACGTGAGATGATCCTGCAGCAGAGTTGGAGATGAGCTCTTCAGGAGCCAGTCGTCTAGGTAAGGATATATGAATATTTCTGCTTGCGGAGAAAAGCGGCCACCACAGTCATACATTTGGAGAATGTTCGGGGAGCTGATTTGAGCCCGAACGGGAGAACGGAGTACTGGTAATGTTGAAAAGACACTCGAAAGCGTAGAAATTTGCGATGTTTCTTTGAGATTGGTTCGTGGAAGTATGCATCCTGCAAGTCGATGGAGCACATCCAATCCTCTTGATGAAGCTGTGGGAAAATTTGATGGAGTGCCAACATTCGAAATTTTTCTCTGCGAATGTATTTGTTCAACAGTCTCAAGTCCAGAATAGGTCTGTACTCTGTGGCGGGGCCTCTTTTTCTTACAAGGAAGTAACGAGAGTAGACTCCTTGATTTCTTTGAGGAGCGGGGACTTTTTCTATAGCTCCTTTCTTCACTAAGGTGTTTATCTCCTTTTGTAACAATCGTTTGTTGTGGTGAGAAATGCCTCTCGGAGGTATTGATGGAGGAGGAGTTATGAATCTGAGAAGATAGCCATTCTGAACAATGTTGATGACCCATTTGTCTTTTGTTATACGTCTCCACTCCTCCAGATGTAATGAAACACTTCCTCCCACCGGAGTGGACAACAGCTTTGGAGGAAGACACATCTCATTGCTTTTGTGGCTGCTTTGGTGCAGTTGACTGTTGTTTGTTTCCACCTCTGCCACGTCCAGGTCTACGTTGCTGGAACTGGGATCTTTGTTGCGTCTGACCTTGGTTCTGCGATGACCAGTTAGATGATTGACCTCACTGTTGAAAAAAGCGTTTATCATAGGGGCGAAAACGACGACGAAATTCTTTCTTCTTTTCGAGGCCTACAGCCTTGAGAGTATCCAACTCAGTTTTCATTTTTGCCATTTCGTCGTCAGCATGTGAACCAAACAACGATGATCCATTAAAGGGCAGATTGGCTATCTTTCTTTGAGCATCGGGCTTGAGACCTGTGAGTCGAAGCCAGGCTGATCTTCGGGAACAAACGCCATGTGCGTACCCATGAGCTGCCAAATCTGCAGAGTCGGCCGCTGTACTAATGATCTGATTAGCAACCAGGCCACCTTCCTGTACAATTTCTAGAAAATCCTTTTGATCCTCTTTGGGTAATTTGTCTGTGAATCTCGTCAGAGAGTCCCATAAAGACCGGTCATATCGTCCCAGTAGAGCGGCTGCACTAGCCACTCTCATAACGGATCCTGATGTATTGCACATTCGCCGTCCCAAAGAATCCATGTTTTTGCTGTCCTTCTCTGGAGGAGCAGATGACATAGAGGTATTTGCATGTGCTTTTCTGGCGGCGGCGACTATAAGAGAATCCGGTGGCGGGTCAGACCGCAGAAACAAAGGATCTTGGTCTGGGGCCTTATACTTCTTTGAAATTCTTGCGGGACCCGAGCCCACTGTGGCAGGTGTCAAAAAAGTCTTCATCGCAGGCTCTAATAATCCTGGTACCAAAGGTAGAAGAGGCTTTGCAGAAGCCCGATGGTGCAAAGTTTCGAATATAACGGATGTAGAAACCTGAGGCACAATCATGGTTATATTCAATATGCTGGCACCTCTACAGAGAACCTCGTTGAATGTCCCCATATCATCAACAGGAGAAACTCTGGATGATGGGGTTGACGATATAGTAGGGGAATAGTCTCTATACGATGACCTTGTTGATGAGGTCGTTGTAGGAGACCTCGGTCTTCTCCTTGGCGTATGTGATCGGCGGGGTTCTGAGCGTTCTTTTGAACGTGAACGCCGTCTTAATGGAGATCTGGCACGCCTCGGGGACCTACCAGCGGAAGATCTTGCGGATTCCGTGGGAGGAAGTCTTTCAGTAGATCTGGGTTTGTTCTTCCAGTGCCTAATGTCCTCCAACCATCTGGGTGACATATTGATGGGAGGAGATTTGTCTCTCGCCGGAGAGCCCTCCGGTGTAACCTGAATAATAGTTATACCAGGCGAGGAAGAAGCTTCCTCGACGTCGACCGTGATTTTGAAGATGATTTTTCTAAACCTTCAGCTGGAATAACTTGCTTGTCCCTCGACGTCGAACGCCTCGACGTCGAACCAGAATGAGCCACCATCGACGCCGACCGTGGAGGTGAAACTCTTGACGGTGGAGATCTATGGGACGAGGCCCTCGACGTCGGTCTCTTCGACGACGACCGCTGGTGTTCATGCGGTGTCTTCGACGTCGACCCTGCCCTCGACGTAGACCGCTGACGGGTCCGAGAGGGTGAATTGTAGAGACTCGACGCCGACCTTCGAGAAGGGGGCGGAGATCTCGACGTCGACCTCTGAAATAATGTCGACGGACGTTTCGACGTCGACCGAGGTCTATCACGCTTCGAGCCCGAAACATGTCTCGACGTCGACTTACTTTTCGACGGCGTACTCCTCGACGGCGATTTTGCCTTCGACGTCGATCTCGATGTCGGTCTCACTTCGACGGCGATCTTGCCTTCGACGTCGATCTCGATCTCACTTTGGTCATAGCTCTCGACGTCGACTTACTTCTCGACGGCGATCTTGTCTTCGACGCCGACCTGACTTGTTTGGTTGGTCTCGACGTCGACATGCTATGATGTTTTTTCTTACTTCCAGCTTTTGGTGAAGTAGATTTTCGCCGTTTCCTTGGAGAAGAGGGCCCTCCAGATGGATGATGACTTTCTGGGCCACTTTTCTTTCCTTTCACCATCAAGGCTAGAAGTCTGATCTTCTCTCTGTCTTTCAATGTTCTACTTGAAAGTTGACGACAGTGGTAGCATGTCTCTGTGTCGTGAGAAGAAGGTAGACACACGACACAGACCGAATGAGGATCGGATTTGGCCATCTTCTTCCCACAGGAAGGACATTTATCGAATAAAGGTGGCATATCTGACTAAAAAGAATGGTCAATTAGTCAGAAAAAGACTGGTATTAAAACCAGTAAAAAGAAATATTGTTAGAATATTGTTAGAAATATAAATTCTGACTGGAAAAGTCAAAATCAGTTAAGCTCAAGCTCCAGGTTCCTCACAGAAGGAGCCGGAAAAAGAACTGACCTAACTGTCACCTGTGGTGCATGATGGGAGCAGGGGCTCCTGGAGGTCTTAAAGGCATAGTGCTCAGAGTCTCTGAGGCCTTAAAGGCGAGGTGCCAGTTTTTCCTTTTCTGTACAGGGATGTTATTTATTTATGCAGCCTTATTTGGGCTAATTGCCTGGCATTACTGTTTTCTTGATGAAAATAAAAGGTTTTTTACGGAATGCTCTTACTGTACATGTCCTTCTCTTACATTATATGTTTATATGGCATTTTCATACTAGAGAAATACATGTAATTCTGGCTTCTTAGCCTATTGGATATGTTTGAGGCTACATATTTTTTTATGTAATACATGTATATGTGTGTGTTATTTCGTACTATGTACTCCTTTTCTACTACATACACATATATATGTATTTTTATATATGTCTCCGGGTTCCCGCACGTGGGCGGAGATTATTCAGTGCTTATGACTATTGATGAGTATCCCCTGGAAGAGAAGTGACTGTTTCACTATATCACTCAATGCATCAGTGTGTTTATGAGTGTATCACTGTATGTATAGTGTTTACAATAGTGTCTGAGTGTATGTATTAGTGAGTACATGAGTAAGTCAGGGAGTGCATCAGGGTATGCATGAGTGTTCTTCTTTATATATCAAAATTCCCAGGATATCTTACTCTGTGTATAAGTGACTGTGTGAGTGTATCAGTGAATGCACCTGTGTGTGCATGGCTGTATCAGTGTATGTTTCCAACTGTCCCAGAGTGTCTAATTGTATGTATAAGTTAGTGTATAATTGATTGTAGTGAGCGTATTACTGTGTACATAGCTGCCTCAGTGTATTTATCGATCTGTTCCAGGGTCTTTTGAGTGTCTATATAACTATAGGAGTCAGTCACTGAGTGTATCAATGTGTCTGTTCCAGGGTCTTTGAGTGTCTATATAACTAACTACCCGAGTCAAACACTGAGTGTATCAATATGTCCATGAGTGTGTAACTATATGCAGCAATGTCTCCCAGGCTGTCGAACTGTATGCATAAGTGAGTGTCTTAGTGTATTAGTGAACGCATCACTGTGTCCATAGCTTCCCTATATTACATATATTTTCTTGTGTGTCTCACTGTGGTCCTGTAAATACCACTATTTTCTTTTTTGCTGGGTATGTTTCTAGAAATGTTGCTATCTACCTCATAGTTGTGTGCCCTACATTACAGAGTATGCTTAGGATCTCTCAGTACTTAACTGCATGTCACACCTGTATTACAGCCCCATCAGTCTGTACCTCTGTCTAGAAGTGTGTTACTGCATACATAATTGTGTAGTTCAATTTCTCACTATATCTTCCACTATCTCCACATGTCCCGCTATATACTTCAATTTCCCTCTGGGTACCTCAGCTTACATTTCACTATTTAGCTAGTATCTAACTGCATACATCAATGGCTCTCTGAGTCACTCAGTGCAGACATCTTCCTTCTGACTGTAAATATATGCATCACTGTACCCTTTGCTCTATTACTGTATGCATAGCTATATCATTACCTGTGAAAAATAAAAGTATTTAACTATACCTTGCTGTCTTAGCAAAAGCATCAGTGTAAAGCAGCTCACCTTAATCTATATATCAGTGTATATGTCCTCGCATTACTTTATACATAATAAAATGCCTTAATACCTCACAGCATATATTAGCATTAGCATTCCACTCCTTGTGTCACTCCCTAAATTGGTGTATACCTGTGCTTTCTTTTTCTTCACAAAGTTTTACTACACACAGTTCCCGACCAGTACACTTTAATTTATTTTCATTTTCTACTCTTTCAACATTTTCTTTTAGTTTTCTCAAACATCCTGCTCAGTTCATTCACCTTACTGACACTCACTCCTTCTCTATCAACAATTTTTTTATACTAATTCACATACCTGTTAAATGTGATTGGTAGTGAGTATTTCTCTTTCTCAGTATCAGGTTCTTAAACTGGTCTCAAGAAGGCACACAAAAACCGAGCAGATGAAATGGTAAACCACTCTCATACAAGGTAACCTTTAATGGCACCCTATTCAACTTTGCTTTCAAGGTTACAGAGGCTGCAAACAAATAGAAACACTGCTTTCATTTCATTTCATGACATTACTAATCATACAGAACTTGTGAGTGGTCACAATTCTTAACCCTTTGTTTGACTCTTCTATAGAGAGCCCAATTTGGTAGGGGTTTTAGGTGGGATTTGCGGATCCACAAAGAAATCTGCGGCGCTCAGCGCGGCTCTCTCATGTAACCTTATGGTGGATCCGCACATCCACATGGCAAACCGAAATTTTTAAAAAAAAAATATTCCTAAACACTGCTGTACCATATTTTAGTTAAACAGATTTTAAACTGCACCGTCTCTTGTTGAATCTGAATTGTTGAACAGTTAAAATCTGCACCTTTATTATTGTCACTACTTGCATAAAACAGTTTAAAAGCGCCGCATATCTTGTCATAATTTGCTAAAAGTTACCAAAAACTGACAAAATTGTAACCATTAGATACAGCTTAGGGCAAAAGCGCACTTACCTGAAGGGCGGGGAAACAGGAAACTGACACGCAGCTCCTAGCGCACAAACCGGAAGTCACCAGGGGTAGAGCTGAGGGAGGAGCCACGTCACAATACAAAAACGGGGCAGCTGGCGCACCAAAGGCGCGCCTAAGGCAAGCCCGTCTGCGCCCGTCCGGGCCCAGGGGCCAGAACCCCTGGTCCTCTCACACCAAAAACATCACTACCTTACAATTACTCAAGAAATACGCTCCTTGAACTGGCAAGAGAGGACAAAACCATGTGCCAAACTAAACTATCTCCAACTAAGATAGAGGGACCTCTCACTTGCCTTAAATGCAAATGGATAAGCGACGATGCTCAGTCAACTCCCACTAAGACAGCCACTAAGACTCCCACTAAGACTAATAACCAAGCCCTAAATTGTATCTATTTCAACTCCAGAGCACTCCCAAAACACAGTATTGTAGTATGGGCAACCCTAAATGAGCTAAACCCAGATTTAGCATTCATTACGGAAACATGGCTCGATGACAACAACACGCCTGACATTGTCACTGCCCTACCACCCGATTACAAAATTCTAAAACAGAATAGGGAAGGCAAGAAAGGTGGAGGCACAGCTATTTTATATAAAAAATACCTCTCCTGCATTACCACCACCACCACTCAAGGAGATACGCTTGAAATCCTAGACTTCTCAGTATTTGAAAGAGAACACCTATTACTAGGAGGGGCAGTTATTTATAACCCCTCCGGCTACTATCCCGCACCAAGTACAAACCTACTTTCTCAACTTCTCTCCCTTAGCCTAAAACAGAACAAATTTTAAATCATTGGAGACTTCAATCTACATTACGAAAATATCTCAAATCCTGGGGTCAAACATCTGAATGACGATATGGCAATATTACAACTCACCCAGTTAATCTCTGAACCAACTCATATAGCCGGACACACCCTGGACCTATTGTTCACTAACATAAAAGACACTAACATTCTTGAGATAAAACCAGTGCCCTGGACAGATCATGCTTTGATCTCCTTTTCAATCAGCCTCCCAAACAAGCACTCAAGAATTGAACCAACATATCAGACATGTAAAAGAGCCTGGAATTTAGTCACTCAGGAGTCTTTTTCCAACCACTTTACTCAATATGAACACCCTACACAGCACCATAAATCCGTTAACACATCGGTATTGCACCTACAACAAGAAATAGAAAAATCATTAAGTGAATGCGCCCCCAAACGTGTAGGCAACACAGTTAATAAATCCCGCTCGAAAAAATGGTCCACACCAGACCTAAAGTTACAAAAAAGGAAATGCAGATCTCTCGAGCATAAATGGAGACTTTGCAAAAACAGCGATGATAGACAAAACTATCTAGCCAATCTAAGAACTTACCATACGGCACTGAAAAAGGCAAAAACTAACTATTACACAAAAAGAATCGAAGATAATTGCAGTTCCACCAAAGAACTATACAAGGTCGTTCGAGAACTCTGTAATCCCACTAACTTGACACAAACTATGGAATCCACGACAGAGAACTGTGAATTGATCAATAATTTCTTTATTGATAAAGTGTCAAAAATTTACACGTCCTTCAACAACGCATCTGAAGATATCGATAGGGAAAATCTAGCACCCAACCCCCTAGCCCAAGCCCAACTAGTCACTCTGACTCCATTCACAGAAGAGGAGGTCGCTAAAGCAATGTCTGAGGTCAAAGCAGGATCACCACTGGATCCCTGCCCACACTATATATTTTCACAACTCGGGTCTGTTTTATGCCCTTATGTCACCAGAATTTTTAACGAATCCCTAGAATCAGCCTGTTTCCCAGACTTATGGAAGAAAACAGTGGTTTTCCCATTATTAAATAAGCATTGGCATAGCCAATAGGTCTCGCTTTTGGGACCTTATAAGTATTTAGTTATGCAGCACAATATCCTTGGTGCAACAACATTAACTGTTGCATGGCTAAACACTTATAAGGTCCCAAAGGCGAGACCTATTGGCTATGCCAATGCTTGTTTAGGGTCGAGCCTGCGCCCACTGCTCACATGAGGCTTCAGGACTGTGGCATACTATCAGGGTACTACTTCCTTATTTATTTCTTCCCTTCACAACCCCACCCTTGTCTGTGTTTGCTTGTTCCACTCCCACCCCTCAGCTCCATGGTGCTGCTTCCATCCCAGCACCTCTCACCTCCCACACTCCGTGTTACTCCCCTGCCTTCCGCACTAATAACAAGATGAAGTTAAACTATGGGGACACTGTGTGTACATTTTTCTCTAGTCCAAAGGCTCGCATGGCACGCAATCAGGCACTGTCTTGTGCTCACGGGGGCTTGCTACATGGACAATGTTTATATATTCCTAGTGGCACATATGTGCAGTTTAGTTTTCTTCAGGAACATTCTAAGGTACAGAAATGGGTTTTGTAGCGACGCGATGCAATTTACTGCACCTGCATTGCTGCTGGTTTTGTTGGGTTTTACATGCCCCTCTCTGTATGTTTTTGTACCCCGGAAATGCATGAAAACAAGTCTGCGTCATGTTACGTCTGTGGCGCCATTTTCCAGGCAACAGAAGTTTCTGTCTGGCTCACAAACCATGCATGCTTTAATGAATAGCCATGTGAATTGTAATGCTTCTCATCGTTCGTACAAGACCCCCTGGCATTTATTACTGAGTCAGGGGCATGTGGGTGCCACTCCAAAGCAGAATAGCTATGAAAAGCGCATAATTAAAAGACTGGCTCACACACCATTCCGTGGTATTGCATTGCATAAGCCTATAGCATTTCTAAATATTTAAAACCTATTCGGATATTAACTGGTCTGGCAAGGGTTCTTTTGTTTTCGTCTCAATTGTGCTGGCTTTTTGCTGCCAGTGCACATGTACCTTCCATTCTCCATCTGTACCTGTGTGACAGCATCTGTGTGTGGCTCGCCGAATGGTAGGCTGTCACTCAGCTTACTGTCCCGTGAAGATGAGAGTTTTGGTGGCAAGAGTACTGCAGCTTTCTTGCTTATTCTTACTCAGAACAACAACAGGACCGTAAAATATAACATGTTAGGAGTGACCTGTGGTGGGACTTAGGAGTGGAGGCATCAATGACAGTTATTAGCCCAAATCAGGGACGTATTAAAAATGATGACAGCCACCACAACTGAACTGCCGATTTTGGAACTGGGAAACCAGATTCGAGTATTGTTGCAAACCACTCAATCTCCACTTGCCAATAAAAATTAAAAATATATATATATAGTGTCCTTGTGTAATGTAACTGGTGTAAAACACTTAAATACTTTTGAGTTAAGTTTGCACTATATAAAAAAAAATGTGCACAGCACTGCAGCTTTGATGGTTTTCACATTAACACTTCCAAAGTTTGCTGTTTAAATTCACTCAACAGACAACTTTATGTCTCGTAAACAACACTACAGCGACCAAACAACACTTCTTTTGTTGGAGGATTGCACTATTTTTGTTGCTAGTAGGCAGTAGTTGCATCCACTGTCGGGACTCTGAAGGAGATTCATTTTTCCCCACTTTTCCAGCATTATCATTATGACCAGTGCTTTAAATGGGCCGGTACTCACCGGTACTGAGTACCGGCACTTCTTAGATTTATCACTCTGAGTACCGGCACTTCTCTACTTCCGAGGAGAGTACCGGTACTCATGAAAAGGTAGGCTCATTGGCTGTGCTGGTGAGCAGGAGTGGAACGTGTCTCTGGCAGCCAAGGCCCTGCTTCTGCAGCCCCGATCTGAGCCCCAGCTGAGCTATTCAGCAGGGCTAATTTGAATAATGTCCGGGTGCTCACCATCACGCTGTGTTTGACAGAGCAGGGTCCATTCAGGCCCTGTGCTGTCAATCACATTCACACTGTCGTCTGCATTTGTGCAAACACAGGAATCATGGCAGTGGCAATCAGGCTACGGCCAGTCCGGCCCTGGTGGCAATTAAGAAAGCCATGGTAGGTGAAGAGAAAACATGGCTTTTATCATACCGGAGTCTTTTGTGTGTCTTCTATGTTTGTGTGCTTGCCTGCATTTGTATGCCTGTTTTTGTAAGAAAAAAGTGAGAGAAAGAGAGAGAGAGAATCAAGACACTCTCAGGAGTTATTTTAAAGAAAATGGTTGGCACTTTGTTTGTACATGTCTGCTCGGCGACAAAGATTCATAAATAACGTAAAAGGGAGGGTTGGTGGGTGGGTGAGTGAGTGGATGGATGAGTGAGCAAGGGTGGATGTATAGATGGATGAATAGATGGATGGATGAGTGAAAGCATGCATGGGTGAAAGAGGGTGGATGATTGGATAAAAGGGCGGATGATGGGTGGATAAGTGAAAGATTGGATGAATGAAACATAGGGATGATGGATGAGTGAAAGGAGGGATTGAGTGAAAGGGTGGATGGAATAAAAGAGTGAAAAGGTTGATGGATGGATGAGCGAAAGGATTGATGGATGAGGGAAAGGGTGGATAAAGAGATGGATGAGTGAAAGGATGAATGGATAGGTTTGGATATGAAGGGTGGATAGACGTAATGGTGAAAAACTGAATGATGGATGAAAGACTGAATAGACGATAGAATGTAAAGGTTAAATGGTGGACATCAGCAGGTAAATACTAGGATAAAAGGATGAATGGATAGATCGATGGAAGAGACAAGAGATTTCTTCTGGGGAGGGTCATGATTGTTTGCTTCATTTGCTTGGTGCAATAAGAGCTTTGGTTCGAAGTGGGGGTATTTTCAGTTTCTTCCTACTCTCGTGCTCAAAAATATATAGTATTGTGCCAAACAGCAATTAATAGTATGACATTAAGAAGGTGCAACTATTGCAAAAAAAAAAAAAAAGGAAATGTTAACCTATTATCGCATTTCTCTTTCCTTTCGTGTAATGAGTTAAACTGCTTTGTTTATATAAACACATTTCTCATGTGTTCTGGTATGTGCTGCAACTAATATAGAAGTCGTTAAGTATCATCATGTCTTGCCCCTAGCCCCGCCCCCTCACTACACCTCTAGCTAATTTTAATGAGTACCTGCACTTATTTTTTCCCATTTAAAGCACTGATTATGACCATATGTGAAATTATGAGCCACTGTAAAAACCAGGGTCACCGTTTGCTGTTAATGGAGACTTTCTGGATTTCACGGAATCGGTTGGCTTCTAAATCACTTTAATATTTGCAGCTAGGCAGTGTGTTGCATTTTAAGCCTGCAAGAAAAGAGAAGCATTGCATTAGGCTGCAGGCAGTCACTGTTAGGTGCCGCTGCTGGCTTTGCATAACGCTGTCTGCTCTAGACCCACACTTTAAAGCATTCAATGATGGAGACGGTGGTGGACTGAAGGAGGCCGTAATAGCCTCACAATTCCACCTCATTCAACTTAAAATACTCCACCACACATACCTCACTTGTACACGACTCTAACGTATGGGTCTGATTAGTTCCTGTCACTGCTTGGGCTGCAGCGATAACAATGGGGAATTGGTGCACACATTTTGGGGCTGCCCCTTGATATCACACTTCTGGGAAGGGGTGCTGGGGACCTTGGGAACTGTGTTGGGTCCCCAGAGAGCCGAAACTGATCATGCTAAATGTCGCAGACTATGTGGAGGGCAACAGATATGAAAAGGCATTACTTTGGCTGGGCTTCATGGTGTCCAAGAGAGATATCCAGAGGGCGTGGAAGAGTGCCGATGCCCCCTCTTGAGAGGGCTGGGCTAAGGGCACGGATTTCTGTATGGGCCTGGAGCACCTGATTTATTAAGCTAAAAGGATGCCCTTATAAACATGTTCAAATATGGAAGAGCTGGGCCAATCATAGAGGGATTTTGATAGAACCCTGCCTGCGCAGGCCTGGGCTCCCCGACAAAGAGTTGCACTCCTATGAGCCTGTATCAGGTTGTGTGTTGGGAGGGGGATGTCTCGATTCCGTGGCTAGCGGCGGCCCCTTGGTTTACTGTGGCCAGCGGGGATATGGTTCTTTTTTTGTAACCCATGGGACACGTGTACACTGCTACGGATCGATGTGTGGAATAATGCCAATGTGGTTTCGTCCTCTGTAAGCTGTATGCTGCAGGCTTGGATTTTGTTTTATGCAAAATCTAATAAAAAGTTGTTTACATAATAAAAAAATTCTATGATTTATATATTGTGCCCCACTACAGGCAATATGCGTTTCAAGTGGACCTTCTAAGCACAACATCCCCTCTGTGCTCCATATAGCAACTGCCTCCTATTTTGATCACTGTCTCTGCGGCTTTGCTATCAGCACCATATTTCGGTCCCTGTATCAACTGCCAGCCCCATATATCAGTAACATCACTGAAACATTACGTCAACATTAACACAACTGCCTTTCACGATTTGCAACTTTGTATTTTCTGCCAAGATAACCCAGTAGATTCATGTACCCGCTGCAGAGTGGTTCCTAATCTCCATACTTAAAGTTGTAGATCACACTCTGTTACCATCCTTTAACTATCATTTATAGCAATAAATCCCATAAAATGTTAGCTGTGTGCTTTTGTAACGCATGAGGAGATAGATGACAGAAAAGAGTCCAGGTCTGAACGATACCAAACTGACAGTAAGGATCCCATTAATATTATGTGCACGTGGCAGGGCCCGTTATATTATAGGGAAGGAGATGTTTGGATTTGGTTCCAGCTCACATCTAGACTGGTCCAGATTGTGGAAAATGTTATTTAAGCATTAATTTTGGCACATTACGATGTAGGCTGATAATTCTACATACTTTTTCATCGAATGTCTGACTGCTGTTTCTGAGTTCAAATCAGTCACAATTGTCCTTTCTTTATTTTCAGTGCTAGGAGGGGAGCATCATTCAGCAAAACCAAAAACATTGGCAAAGTCAATAGGTCTCACCTATGAGAGTGCGGTTGGCTTCGTATTGTGCGTTTTAGCAGTATGTAGCATGGCTGAAAGTAATAAAAAAGGGGGGGGAGGGAAGGAGTTATGAACGCGTCATAGCTCTGCTATAAAATATGGATAACACACTGACAAACCAAACAGCTGTCAAATAGGCGAGACCTATTGGCTTTACCAAAGCTTGTATTTTTTATTAGCTTCTTTAATTGCATTAGACTGTCAACAAAAAATGAGGAAGATTTTGGATCATCTACAATTTGGAAGCCCCAATGTAAAAGATACCGTTATAACATGCACAGACTTTACGTCTCTGATCGGTACAATATAAATTAGCACCGTAATACGAAGCACACAGGTTCAATCAAAAAGCGCCATGAGCCCCCAGTAGGAGATGTCTGCGCTTAAAGAATAAAATAGGAAATCTCAAAACGTGAGCACAAACTGCCAAACGCCGAAGCTGCTCCCCGATACTTCCAGATCGGAATCAATCCCTCTTCCTGCAGCTCCCTCTGACACATCGGAAAGCTCTCAGTCATTTATCAGAAATTGTTTTAGCAAACAATCAGTCCCCGCGGATAGTGGGCGAGTCATTTAAAGCAATTAGAAGCGGCTATTTTAGGATTACTCTCTGGCCACCTGGAATATCTTATTAAGTGGAGCTCAGATGTCCAAAACGATCACACTTCCCATCACCCATCAATCCCCGAGCTCGCGTTAAGCCATCCCTCTTGGCTGACACTGGACACTAAAGCAAGGTGGCTGGGCAAACACGGGATAGTCAGTCTCTGGCCTACGGCTCGGCCCTCTTTCTGCACCACAAGGCGGGTAAAGTGCCACGAGGAGAGAAGAGGCACTCTATGGGGCAGAAGAATTAAAATACCGCCTTGGGCTGCAGGGGCTGTGCAGACGGACATGAACAAGTTTACTCTCAAACATTAAGGGAAAAGTCTCGGCACCTCACAATGGACACGGAAAATGTGAATCTGATGTCATGAGCCACAGGCCCGCACAAAGTGGACATTTAACGGTTAAAACACTTTACGAATTTCATAAAACGTTTTATTATGTTTTCATTACAAACCGTAAAACAGTAATTACAAGACGAGTTCGTATAACAATATACAACAAGCATTGGCCGCGCGGCCGTAAAAGTAACGACCGCGCGGCCGTGAAAGCGAAAGTGATCGCAAGCGGGAAGTGATCGCAGGGACGCGCTCGCTCTGTGGTGGGGGAGGGGCAGAGCGAGGCACTTGGGAGAGCGCTGTGCTTTATGAGCCATGCCGGCCAGACGGAGGAAAGACAGATGGCGGCTGCACGCGTGCACGCTCAAGTGCACGCAAGCTGGAGGCCAGCAAAAGCCACTGGGTTAGCACTTTCAAAACCCACTTACTAAAAGTCTCGCCAGAGCAGCGCATGCGCTGGCTCAGGCGAGAGCTAAAAAAGCAGGCCTAAAAATTCATGAAGCAAACACAAGGACATGATGGACGGAGCGCTGAAACTTTTCAGACACTCACCCCCAGTCACAGATCTGGCTTGAATCCATCATCATTCTTTAGCTCACTTCACCACCTCAGTTCAGACCCAGCTATATGCAAATCAGTCTTGACCCTGTGCCTCATGGGAACAGTCCAGCCCGAACTGCCAAGCCAGGTCTTCCCTCAACCAGAAACAAGCATCCTGGGACCAGTTTCTGGGTAACACCCTTCATCAGCCAGGCTAGCTGGGTTCAAACTGGAACGGCATGGTGAGCAAAAAAACGATTGATTTAGGCCCAGATCTCTGTACTGGGGTGAATGTATGACATTGTTCTGCATTCTGTCCATCAATTGTTGTTTTTGCATTTGTCACCCCGAGTGGGACGGGTATGCCCAGACGTGGGTCCCGTGCTCTCCATGCCACTGGAATCAAGCTATCCTGGCTGAAGAGGGGTGAAACCCCGAAACCGGTCCTAGGATGCTTGTTTCCAGTTCAGGGAGGACCTGGCCTGGCAGTTCGGGCTGGACTGTTCCCATTGGGCACAGGGTCAAGACTGATTTGCATATGGCTGGGTTCAAACTGGAACGGCATGGTGAGCAAAAACGATGGATTTAGGCCCAGATCTCTGTACTGGGGTGAATGTATGACATTGTTCTGCATTCTGTCCATCAATTGTTGTTTTTGCATTTGTCACCCCGAGTGGGACGGGTATGCCCAGACGTGGGTCCCGTGCTCTCCATGCCACTGGAATCAAGCTATCCTGGCTGAAGAGGGGTGAAACCCCGAAACCGGTCCTAGGATGCTTGTTTCCAGTCCAGGGAGGGCCTGGCAGTTCGGGCTGGACTGTTCCCATTGGGCACAGGGTCAAGACTGATTTGCATATGGCTGGGTTCAAACTGGAACGGCATGGTGAGCAAAAAAACGATGGATTTAGGACCAGATCTCTGTACTGGGGTGAATGTATGACATTGTTCTGCATTCTGTCCATCAATTGTTGTTTTTGCATTTGTCACCCCGAGTGGGACGGGTATGCCCAGACGTGGGTCCCGTGCTCTCCATGCCACTGGAATCAAGCTATCCTGGCTGAAGAGGGGTGAAACCCTGAAACCGGTCCTAGGATGCTTGTTTCCAGTCCAGGGAGGACCTGGCCTGGAAGTTCGGGCTGGACTGTTCCCATTGGGCACAGGGTCAAGACTGATTTGCATATGGCTGGGTTCAAACTGGAACGGAATGGTGAGCAAAAAAACGATGGATTTAGGCCCAGATCTCTGTACTGGGGTGAATGTATGACATTGTTCTTCATTCTGTTCATCAATTGTTGTTTTTACTAAAAATTCATGACCCAGCGAACTACCGTCCCATATCCCAGCTGCCATACCTTTCCAAGGTTTTGGAACGCTTAGTAAACAAACAATTGACTACCTTCCTAGAGACTAATGACTTGCTTGACCCTTCACAGACGGGTTTTAGGACTAATAACAGCACTGAAGCCACCCCGTTAGCCATATCCGATAACATCAGATCACTTGTCGATGAGGGAAAAGCCGTAGCTCTGATTCTACTAGACCTCAGTGCAGCTTTCGACACGGTCTCCCACTTTCATCTACTACGAATTCTGCACAAAAAAGGGATCTGTCATAAAGCCCTAGCTTGGTTTGCATCATTCTTAAAAGACCGAACACAAACAATACAAATGGGATCTTGCTCTTCTAATCCAAAAGACGTTAAGTATGGGGTTCCCCAGGGAGCCACCCTTAGCCCCACCCTCTTTAATGCTTACGTGTCATCTCTGGCAGACATCAGCAGGAAATGGGGATTTGAAATCTGCTCATATGCTGACGACACGCAATTGGTGATCCCCCTCACAAATCGGCTGACAAACACCGATACTAAGAATAACCTTATAAACTGCCTATCAGAACTCGCAGGTTGGATGTCCAAACACTGCTTAAAATTAAACGCTGATAAATCGGAGGTCTTGCTCTTCGGGGGAGCCCGTACAGTCTGGGACGACAGCTGGTGGCCCCAGGCCTTGGGCACCGCCCCTGTACCTAAGCAGTTTGCAAGAAATCTTGGCATCATCTTCGACGATACCCTATCCATGCAAAAACAAGTCCACACGTTCTGCGGAAAAGGTTTCGCCACCATAAAACTGATCAGAAGACTATTTCCTTGGATTCCCTTAAAATGCAGAAAGTTGGTGACTCAAGCTCTGTTTTTAAGCAGGCTGGACTACGGAAATGCTCTTTATGTGGGCATGGCTGACTATTTGTTCACCCGCCTTCAAATAGTTCAGAACGCCGCTGCTAAGTTAATTTGCAATAAAAAGAAATTTAGCTCGGCTACCAGCTGCCTAAAAGAGCTCCACTGGCTACCAGTAAGACAGAGAGCTACTTTCAAGATCCTCGGTTTTGCACACAAAACATTGCATAAAACAGGCCCTTACATTCTACGAGATAGGCTAGAATTCCATGCTCCTTCACGGAACTTAAGATCACGCTATCAGGCCTTTGCCTCAGTCAAGCGTACATACAAGGGCAGAATGGGTGACAGATCTTTCTCTAAAGCAGCAGCGGCCCTATGGAACAATCTCCCACTCGATCTACGCCTCACTGAGGACCATGTACTCTTTAGGAAGAAACTGAAAACCACTCTCTTTCCTAGATACTGAAGCTATCTAAACAAGGTCAAGAGTAAGCCGCTTAGCACATGCATTCTTTCCTAGCGCCGTGATGTCCCTTGGGATGATTGATGCGCTTTACAAGCACCATAAAATACAAATACACTACCACTTACACACCACTGCCTACCAATCCCTAAATTTAGACCTAAACAATCTTTAAATATTATTTCTTTCATGAACAATGTCTCCTTACATTGACATTCTAGGCTTTTTTGTTCCCTTCCCCCATACCCCTATACCCCTGTTTCCATGGTGACTAAAAATGTAACATTCTCTGCTAGCAGTAGATCACAAGTTCACAACAGTCTCTACAACAGCATGCTAACTCCTAAACCCAAGACAGCAGTTGTGGTTGATTGCATGCAATTAGAAACATATCCCACACAGCCAATTACACGTGTACTTACTTTAGATTTATACACAACCTAGTTTTAAACAATGCCAGAATTACAGCATCCAAGCAAATGTGGTCTTTTAAATTTTACTTGCTAGGGTCTCTTTTAACGGACTTCATTTTGAAAACTGCCTCATTCAGCTACAGCCTTCTCCTGTGTGCTACTGTTCTATCCTTCAAAGTGGTTAGAGTGTGGATTGAAGGCAATAGCTTTGTGGTCTGGGCTAGAGAGTTTGATAGAAAGAGTGGGATTGACAGGAACCTGGGCTTGCCTAATGTGGATATTAGTTGGTTGGCCAGAGAGGGTTAAAGTGGCAGCAATTGCTTCCATTGGTTGAAAGCATCTTGGATTCCCAACATCCAGACCTCATAATTGTGCACTGTGGTGGCAATGACCTCGGCACACTGACTGGGGTAGGACTGGAAACCCTAATGAAGAGTATCTTTGAACAATCAATGCAACTTTCCCTCACCCTGCCTTGGTGTTTTCTAACATATGCCAGAGGCAGAAAAGGAAGTGGTCTTCTGAATTTTGTCCAGATAGAGAAAGCCAGGAAACATGTTAATGAAACTGTTTCAGCATTCCTCAGAGACCATAACATGGGCACCATCTACAACAGTAACCTGCGCTTCAACATGCATGGAATATACAGGAGAGATGGTGTTCACTTCATGGACGAAGGCAACAAAGTATTTCTGAGCAAATTAAAACTCTGCATCCGCTCATATATATATAGTCATCATATACACACAAGGAACACAACGGCTCTTCTAAGAGCCACCCTATGTTCCATACAGTTGTCATTTTTAACTGGTAATCCTTTTTAAAAAAAAAAAATTATTGAATCCGCAGCTCCATCGTGGATTTGCAAACCAAAAGCACACATTCAATGCAAAACAGCACATTTAATATTTCTAGTACACGGTTCTGAATGGATCTCGCAGTGGGGATAACAGAGTCTAAATGGCTATAATTTTAGATTCATAAGTGTCTCAATGCATATCTTAGTTGTTGTAACAGTGTCTGTATCAGTATATCAGTAGGTGTGAGACTCTCTACATCAGTATCTGAGTGGCTATGAAAGTGTCTTTATAGGTGTGAGTGTGAGTGTATAGGTTTCGGAATGGGTGTAACAGTGTGTTTACGATATTTGAATGGGTGTAACACGATCTGTATGGGTATGTGAGTGGCTGAAAAAGTGTTTATATAGGTGTAAGTGTGGATGTGAAAGTCTCTCTATGGGTTTGTGAATGGGTGTGACAGTATCTGCATGGGTGTAAGAGTGGATGTGAGAGGGTCTGTATGAGTGGGTGTGAGAGGGTCTGTATGGATATAAGTGTGGGTGTAAGAGTCTCTGGGTTTGTGAAAGGGTGTAACAGTGTCTGCACAGGTATAAGAGTGGGTGTGAGAGGGTCTGTAGGAGTATGCGACTAGGTGTGAAAGTCTGTATGGATTTAAGTGTGCATGTGAGAGTTTTTGCATGGGTTTGTGAATGGGTGTAACAGTCTCTGTAAGATATGTCAATGCTTGTGACAGTATCTGTATAGGTATGTGAGTGCGTGTAAAACTGTGTATATAGGTGTAAGTCTGGGTGTGAGAGTATCTGTATTGGTTTGTGAATGGGTGTAACCTTGTCTCCATAAGTGCAAAAGTGGGTGTGAGAGGGTCTGTATGGATATGTGGCTGGGTGTGAAAGTCTCTGTATGATGTAAGTGTAGGTCTGAAAGTCTCTCCATGGGTTTGTAAATGGGTGTAACAGTGTCAGTACGATATCTGAATGGGTGTAATAGTGTCTGTATGGGTGTGTGAGTGGGTTTAAAAGTGTCTAGGTGTAACTGTGGTGTAAGAGTCTGTATGGGTCTGTGAATGAATGTGAGAGTCTCTGTATGAGTTTGTGCATGGGTGTGAGTCTATGGGTTTGTTATTGGGTGTGACAGTGTCTCCATGGGTGTAAGAGTGGATGTGAGAGTGTCTGTATGGGTATGTGAGTGGGTGTGCCACTATCTGTATGGGTATGTGAGTAGCTGTGAGAGGAAGAGAGAGTATAAAAATATATAATTTTCAGTTGTGCTAAATCCACGGATCCGCCGCAGAGTTACACGGGGGCCGCGCTGAGCCCTGCACAAAATCCGCGGATCTCGCGAGTGGCCAAAAAACCCATTTTGTTCACATTTCTGACCACAGGACACATGCTCAGCCCTCTTTTATAACATGTACAAAGGGTCAGGAAACCTCTCACTTGACCCCTCCATTAAATTTGCAAACACATTTTCAACCTCCGGGACCGTTACCCCGACAAACAAAATGGCGAGCGCAACTTTTCTGGGAAGGTGCAGCCAGTCAATCAGGACTTTGCTGTGGAACGTACATCTGTGGATCCCCCATGGGTGGATCCATGGAGGGTACGTGTCCCTATATATAAAAATGTATTTTCCGGTTAATATCTCTAAAACTACTAAACAGACTTACACCAAATAAGTCAAAGCGTGATCTGCGTAACCAAATCTATCTTTCTGCCAGTAGTATAGATAGATAGATATTTCACATATACATAGATACTTTGTGATAGATAGATATATATATCACAAAGCTTTTCAGTAGAAATCCCATTTCAAACACTAAAAATTAAATAAACAATTTTGCAGCCTAATAGACAATATATTGAAAACATTTAACTTATTTTCCTTTAAAAAAAAGAAGCCAGTCCTAATTTAGAAACCCATTAACATAAGAATAGTGAGAAGAAAAATATTGCACAAACCTTTTTTTAAAGAAAAAAAGAAAGCAAAAAGGACTATGGAGACAGCTATGCTACAGAACCCAAATGTTAGAACCTGACTCTCCTCACTCCACCAGTATCCCATTCTGCCATTATAGTAGAAGATAGTTCAGTCTGTTTTCACTGAAAATGTAGAATCCTAAATATTAAGCTATAAAGAACTCTGTTTATTCCACAATGGACGAGAGAGAGGTTTGCTTATGACTTTAAAGAAGACTCACTTGCAAAAGAACTAGGAATGTAGGAGGGTAACTTCTTCTGTGGAGCTTCATCAACAGCCATAGGCACTGAACAGAATAGTAAGCCAATGTCTCTATGAACAAAAGGATAATGCACTCTATGCAAAGAGGCTCCTTCTGGAAATCTGACACACCTGGGCATCAGATCAGGCTCTGATTCAAGACAATAATTTATTGTACATGTGTTGACAGACCAAGTAGCAACTTCCCAAATTTCTGAAATGGGGACATTTCCTTGTACTGTAGCTGTTTCTCCCCTGGCAGAGCAGGCTTTATGTCTGCCAAGTAGATTTTTGTTAGCCATCTGGTAATGTGCTCATTCAACGCAGCTAAACCCATTACAAAGAGCCCATGATTTATGAATAAAGATTCTCACTATCTAATGTCTTTAGCATTATCCAGGTAGAATTGAGAAAACTCTTAACATCACAATTGTAGAAGGATCGTACTGGTGAAGAGGGTGGATTCTGAAAAAGCTGGTAATGAAATGGTCTGATTGACAGAAATCTGAGACTTCGACAAGAAGTAAACTTGGATGAATCTTCATAATCACCTTGTGGTTATAGAACACAGCATAATGCTCAAGGCAGCACACCACCTTTATTTAACTGATTTTTGAAAGCGTTATAGGGTAGTCAGCAAAAGAATTAAATGTTTCAGGGATCAACCTCAAATAATTAGTCAAGTATGGTCAACCATATTGATTTAATTATTTGAGACTAAGCTCAAAGAAAGGCAATCTCTTTCCTTGTTTATCTAACCTGTATTTAACGAACCGTGGGGCAGAGATAATAGCTAGAAAGGACGCAGCCATCCAAGTCCTTTGTAAAGGAGGAAAACTTAGCATAGAAAGGACTATATTAGGTTCCCAAATTGGGAGAAGGTCTTTGGCTAGTGAAAAAAACCCAAATGCCTTCTACAGATTAAATAACTTTTTATTACAATACAAATCCATTTTCATATAAATTACATCAAACAAGTAAAACTGCTTACTGAATAGATGAAGCTATTATGAAATATGCTTTTTTTCACGAAATTTACTGTCAGGACTCAAGCGAAATATTCAAGCTTCTTGCAAAAGAAGCATCTAATGTTCTCTTTGCCATACTGCACAAGAATTACATTTCTCAGCAGCTCCACTGTGCAGCTCTTGTTGGGAAAACTCACTATTTCTGTTGTTAACATCTTATATTGCCCTGCCTTACTATGACATTGTGCAATTAATACAAATCACCTTGTTCTTGAATTTACTGTAAGTACACTAATTCATCGATTCTTCCTATTGTATGCTGATTTCCTATATCCAAACAGCTCTACTACTTCTGTCCTCCAGAAAATCTTTAATCACAGGCACTGTGAAGAAAGATGCTCTTGAACGACATTTTCTTTGCCCAGTAATAGCAACAAGGTAGACCTTCATTCTGGAGAAGTTCAGCCCAGATTAGAATGCAGTATCTAACACCCCATCTTGTGCAGGTGCACTGGTCTGCACAGCAGCATTCAGTGTGGTTGCTTGGACAGATGCAGAAGATTGGTGAAACACCACTTGTGCGACCACTCCTGAGCTAAAAGAATCAATCTGCCTTTGTAATAGGACAGGTTGATTATTATTGATGGAATCAGGGGTATTTCAGGAGGAGATTGTAGAAGGACTATCAAAAAGGCATTTCCCCTAGTCCATGGCTGATAGTGTCTAGAGGTGAAGTTTGAGCATTTCTTGTTATCTGCATCTGCAATGTGGTCTAACTGAAGAAATTCAAGTTGAAAGTTATTGTCAATTTTCTGCTAATTATTCTGCAATATTCTGCAAACTGAGTCTGCCTCTGCATTCTAAAACCTAGGAGTGGCAGTGCTCTCTGTGGTTCAAAATCAACTGAGCTTACAGAAAGAGGGCAGGACTGTGTTACTCCTTATTTTTATGTAGTACATGGTTTTTGTGCTGCCCATTTGAACAAGCAGGGGTTGCCTTGAAACCTAGCACACACAACTTGAGAACCAGAGAAGGTTGATGTGGTAAGACATCTCTTGCTTGGAGCACGTTCCCGGTCCTGGAAGGTCAATGTTAGCAACCATCGCAAGAGAAAGGCATCTGTCACAATTGCCTGCATATGAATATCCTTATAGAAGGTGTAGAAATGACCATCTTTTGCGTGGCGTAATCACAGATTTAGCTTAACATAACTATAGGTCCCTACTATATGGTGCAAAGTACACCCGGGGCCCGGAAGCTAAATGCGACCAGTGGACTGCAGCCTTTTGTACCATCCACTACAGAGGTAGTGCAGACATGGCTTCAGGCCTACCAGTGTAGCTTGGCTGTAGCAGTGTAAATACTGCATTCTGACCTGTCAAAATAACACCTTTTGGCAAGTCAAAACCTCTCCTTTAAATATTAATAATCATCCCTATGTAGGCTGCGGAGCCTACAAGGCAGGTGCATGGTATTTAAAAGTAAAACATGCAGAAATTGCATATTAACATGTCCTTACAGTGACTAGCACCAAAAAGGTATTTTCACAGTGGCAAGCCTAGCAGTCCTACGTAGAAAAACACAGACTACAGATTACAATTCTAACACTATCTCGTAAATAGGGCTAGCTGGGATCATAATTAAACAACTATTTGTAATACTTATTAAAAATCCAATTCAATGGTTAAGACAGTTTTGAAAAATATTAAGGAAAAGTAACAATTAGAAAAGTTACACTTTCCCTACCTGAAGTTAATGGAAGCTAAATTTGCATTTTCTCTCTCACATTTGCCAGACAGTAATAAGCATTTGAATAGCTGTGAAAAAGATCTGAAATGCTTCCCATGAGCAAACAAAAGGCTGACCTGAATGGGCACAGATGACTAATCTGAACTTCACAGAATATTTAGGTTGGTGGCTGTGAGCATCCTTTTTGACATTACATTGTCAAATCCTCCTTCAATGCCAAATCCTGCTTGTCAGGTCTGCTGGGTTTACATATAACACTTTAGGATACACTTGAAAGGAAGAGAAACAGGACATCAAAACAATTCTTGTGCAGCCACTGTCTGGTTGGTGAAAAACCCTCCTTTGTCCTACCAGACTTCTGCCTCTGGGTTTATTGTGGATGCAATGATTATCCCAAACTGGATTTTAGTGTTAGGTGTAGGCAGACACCAGGATTACTATAGTCACACTCCTCACACACACCCCAGCTCTAAGAGCTAAAGTTTAGTGTGACTGAAGGCTTTCAATCAATCAATCAACATTTGTAAAGCGCAGCACTGTTACTACTAAGGGTAGCTGGGTGCTGGAGATGCTTTGTCTCTGTTGAACAGCCAAATCTTGAGTCTCTTCCTGAAGTCTGTTAGGGAGGGTGATGTTGGAGGTGGAGAGGCAGGTCGTTCAAGGTCTTGGCAGCAATGTAGGAGAAAAAGCGACCCCCCAATGCTATAGAAATATACACCTGTGGCAAAATGGGAGTCATAGGACTAAGTCAAAAGTTAAAATATTTGATCAAGACGATCCTGGTGGGTGTATCAGACGTGTTTTTGGGCATCCTGGTAGATGTTCCACAGTGTTGTGCCTCTTCCGATAGAGACCAGAATCTTGTTTCACTCTGTTTGGTGATGTAAAACATAAATGTTGAATAGTCTATCCTGATGATGACTGCATGATCTTCCAGTCTTGAAAGGAACAACTACAGGCCCAATCTTATGGCACTTAGCTCTAGGATATTAACAGAGAGCCTCTACTGTATCCGACCAGAGGTCCCTTGTCAAGAGCTTCTGTATGTGAGCTCCACAGACCGCCATGGAAGTAGTCGTTATTACAACCATTCTGTCTGCTGAAGGATGAAATGGGAGGTCTACATTGAGACTTGCGGGAAACCACCACCTTACCAGTACATGCTTCAATTGTCTTGTGACGTAGATCACGTCGTTCCGCAAGCCATCCAGCTGCTTCCTTGGTTGCATAGTTCTTGCTGAACATGTCTCATCAGTAGTATTTAAAAAGGCATAGGCCTATGAAGGATGACATCAGGCCCAGCAGAGATTTGGACTGCCTGACTGTGATTGGCTGCTTGATAGAGACGGTCTGTGCATTGGCTTGGAACTTTCTCTTTCTGTCCACAAAGGAAAATGCCTTTCCCAAGTTGGTGTCCATTATAGCACCCAAAACCTGCAATCTCGCCCCAGGTTCCACAGAGGACTTGCAGATGCTTAGTGTTAACACTAACCTCTGGTGCAGGTTGAAGCAGGACACCATTGTAAACTGCGCCTATTGCCTTGATAGAACTCTGACGAGACAGTCATCCAGGTATATCTGGTGGTATTGTCATCTGCAGAAGGCAGCAATCGGCGCTAGACACCTTGTAAATATTCAAAGTGCCAACTTAAAGTCAAAATGAAAGTGCGTTGAATTGGTAGTGCTGCCCCACCACTGAAAAGCGAGGTATTTCCTGTGTTCCCCGTGTATTGGGATGTGGAAATACGTGTCCTGAAGAGTCTGGGATGTCAGGTAATTGTTTTTGTAGGAGCATGAGGACGCCCTCGTAGCACAATCCATGCAAAAAGAGTGTTTTTCAGGAACTTGTTTGTGTCTCTGAGAACTAGAATAGACCTCCACTGTATTGTCCTAGAATAAAATCCCTGATTTCTCTGTGATCTCAGGACCATTTATATCGCTCCCTTGAGAAGCAGGAGGAGAATTTCCAGTTGGAGCTCCCTAAGGTGAAGATGGTGTACATTTTTGGGTGGGCAGATTGGTCATTTCTGTACAAACCCCAATATATGTCCTGAGTCTACGATCTGCAAAAACCATTGGTCAGTTGCTATGGACTCCTATGCAGGAAAAAGAGGAAAAATGTCCCCCTGACCTGCAGAAATGGGAATGAAGGGTGTACAATGTGAGCAGTTGGGAGTGAGGGCACAGCCACAAAGAGTCAACCTTTTAAGTGCTTTTTGAGGAAAACTCTTGCGACCATGTAGCTACAGGCGCTTTAGTGTGCAAGTTAATTTCTAGAAACTCGATGTTACCTTTTTGGCACTTCCTTCATGGGAGTGCATGGTGGAGAACTTTTCACTGAATCATCCCCAGGGAAAGGGACATTCCCCTTAGCAGTAGGGGATTTTGTTTCTGAAGTACATACAGTGACAACCTTCTCTCCCTACCCTTCAGTGTTAAAAGGAAACACTGAAAAATGTCACAGCATGAAGCCTGGTTTGCTCGATAAGGCAATAAATACATTGCTCACATGGATCATCCATATAAATCATTTCAGCCCATAGGTAGAGCAGGGTTTGAAAAGAGATTTTCTCTCTCTGTCAGTCATGATGACAGTTGGTGACAGAGGAGGGGTCTCCCTAGTCCAGAAAATTGAGCTTTCCAAGAACATTACACTAAAAACAACTTGCTGTACTCTGAAAGCTGATAAGAGTGGTCAAATCCCAGTGAAGTCCAGGAAAGTAACAGGATAAGGAGTCACTGTGAGGTTAGTGCAGAGCCCTTCTTGGGGACGCCCACACACAAGCCTTGAGTGGTAGAAATATGAGCTATGGTGGCCTCTATGGGGGAAGTAGGAGAGCTTAGCACTTCAACCTCACTGGCTGAAGTTTCTGGTGTTTCAAATGAGGTGGTATGTGTTACTCAACAAACATTGTTGTGGAGGCCTAGAGTCATTTTTAACTCTATTTATTGCTATTTAAAGTTATTGGGGATTCCCAGCTTGACTACAGGGAATGATTCAAACATGTGAATATATGAAAGACCCAGTGCTGGAAATCCACAGAAACACTGCATCAACAAACTTTTAGGAAATTAGTGCCCCAGGTATATGAAGAAGCATATATTCACAATGATGTATCGATGTTCAACAAAAGCTATAGGAGTGAGCGATTGCATTTGATGTATAGTGAGACATGATTTATAGTGGTTTTTGCTTCCACAATGTCATTACTGATTGTATACCATTTTTAAAAGAAACATTTTATGAAGTTTTTGTAATATTATTAATGACAATAAATCATATTTTTATAAAACTAAATGGATGCTCCTGGGATTCTGTGCATTACATTGTATATTCATTAAGAAGGTTGTAAAATAGTAGGTTGGGTAAGTTGGTCTCTATTGTTTGATCTTACCCTGTACGCTAAATCTAAACAGAGGGGAATATTTTGGAGTGTTGATTACCAGTTCAATTAGCACAAGTTAAAACTGTATTAAGACATGAACAGTAGGACTTTGCACTGGAAGTGATTGCTGCCCACCAGGATTCACATGGATTTCTGAAGTCACACCATAATTGGAATGTGGAAAAAAAATTCCTGAAGGTTAGTGGCACACACCCAGCCCATTTGGTGTGCATGGGAAAACGTCTGATGCAAGTCCAGCATTCTGAAATTTTCTGTCTTTTAAGGTTTCTTTACCTTCTTGAGATCGAGAACAGATCTGAACTCCTGCTTGATTCCGCTTTTTATCCAGAACACAAGGGGAACAGGAATAAATTCCCTTTCATTTTTTGGTGAGGAGGAACCACCTCCACAGCTTGCTTTTCTGATAGGACATATACTTTCAGTTGCAGCTGCTCTCAAAGATTTAAAGAGGATCTTCCTGGACCGATGTTCAGAGAAAGTGACTTAAACCTCAGTAAATAGCCATTTTTCACAAAATTAAACATTGTTATTTTCTGTCACTCTTTTTAGAGGTATCTGAAGCTTCCCCCCACCGGAGGAACTAATTGAGAAGGGGGAAGGGAGGAGTTATTACTTTGCTGAATGTATTCCTGTGACTGCCAATGGTTCCTTACAGGGTTTACACTGGTAGTAAGGCTGCCTTTGCTGCTGATGCTGGGATTGTTGAGGGGTTTAAACACTCGGAGGGTAGTAACACCACTTGACGGACTTGTAACAGTGTTTCTAAAACTCCTTTTTTCCAAGGCCTGCAGCCTTTGGTGTCTCAATCTCTGTCTTCATGTGCTGTATTTCGTCATCTGCAGGAGTCCCAAATAAAGTACTCCTTGAGAAGGAAAAAAAATCATAATTTGTTAACCATACCCAAGAATTGTGCCTCATTGTTAAACCATGGAAATACTCGAAAGCTGCTACGTCAGAAGAATCAGCAGCTATGCTATGTACCTGGTCAGAGACAAGCTTCTCCTGGTAGAGAACAGCCATAGAAAGCGGTTTAAGACTGTAAAACTTCATATCATCCCCTCCACTACTATTATTATCAAAGATCCAAACAAGAAATGTGATAAATGTGCCAAATGTTTCTAAGAAAAGATAAAGATTGATCTCTACCTCATCACTTAACCAGAAGATGAATTAAGATATTCACAAATTCCAAAAGAGAATTCCTCCTGATCTAAGTTCAAACTGATATCTAAACAGACCACTGTATAACTAGGTAGTTATACTTCACAGAACCCATTAACTAAACAATCATAAAAGGAACTCAGCAATGCCATACTACTGTTCAGGACCTACCTGATCAACTCAGCTCAAGAAAAGTTCCAGATTGACAAATATTGTAAAAGTAACAAGAAAGAAGAAACAGATATAGATGATATTAAAATATTTCTGCCTACTCTCAAACTTAACATTCCCACAAAACGTATAGACAGTTCTGTTGTGAAGCAGCTGGAACATTTTATTTTTGTCAACAATATTGGACTATTGTCAATCAGGCTTCAGGAACGAATACAGCAGGGAGTCAGCCACTGAAAACACTGTAGACGATGTGCCGAGGATATATTGGCCTTCGGTGCCTTATGACTTTTTATAATAGTGGACTTTTCAGATAAGTTCAATACAGTATACCGCTAAAAATCTACTTAAAATAATAAGAAAATGAATAGGCAAGGGCCAGATCTTCAATGGTTCACATCCTATATGGAAATCAGGTCAAAGAATAATGAAAAGTAAATGTTACTTATAATCGTAGATCTACATTGTATGTATTTTCACGAAAATTGTCAAAGTACAGTATTCCTGCCTGCATGTTGGGATAGGAATGGCTTCATATCCCAAATATTAGAATATGTATACATAGGAGGTAGACAGCTGTCATTTTTCAAATGCAGGAACAACATCCATAGCCTTAACAGGCTATGCTTTTCAGTATTCTCTCTTTTAATAATTACATAAGGCAGAAATGGAACCTGAACCTCAATTTACTGCTTCAGAAGAACCTCTGAACCAAAAGAAGGTTTAGTTTCTTACCTGTAATTCTAGTTCTCTCGTAGGGGTATTTCTATGATGGTCATAAGCGATGAATAATCCCGCCCATGTACGGGGACCCCAGAGCACTTTATCCAAATATGTTCTTAAGTGATGAAGTTCGCCTTTCTTCGGGAAGGCCTTGAAAAAGTCACTTAAGAATGTCATAATGCCGCCTAGGATAAGGCCACAGAGGTCAGAGTGCTTCATCTTGTAGTGGCAAAAGAAGGGACTGTGAGAATATATGCTCTCAGAATATATCTTTTTTGTAATAGCACAGAAAAAGAACCTTCACAAACCCTTTTGCTATGAATAGACAGATATGAAGAAGTGCCTGGCCCTGTAGCCCATAAGCTGCCATTATAAGTATAGAAAAAGAAAACTGTGCCTTTAAGAGCAGAGAGACCACCAATATCCCATCATGCTCAGCCAGAGGCAGTTACCTCAGTTCTTTTTGAAGGCTATAGACACCTGATAGTAAACGGAGCATGAGATAATGTGTCCACTCCACCAGGGAGGAGGGAGGGCTGCTTATGACTCATGGAAATACTCCTATGAGAGAACTAGAATTACAGGTAAGAAACTATACCTTCTCTCGTAGGAGATTTCCATGTATAGTCATAAGCGATGAATAGAGTAGCAAGCTCATCCCCCCTAAGGCGTTGGATTAGACAGAAAAGTACCAAATGTGAAGCCTTGTTAAGAAAAAAGATTCCTGAGGGATGCCTGATCTACTTGTGCATCTGCTCTGGCATCTGTGTCAAGGCAGTAATGCTTAGTGAATGTATAGATAGACTTCCATGTTGCTGCCTTACAGATATCTGCTAAAGGAACATTCTTCATAAGGGCAGCAGTAGCTGCCTTACCCTTGGTAGAGTGAGCTTTAGGCCTACCAGAAAGGGATTTATTGGCTAGTTGATAGCAGCAGAGAATGCAAGAAACAATCCACCTATAGATTGATTGTTTAGAAGTCGCTAACCCTGTGCGGACTGGGCCATAATTGATGAACAATTGTTGAGAATTATGATTGGCTTTAGTCTTGTCCAAATAGAATTTTAGTACCCTTTTTACATCCAGCGAATGGAGAGACCTCTCCGCTGGAGATGAAGGGTTTGGAAAGAACGTGGGTAAAGCAATGGTTTGTTTCACGTGGAAATCTGAGACCACTTTAGGCAGAAACTTAGGATGTGTGCGTAACACTACTTTAGAGGAATGGAACACCGTGTAGTTCATGAGTGCAATTAGCCTGAATCTCACTAACTCTCCTCGCTGATGTAATGGCCACTAGGAAAGCGGTTTTCCATGTGAGATGCTGTAATGAAGCTTTGTGGATGGGCTCAAAGGGAGGATGCATGAGACGAGACAGTACTACGTTCAGCTCCCATGGAGGGGAAGGGCATCTAAAGGGAGGAAAAACCTTCTCTAACCCCTCTAGGAAGTCTTTGATGACTGGAATCCTAAAACAAGAGATTTGTGAAGGACTTTTCCTATATGCTGTAAGAGCAGAAAGATGGACTCTTATTGAAGAGTATTGGAGGCCCAACTTGGCGAGAGACAATAAATAGGGAAGAATAGCTTCTTCCTGGTAGGAAGTGGGATCAAACTGGTTAGAAGAGAACCAAATACAGAATCGCTTCCATTTAAAAGCATAAGCTGTTCGTGTAGATGGTCGCTTGGCTTCCTTTAGGATGTCCATACAATCCTGAGACAGGTTTAAATGACCATACTGAACTATCTCAGGAGCCATGCTGCCAAACTCAAAAGATGACAGGCTGGGGTGTAGTAGTTGACCTCTAAACTTCGTGAGGAGCTCCGTTCTGCATGGACGGATAGACCGGTGAAGGAGGTCCGGAAACTACAGTTGTCTCGGCCATTCTGGGGCGAGGAGTATCATCTGGGCTGTTGTGGACGCCAGTTTCTGCAGAACTGTCAGTATTAATGGTATTGGAGGAAAAGCGTAAAGAAATTTGTTTGACCAGTCGATCCATAGGGCATTCCCCAGAGACTGTGGATGGTAAAATCTGGAGGCGAAGTCGTGGCATTTTTTGTTTTCTTTTGTGGTGAACAGATCTATAGAAGGCGTGCCCCACAGACTGAAAATACTTTCCACGACTTCTTCGTTTAGTACCCACTTGTGGTTGTCTTCGAGAACCCTGCTGAGTGAGTCTGCCTGGATGTTCTGGTCCCCTGGAAGGTGAGCCGCTACCAGTGTTAGATTCCTGGAAATGAGCCAATGCCAAATGGATTGGGCTTCTTGAGACAGAGGTCAGGACCTCATTCCACCCTGCTTGTTCAGGTAGTACATGGTGATTGTATTGTCTGTTTGAACAAGCAGGTTGTTGGTCGTGAATGACGGGTGAAAAGCCTTGACAGCCAGGTGTACTGCTCGAAGTTCTAGAAGGTTGATATGATACTTTTGTTCTCTGGAAGACCAGAGATCCTGTACTTGTAAGTGATCCATATGTGCTCCCCAGCCGAGCAGTGGAGCATCTGTGACTACGGTCTGTCGGCGGAAGTGGGTGGAAGGGCATTCCGCACAGGAGATTTTTCTGGGAGCACCACCACTGGAGAGATTCCACTGCATGAGTCGATAGTGTAATCTTGTCCTCCCAGTTCCACGAAAATTGGTTCCACTGGTCCTCTAAACATTCCTGGAGAGGACGCATATGGAGGCGAGCGTTGAGAGTCAGGAATATGCAGGAGGCCATCGAGCCGAGAAGAGAGGAGACTATGCGTACTGATGGACGGGTTATCCGCTGAAGGTTGTGACATTTTTGGAGAATGGATAAGCGTCGTTCCTTCGAAGGAAACACCTTTTCCTGTAGCGTGTCAATGGTAGCTCCTAAGTAATGTAGAGTCTGAACTGGCGATGCCGTGGACTTTTGCATATTGACGTGTAGACCCAAGCGATAAAGCAGATCGCACGTCCGTAGGAAATGATCTTGGGCTTCTGTGAATGTGTCTGCTTTGATCAGCCAGACGTCCAGGTAAGGATATACAAAGATTTTTTGTTTCCGCAGGTGCGCTGCCACCACTGCCATGCATTTGGAGAATGTCCTGGGCGCTGACTTGAGGCCGAATGGGAGAACCGCATAGTGGTAGTGATTGTGTCCCACGACAAACCTGAGAAACTTCCGATGGGACTTTGTGATCCGAATGTGAAAATAGGCGTTGTGTAGATCTATTGCACAGAGCCAGTCTCGCTTTTGAAGTTGAGGATAAATTTGGTGCAAGGCCAACATTCTGAATTTTTCCTTTTTGATCCACTTGTTTGCGATGCGAAGGTCGAGAATCGGCCTGAACTCGAATCTGCCTTTCTTTTGCACTAGGAAGCATCGGGAGTAGATACCTTGACCGTGTTGGTTTCGCGGGACAGGTTCAACCGCTTTTTTGCGGCACAGGATGTTGACTTCCTCCTGTAAGAGCTTTAGGCGAGATGTGGATGCCTTGGGAGGAATAGAAGGAGGTGGGGCAGTGAACCTGAGACGATATCCATGTTTGACAATATTCAAGACCCAGGCGTCTGTTGTGATGTTTTTCCACTCTGCCAGATAATTTACAATGCTTTCCCCTACCGGAGTGGGTAACAGAAGAGGGGGAAGAGAGGATTCAGAGTTTTGATGCAGCGGGTTGTCGTCCTCCTTGATTCGTTTGTTGGGGGTTACAACCTCTCTGCGGTTTGCGCTGTTGGTACGGCCGCTGGTATTGTTGTGATCTGCTTGATTGCCATTGAGGGGTTTGAACCCTCTGAGCGGAGAAACGTCGGTGGTAGGAGCGAAAAGAACGTCGCTGTTCTTTTGATTTCTCTAGCCCCACCGCTTTTAAAGTATCCATCTCTGTTTTCATACGTGGCATCTCGTCGTCGGCATGTGAACCGAAAAGAGTGGAGCAGGAAACGGGTAAGTTCTGTAGCCGTAACTGGGCGTCGGGTTTCAGAGATGTTAAACGTAGCCATGCGTGCCGACGTAAGGATATTCCATGGCAGTAGCCATGAGCAGCCAGGAGAGAGGAGTCTGCTGCCGCGCTGATTATTTGGTTGGAGACCATCGCACCCTCTTGAACTATTTCTAGGAAATCTTGCCTATGTTCTTTAGGGAAGTGGTCTGCGAAGTGCAAGATAGAGTCCCACAAGGAGCGGTCATATCGTCCTAAGATGGCCGTGGCACTGGCTGCTTTCATGGATGTAGCAGCCGTGTTGCAGATCTTGCGTCCTGATGAATCCATCTTTTTGCTTTCCTTATCGGGGGAGATGTTGCAGATGGAGAAGTGGCGTGAGACTTTCGTGCTGCCAGAATTATCACTGAATCAGGAGGGTCACACCGTAAGAACAGAGGATCCTGTTCAGGTGGGCGGTATTTCTTGATGAGCCTGGACGGTGCAGATTTTGCCGCCACCGGCGTGAGGAAAAACTCCATGGCTGGATCGAGCAGGCCTGGCACTAGAGGTAGTAGTGGTCTAGACGCTGTGCGTTGGAGTGTTTAAAAAATAACAGACGTTGATGGAGTAGGCGTCTCCATAGGAATGTTCAGATTAGCTATGTCACGAACTAGGACCTCTTGAAAGGTATTAATGTCATCAATCGGAGAGGACGAGGTTGTCGTGAATCAGACAATGTAGGAGAGTAGTCCCTGGTAGAGGAGGACGTGTCTCTATGGTGGTGACGGAGTGAACGTGATCTGCGGTAAGAGTGGCGCCGTGAATATCGTGATCTAGTGGAGGATCGTGAGCGCCCATGTCGAGATCGACGGCGCGATCTCGAACGTGATCTTCTAGGAGCCGGTGTGGTCCAAGGTACCGCAGGAGCAGGAGGGGCCGGTGCTGGTACTATTGGAGTTACTGGAAGCTGAGGCGGAGGAGGCAAACCCGGAGGAGGCGGCACTGCGGGAACCAGTGCAGGTGATGCCGGAGTGGAAGACTCGGGTATCTCCACCAATAAAGGAGAGCTCTGATGAGGAGTAGATTCTCCTTCTTTTAGATGCCTTTCCTCGCCTCGACGATCTCCTCAACATTGATCTTCGCCGTCGACTTTTAGACGAAGATCTGTTCCTCGATGTCGACCATCGGAGTCGACCACTCGACGAAGAGCGAGTTCTCGGCGTCGCCCAATCACGTTTAGCTGTCGACGCCGATCTACCAGCCCTTGGCGACGGTGAGTCAGTATCGAGACAAATGTCGACGTCGGTGTGAAGTGGCTCTCGACGTCGTTCTAGTGGTTCTCGACGTCGAGCATCGACGTTTCTTCGAAGTCGAGCCAGTCAATGACGGAGAACATGTCGGCGCCGTACCTCCTCTCGACGTCGACCTTCTCGACGTCGATTGGGACCACAAGCGTTTTCTGGGTGATAAATGCCTCTCAGACCTCCCACGTCCACTGGGGGTTGAGGTAAGAGCTCTGGAGGTAGATTTTCTTCCCCTTCGCTCAGAGGTCCCACTGGCTACCTGCTGTTTTCTTCTCTCTTCTCTTCCCTGTAGGCAAATCTTCTCCCTTTCACGCAGGGTACGTCTGGAGCAGGTCTTGCAGATGTCACAGGAGTTAGGAAGATGGGAGGAAGGCAAACACAGAATACAGACTTCATGAGGGTCTGTTTTAGCTTTTTTTCTGCCACATCTAGGGCATTTGTCGAAAAGAGATGGTATTTTGAATAGGAAAAAAGCCTTTTTCCTCAGAGAAAAACACTTTGCTCCACAGAGAAGGACAAAAGACGTCGAGTGAAGCAAAAAACAGTGAAGTTTGAAGAGTTAAATTGAAGAAAAAACCTAAAAAGGTCGAGTTCAATGCTCCAAGGGTCCTGTCAGAAGGAGCCGGAAAAAAGAACGGAGGTAACTGCCTCTGGCTGAGCATGATGGGATATTGGTGGTCTCTCTGCTCTTAAAGGCACAGTTTTCTTTTTCTACACTTATAATGGCAGCCTATGGGCTACACGGCCAGGCACTTCTTCATATCGGTCTATTCATAGCAAAAGGGTTTGTGAAGGCTCTTTTTCTGTGCTATTACAAAAAAGATATATTCTGAGAGCATATATTCTCACAGTCCCTTCTTTTGCCATTACAAGATGAGGAACTCTGACCTCTGTGGCCTTATCCTAGGCTGCATTATGACATTCTTAAGTGACTTTTTCAAGGCCTTCCCAAAGAAAGGCGAACTTCATCACTTAAGAACATATTTGGATAAAGTGCTCCGGGGTCCCCGCACATGGGCGGGACTATTCATCGCTTATGACTATACATGGAAATCCCCTACGAGAGACGTACAACAAGAAAAAAGGTAAATTGATAAGCTGAATGTACAGATAAATGCAAATATGCACTGTTCATTCAAGAACCCAGAAATTCCATCTCAGTTGCCTCTCAGTCTCAGTTCTCTTTTTCTGGTTCATGGTAAGAGGATCTTGTGACAGTCCGAGGGTTTTCTCTCCTATTTCTTTGATGTTTCTAACTTATAATTCAACATTTTACAACTTCATTCAGCATATTAAGCAGGTTTCATTGATTTCTACCTTCTTTTTTCCATCTTAGAAGGGACTTTTTATTTAGCTGCCTTCCCTATTTGTTTGTGCACCTCCTGCAGGAGGAAGAAGGTAGCCTCTGACCCACATAAGTTATGTGCATTATGTGAAAGCCTGGGAATTGTGCCAGTAATGGCAAAAAGGACCTGTAAAATGATGGGAACAGATTCAGTGGGCCTCAGAGCAGAGGATCACAAGAAAAACCACCACAAAATGGCCTGGGAAGGCACCTATTCCACTGTGCCAATGCCTTCTCAGCCAGAAAGACTCTTGAATAGTGAGAGATGAGGAAAAGAAGAAGCAGCATCACCACCACTGCGACTTTGGCCATTTCTGCCATTCCTGATGCTCCAACTCGATGTCCAATATTTTCTTGTCAATTATTAGTACCATTCAAATGTGTTCGCCGTCATAGAGTGGTTCTGCTACAGCTATGATGTTGCTGAAGCATGAGAAGCCTATAAGTTGTTCAAGAAGTCATCTACTCTTTCTACATCGAAGCAGTCAAGACCTGTAACTCCAAAACATTTAATGACAAAGCATTCTTCAAACCAACACTCAATCATGCGGAGATCATCATTGAAGCATTACTCTACTTTTTATCCCACTCCGTTTGTTACCAATAGTGGTAAGATGCCAGTTCCAAGTGGCCTTCATCACACATACATAGCTTTACATGCAGGAACTCCTAAATACCTGGCCAACTAACTAACTGTACCAGGATGTCAATGCTCTCTGAGAAACACAAAAACCTACTTGCTTGAAATCCCAGCTTTTAAGGAAGAAAAGCACATAGAAATAATCCTTCTCAGGAAACGCACTCAAGATTCAGAATGCTTTACCATTATCAAACAACAGAACTCTTATCTACCTTACCTTCAAAAGGAAATTAAAGCTCTAATGTTCCAATGCTATTTGTCTCCTGAAGAGACCACGGTTTACTTAAACCTTGGGAAGAATTGCTCTTGGTGAACGTTGATGTAAACATAATTTGACTCCCAATACACTTGTAACTTACAAAATACTTAAGAGAACTTTACTTGTATCAGACTTCTTTTGACTGAAATGTATACTATTTGTATGCTGTAAAACTGGGCAACAAATTGCTACTATTTGTAAAAGAGCGGTCACCTGCGTAGGTCAAGTTTGCAAATATAAAACCACTAACAAACAAAAGAATATTGCTGATGTATTTATACGCGAAAAAACAAAGGAGAGAGCGAGCACTATGACCGGGGTACGTCCCTATCCCCTGATTTATACTCAAAAACAACGTGGACGGACCCACTAGTGAATCCTTAAACAAGGACGACTCTGCTATAAATATTGGAGTGCCAGGAACCACATGGGTTTTTAAGAAGAACCCTCACCCACCAACCTAGTAGGTGGCATGCTTCATCATCGGGTTCCCAGCAGGGCAGCCGAATGCAACCCAGCTGTGCTTCGACGCCTGAATTACAGCGGAGCGGGTTTTGTTTTTGTGTGAGTGGTGCTCAAAAAAGTGGCGAGGTTAAAAATGGCTCTGGGACTCCTTGCTGACAAATGTTTTATTCCCAGCGGCCCAGGACATGTTTAAAAGAAAATAGGGGGATAAAGTGAAGACTAGCAATTGGTCTTCATTATCCATCAGGTCGACATGTTTCAGCCTCAAGATACAGTATGGATAAGTTACTTACCTGTAATCCTAGTTCTCTTCCAGGGGTATACTCATCAAAGTCATAAGCACTGAATAATCTCCGCCCACGCGCGGGAACCCGGAGCATATATAAAAATACATATATATGTGTATGTGGTAGAAAAGGAGTACATAGTACGAAATAACACACACATATACATGTATTACATAAAAAATATGCAGCCTCAAACATATCCAATAGGCTAAGAAGCCAGAATTACATGTATTTCTCTAGTATGAAAATGCCATATAAACATATAATGTAAGAGAAGGACATGTACAGTAAGAGCATTCCGCAAAAAACATTTTATTTTCATCAAGAAAACAGTAATGCCAGGCAATTAGCCCAAATAAGGCTGCATAAATAACATCCCTGTACAGAAAAGGAAAAACTGGCACCTCGCCTTTAAGGCCTCAGAGACTCTGAGCACTATGCCTTTAAGCCCTCCAGGAGCCCCTGCTCCCATCATGCACCACAGGTGACAGTTAGGTCAGTTCTTTTGTACGGTATAAGAAACCTGTAGGAACCTGCATCAAAGATGCAAGAATATCGAGTAAACTGTTAATGCTCGTCCGGGGAGGAGGGCGGGTTGCTTATGACTTTGATGAGTATACCCCTGGAAGAGAACTAGGATTACAGGTAAGTAACTTATCCTTCTCTTCCAGGGGATACTCATCAATAGTCATAAGCACTGAATAGAGTAGCAAGCCCATACCCACTTCCGTGCGGACGAGCAAAACACAGAGAACTCAATTGAGATACACATTTTAAACAGTATTTGCAAACAAGTTTCTCAGCGAGGCCTGCCCAACCTGAGCATCTGCCTGCGTGTCAGCATCTAAACAGTAGTGGCGAGTAAAGGTATGAACTGATCGCCATGTAGCTGCTTTACAAATCTCTGCCATGGGGACATTCCTCAGGAGGGCCGTGGTAGAAGCTTTCCCCCTAGTGGAATGTGCCTTAGGCTTCCCCGGAAGGGATTTGTTGGCCAATTGGTATGACAGTAGAATACAAGAAACTATCCATCTAGAAATGGATCTCTTGGAAGCTGCAGAACCTGTATTAACAGGACCATAGTTAATAAACAAACGTTCCGAATTCCTCAGTGTCTTTGTTTTGTCCAAATAAAACTTCAGAACCCTCTTGAGATCTAGTGAGTGAAGAGATCTTTCCGGAGGATTCGAAGGATTCGGAAAAAAGTAGGTAAAGTGATAGTCTGATTAATATGGAAGTCCGAGACCACTTTAGGCAAAAAGCTAGGATGAGTTCTGAGAACTACTCTGTTAGCGTGAAACACAGTATAAGGTTCCTTACAGCAAAGCGCCTGGATCTCACTGACCCTGCGAGCAGATGTAATGGCCACCAGGAACGCGGCTTTCCATGTTAAATGCTGTAAGGAAGCTTTATGAATAGGCTCGAAAGGAGACCCCATCAACTTTGTTAACACAATGTTAAGCTCCCAAGGAGGAGAGGGAGACCTGACTGGTGGATAAACCTTTTTAAGCCCTCAAGGAAATCCTTTACCACCGGAATTCTAAACAAAGAAGCCTGGTGGGGGACTTCCTATAGGCTGTGATTGCTGCAAGGTGGACTTTGATAGAAGAGAACTGAAGACCAGATCTAGCCAAATGCAGCAAATAGGGTAAAATCACCTGTTCCTGACCCCGGATGGGATCATGTCCATTGTCCACACACCATAGGAAGAACCGCTTCCACTTGAAGGCATATGATTTCCTCGTGGAAGGTCTTTTCGCTTCTTTGAGAATAGCCATACAGTCTGGATTCAAATGTAGGTGTCCATATTGTATGACTTCAGGAGCCATGCTGTCAACCGGAGGGAGGACAGGTTGGGATGGAATACTCTCCCTGCCTGTTTGGATAGGAGATCCGGGCGGCATGGCAACCTCTTGTGTGGTACTTCCGATAGTTGAAGGAGGTCCGGAAACCACCACTGGCGAGGCCACTCCGGGGCTATTAGGATCATCCTGGAGGTGGTCCTGTACAGCTTGTTGATTACAACTGGTATCAACGGAATTGGTGGAAAGGCGTACAGTAAGCTCTGAGACCATTCGATCAAAAGGGCATTCCCTCGAGATCTTTGTTGGGGAAACCTGGATGCGAAGGCGGGGCATTTTGCGTTTACCACGTCTGCAAACAGGTCGATGTCTGGCGTTCCCCATTCTCGAAAGATGCTTTGAGCGACTTCGTTGTTGAGAACCCAATCGTGGGCTTCGACGAAGTCTCTGCTGAGGAAGTCCGCCTGGGAGTTGAGAGAGCCTGGTAGATGAATGGCTACTATTGACAGGTCTCTCGCTAGAAGCCAGTTCCATATGGTTTGAGACTCTATGGAGAGTGTCCTTGATCGGGTACCTCCCTGTTTGTTCAAATAATACATCGTCGTTGTATTGTCCGTTTGGATCAGAATGGAGCGAGACTTGAACGACGGAACCAGGGACTTGAGTGCTAGATGTACTGCTCTCAGCTCTAGCAGGTTGATGTGGTAGCTCTTTTCGGAGTCGGACCATAGACCTTGTACTTGCAGAGGGCCCATATGAGCACCCCTACCCTGGAGAGAGGCGTCCGTGACTAAAGTCTGGGTTGGAGGGTCCTGATGGAAAGGGACTCCCTTCATCAGGTGCGATCGCTTCATCCACCACCGGATGGAGTCTTTGGCTGATTGATGGAGAATTACCTGATCCTCCCAGCGCCCTGATACTTGCATCCACTGGTCCTCCAAACATTGTTGTAGTGGACGCATGTGTAATCGTGCGTTTGGTACTATAAAGATGCACGATGCCATCGATCCCAGTAGTGATGACACCTGTCGAACTGTTGGGAGATGCGTGTGAAGAAGAGTCAGACATTTTCCTTGGATTGATGACAATCTCTCCTCCGAAGGACACACGCTTGCTTTTTTGGTGTCCAGGAAGGAGCCTAGGTAATGGATCTTTTGCGTTGGATTTAGTATGGATTTCTTGAAATTGACGTGAAGGCCCAAGTTGTGGAGAAGCTGAAGGCAGCACGTGAGATGATCCTGCAGCAGAGTTGGAGATGAGCTCTTCAGGAGCCAGTCGTCTAGGTAAGGATATATGAATATTTTCTGCTTGCGGAGAAAAGCGGCCACCACAGTCATACATTTGGAGAATGTTCGGGGAGCTGATTTGAGCCCGAACGGGAGAACTGAGTACTGGTAATGTTGAAAAGACACTCGAAAGCGTAGAAATTTGCGATGTTTCTTTGAGATTGGTACGTGGAAGTATGCATCCTGCAAGTCGATGGAGCACATCCAATCCTCTTGATGAAGCTGTGGGAAAATTTGATGGAGTGCCAACATTCGAAATTTTTCTCTGCGAATGTACTTGTTCAACAGTCTCAAGTCCAGAATAGGTCTGTATTCTGTGGCGGGGCCTCTTTTTCTTACAAGGAAGTAACGAGAGTAGACTCCTTGATTTCTTTGAGGAGCGGGGACTTTTTCTATAGCTCCTTTCTTCACTAAGGTGTTTATCTCCTTTTGTAACAATCGTTTGTTGTGGTGAGAAATGCCTCTCGGAGGTATTGATGGAGGAGGAGTTATGAATCTGAGAAGATAGCCATTCTGAACAATGTTGATGACCCATTTGTCTTTTGTTATACGTCTCCACTCCTCCAGATGTAATGAAACACTTCCTCCCACCGGAGTGGACAACAGCTTTGGAGGAAGACACATCTCATTGCTTTTGTGGCTGCTTTGGTGCTGTTGACTGTTTGTTTCCACCTCTGCCACGTCCAGGTCTACGTTGCTGGAACTGGGATATTTGTTGCGTCTGACCTTGGTTCTGCGATGACCAGTTAGATGATTGACCTCGCTGTTGAAAAGAGCGTTTATCATAGGGGCGAAAACGACGACGAAATTCTTTCTTCTTTTCGAGGCCTACAGCCTTGAGAGTATCCAACTCAGTTTTCATTTTTGCCATTTCGTCGTCAGCATGTGAACCAAACAACGATGATCCATTAAAGGGCAGATTGGCTATCTTTCTTTGAGCATCGGGCTTGAGACCTGTGAGTCGAAGCCAGGCTGATCTTCGGGAACAAACGCCATGTGCGTACCCATGAGCTGCCAAATCTGCAGAGTCGGCCGCTGTACTAATGATCTGATTAGCAACCAGGCCACCTTCCTGTACAATCTCTAGAAAATCCTTTTGATCCTCTTTGGGTAATTTGTCTGTGAATCTCGTCAGAGAGTCCCATAAAGACCGGTCATATCGTCCCAGTAGAGCGGCTGCACTAGCCACTCTCATAACGGATCCTGATGTATTGCACATTCGCCGTCCCAAAGAATCCATGTTTTTGCTGTCCTTCTCTGGAGGAGCAGATGACATAGAGGTATTTGCATGTGCTTTTCTGGCGGCGGCGACTATAAGAGAATCCGGTGGCGGGTCAGACCGCATAAACAAAGGATCTTGGTCTGGGGCCTTATACTTTTTTGAAATTCTTGCGGGACCCGAGCCCACTGTGGCAGGTGTCAAAAAAGTCTTCATCGCAGGCTCTAATAATCCTGGTACCAAAGGTAGAAGAGGCTTTGCAGAAGCCCGATGGTGCAAAGTTTCGAATATAACGGATGTAGAAACCTGAGGCACAGTCATGGTTATATTCAATTTGCTGGCACCTCTACAGAGAACCTCGTTGAATGTCCCCATATCATCAACAGGAGAAACTCTGGATGGTGGGGTTGACGATATAGTAGGGGAATAGTCTCTATACGATGACCTTGTTGATGAGGTCGTTGTAGGAGACCTCGGTCTTCTCCTTGGCGTATGTGATCGGCGGGGTTCTGAGCGTTCTTTTGAACGTGAACGCCGTCTTAATGGAGATCTGGAACGTCTCGGGGACCTACCAGCGGAAGATCTTGCGGATTCCGTGGGAGGAAGTCTTTCAGTAGATCTGGGTTTGTTCTTCCAGTGCCTAATGTCCTCCAACCATCTGGGTGACATATTGATGGGAGGAGATTTGTCTCTCGCCGGAGAACCCTCCGGTGTAACCTGAATAATAGTTATACCAGGCGAGGAAGAAGCTTCCCTCGACGTCGACCGTGATTTTGAAGATGATTTTTCTAAACCTTCAGCTGGAATAACTTGCTTGTCCCTCGACGTCGAACGCCTCGATGTCGAACCAGAATGAGCCACCATCGACGACGACCGTGGAGGTGAAACTCTTGACGGTGGAGATCTATGGGACGAAGCCCTCGACGTCGGTCTCTTCGACGATGACCGCTGGTGTTCATGCGGTGTCTTCGACGTCGACCCTGCCCTCGACGTAGACCGCTGACGGGTCCGAGAGGGTGAATTGTAGAGACTCGACGCCGACCTTCGAGAAGGTGGCGGAGATCTCGACGTCGACCTCTGAAATAATGTCGACGGACGTTTCGACGTCGACCGAGGTCTATCATGCTTCGAGCCCGAAACATGTCTCGACGTCGACTTACTTTTCGACGGCGTACTCCTCGACGGCGATTTTGCCTTCGACGTCGATCTCGATCTCTCTCGACGGCGATGTTGCCTTCGACGTCGATCTCGATCTCACTTGGGTCATAGCTCTCGACGTCGACTTACTTCTCGACGGCGATCTTGTCTTCGACGCCGACCTGACTTGTTTGGTTGGTCTCGACGTCGACGACATGCTATGATGTTTTTTCTTACTTCCAGCTTTTGGTGAAGTAGATTTTCGCCGTTTCCTTGGAGAAGAGGGCCCTCCAGATGGATGATGACTTTCTGGGCCACTTTTCTTTCCTTTCACCATCAAGGCTAGAAGTCTGATCTTCTCTCTGTCTTTCAATGTTCTACTTGAAAGTGGACGACAGTGGTAGCATGTCTCTGTGTCGTGAGAAGAAGGTAGACACACGACACAGACCGAATGAGGATCGGATTTGGCCATCTTCTTCCCACAGGAAGGACATTTATCGAATAAAGGTGGCATATCTGACTAAAAAGAATGGTCAATTAGTCAGAAAAAGACTGGTATTAAAACCAGTAAAAAGAAATATTGTAGAATATTGTTAGAAATATAAATTCTGACTGGAAAAAGTCAAAATTAGTTAAGCTCAAGCTCCAGGTTCCTCACAGAAGGAGCCGGAAAAAAGAACTGACCTAACTGTCACCTGTGGTGCATGATGGGAGCAGGGGCTCCTGGAGGGCTTAAAGGCATAGTGCTCAGAGTCTCTGAGGCCTTAAAGGCGAGGTGCCAGTTTTTCCTTTTCTGTACAGGGATGTTATTTATTTATGCAGCCTTATTTGGGCTAATTGCCTGGCATTACTGTTTTCTTGATGAAAATAAAAGGTTTTTTGCGGAATGCTCTTACTGTACATGTCCTTCTCTTACATTATATGTTTATATGGCATTTTCATACTAGAGAAATACATGTAATTCTGGCTTCTTAGCCTATTGGATATGTTTGAGGCTGCATATTTTTTATGTAATACATGTATATGTGTGTGTTATTTCGTACTATGTACTCCTTTTCTACCACATACACATATATATGTATTTTTATATATGCTCCGGGTTCCCGCGCGTGGGCGGAGATTATTCAGTGCTTATGACTATTGATGAGTATCCCCTGGAAGAGAAAGAGGCTTTCTTCAGGACCATAAAACGTGAAAAAATGGTGGAAAAAATGGTGCTGTGGCAAAAATAAGCCACGTGTATTTTTTCAGCACACACGCTAAGATGTGCTGTGCATGCAGTGGTGTAACCATACTTACAGACCCACTGGCTGGTTTAAAACCTGTAAGACAAACAGAACATAAAGGACGCACATATCATAGATAGAGATGATTAAAACTACTCCATTTTGGTTCATCATCCTTTTGCTCGTGGTGCGTTTGTCTGATCATTAACACTCCATAGAGTCGTTCATTCATATGTACCAACAATCAAACAGGAGACATGCAACATACACCTAGTGTATGCAAACTCATGCATGGTGGTTCGGTGCAAGCATGCATGTCTTATATTGTTGGTGCTATTTTAGCATGTCATATCACATGTCATAGCGTAATCATTTGTGCTTAGAATGAGTGGCCAGGCCATGGTAGACTATTATTGTGTTATCTCAAAAAATTGCGGCCAAAGTGTGCTATTCGCGCAAGAATTATCTTGGGATGGGTGCGTGTATATCCATTCTCACGCAAAACTATCATACTGTCACAAAGAAAGGGAAACCATAATTACACAAGCTACGTGTTTGTAGTAGTTTTGAGAGATCCTGGAAGGGGCGGACGCCTGTAGTCAAACACTGTGAGGAAGACAATGAAGGCATTGGAAATTTAGTCAAGGCACTCGGTATCGAGTAAAATTAATGTTGGGTAGCGCTATAATCAGAAAAGGATTTTGAGTTTAGGCAAAGTCTTTGGTAACGTGTAATACTTGAATCAAGCATGGTCTGTAAGAAAAACTTACTTTGTCAAGGCTGATCGCCCGCTATTTACACCTACTCCGGTCTTCTCGGGATCTCGATGATACCCGAGGCCGTAGACATCTCCTTTTGAAGCCGGTTTGGCGGCATTGGCTGGGGGCGAGGTCACGTAACCGCGTCATCGCGTATGACGTAGGATGCAGACCTTGTGTGTGATCGGGCGCTGGAGCTCACGATCCTGTTTACTAAACTCAATTGTGGAATCACCCGGAAGTGCAGTACCTACTAATTCTATGGTGGACATTACCCTTGTTAATATGGCTGTTAGCATGAATTATGGTGCGATTGTATTGCATGATTGAAAATTACTGGATATGCCGTTCTGTAGCCTAATGTAGTCACGAAGTATCCGCCAAGTAAATCCGGGTTGCCACATGGGTTCTTTTTTTTGCCATATTATATTTAATCATTAATCAATATGCTGATTTGGAGTGAATATCTTACAAAACACGTTGGCTTCATGGTATAGTTGCTAGGTTTTGCCTCACATAATGGTATTTTGGAGATGATGAAAACATAACAGAATACATTATTTGGCATCCTGAGGGAATTAACTTGTATTCGCCAGGTTTTCATAATGATGTTATAGAGATAGTTGGGCGGATTGTAACCAATTCGAGGTGGAAGTGTGCATCATAGATGGCGTGCCAACAGTGATATCGCAATAGGAATAGTTATGGCCAATTTTCCATTTACGGTTTGTAAGGGAAAAATTGTAGTGGAAAAGTGCCAGATCTAAATGGCAGCTGATGCCATAGGGGTGTTTCCTATTATTTTAAGGCTTATCAATGGCCGTTATAGTGTAGTATTGGCTGTGTTCTCGAAGTAGGTGTGTGTGGTTGGACTCTATTATGGGTATTTACTCAAGGAGTTCCATGGAATATTATCGTTCAGACCATTTATATGTGTGGACAAAGAGTAGATCCACCGTTGTTCCTTCTCTAGAAGGCGGCTCTGGAGGTTGGTGGTGTTTGACTCCAGCTGTTCTATCACCACCCAACTCATGTCATTGGTAGTGTGCCCCACTTCAAGAAAGTGGTCGGTCATCCGTGTGGTGTTGCGTTTACAACGGGTATTACTCCGGTGTTCGCAAATCCAAACTTTTATTTTTCGGCTGGTCATGCCGATGTATTGCAAGCCACATGGGCAGGTGATCAAATAGATGGCATTCATGGAGTTGCAGTTTGTGTGTCTGCCAAATTATCCCAGGTTCCAGATTTAGGGTTTTTGTGGGTTGGGTGAGGTGGCATACGCTACAATTTCCGCATGGGAAATGGCCGGTCACGTTGGGAAGACCCCAGGCATTAAGTACTGTGTTGGTTGGCTTGATATTCTGCTGTGGACGTGTTTACACCAAATTGTCTTTTAGACTTCTTGCTCTTTTATAGGAAAACAAAGGTTTCTCCCAATTAAATTTTCCCGTGTTCAGTATCCTCCAATTTTTTTGTATGATGTGTGATACTTTATTGGAGATTGAATTATACGTTGTCACGCATGTTAATGGTATTGTGGCTGATGTACGTTGTGTCAGTTCCAATAAGCCATCCCGATTTTGGTTGCGTGCTCGTTTTCTTGCTGTATTATTTATACAACATCTCAGACCGCTAAAGAAGGGGTAAAAAGTGTTGCAGACACAACACATGAAGCAAATTGGTTCATGAATTTTTATCCACATCAGAAAGGGGAAAGGCTGTTTTAAAATAATATGTAGAAATTGCAACTGCTATCCCTGGGAATCTGCTTGTAACCCTTATGCTTTTTCCAGCCGGAGGGCCTGATTTAGAGTTTGTCGGATGAGATACTCCATCACAAACGTGACGGACATCCCATTCACTGTATTGCAAGTGCCATAGGATATAATGCATTTGTAATATGACAAACTCTAAATCAGGTCCAGAATACAGATCTTTTAAAAGCACATCTACCTTTTTGTAATTGTAGTCTATGGTTGTATGAACTGGTTATCAATCAATATTATTTAAACTTCTGCACCCAAGCGTTTTCAAAAAATGTTCTTTAAAAGCTGACATACAATGCCTGCTGTGATATCAAAAGTTGTGTGATGGAAAGTCATGTGAGGTCACCAGGAATTTAAGGAAGCATGATACCCCTTCCACCACACAAGCAATGACCAAAATACGACAATGATGAACAACAACCCATTTCAATTTCACAGACTAGCATATTTCATCCAACAAAGACAGGAAGGGCACTGTCAAGATCCAGGTCCATTCTAAAGCCTGTCGTCATCTTGGGCAAAAACACAAATTGGGTTTCTATTGCCTAAGATGCTTGTTCAGAAATATTTTGCTGTTCACATTCCAAAGGAACAAAATTATAATTTTAAAGTGTAGCAGTTCTGGCTCATTTTAACTCTGGTATTTTAGTGAATCAAAGCCAAACTCCCCTCCCTCCACCTCTGCAGGGTGCTCACCTACTCGGTGATCAAAACCATCAGGCAGTATCTGAAATGCATGGACAACACTGTGGCCTATCACCCCTACTCAATCTCCTCCTTCACAGGGATAGATGTACAGCAACTCAGAATGGAAGAAAAAAGTAATAGCTTATTTAGTGACAGTCCTTTATGGGAATAAACTATATAATAATAAATACTTCACAGAACAATACCAGGGAGTGAATTGGACCTCTTCAAAAGATCAACTGGAATGTTATTCACAGCCACCAAATCTAGCATACAGGGTGTACAGTAAAGGATGAGGGATCTGTCATGCCCCTTTACCTGCAGCATTGCATCCCAGTGAACAGGAGGGAGCAATGTGTAGACCTGCCTTTAGTAAGCAGCACTCAGCATAAACTGCTATGCGCAGTGTCTTGGAGGTATAAACCTCTCTGCCTAAATCTGGGACCAGCAAGAAAGAACGAACTAAAGCTTACACAAGTAGTGCTTGGGGGCTTTAAGGGGTAGAGTGAGCTAAAGGAATAGTTACTTACCAGCAAGCCTAGATCTCCTTCAGGGGAATCTCATTACAGTCATTTACACTGAATTGTCCAGCCCATGCACTGGTTTCAGGAGCACGTTTTAAAAAGCATACATAAAAAAATTGTATATACGCTTTTAAATTGAAAAAGCCAATTTAAGAAAAGTACATGTTTTAGAACAGCCTATAAAAGATTATTATGGCTAATTTCTTTAAAAAAGAAACCAAGTCACTATAATTAACCTGAAAACTTTCACAAGTCTTTTTTAAAGACTGAGCGAGTAAGAGAAAATAGGGCCAATGTAAATTGTAGCCTAATAGGCTGAAAGGATGGGAAAACTGCGTTGCTCCTTTAACTCCTTGGATTCTATAGATCTAACCTTCAAGTCCATCTCGCTCACAACCGGACGAGGAGGTCATGCCCAGGTGCCAAGGGCAGAGAATCCCTCTGGTGCTGGAACCATATGGCTTCCCTTTTTCCTGGTGAGGCTCTGAGGAAAGAGCTTACCAAGCAGCCTGAGGCTGTTTCTTTTTTGTTTTTGATGATGGCGATCAGCATGCATGCCGATCGCCTTTTTTCCTTTAACTATATTGGTGCTCGAGGGCATCTCAGCCCCAGGAGCACCGTTTTGGTAGGAGAAGGTATCATTGAAAAGAAAAGAATCTCCCCTTTCCAATTGTATCTCTCCCAAGGGGATTCCTGCTTGGGGATCGCTGCAGGAGGAAGATACCCAAGCAGGAACTCACCTGCTAGACACCAGGGATTCGTTTTTAAGGGAGGACGGCCCCCTGGCAATGAGCTAATTCTCTCCCTCTCCCCCTGGTTACTACAATATACAAGGTCTTTACTTCTAATCTGCCACCTGGGTGGGGTGACGGGAGTTAGCAGGGGGGAATAGGGCCATGGCTCCAACGCTAAAGAGGCCAATCAATCTTTCTGCACCACAGTCCCGTGAAACAGATTAGCGAAGGGGCAATTCAGTTTTTCTCCACTTCACTGGGATTGAGGGTTTGCCTCCAATCTGCCCCTCATGGGAGTAGAAAGCTCATTAGACACCAGGGTTAATATATATATTCACTTGCTTTGTTAATTTCATTGTCCTCATTCTACTCTATTTGATCGCTCGTAATCATTGACTTTGTTATTCTGTTTAGCCTTGCAATTGCCAATTGTTAGTATTTTGTTTAGCTCTGCTATTGTTAATGTTGCACTTGCTTTATTAATTTAATTGTCCTCATTGTACTCTGTTTGTTGGTGGCCCTTTTGTTTCTACTGCTCCACGTGTTTTGTTGATATTTGAGCGGGCAGCCGCACCGCTCGGTTTTTTCCCACCCACTTCGTCGCTCCCGCTTCCCGCCACCCAGAGTCTCTTCAAGGACACGACTTAATGGAAGTCGCAGCGCGACCCATATTGAGCAGGTCCCTGAACCAGCTCCCCTCTTGTTGCCCATTCTGCAGGTCTCTCGACTCAGCCGCTTGTGTCCCACTGCAGCTTTAGCCTTTAATCATTAACTTTGCTATTCTGTTTAGCCGTGCTTAACCTTGTAATTGGCAATTGTTAGTATTCTGTTTTGCCCAGCTACTGTTAATTTTTCACTTGCTTTCTTCATTTAATTGTCCTCATTGTACTCTGTTTGTTGGTGGCCCTTTTGTTTCTCCTGCTCCACGTCTGTTTTGTTGATATTTGAGCCGGCCCACCTCGCCGCTCGATTTTTCCCACCCTCTACGCTTCTCCCGCTGCCTGCCACTAAGCACCCCTCTAAGGACCTACTTAATGGAAGCAGGGGGCGTGCCAAAGGCAAGCCCGTCTGCGCCCAGCACCCTGGCTCTACCATCACACACAGCTACACCGCTGATGAACTCTAGGTCCTGGACCGCAGAATCCGCAACAACTGCTGCTGCACTTCCCCTCGATCAATGGTAGGTCCTTTCACGTGCCGTCCCTGTCTTTTCTCCTGCAACACCGAACACCCGCTCACACAACAACCACCACTACGACTGCCTTGGTACAGCTCCACTGCCTCCTGCTCAAAACACAATCACTCTGCAAACACGCCACCGATACCTGGGACACCATCACCTCCCTCACCCCCTACGTCATCTTCCTCACGGAGACCGGGCTCAACCCCACTTCCGCTCCTGACATTGCCGCAGCAACACCCAACGGTTACAAGATAGCACACCAGGACCGCACCACCAAACACAGAGGCAGAATCGCCATCATTCAGAAAGAACCCATCCACTGCGCCACCACCACAGACAACACCACCTCGATCATAGAACACCTCAACTTACAACTCCAAACTAACAGCAAAACCACCAACAGAGGCACCCTCTCATACAGACCTCCAGGGCCATACCCCAGTTTCTGCAGCACTATTCCCAACTTCACTGCCCCGCTCACCATTGACTCCAAACACTACATCTTCCTCAGAGACCTCAATTTTCACCTCATTGACACCAAACACCACCAACCTCCTCGATAGCATGAACAATATCGGCCTCACCCAATTAGTCACCAACTCCACACACAACGCAGGATACACGCTTGACCCCATCTTTATGGCCAGTGACGGATTCAAGTACAGTCATGTCACCGATCTCACCTGGACAGACCATGCCTGGTCCACTTCACCATCACAAGCCCCGAACCCAGAACCGCCACCAAGCCGCCCAGCACCTCACACCGGAGCTGGGACAAAGTGTCAGAGAGACAGTGTACCGACGCCCTCAAAACATCCCACCCTGAAACGCAATCAACGTAGGACAGGATGTCAAGAACTTTTCTGCCTTGATCACAGACTGCGCCGACAGTCGCCCCATTAACGCCACCAAACTTAGGAGCTCCACCAAACAGACCAGCTGGTACACCACATAACTAAGTACCTCAAAACGCAACTGCAAGCAACTAGAAAGGAAGTGGTGCACCACCAATAATCCCTCAGACCAAGCCACCTTCAAGACAACCCTCAACCAATACAGTCAAATCCTGAAAGAGACAAAAAGGAGCACCCGGGTTAACAGCATTGAAGTTGGCTCCAACCACAGCAAAGAACTCTTCAACTTTGTCAGAGAGTTTTCCAGCCCCTCAGCCACCGAAAATATCATCACCCCTTCCCAGGAACTCTGTTACACCCTAGCGGACTTCTTCCACAACAAGATCTCCACCATCTACAAAAACTTCAAACTCCAACCCACCCCCTCCGACCACTACAGAATACGCGCTCCCACAGAAGCAAACCCCTCCACCGCCTAGGACCAGCTCACCACAGCCATAATGAACTCCGTCCACCCAGGGGCACACACGGACCCCTGTCCCCACCACTTTTTTAACCTTGGAAGCAAGAAGATCAGCAGCGAGTTCACCACCATTTTCAAAGCATCCATCACCACAGCTACCATCCCCGAAGAATGGAAGCATGCAGAAGTCAAACCCCTTCTCAAGAAACCGTCCGCAGGCCCCAGCGAACTCAAGAACTACTGCCCCATCTCTCTGCTCCCTTTTCCTGCCAAAGTACTTAAAAAAGACATCAACCGCCAACTCAAGGAACACCTGGAGAACAACAACCTACTAGACACCTCCCAATCCGGATTCTGCTCCAACCACAGTACCGAAACCGCCATGATCGCTACCACAGACATCACAACTCTCCTTGACTGGGGAGAATTGGCGGCTCTGATCCTCCTTGACCTCCCAGCAGCATTCAACACCTTATCCCACCACACCATTATCTAGGGGCTTCATCACAATGGAATCCAAGGAGATGCCCTCAAATGGATCGCTTCCATCTTTACCGGAAGAACACTAAAAAAAAAGTCTACCACCGTTCACCTCCGAACCCAACGACATCATCTGCGGCGTCCCTCAAGGCTCGTCCCTCAGCCCCACATTGTTCAATACCTACATGACCCCCTTGCCCAACACAGTCAGAACCCATATACTAAACATCATATCCTACTCAGACATCGCCGACTGGATGAACAGCAATCAATCAATCAGGGGTTTGTAAAGCGCAACTACTCACCCACGAGGGTCTCAAGGCGCTATGGGGGGAAACCTGCCTAGAACTCAACACAGACAAAACGGAAGTGCTGATCTTCGGGAAAAACACCTCCAAACTAGGACACACACCAACAGACCATGTCCGCAACGTCGGCATTATCCTAAACAGCAAGCTCTCCATGGAATGCTAGATCAATGCAGTCTCTTTTGCCTGCTTACTCACTCTTTGCACGCTCCGGAAGATCATCAGATCTACAGATCATTCAAAATTGTGCAGCCCGTTTGCTCCTTGATTTCTTATCGACAATCGGACAAACCTGCATTGAAAACTCTACACTGGCTGTCAATATTGGAGAGAATCAAATTCAAAGCACTCTGTATTACCCATAAGTCTTTCTGGGGAAAGGGACTGGCGATCAATCAATTTATGATCATCCCTTACCACCCTAACAGAAGCCTCCGGTCGGCGAACATGTTGCTCGCCACAGTGCCAAAAATAAAGAGAGCAAGAAGCGGCGGCCGCTCTTTCTCCTATAATGCAGCTAGGCTGTGGAATGCCCTTCCCCTCCACATACGTCGGGAATCCAACCATCTGTCTTTTCGGAAATTACTTAAAACGTGGCTTTTCAAAGTCACTGTTCAGTAAAGGTGTTGTCTTGGTCCGCGTCTGCAAAAAGCGCTGGGATGCCTTAGGGTAGCTATGCGCTCTATAAATGTTTCTTTCATTTAATTTCTTCAAATGGCTCCCCATAGACACCAGACGAACCGTCACTCAAACCCTAGTCACCAGCCAGCTGGACTACGGAAATGCAATCTACATAGGACATGGTCCCCCCCTCCCCAAGTCTAATTAGGCCATGGGGATCCCATCACCATCCCTGGGACCCCATTCCCCAAGGCCTTTTTTTATTAGGTGGGGGGGGGGCGCGTGGTCCCCCTCCCCGACCCTTGTTAGTCCCTGGGGACCCCATCCACCAGGGCCACTATCAAAATTAAAGGGAAAGGGGAACCGCGTGGCCCCCCTCGCCAACCCTTGATAAATCCTGGGAACCTCATCCCCCGGAACCACTAATTAAAATGAAGAGGAGGGAATACATAGCCCTCCTCCTTAAGCCGATTTCAGGCCCGAGACCCCATCACCCAGCGTGTTTTTTAGGGGGAGGAGAGCAAGCACCCCCCCTCCCCGGGGTCCTCATCCCCCAGGGCCTGGCCAACAAAGGGTGGGTACCCTGGTGCCCACCCAGTTGGCTTCCAGCATCCAGCGGAAGAAGATGAATTGCTAACAATGCTGCTCCCTGAGGACGAGTGCAATCTTTTCATCTGTTTCCCTGCCCGCTTCAGTGCGGGCAGGGAAACAGATGAAAAGTCCGCTCCCAGCGGGCGGGAGCATTTTTCAAGCTCCTGACTACTGGGAGTGGACTTGGTGCCATCTTCCTTTATTTCTGCACAATCCTACCTATCCTTGGGGTAACTTCTTCCTGAGGAAATTTTGGAGAGTATCCCACAAAGACATGTCACAGAGGCCAAGCAGGGCAAGTAGCACTTACCCTTTTCATTGCCATTGATGATGTGCCAAAGAACTTTCTGCCCATTGCATTCATCTTCTTCTTTCTTATTTAAGGTGGCACTGTAGTAGAACGTGAAGTACGTTGGTGTCTTCTTGCAGCAGCTACTTTGACAGTCTTGAGGTGGATCAGACCTCAGGAAAAGACGGTCCTGTTGAGGAGGCTTAGATTTTGTATGCAATCTTGCTGGATCAGATTTCACTGAAGCTGGGTAAGAAACAATTCATTATCAATATCAAATATCAATATCAAAGGTTCCAGCAGACTTGGGATAGGAGGCGAAAAGGACAAGCAGCGGTACAATAGTGCAAAGTCTTGAATATGACTGAATTCTTCAGCTGAGACACACAAGTTGATATTAACTTTGTTGCTCCTCGCACCAGTACTTTGGTGAAAGGTTAATGTCATTGATAGGTGAAACCCATCCATGTGGTGGTTCCGGCAAAGTTGGCAAATATTTATTCATCGACGATCAAGAGTTCAAAAACGTACGACGAACTCTTGAACGTCTGGAAGAGGTAGGCTGTCTTGAAGATCTGCAAAGGTGAGAGGATTTAGTATAATGGAATCTTGAGTGATGGCGAGGTGAAACATTCAACATTTACGACATTGGTATGATCTGCAACATGGAGTTTTAGGATGTCTTCTGGATCTTCCTCTAGATGACCCTGGAGTGCTACTAGGCGACACAGGCACATTAGGAACTGCAGAACAGCTGGTGGAGGTAGCATAAGCAGAGGAATGATAGGTGGTGCAGGTTCAGAAAAGAGAGGCAGTACTGGAGGAGCAGATGGTACTGGAGGCAGAAGAAGTGATGCTCCACAATCAGGTGATTGAATGGAATTGGAGGAAACAAGTCTCCATTGGAGATACTTCCCAGGTAAAACAGTACATTCTGGAATAATCTGAATCAGTCGTTCATGGTATTCTCCTCTTTTTAAGCTTGTGTACCCATACTGAAGAAGGATGAAATGATCAGCTTGGAAAGGAGTTCCTCGAAGTAAAATGTCTCCTAGATATCAAAACAGTCTTTAACGTCGAAGATAAGGTGGAAGACTTTCTTAACATCGAGACCCTTTCTCTGTGTCGAACGAGCTCTCAACTGCGCATGGATAGTGACGGAGCCTACCTTCGACATCATAGTTCTTAGTCTTCCGATCTCCCCTGCATGGGGTCCTTGGAAAGAGCGGAGAAGAGATAGGGGGCACCATTTCCAGGTCACTCAGGTCTTTTAGATGCCTCTTCTGTAATGTGTTGGTCCTCCTCTTGGCAATGCAGCATTTTCTGTCTTTTAGAGGGCTTATGGACATGTTCATGCGGAATTTGCAGGACTCAGAACGATATGATTCAGGAAGGCATATTATATAAATTGCGTGAGGTTCTGTTTGAGAACTCTTTCTCATCCACACGGGACACTTCATACAAAAGGATGGCATATTGTGAAGGAAAAAGAAATTCTGTCAGGACACAGGAAAAAAGCACTGTTTGTCTTTAGAGACATTGAGCGAAGAAGGAAATGTGAACTGGCTCACCTAACACCTACAAGGCATGATTTGATACTGGGGGTATGTTATTCGTTAAAGAAGCAGCATAGTTTTCTCAGGTTTCAGCCAAGTAGGCTACATTGTTCCTGTTTACTCTCACACTTTATTCAAATAGGCTTTGTGAAAGAGTATTCAAGTCATTAGTTTAATTCTAGAGACTTTGTTCTTTAAGTAAATACATGAAAGTTGGCTAATTTAGTCTTTCACAGGCTGAACTAAAAGGAAAATATTGCTTACCCTGTAAGCATTTGTTTGTGGCATGTAGTGCTGTAGATTCACATGCTGTGCATACTCCTGCCATCCAGTGTTGGGCCCGGATGTGTGCAAGATGTTTTTGTTAAAAAAATTCTTCTTGCGTCACAAGGTACTGTGACTCCACCTCCTGCTTGTAATACACATGGTCATCGGTTCCATTGTTAGATCGTTTTCCGAACAGCGGGTGAGTTTGAAGCTAAAGCATTGCAATAAAGGAGAGATAGAAAGATGACAATGCAAGAGAAGTCAGAATGAATGAAAAATGCAACAGCCAGAGGCGTCCGGGGAGGAGAGTGGGCTCATGTGAATCTACAGCACTACATGCCACAAACAGATGCTTACAGAGTAAGTTACATTTTCCAATTGAGGCATGTGTTGCTGTAGATACACATGCTGTGCATAGACTGTAAAGCAGTCCTCCCCTAAGCGGAGGCTAGCCTGTGGATGTTGCAGAAACCTGAAAAAGGGTACTTTGTACAGCCTGACTAACATTGGCTTGTTGGCAGGCTAATACATCTACACAGTAGTGTTTACTACAAGTGTGTGGTGTAGACCAAGTAGCTGGTTTACAAATGTCTGCTGTGGAGATGCTCCTGAGGAAGGCCATAGAGGCCTCTTTCTTTCTAGTAGAGTAGGCTCTAGGAGGAGCAGGCAAGACCCTTTTAGAGTTTGCATAACAGGTTTGGATGCATTTAACTACCAAATTGGCTATGTCAGAATTTAAAAAGGTCTTCCGTTATGAGTTCAGAAAAAGCAACAAACAGCTGTTGAGTTTTCCGAAAGAGCTTCGTCCTATCCACATAGTACTTTATAGCTTGTTTGATGTCTAAGGTATAAAGAGCCCTTTCTCCAACTGAGTCAGGTTGAGGAAAGAAAACAGGGAGCTCTATAGACTGGTCAAAGTGGAAAGGAGAGACGACCATGGGAAAAATGTAGGGCTGGGGCGAAGGACAACCCTACACCTTTGAACCTGAAATAAAAGTTCATCCAAGGTTAAGTCTCAGAGATCAATAGCACATCTTAATGATGTGATAGCCACCAGGAAAGCTACTTTCCAAGAGAAAAATTGTAAGGGACATGACTGAAGGGTCTCAAACAGGGGACCCATAAGTCTTGTGAGGACAATGTTAAAATTCCAACTGGGGCTCGGACACCTGGGGATGAATCACTATTTTGAGTCCCTCCATAAAAGCTTTAATGACTGGAATCCTGAAGAAAGAGACATGTTGCCTATTTTGGTGATGGCAGTCACAGCAGCCAAGTCTAGCCGAATGGAGGTGAAGGCTAGTCCACATGTTTGTAAGTGTAGTAGATAACAAACGATGTTCTGAAGGCTAGGTGCTAAGGGGTCAATCTGGTTTGAAAGGCAGTAGCAGACAAACCTTTTCCACTTGGCAGCATAGCAGGCCGAAGGGTGGGCCTACATGCTTCTTTAAGCATATGCATGCATTCAGGAGTTAAATTTAGGTCCCCAAACTCCAAGACATCAGGAGCCAGGTGGCAAGATTATGACTTCTGGGTTGGGGTGTCTGATTTCTCCATGGTTCTGCATGAGAAGGTCCAGCCTGTTCGGGAGCCTCTTGTGCGGAACCAACGAAAGATCGATGAGAGTGGTGAACCAGGGTTTTCTGGCCCAAGTAGGAGCCACTAGGATGAGGGGGAGGGAGGTCTGCAGCAGCCTCCAACCACGAAAGGAAGGAGAAGGAGAGAGGGAAAAGCATAGGCAAATATCCTGGACCAGTTCATCCATAGTGCATTGTCTATGGATTGCGGGTGTAGGAATCAGGAGGCAAAGTTTGGGAATTTTGCATTTTCTGCCATAGCGAAGAGATCCACAACCAGAGACACCCAGTGCTGGAAGTACAGGCGGAGGATTCCCGAGTGGAGTTCGCACTCGTCCACTTGTTGCCGCATCCTGCTGAGGAGGTCTGCAAAGTCGTTGTCCACTCTCAGGAGGTATTCCACCAGTAGGTGGATCCTGTTGTGGAGAGTTTAGTGCCAGATGGACTGAGTTAGCTGAGAAAGCTAGAAAGAGCGAGTGTCTCCCTGCTTCCGTACATAGTACATGGCTGTCATGCTGTCTGTCCGGACGAGGGCTACCTTGCCCACTATGTGGGGAACGAAGGCCTTGAGGGCTAGATGGACAGCTAAGAGCTCCACATAGTTGATGTGGGGACCCCTGTGACTGGGATCTCACTGATCTTAATCTTAAACTGTCAGGTTTTTAGATGCGCCCCCCACCCAGTGAAGGAGGCATCCATTGTAATGGTAATCTGCGGAACCGGGTCGCGAAAAGGCCGACCCCTGCAACAAATTGTTGGTGTTCCCCCACTGCAGAGAGCGATGAGTGCAGTGACTGATCAACACTAGATCTTCCCAATGACCCTCCACCTGAGACCACTGATACGATAAGCATTCCTGCAAGGGGCCCATGTGTAATCTTCAGTGGGGTACTGTGGCGATCCAGGAGGCGCATGACTTTCCGTACTGTGACATGTTGATTTGGCAGAAAAAGAGGCAGAAACGCATGGAAGTACTGGACTCTTGATGGACTGGGATAGGCTTTGCCGACTTGAGGTTGACTCCCAGATAGGGTTGGATTTGAAGGGGTTAGAGATGGGACTTTACAGCGTTGATGGCATAGCCCAGTTCGTGAAACAGGTCTATTAGAACTTGAGTGTGTGCACGGTACTGTTGTTGCATTGTGCTCTTTATCAGCCAATTGTCCCGATATTTGAATACATCGATACCCTGTCTTCGCAAGAGTACGGCTACCACTGTGAGGCATTTTGTAAAAACTCAAGGTGCAGTAGTGACCCCGAAGGGCAGAACTTTGAATTGGTAGTGTTGAGCACTTATCACAAACCGGAGGGAGCGCAGATGTGCAGGATGGATCAGAATTTGAAAGTAGGCGTCTTTGAGGTTGAGTGCAGCCATGAAGTCACTTTGTTGTAGCATTGGAATGACATACTGAAGAGTGATCATGTGGAAGTGTTCTGACAGGATGTTCTCATCCAGGGGCCTGAGGTGCAGAATGGGCCCGAGGGAACCGTCATTCTTGGGAATGAGGAAGTAGATGGAATAGACCTTTGAGCCCTGTAGGTGTTGCTGAACAGGCTTGATAGCCCCTTTGAGAAGGAGCGCTTGGACCTCTTCCTGAAGCAGGCATTGATGTTCTAGGGAGAGGATGTGACTGTGGGGTGGAATGTGGGGTGGTGTGGAAATGAGCTCCAAAGAGTATCCGTGTTGAATGATGTCCAATACCCACTGGTCTGAGGTGACGTGTTGCCATGTGGGGAAGACAAATCCTCTTTGACAGGCTCCTTAGGCAAACCTACCAACTACTAGTGTGCAGGCTGACTGATGCTGACCAGCCTGCCACCACAGATGAGTTTCTGACCCCCCCCAGGGGTGAGAGGCAATGCTCTAAGGAGGTCAGGAACAAAGCCTGTTCCATCAGAGGGTGTTTGCACCTCCTTCCAGCTTACCCACAGTGGATTCACTGATGCTGCTTTCAGCCTCTTTGTGCAGGCCCCCCTCTACTACGTGTGTCTCAGGTGACGAAAATCTGACTTCTCAGAACAGCTCTTCACCCGGCCGCCCTAGCCTGAGGAGAAGAGGACCAAAGGTGTCCCCATGTCCCCAAGCATCATGAGACCTGAGCCCCCTGGTTTGTTCATCCTGACTGGTCTCCCAGTCCCAGCTTGCAGCCTCTTTGCAACTGGACTGTTCCCCATTAAAGTGAATGAATGGGACATCTGACGCTGTAACACCTCTGCACCCAGATGCCCCAGAGCCTCCCGAGGTGACCTGTTGGTGTGGCCTTGGACCTTGCCCTGTACTCACCTTACATCCAGGAGACTGGTACCGGACGTCGCTGTGAAGTGCCCGAATGCAGGACATATTTTACCCCCATAGGATAACATTGGGCATCCGACACTGAAAAGCACCTCTGCACCCGGCCGTTCTAGTGCTGTCCAAGGTGACCTGTTGGTGCTGCTTTGGACCTTGCCACATACTTACCTTAAGTCCAGGAGATTGGTCCCGAAAGTTGCTGTGAAGTACCTGTATACAGTGTATGTCTTTCAACGATAGGATAACATTACAGCTTCAGAAATTGCATTGTGTTGATTTTTCAAAACAGTTAAAATTCTGAACTTGAAACGTACTTACCTGATTTTGATGATCTTGGTGCCAAAAGTTCCATAAAGATAAGTTATTTTTATAAATTGGCGTGGACTTCCTTATTGATTTGTGTACATCATTTATTGATATGTGTATTGCAGATGTCCAACACTCCCCTCTGATAAGCCTAAGGACGATTGACCACACTACCTCCTAGAAGAGCACCTTGGCATTGCTAGAGCAAGCCCCTGTCCACTTATAAGGGCTACCTAGACTCCTTGCACAGTATACATCTTTTGGGTATGCTATATAAAGAGCCAGCTTCCTACAACATGTCGTATGTCCCCTTCTCCCTCCCCTTTGCCATGTTCAACCCATGTCAGAATGCGGTGACCTCTGTGGTGTGTAGGAAAGTGGGTCAGGCAGAAAAGGGGGTGGGGAGGGTGGAGGTCTGAGTGGGGTGGAGGAGGGGAGTGGCAGCACTGGTTAAGGAAGAGGACTGGTGGCTTTGTTGGGTTTTTCCATTGCTTTGGTGGTTTAGGGAGCTCCAGATGTTCCTCAAAGCTGAGCTGCCTCTTTGGAGGTCAAGTGCCTGGTGCCGGAGGCTGAGTGAGGATTCGGCCAGTCTGGAGGTGGATGACTATCTGCCTCTAGCGAGTGGTGAGTTTGTCCTGCAGTTTCTGGAGGACCTGTTCGATGGCTGATACTCAGGTAGGCGCCAACAGCTTTGGATCTGATGGCGGGGTTGGCGCTGAGGGAGTCTAATTCAAGATTTTCTTCAGAACTAAGCCAAAGTTAGGAGTAGTGCTCGAAGTCGACAGTCGGTGCCAACCACGGCCTCAAGGCAATGGCGTTCGAGAAGCCTGCATCTGTGGGTCTAGAGTGGCTGAACGCCCCATGTGAGGCTTAAGGTCAGAGTAATGTTGAGGGGAACAGGAGCTGTACTCATGAACTGTTGTTTCGGTTGAGGTCTTTGATCTCGAGGTCGGAACCAGAAATTTCTTTGGGTGAGAACGCCTACTTGTTGGTGGCTGAAGGCTCAGGATAATGTTCCCCTTCGAGGCCCTGGGTACCAAAGAGGTCTGGGGTATCTTTGCTGCTTCTATGCGACATCTCGATCCGACGGGTCCAGAAGTCACAAAGAGTCTTTTTCGACTTGAAAGATCGGCATGCGTCGCAAGAGGCCTCGTTATGCGCGGGTGAGAGGCAAAGATTACAGACCTGGTCAGGGTTGGCCCAGGGGTACTTCGCACGACACCAAGGGCAATATTTAAAGGGTGTCCGTTTCATCACAGGTGAGGCATGGTGACAGCAGACAGAATGGAAGGGAAAGAGGCCCCAACGGCCGAGGCTCCACCGGGAGCTGAAGTTGACTGGAGAACTGTTTCGTACGAGACTGTAGGTGTCGATACCTGATATGAGAGAAGGGGAAACGCGATCGAATACAATACTGGCAGAGGAACCACAAAGAACACAGCAACAGCGTTGATCTGGAGCACAGGAACACACGTCCGAATCCGATGGTGGAAAGAAAACAATCCAACAATGAAGCTGATGACCATGCGCTCTGTAAGCAAGAAGTGGAGTTACAGTATCTCGTGGCTTGAGAAGAATTCTTCAAACAACAAAAACTTGCATGAATCCGGGCCCAACACTAGATGGCAGGAGTATGCACAGCCACACATGCCTTAAACAATTGGCTTTTTTTTGTTTTAAATAAAAGCTTATATACAATTTTTTTATGTATTCTCCAGGGCCCCACACATGGGCAGGACAATTCTCCCCAAATGAGTAATGATGAAGATGCCCTGGAGGAGAAGTGCGAACCAGCATCTGGCATTGCCACTCTCAGGTTTTGGGCGGGGTGACTGTCACAGCAGTGAGGGTTCTGCTATGTGGCGTTGGACAGCACCACTGTGGTCTGGGTAACTTGAGCCCGGGGGGCAGTGAAACCTGTACAGGCTGGGTGGCACACCAATGCAGAGTGAAAGATACGTCTGGGTAAGGAGTGATTATAGGATGAAAAGTTGGTGGTGGCAGAGTGGCAGCAGGACAAACAACGGGAAACTCTTCTTGTAAGACAGCCATTGCATCATGATAGACATTACAGCCAACTTAGAAAACGTGTTGCTCATAGGGCGCACTTTTAACCTAATCATCAATGAAAAACAAATGGAAGATCAACATAAAAAATGTAAACATTCATAAAATGCCCTGGGATTTTTGCAAAACATGATAGGCATACCCAGCAAGCTATTGCTTGAAGAGGGCTTACCTAAAAGAGCCAAGGATTGATGAGAGCACATCCAAAGACATTGTTCTGCATATGTTATAATGTATATTGAGATGACATGGGGTCTGTGCAGAAAGCAACATATCTCTGTAGTAAAACCTAGAAATTGATCAAATATCTGTTTTCTCAACCTCCCATCACAGTTTCAGTGACTAATAAAAATGGTGAATTTTTTTAACATGAAAGTTTATTCTTTGCAATACCTGACTGACATTGCGTAAGAATTTCACTTTGTCTTGGGATTGATTACTGTAGATTAAACACCTCTTTGCCTGCGTTTTTTCACAAGGTATTTCCCCATCTAACAGGACATGTAGACTGTCTTATTTTGTCATTCTAAAATCTCCATACTTCTACTTTGTTTATTTGCATATGATATATATACTCTCTGCCTTAAACTTATTAACTGGTGGTATCTCAGCCTCTTGAAAAGGTCTCTTTCACCAGATGCTAATAAAACAACTATTACATAGCTTTTCCACAGATAAGTTCTTTAGAAATGTATTACTAATTCAGTTTTAAATCATTTCATTACTTCAGTGGAGCATGGGAATTGGATCTTGCTCATTATGCCGTACTTTGTGTGATTTGTCTTCTTTTAATGATTTTACATTGATGAACAGTGAAAGCTATCAGTATGTTCCTTGCGTGTTAAAAAATTCTTTAAAAAGAAATATGAAGCCTTTGATAGAAGAACTGCAGTGAGTTACGAGGTCTTCAAACAATCACATGAATCTTAGAAGTGCCCTAATATAGATAAATATAAATATTTTCAAAAAAGCTTTTTCATAGGACAACATAAGTATGTTCAATAAGATGTTGGAGTTTGACATTACATGAAACATCAGAGAAAACATGCAAAATATATTACCTCTTGTTGAATGAAAACATTAATTCTTGTATCAGCAATCAAAGAACATGTTCTCAAGATAAATGTTTCAAGCATTTCAATTTTACCTGAAAAAGAATAGTTACAAACTAAATGTTACGACTCCTTTTTATATTTGAACGATTACTTGATTGAGTATTGTTTTTTTTACATACCGTCATTATGAACATCATCGATAATCTGTAATAAAAAAAGACAAATGTTATTCATGCCTTCCACCCCCACAAGTGTCATTTCAATAAGTAACATAGGATATTAGACTAACGAAGCAGAAACAAAGTATATCAAACTTTAAATGTTGACTTCAGTGAAAAGTACAGGGCGCTTTACATCGATTTCATGTAGACTGCATTACACCCTCAAGCATATTAAACTCTTCATCATAAATATAAAATAAAATAGATAGCAACAACAGGTACTCATATACTCCTGATCCTTAGGCAACATCATAATGACAACCTCATGGATCCTTGAGGAAGCCATGGAGACTAAAGTAAGTTGTTTTTTTGAGATAATGTGAATACACTCCTGTATCCCTTATATGCAAACTGTTCTATGTAAATATACTGACAATTGGTAACAGACATATTTGGGGAGCCTTTTTGTCCCCACTGAAATTATTTACCCAATGCAAATACAGCTTGGGTATCACCCGCAGCACCAAAAGCTAGTATGAAATATTTTCAAGTCTAAAGTGAAATAAGTAGGAAAACAGAGTAGGTTTTTCAGTCTACTGACAGCAATAGATTCTCATTTTTCATGTTCTCAGTTAGATCCTAGCAAAAGCCCACCTCCTAGACTGCCATTTCAATTTTGGTTAAAAACCTGCAGTGGTAATACTTGATACCACATACAAAAGACAGAATGGGTATGTCACTTCTGTCTCTACACACAGGAAAATCAAAGTAAGAAACTTTTGTGTCCAGCTGGAATTGAGATAAACGCTACAAGAAAAAGAACATTAGGGAATGACTTTTTACAGGGTTTAGGGAAGAGAGAAATTACCACTCATCTGATGAGGCTTTAGAGGACAGTGCTACTCACTCACTTGAAAGTTTGACTCCTCTAGAATTAGAACTAGAATTAAAAAGGGTGCAAACAATTTCTATACCCATTCAGAACTGAACATGAATTGTGTTTTCTCTGGTTATGGATTAAGTTTTAGCACCAGTTATCAACAGAAGGGAGGTAACATTTAGTGCAAACTTTGGAAAAGGGTGGGCATGTGAGGAATATGATGGGTCAGGGATTACAACACAAAGACGTAGAAGATTATGGAGAATAGGAAGATGACAGTTAGCTTGATAGGTCAGTAGTCTTCAAATTAATCTTTTGCTAACATGGTCTACAAGATGGGATATTGACTGACAGGAGGTTCTAGTTCATTTAAAATTCTGGAAAGAACCCCTGAAAGGTGCGTGCACATATACTCATCTGTCTCCAAGTTATCACCAAAAGATGAATGGACAGGCTGAGAGGTTGAATCAGGCCCTTGAACATGCATTAGGTGTTTTGTGATGTCACAGAAGCAGGAATGGGTGAAGAGGCTGCTGTTTGCTGAGTTTGCCTACGATAATTCATTACAGTGTGCTTTGGGCTATACTCCATTCTGCTTCTATTTTGTACATTCAAAGATGGTTCCTTCATCTACTCTGCTGTTCGGGTTACCTCAAAATCTGCTGTTCTCCATTCCATATATAGAGTCAAACAGCAAATTTCCGAGAAGCTGCAGGCAACTACCAGAAATATTCAGACAAACATAGGTCCTGTGCCTCTCAGTATTGCACAGGACCTCAAGGGTAGCTTTCTTCTAAACATATATTACCGGCAACCATTCTTTTTTCACATCTCATACTTACATTATCATCCTACTTAGGCCCTTTTAAGGTCATCCAGTTAATAGGCTCAACAGAACTGAATTTTCAGCTTTCCTCACACAGGGGTAGAGATACTATGGTCGATGTCTCTAGTATTAAGCCTGCAACTTAGCAAGGGCCTGCATCACCGCCTTCTGTGCTGTAGATGAAACACAAGAGTTTGAGTTGAAACCATTTTAGACTCCAGGATTTCTCGAGGGCAGTTGTAGTACCTGGTAGATTGGAAAGGATATAATGCGTCTGAGAGTTCTTAAGAACCAGCAAAGTATGTACATGCCCCAGAATCCTGGTTAAGTTCCATCGCTCTTTTCCAAATAAACAAACCTGCTCCTGTTTTAACTTATAAAGCAGGTCCAGTCTGCAAGGAGATAGGGGGGATTTCGCATTCAGGGGAATGGTACAATAGTGAATATTAGGACTGTGAATGGTCAGGAATTACGACAATGATAAAGAGGTTGGAGATTAAGGTGAATAGGAATATGGGTTAGCAGCCAAGTGGTTTAACACCTTTGTAAGGGTTTCTGTCTCTTTGGCTCCTGGTTCCAGGTCAACGCTTATCCATCTGAACAAAAAAAGGCCATTAATTAATTTGCTCACTGTCTGGCAACAGTAGGCTTTGCTGTGGTTTGCTGCCCCCGCTTAAATTTTTTCACTCAGCTTTTCCATCCAAGTTTAAGTTTATTAATAGTAACTTTACAACTGTAGAGATTTTGCAGTGGGGGCCGTCGTAAAATTTCAATTAGTAAAATTCAACTTGTAGTTTGTGAATACCAAAAATATTGTAAACTTATGAAAATTTTTAAGTTTACCTTTGTGAATCAATGTGCAAGTAGGCAATGCTCAGAGTGAATTTCAGATTAAAGCTGCCTGCACCTCACGCCTAGAATCAACTGCCATTAACTGTTAGCTGTGTCATCAACTGGGCATAGGTACTCTAACACTGTGTCAGTGAGCAACATGCTATTGTCACAAAGTGCACTGGTCAAGGTACTTATGACCTGGGTCTTTTGAACCAGAAAACATATCAGGTTTGACAGAAAGTTAAAATGAGGAGCAACTTGTCACACTGACACTGTGCCAAGGACTTTCAGCGCTACAATGAGATATGATTACTGCCATGCTCACTGTGTTTGGGGGTAAACTGAAAGAAAATGTAGATTCCAGATAGGCATGCAAAGGACAGACTCCAAAAGAAATACAGCAAGAAAGAAGATAAACCTATTGATGTTAGTCAAGATATCTTCCCACCCAATCAAAGAAATTACTCTAAAGACGTGGGTCACAAGATTCATCTTGCTAGACAATGCAGTGTTTCTGTGCAAGAACTCATTCAGTCAGACAATTGAATCGGTCTCTATAACTTCTGAGGCAGGTGGACTTTCCCAATGAGCTTAAAAGTCACAGGGGGCAGCAATATACACATTAAAACACTAGAGGTGGAGGGTGTGATTTTTATACACTCCAGATAATGACAGTGCAAGGCTCAAAGAGAGAGAAAGAGGGAACGGGAAAAGAGAGCGAGAGAGTGCAATGTAGGACAAAGGAATTGCACTGGAAGGCACCTTAGAGACTTTCTCACTTCCCTGAAAAATGCATCTTTCATGCAGCAGCAAAGCCCAAAGAGCTGAAGGAATAAGACCACATCACTCTTGCCTACCTACACTGGATTCCCTTGCAAACCCTGTTCAAACTCTGCTCAGCTTCAGGAACAGACGCATCACTTACAGGGCCCTCTACACTAAGACCCTTGTTTACTTATCTAACAATCTAACATATCTGTAGGTCGCCAAACAAGGAGCTCCAACATTATCAGATTAGAAACTAAACACTGCATCAAGGAGAAAACAAGCCTACTCACCCCGCGTCTACAGGACCTCGAACAACATTCCCTCTAACATCGGAAAAATACCAACTCTCCCACAGTGCAGGAAGAAACTGAAAACTCTCCTCTTCATGTAACACTACCTATGACAGGCTGACTTCTCCGCTCTACACTCCCTCACCACCGTTCTCACAAAGTTTCAGCATTTCATATCAGAGGTTTCTCTTCCCAGCATCCCCCAGAATGCTCGGGCGACAGTGGATGACCCAATCACTGCTCAGGAGATTAGCTACTGTCTGAAAGAAATGCTGTGCGGAACAATTCTGGGAACTGATGGTTTGCCCGCCGAGTTCAACACCCACTTTGCTCAAACTCTGCCGCCCAAGTTGCAAACTCTTGTTCAGGACATCAACACATCTGTTTCTCTTCCACCATCCTTAAAAGCTGCACTTATGTCTACCCTGTTGAAACCCCACAGAGACCCAAAGGATCTTGAGTCATATCGCCCACTTTCTATCTTAAACACAGATTATAAACTTCTTACTAAAATTCTAGCGTTCCGGCTTTTTCCGACACTGCCTAATATAATACATGATGACCAGGTGGGTTTAATTCCTGGTCGCAACACATCTCATAATCTGCGACACTTGTGGCATGTCAAAAATGAGTCTGCTACTCATTATCGTAATGCAGTGTGCATTGCTCTCCACCTGGAGAAAGCTTTTGATTCTCTTCATTGGGACTACATGTACAGGGTATTGCAACGGTTTGGAATAGGCCCTCGTTGGCAGAGAAGGATTCAAATATTATACTCAGGCCCTACTGCCGGGGTTAAAATGGGTAAGGGTATCTCCACCCCCTGATATATACACAAGGCTACTAGGCAGGGTTGCCCCCTGTCTCCTTTTTGTTGGCCATGGTAACCGACCCAAAGGCTGCACAAATGTGCCTATACAGAAGCTCACAAGAGATACCAATTAAAAAAAAAAAATCAGACCCACAGAATCTCATATGTTGACGATACTTTGCTCTACATCCGCGATGCAAACATGGATCTACTTTCTATAGCTGGGAATCCTTTTAGACTTTGCATCCATATTAGGTCTTCAGATAAATTAGGCTAAATCTTGTATCTTTCCTTTGCAGCAAACCAGCCATCTTCCTCTTCAGACATGGCTTGATTCTCGAATGCCCACAAAGATGACCACATTTCGGTACCTTGGGATCAATATATATCACTCTGCTACGGATCTTCTCGAAGGCAATCTGGGTAAGGCGTTTAGAGCGCTTCGTTCTCAGATGACCTTTTGGGCGTCTTTCCCTCTTTTGGTGATTGGAAAGGTAGCCTTGGTGAAGATGGTATGGTGGCCCTCCCTTGCCTCCTTTATTCCTTTGTTAATCTCCCTCTTTTTATTCCTCGTTCCTTCTTTTTTAATCAGCTTGACCCCAATCGGACGGCTTTACTCTGGGGCAGTGGGTGCCACAGAGCAGTTCTTGCCACACTGAAGCTTCCGGTATAGACAGGCGGACTGGCTCGCCCAGATTTTGAGCGTTATTATCTGCCGGTTCAGTTACAGTGGGTAGCTCACTCGCTCTCTTCATGAAACGGGGCTGTCAAAGGACAACTTTAAGGTTGGTCTGCTAGACTATTCACTGTCTCCCTCTATGCATTTACCTTCCTTTCCTATGTTCCTGTTACACGTTACTCCATCCTGTCTATCCCAAGTGGACAGAATAACGGCGAAGCAGATTCCTTTTACCCAGGCCATGCCTCTGGTATGCCTATCAACTGCGAGAGGATGATCGAAACGGGGACATCTGCACGTTTGCTACATGGCAGGCCTTTTCGCAATGGGCGATTTATTTCTCAACAGGGAGTTGATGGACTTCCCCACCTTAATGGCTGAGCATGATCTTCCACCTGGGCAATTTCTAATGTACAAATGCATTAAGTGCTCTCTCTTTGACTTGTTTCGTATACAACATTGTAGGAAGTTGGCTCTTTATATGATATCGCAAAATGAGCTATATCGTGCAAAGAGTCCAGGGTCTCCAACCAGTAGCTCGCTAGCTACTGTATCTCTCCAGCTACCTCTGAGTAGCTCACCTGTGTGCAGCCCAGCTTATTAAATTAGAAAGATTGTTTGTTTGAATTAATATACATTTAAAAAAAAAAATTTATACAACACTAATAATATTAGTAGCTCTCAATGCATTTCATTGAACATAAGTAGCCCTCAATACAGAAAAGGCTGGAGACCCCTGGCCAGGGGTTCCCTTAAAATTGGACTGGGGCATGCTCTAGCAATCCCAAGGTGCTCTTCTAGAGGGTAGTGTGGTCAAGCAGCCTAGAATTATCAGAGGAGAGTGTTAGACATTCACAAATACACACAATAGTCAATAGGTGAGACACACGTCTGAATAAGGAGATTCACACCAATTTATAAAAATAACACATATCTTTAAATATATTTATGCACCAGAAGCGATTCGTTCAAGTATGTTTTTTAAAAGAAATACTTTAGTATTTAAAAAGTCGACATTTAGGCCCTTACTACGATGGCAGTCGGTCGTACCGTCGACCGCCATAGTTTCGGGCAGGTGACTGTCCAAAAATGTGTCAGCGGTCCCACCCGTCCCATTAGGATAGGACCGCCATGCAGGCGGTTATAAAATGCTTTTTTCTACTACCGCTTATGCTGCAGCCCAAGAAAAGGGCCATAGCACAAGCTGCAATGAAAAAGGCACTTTGTGCTCATCCATGCACTGTGTGCTAGGTGCCATGTGGTGCCTGGCACACAGTGCATGGATGTGTGAGGGGGGACTACATGTGCCCCCCAGAACAATTAGTAATGGCCCACGGGGGACAGGGGCCCTGCTTGGGGCCACCAAAGTCCGTTTCCATCTGCCTTTTCATGGCAGTGGGACCGCCATGAACAGGCAGCCAGACAGGGATATCTTAATCGCTACGGCAGTGCATGCGCAGACACCGCTTCTATTGTAGGGTTAGGAATTCGACCGCTGTCTCGATGGGACCTTTGATCCTGTCGGAGGCGGCGGTCCTACCCCCGACCTCTGCGATCCGACCGGCTGCAATGTAATGCAGCGGTCGGACGGATGCCCTGGATGGTGGGCAGGCGGACCGGCGGCCTGTCGGTGGAGGTCCACCCGCCATCGTAATGAGGGCCTTAGTGCAATTTTCAGAAGCTGCAATGTTATTCTTTGGGAGGAAGAACAAGTATGGCATTCAGGTACAGTACAGTGACTTACGGGGCCAGTCTGCAGGACTTAATGTGAGTGGTGGGCAAGGTCCAAGGCAGAATCAGCAGAACACCACCAGCAGCACTAGGGCGACCAGGTGAACGGCGCAAAACAGCATCAGGTGCTCAATGTTACACTATGGGGATCTGTCTTCACGTAAAGAGGCTGCAAGCTTTGACTAGGGGGCCAGTTGGGCTGAACCAACAGTGGGGCTCAGGCCTAACGATACTCAGGGACGTAGGGACCCCTTTGGTCCTCTTCTCAGGGCTGATGGGTACAGAGGTGTCTTTAGGCATCAGGTTTTCCTTACTGGGAGCAGTCGCAGTAAAGGTGGCCTGCGTGCAGAGGCTGCAGGTGACGTCGGCGAGTCCACGAGAGGTGAAACCAGCCAGGATGGGTCTCTGAAGTGCAGGGGGACCACACTGACACCGTTGGCCCACTTCAACTCGGGCTTGGAGCGACAGGTGAAGTGGTTCCTTTAGGTGTTGGGTTTTGACGGTCATTAGGTCCTCTCGGGTCTCTTGGGTTGCCTGCAGAGTGCAGGGAAGCAGGTCTGCTGCTTCACTGAGTTCTTGGTTCCTGGGGAAAGTACTGGCAGTTATCCCAGGGTTTGGAGACACAGCAGATGCAGGACAAGTCATCTTTTGGCACAATTGTCGAGGTCAGAAGGCAGGCCGGCAGGGATGGTGCCAAGTCAGTTGCTGGGTCTTCAGTTCTTACTCTTTGCGACTCTTCACATCTGCCTTCTTCTTTCAGGTCGGTAGGATCTGTTCTTCTGGTGCCAGGGGCTTCCCCAAATACGAATTATGGGGCATTAAGGGAGTGTAGGGCAGTAGCCAATGGGCTACTGATCCTTGGGTCCACTACACCCCGTATATGACCACTTCCTGTGAGAAGTGGGCATAACCCTGTCCCAAAGTTTCTAACGTTGCCAACACAAAGATGGCTAACTCTGAAATGTTGTGTCCACCTCAGATTAGGCCACCATCAGGGTGGGTACTGGCCTGCGGGATGGGCACACCTACCTGATTAGCTAGTTTTCCTGCTTGTCCAGATGCCAAAGGGCTCTAGACAAATGGAGCTGGCTTCCTCTCCTGTGAGGGGAGCCGACTTGCATTTCAAAGGTAGTAGCTTCTCTGAAGCTTGTAGGATCTGCTTTTATGGTTACGCCCACTTTTTGCTTGATGTGATGCTCTTTCTGACTAGTCTGACTGGGATCCTGCTAATCAGGACCCCAGTCTCTGTGCTTTCTCCCCTAAATTGGCTTTGTAAGTACTTGGGTACATCCCAGATTGGACACTGGTAGAACATGATCAGTCCCTAGTATATGGCACTAAGGTACCCAGGGCATAGGTACAACAGGGGTCCCCCATGGGCTGAAGCATGTATTATGCCACCCATGGGAGACCACTCAATTTGTAACTACAGGCCTGCCATTGCAGCCTGTGTACGCTGGTGCTACCACCACTTAGAAAAGATATAGGTTTACCTATATCTAAGGTCACTGCACTTAAAACCTATAATTCAACTCTAAAGAAGGCCTTACAATCCTGAAGGCAGGGTGCTGGGTTCTAAGTGTGAGGGTGCCCCTGCATGAGCAGGACACCCATACAGTCAATGGAGTTCATTCTCCCAGGTTGTAAGTGAGACTGCCATATGAAATATAGAGGGGACCGTGTCATTAGGCGATGACCATCTCAAAACTGGCTGTAAGGAATAAACCGTTAAGCTCCTTTGGGAGGCCCTCGGTGCTCCCGGTACCAGTTTTCCAGACCCGGACTAGGGCTGCTGCCGGCCAGACACACGTTTCTGCCCTCCTGCTGCTGAGCCAAGCTCGGGCAGGGGAAGGCAGAACAATAGGTATCCTGTCACAGAGGGTTTAGTGTATTGGGCCAGGGTGGGGACGCTCGCCAGCGCCACATAGTCTGCGTGCAGGGCACACTTGGTGCCCTCCATGCATGGTCCAGTTCAAACTAGTTCAGGGAGCTGTGGGCTCCTGCTCTGGCGCGAACCAGGACAAAGGACATGGGAGTATCCTCCCCCTTTTCCAGCCCCTCCTTTGGGAGGGACCCCTGTATCGTCCCAACCCTTTCCTTAGGGTATTTAAGGGCTTACCTGAGGGTGGGTCCCTAGATTCGTCGTGGGACGAGATACATTTCAGACACCACTTCTTCGTCTACCATCTGGACACTCTGGACTACGCTGGACGTTGTTCTGGGCATCAAGGCTGCAAACGGGAAGCCTCCTGCTGCTACTGATCTCCTCGCCCTGCTCGTCTGCTGCAACATCGGCGCCTGTGCACCATACAGGAACCTTCCAAGGCCTGAGGGCATCCAAGACACCTGAAGGAATCTCCCTTGAAGTGAAGGAGTCACTTCCCTGCATCTGCAGGCACCGCAACTAAGCTGACCGGTCTGCTAATCCTGGGCTCCCACGGACTCCGAAAGACTCAGCAAAACAAGTGCTATTTCTTCTCATCCCTCAAGCCCTGCCCTGTCCGCTCACCAAGGCTTCCTTCCACCAAGATCTTCGGGCTCCAAGTAGCCTCAACCTCAAGCATCTCCAGTGACCAAGATCTTCGTCCTCACCGGATCACCTGCTTCGAGGGCTTGCATCATTGGTGAGCTGCTCGAGGTCCTCTCGCGACTCCAGTGCCTTCGGCCTGTGGGTCCTCTTGAGGGTCATCTTTGAATTCTTTGGGCTCCCCTGATTGCTCTGGGCCTGCCCTGACTCCCCTGCTTGTGGTGAGTCTCCTGGACCTTGCTGGTCCCGACATTGCACCTTCTTCAACTTCCACGTTGGTTGCAGTTGCCAAGCCTTGTTGGTGCTTCCGACGGACATCGACACCTCAACTTTCGACATCCGATGTGGGACAGCTAGTATCCGTCTCCTGGTTGTCCAGAGCGTCGCCTGGTCTGCAGAGCTGCAGTTTCAAGGTCACTGTCAGCTTCCCTTTAACACTAGACATCGGTGGGCATTCGTCTTCCGTGCCTCCTGGTCACTCCTGAGTGGCATAGGCTCTGTCCCCTTTGCTTGCAGGTTCTTCACATCTTGAATCCACCTTTGGGTTCCACCAGACACTTTCACCTTCTCCAGCAGCGGCATCTTCCTGAAGTCCTCCACTGAGTTCGACGGCGGTTTCTGACGCCACTTCACACCTAGGCACCTGGCTTTCCTGGTGCAGTTATCCCGGTTCCTAGGATATCCACAGGTGGAGTGGCTCTCCAACCTTCTGTCTTCCATGGGGTTTCTTCAGGGTCCACTGGGAAGGGTCCTTTTTTAAAATTGCAACCGCGACTCACGCATTGATCCCACGGTCGTGTTCCCACTCTGCACACAGCCTCCGTTGCGCTCCTGGTTACTTACCTTGGGTGTTTCCTTGGGTCCCCGGCACTTCTACATCTTTTGGGTATAGTCTTGACTTGAGTCGTGGTTTGCCTACCACTATTTTAGTATATGGTTTGGTCTCCCCCTGGTGACCACTGTGTAATACGTGCTACTTACCTGTTTCTATTGAAAAGTATTGTGTGCATTGTGTATATCTCCGGCTAGGAAATATCTGCATGTGTTAATGAGAGTCTTATAATAAATACATATTTTTATAAATACACTGTGTGGTTCTTTTTCACTTAATCTATACCTATAAGATTATGTTCTGGTAAAACAAGCTGCTTTACACTCCTTCTGGACTAAGCCTGAAGGGTGCTCTCCACAGCTACCACTTAGAGAGCATATAAGGTTGTCTAAGACCACTAAAATCACTATAAGGGTTGTCTGGATTGGTGCAGGGTGCCCACTTACATAAGTGTGCATCATATACCAAGCCAGCATCTCACATTGGTGTGCAGCGGTTGGGATTCAAGCCTGCATTGTTTTACCAGATAATCTTAGTGTGGATTAATTGAAAAACCATCACAAATCCTAGGCACATATAATACAGATTAGACTAAGTAAGTTCTACTGAACTTAGGGTTGGGTAGTTAAGGGTCTAGCACAACCCTTTTTCCAACCTCAGAGAATTTAGTTTCCACTAGGTTAGGTAGGTGCAACACCTCACTACACCTAGAACCATGTCTTTAGTTGGGGATGCTAGTGTACCCCAGTCTGCTAAGTACAGTGGTCTAAAGTTCCAGGAACTAAGGACCCTGTGTAGTCTTAGAAAGATAAAGACAGGTGGCAACCGCACTATTAAGCTGCTCTTAGAGCTGCTGCATAAGGATGATATTTTCACAAACACAAGGGAACCCAAAAGGTAGATAAGGACCTTGGGTAACAGTTTAGTATTAGAACAGTGGTCCTTAAACAGAACAGTGTGGACATCAGGATAAATATAGACTCCAATCAGTGCTATATTACGAGTGTCCAGCCGGACATTCAATTTAATAATTCAAAAATGTCAAAAACCAAAAATAAACACATCAATACAGTGGGACACAATCCTGCATCCTACATAGAAACATGACAAATACACTTAGGACAGGAACATATCAGGCAAGACAGGGTAGCTTGTGGAATATTGAACACAATTTCTAACAAGTTTGAGGAAACAGTAAATACACTTTTTTATCAGATTTGATTAATGTGCAAACGGTTTACATTGGTCGACGACGTTTCGATCCTCTTAAGAAATAGTAGGATCATCATCAGGACAGTTAAAAATACAAGCCTGAATAATTAGAGATTGCCTCAAAGGGCTTGTGGAAGGTTAAGCCACATATACACTCAGTGGCGGAGGCCGATTAAATAGGATGTTCTAAGAATGAATAACCTGGCGATTAAACTGTAAATTATCAGTTCCAAGGCAGCAAGTGGCGATGCACGTTATGCTGTGTGATCCAAGGCTTGATGGCAGGGATGATGGTCATCCTGTGAGGGCAGAAGAACAGGAATATGGGTGAGGATACTTCTGAAGAGGGAGCATCAGGAGCTCTTCCGGATTATCCCAATTCTGAGTATGGGCAGGAGGACTCCAATGAGTCCAACCTGCCAAACTCTGATCTCTCAGGGCATAGTGCAGATGGAACAGAGGAAACACCCTTTGTTCCTCCTGGGAGGGTCCAAAGTAGGCTGAGGAGGTCTAGATCCTCCTCTAGAGAATCCAATGCTTCAGGACATTCTATAGGGACCTCCCTATCTAGTAAGAGGGACAGCTCTTTTGACAGGGAGTACCAACTGCTTCAACTTGAGAAAGCAAGGCTTAGGCTCAGGCAAGATCAGTTGGCCCTTGATAAAGAGTCCCTAGAAGTCAAGGAAGAAATTGGGACTAGAGTCCCATGGTGGCAGCAACAGTGTCCCTAGAATCAGGGAAACTTCTTTTGATAATAGGAACCTGAGTAGGATAGACCCTCCTTACCAGGAGGGGGGTGATATCCATAAATGGATCACTGCTTTGGCGAGGGTCTGTAAAGTTCAGAGGGTCCCTCAAGAGCAGTGGGTAGGTATACTGTGGTTCTCCTTTGCTAACAAAGGTAGAGATAAGCTCCTCGCTGTTAGAGTAGAGGATGCTGATAATTACTCAGTACTGAAGAGTGCTCTCATAGATGGGGTTGTCTTAACCACTGAACAGTATAGGATTAAGTTCAGAGACACCCAGAAAGCACAGGCCCAGGACTGGGTGGATTTTGTGGACAGTCCTATTAAGGCTCTGGAAGCCTGGCTTCATGGAAGCAAGGTACAGGACTATGAGGGATTGTACAATTTGATTAAGAGGAAGCACATCCTTCATAACTGTCAGAATCAGCTTTTGTATCAGTACGTGGTGGACTCAGATCTGACTCCTCCCCAAGAACTGGGAAAGAAGGCAGATAGGTGGGTCAGACCCAGGGTTAAGCAGAAGAACCATGGTAATGGAAGTGACCAGAAGAATCAAGATTCTTCTAAATCCCAGTTTAATTAGTGTGGACAAGGGAAAGATAAAGTCTTCTCAAGGTCCCCCAAAAACCTGCATCTGGGGGTGAGACCCAAAATTCCAAGAAAGGCAAAAAGAAACCTTGGTACTACATTTCTAAGGTGAAGACCCATTGGACAAGGGATGCTGATTGTCCAAAGGCCAAGGAGACTACTACTACCACTGCCCCCTAAGGCACCTGCTCCCCCTAGCACACGTACAAGTGGTATCACAGCAACCAAGGGATTAGTGGGGTTAACCTTGGGTTCCGAGATGGGTTCTGACTTAGTCAGAACTCCAGCTCAGGCTGTTCTAGTCTGTGATGGTGGCATAGATCTTGCCACCTTACTAGTCAGCCCCACTAACTTGGGCAAGTACACACAACAGCCTTTGATAAATAGAAAAGAGGCAATGGCCTACACAGACAAAGGGGCTAGTGTAACTATGCTGACATAGAAACTTGTGTCTCCTGAGAAAATCATACTTGGACAAATGTACCAAGTGACCAACGCTAGCAATGTCAGGACTGACCATTCCTTGGCAGTTATGAACCTCAGCTGGGGAGGGGTAACTGGACCTAAGAGGGTTGTGGTATCTCCAGACCTACATGTAGATTGTTTGTTGGGCAATGATCTAGAAACTTCAGCCTGGTCTGAAGTGCAGTTCAGGACTCATGCAGAGATGATGTGCATCTCTGCCAGTGTGTTTGCTGTCACAAGGGCTCAGGTCAAACAGCTCACCACTGAAAAAGCACTGGATCCGGAAAAAATGGACCAGGTGCTTCCCAAGAGAAGGAGCAGGAAGGGTAAGGAATTGCCCTCCTCACAAACTCTGTGAGGATCAGTCTCCTGAGTGAGATGATCTTAGCCCCTGTGAAGGAACTGTCCCAGAGGAGCTTGGGCCTGACCAGGTAGAGTTCTTGGGGGTAGCGGGCCCTTCCACAGCAGAATTGAGTTTGGGGCAGCAGACCTGCCCCTCTCTTGAACCCCTCAGACAGCAAGCTGCTGCTGAGGAAGCAGGGAATATCAATGGGTCCCATAGGATCTATTGGGAAGATGGGCTCTTGGACTCTGAGGGTAGAGACCCAATGCCTGGTGCCACCAGGAGGTTGGTAATTCCCCAGAAGTTCAGAGGTTTCCTCCTCTCCCTGGCACATGACATTCCTCTGGCAGGACACTTAGGGCAAAGCAAGACTTGGGACAGGCTTGTCCCTCACTTTCACTGGCCCCATATGTCTGAAGACACAAATGAGTTTTGTCGCTCCTGTGCCACTTGCCAAGCCAGTGGTAAGTCAGGTGGCACAGCAAAGGCCCCCTTAATCCCACTTCCAGTGGTTGGGGTTCCCTTTGAGAGGGTAGGGATTGACATTGTTGGTCCCTTGAACCCTCCAACTGTATCTGGGCACAGTTATATACTAGTGGTGGTGGACCATGCCACTAGGTATCCAGAGGCCATTCCCCTTAGAACCACTACTGCTCCTGTAGTGGCCAGGGCCCTCCTCTGAATTATTTCCAGAGTGGGCTTCTCTAAGGAGGTTTTAACAGACAGAGGTAAAAACTTCATGTCTAGTTATATTACTGCCATGTGGAAAGAGTGTGGAGTAAACTATACGTTTACCACACCCTACCATCCACAGTGAAATGGGCTTGTTAGAAGGTTCAACAAGACCCTAAAGGGTATGATCATGGAACTCCCAGAAAAGCTTAGGCGAAAATGGGATGTCTTATTACCCTGCCTTCTCTTTGCCTACATAGACGTACCTCAGAAGGGGGTTGGCTACAGCCCATTTAAACTTCTGTTAGGACATCCAGTTAGGGGTCCCTTGTGTCTGGCGAAAGAAAATTGGGAGCAACCTCTCCAACCTCTTAAACAAGAAATTGTGGACTATTGTGGACCTTAGCCAGAAGTTTAGCCTCTATGTTCAGGAGGGATATTGGTTGATATGACTCGTGAAGTTCGGGGGGTCTGCCAGGCTTGAGGAACACCACCACTTCAGCATGCCGCTAGTCAGGCTGGAGGCACCCTGCGTCGAGGGCAGCACTAAGTGCTGAGAGGTAATGAGCCCCTAGTTGGGGTTGAAATGTTTTGAAAAATTTGCTGGGGAAGCCATTTGACCCGGGGGCTTTACCGGAGCTCAGGTCTACCAGTGCGGCTCAGGTCTGCCAGTGCAGCGCTAAGCTCCTCCACTGTTAGTGGGGCGTCCAATTCTGCTCGTGCCACTTCGGGGAGTGCCTTTGGGGGTAAATTGTCTAGGAAGCGCTGTATCGAAGCAGCCGGTAGGGTTTCGCTGGGGATGTAAAGATTAGCATAGTAATCTGCGAAGCTAGTCGCAATTTGAGACGGGTCAGAAAATATCGTGCCATCTGGGCTGCTAATGCCAGGGAGGGCATATGGGTGCAGCGCTCGCTGAAAAAGGCGATGCAGCAGGGTGCTTGATTTGTCACCTCACTGATATATTCTGCTGCGAGAGGCCAGCCATGCCACTTTAGCCTTGTCTAATAATTCCCCAGCATATATTTGTTGTGTGTATATTAGTTGGCGACGCAACTGGGTCCCATTTTCCCCCCAGGCCCTTCTTCCAGCTTTAGGTGTTTAAGGATTAAAGAAGGTTTGAAGAAAGTCTTTCCCCCTATCCGCTCCCCTTCTCCCTGGGAGCTCAGTTTGGTTCTCTCCAAGCTCATGGGTCCCACCTTTGAGACGATTCACAAAGAGACCCTGCAACATCTCACATGGAAGGCTGCCTTCTTGGTGGCAATCACTTCTGCTTGTAGGGTGAGCGAGATTCAAGCTCTCTGCTCTAAAGAGCCATACACAGTTTTTCACAACAACAGGGTAATAATGACAACCCACCCTTCGTTCCCAACTAAGGTGGTCTCTGATTTTCACATTAATCAGTCCATTTTGCTTACCCACTTTCTTTCCTAATCCCACCACACCAGCTGAAAGGTCTCTCCATTCTTTAGACCTAAAAAGAGTCTTAAAGTTCTACCTAGACAAGTCTAAGGCTATTAGGAAGTCTGATCCCTTGTTTGTAAATTACGTTTCCATCAGAACAGGTTTCCCAGCCTCTAAACGTTCCATCTCCAGATGGATAGTGTCAGGTATGAAACTGGCTTACCAGTTGTCTAATAAGCTTCTTGTCGCCACTCCCAAAGCTCATTCCACAAGGGTAAAAGCAGCTACTGTAGCTTTGTTGCACAATGTACCCATCTCTGAGATCTGCAAAGCAGCCACTTGGAGGTCAGTTCATACATTCACGAGACACTATTGTCTTGATTCAGATAGGAGAGCAGACACTCAAGTAGGCCAGGCCTCTTTGAGAAATGTATTCCAATGCGGAGACCAGCTGCTCTTGATTCTAAATCATTTGTCCACAGGAGTAGAGGATGGGCTTTCTATTCGATTCAGTGCTTATGACTATTGATGAGGATCCCCTGGAAGAGAAGGATAAGTTACTTACCTGTAATCCTAGTTCTCTTCCAGGGGTATCCTCATCAAAGTCATAAGCAACCCACCCACCTCCCCGGGCAAGTGATCAATCATTAGTTCTTCTCTTTGTGCCCTGATCTTCGGGTCTCCGCAAAGAACAACTGACCTAACTGTCACTATGAGGCATGATGGGAAGCTAGGGGTCATGGCTGCCTTAAAGGCACGGTGCCAGTTTTCTTTCATTTTCTTTCAGTTTCTATGCTGTTATGGTTCCAATGCAGCCTTTGGGCTAACAATGCCTTGTATGTTACATTGCAGCTTCTGCAGCTCATTAAAGAGAGTTCAGGTGTCTCTTTTCCTTCTGTTTTGTTTCCTATGTGTGTGTGTATTAAAGAATTAAAAACAGAGTATATGTCTATTGATGCAAAAGCAGATTTCCGATGCATTGGTTAGCCTTGCTTTTCTTGAAGGCTGCATTGGCTTGTGGAAAAATATTATATAAGTATATCTATATATATATATATATATATATATATATGATTTTATATATATTTTTTAAAGTACTCCGCGGTCCCCGAGCATGGGCAGGAATATTCAGTGCTTATGACTTTGATGAGGACCCCTGGAAGAGAAGATAGGCATTATTAGTAAATCTATGATGAGGCAGACAGGTCTTTAATTCTGACGCCCAATAAAGGTGTAAAAAATCATAACTCCAAATCATTTACAAGTCCTGCGTAATGATGATGTCAAGGTTTACCAAAATATTATCAAATAGGCTTCATTGGGTCCTTCTCCAAATGATCAACTCAGACTGTTATTATCTTAAAGACAATGCCTAGCTCAAGATAAGAGGATAATTTACCCCCATAAAGAATAGGTCAGAAGGGAAACAAATCCAGCTATTTTATCGTCCTTGGATGGTAACAAAGTTTTCGATGGGCCAGTTAGCCTATTCTTTGCAATCCTTTATAAAATACGGAAACAGGCTTGGTTTGTGAAATTAAGTGTTTGCCAATTATAAACAGGTTGTAGTATGGAATATTAAGTTACTAGAATATCGTAGCCAAAATATTGAGGACCAAAAAAATGAGGAGATAGGAATATAAAGATAAGTATAGATTTACTATTCTTCAACCCAAATCTATGTAGTTTCAAGATCTGTATTGTGAGAAGCTGGCTTGGTATATGGTGTACACTTATGTAAGTGGGCACCTTGCACCAATCCAGACAAACCTTATGGTGATTTTAGTGGTCTTAGACAACCTTAGAAAGCTCACTAAGTGGTAGCTGTGGAGAGCAGCCTTCAGGCTTAGTCCAGAATGAGTATAAAGCAGCTTGTTTTACCAAAACATAATCCCATCGATAGAGTGAAAAAGAACAGTGTATTTATAAAAAAATATGTATTTATTATAAGACACTCACTAACACATACAGATATCTCCTAGCCGGAGATATACACAATGCACATAATACTTTTCAATTGAAACAGGTAAGTAGCACATAATACAAAGTGGTTACCAGGGGGGGACCAAACCATATACTAAAATAGTGGTATGCGAACCACGACTCGAGTCAAGACTATACCCAGAAGACGTAGAAGTGCCGGGGACCCAAGGAAGGTAACCAGGAGGCCCACGGAGGCCGTGTGCAGAGTGGGAACACAATTGCGGGATCAATGCAAGTCAATGGGTAAGTCGTGTTTGCAATTTTAAAGAAGGACACTTACCAGTGCACCCTGAAGACACCCTGTGGACGACAGAAGGTGGAGAGCCACCCCACCCGTGGATACCCTAGGAACCAGGATACGTACACCAGGGAAGCTGTGTGCTTAGGTGTGAAGTGGCGTCGGAAACCGCAGTCGAACCCAATGGAGGACTTCAGGAAGAAACCGCTGCTGAAGAAGGTGAAAGTATCCGGTGGAATCCAAAGGTGGATTCAAGTTGAGAAGTACCTGCAAGCAGAGGGGACAGAGTCTATGCCACTCAGGAGTGACCAGGAGGCACGGAAGACGAATGCCCACCGATATCGAGTATTGCAGGGGAGATGACGTGACCTTGGAGCTACAGCTGGGAGGACCAGGCGACGCTGTGGAAGACCAGGAGCTGTTGACGAGCTGTCCCACGTTGGATGCCGAGACTTGAGGGGTCGGTGTCTGTCGAGAGCACCAACAGGCCTTGGTAACTGCAAACAACGTGGAAAGCGAAGAAGGTGCATTGTCGGGACCAGCAAGGTCCAGGTGACTCACCCCAAGCAGGGGAGTCATGGCAGGCCCCGAGCAATCAGGGGAGCACAAAGAATTCAAAGAGGACCCTCAAGATGACCCACAGGCCGGAGGCACTGGAGTTGCAAGAGGCCCTCGAGCAGCTCACCAAAGATGCAGGCCCACGGTGCAAGTGATGCAGTGAGGATGAAGATCTTGGTCACTGGAGATGCTTGAGGATGGGGCTTCTTGGAGCCCGAAGATCTTGGTGGAAGGAAGCCGACAAGCCTTTGCAACTGCAAGTCGACGCTGTGCACAGGGGTTCGGTTACTGCGGCTCCGACGAGGGATACTGGCCTCAAACTTGGTGAGAGGACAGGGCAGGCCTCGAAGGATGTGAAGAACCACCACTTGCGTTGCTGAGCCTTTCGGAGTCCGTGGAAGCTGAGGATCAGCAGAGCGGTCAGCTTAGTTGCAGTGCCTGCAGATGCAGGGAAGTGACTACTTCACTTCAAGGGAGATTCCTTCAGGTGTCTTAGATGCCCACAGGTCTTGGAAGGTTCCTGTATGGTGCACAGGCACAGACGTTGCAGCAGACGAGCAGGGCGACAAGATCAGGAGCAGCAGGAGTCTTCCCAGTTGCAGCCTTGATGCCCAGAGCGAAGTCCAGAGTGCCCAGATGGTTGAAGAAGTGGTGTCTGAAATGAATCTTGTCCCACGACGAAGATAGGGACCCACCCTCAGGTAAGTCCTTAACTACCCCAAGGAAAGGGTTGGGACGATTCAGGGTTCCCTCCCAGGGGAGGGGTCGGAAAGTGAGGAGGATACTCCCATGTCCTTGGTCCAGTTTCGCGCCAGAGCGGGAGCCAACGGCTCCCTGAGCTGGTTTGAACTGGACTATGCAGGGAGGGCACCAAGTGTGCCCTTCACACAGACTGAGTGGCGCTAGCAAGAGCTCCCACCCGGCCCCAATACACTAAACCCTGTCTGGGAGGTGGTCACACCTCCCTGTGACAGGATACCTATTGTTCGGCCTTCCACTGCTCGAGCTTGGCTCAGCAGCAGGAGGACAGAATCGTGTCTCTGGTCGGCAGCAGCCATGTTTTGCTGTCCGGGTCTAGAAGACTGGTACCGGGAGCACTGAGGGCCTCCCGGAGGAGCTTTACAGTACATGGAATCATACCTCCCACACAGTTTTTGGTGTGGGGGTATGATCCCAACATGTTTGATACCAAACATGATAGGGTATGTTACAGCCAGTTTTGAGATGGTCATCGCGTAATGACGCGGTGCCCCTCTATATGTTATATGGCTGTCCCACTTACAACCTGGGAGAATGGACTCCGTAGGCTGTAGGGGTGTCCTGCTGATGCAGGGACGCCCTCACACTTAGAACCGAGCACCCTGCCTTCAGGATTGAAAGGCCTGCCTTAGGGGTGACTTATAGATTTTAAGTGCAGTGACCTTAGATACAGGGAAACCTATATCTTTCGTAAGTGGTGCTAGCACCAGCTTACACAGGCTGCAATGGCAGGCCTGTAGTTACAAATTGAGTGGTCTCCCATGGGTGGCATAATACATGCTTCAGCCCATGGGGGCCCCCTGGTGTACCTATGTCCTGGGTACCTTAGTACCATATACTAGGGACTGATAAGTGTACAGAAGTGTCGAATCTGGGATGTACCCAAGTACTTAGCATACCAATTTAGGGGAGAAAGCACAGAAACTGCGGTCCTGATTAGCAGGATTCCAGTCAGAAACAGCATTACATCAAGCAAAAAGTGGGGGTAACCATAAAAGCAGACCTACTTTCCTACACAACCCCCCTCCCCCCCAAACGTAAGGAGATGAGACTAACCTTGCCCAGTTGAGTCTTCATTTTCTAAGTGGAACTATCTGGAGAGTCCTACTGCATTGGCATGGTTACTCCCAGGTCTATGTTCCACTGTATAGTCCATCCCCAGCAGGGAAATGGACCACCTCAAAAGTTTGGGTTTTTCACCCTTCATCTGTTTCAGCCATAAGAGGGGCTTGTGGTCTGTCTGAACAATAAAGTAAGTGCCAAACAGGTATGGCCTCAGCTTATTTAGGGCCCAGACCACAGCAAAGGCCTCCCTCTCAATGGCTGACCAACGTTTCTCCCTGGGGGTCAACCTTCTGCTGATAAAAGCGACTGGTTGATCCTGGCCCTCTGCATTAAGTTGTGATAACACAGCCCCAACCCCTATCTCAGATGCATCTGTCAGGACAATGAAAGGTTTGGGGTAGTCAGAACTTTGCAGGATGGGAGCAGTGCACTTGGCCGGCTTCAGGTCATCAAATGCCTTTTGACAGCTTACAGTCCACTGAACTTTCTTGGGCATTTGCTTTGATGTCAGATCATTCAGGGGAGTCACAATGGACCCATATCTCTTTACAAATCATCTGTAGTACCCAGTCAGGTCCAAGAAAGCTCAGACCTCAGTCTGGGTAGTGGGAACAAACCAGTCCACAATGGTCTGGATTTTGTTCTCCAATGGTTGAACCTTACCTCCACCTACCAGGTGGCCCAAGTATACAACCTTGCTCTGACCTATCTGGCACTTGGTGGCCTTGATAGTGAGGTCTGCCTTTTGCAGGGCCTCCAGAACATTTCTGAGGTGGACCAGGTGATCTTCCCAGGTGGAGCTAAAGACCGCTATATCATCTAGATATGCTGTACTATAGGCTTCCAGACCGGTTAAGACTTTATTTACCAGCCTCCGAAATGTGGCAGGTACATTCTTCAGACCAAAGGGCATCACAATAAATTGATAATGCCCACTAGGGGTTGAGAATGCTGTTTTTGGCTTGGCATCCTCAGCTAGTCTGATTTGCCAGTAGCCAGCTCTCAGGTCAAATGTACTCAGAAACTTGGCTGAGGCCAAAGTATCTATGAGTTCATCTGCCCTGAGAATTGGATGGGCATCAGTCCTAGTGACTGCATTGAGGCCTCTGTAGTCCACACAAAACCTCATCTCTCTTTTTCCACCCTTGGTGTGAGGTTTTGGCACAAGGACTACTGGACTAGCCCAGGGGCTATCTGAAGGCTCAATGACCCCCAATTTCAGCATCTTTTGGACCTCTGTCCTGATGCAATCCCTGACATGGCCAGGCTGTCTGTAGATTTTACTCTTAATAGGCAGACTGTCGCCTGTGTCCACTTCTTGGGTACACAAGGTGGTTTGACTGGGTGTCAGGGAGAACATACGTCTGTACTGATTGAGGACCTGCCTGCACTCAACTTGCTGCTAGTCAGTGAGGCTGCCTGCCAAGGCTACTCCATCTACTGACCCATCATCAGTGTTCTGCGAGAGGAGATCAGGGAGAGGGTCACTCTCTTCCTCCTGTCCATCATCAGTTGCCATGAGCAAGCCCATGTCAGCCCTGTCTACAAAAGGTTTCAGGAGGTTCACATGAAGTACCCTATGGGGACTTATGGGAGTACCTAGGTCCACTGAGTAGGTGACCTCACCCTTTTGCTCAAGTATAGTGTGGGGCCCACTCCACTTGTCTTGGAGAGCTGCAGAGGCCACAGGCTCCAAAACCCATACTTTCTGGCCTGGCTGGTAAACAGTCAAGACAGCCTTTTGGTCATGCCAAGCTTTTTGAAGTTCTTGGCTGGCCTCCAGGTTTTTGCTGGCCTTCTTCACGTACTCTGCCATGCAAGAACGCAGGCCAAGGACATAGTCCACAATGTCCTGTTTAGGAAGTTTGAGAGGTTGCTTCCAGCCTTCCTTCACTAGACATAATGGACCCCTAACTAGATGTCCAAACAGCAGCTCAAATGGGCTGTAGCCAACCACCTTCTGAGGAACCTCTCTGTGGGCAAAGAGAAGGCAGGGTAGTAAGACATCCCATTTTCGTGTAAACTTGTCTGGGAGTCCCATGATCATACCCTTGAGGGTCTTATTGAACCTTTCAACAAGCCCACTGCACTCTGGATGGTAGGGTGTGGTAAACTTGTAGTTTACTCCACACTCTATCCACATTGCAGTGATAGAACTAGACATGAAGTTTGAACCTCTGTCTGTTAAAACCTCCATAGGGAAGCACACTCTGGAAAAGATTCCCAGGAGGGCCCTGGCCACTACAGGAGCTGTAGTGGTTCTAAGGGGAATAGCTTCGGGGCACATAGTGGCATGTTCCACCTCCACTAGAATATAACTGTGCCCAGATGCAGTGGGGGGGGGGGGTTTATGGGACCAACAATGTCAATCCCTACCCTTTCAAAGGGGACCCCAACCACGGAGTGGAATTAAGGGGGCCTTTGTGTTGTCACCTGACTTACCACTGGCTTGGCAAGTGGCACAGGAGCAACAAAACTCCTTCGTCTCTTCAGACATGTGGTGCCAGTGAAAGTGAGGGACAAGCCTGTCCCAAGTCTTGCTTTACCCTAAGTGTCCTGCAAGAGGAATATCATGTGCCAGGGAGAGGACGAAACCTGTAAACTTCTGGGGTATCACCAACCTCCTGGTGGCACCAGGCATGGGGTCTCTACCCTCAGAGTACAAGAGCCCATCTTCCCAATAGATCCTATGGGACCCATTGATATTTCCTGCTTTCTCAGCAGCAGCTTGCTGTCTGAGGGGTTCAAGAGAGGAGCAGGACTGCTGCTCCAAACTCAAGTCTGCCCTGGAAGGGCCCCCTGTCGCCAAGAACTCTACCTGGTCAGCCCCAAGCTCCTCTGGGACAGTTCCTTCACAGGGGCTGAGATAATCTCCCTCGGGAGCCTGATCTTTACTGGAAGTTTGTGAGGAGGGCAATTCCTTACCCTTCTTGTTCCTTCTCTTGGGAAGCACCTGGTCCATTTTTCCAGAATCCAGTGCTTTGTCAGTGGTGAGCTGTTTGGCCTGAGTCCTAGTCAGAGCAAACACACTAGCTCTGCCCATCCTCTCTGCACGAGTCCTGAACTCCACTTCAGCCCAGGCTGAAGTTTCTAGATCATTGCCCAACAAACAATCTACATGTAGGTCTGGAGATACCACAACCTTCTTAGGTCCAGTTACCCCTCCCCAGCTGAGGTTCACAACTGCCAAGGAATGGTCAGTCTTGACATTGCTAGCATACGTAACTTGGTACATTTGTCCAAGTATGATCTGGTCAGGGGACACAAGTTTCTCTGTCCCTATACTGACACTGGCCCCTGTGTCCCTGTAAGCCATCACTTCTTTTCCATTTATCAAAGGCTGTTGTCTGTACTTGCCCAAGTTAGTGGGACTGACTAGTAAGGTGGCAAGATCTATGCCACCATCAGACTAGAACAGCCTGAGCTGGAATTCTAACTAAGTCAGAACCCATCTCAGATCCCAAGGTTAACCCCACTAATCCCTTGGTTGCTGTATTACCACTTGTACTTGTGCTAGGGGGAGCAGGTGCCTTAGTGGTAGTAGTAGTCTCCTTGGCCTTTGGACAATCGGCATCCCTTGTCCAATGGGCCTTCACCTTACAAATGTAGTACCAAGGATTCTTTTTGCCTTTCTTGGAATTTTGGGTCTCACCCCCAGATGCAGGTTTTTGGGGGCCTTGTGAAGACTCTTTTTTATCTTTACCCTTGTCCCCAGCCTTATCCTGGCCTTTAGAAGAATCTTGCTTCTTCTGGTTACCTACAAAACCATGGTGTTTCCGCTTAACCCTGGTGCAAACTCATTTGTCTGCCTTCTTTCCCAATTCTTGGGGAGAGGTCAGATCAGAGTCTGCCAGGTACTGATGTAAAAGCCGTTTCTGACAGTTAAGGATGTGCTCCCTCATAATCAAATTGTACAATCCTTCATACTCCTGTACCTTGCTTCCATGAAGCCAGCCTTCCAGACCCTTAATAGCACTGTCTACAAAATCTACCCAGTCCTGGGTGTGTGCCTTCTGGGTGTCTCTGAACATAATCCTATACTGTTCAGTGGTTAAGCCAAACCCATCTGTGAGAGAACTCTTCAATACTGAGTAATTTTCAGCATCCTCGTCTCTAACAGCGAGGAGCTTATCTCTACCTTTGTTAGCAAAGGAGAGCCACAGGATACCCGACCACTGCTCGAGGGACCCTCTGAACTTTACAGGCCCTCTCCAAAGCAGTGATCCATTTATGGATATTATCCCCCTCCTGGTAAGGAAGGACTATCCTGCTCAGGTTCCTTTTGTCAAAAGAAGTTTCTCTGATTCTAGGGACACTGTTGCTGCCACCATGAGATTCTAGTCCCAATTTCTTCCTAGACTTCTGGACTTCTAAGGACTTTTTGTCAAGGGCCAACTAATCTCTCCTGAGCCTAAGCCTTGCTTTCTCAAGTTCAAGCATTTGGTATTCCCTGTCCAAAGAGCTGTCCCTCTTACTAGATATGGAGGTCCCCATGGAATGTCCTGAAGCATTGGATTCTGTAGAGGAGGATCTAGACCTCCTTAGTCTACTCTGGACCCTACTAGGAGGAACAAAGGGTGTCTCCTGTGTTCCATCTGCACTATGCCCTGAGGGGTCAGTGTTTGGCAGGTTGGAATCATTTGTGTCCTCTTGCCCATACTCAGAATTGAGATCATCAGGAAGAGCTCCTGATGCTCCCTCTTCAGGAGTATCCCCACCCACATGTTCCTGTTCTTCTGCCCTCACAGGAAGGATATCATCCTGATGCAGCAGCTCTAATAGCAGCTTAATGGTGGGGTTGCCGCCTGTCTTTATCTTTCTAAGACTACACATGGTCCTTAGTTGCTGGAATTTTAGACCACTGTACTTAGCAGACTGGGGGACACTAGTATCCCCAACTAAAGACATGGTTCTAGGTGTAGTGAGGTGTTGCACCTATCTAACCTAGTGGAAACTAAACTCTCGGAGGTTGAAGAACGGGTTGTGCTAGACCCTTAACTACCCAACCCTAAGTTCAGTAGAACTTACTTATTCTAAGCTGTATTATAGGTGCTTAATATTAGTGATGGTTTTTCAATTAATCCACACCAAGATAATCTGGTAAAACAATGCAGGCTTGAATCCCAACCGCTGCACACCAATGTGAGAAGCTGGCTTGGTATATGGTGTACACTTATGTAAGTGGGCACCTTGCACCAATCCAGACAGCCCTTATGGCGATTTTAGTTGTCTTAGACAACTTTAGAATGCGATCTAAGTGATAGCTGTGGAGAGCAGCCTTCTGGCTTAGTCCAGGAGTGTAAAGGAGCTTGTTTTACCAGAACATAATCTTATAGGTATAGATTAAGTTTAAAAGAACCACACAGTGTATTTATAAAAAATATGTATTTATTATAAGACACTCACTAACACATACAGATATCTCCGGAGATATACACAATGCACATAATACTTTTCAATTGAAACAGGTAAGTAGCACATAATACACAGTGGTCACCAGGGGGGGACCAAACCATATACTAAAATAGTAGTATGCGAACCACGACTCAAGTCAAGACTATACCCAGAAGATGTAGAAGTGCTGGGGAGCCAAAGAACCACCCAAGGTAAGTAACAAAGAGCCCCACGGAGGCACCCCGGGGAAGACAGACGGTTGGAGAGTCACCCCACCCGTGGATACCCTAGAAACCAGGATACCTACACCAGGGAAGCCGGGTGCATAGGTGTGAAGTGGCGTCGGAAACCGCCGTCGAACCCAATGGAGGAATTCAGGAAGATGCCGCTGCTGAAGAAGGTGAAAGTGTCTGGTGGAATCCAAAGGTGTATTCAAGTTAAGAAGTACCTGAGAGGACAGAGTCTATGCCACTCAGGAGTGACCAGGAGGCACGGAAGACGAATGCCCACCGATGTAGAGTGTTGCAGGGGAGATGCATGGACCTTGGAGCTGCATCTGTGAGGACCAGGCGCCGCTGTGGAAGACCAGGAGCCATTCACGAGCTGTCCCGTCAGATGTCGAGAGTTGAGGGGTCGGTGTCCGTCAAGAGCACCAACAAGCCTTGGCAACTGCAAACAACGTGGAAAGCGAAGAAGGTAAAGTGTCGGGACCAGCAAGGTCCAGGTGACTCACCACAAGCAGGGGAGTCAAGGCAGGCCCGAGCAATCAGGGGAGACCAAACAAATTCAAAGATGACCCTCAGGAGGACCCATAGTCTGGAGGCACTGGAGTCGCAAGAGGACCTCGAGCAGCTCACCAAAGATGCAGGCCCACGGTGCAAGTGATGCAGTGAGGACAAAGATCTTGGTCACTGGAGATGCTTGAGGTTGGGGCTTCTTGGAGCCTGAAGATCTTGGTGGAAGGAAGCCAACAAGCCTTTGCAACTGCAAGTCGACGCGGTGCACAGGGGTTCGGTTCCTGCGACTGACGAGGGATACTGGCCTCAAACTTGGTGAGTGGACAGGGCAGGGGTTGAGGGATGTGAAGAACCACCACATGTGTTGTTGAGCCTTTTGGAGTCCGTGGGAGCCCAGGATCAGCAGACCGGTCAGCTTAGTTGCGGTGCCTGCAGATGAAGGGAAGAGACTCCTTCACTTCAAGGGAGATTCCTTCAGGTGACTTGGATGCCCACAGGCCTTGGAAGGTTCCTGTATGGTGCATAGGCATGGACGTTGCAGCAGATGAGCAGGGCAACAAGATCAGGAACAGCAGGAGTCTTCCCAGTTGCAGCCTTGATGCCCAGAGCGAAGTTCAGAGTTCCCAGACAGTCGAAAAAGAAGTGGTGTCTTGAAATGAATCTTGTCCCACGACGAATCTAGGGACCCACCCTCAGGTAAGCCCTTAAGTACCCTAAGGAAAGGGTTGGGACGATTCAGGGTTCCCTCCCAGGGTAGGGGTCAAACAGTGGGGAGGATACTCCCATGTTCTTTGTCCAGTTTCGCACCAGAGCGGGAGCCAACGGCTCCCTGAGCTGGTTTGAACTGGACTATGCAAGGAGGACACCAAGTGTGCCCTTCAAGCAGACTGAGTGGCGCTAGCAAGTCCTCCAACCCGGCCCCAATACACTAAACCCTGTCTGGGAGGTGGTCACACCTCCCTGTGACAGGATACCTATTGTTCTGCATTCCCCAGCTCGAGCTTGGCTCAGCAGCAGGAGGGCAGAATCGTGTCTCTGGTCGGCGGAAGCCATGTTGTGCTGTCCGGGTCTAGAAGACTGGTACTGGGAGCACTGAGGGCCTCCCGGAGGAGCTTTACAGTGCATGAATGGTATGATTCCAACATGTTTGATACCAAACATGATAGGGTACGTTACAGCCAGTTTCGATATGGTCATCGCGTAATGACGCGGTGCCCCTCTATATTTTATATAGCTATCTCACTTACAAGCCGGGAGAATGGACTCCCTAGGCTGTAGGGGGGTCCTGCTCATGTAGGGGCACCATCACACTTAGAACCGAGTACCCTGCATTCAGGATTGAAAGGCCTGTCTTAGGGGCGACTTATAGGTTTTAAGTGCAGTGACCTGAACTATAGGGAATCCTATATCTTTCGTAAGTGGTGCTTGCACCAGCTTACACAGGCTGCAATGGCAGGCCTGTAGTTACAAATTGAGTGGTCTTCCATTGGTGGTATAATACATGCTTCAGCCCATGGGGGATCCCTGGTGTACCTATGCCTTGGGTACCTTAGTACCATATACTAGGGACTGATAAGTGTACACTAGTGTCCAATCTGGGATGTACCCAAGTATTTACCATACCAATTTAGGGGAGAAAGCACAGAGATTGGGGTCCTGATTAGCAGGATCCCAGTCAGACTAGTCAGAAACAGCATTACATCAAGCAAAAAGTGGGGGTAACCATAAAAGAAAATCCTACTTTCCTACATGTATATTGCCAGGGAGGGAAGATATGGGTGAGATTAAGTATAGTAAACCTCTACTTAGCTATATATACTTACTGTTGGTATTTTTGATATTTCGGTCCTCGATAATTTAACTATGATATTCTGGTAACTCGATATTCTCTACTCATTATCCGGTCTCTCCACCTTATAAACATCCACAGCCAGGCTAAACATAATGGCTACTGGTCTGGCAAGATAATCATCGGAAGAGGTATGTGGAAGACATTTATTCTCATATTGCCCTTGCTTTTATAATTCAACCTTTAGTACCAGTTGTTAAACAGGATATTGGAGATATATTTGAGAAACACCCACAAGATGTGCTTATTTGATGACATACTCCTCACGATGGGAGCCAAAGGACAATTATTCCAGGTGTTGTCACCAAACTATAACCATTAGCGTAAACGTCACCCATTAAGCTCAATGCAGACAAATCCCAAAATTGAAATCTCTCTCTTTCTCTCAACTGAGATTTGTGGCATAAAAGCATTAACCCAGTTAAGGTGGCAAATACATTGATCACCATTTGGAAGTTTATTAACTAACTTCAGTTACACTCTACTGGAAGCTTACCTTCTTAGATTGATGTCCAAGATCCCTTATGATCTTACTTATAAGGGAGGGTCAGTGAGATTAAGAAGAATTCAGTACCTAATGGTTGCTCCCGATTCATGCCCTGCTCATTCCGATCATGGCAAAACATTTGAGGGGGATCATGAACAAATAAGGGGTGAGTTACGCATGACAAACAAATCGGCATATGATGCAAGAGAGGGAAATAAAAACGACTTACCTGTAACACTAGTTCACAGTCAAGGGTAACTTAAAAATGTATATACACTGTTCTGGAAGGCTGAGAGAAACACTCTCCGCTCAAAGAAAAATGGTAAAATGCCCATGTTCTGTCATCATTCACTTTACATTTTTGATCATTTAAAAAACAGAGAAAATGTCAAAACCAATTTTAACATTAAAAATGTGTTTAAAAAATAAATAGCAGCTTTTCTACTCTGAACTATTCCTCTTTCCCCATTTAAAAGTGCCATAGAGACATACTGTGTTGTCACTAAGACTGCTAATGCACCACCACAATGCCAACATACAGCACAGCGACAGTCTCTCTATTCAAATTGACGGTCTTTTCAAAACCGCAGGATCTTATATCAAAAACGTTGCTTCTATTCCCTAGACTCCGCCAGGGAGGAAGGCAGATTGTTTATGATTTTAATTATGATACGTCTGACAGAGGACTGCGTTATAGGCAAATAACATTTTCTTGTCTGGAAATGGAATTTCAATTATACTCATAACCACTGAATATTACAGTAGGCTAATCCCTGCTTATAGGCAGTGAGAATCTTGCAGTTAATGGGAGTGCAAGAGACACATCCTTATGGCAAGACAACATCTGTGGTGCAGACACTACAGAAGGGCAGAGCAACCTGAGCATATCATATAAACAGTAACAAAAGAAGAGTAGAATTGAGTCTCAAATTCATCAAATCAGTCTAGCCTTCCCTTAATTATAGTAACGGAGGATGATTTTTCCTTGTCCCAATAGCTTTCTACTCTTTGCAAAATGAAACGGTGTGCTAATCATATGGAAATTACTAAAAAACGGAGAACCTAAAAGTAGATTGCCCATGAGCTGTCAAGCACAGAAAACAACTCCAGTGGTAAATGATGGCACAGTGTTCTTCTGTGGTACTTACAGGCATACAATCCTAAGTGGGATGTACAGTGCCCTATGTGAGGTCTTTCTTGCATTTCTAATGTAACTGTACTATCACCACCTATGCTATGTTTACTGCATGTCATGTGTTGCCGCTTACTTCATTGCCTCTTTGTTACTGTCTCTAAAATGCCATTAAAATACCTAAAATAAAAAAAGTATGCAAAACAAATACCATTTAGATAAGAGATGGTCTAACTAAATAGCACCCATAAATTCCTTTTCAGTTCAGAAAGATATAAGAACAACTTTTTCATAAAGGATGAAAAAAATTAAACTTCTGACAGCCTTAGGGTGGATGTTTTAGTTCAAAGTAGAAGTGATGCTTGGATATCAATACAAGGTCAATTATTTATTTTTTAAATAGACTGAGATATAGCCTCAATATAAGTCATTGGATCTCTTAGTTAAAATCAATAACTAAAAAATGAAACATGCTAGAGGTGATTCTTGTGAAAGTGCAGCAGAACAACATTTTTGTACTAGGTGTGAGAACGTTCATCTATTCTGTTAAAAAACCACACTTACTCGAATGGAAAGAAGGCTCTCATAAAAGAAATGTGTTAAGAAAATTCATCAATCAAAACTGAATTCTCCAAAAAGCATGCCTGTAGTGAACAAGGAACTATACATAAAGATTTATATATATACACAAAGATGAATATATCTTAATATGTAACAGAAAGACTACGTACAAAGGCATACATATATAGAAATGTAGGCAGGTATGCAGAGATGTTTAAATATATAAGAAAAAGTATGCACATGACTATATTAGGCAAGGCATTTGTTGTGGGTTGGGAAACGGTGCGGATGAAACCTTAGTCTGCTCCCACATCGCCAAACTCGTAATCAGGCCCTACGACTAAACCCGAGTGGCTGCTACTCTGGACAATGTGTTTCCATACTATCGATAGTATCATTATATTGTGTTATGTTTTATCATTAGAAAACTATTTTAAACAATATCAAAATTTTAAATATCTTAAACTTAAATGTTGTATATTAATTTCCTTTTTAAGTGTTATATTATTTGTATGTACATTTTATGATCGTATGTTAAATGTGTTTATATATTTTCAATATGTTTGGTATGTTATAGTATATATATATATTACAAACACATATATATATATATATATATATGTGGTTTTTATATAAATCATTGTTATTTTCTTTAAAATAATGTATTTTTTTGTTTTGGGGTGTTGGGTATTGTAGTGGATTAGGGTGGGCAGTGTATTAAGTATATTTACATTTTTTAAATGCGTGTATGTGTGTGTTTAGTAGTATTAATGATTTACTATTATGTTTCTTATTTATTATTCAGGTTGCGTTTTTTTGGGGTGTTTTTGTAGGTAGATTATTTTGTTTATTTTTTAAAGTTTATATATTTTTTAATATAAAAATTAAATTATGATAATGGTAGGATTTTGAGGGGGTATTGCATTAAATTGCATTTTTATATATATTTATAAAAATTCTATTTTTTTTGTTCCAATAATTATTTTATATTAATTACGATTATTTACATGTGGGGTGGTTGATTATTTCTGGGTATGTCCTGTTAATACATTTTTGCATTTTTTTGTAATTTAGGCTTTTATTAATTTTGTATTTTATTTTTCTTTGGGTTTTATAAGGGCTTGAGTGGGTAGAGCATTAAAGTTTTGATCGTAATTCATTGTTTAATTTTGTTTTATTCATTTTAATTTACCTTTTTATTATTTTTTGTTGTTATTTCAGTGAATGTCTGAATGAGAGCAGCTTTCATTTGAGGTTTAAGATGTCAGTCTGTAAAACAGGGATTGACTTCCTTGATATCCATGTAGAAGTAGAAAAAGAGAGATTGATAACTTCTCTCTTTAGGAAAGAAACATCAGGAAATAGTGTTACACGCCCTTACTAGTCATCCGATCCGCATGAAATAGAATACCCCCTATGATGAATTTGTAAGGCTTAAAAAAACTGCAGCACCGATGAGAAATGTATGGAGGCTCAAAGTGATCTAGTGGAAAGATTCAGAGCTAGGGGATATCCAAATAATATTCTATGAAGGCAGTAGAAAGGATCAAGCAGACTGACAGGGAAAGACTACTATATGGACCTGGGAAATCAGGGAACATACCCCAAGGAGAAGAAAAGGGAGACCTCAATAAAGTCAAGGTCATCACGACCGTCAATATTGAATCTAGGAAGGTAGCTAATATCCCGGCAAGAAACAGAGATTCTGAGGATTGAAGAAACAATGACACACATAGGGGACACACCAAGTATTTTGTATCGCAGAAGTATGAACATTAAAGACATGACGGTTTGAAGCCATTTTCAAAGAAGAATACGTAGCTCGTGGTTGGGTAAGCAACCTATGGGTTTTTAATCATGCAATAGATGCAAACGATGTAGATGCAGTTCGAGTAAAAAGTCTTATGATGACTCATTTTGAAAGAAACCTTATGGAATCAAGAAATACATCTCCTGAAAAACAGACCATGTTATATATTGTATAGGACGTCCCTGCTAAAGAGATACATTGGCAGTATGATCTTTCAAGTTAAAATGTGCATTTTAGAGCATGTGAGGGCCATCAGGAATAATGATTCTAAATATCTGGTGGCTAGTCACTTTTGGGAGAAGCATGGAGGAGATTGGACACTCACGAGACACTATGGTCTAGACCTGTTAGGAAACATGAGCGAGAAGCTGACCAATGCTTGAGGCTGCGCAGACTGGAGTCTGAATATATTAATAATTTGGAAACTGTAGAACCTGGAGGCCTCAACATGAGTGGGGAATTGGCAGTACATCTAGATGTGTAAGGCTAATCATACTTGATTGGTATTCCCTTTCTAAAAACTCTCCAAGTCACTGATGAAGGGAGAAGCTTTATTGACAATTATCTTTTTTTTTTTTGTGTTGAAATTGTTTATTAGCATTTTATGAATATAATACAACACAAAAGTCTCTAGGACAAGAGCCGAAATTACATTGCAAAATTTGTATAAATAGTTAAATTAATTCATTAAGGTATACATATCATTATATCTGAGAGATGGTTGATTAATGAACAATCAGATTTATCTTAATAGAAATCTAGTAATACAGTAATAAAAATATAACTGAAATATATAAACCTAAATGTGATAAAAAAAACAAGATATTATAATAGAGAAACTCCAAATAATCAATGAGGTTGAAAAAATTAAATGAAAAAGCCATAAAATCTAGGAAATCGGTAGGAGGTAAAGTATTAAATTAGATTCTATTGCCTTTTTAAAAAAGAGAGGTAAAATGGTTAAATAGAGAGGCAATAACAATATAATAAAAAATATCAAGATAATATAATATGATATAACATACAATATATTATACTCTATGAAATAAGTATACAAATACAAGATAGGGAGTGGATCCATCATGTCTCCCCAGCGTTATTACTCGAACCTATAGCAACATAACTGAGCATACGAAAGGAAGCATAGAAATAATATAGAGAGAAAAGAAAATAAGACACATGGGAGAGGAATAAGAAGCAGAAACAAACTAAGTCGCTGTAATATCCAATATAGTGTGAACAGTATTGTCTGTTACAGAATCATCATCCATTTGCAAAAAGGGAGCCCAGACTTGGTTAAATAGTTCTGTCTGGTCATGTAAAGTATAAATGACTCTTTCATAGGAGGCAGTCTGAACCATGGCTACTAACCAAGACTCTTGAGATGGTGAAATCAGAGATTTCCATTGTCGCAGAATACATATTTTGGCTGTGGCAAAAGCAGTATGCAAAAGACGGCATTGTGGCTTGGAAAGGTGCTGTGAAGTTCTGGAATCGTGCAGAAGGATGGTAGCTGATGTTAACGGTAAACATATAGGCATAGTATTGTGTAAAACCTGACCTATGCAAGACCAATAAGATTGAACCAGAGGGCAGTTACAGAGAATGTGGACTATGTCGCAACCAGGAGCATCACAATTGGTATGTGGGAGGAGTCCAGCTTTATGTCATTTTACTGGAGACCAATGCCAGTCATTTAAAATTTTGAATAGGCAAAACTTCAGTCTTGCTTCTCGGGCCCCTCTATTTAAATTTTCTAGAAGTTCTATCCATTCCTTATCGTCATAAGTAACCGACAAACGCGTTTGCCATTTGATACGGAGATCACGTGATAAGGGTTGGGAGAATAAGTGTAATGTAAATAGTTTGTATAAACCAGATATAACCCCTTTATAAGTCCCCCAAGTATGTAAGTAGGATACTATTGGTGAAGTTTGTAGCGACCATGGATGTGGTCCTAGAACTTTGTTGAGGCAGATATCAAGTTGTGTATAATTTGTTGCTTGATGTAATGGAAGACCAAATTCTTCTGTCAATTGGGCGAAGGGTTTAAGATCACCATCATGCAGAAGTTGATCGAAAGTAAAAATACCTGCCTATTTCCATTGGGGCCAAGATATAGTCTTCCCTTTAACTTGTATGCCAGTGTTGTTCCAGATTGGGGCTTTGGCATGAATACGTGAATTAAAACCCAATAGACGATGAGCTCTCTGCCATGTTTTGCGCATTGCAGCCAATAGTGGATTATGAGAGTCCAAACAACTTGTACCTGTTCCGTAAAAGGCTGAAAGACCAGGTTCAGTGGATAAAAGATGGCGTTCTATATATGCCCATTGTGGTGTGTGAGAATCTTCTTGCAAAATGTATGTGATTTGAGATAGCTGTAATGCCAAAGTATAGTGTTCTATTGATGGAAGACTCAAACCTCCATTAGAGTGATGTGCTTTCAATTTATTCACAGCTAAACGAGGTTTTGTAGATCCCCAGATAAAAGATTTAATCTTAGAGTCTATAAGGCGCTGCGAGGATAAAGAAATCTGAAGAGGGAGCATTCCGAGTGTGTAAAGGAAACGCGGAAGTGTGACCATTTTCACAGCTTGAACTCTACCCCACATAGATAATCCCAAAACCTTCAATTTATCAAAATCATGCTGCATCTGGGTAATTAAAGGACATAGATTGTCTGCAACCATCCCATCCGTCCCTTTATTCACTAAAATACCCAGGTATTGTAAACGTGAATGTTGCCAGTGAAAGGGAAAACCTTGAATAGCTGTTTTTGTAGTTCCATCTGATATGCTTCACTCTTATCCCAGTTAATTTTGTATCCAGAAAAAGAGGAGAATTCTTCTTTCTGTATGTGGGACTCAGCCCTACTGTCCCACATACAGCCAACGACTCTACATGGCTTAGGCAACACACCATAGGCTTCTACAAATGTGGATGTTGTGGGGTATGTAGATGGGCTAAACATGGCACCTTAAATTTCACTAATTTTGACCAAAAAAGATATGATATTAGACACAACATCAACTGCAATACTAGGTTTGTGGTGTATATCATTGAATGCACTTGTGGAAAACTATATGTGGGAAGCACTATAAGACCTTTGAAAGATAGAATCAGCGAACATGCTAGAGCACTCCACCAACAGGATGCCAGATACCCAGTAGCACTACATACAGCGGTATGTCCTTCACAAGGAGCACACAAACGCTTTTCTTTCTTTGGCATTGATGTAACGCAACCAAGTGTACGGGGTGGTAACAGGGAGCTCAGACTAAGACGCACGGAAGCTATTTGGATCATGCGCCTTCATAGAGTGGAACATGGTCTTAATTGTGACCATGAGATGCAGTATTTTTTTAGGGGACTAATTTAATAACGCAACGAGCTGCCCACTACACACGCAGATAAACACATAACATCTGTACATTATGACTTCCGTAATATCTGAGGCTGCTACGTTTATGAATATGTGTAAAAATGTACATTTAAGGATAATGTTGATCTGTAACTATGGACAATAGCGCGATGAAATATCTACTACTTCATAGACACATTTAGCGTTGTATCCTATATATTACATATCGCACAGCACGAAAGTCGTAAGTGATGCATATGGATTGTATTCATGTCACCACTAATATCTGTATGTTTATTTTCTTGTCACAAATGCATATCAGATTACTAATCTGAATCTAAAGAGGCTGCTCCTTTCAAATTACCACACTGTGATATGAGCACCAAGAATGTCAACTATAACAAGTCTTTATCTTGACTTTCATTTTTTCACTAATATATATCAGAATAATAATCGATATGTTAGATGCTGCTCCTGTATATATAATTTATACTATAATACGAGCAGCGGAAATGTCTACCATAACACTATCCTTTGCCTTTGCTTTCTATGGGTTAAAACACCTGCTGATCACTATTCGTGTCATTACTTAGGACTATGAAATTTACAGACTCCTAACAAGGATGATCTCGTCTCTGCACATCTTTGAATTTCTCAATACATACTTAACTTGCTCTCGTGTTTCCTACCATGAATTTAGACGACAAACAAATTTTATGCCCTCTCCTACATATGTCCTTATTCTTGTAGTTTTGTCTATCACTTAAAACAATAAAGTTACCACTCCAATTAAGGGAAGGCTATCGTTCTAGTCCTTACACCCAAATCGGAAGCTTAAATACCACTTCCGGTCATGTGCTCACGTGTCCATACCCGGAACAGAACAGACTGCCGAGAGAAGTCCGAGCGCACACGCTTTAGATCCTATTCTCATACAAGACCGCCTCTTCAACCTGAAGAAACTCACGGCTGACCTGATCTTTGAATCACCGACATTACAGTGCTTTTGACCTAACAGTCCACCACTCTAGGACTTTACATTGGCCAGCCGGGTCGGAATTATCACCGGCGGAGCGACTACCAAGTATTTTTCCTCTCACCATACAGCCCTGAGGAAGTCGCGGAATTAATTTCCAAATGCGACGAAACACGTGTTGGCTGGTTTCTGTTTTGCTCTAATGAAAATAGAATAAAAGACGAAGCAACTCTCTACAAATAAGAACATTTGACCACTATTTCTAGTTCATTGTAATTTAGTGAATACATTCACACTGTTCAATTACTTTCATGTGTGCCCAGGCTTTTGTTGACACTTTGTAACAGTGTAGGATTTTCCTATACGATATTGAGGGGTTATAGGGCTCATCCCCTTACCTGGTTGCACCCTTCACTTCTGTGCCCACCGACACGCACGTTTACTAGCAGAGCGCCACATTTCCTGAGCTACTAAAAACCCTCCAACCCAGAACTGATATGGGAGTTTAGTTATAGCTTGTGAGATCTCTTACTTACTAATCTCTCCTTCAAGAAGTGCCCTGCCCTCCTCTGAAAGACAAGGTAATTCTACCTCTGAAAGGAAAGAGATCATCTTGCTATGATCTATTTGGGCTCCTGGGGTGTATAAAGATTGGTAATAAGAAGCAAATTCATTAACAATATCTTGAAGACGAGTCAACATGGTTCCCCCAGATGATCTTATAGCTGGTATAGACATGGCAACCTCTCGTTGTTGCAACTGAGCCGCTAGAAGCTGCCCAGCCTTTTCCCCTAGTTCATAATGTCTCCCTTTCATTTTTTGTAAAGCATATTCAGCTTTAGATGTAAAAAAGTTGTTCAGCGCCATACGTGCTTGCTCCAGTGATTTGCGATGTTGCAAAATTGGTTTTTTAGCGTATAATAGGGTAAATGTCTCAATATCATGCTCTAGCTCTTTCTGCAGAGTAGCAGTTTGCCTATTGGCCTGTGCAGCATCCTTCATAAGTTGACCCCGAATGATAGCCTTGGCTGCAGCCCACAAGATTCTACCAGAGTTCACGGATCCTTGATTAAGGAGATGAGTTCGTAGCTGTAATTTACCCTTAGGGGTTTTATGGCGCTGAATATTCACTCGCCAAGGTTTGCGCCCCGGCGTGGCTAATCCTGTTTGGAGGGATAATAGAACTGGGGAATGATCAGAGATTGACGCTTCCAAAATATGGGACTCCTGGACTAGATGAACCACCCTTTGAGAGATTAAAAAGTAATCCTGTCTAGAAAGAGTTCCATGAGTGGGAGAGGTAAAGAATATTCAGTATCAGTCGGATGGGATAGACGCCAATGATCTATCAGGCCATGATCCTCAATAATGTCACTCATAAGAGCTCTATCCGCTGCGTTATTCTTATCAAAAGGGCCTGTTTTATCCAAAACTGGGTCCCGTACCAGATTCCAATCCCCACCTATGAGATATTGTGAAGCACCCATCTCTGATAAAATACGATTCAATTGGAGAAGAAATTATTTTTTCGCACCTGTCGGGGCATAAACTGAACCCACACAAAAATGTGTTTCTCCAATGCGTAGTTTGACAAACACATATCTTCCATCTGGGTCTTCCCAAGTTTTTGATATTGTGACTGGTAAAGATTTACGGATAAGAATTGCCACACCACATTTACAAACAGGACCAGCGCTTGAGGGCATTTCTGCATGAACACTGCTGTGAAATACCTTACCCACCCAGTCTCTGCGTAACTTTTCGGATTCTAACGCATCAAGATGTGTTTCTTGGAGTAAAGCCACATCTAACTTTTTTCCGTTTGATATAGTGTGTTAAACAGTGAACATTCCATGTTATGGCACGTAGAGAATGAGTGTTAGCCATGCCTATATGTATACCAGTGCTTTTGTGAAGATTGAGCGAGTAATGGACTAAAATAGGAAAAGGAGTGTGTTAAATAGCTGATGCAAAATGTATTGACTGATTAATCAAAGATGTGGGAGAGAAAGGGAAAAAAGAGAAGAAAAACCCCCCCAGAGAATACTGTTAAAGTCACGTGTAGGACAGTAGGATTCAGTAGGAGAGAATTCCTAAAGAAAAGGATATCAATAAAAAGGAAAACAAAAACTTTAACCGCAGGTCTGGGCTCACTTTAGCACCGCCGAGGGTAGGAACGCCGTCAGGAGGGTAGAATCTTAACTAGGACTATATAGGAGAGAAATGAAAATCTGAAGACCCAAGTGTGTATAATAAAGATCTGAAGACCCAAGTGTGTATAAGAATGACTATTGAAAAGGAAAAGACGAAATCTAATAGGATGCATATATACACACTAAAATATGCATAAATTCATTAACGCAGAATTATAAGTGCAAAATGTAGAACAATTTACTAAGAATTTACAACTGTAAGTAAGATACAATAAACAATAAATATGCTTCTATTAAAAATAATAATATAAACTTAGATACGTATATAGATATAAATATTATGTAATAAATAATATCAGTTATGGACAAATAAATAAATAATATATGCTAAATTAATCTGTTTAGTTGATGTAAAACATGAGAACTATATATTGATCAACCACTGATGCAAAGAACCTAAAAAGAGTTATATAAATGATATTAACTATAACTATATCGGTTATGAAAATATACCTCATTTAAGACCACATTCCGCCCGAAGCAGAATTTTAGAAAGAACGTGGTCTTACCTCCATATGGAATTTGTGTATAGGGGAACATATCCATAACAGGGGTAATATAAAAGAAATGTATTGACGAAGGATCTATTTATACATAATATTGACTATTAAAAGGGGAAGACCAATTCTAATAAGACGTATAAGTATATAGTAAAATATCTATAATCCTAAAATATGGAGAAAAATTGATCAAATGACCTGCAGAGAATTAAACAATAAACCAAAGCATGTAGTGTCAGATAAAATAGATGACATGTGAGTCAAAATCTTATGATATACAGCAATAAATAACAGGCAATAAATAGTCATCTATTAAAAAGAGCCTTAAATATAATAAGAAAAGGTCAGATCAGAAGTTAAGTTCTGAATGATATAGGTATAAATGTAATTATAAATAGAAATATTAGCTAATATATAATATTAACATACATAACATTGACTATTAAAAAGGGAGGATAAAATCTAATAAGACGTATAGGTATATAGTAAAATATCTATAATCCTAAAATATAGAGAAAATTAATCAAATGACATATTGAGAATTAAGCAATAAACCAAAGCATGTAGTGTCAGATAAAATAGATGACACATGAGTCAAAATCTTATGGTATATAGCAATAAATAACAAACAATAAATAATCCTTCATCTGCCGTAAATGTAGAAAGCAATTGTGCTGTAAAGCAGGAAAACCATATATTAGTCAGACTGATGTGAGAAGCTGGAAAAAAGTTGTAAAGAGAATATGGACTAATAATCATATCTGTAGTAAAAAGCAAATATCATTAAGGTTACTCTCCATCTGAAGCATATTTTAAGGGAGATCGAGATTTGTCTCTATGCTGATCGTGCGTGAAGGTAGATACTGTCTGTAGGGCAGAGACTTTGTCTTCATGGGTACGAATTGATCGTCCAATGTCTCTGCCACGATGACGAGCTTCACTAGTGGTACGACGTCTACTATCTGATAGCTGTTGAGGATGTTGAGAACCTTGGGAAGACTGTTCAATAGGAGTATGCTGTATGTCCATGTCCCGAATTCTCAATCCATCCATAAAGTGTTGCAAATCTTCAGGATTATAAAAGTCTTTTGATTCACCATTTTTGGTGATACGAAAAAGGGCAGGGTCAAACAAACCATATTTGATGTCCATTTTCCGCAACTGTGGTCTCAGATAGGAAAGCCTTTCTCCTTTCAATAGTTTCTCGTGAGAAGTCAGCTGCCATGCGGATTTCATGGCCAGCATATATGTACGAACCGTGTGTGTGCGCCGCCATTAGTATCTGTTGTACTTGTTCATGCCTCAAGAAGCAAGCAATGAGGGGTCTTGGGCGAGAATCTGAGGCAGTACGCGGACGACCGATACGATGAGCGCGTTGTATTTCATGCAGTGGATTGAAGGTGATATCCAGTAGTTTGGGAAGTACATTACATAAGAAGGTTCCAGCATTCTGTCCTTCAATCTTTTCAGGAAAGCCAAAAAAACGGATATTGTCTCGTCTGCTGCAATCTTCCAGGTCAACGAGCTTGCTGCGAAGAAGTAAGAAATCTTGATCCCTGTTTTGCATGGAATCAATCCTGGTTTCTACTACTGTTAACCGTTGGTCTAACCCGTCTGTTTTTATTATGAAATTGTACAAAATCAGCTCGGATTGATTTAGCCTCTGTGGTAAGAGAAGAGATGTTAATGTCCATATCTGTCAAACGACAACTCATAGTCGAAATTTCTTGTAAAATAGGATCCATAGTTTCCCCAGATATTGCAGATGAGGCAGCCAGAGACGGATTAGACATTGGTGAGGCTGAACCTTTCGTAGTCATACTGTGTGATTGTTTGAGAACTTCTGCAAAGAGAGGCTGCTTGGAATTTTTATTCTCGTTCTTATGGTTAGGCATTTGTTGATCGTCGTAGTCAGAAAACCATGGAAGTATCGAGAACTGAGTTGTCCAATATTATGACGGGAATTCAGTCACAAGTAAGGATGTTTGTCTCCCGTATGTGGTTAATCACAGCACCTTAACTTTGTAGAAACCACTTTCACGATAGTGACGTAGTTGATGTGAAAATTATAAGCCAGATTTAGCACATTCTATTAATAAAGTTTTTGTGAGAAGAGGCGTAGCAAATCTTAATTATCAGCAATGTGTGGATTACTGTCTCTTTGATTGTGTTGCACACGATATGAGAAAAACCTCATGAAGAGACACTGTAATAATGACAGGATGCTCAAGACTCAAGATTGATAATACGCCACAGGTAATTTTCCCTTTTTATTACGCTGCAAAGTTGCTAAAAATGATATGCACAAATAGCTTGAAAGAAGTCACCTCAGGTCAAGAGTCAGTATTACCAGAGACAAATGAATCACCTCATAAGGTGCCAGGAGTTAAGCTGTAAATAAATAATGCAAGTGGCTCCGACCACAAGAAGTTAAGGCTGAGGTGATCTGAAAATATCGTCGAATAATATCGATAATATGAGGAGCGTTAAGCGAATTTATGACATTCTGAGAAGAGACAATGCTCAGGAACGCTGAATGTAGTGCTCCACTTTAAAATGCTGTCCGCTAATATTCCATTCACAGAGGCTCCAGAAGGACATGAAGAGATCTTGTCACAACAATGTGTGAAGAATGCTGAGAGACCTTACCATTATTGACGAATCGGAGTCAAAGACAATGCCGTCTCCTCAGCTCCGCTCACGATGCCGAAAACCCCACATTGAGGCAACAAGTGACGTGCACCAGCCACGCAAGGGCCGGGGATTCACGTTGCGTAACAGGGCCCGGTGCGCGTCTGTCAGGTAAAGACCTCCGCGCTCAATATGGACCCCAAAAGAGGTCATAGACTCGCGAAATTTGGACCAGCCGCTGCCGCCACACTGAGCTCTTCAAAAACGTTGACGTGGCAGTCCTAGTCGCATTGGAAAAAGCGCCGCCTCCATCTGGAGTTCCTCCCGAAGCGGAGCTCCACGTTCAGGCGGCCATCTTCCTGCGTGGCCAGACCACGCCCCCTCGACAATTATCTTTTTAATTCTTTTTTTAAAAATATAATCTTGCTTTCTTTATTATGTGTTTTTTCCTTCTCTTGTTAAAGGATAAGTCCCCGCAGGGAAAAGGGATTGTATATGACTAGGTAGTGTATTTCCTCTTTTTAAAGAATCTGCAAGGGGGGGACATTGGGAGTGTGCATGTATTGGTGGCAAGGGCTGATGCGGAGAAAGGTGGGTGGGGGGTACTGGGGGGGGTGGGGGGTTCTGGTTGATGATGCTTTAGTTTATATGTGTGATATTGTATGTTGTTTTTTTGCCTTTTTTGAAAATTGGGAAGTATAGCACGTGCCTTCTTGCAGTGCATAACTGCGGCCGACCTCCGGGTTGTGTACCTACACGCTATGTATTATGCTTAAGTCCGCCCTGCCGGCTTAGAGATGTAGGCAGAAGGCTGTGTACAACGAATGTGGTCCCTGTTCAATAAAAAGATTGATTCTAAAGAATCTGCACATAAAGGGCAGGAGTTAAGGAACAAGGACATGAACGATAATAAGGAAACTAGGGCTAGTAAGAACATATTGAATTAATGTATTGCATTTTTGCCACCTCAGAAGATTGACAACCAAAAGATAATGGTAACAGAAATGATGATCCAAGGCACTGATGGGAGTCTAGAGAATCAAGCCCACTAGGGCTTCAAATGGCGAGATATGGATGAGAGAGCATGTGAAGATAGTATGACAACACTTGGAGCAATATATGAGTTTGAGCAAAGATGTGATGTTTTAAACCATGGGTATCATCTTTTGACTGGGCTCTCAGGAGATATTGCCAACTATGGCTTTAAGGGGCGAGATGGAAGTCTGATATTGTATAGAGGCAATGTGATTATATAACAAAACATTAATACGAACAGTGGCACACTGAATTATGGACATCATTTAACCCATGCAAATAGAATTTTTAAAAAGGAAATTAAACCTCATCTGAGAAGAAAATAGTAAGCAATGATATTTGATATAACATTAATGCACAATATGATTGTGAATAGGAAATGATATGAATTTAACAAATCTAAAAATGTGAGGGAACAGACTGCATAAAGAAAAGATTTTGTGTCGTATTTATTTTCAGCTTTATCCTGCATGCATGCACTTTCTCCTTAAAAACTGTCATGTTTCTAACCATGCTCATTCGTAAGGCTCGAGGTGACGCGCTGAAACGCGTTGGGTCCACAGTATTCCACGAATTATTGACTAAAAAGAACTCTTTGTATGCATCAGTTCGATTCCTTGGCAAAGGGAGAGAGTGGTATGATGTCATAGTATATATATATATATATATATATATATATATATATATATATATATATATATATATATATCGAAGAAAACGGAGCCCCCAGTGCAATCTTGCACACATGCGGACACGGACATACACTGGTGCCAAAATTCAAATTTATTGATATGAACGGTGCTTGTCTCTCTCTCTATCTCTATATATATATATATATATATATATATATATATATATATATATATATATAGTCACTGAAAAAAACATAGGTTTCAGGCACGTTATAGTTAGAAATTAGCATTTAAAAAACCTTAGAAATTCACTGAAAAAACCATAGGTTTCAGGCACGTTATAGTTAGTTGGAGATTTCACTCGTACAAAACCAGAGAAATTCCACTGTTATAGTTAGTTCAGCTAACTATAACTCGCGCCCCCGCAATGCACTGCTGATCACGTCACATATTACATCATTCATGACATGGTCAGTGACATCACTGATGACATCATCCAGTGACTGTTTCTGTAAAGTTTAAATATGTTTTATATATATATATATATATATATATATATATATATATATATATATACCAAGGTGTATTGAAGAATGAGTGGGTGTATAAGTGTCTGAATGGATGATTTAGTAGGTGCGTGACTGATTGTATAAGTGACTCATTATGCGTATCTTACTGAATGCATGGGTTAGTGAGTAAACTGTGTAAATGTCTGTATCAGTCTGTCTGTTGGTGTGTAGCTACATGACTGTCTATATGGGTTATTGATTTGTTGTCTGAGTATCTGTATGGGTGCCTGAGTATCTGTGTGAGTAGGTGGGGGGCTGGGTGACTGTCCATAGATGTGTGAGTGGGTGATTCACTGGCTGTATGGGTTGAAGAGTACATCTGTGAAGGGCTGTATAGGCGGGTGAGTGTGTGTATGGGTGTGTTGGTGAGTGAATGGATGTCTCAGTGGTATATGTGTGATTAACTACATACGTGAAAGGAAGTATATGAGAGTGTTGGAGTATATAAATGACTATACGTGAGTGTAAGTGATTGTGACAGTGGCTGTATGGATGAGTGTTTGCGTGTATCAGTGATTGTATAAGAGAATAAGTATGTGTTAGGATTTATATAAATAAGTGAGTTGGTCTGTGTATAACTGTATAGGTGAGTAAATGGGTGTGATTGATTCTTTGCATGACTGAGTAGGTGTATGAGTAAGTCTATGGATGAGTGGCGGTGTGTGAGTGTAGGTATAGGTGTATGAGTGCATATGATAGTGCTGTATTGATGAGTGACTGCATGTATGAGTTACTGTATGGGTGAATGAGTGGATGTGTGTGTGTAGACCAAGGAATCACTGAGCAGGTATGTACTAACTGCTATTGGTGTGTCTATTGTTTCGAACATGGTAGTCTGTATTTTAGAGTGGGTGTATAAAAAGTTATATTAGGGTGTGAGGAGGTGCATCAGATTATCACTTGGATGATGTCATCAGTGATGTCATTTGAGATGTCATCAGTGATGTCACTGACCATGTCATGAATAATGTAATATGTGATGTGATCAGCAGTGCATTGCGGGGGCGCGAGTTATAGTTAGCTGAACTAACTATAAAGGTGGAATTTCTCTGGTTTTGTACGAGTAAAATCTCCAACTAACTAGAACGTCCCTAAAACCTATGGTTTTTTCAGTGAATTTCTAAGGTTTTTTAAATGCTAATTTCTAACTATAACGTGCCTGAAACCTATGGTTTTTTCAGTGAATTTCAAAGGTTTTTTAAATGCTAATTTCTATCTATAACGTCCCTATTAAGTCCCCTTCAATCCTGAGGGTCTCTGGGGGCCAACTAGTCCACCAGGTAACTCCAGTAAGCGCCACAGAGCTGCGTTGTAGAGAGATGTAAAAAGGGGCGTGGCCTCGGTCCACCTCTCCGCAACGCAGCTCTGTGGCGCTTACTGGAGGTACCTGGTGGGCTAGTTGGCCCCCAGGGACCCTCAGGATTCAAGGGGACTTAATCCCCCAACTTAAAACGCGCCACAGAGCGCGCTTGCACACTTGTCACATCAGGCCACGCCCCCTCCCTGCACCACTGTGCAAACGCGCCCCCTGGTGCGTTGTAAATTGGGGGATTAAATCCCCTCGAGTCCTGAGGCGTTGCAGAGGTGTAAAAAGGGGCGTGGCCTCGACCACCTCTCTGCAACGCAGCCCTGTGGCGCATACTGGAGGTTCCTGGTGGGCTAGTTGGCCCCCAGGGACCCCCAGTATTCAAGGGGAATTAATTCCCCAACTTAGAACGCGCCAGGGGGCGCGTTTGCAGAGTGTTGCTGGGAGGAGGTGGGGCCTCCGGCGCGATGCCGTTTTAAAAAAAAATTATTATTATTTTTAGAAGGGGGGCTGTGTGGCCCCCCTTTTTTCTTTTTTTGGGGCCCTGGGGACCCCATTCCCCAGAGCCTGACCCCTATTTTGTTAATTTTTTTTTTTTTTTTTTTTTAAACGGAAGGGGGCCACGTGGCCCCCCTTCCGAGGCCATTTTCGGCCCCGGGGACCCCATCCCCCGGGGCCAGCCTGCCGTGTTTTTTTTTTAAATTTATTTTTGAAACGGGAGGGGGGCCGCGTGGCCCCCTTCCCGGGCCACTTCTGGCCCCGGGGATCCCATCCCTCGGGGCCTGGCCTCTGTGTTGGGGACCGTGGGGGGAGCCCCAATGCCCCCACGGTTCCGCCGGCTCCCCGCCTCCTGCGGGAGCCGGCATTGCTTTTCCACAGGGGGAGCTGCTGACATGCAGCTCCCCTTGTGGAAAAGCAATGTGGTTTGGATTTTGAAAGCAAGAGCAGGTTTCCCTGCTCTCGCTTTCAAAACCCAAACCACAGTTTGCTATGGCAGGGCGGGAGCCGCGAGGCTCCCGCCCTGCCATAGCAAACAGCAGTGTCCCGGGGTGGGCACCCGGGACACTGCAAGAGCCGGCCCTGGGGGATGGCGGTCCCCAGGGCCATCACGGGCTCCAGGAGGGAGCCACGCGGCCCCCCTCCCCTAGATTGTAAAGCCCGGGGGAGGTGGTGGTCCCCGGGGCCCGCATTTGCATACCTAGTGCCCCGGGGAGGTGGCGGTCCTCGGGGCTGCGGGAGGGCCGAGTGCCCTCCCGCACATTATTTAAAGCAAGCCCCGGGGGGTGGCGGTCCCCGGGGCTGCGGAGGCCCCCGCATATATTTTTTGGCAATGCCCCCGGGACCTGGCACACCCGGGGGCCTCAATTAAATGAAGCGCGGGAGCCCGCGCTTCATTTTTTGTAAAAATTTCGGCGGGATTCGCGACCCCAGCGTGAATTTCGCCGATTATTATTTTTTTTTTAATGCTTTTTTGGGCCCTGGGGGTCCTTGTGGGACCCCCTGAGCAGGCCTGGGGGGTCAGGGTGTTTCTACCCTGCCCCCTTTTCTTGCTTTTCAGGCTTGTTTTACTGTTTTTTTGTGACTCGATGGCTGCCAACACTACTAGTTTGGAGTGTTGACTGCCAATTAGAATAAAGCTCATGGTCGGGAGGGTTCGCGAACCCTCCTCGGCCATAGATATCGAAACTTTTATTTTTTTAATTTCTCAGCAACTACTGAACGGATTTACACCATTTTTTTTTTTAAAAAGGACGCTTTCTGAACCAAGCACCACCTTTTTGCCAAATTTGGTGTAATTCCGTTCAGCAGTTCGAGCTGTAGCCGTGTCTAAAGTTTCCTATGGAAATTAACATGGAGAAAACACGTTTTGGGACCCCCCTTTTTTCTCGGCCCCCGCTTGGCGAATCACCCCGAAACTTTCAAGACAGGAGCTGACCGAAGCGCCCCACTAGTTTTGAAAATTTCACGAAGATTCGTCAAACGACGCTAAAGTTATTGGGAAAACAAAAAATGCTTTTCTTATGGAAAATAGGTCCCAACTATAACTACCTACTGGCGACCGCCAGTAGGTAATATATATATATAAAACCTACTGGTAGGTAATTATAGTTAGGACCTAGTTTCCATAGGAAAAGTGTTTTTTGACTACCTATATCTTTGTTGCCGTTTGACAAATCTTCACAAAATTTTCCCTAAAAAAAGTCAACGCTCACTTCAGCTGTTGTCTAGAAAGTTTCGGGGTGATCAATGAAGTGGGGGCCAAGAAAATGGGGGATGGGCGAGTCCCAAAACGTGTTATCCTCATGTTAATTCCCATAGAGATTTTGAACACTGCTACAGCCCGAACCACTAAACGGAATTACACTAAATGTGGCAGAAAGCTAGATCTTGGTCCAGAGAGGTGCCTTTTTGTAGTTGTGTAAATCCATTCAGCAGTTTGAGATATTAACCGAAATCCAAATTTGTATATCTAGGGGTGCGGACTCTTCGGATCCACGTGCCACAACAGGGCCTTGATCCGCTGGCCGCAACCTGAGGGAAAAGTTCCAGCTGACATTTTATGTGCTGGGAAACGGTCCCCGGGGCTTAAAATAAGCATGTAAAGCACATGAAATGGTCAGGGTAGAAGTGCCCTGACCCTATGGGTGTGTTAAAAATGAGGTGAAAGCATGTTTAATAGGCAGTAAAATGGCCAGAAAATTGTTTTTTTTGTCACTCACGAGTTCCGTGGAGCCGTCGCGGGCTCAGCGCGGCCCGCGTGTAAATTCACAAACCGCGCCGCAAAGTTACACCGGGGGGCGGGTTTCATGCTCAGCATCGCGGAGAATTCATGGAGTCGGGGAGAAAACCAACCAAATTGGGCTTCTTCGCAGGAAGCATGGGAAGGGTTAAAGAAATACTGACCATTTAGAAGTAGTATACCACAAAACAAAAATTGTAAATACCTCTAAAAGCTCTTTGCTGCTCTCCCAGTATTTTTTCTATCTCTGGAGATTTGGAATGAAAACAGATGTTACTAGTCAGAACTCCTGCAAACCATCTCCTCTCTCAGTAGAGAAGCAGGTAAAATCATCCGTGAACACCTGCACTACTCTTCCCCGGACAGAGGGAAGGAATGCCTTGAGTGCAAGACAAAACGCCCAATGCTCCAAAAGGTTGATGTGGAGCCCGGACTCCGCCAGAGACCAGAGGCCTCTGATCTCCACCTCCCCCATGTGGCCGCCCCATCCCAGAAGTGATGCGTCGGTCACCACTGAACTTTGGTTGAGGAAGGTAGAGGGATCTGCCGTCGACCCAATCCTGGTTCGTCAGCCACCACTGCAATTGGTGTACAGTGCCCTCAGAGATCTGGACGCTATCGGACAGATTCCCCTGATGCTGCGCCCACTGGAACTTCAGGTCCCACTGCAGAGCCCGCATATGCCACCTGGCATGATCTACCAGCAGGATGCAGGAGGCCATGAGGCCCAGCCGCCTCAGGGTCATCCTGACCGAAACCCGGGATAGAGGCTGAAAGATCGGAATCATAGCCCGAATATCCCGGACTCGCTGTTCTTGAGGATAAACCCGAAACTGCGTTGTGTCCAGAACCGCTCCGATGAAGAAGAGCTTCTGAGAGGGGGTCAGGTGTGACTTCGGCACGTTGATGGAGAACCCCAGCGAATGCAGGAGGTCGGCCGTAGTCTGGAGGTGGGAGACGACAGCCTGGGGCGAGCCAGCCTTCAACAGCCAGTCGTCGAGATAGGGGAAGGCTGGAACCCCTGATCTGCGCAGATGAGCTGCGACCACCGCCATCACTTTCGTGAAAACCCGAGGGGCGCTGGTAAGGCCAAAAGGGAGCACAGTAAACTGAAAGTCTCCAGGGTCGAGGGCAGACAGGACCTGAGCTAGCGTCAACATTTTGAGCTTCTCCTTCCGGAGGAAGCGGTTGACGTTCCTGAGATCCAAGATAGGACGCAGGCCTTTGTCCTTCTTGGGCACCAGAAAGTAGTGGGAATAGCAACCACGAACTACTTCTGGGGCAGGAACGCGCTCAATGGCACCCTTGGCAAAGAGTGCCGAAACTTCCTGTTGGAGAAGGGCCAGATGATCCTCCGACATGCGATGGTACTGAGGTGGCATGGATGGAGGGGTAGCCTCGAAGTGGAGGGAGTAGCCCCTTCGGACTATTTGCAAAACCCACCTGTCCGACGTGATGGTGCGCCAGTGGGGGAGGTGATGGCGGATCCTGCCGCCCACTGGCGTTTGGTGGCCCTGAAGGGTCAAACTAGGAGGTTTTGGAGGCTGCTGCAGAGGGGGCTGTGGTGGACATGGCCCGCCCGCTGGGCCGTAAAACCACGGCGGTGGTTCCCACGTCCCCGGCAGTGCTGGGGCTGAACAGCTTGCGCCGGCCTGTTGCTCTGGGCGGGACGTAGTGGGGCACCCCTTCCGTAGCCACGAAAGGTGCGAAAGGCAGACTGCGCAGGGCAGGTGGTGGAGAGGCCCAAGGACCTGGCCGTAGCCCGAAAGTCCTTAAAGCGCTCTAGCGCGTTGTCTGCCTTGTCACCGAAAAGGCGACAGCCATCAAAGGGCATGTCCATAAGGGTGGATTGGACATTCCCTGAAAAACCAGTCGAACGCAACCAGGCGTAGCATCGAAGGGCTACTGACGTGGAAATTGTCCTGCCAAGTGTGTCAGTGGTATCCAGCCCGCATCGGATGGTAAACTTTGCTGCATCTCTCCCCTCGGCAACAGCACGGGAGAGTACGGCCCAGGCCTCCTCCGGGCACTGGGACAGCACCTGCGCCACCGTATCCCACACAGAGTGGGTGTAACGGCCCAACAGACATGCAGCGTTTAACGATCGCAGTCCCAAGCTGGCGGAAGAAAACATTTTCTTCCCAAGATGGTCCAGCTTCTTGGATTCGCTATCCGGTGGTGCGGTAGGGAAGGCGCCTTTTGAAGTGGAGGCTTGGACCACCAAGCTCTCAGGGGTGGGGTGTTGGGAGAGAAAAATGGGGTTGCCCGGGGCCGGGCGGTGGCGTCGGGCAATCATCCTGTCCACAGGAGACCCTGTGTTAGGCCTGGACCACGTGCCCAAAAGGATGTAAGTGAGGGCTTCATTAAACGGAAGCAGGGGCTCCGAAGAGCTCGCTGTCGGTTGATGGACCTCTGTCAGGAGGTTAGTCCTGACTGCCACCGTAGGTAACTCGAGGTGGAGAGCCTCAGCCACCCTACGCAACACCACTGCGTATGACGCTCCCTCCTCCGTAGCCACGGTAGGAGGAGACAACATGCCACGGTCTGGTGAGGTATCCAGACCACTGGCTTCCCCCCAGTTCCTCTCTCCAGTCCTGTTCGTACACCAACTAGTCGGTCATAGGGTCCCCAGACCGCTCCCAGTCCTCCTCACCCTCCTCTGGCTGCCAATATGGTCTCAAAGAGCCAGGGTAGAACAGGGGCACAAAAGTACCCGCCGGCGTCGGAGCCGGCGACGGTCGACGCCGGTCCAACTCCGTGTCTATGTTGAGGTGGAGGTCGGGGTCGACGTCGGCTGGGGACACAGCCGACGCCGGTGGCGGACGTGGTGCCGGTGGAATCGGCACTGGGGGAGGCGTAACTAGGTCGACCGGCGCCGATCTGGATCCAGGGGGACCCTGCGGCGCTGAAGCCGCCGAAGGCCCAGGGCCCCCTGCCGAGTCTGCGGGGCCCGTAGGCGCGCCGGCGGAGTAGGGCTGCCCAAAGATGGCGTGCATTGCTTCGTAGAACTGACGAAGCTGGGCAGGGGTCGGTCCCGGGAAGGGGGGGAAACCCGGGGTCGACCCTACGAGCTCCACACGCGGAGCCGCAGGAGGGGCACCACCCGCATCCCTCGTCGCGTCGCCCGACGGACGGGGAGAAGTCAAACGACGATGCTTCTTCGACTTCTTTTTGTGCTTTGACTTACCTGACCCCGAGTGCGAGGACTTCGACGAAGAATGGTGTTGGCTCCGCGATCGGTCTCTCGACCTCCTCCGCTACCGGGACCTCGAGCGGCGCGGAGCCGACTGCCGGGCCTCGAGTAGCTTTCGGGACGGCTCCCGCAAAGACTTCGGGGCCATGGTCCGGCAGTCGGAGCACGACTTGGGGTCGTGGTCGCGCTCCAAGCAGTGGAGGCACACGCGGTGCGGATCCGTCACCGACATCAGTCGGTGACAGGAACCGCAAGCCTTAAAGCTGGGCATCCCTCGTGCACCAGGAGTCGATGGACTCAGAAAATAACGAAGTCGACAAAAGTCGAGAAAAAAGCTCAGTCAAAAAATGACTGGGGGTACCGCTCTCTCCGGATCTGCGCTTGCTGGCGCGGAAAAAGAACTGACGTCAGCGCGCGAGGGCGGCGTCTATGTAGCTACCGCGACGTCATCCCGGCGACCACGACGCCGAACGCGGAGTCGACCAACGCCACCTTCCGACGCGCAGGGGTACTACTGATAAAAAACTTTCCGGATCCAGTCTGACGCCTGGGGGTAATTCTAAGGTAAGGAATCTATAACTAACTGTTTCTTTCAGATGGAGCCACGTAACACATTTTTGCAGCAACACACGTGGCATTTTGCACAGTGAGTAATAATCTCACTCAAATATTCACAGGCTGCTCGCACTCTGATGACTACAGCTGATGAACATTCTTCCAAGGGTGCTCTAGTGGTGGAATATTCTGCTGTACCTAGTTTCTCGTGCATGATTCAGCTGTACACTCTTTCATGAATCGCTTTTAAGTACTTCCAAATGGAACTTGTCCCATGTGAGTACTTCTTGGCAGCACTCCTGGGTAACTATATGGTGCAAATATTACACTGCACATATTTAGCTTTTACGTTCTTTTCCCTAGAAGGTATAGTAAAGTGCTTCCAAACATCACTTTCTTTTGTGCTGTTTTAGAGATACACATGCATATGTTTGAAAAGATTGTGTAGAAAACTATATTTGTAAATAGTTAATAATGGTTAATAGTTAAATAAGTTATGTTATATTTATTTGTAGTAAGTGCAATTCACAGTGTTACTTAATTGCAACGAGACAGTGTGCAGATTTGGGGTTTTTTGTACAATCTTTAAGATTGTTTTTCCCTCCTGTTCTATGTCTTCTTAAAAAGTACATTGCGGTTTAAGAGTAAAACAGCTGAGAACAGTAAAAAAGGGAAAATGAAATGCTTATTCATATTAATATATAGCTTTACAGTATGACAAATATCTAGTTGTTTCTTAGAATTACGTCTTTATGCATTGTTGAAATTGTAAGTTACTTTTGCAATTCTATTAACTGTTGTGATCCATGTTTGGTATGGTGACTGTTGAGAATGGAACAGAGATGGGTTGTTAGTTACCCCTTTCTGAGATAGGCATGATAATATAACAAACAAACGAGCTTTCATTTAGACTTATGACACACAGAAGACAAATCATAGCGGGCGGTGTGATGCCTGTTTTGTGCTGAAACATTACAATTTGTAAAATGTTTCATTTATCCCACAAACATGGATCACAACACACCATTCCTTTGTCACTCCGTGACTCACACTACACCGAGTGAGTTATGATTCTTAGGGCCAGATGTACGATGCGCAAAATAGCGCCCCGTAAATTGCGAGTTTTTGCGTCTCGCAATTTGCGAGGCGCTATTTGGGATGTACAACAGTGTGTATCACACTGTTTGCGATTCCCAATGGGGTCGCAAATTGAGAGGCTCATGAATATTAATGAGCCTCTCACAATTTGCGACCCCATTGGGAATGGCAGGCCCTCCCAGGTATGGTGGCCTGCTGGGCTCAGCAGACCACCATGTCTGGGACTGCTTTTAAATAAAGCAGTTTTTCTTTTGAATGCAGCCCGTTTTCCTTAAAGGAAAACGGGATGCATTTAAAAAAGAAAAAAATGAAACGTTTTAGTTTAATTTTTTAAGGGCAGGTAGTGGTCCCCGGGACCACTGCCTGCCCTTAAAACATATTTTCCCCTGCATTTGCAATGGGGACCCCTTCCCTTTTGCGACCCCGTCACCACCCTCTTGAAGACGGTGGTAATTTGCTAGTGTTTTGCGACCGCAATTGCGGTTGCAAAACATTTGTACATGGGGTTGCGCTGGCTATTAGGAAGGGAACGCCCCTTCCTAATAGCGAGTCGCAAAACCTATTTAACGAGTCGCAAATAAATTGCGACTCGCTAATAGGCTTTGTACATGGCCCATGCTGTTTTTGCGCAACGGGTTCGCAAACCCAGGAAGTAGTCTTCAGTTCAGGTTTACCCTTCCTGTATAACTAATTGCGATTAGCCGCGTTCGGCTGACTTCCCTGTTCCAGTGCTCACACATCAGAAGCTCCACGCGCAAGAGCGGTAAGCGGTACACCTTAGAAAGCATGTAGCATCGGGGCCCAAACCGTCACATTGACGACCATTAACTGTTATGCCTATATCGAATTGAAGTTGGTGCCGCTTGACTATGACCCGTATATACGCATACTCCTAGTTCTGGGAGCTCACTCTAACTGTGTGTTTGCCCCCCCTTAAGCAGCAGCGCAAAAACAATTATTTCAACCATACCGTCTGGGATCACTTTCAGCTGCTATCCATTTGGCGCGCTGGGATCTTGAACACATTCATGTTGGTGTTAAACTCATGACTGTGCTCACAGACTACATAACTATCATGGCACACAAATAGCCAAATGCAATGTCTCCCCACTTTTGGTGTACGACTGTACAACATCACTAACGTAAATCATGGCCATCGATTAGGTACGTTTACCCGCAATTACATAACAATCGTGGCACGATCATGGCACTTAAGTAGCGGCGCAAAAACAATTATTTCAACGGTACCGCATACTCGCAGCATACCGTCTGGTAACACTTTCAGCTGCTATCCTTTTGGCGCGCTATGATCTCGAACAAATTCATGTTGGTGTTAAACTCATGACTGTTGCTCATAGACTACATAACTATCATGGCACACAGACAAATAGTCAATTGCAATGTCTCCCCGCTTTGGAGTACGACTGTATAACATCACTAAAGTAAATCATGGCTATCTATTAGGTACCATTATCCGCAATGACATAACGTTCGTGGTACGATTATGGCACTTAGGTAAAGAGTCATGCAATTTTAATGTCTCCCTGATTTGAATTACGACTGCACAATATGCTCTCCCCCTGTAGACAACAAACACTTCTCCTTCCCGTTGTCTTCGCTCACAATCAGCCCTGGGCTGGCACGGTCATGATAACTGTATGACCAGCCATTTAGCAACATGGACACAACTATACACTACACTGCTTTGAACTGGTCTCAGCTTCTATTTTAGGCTTGTCACTGTCATCACATCGCTGATGTGTACCTAACGCCACAACCTTTACCTAACAGGTTGGAGCTGAGTTTGCATCTTAGGCAATTTGCTAGGGACAGATGGGTCACGATGCCGGACTATTGCAGGTGAGTGGGTCCCACCATAGCAAATGTTTTATTATAGTTGAATAACATACGACATCCCTCTCTAAGGAGACATACTACAGATGTTTGTTTGAATGTTGATGTTTTTGCTAATTCTGACCAAGATTTAGAGGGTCCTGATCTGTTACAATGTTGAACTGCTGAATACGGGCTGCTATTTACCATAATCAGAAATTGTTTCATATGCTTGGTATGTTGTTTATGTCCCCCCTCGCAGGACATACCGGTCAATCCGTCTTCTTGATTCCCCAGGATCACTGGTTTTGTATTGAAAGCTAACAACCAATGCATTATTTTGTTTCACTTGTTTACCCACATTTTTCACGGCAGTAGCTATTTAGCGATTCTGAAGAAAGCCACGACACTGGCCAGGTCACTCGCTGAAACATGTCGAACACTATTTAGTACGAATGAATCTAATGATTTCATGCGTACATCTCCGTTTTTAGTCCTAGCACAGGGTAGCCAGAATAAAGTTTAAAAGGTGAATCTTGTAGTTAGTTTTAATTCACCATTTCATTTGCACTGCACCCCTCACCGACACCCTGTTAGCTCACGTTGGGTTTTAGTAATAACCCCTCCATTAACACATCCCTGAGCTCCTCCCTCGCAGCGAGGGGGTTGTAGCCCACACCATGACTAGGCTTCATGGTGCGAGGAGGATTCCCAATGATGAAGCATGCCACCATTGGTGGGTGAGGGAAACCGTCCTTAAAAGGGATATCCCCCTATAAGTTAGTCATATTTTTGCAGTTCCGCACTGCACCAGATCCGAGGGCCCTGTGTGTATTGGGATGCCTTGATAAGCCAGTCATCCAGGTAAGGATATACGAAGATTCTGTGTTTACAAAGATGCGCCGCCACCACAGCCATGCATTTGGAAACATCCTGGGTGCTGACTTGACACCAAATGGTAGGACAGCGTATTGGTAGTGGTTTTGCCCCACGAAGAATCAGAGGAATTTCCGATGGGAATAAGAAAATAAGTGTCATGCAGGTCTATGGAGAAAAGCCAGTCTCCCTGGTGAAGCGAAGGGTTTATTTGGTGTGCCAGCATCCTGAACTTTTCCTTTCAAATCCATTTGTTTCTGATCCTGAGGTCGAGAATGGGCCAGAACTCGTTTGCCCTTCTTTGGAACGAGCAAGTACCTGGAGTAAATACCCTTTCCCTGTTGACTTCGGGGGACAATTTCCACTGCCGTCTGTCCCTTTCCCTGTTGACTTCGGGGGACAATTTCCACTGCTTTCTTGTGACAGAGAGTGTTGACTTACTCTTTTGGAAGATCGAGGCGGGCTGTGGATGACTGGTGGAATGGACGGTGGTGAGGCAGTAAATCTGAGACAATAGCCATTTTTGACAATATTCAATACCCAGGCGACTGTTGTTATGCGTTGGCACTCTGCCAAGTAATTCAAAACGCTTCCCCCTACCGGAGTGGGTAACTTGCTTTGCTGTGTACCACGTCCCCTCTGCTGCTTGTGCGGAGGTTGGTAGGACCTTTGATACTGTTGCGATCTCCCGGTCTGAAATTGAGGGGTTTGAACCCTCCGAGAAGGGAAACGGCATTGGTAGGGCCGGTACAAGCGGCGCCGGTCTTTCGATTTCTCAAGCCCTACGTCTTTCAAAGTATCCATCGCCGTCTTCATTCTTGCCATTTCGTCGTTGGCATGCGAGACGAACAGGGTGGAACCTGAAAAGGGCAAGTTCTGAATACGGAGCTGAGCACCAGGCTTCAGTGATGTCAGTCGGAGCCATGCATGTCTGCGTAAGGAGACCCCGTGGCAGTAACTGTGAGCGGCCAGAAAAGAGGAATCCGCTGCGGCACTGATGATCTGGTTAGAGACCATGGCTCCTTCAGGGATGATTTCCAGAAAATCCTCCCAGTAATCCTTGGGAAGGTGATTATATCTCCCCAGGAGGGCTGTTGCGCTGGCTGTTTTCATGGACATAGTCGCCGTATTGCAGACCATGCGGCGCGACAAATACAACCTTTTACTCTCCTTATCCGGAGGAGACGTGGCAGACGGGGACGTGGCGTGAGAGTTATGGGCAGCTAAAATCACCACAGAGTCCGGTGGAGGGTCTGCGTGCAGAAAAAGCAGATCGTGCTCTGGAAGGCAATATTTCCTTTGGAGCCTGGAGGGTGCCGATTTTGCTGCAGCTGGTGTGAGGAACAATTCCTTGGCTGGCTCAAGTAACCCGGCACTAGAGGGAGTAAAGGTCTTGAGGCCGTGCGTTGGTGAAGTGTTTCAAAGATCACCAATGGTGTTGGAATTGCCATTGGTATATTCACTTTAGCCACACCTCTAACAAGAACCTCCTGAAAGGTGTATGTCATCAATTGGTGAGGAATGGGGTTGAGGAGAGTCCGATAAGGTGGGAGAATAGTCCCTGGTGGAAGAGGACATATCCCCATGGTGATGAGGGTGGGAACGCGATCTTGATCTGTGATGAGATCTGTGATGCAAACGAGTGTTGTGATCTAGTTGGAGAACGCCCAGATGGATGATGGCCATGGAGAGATGATTGGCGTGTCCTTGAGCGCGATCTCCTGGGAACTGGTGTGCTATGCACCTGAGGCACCAGAGGAGGTGGAATGATAGGTGCCACCAGAGCTGGTGGAGGCAAAACTGGAGGCTGTGGGGCCACAGGAGGTGGTGCGGTTGGTAGTACCGGTGGCAGAGGAGGTGGCAGAGCAGGTGAGCCAGGCAGAGAAGAAACCGGTATAGGAAAGATGATACCTCTACCAGAAAGGAGACCTGGTGCGAGAATCCGATGAAGAATAGATTCTCCTTCTTCTGGTGGGTTTCTGAGGTCTCCTTGACGTTGATGGCTTCTCGACGTCGACCCCTGTTGTCGTCAACTCGCTTTGGATGTTGATCAGCTTCCTGACGTTGACTCCTGTTGTCGTCTCGATCTTGACGCCGAACTGCTTCTCGCTGTTGACCAATCCCGTCGCCGTTTAACTCACGACGTCGGACGCCTGCCTACCTCTTCGCGACGGCGAGTCGGAGTCCCTCAACGTCGATGCATCTCCTGAAGTCGGGAGGCGGTGTGACAAGGGTTTCAGCGTTGCTCAAGTGTGTCTTGACATCGAGCGTCGACATTTATATGGCATCAAGCCGCTCATCGATTAAGAGCATATCGGCCCCGTACCTCCTCTCGACGTCGACACCCTCGACATCGACCGGGACCGATTGCATTTTTTTCCTGAAAAACGTCTCTCAGACCTCCCATGACAACTGGAGGCTGAGGGATGAGCTCTGATAGAAGAATTACCTGCCTCTCGCTCAGAGGTCCTACTGGCTTCTTGCTGTCTTCTTCGTTCTTCCTTTCCTTGAAGGCAAATTTTCTCCCTGTCACACAGGGTTCACCTGGAGAGGGTCTTGCAAATATCACAGGAGGGAGAAAGGTGTGAAGATGGCGGACAGATGATACAGACCTCATAGGGGTCTGTTTTGGCCTTTTTTCTGCCACAGCGGAGCCCGACACTGCACCAATTCAGAATGGACCTCAATACCTGGCTCTTTGAATGATCCTCCCCCCTCCCCCCCCGCGCCTTGAGACCCTCGCGGGTGAATTTGTGCGCTCTACAAAACTCTGATTGATTGGTCGGATAGAGAAGGCATTTTAATCAGAAAAATACCTCTTTCCTGTCAGGAAAACACTTCACTCAATACAGAGAGACAAAAGACGTCGAGTGAAGTAAAAATCACAGAAATTTAAAGCAATATTTTGCAGAGAAAACCTAAAAAGGTAGAGTTCAATGCTCCAAGGGTCCCGTCAGCAGGAGCCAGAAAAAAGAACTGAGGTAACTGCCTCTGGCTGAGCATGATGGTATATTGGAGGTCACACAATTCTTAAAGACACAGTCTCCTTTGTCTTACTTATAATGGCAGCCTATGGGCTACATTGCCCTGCACTTCTTCATCTCGCTGTCTCGTAGCAAAAGGGTTTGTGAAGGATTTTTCACTGTGACCTTGTAAAGTTATTTATGCATTAGGTGCATATTTCCTTGGATATTCCTCTTTTGCCCCTTCAAGATGAAGAATTTTGACCACTGTAGCCTAATCCCTTAGGCTGCATTATGTATTTATTAAGTGACTTTTCAAGGCCTTCCTGAAGAAAGGCGAACTTCAGCACTTAAGAAGATATATTGGAAAAAGTGCTCCGGGGTCCCCCGCAGGGGGGCGGGACTACTTAATGCTTATGACTATCATGGAAATACCCCTACGAGAGAACTGCCTTTGCATGTGGTTTTACATGTGGAAGGGTGGGTCCTAATGCATCCAATCAGAAGGCAAGGTTTGCGTTTGATCGCGTGAATTGGTGGATCCGGTGCGTAAACTCGCAAATTCGTGAAATTGGCAACATTAGTAATTTTTGGGAAAAACAGATACAAGATGTTTTATATATACTTGTAAATATGATCACCCTGATGTCACTAATGACAATGGAGGGGTGCACATATGTGCAGTAATTTGTAAAATTTTCGTTCAATCCACAAATTCGTTGCAATCAAGTGAGAGGGTGTAAAAACCATAGAGTAGCAGACCGTCTGTTTTCAGACCTATGCAGGTACAGCAGCACACCTCTATACATTAAGTCCAATGCGATTTTTATATTTTTAAATAGATAAAAAGTAAACTTGTAAAAAAAGAATATCTAATATTTAAAAAACGTAATCAATAAAAAAAACATAAAAAAATAAAAGTAATTTTTAATACACTTAGGGCCTTATTACGACTTTGGAGGTCCTCCCGCAGGCTGCCATGTCAGCACCCCGCGGGAGGACTGCCAACTTTGTTCCAACACTGTCCACTGGATTATGTTTGTACCCCATGGCGGGCGGTGACACAGCAGACGTCTGTAAGGCTCATAGGAGAGCCTTACATGCAAACCACCGAAGTGACAGCACTGTCTGCAAGTTCCTGCACGGTGGTGCATGCTGCACCATGCAGGAACTAGGGTGCATAAATATAGGGGGGTATATAATGTGCCCCCCTGATTGCACCCCCAGTCCTTGGAGCGGCAGGGGGGCTGTTGCCTCTCTGCCACCCTTTTTATGGCAGTCACACCGCTATGAAAAGGGAGGTAGTGAGGCAACTCCAAATATGCTTGGCGGTGCCAGCTGCAGCACTGCCAGCATATTCTTCCCAGGGAAAGAGCACCAGCCCAGCGGGATCCTTGATTCCGGCGGTCCGACCACCGCAGTGGTAATACTGTGGGCGGTCCCGCAGTGCGGCGGTCGTCGGACTGCCACAGCGACTACGGCGGTCCAACGACCGCCAGAGTCGTAATAAAGCCCATAGTATTAAAAATAAACCCTACAAATTAACTAAGAAATTAAACATTTGAAGGAGATAATATTTTACAAATCCAATTTGAAAAACGTTAGAAATTCACACAAAAAACGAAAGGTTACAGGGACGTTATAGTTCGGAAATAACGTTAAAAAACCCTAGAAATTCATTGAAAACAAACAAAAAGGTTACAGCTTGGGTATAGTTAGGCTCACATTTAACTCAGACAAAACCAGAGAAATTCAGCAGTTATAGTTACCTGAGCTAGCTATAACTTACGCCCATGCAATGCACTGCTTATGACACATATTATATCACTCATGACATGGTCAGTGACATCGCTCATGACATCTCACATGACAACGCTCATGACATCACTGATGACATCATCAAGTGATACTGAGTGTTTTGTGAAAGTTTCTGAGTGTTAAAGATAAATACTAAAATTCCACAAAAGTTAAATGAGTATACTTTGTGTACTACTGAGTGATACTATTTGTAACATATATTATGTTAGTGGCTGTGTGACTGAATGTATCCATTTGTGAGTATGTGTCTGAGTGGCCCTATTGGTGTGTGAATGGTTGTATGAGTGAGCGAATGGCTGTGTAAGTGGCTGTGTTGATGTGTGAGTGGGTATGTGAGTGGTTGCATGAGCCCGTGGCAAGCATTCTTTTCGCTTTGCCACCTGTTCCCAAAGCAGCTTGTGCTTTATTGTGCAACCTTTGGAATCTCTAAACCTATTCTGGCCCCAATAGTGAAGATATTCATTATATGACTGGACACAAAAAAACTAATCGCACACAATGAGTGTGGGGAATTCCTGATCCGTATTTTGTAGTGCCAGTATCAGGGATTTTAGTTCTGCCAGCTGCGCGGTGCAGTCCCCTAAGGGTTGCGTGTGCGTTTTATCAGTTTATACTGCGGTCAGTATCTTTTCCGTGGATGCAAAACACATTTCTGCGTTTGTGTACAAATGTGATTTGTATGCTATGGGTACTGTTTCGCCTTCATTGAAAGTGATGTAAGTGTACCCTGATTGACCCGCGAGTACACGAATCACCAAATTAGTGGTATTTACACGTGTATGTAAGTGTTTGGAAGCTATCATTTCAGATTGTACAGAATGGAGAATTTCTGTGTGTTCCTTTGTCCAAAGTTGGACTGAAAAATCAGGTCTGATTAGGTTGTAGAAAGGTTTAACCCATTCAGCGTAATTCATAATTCAAGTTTTGCCAAAATTTAGGAATTCTAAAATGGATTGTGAACTTTTCAGAGTCTTTGGAGGTTGGAGAAGCGCACATTTTTCAAAAAAATTAGCTGCCAGGCTTTTCCCTCCACTTGATAGCTCATACCCCAAGAATAGGATATTGTGGTGGGCAATATTTGATTTTTTAAAGTTAGATTTGTAGCCCATATTGGCAAACCCCAGAATTATGTTGTTCACCCTGTTCAAGTGTTCCAATGACTCATTGTCCGTCAGATAAATATCATCTACGTAGGACAACGCTTCCTCATCACAATTTTGAAGTAACTCTGTTACTCTTGCTGAGAACTACCCGGGGCTATTCTTATACCATTGGGGCAGTCTACAGAATTGGCGTTAAGTGCCGAGAATGCTGTCAAATATCTGCTTCCAGGCGCTATATTTTGGCAGAAGAAACCATTCGAGATATCTAGTGTTTTGTATTTTTTCCACACAATGTTATTCATTAATGTGGCACTGTGTGCATTTTATACTGCAAATGTTTGTGTGCATGTGTTTAAATGCCTGTAGTATAAAACTAGACGGTATGACTTGTCAGGTTTCATTACGGGGAAAAAAAGGATTATTCATGGAAGAGGTGCAGTTTTCAATCACACCTTGGTACTCAAGTTGATCTAAGATCTACCTGACTTGTTTCTTTGCGTCATGTTTTATTGGGTACTGCCTCTGTGGAGTAGAAGTAGATTTTAATGGGATTTCATGGTTAGGTGACTCAGAATCCCACCCTACATGACTGCGGTAAAGTGCGGGAGCTAGTGCTAACTCCCACTCCTGCTCGTATGAATTCTTAAGTGACTCTGGAACCAGGTCGGAGAAAGCTGGTAAAATTACATCTTCCCCCTTAGGGCACTCCATAACAAACTCAGGGGGCCAATCTTTTTCAGCCAAAAGGATGTTGTATCCATATGTCAGGTTCTCCCAAAAGAGACCTTTCACGTTTCTGGGTATGTCCCCCTCCATTGGGAGCGTAATTTCGTACAAATGATGCGGGACACTTACGCTTGTATCCGGTGTCTCCACCGTGATATGTTCATTCAATGCTGCTGTCACCAGAAATTCCATCAGGTTTTTTTTGCAGAGTTTTATATAGCGCAAACTTGACCCGAATCGGGTATCAGAGCGCTTTACATAGCACCAGTTACGTTACGACACACATTCATTTTTGTTAGGCAGGGGAGATTAAGTGATCCCAGAATCACAGGATGTTCAGCGTCATTGCCGAGACTCGAACCCAGTTCCCCAGATTCGAGGTCGGACGCCCTAGCCGTTAGGCCAACTTCTCAGTCCTCAGTAGCCTGGGCATTTCTTATTTTAAGGCCAGCTACCTTCTTTTTAAATTGAGGTCTAGTTTTGGGTTTATCTTCTTGTTTGATAATGTAGTCTGAAGTGCGATGTGTGTCCCTTTTCGGCTTGACTCGCTCTTCTGACCGTCCTTCCCTCTCCAAGGGGCTAATTCACAGAACTAATCTGAGATAAAATCCTAAACTTACTACTTTTGGTATTCACAGAAGGCATTTAGTAGCAGTAAAGTTAGGAGTCCTAACTTTACTACTACTAAATGCCTTCTGTGAATACCAAAAGTAGTAAGTTTAGGATTTTATCTCAGTTTAGTAGTAGCAAAGTTAGGAGTCCTAACTTTACTACTACTAAAAGCGATCGGACGAGGCGACATTGGCCGTAACACCCTTTTCAACCTGAGGGCGGGGCCGACCACAGCGAGGAGCGGCGACGAACTCTAATTGAGGCCGGAGCTCTGCGGCCTGATGCGGCGTCCTACTGGGTTGACTGGCGGCCGGGGGAGTGAAAACCAATGGACTTGGCGAGTCATCTGCTCACAAGCGTGCCCCCATGGGGATGCCGGGAGGGTCCCTCTTATTCACGTTTTCTGGCGTTGTGGCCCTCGGGTCCTGTGCATGGACGGCGCCTAATGTGAGAGCGGATGACCGGGCCCCGGGGCCCAGTGCCAGCAGCAGCATCGAGTCGGCGCCCGGCGGTGGGGTGGGCTCTACTCCTCTTCCCCAGTCTTGTGCTCGGCAGGGGGTGCGGGGCACTCATTGCGCCACTGCCAGAGTGCATGGGCCTAGTGCCTGACATCGCTGCGACGCAGAGCAGAGCTGGTTGGCGCTCTGTCCTGGGCCCTGCACTGGGGCATACCGAAGCCCCCTCTTCCTCCTACCGGTGTAGGGTGGCTGTTTATCGCTGATTCCTTGCTGTCCCATTTGTTCCCTGCCTACCATGGGTCGTGGGGAACCAAAACAGCGCCAGCTCACCTTTGAGGCTGCCAAGACCCCCAGACGGGAGACTGAAGATGACGCGGCGAGGGGGGACCCTCCAGAGCGCGACGACTCCCTGACCTCCCGGCCCCCTGCACTGGAGGGCACCGCCGCCATCATGGCTGAATTACGGGCGGGCATCAAGGCCATCGACGTGGGCTTTGATGACCTGGACACACGCATGGACACCATGTATAGTCACCTGGCACAGCATGAGGCCCGCATAGCCACGGCGGAGCAGCGCATATCGGACGTAGAGGACGCGCAGGTGGCGATATCCAAGCCTCTGGAGCACACAGAGCGCCTACTGAAAACGACGGCGGCGGAGGACTTGGAGGCGCTGTTGCGCCGCAACAATCTTCGCAAAGCGGGGGTGGCGGAGACAGCCAACACCGGCCCTATGGAGGCGTACATACAGCGATTGTTAATTGAGTTGTTCGGCAGAGACAGTTTCTCCGCCACGTTCGCTGTGGAGCGTGCCCACAGGTCGTTGGCCCCGAGATGGGCTCCCCCGCGGCTCATCATAGCGCGAATGCTCAACTACCGCGACAGGGACGTTGCCTTATTATTAATCCATAGAGCACTTCCCTTTGTGCCACAGACAGTGATAGGAGATCCCGAGGGACGGTATCTTCTGGTGGCGGGGATTTTGGGCACACACGTATTCTTCTTATTAATGTCTATGCCCCAAATGTTGATGCCAGGGGTTTCTTCGCCAGGATTTCCACACACATCACTGGGGTGCCAATTGACTATATTAGGGGGGGATTTTAATCTCATGCTACAGCCAAATATTGACACCTCAGGGGCGAGCCACATTACAAAGCCCTCCTCTGTAGAGGAACTCGCGAACCTACTGCACACACATTTGCTGACTGATGCATGGCGACACTGGCACCCAGCAGACAGGGGGTTCTCATTTTATTCCGCACCTCATGGCCCCATATAGACAGATGGTACACAACTCCTGACCTCTTAGTAACATTACAGGAAGTGGACCACTTGCCCCGAACCCTTTCAGACCACTCCCCAGTGCTGTTGGCATTGACTTTCCCTGACGTCACGCGACCCTCCAAATCTTGGAGCTTCCCTACTGAAGTGCTGCTGGACTCTGTTTTCAAAAGCGAAGTGCAGGAAGCAATCGTGGAATACTTTCAGACAAACACTGGCTCGGTCTCCCGTTAGGCCACCCAATGGGAGGCCTTTAAAGTCTATGTCAGGGGGGTGTGCATTGCCAAGCAGGCTGGCGTTTTGTGTACACTACGCCGATACCTTGATGCGGCGGAGTGGGCGCTGCGCGACCTGGATGCCCGGGTGTTGGCGGGTGCGGCCCCCTCTTCGATGCATCAGTGTGCAAAGCTGCTGTGCGACTTTTAGGAGCTTGCGTCGCGCGAGGCCTCATACCTGGGGAAGTGCGTGCCCGCGTGTACGGGGAGGGTGAGAGGCCGGGACGTACTCTTGCCTGACTCCTTGCCCCTCGGCAGCATAATACGTACATTACTCAACTCCAAATAGCAGACAGTACTTGTGTTACACACGTCGTGGATATTCTCTCAACTTCATTGACATATTACACTAGGCTATACACTACACGCTCCCCCCGACTTGCACCGCCTTAACAGATTATCTGAATGAGATAGTGATGGTCTGGATCGAGAGGGGACAACAGCAATTTCTGGCCTTGCCTATCGGGGCCGATGAGATTGAAGAGGCGATAGATTGCCTGGACGGCTCCCAGGCGCCTGGCACGGACAGCCTTACTGGCATGTTTTACAAAACCTAGAGGCCGTTGCTAGTTCCACATCTCCTGGAAGTGTATGCGGAGGCGCTGGAGTCGGGTGAGCTGCCCCTCACCATGAGGGAGGCGATCATTACGCTACTGCTCAAACCGGGCAAGCCGCCCGACAGCTGTGCGTCATATAGACCTCTTTCTCGTTTAAATCAGGATTACAAAATCCTGACCAAAGTGCTCGCAACGCGGATATCGCTAATTGTGGACCAGATCATCCACCCCCTTCAATCGGGATTTGTTCTGAACCGTTCGACGTCGGTGAACCTGCGCACACTATTTGCGGTTATTAACCAAATAAACCCCTCTCTCCCTGCCGCGGCGATACTGTTGGACGCGGAGAAGGCGTTCGACTCCCTTGAGTGGGAGTTCCTCCAGGCGGCCCTCTGTAAACTTGGCTTCCCACAGAATTTTCGCTCCTTGGTCTGCCTGCTCAATACTAACCCCGTTGTGCGGCTTAGAATAAACGGACAAGTTACTTACCTTCGGTAACGATATATCTGTAAGAAACATTAGTAGTGATAGATTCCTTACCTTAGAATATCCCCAGGCATCAGACTGGATCCGGAAAGTTTTCGTCAGCAGTACCCCTGCACGTCGGTAGGTGGCGTCGTACGGCTCCGCGTCCGTCGTTGGCATCGTGGTCGCCGAGATGACGTCGCGGGCGCTACTTAGACGCCGCCCACGCGCGCTGACGTCAGTTCTGTACACAACTTTCCGCGCCAAGAATGCAGAGCCATGCAAGATACTGACCACTGGTGCATAGAAACTAGGGCCCTGAAAGGGATGACCTTAACCCTAGAAATCAGTTAGCAGAACGGGGAGGATGGGTGGGCGGTAAGGAATCTATCACTACTAATGTTTCTTACAGATATATCGTTACCGAAGGTAAGTAACTTGTCCATCTGAAAGAAACACGTTAGTGATAGATTCCTTACCTTAGAATAGATACCCCAGCAATACCAACCCCGGTGGTGGGTCTGCGAACCAAGATCACACCAGAAAGTCACGGAGAACAGAACAGCCAAAGAAGCCGTCTCTCCGGACTTGGCTGTCAAGGCAATAATGCTTGGTAAACGTGTGCAGCGAGGCCCACGTGGCTGCCTGACAGATGTCTTGCAGGGGGACACCACGTCCCAATGCAGTAGTTGCTGCAGTAGCTCTGGTGGAATGAGCACGCAGCCCCACCGGAGGTTCTTTTTTAGCCAAAGAGTAACAGGCTTTGATACACAAGACAACCCAGCGGGAGATGGTCCTCTTATGGACCGCCCGACTTTTCTTGGTGCCAACGTAACCAACAAAAAGCTGGAAATCCACCCGGAACTGCTGTGTGCGGTTGAGATAAAAGGAGAGCGCACGTTTTGGGTCCAGACGGTGGAGCCTCTCTTCCTCTCTGGAAGGATGCGAAGGCGGAAAGAAGGTGGGAAAGGATATAGTCTGCCCAATGTGAAAGGCCGTAATCACTTTGGGCAAAAAGGAAGGACGGGGCCTGAGCACAACCTTGTCCGGATGGACTGAAAGGAAAGGAGGCTTACAAGAAAGAGCCTGGAGCTCACTCACCCGCCTAGCGGAAGTGATGGCCACCAGGAAGGCAGTCTTCAATGTTAAAAGACGAAGAGGACAGTTGTGAAGGGGCTCAAAGGGAGCGCACATCTAGTATGTCAAAACCAGATTCAAGTCCCACTGAGGCATCACGAAAGGAATAGGAGGAAAAAGGTGTGTAATGCCTTTGAGAAATCTATTTACAACAGGGGACTTGAAAAGAGAGGGCTGATCAGGGAGCCTGAGAAAGGCCAAGATAGCAGTAAGGTAGCCCTTGATAGTGCCCAGAGCAGAGCCCTGCTGGGCCAAAGAAAGAAGGAACAGTAGCACTTCAGAAAGAGGGGCAGAAAGGGGGTCCACAGCCTTTGCTGTGCACCATGCCACAAATTTGTTCCACCTGCAGGCGTATACCACTTTAGTAGAGGGACGCCTGGCTGCCAGAATAACGTCACAAACTTCAGGAGGCAAGTCGAAAGGAATCAACTGCCGCCGCTCAATCTCCACGCAAAGAGGTGGAGGCTGACAGGTTCGGGTGGAGGACCGTCCCCTGCTGCTGCGACAGAAGATTCTCCCGAAGAGGCAGTCGGATCGGGGGATCGATGCTCATACTGAGCAGCTCGGGATACCATACTCTTCGAGCCCAGTCCGGAGCCACAAGAATGACTTGGGCCCGGTCGCGCCTGGATCTTCTTCAGCACTCTGGGCAGAAGTGGTATAGGCGGAAAGGCGTACAACAGACAGCAACTCCACTCGCGACGAAAAGCGTCGCCGAGCGAGTGCCGCCTCGGAAATTCCAACGCGCAGAACTGATGACATTGCTTGTTCTCTTCGGTGGCGAACAGATCTAACCAAGGCTCCCCCACTGCTGAAAGAGACCTTGCGCCACCTCCGAGTGATGACGCCATTCGTGATCGAGCATGCACCTGCGGCTGAGTTCGTCCGCCCTGGCGTTCAGAGAACCTGCCAGGTGTTGAACCACCAGTGACATGCCCTGATGTTCCAGCCATGTCCAGAGACGCAGAGCCTCCTGACAAAGGGTCCACGACCCCACCCCGCCTTGTTTGTTGCAGTACCACATGGCGGTGGTGTTGTCTGTGAACACCTGCACTACTCTCCCCTTGACAGAGGGAAGGAATGCCTTTAGTGCAAGCCTGATCGCCCGCAGCTCCAAAAGGTTGATATGGAGCTAGGACTCCGCCGGAGACCAGAGGCCTCTGATCTCCGCCTCTCCCATGTGGCCGCCCCATCCCAGGAGGGATGCATCCGTCACCACTGTGAACTCCGGTTGGGGAAGGGAGAGGGATCTGCCGTCGACCCAATGCCGGTTCGTGAGCCACCACTGCAATTGTCGTGCAGTGCCCTCCGAGATCTGGACGTCATCAGACAGATTTCCCTGATGCTGCGCCCACTGGAACTTCAGGTCCCACTGCAGAGCCCGCATATGCCACCTGGCATGATTGACCAGCAGGATGCAGGAGGCCATGAGGCCCAGCAGCCTCAGAGTCACTCTGACCGAAACCCGGGACAAGGGCTGAAAGATGGGAATCAGAGCCCGAATATCCCGGACTCGCTGTTCGGGAGGATAGACCCGAAACTGCGCCGTGTCCAGAACCGCTCCGATAAAGAGGAGCTTCTGGGAGGGAATCAGGTGCAACTTCGGCACATTGATGGAGAACCCCAGCAAGTGCAGGAGGTCGGCCGTAGTCTGGAGGTGGGAGACGACTGCCTGGGGCGAGCCCGCCTTCAACAACCAGTCGTCGAGATAGGGGAAGACTGAGACCCCTGATCTGCGCAAATGAGCTGCGACCACCGCCATCACCTTGGTGAACACCAGAGGGGCACTGGTAAGGCCAAAGGGGAGCACGGTAAACTGAAAGTGCTCGTGGCCTACCGTGAACCGTAGGTAAAGCCTGTGGGCTGGCAGGACGGGGATGTGGAAATAGGCGTCTTGCAAGTCCAGCGCCACCATCCAGTCTTGTGGGTCGAGAGCAGACAAGACCTGAGCTAGAGTGAGCATCTTGAACTTCTCTTTGCGGAGGAAGCGATTGACGTTCCGGAGGTCTAAGATAGGACGCAGGCCTTTGTCCTTCTTGGGCACCACAAAGTAGTGGGAATAATAACCACAACCTACTTCGTGCGTCGGAATGCGCTCGATGGCCCCCTCGGCGAAGAGGGCCGCAACTTCCTGCTGAAGAAGCACCAAGTGATCCCCCAACATGCGGTGGTATAGAGGTGGCATGGCCGGGGGGGTAGTCTTGAAGGGGAGGGAGTAGCCCCTTCGGACTATCTCTAAAACCCACCTGTCCGAAGTGATGGTGCGCCAGTGGGGGAGGTGATGGCGGAGCCTGCCACCCACTGGCGTTTGATGGGCCTGAAAGTTCGGACTAGGAAGGTTTGGAGGCAGTGGTGGACTGACCCGCCCGCTGGCCCCTTTGTCCGCCACGGCGGAACCCGCGTCCGCGCTGGGATGACTGCTGCGCCGGCCTGTGGCTCTGTTGCGAACGCTGCAGGGCGCCCTTTCCTGTGCCACGAAAGGAGCGAAAAGCGGTAGGCGGAGGAGGGCGGACTGCCGAGAGTCCCAAGGACTTTGCGGTAGCCCGTGAGCCCTTAAACCTCTCCAACGCGCTGTCCGCTTTGTCGCCGAAGAGGCGACGGCCATCAAAGAGCATGTCCATAAGGGTGTTTTGGACATCCCCCGAAAATCCAGTGGTTCTCAACCAGGCGTGACGGCGAACCGCCACGTCGTTGCAATGGATCTGCCCAGTGAGTCAGCGGTGTCTAGAACACAACGGATCATGAACTTTGCTGCGTCTCTCCCCTCTGCAACAGCCTGGGCGAGAGCAGGCCGGGCCTCCTCCGGACACTGGGGCAGCACGCTGCCACCGTATCCCACAGAGAGTGGGAATAACGACCCAAGAGGCATGCGGTGTTCACGGACCGCAGCGCAGAGCTGGTGGAAGAGAAAATCTTCTTCCCAAACTGATCCAGCTTCTTGGATTCCCTATCCGGTGGTGCGGAAGGGAAGGCGGTTGGGGAAGCAGAGGCTTGGACAACCAAGCTCTCGGGAGTGGGGTGTTGGGAGAGGAAATGGGGTCACCCGGAGCCGGGCGATGGCGTCGGGCCACGTTCCTATCCACAGGAGCCCCTGTGGTGGGCCTGGACCAAGTGCCCAAAAGAACGTCAGAGAGGGCTTCATTGAAAGGAAGCAGCGGCTACGCAGAAGTAGCTGCTGGCTGAAGCACCTCCGTCAGGAGGTTAGTCCTGACGGCCACAGTAGGGAGCTGGAGGTGGAGGGCCTCGGCAGCCCTACGCAACACCACTGCATAACTGGCTCCCTCCTCCGTAGCCACGGTAGGAGGAGACAGCATGCCAAGGTCAGGTGAGGTATCCAGACCACTGTCGTCCCCCAATTCCTCAGCCCAGTCCTGTTCAGACTCGCAGGCTGCAGCGAGAGGGTCCTCAGACCCCTCCCAGTCCTCCCCTGGCTCCTCAGGCTGTTCAACAGGCCGAAAATAAGGAGCCGGGACATGGGGATAGAAATCCCCAATCAGGGTCGAGAACGGCATCGATCGACGCCAGCTCGGCGCCGTGTCCACCTCGGGGCTGAAACTGAGGTCGACGTCGTCCCGAGGACCGGGCGGCGTCAGGATCTGTGCCGGTGGGGTCGACGTCGGTGGAGGCGTAACGAGGTCAACCGGCGTCGACCGGGATCCAGGCCTGGATCCGAGGGTGTCCTGCGGTGCCGTGGCCAGAGCCGACAGCGACGCCGGGGCCGGAGCCACCGGCGAGGAAACGCAAGGACACCCAAGCGGGACCGCGGGCCCGAAGGCGCACCGGCGGGACCCGACGGCCCAAAGAGGCGAGCCATGGCCGACAGGAACTCCTGCATCTGGGCCGGAGTCGCCGACGACCCCGGAAAGGGCGGGTATTTGGGCGGCGACTGCATAGCCTCCGCCGGAGCCGCGGGGGTGGCACCACCCATACCGTCAGCCGCGTCGCGCGACCGGCGAGGGGAAGTCGGACAACGATGGCATTTCTTCGACTTCTTGTGCTTCGTCTTACCTGACCCAGAGTGCGAAGACTTGGACCCCGACGAACGGTGATGACTCCGCGCACGGTCCCTCGACCTCCCTCTGGACCTGGAACGACTTGGGGTCGTGGTCGCGCCCCAGGCAGAAAAGACACACACGGTGCGGGTCAGTCACCGACATCATGCGGTGACAATCCCTGCAGGACTTGAAACCGGGTATCCTAACTGCACCTTAGGAGTCGAAGACTCGATGGAAAAATGGAGACAAAAGTCTCAAAAAGTCAGTCAAAAATTGACTGGGGGTTCCTGCTCTTCCCGGATCTGCGCTTGCTGGCGCGGAAAAAGAAAGAACTGACGTCAGCGTGCGTGGGCGGCGTCTAAGTAGTGCCCGCGACGTCATCTTGGCGACCACGACGCCAACGACTGATGCGGAGCCGCACGACGCCACCTACCGACGTGCAGGGGTACTGCTGACGAAAACTTTCCGGATCCAGTCTGACGCCTGGGGATATTCTAAGGTAAGGAATCTATCACTATGTGTTTCTTTCAGATAGGGTGTTCTCAGATAAATTTCTACTTTCGTAAGGCACCAGGCAGGGGTGTCCACTCTCGCCCCTGCTGTTCATCATAGCGATGGACCCGTTGGTGCGACATCTGCATCGGATTTCATCGGGCCCTCTTCTCGCTTCCTTATATCTTATATGCGGATGATATCCTCTTGTTTGTCCAGGAGCCGGGTTCCAATCTCTCCCCCATTATTCGTGAGGTGGTTCGGTTTGGTGCTTTTTCCGGACTTGTAATCAATTGGGCCAAATCAGAGGTCTTCCCCCTTACGGACGCCACTCTCCCGTTTGAGTTGCAATTTCCCCTGAAATGGTGTGAGGACCACCCCCAGATACCTGGGAGTTTTTACATCGTTCGGCCTCTGAAGTTGTGCTTCTCAACTACGGCCCGGCTGTAGATCGTCTCGCTGGGCAGACAGATCGTTGGATAGCACTTCCTCTATCAATTGCTGGTCGAGTCGCAATCATCAAGATGGTGGTTCTGCCGCGGTTTTTATATTTGTTTTTAAATATTCCCATTCCATTAACAGTAGCCTTTTTTAAGACTCTTCGGGGTTTGTTGATGCGGCTTGTCTGGGCTGGTGGCCGGGCGCGAGTTGGCTGGCAGATGCTCACTCAGCCATTTCCCCGAGGGGGCTTCGGTGTACCCGACTTTTATTTGTATTATTTGGTTGCACAGGCACATTACGCTTATTTCTGCTACCATCCAGATGCACAATTGCAATTCCTGAGACCTGCCCACACACAGGCCCGTCGTTATCCTCTCTCTTCTATTCTCCTGATTGGCTTGGCCAGGACCCCGTCGGAGATCCATACCTTACAGACCACATGCTGGGCCTGGGGACGCCTTCGTAAATACTTGAGAGCTGATCACCTGTATTCTCCGCATCTACCGCTCTTGGACAGTCCATGGATACCTCCTACCATCAAAACTTTAACGAAACAGGCGCTCACTCGCTGCCGGCTACAAACTGTGGGTGACATGTTCAGGGATGGTCGGATGCACACGATGACGGCTTTGATGGATGACTGACACCTCTGTACTGGACCGCTTCTTGGTACACAGAACGCGCATGTCGCTGGCTGCTGCGATCCGCCCTTTGTCCGCAGAACCCTCCGAGTTCCCACCCATCACCACAGTAGTCACGTCACCCGATAGCACACATCTGTTCTCCCGACTATCATCTTGCACAAACACTATGCCCGGTGATGGGGGGAGAGGGCTGCTTGGGAGAGCGATCTGGCGCACCCTCTCACTGATAAAATGTGGACTTTTTGCTGCGAGCAAACTCGCTACATATCCAGCAATTACAAACATAAATTATTACATTTTAAATACATACATAGAGTTTACATCACCCCTGTGCTGCTCGCGAAGATGGATCACGGTAAGCCAGACACCTGTCAGAGATGCGCATCCGTGCATACGGACTTCATCCATTTAGCTTGGAATTGCCCTGCAGTTCTGGCCTTCTGGGAGGCGGTGTTCGAAGATCTAGAGCTTATGGTCGAGTCTGAACTCGCCCCCTCGCCACTGCTGGCCCTGTTGGGTTATGCTCTCCCACTGGGGGCTGGAATCATATGTTTCACCGCAATTGCATTACTGTTGGCTAAAAGACAAGTCTCCTTACACTGGGGCGACACTGCGCCGCCACTGGTGAAGGCCTGGCTGCGGGATATGATGTATTGTGACACCACCAGCGATGTTTATACTTCCCTGCTGCCCCCCGCCTTAAAAGTATTTGGCAACCACTCCGTTCTTATTTACAGCTCCACGCTGAGCTTACGGATTGAGGGGTCTACTTTGTAAGTGGTGACCACTGTGGTGGCTAACCGATAGTATGATATTAAGTGCATCAGATATTATTATTGTATGTACCTGCAAGGTTGTTTAAATGTTTTTGTTTTACTTGACATCACTCTTATCCTCAGGTACTGCCATTATTGAATGTGAATATGCATGACCACAATCGTTGAAACAGTGCAGTATACTCTCTCGCGCTGTGACTATTGTATGTTTCTTGAAAAATCCAATAAAAACAGGTTTAAAAAGATGGGCGGAGCTCCAAGTCCATACCGGAAGGATAAGTTACTTACCTGTAATCCTAGTTCTCTTCCAGGGGTATCCTCATCAAAGTCATAAGCACATGAATATTCCCACCCATGCGCGGGACCCCGGAAACACATTACATATATGTGAAAAACCATATATGTAGCTCTATATATTATATCCATATATATATAAAAACACACAATGTAGCCTCCCATAAACATGCTGAGCAATGTTGCAAGGAATTCTCTTGCACATAAACATATTCCAATAAAGCAGGGAGAAAGAAACTTTTGAAATCTGCTTTAATACACAGCAGACAACACAATCCTGCATGGAATAATGAAGAAAACATTGCCAGCACATAGGCTGCATTGTGGAAACATTAGTGTAGAAAGCTGAAAAGCTAACCCACATAAACACTCAAATAAACTGGCACCGTGCCTTTAAGGCAGCCATGACCCCTAGCTTCCCATCATGCTTCAGGGGTGACAGTTAGGTCAGTTGTTCTTTGCGGATATCCGCAGACCTTTTTACAAAGAGATGTATGTATCAAGTTCACTTGCCCGGGCAGGCGGGTGGGTTGCTTATGACTTTGATGAGGATACCCCTGGAAGAGAACTAGGATTACAGGTAAGTAACTTATCCTTCTCTTCCAGGGGATCCTCATCAATAGTCATAAGCACATGAATAGAATAGCAAGCCCATCCCCTCATCCTGCGGGCAAGTAAACAGAGTACCATCAAGATACATAAACGCCATAAGGCCTATACAGACTCCAATAGGTTAGCATTGGAACAGATTCCTCAAGGAGGCCTGGCCCACTTGGGTATCTGCTCTGGAGTCAGAATCCAGACAGTAATGTCTGGTAAACGTATGGACCGATTTCCAAGTTGCCGCCTTGCAAATCTCGGCCATCGGTACATTATGTAAGAATGCAATCGTAGCAGCCTTGCCCCTAGTAGAATGAGCTTTAGGGGAGGCAAACAGAGGCTTATTTGCAATTTGGTATGCCAACTTTATACAAGATACTATCCATCTTGAAATGGATCTTTTAGAAGCTGGGAAGCCTGTTCTAACAGAGCCATAGTTTACAAACAATTGATCAGCTTTTCTAATGGATTTTGTTGCATCCAAATAGAATTTGAGAACCCTCTTGAGGTCTAGCGAATGAAGAGACCTATCCGCTGGTGTGGATGGACTGGGAAAGAAAGAGGGTAGAGAAATTGTCTGATTAACATGGAACTCTGACACAACCTTAGGTAGGAAGGAAGGGTGAGTTCGCATAACCACCCTATTATGGTGGAAAACCGTATAGGGTTCTTTAGAACAGAGTGCTTGTATCTCACTCACTCTGCGTGCTGAAGTAATTGCTACTAGAAAAGCTACTTTCCAAGAAAGGTGTTGCAATGTACACTTATGAATGGGTTCAAATGGAGGTACCATCAATTTAGACAATACCAAATTCAACTCCCAAGGAGGAGAAGGAGGTCGAACAGGGGGATAAACCTTTTTCAACCCCTGCAGGAAGTCCTTGACCACCTGAAGCTTAAAGAAAGAAGGCTGGTTAGGTGATTTACGATATGCTGTGATAGCCGCCAAATGCACTTTAATGGAAGAATATTTCAAACCAGATTTGGCCAAATAGAGCAAATACGGCAAGATTACCTCCTCTTGCCCGTTAATTGGACTCCAATCATTACGGATACACCACAAGTAAAACCTTTTCCACTTTAGAGAGTATGAGGATCTTGTGGAAGGTCTCCTTGACTCCCTTAAAATGTCCATGCAGTCCTGAGGGAGGTTCAAATGTCCGTACTGCAGGACTTCAGGAGCCATGCTGTCAAGCTGAGCGAGGGAAGGCTGGGGTGCAGAATCTTCCCTCCCATTTTGGTGAGAAGGTCCGGCCTGCACGGAAGTCTCCGATGCGGGCGAACCGAGAGTTGCAAAAGATCCGGATACCATCATTGGCGAGGCCAGTCCGGTGCTATGAGTATCATCCTCATTCTGGATCGCAGAAGTTTGGCCACCACCTTCGGAATTAGAGGGAGGGGTGGAAAGGCGTATGCAAACGTCCCTGACCAATCGATCAAAAGAGCATTCCCTCTCGTTCCTGGTCGGTAAAACCTGGATGCGAAGGCGTGGCATTTTCTGTTTTGATCGTCTGCAAAAAGGTCGATGGAAAGATGACCCCATTGATGAAAGATTTCTGCCACCACTTCGTCGTTGAGCACCCAGTCTTCTTGCTCTTGGAAGTGACGACGGAGGGCGTCTGCTCGCACGTTCTGCTCTCCCGGCAGATGGATTGCCGTGATCGATAGGTTCCTGGCTAGCAGCCAGTGCCAGATCGCCTGGGATTCGAGAGACAGAGGGCGAGAGCGAGTTTCACCTTGTTTGTTCAAGTAATACATGGTGGTTGTATTGTCCGTTTGCACTAGGATCGATCCGGGCTGAATTGACGGTTGAAAAGCTTTGAGGGCTAAATGAACCGCCCGCAGTTCCAGCATATTGATGTGATATGTCTGTTCTCTGTTGGTCCATCTGCCCTGAGTTTGCAGATGACCCTGATGCGCTCCCCAGCCCTGAAGTGATGCATCCGTGATCAGGGATTGTTCTGGCAGAGGTTGATGAAAAGGGACTCCCACCAGTAGGTTCTGTGGTTGCAGCCACCAGAGAATGGACTTCTTTGCTGCAGGAGAGAGGACAATCCGGTCGTTCCACTGACCCGAGGATTGATCCCATTTGTCCTCGAGATCTTGCTGTAACGGTCTCATCCTCAATCTGGCGTTGGGTATGAGAAAAATGCACAAGGCCATCGAACCCAGTAGAGAAGCCACCTGTCTTACTGATGGCTGATGAGCCTGAAGGATGATGTTGCCTTTGTCTTTCATTGATGACAATCTCTCCTCCGAAGGAAACACTTTTCCGAGGTCGGTGTTGAGGTTGGCGCCCAGATAGTGGAGTGATTGAGTTGGGTGAAGGATCGACTTGTCCAGGTTGACATGCAGGCCTAAGCGCTGAAGGAGATCTAGGCAGGTGCGAAGGTGTTCCTGCACCATTTGAGGAGAGGGTCCCTTCAGCAGCCTGTCGTCCAGGTATGGATATAGGAACAGGCCTTGGCGATGTAATGCTGCCGCTACTACTGCCATGCATTTGGTGAATACCCTCGGAGCTGATTTTAGGCCGAAGGGTAAGACTTTGAACTGGTAATGTCTTGTTCCCACCGTGAATCGCAAGAACTTGCGATGTCGTGTTGTGATTGGGATGTGAAAATACGCATCTTGGAGATCCACCGAACACATCCAATCGCCTTTCCTTAGATGTGGAAATATTTGGTGGAGCGCCAACATCCGAAACTTTTCCTTTTTGATGGACTTGTTCAGAGAACGTAGATCCAGAATTGGTCTGAACTTGTTCGGTTGATCTTTTTCTGAACAAGGAAGTATCGTGAGTACACTCCCTTTCCTCTCTGCGCTTGAGGGACCTCTTCTATTGCTCGTTTTTCGAGAAGGGTCGACACTTCCTGACGCAGGAGGTCTATATGTAGATGACGAGATTTCACAGGAGGAATGTCTCTTGGGGACGTCCAAAAACGTAGTGTGTACCCATTTTTCAGTATATTTAGCACCCACTGATCTTTGGTTATGTTGCGCCACTCTTGAATGTAACTTGAGATACTTCCTCCCACTGGAGTGTGCAACGGTGCTAGAGGAAGCAGAAACTCATTGCTTCCCTGGAGTTTTTGATGCGGAGGAGGACTGCTGTTGATGTCCTCCTCTTCCTCTCGAGGAACGGCGGCCTTGATACTGGGATTTGCCCCGTTTGTTTTGTGACCATTGAGGGGTTTGAACCCTCTGTTGGTAGTTTTTCCGATTGTAGGGCCGGTATCTCTTCCTAAATTACTTTTTCTTCTCTAGGCCCACCGCCTTTAAGGTGTCCAACTCGGCCTTCATCCTCGCCATTTCTTCATCTGTGTGAGCACCAAACAGTGAAGTGCCAGAAAAAGGGATATTCAGGATGCGTTGTTGTGCTTCTGGTTTTAACGCTGTGAGGCGCAGCCAGGAAGATCGTCGTGCACATATGCCATGTGCATACGAGTGAGCTGCCAGGGACGCACCATCTGCTGCAGTGCTGATTACCTGGTTAGCCACCAGAGCACCTTCGTGAAGGATTTCAGAGAAGTCCTGCTGATCCTCCTTTGGGAGCTTGTCCTTGAAGCGCTCCAGTGAGTCCCATAGTGATCTGTCATAACGACCCAGCAGAGCCGCAGCGTTGGACACTTGCAGAGAAGACGCTGGAGAGCCACAAGCCTTCCGTCCCCAAGAGTCTTGTGCTCTACTCTCTTTATCCGGAGGAGCGGAGGAGGAAGATGCAACCGCATGCGTCTTTTTCGCTGCTGCAATAACAACAGAGTCCGGAGGTGGATCCGATCTAAGGAAAAGAGGATCCGATGCAGCTGGCTTATATTTTTTAAGAATCCGAGCTGGAGCTGCTTTAGCCGATGCTGGAGCAAGGAAGAGATCCATTACCGGCTCGATGATACCAGGGACCAAAGGAAGCAATGGTCTAGTCGCAGACCTTTGGTGGAGAGTCTCAAAAATGATGGACTTGGTTGTCTGAGGAGCTGACATGGTGATGCCCAGCTTCTGAGCCCCTCTGGTGAGAACATCATGAAAAGTGTTCACATCATCAAAAGGCGACACTCTGGAGGGAGGACTATCCGTCAGGGTAGGTGAGTAATCCCTTTTGGATGAATGTGTCGAAGAGGAAGACCAAGGCGGTGTACGCCGCCTCTTGCGATGTCCCTGAGACGACCTGCGTTCTGGGGATCTGCCTCGGTGTTCCCTGGCCCGAGTGGTGGGTGATTTGTCCACTTCCTGCACAAGACGCTGTAATGGTGATCTGTGCTGCGGACTGGAGTAGGTCGTAGGTCGTTGAGCGTGACCTGTGGACCCCGTCTGCCAATGATGGAGTGGTTGAAGCCATCTGGGAGAGAGATGGATGGAAGGAGATCGCTGTCTCCTTAGAGAACCTCCTGGCGGTTATTTTGTAGGCTCCTGCGAGTGAACAGAAGCACTGCGTGATGACGCAACCGTCTGGGGTGAGCTCCGGATGGAGTGAGAGGACTCTCTGCGGCTTCTGGAGCGTGATCCGCGTCTGGATGAGCGATGTGAAGTCGATGGGGTGTGCCTCGACGTCGACCTGCTCTGTGTCACCATCACTGGTGAATTTCTCCTCGACGTCGACCTCTCAGTGTGTCTGGAGCCCATAGACCTCGCCTTCGACGTTGAGCGTGGAGACCTCAACGATGAGCGGGTAGACGGAGAAAACCTTCTCGACGTCAATCTTTCTCTCGACGCTGACCTTCTCGCCGTCGACGGAGACCGCCGTCTCGACGTCGAACGACGTTTGGTATATTTCACCCTTGGTCTCGACGTCGAATACCTCGCCGTCGGAGAGGATCTTGCCTTCGACGTCGAACGCCGCCTGCACGGCGATGAGTGTCCAGCCTCAGGCGACGAGGCGTGTCTCAACGTCGACTGTCGCCTCGTTGACGTCGACGGAGATGTTTGCTTCGACGCCGATCGCCAGAGACCCTGCAACGACGGAGCCTGTCTCATCGTCGAACGTAGTCTTGTTGGCGTCGGCGGAGATGCTTGCTTCGACGCCGAACGCTGGAGACCCTGCGACGGCGGAGCCTGTCTCGACGTCGAACGCCGCATCGACGGCGACGACGGAGATCTGTCTCTCGACGCTGGGCGAGCCCGCACCAACGGAAAGCGACTCCTCGACGCCGATCGTCGCCCGGTTGACGACGGCGGAGGATTCGACATACCTGCGTTCTTCGACGACGACCGGTGTTCTCTCGACGGCGAGCCCGCCGTCGATGGTCTTCTCGTCGACGTTTTTGTTGCCGATGAAGGGATTTGAGGCGCCGAGCCCGCCGCCGATGGAGAGCATACTGGAATCTTACTTGTAGATAAGCTCCCTTTCCTCTTCTTCATCGGAGGCTTGTCTCTAGAAGGTGATTTTCTCTTCTCAGCCAATCCATGGAGACGAATCCTTTCTCTGTCCTTTAGAGTTCTGTTGGACAGCAGCCTGCAATGCTGGCAGGATTTAGGATCATGTTCAGAAGGAAGGCATAGAATACAGACAGGATGGAAGTCTGATTTGGCCTTCTTCTTGCCACAGGAAGGGCAAGAGTCAAAAAGAGAGGGCATTCTGCTGTAAAACAATGCTCAACTCTCTAAAAGAAACAGTAGAGAAATACTTTAACACCAAAAAGATGTCGAAGTAAGAGGTTTTTCTCAAAAATTGAAGAATTTTCTGACAGAAAATCAGAAAAAAGAGGTAGAGCTGAAGTAACCAGGGTCCTGACAGAAGGAGCCGGAAAGAACAACTGACCTAACTGTCACCCCTGAGGCATGATGGGAAGCTAGGGGTCATGGCTTCCTTAAAGGCACGGTGCCAGTTTATCTGAGTGTTTATGTGGGTTAGCTTTTCAGCTTTCTACACTAATGTTTCCACAATGCAGCCTATGTGCTGGCAATGTTTTCTTCATTATTCCTTGCAGGATTGTGTTGTCTGCTGTGTATTAAAGCAGTTTTCAAAAGTTTCTTTCTCCCTGCTTTATTGGAATATGTTTATGTGCAAGAGAATTCCTTGCAACATTGCTCAGCATGTTTATGGGAGGCTACATTGTGTGTTTTTATATATATGGATATATATATAGAGCTACATATATGGTTTTTCACATATATGTAATGTGTTTCCGGGGTCCCGCGCATGGGCGGGAATAGTCATGTGCTTATGACTATTGATGAGGATCCCCTGGAAGAGAATACAGCATGCCCCGCAGGGCAGCGCATGCGCTGCCCAGGCTCGACCTAAAAACATAACTAAAAAAACATTGTCATTTGCTACGCCAATAGCTCTAAGTTTTACTAATGCGACACCGATTGCATTGCAAATGCTTGTCTTATTCGGTCATCAGCAGAAGGCTGAATCCCCACTGAGCTGGCTCTAGCTGAGGCGAGAATGTGTGCTCTGTCATAACCCCGCGAATTGTAAATTGTTTAATTGGCATTTGCTAGGAGTCAAGGATCACACAATGCCGTGAAGATGAGAAGCTGGTATCAGAACTTTGGTCTTGTGCCCCCAGAGTGGCCAGCGCAGCCTCTGGACCATATTGTACATGCTAAAAACAGCAGTATTTGAACACTGAGTCAACGTTAAAAGTCTGAGCACAGGAAGTGTGACATTATCAAGAGGCATGGCCTGGGTAGTGGTAAGACATAAGGACCCAGACACATTGCTAGTAAGCGACAGGAGAGGTCTAAAGACTACCCAATGGGAGACCGCACTAGAAGAGACACAGGTCTGCTAAATATCACACAGCGTGTAATCTAGAAAGCAGGACTCAAAATTCAAATCTCTGAAAATGAACCAGGAAATTAGCCCACTGGGTGGGTCTTTCTAGCGCTTCCCAAATGTTATCATTGTCTTTCCTTCCAATCAGAAGCACATTCCACCAGTGCCAGCCAATGGGAGGTCAAGAAATCTCTCCCAGAGCTCCTTTGTTATGGATGTCACTACAGGAGAAGAGGCGATATTGGAGGGGCAGATATGCGGGGGCAGAACACAATACTGCCCCGGATGTTGAACATTTCCCTGTGACCTCACCACCACTACAGGCCCCGGCCCTGGAGCACAGAGTCACATGATGGCTGGCACAATCTGCCATTTGTCTCTTCGCCTCCCTGCGGTTTATGAAGAAGGAACTGGACCATGCTATGCAACAATCAAGAGGCGAACACTCGGAGAGATATCTCTGCTGTCTACCCCAAAGTCAAGGTCTTTCAAAAAGCCACGTCTGTTAAAGGCACACACAATTCTACCACCAACATTTGTGGGGACGCTCTTAACAGGCCATACGTGTTGTACTCCAAGATAGGTCTGGTGTCCACCGCAAAGTGAAACTCTACAAGTGCTGCCATGCGGCTGAGTGAAGTTTGTAAGACAAGCTCCCAGTGTCACACACCAAGATTGTTCTACTCTCCAATAACAAATCATACGCGTTACTTACTAAGAGACAGCTCTGTTGTTTACCTTCAGCGAAGCTCCTTTAGCAAGGCACAAGTGTTACAGAATGAGAGACAGCCGAGCTCTTTACAGTCGGGTGACACTCCTTTAATTCGCCACGCATGTTACTGCCCAAGATAGGTCTGCTGTCCAGAGCACAACAAAGTATGCGTAAGTGAGCTAATATACATAGAGCACACAACAGAACAAACCATCTCTTGGCGCCGGATACAACACGCGGAGAGAACTCTGCTGTGTGCTGCTGAGAAAGACAGCATCAGCAGGTCAAGTACACATAGCGCTGCCGCTTACTTCATGGACCAGCAATGCACAAGGAGAGATAGTTCTGCTGCTTCTGATAGGAGAAACACTTTAACCAGTCTAAACGTTACCCCCTCCGAGAGATAGCACTGCTGTCTAATGCTGAGGCCCAGAACTGCTAAGTGGACCAGTGAAGGGCACCCTCTCATGGCAGTGCCTCTGAGGGGCAAAGTGCTGTTCTGCCAGTCATGCCAGTGGAGCAGGAACCTCACCTGCCACACATTACTAGCGCTCAGCAGCCGCTGCACACACCCCTCCTACAGCCTCTGTGGAACAGCTCCCCTCAGGAGGCGGAGGCCACAGCGCCGGGAGACTCGCACTCCACAAACCACTCGTTTGTAGAAACGTGGGCAGCAGGAGAGAGAGGTGCGCGGTCTTCCGTGCAGGAGTAATGCACCGACACCCACACAGCACTCGGAACAGCAGTCTACAGCCATGTCCCGGCGGAGTGAGGCATCTCTCCGCATCTCTCTGCATCACCTGTGCATCCAGAGGGATAGCGCTGCTCTCCCATGTGCACCTGCTGTGTTACGTATGTAACCCGAGAGACGTTCTGCAGGCCTTTAACTCCAGTGTATCCTGAGAGGTGGCTAAACTATCATTTACAGCCTCTGTATCATTTATGTAACCTGAGAGACAACCCTGCAACCTACGATGCAAGCCATTACCCCCCATGAATCCTGAGAGGCAGTTCTTGTCAGATTTACTCTCTGTATCATCACTGTAACATGAGGGACAGCCCTGTTGTCTAAGGTGCAAGCCTTAACTTCTGGGCATCCTGAAGCATAGCTGTCTTCTTATTGGCAACCACGCTATTATCCAAGTAACCTGAGAGAAAGCCCTGCTGTCTAAGGTGCATACCTTTAACACCCTGTAACCCTGAGACACCTCTGCTTCCAAGGTGCAGGCCTGTAGCATCTGTGCACTTTTGTGTTTAGCAATGCTGCCGGAGGCCACACTTGTTACTTTTCTGCGAACTGTATCAAGTACACATTACATAAGTTCTATGTTGATATAAATTGTATAATTCATATTTGTACCTTATGTGAATATTGGCGTCACGAGGGCGGGATGATTCCTTGGGGCTTGACTGAGTAACCTGCATTCCATTCTCCACATATTTTGGGATTTTTCACATTTGCCCCTTAACCCACTCTCTGCTGCATGTATTGTCAGACTTCCGTAACAACAAAAAACCCGCTTTCAGTCTCAGGCTTTTCAAGGGTTAGTGCACACACTGCACACGGGGCTCAAAACATACCAAACACTTTGAAAATGTCTGTCAGCTTCACCTGCAGATTACTGTATTCAGCATTAAAGAGGTGAGAATTGTGCCGGGCTGGGTTAAATATCCCAATTTAACAGACTTTCTGCAACAGGAAGCGACATCTCAGCGCACTTGTACTGTCGAAGTGTAAAATATGGGACTTTCCTCAACATGAAAATGTCTTGGCCACGATTCACACAAATGTATGTTTACATCCTAGAGTTGGCTTTCTGAAAGCATCATTTACCATAAAAGGGCTCTGAGAGTTTAGAAGAATATAGGGCATCCGTTTTAAGGTCTGATGCCATATATGCCAATGTGAGTCCAAGTGCAACTCCCACATAATGAAGATGTATTGTTTGCACAACTGTGGTTAGTGCTGGAAAGAGATACTTGTAGAAATCCTAAAATGCAAACACACGTGAATCCAAAACTGAAGACAAAATAAAAACAAGTAAAATGGGCAAAATAAAATACATGCATTTTCCCTGCCAGCAGCAATATGCATATACTTTATATGGTTATTTTACTCTGAAAAGTAGGAAGGCCAGAATTAATAAAAATACTGTTTGTCTGAGTGCATGCAAGACAGCATCATGAAAAAAACTTTTATATAGGATCTGCTGAGGTGTATTTTTTAAAAATAAAATAAAACCTATACATTTCCCAAAGCATTGGGAGCCCCTTTATCTCAGCATCTTTAATCAAGTTTGACATCCCTTGCGGGATTCCATGTTGTCTGACATTAATATCTAGCTAGTTTGAAATTCTCTGCCCTTCCCTGCCACAAAATATGATCAACAAAGCTCCATAATGTGGTCATTCATTATTGAATTAGTTTCAGTGGCCATGGCTGTACGACTCATAGGAGCTGAAACCAGAGTACAACGTGCCATGATTTGCTTTTGTCGATTTCCTATTTTAGGGAGCTTGGAAGCTATTTTGCTAATCCAAATTCTGCACCACTTCATCTGGCTCGGCAAATGATAATATTGTGTTCTTGGTATGGACTGTGTGCATTCAGTGCTCAATATGTGGTCTGCAGAGGACTAGCATACCAGTGAGGGCTGGACTATCTTATAGGACCAGGAGCAAGACTGATTTCCATATGGCCAGCCTCGGTTTAGAGTGACACAGAGGGTGAAAAACGATGGGCTGGGATGCATCCCAACAGATCGCCAGAAGCTCAGATTCAGTTCAGCATTCCTTCCACCACTTTGATGTTTGTTGCACTAGGTGATCATAGGGCAACAGTTCTGTCTAGACATGGGTCCCATGCTCACTCTGCCACAGCACTCGTGCTAGATTGAAGAGGCCTAGCAAGGTCGAAACCATTCTCAGGTTGTTTATATCCTAGCCTGGACCAGGCCTGGCAGCTTGCACTGGACTGTTCTTATTGGAGCAGGACATTGATTTGCATATGGCTGATCTCTGAAGTAGCATACTGGGTGAAACATGAACATCAGGAATGCGGCCCCAGATGATTGCCAGTGGCCAGGATTAATTCAAGCATTTCTTCTATCACTTTGAAGTTTGTTGCATCTTGTAAACAGCCATCGTCTACTCTTGCTCGAGCAAAAGGCAGGCAAACAACCATCTCCCCATGGAGGATCTCACAAGTGCAGACCTATGTCCTGCTCATTAAAGCACCAAGAAGAAAGAAATTAGTAAATGTTGTGCTATTTACATATGTGCTACTTAAAAATAGTGTAAAATTACATACCACACCCGTCAGGGTTTCTAAGGGTAATCAGTGTATTATACGGGATCGCACACATCTGCGGGGCACGGTTTACAGCATGTGTGCTTCGTTTGGCCATTACACCATCGGCCTGGACTCCCTTTTCTACACACAGGACAGCAGACCGGATTTCAGACAGACTTCACATCTATGTGTGTCCCCCCTTTCAGCCACTTCAGAAGGGAAATTCCTTATTTTGACTCAATACCTTCTTGTGCCAAGCGTCTGTTCTCTGCACCACCCCCTAGTGCACGTTTGATTCCCCGGCACGTTGTTTGCGAATGTATTTATTCTTTGACAACTTGACATGTTTTTGTATCTTCTGCCTTACTTCGGATCTCTAAATCTCCCGCTGTTTTGGCTACACTTGCAATCGATTGCTCCTCGCGTGTTCGGTGAATGCAAGCACTTGCCAAAGCAAAGAAAAAGCTGGAGTATCTGGGTCGTGGGCGCTTCTTTAGGTCGAGCATTCGAGACCTCTTGTATATACTTTAGCATATACTTATATGTGTATGTACTTTGTGGGCTCTGGAGATCAGCCCTAGGACTTGTCTGCTTCCGCTTAGGGACTTTTGTTTCTGTTCAACCGTCTCTATTTAACTGTCTTGATAGAAAACGACCAGCAAAGGTCAGTAAAATACAAGAATTGTTTCTGCTGAGGGACTTTCTTTTTTTTGTTTTTCTGGCAACTGCCTCTATTTAACTTTCTTGATAGAAAACGACCAGCAGAGGTCAGTAAAATACCAGAATCATTTTAGCATTCTCTAGATTCCAGTCCATTGAAATTGTCTTCCACGAGCACCCGTAGACAATAATATTTTTTCAAATCTTGTATTTTCAGTGATATGACCACCGAAGGCCCTGATTGTATATTAAAAACAGAGCTTTGGACTATACAATTTCCTGCTGAAAGGCAATATTTCTCTCCATGTGTTCCTATACCTGGCATGTCACGCAGTTAGGTGCTTACTTTTCCTCCATGTTAAAGAACAGTAGATGTTTCAGCACCCAGGCTAATGTGCTGCATAGCTAAATACATATAAGGTCCCAAAGGCGAGACCGATTGCATTGCAAATGCTTGTTTATTTCTACCATCATGTTGTATAGAAATTAACAGGGTGACTTTTGCTTCTTTAGTTAAAGTGAGTTCCCAGCAAGTGCTTTCCACTTTTGTCCCAATCCTCGGAATGTTCTCCATGACAACCGCCCACCCTCTGGGGTTTCATGAGGACGACACAAAGGCAGCAGGATACCAACATAGTGATGCCCAAAGACTAAAGACATCCGAGGACCCCTTCAAAACATGGAGGACTCACAGTTTTACTCCACTCAGAGAGCTAGGACTTCTGCTAAAATAGAGAAATCCGCACAACACAAAGGAAAACCTTGATATTAAAGGTCGGTGGGGCTTAAATGGCCAGAACAGGAAAACCACATCACAGGCCCACTCATTTGGGCATATCGGAATTTTAACTAACCAGCACTTAACACAAAGGACTGGCTGCTTCTAGGAAACGTGGCACTACCAGCAACCTCAAAGTACTCAAAGTCTAACAGATGAATGGCTGAGGTCAGCCCTGCACCGATACAAACCACTCTCAGCCATCCTCATCATCTGCCAGATGAAATGCTGGCTCGGCTTGTGCTGCTTCAAACCACTCTCAGCAACCGACAGATGAAATGCTGGCTCGGCTGGTGCCGTTTCAAACCACTCTCAGCAACCGACAGTTGAAATGTTGGCTCGGCTTGTGCTGTTTCAAACCACTCTCAGCATCAGACAGATGAAATGCTATCTCGGCTTGTGCTGTTTCAAACCTGTCATCCGCAGATACCGCAGAAATCTCTACTATGCCGCAGGTGCAGAAGCCCGCTGAACTATATTACTGGGCAACTTGGTTTATCAGTAACCATGTGTACATCATCGAAATACTATTTACAATGCTGATAGGGGAAGGCACAGGCGATCTTCCTCGTGATGCGTAGAGTAACGTACGTGCAGGAGGGGTTCAAAACAAATTTCCCCACAGGGCAGGTCGTGATTCTCACAAGTATGTGAACAGAACTGTAATAAGAGCGTTAAATACAACAAAAGCGGGCACAAGGGTGAAATCCTCTGGATTGTGTATACCAGAGATCAGTCATGCATGCGTGGGACATACAGATATGTTCGGCGAGTCCAGCACGGGGCAGTGTCTTCTGAGCATGTATGTTTTTTACGTCACACGGCTGCTCTTGCACCACAGTGCCAACTTCAGTAGGCAAATGGCGCACGGAAGACTCCCTTCTGCATCTGGAGATAATGTGTGTTTTCTAGCACCTTGCAAAGTCAACAAGGAGGGAAACTTCACTGGGAACCGTTGTTATCATAACTTTTAAAATGCTGACACAAGGGGCTTCAGAGCACGTCTGGTTTATATGAGAAAGGGGCGAGGGAAACCGAGGTATAGAAAGAAAACAAAGACAGAAATCAAGACAGACAAGCAACTTCCTGAGGAAACACAGGTAGACAGTGAGGAAGTGGCCGAGCCCAGGAAGGTTTGGAGGGCGGGGCCGGCGGCAATGCGGAAAAAATAAGATAAAGGCACGCACGCAGGTGCGCACCGCTGCTCGCTCCCGAGGCAATACTCCATGGGAGTTAATTTTTTTAAAAAGTGGGGCATGCAGCACCCATCAGTCATTAACACACTCGCATTTTTAAATGACACACAGATAAGTCAATCCTAAGCAAAGGAGGAGTCAGACTCCACAAAGTAGATACAACAGATCGCCTACAGCGCAAGCGCGGTTTAGGCTCAACCTAAAAACAGAAATCTTGGCGTACTTCTACTATGCGTACCCCACCTAAATGTACCTAGCATGTATGTGGGTGTGAAGCAAAGAATGAAGGACACCGTCTTCGTCACGAGTTGGACACCCCGCAAGGGATGTCAGACCACTGCGTGTTGAAGCCTCAGCGTGCATGGACCTCCGTGTCAGTGTTAGCGTAGAAGCGTCTCCTCTAGTTACCTAGTGACGGTACGGTTCTTTTATACCAAAAAGGTAGCCTCGGGGGTTCTACCACAATCGATATGTTGTGAGTACGAATATGTAGATGAGCCTAAATCAATAATTGTAACTATGCAAAGTAGTCCTGTCCCCTGAGGATGAAGATAGCGATGACTTTTGTACAGAGTCATGTGTAGGGGATTAAGATACGATGCTAAGAATCCTCATGCATAATAAATTAGGCTAGTTTCAAGGAAACCAATTAACATTTATTCAGCACATAACTGGGTCAAAGGTCATTGCTAGAACCATTATGCAGAACAAGGTAGGACAAATGTAGGTAAAAGGTCGCTTTGCTACTTAGGCCTAGGTTAGGAAACATAACCGGGTGAGTGAGTGACTGTCAGTGAGCTGTGTGAGTGATGTACGGGTGAGGGAGGATGTGAGAGTCTGTATAGGTGAGTGATGGGGTGTGCGAGTGGCTGTATGTCTGAGTGGGTGTGTGAGTGACTATCGGTGAGTGAATGTGAGAGTGGCTGTATGGGTGAGTGTGTGCTTGTGTCCGTGACTGTATAGGTGAGTGAGTATGTGTTGGTATATGTATGAGTGAGTGAGTGGGTGTGTGAGTAACTGGATGGGTGAGTGAGTGGCTGTGTGAGTAACTATGGGTGAGTAGGTGCGTGAGTATCTGTATGAGTGACTGACTCAGTGTGTGAGTGGCTGTATGGGAGTTTGAACAGGTAAGTGTTTGTATGTCTGTATGGCTGGATTTGTGAGTGGCTGTAATGGTGGGTGAGTGGGTGCACGAGTGGCTGTATGGGCAAGTTAGGGGTTGTGTGACAATGAGTGGATGTGTGTGTGTCTATGGATCAGTGAGTGGGTGTACTTGTGTGGGTCTGTGAATGGGTATGTGAGTGGTTGTGTGGGAGTGGGTGTATGAGAGGTTGTATGTGGGTGTGAGTGGGTCTGTGGATGATGTCATCAGTGAGGTCATCAGTGATGTCACTGACCATGTCATAAGTGATGTAATATGTGGGGTCATAAGCAGTGCATTGCGGGGGCTTAAGTTATAGTTAGCTCAGGGAACCATAACTGCTGAATTTCTCTGGTTTTGTACGACTGAAATGTAAGCCTAATTTATGCACTGGAATGTTCTTGTTGAAAATGGTACATTAAACACTGCATTAAGGCATTTTCAAAATGTGCGTGGACCAGATTGCAATCAAATGAAATATTTTGGGATTTATAGGATAATCAGCAATCCAAAGGAGGAGGGTGAATTAATGCTCAGACCACATAAATCAACACACATTGTGAGTTTCGGAACATGTGGGGAATATGGTCTGTATACTAAGAGTTATCTGTCCATTTAAAGTAAACAGGTGTAATGCTATTTCTCTGTGTAATTGTTTGACACTTTAAATGTTTTAATAATTGTTGTAAGGCCATACGTGTAGTTATTGGTCTTTACCGAATAAACTACCTCAGCTTTCGTTTTAGGTAGGATATCATGGGTTTAGAAGACAAAAATCAGTTTAATAAATACAGTTACTAGAATAAATTTGCCCACTTGGTCATGATTTTCAATTTGTTGTACTTTTGACTGTTTTTATATCCCAAATTCTGAACTTTGTATGTGTATATTGAACAAGTTACTTATCTTCTGAAATGCCTTATCTGGTAAAGACTATCTAGCTGTAGATTCCTGACCTTAGAAATATCTCCAGACGTCTGAAAATTCTTCGTGAGCAGTACCCCTGCATGGCAGTAGGTGGGCTCCATCGGCTCCGGGGTGGCAACAGTATCGACTACGGAAGTGACGTGCGCGGTGCCTTTATAGGCAACACCCCAGCACGCTACTGTCAGAATTCTTTGTGGTTCCACTCTCCTGGGGTGAAAAGTCACGAAAAGAAACTAACCACTGGTGTGAAAAACTAGGGCCCTGAAAGGGGAAAACCCTGTTGCTAGAAATTCGTTCGTTGAGCGGGAGGATGGGTTGGTCAGTAAGGAATCTGTGGCTAGATAGAGTGTCTACCAGATACGGCGTTAGCAAAGGTAAGTAACTTGTTTATCTGATAGAAACTTCTAGCCACAGATTACTTACCTTAGAATAGATATACAAGAAATACCTCCCTAGAGGTGGGTCTGCAAAACAAGTTCACCCCAAAACGTCCTGCAGGACCGAACAGGCACAGTGCCCATCCCAACGGACCTGACAGTACATGCAATAGTGTTTTGTGAACATGAGCAGAGAAACTCATGTTGCTGCCTGGCAGATGTCCAGCAACAGGACTCTGTGTGCTAACGCAGTGGTCGCAGCAGTGGCTATGGTGTAATGAGCATGCAAGCTCTCAGGAGGTTGCTTCTTGGCCAGTGCATACAAGATTTTAATGTAAAGCACAATCCATCCGATGATGGTCTGTTTCTGGACAACCTTTCCCTTCTTCCCTCAGACATACTCCACGAAGAGTTGGTCATCCACCCGGAACTCTTTCATGTGGTCAAGGTAGATTAACAACGCTCTTTTTGGGTCCTCTTCCTTGGAGGGATGTGGCGGAGTGTAAAAAGCAGGCAGGGTCATGGACTGGTCTACATGAAAGGGAGCTACAACTTTCGACAGAAAGAAAGCTCTAGTGCGAAGAACCATCTTGTGTGAGTAGATGTTCAGGAAGAGAGGCTTGGATGACAAAGCCTGAAGCTCACGGACCCTCCTGGCAGATGTTATTGTCACCAGGAAGGCCATCTTGATGGCAAGGAACCTGAGGACAATAGAGCAATGGTTCAAAGGGAACACACGTCAAAAAAGTTAAGACCAGATTAAGGTCCCACTGAGGTATGATAAAGGGCGAAGGAGGGAACATGTTGCAAATATTTCAAGAACCTATTTCCAACAGTGGATTTATTTTTTTATAAAACAAATTTTCATTGAGTCCGCAGGCAGAGTTACTACATTACTTGCATGATATTTGTGGTAGCATGTATTCAGCATTGTAACATAAAATCTGTCAACTTCTGTTACAGCTGAGTAACATTTACAATAAACACAAATATAGCGAGCCTATAACCGCCAGCTCGCGACATTATAACCTTTTGTGCTATGTGCGTTTTAATTAGGCTATCCTGATTTAGGTTTAAACCTATAATAACTGATAAAACCCCACCAAAAGGAAAATAGCCCTCACCAGTGTAAACATAAAAACACTGAAAAAATACCTTTGCAACCACAAACTAAATGCCATTCAAAGAAAGGAAAAGCTGAGTGAAAGAGTTATTTTTATTTCTTCCTGAAGGGGCCAATACAATGCAACTTTGTTATACAAGGCAGCAGCAAGAAAGACTGGGCTAACATTATTCTGCTTGAGTTTTGTTGTTTAGGGATGCCACTAAAATATTGTTTCTTCTTCCTTTAGCTTTTTTCAGTTGTTTAGTCTTTGGTCTAAAGATGCAGGGTTTGGAAGCATGTTTTAGGTCTTATTTAATTATTTTATATACTGTAGAGAATCAGGAAATATCAAAATCATATTTGATATTTTAGCTATGCTCGATTCTTTCACTGATAGGTAAAATGGCCGGTTGCATAAGAATCTTTCCCAATATGTACCATCACATTTGCCCTCAGACGGAGAATGGGTGAAACCCTTTGATACATCAGCCCCCTTTTCTAGCGAGTCAGTATTGATAGGTGAATTGGCAAACACCCCAAGCTTTAAACATTCAATGCAAGGAGTAGTGACAGGTATATGTGAAAAAAGTGCTGTCACCAAGTATCTGAGATAGTGGTGAAAACATGACACCAGATGTTCGGAAAACATGGAACACCATGTCACTTGAAATGCTGCTGCAAAAAAGTTCTTACCAAGTTCAACAAAGATTGGAGTGATATTGTTTGTATTTGCAGTGATTCAGCTACGTATATGAAAAAGTTGTGTGATGACCTGTCAAAATCGATACTTGAGCTGTAGTACTTCCCTGTAAGAGATCCTTGCCACTTGCTACATGGTATGCTGAAAGCATCTTTACAATCTACAGAGTTAATGAAGAATGCTATTGACTTTGTAGTCCATTCTGGTGCACTGTTTCGTTATGCGCGGGAACTAAAACGCAAATATTTCTCATTTTGTGCTTTGTGTGGCATCAAAGAAAGTGTCATCCCAACTGTGTCATTTAGCCAGTGGTTCTCAGTTCTAGAGGCCGTGAATGCAGAGTTAGCATTTGTGTACTGGCTGTTTTGGTGTTGCCCGTCTCAAGTGGCAATGTTGAGAGGGCCTTTTCACAGATAAAGTTTTACATTGAAGGAAAAAGCGAGCTTGCATGACCAAAGACTCACTAAAGAAGTACTGTATGGTGTACTACAATAAATTTGATTTGTAAAAATATATTTGGACCTCATATACCCTGTACGCACACTGTCTATAAACATGCACTATCAGTGCAGAAAGCAGGCAATAATAAAAGCAAAACATTCCATAAACACCGGAAATACACAATTTCTGTTGTTTTTAATGGCGTGAAAATGTGCAACCACTGATAAGCACTGTTTTCTTACGGTATTGAAAACACTGAAGAAAAATAACACCAGAATTTACCAGAAATAGAAACTGAAAACAGGAAAGCCTAGTTATAATGATCCATATACCATTCCCATCGAGCCAATTCATATATGACTTAGTCCAATGTATAATTATCCTCCCCCGGACTCCGTTATTACAGAGCCTCCACATCTGCAGTCTGGGAGAGGGGGGGTGAGTCCATAGTCTGCCCATCGGTTCCAAATTTTTGGGTGCTTCTTTGGGTAACCCCCTGCCATGAACATAGGTTGCTCCTGGCCCATGCAAAAATCAAGACCCGCCTTCCAGTCTCCCAGCCTGGGTGGAACCTGGGCCTTCCATGCTTTAGCTATGTCCCTTTTTGCCAATGTGAAACATAGGAACAATAAATGCCTTTTATAACGATTGCTGCCTATTTCTTCTGTGATGTGCAGTAGAACAAGCTTTGGCGATAGGGGTATATCCCAACCCAACACCTCAGAAAGGCAGGACGTGACTCCCCTCCAGAATTTATTGAGTGCCGCGCATTGCCAAATTGTGTGTATGAAAGTGCCTTCAGCACTACCACAGCGCAGGCAGGTTGGGGAAGGAATCAGTCCCGCCCTCCACAGCCTGTGCCTGGTAAAATAAGCGCGGTGCAAATATTTGAATTGGATAAATCTTAGGCGAGACGATATTGCAGCGCCCCGCGGGGATTCTAACGCCTCCGTCCAATCATCATTGTCAAGGGGGCCGAGATCTGCCTGCCATTTCTCCCGGAGTGAGTCTAATGTGGTGGAAAGATTTGTCACCAGGGATTGGTATATTACAACAGTGGATTTTGAAGAGGGATGGCTCGTCAGGCAACCACACAAAGGTTGGGATAGCAGAAATATGGCCCTTTAGGGTGCCCCAGCAGAGCCCTGCTGGGCAAGGGAAAGGATAAAGAGAAGGACCTAAAAGAGGGGAGCAGAAAGAGGGTCAACCTGTTTCTCTGCATACCATGCCAGAAACATGCCCCAACTGCAGGCATATACAGTCTTGGAAGAGGGACATCTGGCTTCCAAGATAACAGTGCAGACTTCGTGGCGGAAGGTCGGAAGCTATCAACTGTCACCGCTAAATCTCCACGCAAGAAGGTGAAGCATTGACAGGTTCGGGTGGAGAACCCTCCCCTGCTGCTGTGACAGAAGACCCTCTTGAAGAGTACAGTCAAAAAAGAGAACCAACGGCGGACCTCCTGCACCGCACCTCACACCTGTTCAGATGTGTAGAGTTGCCATGCAAACAACCCCAAAGCCAGCCGTTGCGTGGCGTCACTGTGCTCCAGATCAAAAGAATACTGTATTTTCAAATGGGGGTGCACAGCTCAAAAAAGAGTCCAATTAGACAGTTATCAATTTGTAAATGACTTCTTTATTCAAATTCAGGTACAGGTCATCAGACATAAAAACTCCAGCCAACGCGTTTCATTCCCATAAAAGGAACTTCATCAGGGCAATAAATGATAACCACTTGTATATGCCAAAATTCTTAAAGAGCATGATCAACGTAGAGTAATTGGAAAATTCCAACGAACAAAAGAGGATTCCTATTGAGATCTCAGATCGCAATGAAGTCACCTAAATAGATTTGTAAAATTGTAGAGGTCCCGTGTATTTCACTGGGACCGAGGCGCACCGGTTGCAGATAGAACTGCTTATGTCGCAGCGTCGGGCAGAACTTCCTCTCTACTCTTGAAGAGGCAGCCTGATTGGAGGACCAGTGGACATGCTCAACAGCTAGGGATACCAAACTCTGAGCCCAGTCCGGAGCCACAAGATGACTTGGGCCCGGTCTTTTCCAATCTTCTTGAGAACTCTGGGCAGGAGTGGTCGTCTTGGAAACTCCAGCGCGCAGAACTGCTGACATTGCGTGCTCTCGGCAGGGGCAAATAGATCTAACCAAGGCTCTCCCCACACCTAAGAGAGACCATGCACCACCTCCAGATAGAGACACCATTTGTGAGTCACTAGGCATATCCAGTTGAGTTTGCCTGCCCTTCCGTTCAGAGAGCCCGCCAGGTGTTGAACCACCAGGGATATGCCCTGACATTCCAGCCAGGTCCAGACGGCCCTACCCCGCCCTGTTTGTTGCAGTACCACAGGGTGGTGGTGTTGTCCGTGTACACTTGCACTAGCCTTCCCTTGATAGTGGGCAGAAAGGCTTTTAATGCCAGCCAGATCGCATGGAGCTCCAGTAGGTTGATGCAGAGTCCGGATTCCGCCGGAGACCAGAGGCCTCTGATCTGCACCTCTCCCAGATGGCAACCGCATCCCAGAAATGACACATCTGCAACTCAATTGAATTCACAAGAATTTGCTGTACTTAATATAGGTACTTCGTTTATACCCACATAAAACACTAATGCCTTGGAATATAAGATTGCATTATTCAAATTTATGTGGAACCTACGATTGAACTACTTCTTCCATAATTTACCATCAGAAACCATCTCAGATATACCCGAATATGAAGAGTTCAAGCCCAAAAGCACTTTCATGTCCCCTATTTCTCACAAAACACTGGATGCATTCGAAACCCTTCTGAAAAAGGACTTACAAAGCATCAGTTTTTCCTCCTCAAGGAGAAAAAACCTAACACAACAAGAACAGAAAGTGTTAAACAAGCTCAGTAAGAAGACTGATGCCCAGCTGGCTGACAAGAGTGGATCGCTTGCTGTTATGGATCGCACATATTATGAACAGAAAGTAACCACACATGTGATGGATCAGGAGACATATCTTTTACTTGCTCATGATCCTACATCAGTTTTTGCCAAGATTCTTTCCATCATATTAGATCAGGCTTTAGATCAAGGTTGGATTACCAAAAATACTTGTAGATTTCTCCACCACGACTACCCTAAACGACCACATCTGTAAATGCTTCCCAAAGTGCACAAAAATCTACATGATCCTCCATTTAGAACTACTGTGGCAGGATGTGGTTACATGAATGAACCCATCGGCAAATATTTGGATTATTTTTTTCAGCCACTAGTACAATCTTGGGAGATCCTATTTACGGGACACTACTGATTTTTTTAATTAACTACAACTTTTACAATTGTCTGATATTGAAACATACTGGCTCTGTACTATTGATAGTTCGGCTCTGTACACATCCATCCCACACGTAGAAGGAGTAGAGGCACTGGAATAGATGTTACTCAGAAACGATGATAGCAGAACTAATAAAGTTTTTCTCTTGGAACTCTTACATTTTTGCCTTTTTCACAGTTATTTTACTTAGAAAGGTGACTTTTTTTTCTTCAGCGTACAGGCACGTCCATGGTTTTTTTTTAGGTTTTTTTTTTTTTTTTTAGAGCTCCCTCGTATGCCAATATTTTTATGGCTAAATTTGAACATCATATTTTGGAAAACACAACCTGGTCTGACAATACCCTTATGTACTTTAAGTACATTGATGATATATTCTTGATTTGAAAGGGTGACACATCCACATTAAAACAGAATATTCCCGTTTTGAACTTATGCAATCTTTGCCTCCAATTTACCCATTCCATCAGTAACGCTCACATTGATTACTTAGATGTTAACATTGAACTGGCTACTGATGGTTTGTCCACAAGTTTTTTTTTAAAAACCCACTGACAGGAACAATACATTACACTTAGGTAGTTTCCATCCTCCCTTTCTCAAACAGCATTTACCATTCTCACAATTCATTCGTATCAAGAGAATTACATCTGAACAGCAAGCCTACGTGAGAACCACAGAAAAGTTCTGTACCAAACGAGGATATCCTGATCCATGAATCGTGAAACATTGTTAAAACAGGGTCCGAAAGTTCCCAAGAACAGAGGTGTTTGTACTGAAATTTTCCAGCAAAGCCCATGAGATTAAACATTTTGTGCACAGACGGTGGGAGTTACTCCAAACAGAACCTGACTTCAGAAGCCTGTAAGGCATGCATAAATGTTACAATTGCACCCATTGCGGTAATGTGATCACAGGCAAGATTTTGTGGCATCCCAGGACTCGCAAATCCAATAAACTGCATCATACATCTGAATGCAATTCTGAGAAACTTGTTTATGTCATCAAATGTCCTTGCGGCCTCATGTATGGGTTCAATGACAAAATAGAGATGTCTTGCTTTCTGTAATAGTACATCTGTCACCAATTTCATGACATATAAACATTGTTTTGCTTTCATGTTTATGTAATTCAATTGGGGAAAACGTCCCACATACAGTAGTTCAGTTACATCTAGCCTTGTGCATGTTTTGTAAGTAGGAGATGCCTCATATTCTACTATGTTAACACTTATGTTTGATTTGCAATTCACTCGAGTCAATGTCATAGACTCACACTTGTTTGTATTTTTTGCTTTATTAATATTTTTTACACACATCGTCATTTGTTTATAGCACATGTATTATATACATAATTTGTAAAAGAAACATCTTACATGAATTCACATAATACACCAGGTCTGTTGGATCTATTCTTTATGTTTGTTCTGACGGACGTAACCTTTGTGAGGTATTTGAGGGCGGGTATAGACCGGGCTTCACTGCACGCTGAACTCACAACGAGACCAAATGTGTTTCTTTCACGTCTCTAAGTAAATAATTCTGATAATCGCATGAGAATTCTTCTTTTAACAGAGTGCTGCACTTTGCATTAATCAGGCATACTTATCCAGAGTAACGAGGGAAACTCTTATTATGAAGCACTGACTTTTTCTGAGATTGACTGGATTTCTCAAATTACAGTTTCCTTTGGAGATATATCAGTAATTACGCTCACTCTCGGAAGCATATCCATGGATTTCATGATCTGTATGGTTTGTTCACTTACATAGTCATGTGTGTTTTCTTACGAAAGAGTTTAGGACGGTTACGGCGGTCTTCGGGTCATAATTCTTGACCCGCATTAATGAACCTGTTGCAGCTTCCTTTCGTGTTACTTCTGATGTATTATGGGATTCCGAGTGCCGGATTATTTGAACTTCACGGGCAGGGTGACTGTTGGGACACTCCTTGTGCACATTTTCTTTGTCCTGAGCCCACACACGTAGTTTCTTCCTCACGGTGCATTTTTTATTTTTTGGGTGATACACAGTTCACATATTTTCTTGATGTTGTGAACACGCACACGAGCAGGTAGTGATCCGCTTTATTCTACTTTCCATGTTTTTACCCTGTTCTTTTAACTCAACTTTTTTAGATGTTTCTTCACGGTTTCTTTTCTGTTCTTGGCTTCCGATAATGCTGCCTCTTGTTGACTGCTGAAGTTTCTTTTCAAAACGTTTGCACAAACAATATGGTATGATAAAAAATATATATATTCTTTTACGGTTACCCCGTATGAAGGGTGTACAGCACCCGAAACGCATTGGGATTTATCCAACCAATAGCTGCTTCTACATCATCGTCTATTCGAATTGTTGTTTCACTTAAAGTGATTACAAAAATAACAGATTTTTATCGTTTATTAATGAGCTTAACTTTGAAGTTATTCTATACTTTTGATTGAAATTTATTAATGTGTTTAATATAGCCTGCGGGCTCCCACGGTTGGAGCACTCTGTTTCTGGGTAACCTTTTGTTACCTGGGTTCTTACATCTGTCACCACTGTCAGATTTAGTTGGGGAAGGCAGAGGGGTTTGCCACTGACCCAGTCGCGTCCATAAACCACCACTGCAGATCTTTTGTAGTTCCCTCTGAGATCTTGGCCATGTCGGAGAGATTCCCCTGATGCTGCGCCCACTGGAACTTTAGGTCCCACTACTGAGGCCACATATGCCAGCGGGCATTTGTCACAAGCAGGATGCAGGAGGCCATGAGGCAAAGCAGCCTCAGAGCCAGTCTCACAGAAATCCAGTAGAGAGGCTGAAACATTGGTATCATAGCCTGTATATCATTAAGTCACCATCTGAGAGGATAGGCCCAAAACTGCACCGTGTCCATAACAGCCCTGATGAAAGGGAGCATCTGAGGAGTCAGGTGTGGCTTTGGCACGTTGATACTGAACCCCAGTGAATGCAGGAGGTCTGCCAAAGTCTGGAGGTGGGAGACAGCCAGTCGTTGAGATAAGGGAAGATTGGCATCCCTGAACTCCGCAGATGAGCTGCCACCACCACCATCACCTTAGTGAACACCAAAGGGCCGCTGGTAAGGGCAAAATGAAGCATGGCAAGCTGAAAATGCTCGTGGCCCACCGTTAACCACAGGTAACGCCTGTGGGCAGGCAGGACGGGAATGTGGAGTATACGGCCCGAAAGGCCAACGCTTACCATCCAGTCTCCCAGTTCCAGGGCAGACAGGACTTCAGCAAGCATGAGCATTTTTAAATTTCCCTTCTTGAGGAAGAAATGGAGGGTGCAGGTCTGGGACAAAGTACTCCATCCTGCTTGGGCACCAGAAAGCAGCAGTAATAACAACCACAACAGACTTCTGGCATCGGTATCCTTTCTCTGGCTCCCTTGGCTAAGAGTGCTATCACTTTCTGCGGATGGTGCTCCATCAGCCTGTCGCAAGTAGGTAGCATGGGTGGAGGGGTAGTCAAGAAGGGGAGGTATCAGCCCCTTCAGACAATTTGAAGAACCCAGCAGTCAGATGTTACAGGCCTCCAGCGGGGCAGGTGATGGCGTATCCTGCCTCCCACTAAATGCCCATGATGGAGGGAGGGCAAACTAAAGGGGTTTGGAGGCAGCGGCTGCTGTGGGAGTGGTGGACTGGCCAAATTTCTGGCTGCCTGACCAACGGGGTCTGTGGGTACCACGTCCTCAGCAATGCACATGCTGGAAAGCATGTGCGCCGTGGTGGCTGGGCTGGTAAAGACGTGGCTGTAAGTCCATTTCATGGACTCGAAAGGAGCGAAAGGCAGACTGGGATTGGTGGGGGCCGTGGAAAAGCTCAAAGACATGGCCGTAGCTTACTATCCTTGAAGCGCTCCAGCGCCACGTCCGCCTTGTCTCCAAAGAGATGGGAGCCATCAAAGGGCATGTCCATGAGAGATGATTGAACATCCCCAGAAAAGCAAGTTGTTCTCAGCCAGGCGTAGCGCCGTAAGGCCATGACGAAGAAACCGCTCTACCAAGCAAGTCAGTTGTGTCCAACCCGCATCGAGTCGTGAACTTCGCTGCATCTCTCCCGTCACACATAGCTTGGGAGAGTATCACCCGAGCCTCCTCCGCGACCATGGGCAGCACCTGTACAACTGAATTTCATAGAGCATGTGAGTAACGCGCCGAAAGGCACACGGTGTACACGGACCTCAGTGCCAGGCTGGTGAAAGAAATCTTTTTAAGGTGTCCAGCCTCTTGGATTCCCTATCCAGTGAAGTGGGAGGGAGTGCACCAGGATTTAAACGGCATGTAAAGGCTTGGACCACCAAGTTCTCTGGGGTAGGGTGTTCCATTAGGAAGTTGGGGTCCCCTGGAGTAGGGCAGTGGCAACGGGCAATCGTCCTGTTCACAGGATCTCCTGTGCAGGATCTGGACCAAGTCTCCAGTAGGACGTCCGTGAGGGCTTCATTAAATGGGAGGAGCGGTCACTCACCAACTGAAGCAACTCAGTCAAGATGTTATTCTCGACTTCTACTGAGCGTAAACTAAGGTCGAGGACCTTGGCCGCCCTTCTCACCACCATAGCAAAAGAAGCTTCTCCTCCATAGCCACGGTAGGAGGGAGTATGCCAGTATCTGGAGAGGTGTCCAGTCGGCTGGCATCCACCAATCCCTCACATCAGTCCATGTTGGGGTCTAGTGGCCGGTATTCTTCAAGGTCCAGCGACAAGTCCCAATCCTTCCCGAGTCCCAGCCCATAAGAATAGGGCTCCGGCTACGTCCTAGAAGGCATGGCTCCAGTCACTGCCAGAGTCTAAGTCATAGGACGCCCCTTCGGCTCCGTATGGGAGTCGGGGATGAGAATGGGGCTGGCGGTGCGGGGGCGTCGGCATCGGCGCCAGGGAAGGATCGAGGTGGTAAGACCAGCGCCGGTCCGGATACATCCATGGATCCAAGGGACCTGACTGGAGCCGAGGCTGGAGCTGCTGGCGGAGAACCAGTGATGACCCCGAAAGCGCACCAGCAGAGACGTGCCACCCAAGTATGAGCTGCATGGCCTTATAAAACTCACACAGTTGCGTGGGTGTCACTCCCAGAAACTCGCGCAGGCTCAACCGTGGAGCAAGGCCTTGAATAACAACGCTCCCTCGTCTCGTTGGATGACTTCGACGGACAGGACGAAGTCCTTTTCGACTTCTTACTCCATTTGCACTTGTGGGACTTGCCTGACAACTTGGAGTGCGAAGAGGATATTGGGCACCGTGACTGATCGCAGGACCTTCTTTCTTGACCGGGATCATGACCGTTGCGGCGTTGCATATCGGGCTGCAAGGAGCTTGAGGGAGTGCTCACTCAAGGACTAGGGGTGCATGGCGTGGCAGTCGACACGTCGTAGGCCCGCTCGAGGCGGCAGAGGCTAACAAGATGCAGGTTTGTCAGCAACCAATGTCGATGACGGGTGCGGCAGAACGTGAAGACGGCCTTCCTAGTGGGCATCCTGCCACACCAAGAGAAAAATCTCAAAAAGACTTCCATAAAAGCCAAAAAAGGGTCAGTCAAAAATTGACTGGGGCTAGCTCTCTCCAGATCTGCACAAGTTAGCAAGTTGACACGTGTGTAACTTTAGAAGTTTAATTTGTAAATAGCAATGGGATTATTCTTTAGTGGGTGTGTGCTTGTATTTGCATTTCCCTCCGTAAACCCCTTCCCAACCCCCTCTAAACAGATCCCAAGTGTTCCACATTTTTTAGCCACTCCCCCTCTCCCTTCCATATTTACAACTAAAATGAGGCTCTACATGTTCAGAGATCCCAGCACAAAAAATAAATAAGAGTGGCACAGGCCTCCACAGGTAGGTTAGTGAATAGCATTTTGCAGTATGTGAGTACTACTACTGTAATACTACTTCAAATATCAGAAAATGCAGTTTGTAGTAGGTAGTAGCACTACTTTATGTAATACAAAATGCAGTGTGTTAACTGGCCCCATAATATACAGCAAGAGACACATTTAATGAAGAAACTGACTAGAGGCACCGATTTGGAAAAACTCTGCATTGTGAGAGAGAAAATACACTAAACATTGCAAAAATTGTTTGGAAAGGTGGTGAACAAAAAAGGGCGCACAAAACCAAATGCAATTTGTTGAAGAGAAAACCAAAATGGCAAAGCTTCTGTTCCAATACGCGTGCCCCACTAAGCAGAAAAATTAATTGCCTCACATGATACTGACACCATACTTCGGAAGAAATGACCAGCCTGCTGCCTTTAAGGGACACTGTCAAATTCCCCCTTATTGCGGGTTTTTACTATCACTATTTCTTGTGTTATTTTTTATTTTCAAAGAGGTGAATAAGGTCTTTTCAGCCTACTAATTAATTGAGTCCTGGTTTAGGTCTAATTGGATTGAACTATAAAAAGAGGACGTTTCCCTCAGATAAGCATTTGTTTTAAAAAGATTTGAGAAAAGTGCTTCCCTCTGAAGTCCTGGGACCCTAGTTTATAAATATCAAAGACGATTTCTTGTAGAGACCCATTGGGAAGGGTGCTAACAGGAAGAGAGCCATACCTGTCTAGACTTCTGGCATACTAGTGTTCTAAGCTCTTAAATTGCTAGGGCATCTGCAACAAATACAACTTGTTAGAGCTCTTCACATTCGCAGGGCTGGAAGGTCAGGGATTTAGGAATTTGCGCTCTACTTAACAAGAAAATTGCATAATTGTTACAAAAATATTTACAAATTAACATATATAAAAATGTAGTGCCAGCATTTTACCATTAGGGCATCAAAGAAATCTTCAACTAGATTGAGAAGATCTTCATTTTTTGCAGTTCCTTCACATGTCAGAATGTGTCTCGACTTCTCAAACCAGGGTACCATGTAAAGACATAAAAAAAGAGATATCACTTGGTGCAAATAGCGTAAAGTACAGAGTTTAAAGAAAAAACGTATCACATTACCATTGTCCCCTCCTTTTTTAAGCCACTGACCATGTCAACTTGGTTCATGTGCAGTGCACCTCCTACGATTACCATTTATTCATCATATCAGCTGAAAAAAGTGCACCAATGCCCATGTGGCAAATTCAGTAAGCTACAAATATTGTAAATAAATAAGTGGGTAACTCTGCTACAAAATGAACAGTAAATTTGTCAGTGAATTAAAATGTTACATGGCAACTAGCATGGAAACGTGAAACAGTAATTTTCTGGAGAAGTCAGAGTTAGAGCTTATCAATTTCTGCCACTACACGCAGTAATGCCATAGGAAAAATTCTAACCACTGGACATAGAGAAGCATTACCTCTAACTTCCTGGATTGAGGGCATCAAAAATATTTGAGTGAAATTCGGTACTTGGAGGGCAACTGTCTTCATTGTCTTCCTGACATTTATGATGGGATTAGTTTTGCCCATCATTTAAATCCTTGCTCAGACATTTATTACCTGTGCTAGGGTTTGGAGCTGGTGGGAGGGAGGTATGGGGATTGTTATTTGTGTTTATGCGTGAATGACTATTTTTGTGAGATTCTGAAACTATTAATAAAACGAGTTACAAATAAAAGTCTAACCATTCTATGCGGTACTTCTTATGGTATAAGAGTGAGAAAAATAAGGTTTGCAACTACAGTTCTCAAGCACTGATGCAAGTGCATTTGTACATCAACAATCAGTATACTACTCTAGGGTAATGCCCCCTCAGAAATGGTATGAGGCAACCATTCCAGTAATCCTGAAGCCTAATAAAGACCCAAGAAAATGCAAATTGTACTGCCCCATCTCACTATTGAACACAGATTATACGGTCCTGGTGGGAATATTGGCAAAGAGGCTTGGTCAGGTTGCTAACAAGGTTATTCACCAGGACCAGCAAGGTGTATGAAGGGGCAGCAAATGCACAAGCTAACCAATTTGTTGATAGGTACTGTTGACCTGGCCATCACTAGAAACATACCCTTAGCGATTCAGACCTTTGACACAGCCAAGGCATTTGGTAGGGTTCACTGGGCTCATCTGTGGCTTTGTCTTGAGAGGTTCGGTATTGCTAAATTATATATAGAGACCCTGAGGGCATTATATTCGAAGACCGCGGCTAGGGTACTGGTTAAAGTGGCTCTGACAGACTGCTTCCATGTAACTAAAGTGTTTCAATAAATTTGGGCAACCCAATATACCCTTGTGGCCCTGGGTAATACAGGTAAATAAGTAAGGATGCCTGCAAGAGATTTTTTGAACGCATATGTTTTGAAAAAAATATATATCTTACATAGGATGTCACAACATGACACCGCACATTAATTAAATCAATGCATACAAGGTATTTGGGTAGAATATTAAAAACACAATTTCTAAAATAAAAAAAACATGATATCCAGTAGGAGGGGGATTTGCATTAAGGCTAGGCAAAGGATGAATGAAGTGAGGGTAAAAGAGCCAATTTGTTTTGCCGAATTGTCCATATGGTCTCCAAATATTTAGCAATGGAGAAGACAATGACCGAAGACATGTCCGCTGTATATAATCTTATCGCAACCCTATATTGCGCAACACCTAGAAGACAGCACAAAGGAATAATCCAACGCCTGCGCTGCTTGTAGTACCTTGGACAAAAAAAGAGACGGTGGCAATCGGTTTCTTCAGCACTTCTACAAACAGGACATATTTTACTACCTCCTTGTTGGAAAGTATGATCTACTTTATGGTTACCCTCACTTTTTGCTGATGTCAGTATGTTTTTTTGACTAGTCTGGCCGGGATCCTGCTAATCAGGACCCCAGCCACTGTGCTTCCTCTTAAACATTTGACATAGTAAGTACTTCGGTACCTCCACAATTGGCTACTGGTGTACCCTTGTAAGTCCCTAGTATATGGTACTCCAGTACCTAGGGCATAGGTACACCAGGGGTCTCCCATTGGCTGCAGCATGTATTATGTACCCCTTGAGAGACCACACAAACTGAGACTACAGGCCTGCCATTGTAGCCTGTGTAAGCTTGGGTCACTACACTTAAACCCTATAAGTCACCCCTAAGGCAGGCCTTTTAATCCTGAAAGCAGGGTGCTGGTTTATAAATGTAAGGGTGCCCCTGCATGAGCAGGACACCCCTACAAACCCCGGAGTCAATTCTCCAGGCTTTGTAAGTGCGGTCAGCTTTTTTGATACATATAGTGGCGATGCATCGTTACGCGATGGCTAACTATATAGTGGCTGTGCCGAATCTGGGCATGTTTGGTATCAAACATGGAATCATACCCAACTCCGTTATCGGTGTTGGAGGTATGATTCCATGCACTCCTACGGGTAGCACCCAGTACTCCTGGTAACAGCCTTTCAGGGTCTGCTAGCAAGCTAGTGCTGCTGCCGATTACAGACATGATTCTGCCCTCCTGCTACTGAGCTGAGCTCGAGACGGGGAAGGTAGAACAATAGGTTTCCTGTCACAGGGAGGTGTGACCACCTCCGAGACAGGACTTACTGTATTGGGCTGGGGTGCTTGCCAGCACCACCAGACTGCTTTGAAGGGCACATTCGGTGCCCTCCTTGCATACTCCAATTTGAGCCAGTCCAGGGAGCCCTTGGCTCCCGCTCTGACGCGAAACTGGACAAACGGCATGGGAGTATCCTCCCCTCTGTCCGGCCCCTCCTCTGGGAAGGACCCCTGAGTTGTCCTTACCCCTTTCTTAGGCTATAAAAGGGCTTATCTGTGGGTGAGTCCTCAGATTTGTCATGGGACAAGCATCAAGTCTGAAACCACGACACTCTTCGAACGTCTGGAAACCTGGACTTCGCCTGGAACCGAGACTGCATCAAGGAAGACTCCTGCTGCTTCAGGCCTCACTGTTATGTAAGTCTTCTTCGTCGTCATCTGTGTCAGCGCTTCTTCTAGGATCTTCAACAGACCTGTGGGCATCAAGGACACCCGAAGTAATCTCCCTTGGAGTGAAGGAGTCACTCACCTGCATCTGCAGGCACTGCAACGAAGCTGACCGGTCTGCTGCTTCTGACGTCCCACAGACTGAAAAGTTCAGCAACATAGGTGGTGGTTCTTCAACTCCCTCAAGGCCTAACCTGTCCTCTCTGCAATTTTGACGCCAGTATCCCTGGTCGGAACCGCAGGGACCAAACACCTCTGCACCGCGTTGACTTGCGTTACCAAGGCTTGTTGGCTCTGCACTCCAGAGATCTTCGGGCTACAAGAAGCTCCAGCATCTCTTCCTGCCATGATCTTTATCCTTACCGCATCCTCTGCACCCTGGGCCTTAATATTTGGTGAGCTGCTCGAGGTCCTCCTGCGACTCCTGTGCCTCAGGCCTGTGGGTCCTTTCGAGGGTCTTCTCTTGCTTCAGTTGGCCCCCCTGCTTGCTCTGACTCTCTTGCACTTGGTGAGTCTCTTGGACCTTGCGGGTCCCAACGTTGCTTCTTCATCATCTACCACGTCTGTTGTTGCCGCCAAGGCTTGTTGGTGCTCCCGCCGGACACTGACGTTGGACAGTTCGTGCACGGCTCCTGGTCTTCCTCAGCATCGCCTGGTCCTCACAGCTGCAGCGCCAAGGTCACCGTCATCACTCCTGCATCTTCCGTCATTGGTGGGCATTGCTCTTCCGTGCCTCCTGGTCACCTCCGAGTGGCATAGACTCGGTCCCTTCTGCTTGCAGGTTCTTCTCTTCAAGAATCCACTCTTGGATTCCACCGGGCTCTTGCACAGTCTTCGCCAGAGGCATATTTACTGAAGTCCTCCATTGTGGTCTACAGCGGATTCCGACGTCACTTCGCACATATGCACCCGGCTTCCTTCGTGTAGGTATCCTGGGGTATCCACGGGTGGGGTGACTCTCCAACCTTCTGTCTTCCACTGGGAAGGGTCCTTCTTAAAAACTGCAATAGGTATCCTGGGGTATCCACGGGTGGAGTGTCTCTCCAACCTTCCGTCTTCCACAGGGTTTCTTCAGGGTCCACTGGGAAGGGTCCTTCTTAAAAACTGCAACCGCAACCTTCCCGTTGATTTGTATTGAGTACGCAGCTGTGTTTCCACTCTGCACAGCCTCCGTGGGGTTCCTGGGTACTTCCCTTGAGTGGGTCCTCAGCTCTTCGGAGTCTCTTGGTCCAAGTCCCGACTTCGGTCGCAGTTCGCATTCCACTTTCTTAGTAAATGGTTTGGTCTCCACCTGGAGACCGGTGTGTATTGTGCTTACTGACCTCTTGCAATTTAAGTATTATTGTGTATTTGTGTTGATATCTCTGGGTAGGAGATACACCAATGTGTTAGTGAGTGTTGTGTAACAAATAGACATATTTCTATAACTACACTGTGTGGTTCTTTTTCGTTTAACCTACACTACATGATTAGATCTGCAGGAGCGGCCCGTGCAGGTAAAATCAGTGGGGAGAGGTGGGGGTACTCCACAGACAACGGCAAAGGAAAATTAAATAAATAATGAATTTCCCCTCTTCTGTCGAGTCTCCCCCTCCCAACCCACCCCACCGCTCTTACATGCACGGCCCGCTCCTGTAGATCTGCTAAAACAAGTTGCTTAACACTCCTTCTGGACTAAGCCTGAAGGCTGCTCTCCACAGCTAGCACCTAGAGAGCTTTCTATCTTTGTCTAAGACCCCTAAAATCACCATAAGGGTTGTCTGGATTAGTGCAACGTGCCTCACAAAAATAAGTGTGCACCATATACTAAGCCAGCCTCCTACACTCCTTGATAACCATTCCATTTAGCAGTAAAGGTAGCAAGAGGTAGTGTACCTAAACTGAGCCTTATATAAAGAGCTTTTGCGAATGGGGGATCAATATCATTCATATAATTTTCAAAGTACGAGGTCGGATTGAATACTATGAAACAATCAGTCATTTGGCCAAAGCCTACCTGTTTGGAGAATTTGGCCTCCTCGAGCTCCCAATAAATGCCCTTCAGTTTTTTCGATGCGGAAGATGTAATAGTTTCAGGGGACAACCAATATTTGTGTAGATTCAGAGTATAAGGTCTGTTTTACATAGTCCAACCAGGGTAGCAAAATTCCTCCCTGTGATCTATCTAAAACATCTTAGTCCCACCCTGTATTCTGCCAGCTCAGGAGTAGACCAAATCCGTATCGAGTACAAAATAGGTTTCATGGGCACTAGGGAGACAATACACCAAAAACCTAGGTCATGCTTGAAAATCAATGGCGTGCTTTGGGGCAATTTAAGGGCTACTCCTAGAAGAACAAGTTACTTACCTTCGGTAACGATATATCTGTAAGAAACATAGGTTAGTTATAGATTCCTTACCTTAGAATTATCCCCAGGCGTCAGACTGGATCCGGAAAGTTTTTCGTCAGCAGTACCCCTGCGCGTCGGAAGGTGGCGTCGGTCGACTCCGCGTTCGTCGTTGGCATCGCGGTCGCCGGGATGACGTTGAGGTAGCTACATAGACGACGCCCTCGCGCGCTGACGTCAGTTCTGTACACGACTTTCCACGCCAGAAGCGCAGAGCCATGCAAGACACTGACCACTGGTGCACAGAACTAGGGCCCTGAAAGGAAGTCCTTAACCCTAGAAGTCAGTTTGCAGAACGGGAAGGATGGGTGGAACGGTAAGGAATCTATAACTAACCTATGTCTCTTACAGATATATCTTTACCGAAGGTAAGTAACTTGTTCATCTGAAACAAACACACAGTTAGTTATAGATTCCTTACCTTAGAATAGATACCCCAGCAATACCAACCCCGGAGGTGGGTCTGCGAACTAAGTTCACACCAGAAAGTCCTGGAGAACAGAATGGCCAAAGAAGCCGTCTCTCCGGATTTGGCTTTCGAGGCAGTAGTGTTTGGTGAACGTGTGCAGCGATGCCCACGTAGCTGCCTGACAGATGTCATTAAGGGGGACTCACCGTCCCAAAGCAGTGGTAGCTGCCGTCGCCCTGGTGGAATGGGCGCGCAGCTCTACTGGAGGCTCCTTCTTTGCCAAAGAATAGCAGACTTTGATGCACAAAACCTGGAGATGGACCGTTTGTGCACGGCCCGACCTTTCTTAACGCCCATGTAACCAACAAAGAGCTGGTCGTCCACCCGGAATTGTTTGGTGCGATCCAAATAGAAAGAAAGCGCACGTTTTGGATCCAGACGGTGAAGCCTCTCTTCCTCTTTCGAAGGATGAGGAGGCGGAAAGAAGGTGGGCAAAGTGATGGTTTGGCCAATGTGGAAAGAAGTAACCACCTTGGGAAGAAAGGAAGATCTAGTTCTAAGGACGACCTTGTCCGGATGGACAGCCAGAAAGGGGGGCTTGGAAGAAAGAGCTTGTAGCTCACTCACCCTGCGAGCAGAGGTGATGGCCACCAGAAAGGCAGTTTTCAAAGTTAGAAGCCTGAGAGGACAGTTATGTATTGGCTCAAAGGGAGCGCACATAAAATATGTAAGAACTAAGTTCAAGTCCCACTGGGGCATTACGAAGGGAACAGGAGGAAAAAGATGAGTAATGCCCTTAAGGAAGCGATTTACAACAGGGGACTTGAAAAGAGAAGGCTGATTAGGAAGCCTAAGGAAGGCGGAAATGGCCGAGAGGTAGCCCTTTAGAGTGCTCAGAGCAGAGCCCTGCAGGGCCAAAGAAACGAGGAACAAGAGAACCTCAGAAAGAGGGGCAGAAAGAGGATCCACAGCCTATGCTGTGCACCATGCCACAAATTTGTTCCATCTGCAGGCGTATACCGTCTTAGTGGAGGGACGCCTGGCTGCCAAGATAACGCCACAGACTTCGGGAGGCAGGTCAAATGCCACCGCTCAATCTCCACGCAAGGAGGTGGAGGCTGGACAGGTTCGGGTGGAGGACCGTCCCCTACTGCTGCGACAGAAGATTCTCCCGAAGAGAGAGTCTGATCGGAGGGTCGATGGCCATGTGTAACAGCTCAGGATACTAGACTCTTCGTGCCCAATCCAGAGCCACAAGGATGACTTGGGCCCGGTCACGCTTGATCTTCTTCAGCACTCTGGGCAGAAGTGGTATAGGCGGAAAGGCGTATACAAGACCGCAACTCCACTCGCGACGCGCCTAGCGAGTGCCGCCTTGGAAATTCCAACGCGCAGAATAGCTGACATTGCGCGTTCTCTTCGGTGGCGAATAGATCTAACCAAGGCTCTCCCCACTGCTGAAAGAGACCTTGCACCACCTCTAAGTGAAGACGCCATTCGTGATCCATCATGCACCTGCGGCTGAGTTCGTCCGCCCTGGCGTTCAGTGAACCTGCCAGGTGTTGAACCACCAGAGATATGCCCTGATGTTCCATCCATGTCCAGAGGCGGAGGGCCTCCTGACATAGGGTCCACAACCCCACCCCGCCTTGTTTGTTGCAGTACCGCATGGCGGTGGTGTTGTCCGTGAACACCTGCACTACTCTTCCCCGGATAGAGAGAAGGAATGCTTTGAGTGCAAGACGAATCGCCCGAAGCTCCAGAAGGTTGATGTGGAGCCCGGACTCCGCCGGAGACCAGAGGCCTCTGATCTCTGCCTCCCCCATGTGGCTTCTGAGAGGGAGTCAGGTGCGACTTCGGCACGTTGATGGAGAATCCCAGCGAATGCAGGAGGTCGGCCGTAGTCTGTAGGTGGGAGACGACAGCCTGGGGCGAGCCCGCCTTCAACAGCCAGTCGTCGAGATAGGGGGAAGACTGGAACCCCTGATCTGCGCAGATGAGCTGCGACCACCGCCATCACTTTCGTGAACACCCGAGGGGCGCAGGTAAGGCCAAAGGGGAGCACGGTAAACTGAAAGTGCTCGTGGCCTACCGTGAACCGCAGGTAACGTGGGTGGGCCGGCAGGACGGGGATGTGAAAGTAAGCGCCATGCAAGTCCAACGCTACCATCCAGTCTCTAGGGTCGAGTGCAGACAAGACCTGAGCGAGCGTCAACATTTTGAACTTCTCCTTCCGGAGGAAGCGGTTGACGTTCCTGAGATCCAAGATAGGACGCAGGCCGTTGTCCTTCTAGGGCAACAGGAAGTAGTGGGAATAGCAATCACGTCCTACTTCTGGCACAGGAACGCACTCGTTGGCTCCCTTGACCAAGAGTGCCAAAACCTCCTGTTGGAGAAGGGCCAGATAATCCTCCGACATGCGATGGTACTGAGGTGGCATGGATGGAGGGGTAGTCTCGAAGGGGAGGGAGTAGCCCCTTCGGACTATTTGCAGAACCCACCTGTCCGACGTGATGCTGCGCCAGTGGAGGAGGTGATGGCGAATCCTGCCGCCCACTGGGTTTGGTGGCCTTGAAAGGTCGGACTAGGAGGGTTTGGAGGCTGCTGCAGACGGGGCTGTGGTGGACTGGGCCGCTCTCTGGCCCCCAGAACCACGGCGCTGGTTCCCACGTCCCCAGCCGCGCAGAGGCGGAACAGCTTGCGCTGGCCTGTGGCTCTGGGCGGGACGTGGCGGGGCAAAGGGGGATATTGGTTGGAACAAGGTCTTATTTGCTAATTTTAGGATGGTTGCCACCCTGTGGTTTAACATAAGGGTACTTTTGGTAACCTGGGTGCCCCAAGTATTTGCACAAGAGAAGCGGATGCCAAGGGCGGGTGGTGGAGAGGCCCAAGGACCTGGCCGTAGCCAGAGTCCTTAAAACGCTCTAGCGCGCCTTCTGCCTTGTCGGCCGAAAAGGCGACAGCCATCAAAGGGCATGTCCATAAGGGTGGATTGGACATCCCCTGAAAAACCAGTCGACCTCAACCAGGCGTAGCGTCGAAGGGCTACCGACGTGGAAATCGTCCTGCCTAGTGAGTCAGGAGTATCCAGCCCACAGCGGATGGTAAACTTCGCTGCGTCTCTCCCTTCAGCAACTACTCGAGAGAGCACGGCCCGGGCCTCCTCCGGGCACTGAGGCAGCACTTGCGCAACCGTATCCCACACGGAGTGGGTGTAATGGCCCAACAGACATGCGGTGTTTACCGACCGCAGTCCCAAGCTGGAGGAAGAAAACATCTTCTTCCCAAGATGGTCCAGCTTTTTGGATTCCCTATCAGGTGGAGCGTTAGGGAATGCGCCCTTGGAGGTGGAGGCTTGGACCACCAAGCTCTCAGGGGTGGGGTGTGGGGAGAGGAAAGTGGGGTCGCGCGGGGCGGTGGCGTCGGGCAATCATCCTGTCCACAGGAGCCCCTGTGTTGGGCCTGGACCATGTGCCCAAAAGGATGTCCGTGAGGGCTTCATTAAATGGCAGCAGGGGCTCCAAAGAGCTCGCTGCCGGTTGATGGACCTCTGTCAGGAGGTTAGTCCTGACTGCCACCGTAGGTAGCTCGAGGTTGAGAGCCTCGGCCGCCCTACGCAACACCACTGCGTACGACGCTCCCTCCTCCGTAGCCACGGTAGGAGGAGACAACATGCCAAGGTCTGGTGAGGCATCCATACCACTGGCTTCCCCCAGTTCCGCTCTCCAGTCCGGTTCATAACCTAACTGGTCGGTTAAAGGGTCCCCAGACCACTCCCAGTCCTCCTCACCCTCCTCTGGCTGCCAATCTGGTCACAAAGAGCCAGGGTAGAACAGGGGCACAAAAGTACCCGTCGGCGCCGGGTCTGGCGTTGGTCGACGCCGGTCCGGCTCCATGTCTAACTCGAGGTGGAAGCCGGGGTCGACGTCGGCTGGGGACACAGCTGACGCAGGCTGCGGACGTGGTGCCCGTGGAAGCGGCGCCAGTAGAGGTGTAACTAGGTCGACCGGCGCCGATCCGGATCCAGGCCTGGAGCCAAGGGGACCCTGCGGTGCCGAGGGCGAAGCCGCCGGCGTCGAAGGCCCAGGGCCCCCAGCCGAGTCCGCGGGGCCCAAAGGCGCGCCGGCGGAGTCGGGCTGCCCAAAGATGGCGTGCATTGCTTCGTAAAACTGACGAAGCTGGGCAGGGGTCGCTCCAGGTCCCGGGAAGGGGGGGAAACCTGGAGCCAACCCTTCAGGCTCCGCACGCGGAGCCGCGGGAGGGGCACAACCCACATCCCTCGTCGCGTCGGCCCACAGACGGGGAGAAGAAGTCGAAGAGCGACGATGCTTCTTCGACTTCTTCTTGTGCTTCGACTTACCTGACCCCGAGTGCGAAGACTTTGATGAAGAATGGTGATAGCTCCGGGACCGGTCCCTCGACCTCCTACGCGACCGGGACCTCGATCGGCGCGGAGCCGACTGCCGGGCCTCGAGAAGCTTTCGGGACCGCTCTCGCAAAGACTTCGGATTCCTGGTCCGGCAGTCGGAGCATGACTTGGGGTCGTGGTTGCGCTCCAGGCAGAAAAGGCACATGCAGTGCGGATCCCTCACCGACATCAGTCGGCTACAGGAACCGCAAGCCTTGAAGCCAGGCATCCCTCGTGATCCAGGAGTCGATGGACTCAAAAAACGAAGTCGACAAAAGTCAAGAAAAAGTCAGTCAAAAAATGACTGGGGGTACCGCTCTCTCCGGATCTGCGCTTGCTGACGCGGAAAAAGAAAGAACTGACGTCAGCGCGCGAGGGCGGCGTCTATGTAGCTACCGCAACGTCATCCCGGCGACCACGACACCAACGACGAACGCAGAGTCCACCGACACCACCTTTCGATGCGCAGGGGTACTGCTGACAAAACATTTTCCGGATCCAGTCTGACGCCTGGGGGTAATTCTAAGGTAAGGAATCTGTAACTAACTGTTTCTTTCAGATATGTATTTTCAGCCACCTCCGGGGCTTTTAAATTGACATATCCCCAGAGTTCTGCTCCATATATTGCAGTAACTACAGCTTTGGCCCTCCAAAACTCAAGAAAGGGGGAAATTGGTTGGAACAAGGTCTTATTTGCTAATTTTAGGATGGTTTCCACCCTGTGGTTTAACATAAGGGTACTTTTGGTAACCTGGGTGCCCCAAGTATTTGCACAAGAGAAGCAGATGCCAAGATAATCAAAATCTAACACTTTCTTCAACTCCTCCCCTTCCAATGTTAGTGATCCTCTGAAGCTTCTATGAGGGTGGATGGCTATAAATGTTGTCTTACTTGCATTAATTGCCAGGCCGTAATCTAGGCAGAATATGCTTAACGTACTCAAAAGCGACTCTAGGCCTTTGTTTTTTTTTTATACTAATAAAGTATCATCCGCGAATCATAAGGCGGGTATTTTAGTTCCCCCTAGAACCAGGGACTTATTATCACAACTCAAAAGGTAATCAATGCAGCCGTTTATAAACAGCGGGAAAACTTGGGGTCGAGGATGCATCCTTGCCTGACTCCTTTTGCAACCTTAAAGGGATCGGTATTTTCCCCATTTATACCCCATTAACTTTTGCAAAGCTGTCATGGTGGAGCCTAATAAATAGGTCGAGGAGTGAGCTGGCAAGCCCTAGATCACCTAGTGTGCGCTATAACTTATCCCTAGGGATCATGTTGAATTTTGCCTTGAGGTCAACAAAAGAGACATGGAATCTACCACTCTTTATAAGGACTTCTTTCCCCCTTATTAATTGAAACCTAAAAACTTGGTCGACCGTGCTAATTTTGGAACTAAATCCAGCCTGAAACTGTGTTTTATTTTTATTGATCTAGGTAAGGAGCTGATCTAATAAAAGCTTACAGAAGATTTTTTGACTGGAATCAATGAGACTAATTGGGCGGTAGTTAGCTAGTTCAGACTTTAGGTCTTTCTTATGTACAGGAATAAGCTCTGTCCATTTCCATGAGGTTGGTATCTCTCCTCCTGTTAAAATGGCATTGAAAATGCGTGTAAAGTAGAGTGTCCAAATGACTGATTCGGAATTAAAAAGGTCCACCGGAATTCGATCTAACCCGAGCGCCTTTCCTGTCTTCTGTGATCTAATGGCCACGGTAACTTCAACCACTGTGAATGCCCATCCATCTTAACCAGTATCTGGTTTAGAAGAAGTCTTGCAGGATATAGGAGTCAGCATGAAACCAGGGATATCAGGGTTCGCAAGGGTCAGTGGGGAGCTACTATATAAAGATTTAAAATGGCTCACCCAGTCTTGTTGAAGAATGTGTGATTATCGCCTCATCCTATTTGTTTTGCCGCCATGTGCTATTATATGCCAGAAAGCTGTCTGGTCTCCTGAGCGTATTGCACGCAAGATGTCACTCCAAATTGCTGTATTCCACTGTAGATTTTGCTAGTTTTAAGGCTAGTTTGTAGTCTGCTCTAGCTGACTTTATATCATGCAGGAGCCCTCTTTTAGGAGCACTAAGGAGATTGCCATTGGCTGACCTTCTGAGGGAGGTTCTTACGTGGGGGAGGTTCAGTAAAGAAACTCAGTTTCAATTTCTCAATCCATTTGGAATGATCATTCATGTTGGGTGCTAACTCTAAGTTAGCCATGTAGGACAGAATGGGAACTAGGTCTTGGTATAGTAAGGCATACTTGGACTCATTGTCCGCAATGCTTTACCACTTAATTCTCCTCCGATTATTACTGATCGAAAGGACACCTTGAGGCAACTGAAGAGTCCACAAAGGGAGAGGCGAAGAAGGAAGTGGTAGCTCTTATATCCAGACAGGACTTGCATATCAATAATATTTCCCCAGAATTGAATATCTAGTAGAAAGTAATCAATGCAGCTCTGGTAGTTATTGTTTTTGAAGGTGGGACCAGTCGCGGTCGGTGGAGGAGTGCCGGCCGGTGACGTGGGGCGGGGAGGGGCAGGGTGGGGGGTAGCAAAGACGGATTACGGACCTATACAGGTAAGTAAACATTTAAATCAATGAAACTAATTTCGTCGCGCGCACTGCATCGCCAAATGCGATGCAGTGTGCGCAACGAAATTCGTTTCATTGATTTAAATGTTTACTTACCTGTATAGGTCCGTAATCCGTACTTTGCTACCCCCCGCCCCACGTCACCGCCCGGCCGGCACTCCTCCACCGACCGCGACTGGGTGGGACGCATCTCTAAATCAGATTTGGTTCTACTCGTTACAAACCCGCAAACAGCAACTCATACAAAGACTCAGCATTTCCAAGGTAACCTGTGGGAGGAAGGTTAAGAAAGGACTCGAAATTTGAAGGACAGCCCAATATTGATCTTCCTCTCCTGCTACTTCATTAAGGAGTGCAGATGGTTCAAAACATACGTTAAAATCCTCAGCCACAATCACAACTGCTTCTTCCTGTGATAAGGTGGAGATATAAACATTAAAAAGATGGAGAACAGGGGAATCAGCTGTTTTGGAAACACTCCTACTATATACATTAGAAATAAGAATTTTAGTTTTATTAGAAGTGGAGATCTCAACGCCAAGCAGATCTGGACAGTTGATAGATAATTGGCTAACTTGGTACCCCAACAAAATCTTAACCTAAATTAGTAGACTTACATGCTGGGACATGGAAGGTTTTAAAGTCCTGTCTATATAAAGGAGAGATCTCCCAAGTTTCTTGAAACATGATTATGTCAACTGTTTCTATGAATTCCCCCAGTGCTCTTGAACAAGCTTGCTGCCCAGCCCCGCAATGTTCCAAGAAATCCTCGTCAGGTTATTTGTGTGTGGTATGCGTTTCTGTAGGTGCCCTTTCTGTTGGGCTCAACTGCCAGCTACCTCCCCTGCATGCTATAAACATTCCTTAAAGGTTCGGAACAAACCTTGTCTTCGATGAACAGTAATGGCTCTTGGGCTCTCTGAAATCAGGGCCCAGCTATGATTACCCCCGACAGCACCCTTAAATCAATCAATCAGGGATTTGTAGAGCGCACTACTCCCCATGAGGGTCTCAAGGCGCTGGGGGGAGGTGGGTTTCGAGCAGCTTCGATCATTCGTAGAGCCAGGTCTTGAGGCTTCTCCTGAATGCTTGCAGGGTGGGGCTTCATCTGATGCTGAGGGAGAGTTCGTTCCAGGTCTTGGCCGCGATGTAGGAGAAGGATCTGCCTCCTGTCCTGGCTCTGTGGATGCGGGGGATTTTGACAAAGGCTAGGTCAGCGGAGCAGAGGTTTCTCTTGGGGGGGTAGAAGGAGTTTTGTTGAGGTATTGCAGTCTGTGAGGAATCCCAGTTGCTGGTCCGTGTAGCTCTCCCTTCTGGGTAATGTACAAGCAGACTTTAGGTTTGAGGGGGATTCACTTGTTTGGGGTGGCGAGGCCGTGGGACTCGTAAGTTCGGGGATCCAGTCCAAGGATCGATAAACGTGCGCAGTTGTCGACATCCTGTTTGAATCTGGGATTTCGCTTGTGGTAAATACAAAGTTACATGTTTTAGGAAAATGTCTGGGGCTGGTAGTGCTTCTCTCGTTTGCTCCTGCCCGCCAGCCAGAGATTCTTTGGACTCATGCCTGGGGAAAGCAGGCTGCAGAGAAGAATCTGTCTTTAGATCTACAATTGACTTGCATGATCTTAAACTGGGATTTGATTGTGATCTGTGCATGCTAGGGGGCCCTGCACAGCCGTCTTCTTTGCTTAACATTTTTATAGCTACCCCGAGGCGTGCTAGGCAGGCTGTTGACAGAACCTGCGAATTATTCAAACAAATATCGGTAGATGCCATGTCTGGAATAACTTTTTGTTCCTCTGGAACTATTTCTGTCGCCTCATGGAGACATTGGTTGATGGAGATCTTTGTAGAAGGCCACGCCTGGAATGGGGACAAATCAGGACCTTTTGTACAAGTCCACCTAAGCCACTATTCTGGGACCAGTAGGAATGACTAGGTCTAGGGATGAGTGCTGTAGCCTCTGGTCTTCCATGATTTCACCCGCAAGAGCCTTTTTCATCGATGGCTGCTTCCGTCTCACCATTTCTGAGACGTTACACTTATGGCCGGAACTCAAGAGACTTCTCAGTTCCTTGGGGCCTGGCTTGGTGAGTCTGGTTAAACCTAGCTGCGCCGCCTCACCTCCTGAATTACTGTAGCTATGGAGGGGCACGAGCGCAGTTAAGGGACTTTATGGATGAATAGGCAGGTGAATGCAAGCTGGGAGGGGGGGGGGAGGTGGTTAAAACAGCAGCTCTGTACTCTGTTCTTAGGTCCAACAAGACTCCCACGAAGGCCTCCAAGCCACCAGACAGCCACACCCTAGCTCCCAGCTACATCTTGCCAAGAGGGTATGCCCAATGGGTGCTCTGTGGGGCCGGTGTCAGTGTCACCTCCTCAATGTGCAGAATAATTGAGTGGCGGCTGAAAACAACAATAGCTCAATAAGGTTAACTACCTGGGAGCAAAGCTTGAGGCCAGCAGTTAAATGCCGCCTAGCAGCAAAGTAGAGGTGTAAGTGGAGGTGTAGGGACGCGGTGCCAAGTGTGTGTGCATGCCGGCCCCTCGGCGAGGCGCAAGTCGCACCAGCCTACTGCGGGCCGCCTCCGCACCTACCGCGTGGAGGCCACAAGCCTAATGCCTCCCCACTCGCTGACTTTCTGCCCTTCAAGCCCTCCCAGAGCAAGTTTCTTTTATTTTCTTTATTATTTTTCTTTTTTTTCCCCTCTTACCGGCAGCCAATACAGGGGGAGGACTGGCGGTGCACAGTATCAATGGGAAACCGAGACACTGCAGTTGCGGCTCGAACCTCCGGCAACCTCCACGAGGGAGCTGCCTACACCAGTGCACATGTACCGTGCTGCTCCACTACCGCTGCCCGCACCCCACTCTCATGCTCCTCGCTGCCTCGCAATGTCACGTTCAACAGTTTCAGATTCCAGCTTAGATTGAGGTACATCAGTTTACTGGTGAATCATAAGCTAGATACTATCATAGAAGTTAACTTGAGTTAAGCTTCTGTAGAAATCAATAAAGCCCTCATAAGATGACAGAATGTATCCCTTACTATATATGGGAGAGTAAATCTGATTATGAGTATTCTCCCTAAGCTCAAACTTTTACTTAACTCCATCCCACTAGCATTCCCAAAGAGATTGATACTAAAGATTCAAGGGGGCATAAACAGTTTTATTTGGGGGTCAAGAGGAGCTAGGATATATTGGAAGAAGCTGAGACAAAAGCTCCGGAAAGGGGGTTTACAGGTGCCAAAAAGCCAATTTGATTGTATGGCATTTCAATGTAAGATTTTAGTGTCCTTCTAAATACGTTAATAGATACCGGAAATGAAATGAAATGAAAAACGGATTTATAAAGCCCGCTACTGCCCAAGGGCATATGCACTAGTCTTAGATAGGTAAAACTGCATAAAAGGAGAAGATTAAGATTAGAGATTAAATAGCCATGTTTTAAGTGCATTCCTGAAAGCTTTCAGATTGAGAGGTTATGGATAGGATGCTTTGGGCTATGCTAGGCTTTTGAACTGATGAAGTTAGGTTCCTGTACAAGTTTGGGGATCCTAAATATTACAAAAAGGGCAGGCTTAAGACCTTGGCAAGGGCCACAATCTTGTGGATTAGGCTAAGAAAAATATGGTCAATTCTATTTATCATATGCACCGATATGGGACTCACCAAGTACCCCAGAATGCTTACAAGACAGTTTATATGCACTGCTGCGAGTTGCAGGGATCCAAAAATGGGGTCATCTGTTGGTAGGCAATACCCTAAAATCCTGGTCAGAGCTGAACGCTAAGTTGCGCAGGAATTTTTCCAAATTTACTTGCGACTAGCTTCTTGGTCAGCGGCACACACTGATGAACTGCGAACCCCAGGGGATGCTGAAGTTACTCTAGAACTCCTCGGGTTAAAAAAAGAAATTGCAAAATAGTATCGACTGATGTGTCAAGCGGATGATCTGGAGCTGCCACCATCCTACACGACCTGTAACAGATGGTTGCCAAGGGACCAGTTAGAAACGTTTTGGCAAGTATCTTTTTGCACTTTATAAAATGTGGTCAGTTCTGCTGCGCTTAAAAGAAAACACTTGTGTACATTACATAGGGCTTACTGGACTCCACAGAAACTTTAAAAAATCCCTGGTGTGTGTGAGAGGTGCTATAAGAAATTTAACACGGCCAGGGCAGAAGATCTTCTCATGTCTGTGGAATGCCCTGGTTTGAAGGTATTCTAGGAGGAAGTAAGCTCATCTATAGCAGAAATTATCAACAAAGAAATCAAAGTAAGCGTCTATCTGGTTCTGTTTGGGATATCCCAAGAGAAAGAGGAAGAGCCTAATAACTGGAAAATAAGGAACCAAATCTTTCCTTGATAACAGTAGCGAGGCTCGTGAGCAAGGGAGTGTTTCCCGAAACGCGTCGAGCTGGTGATTGATTGAATTAAAGCTGCTTTCAAAAGGAAACTGTGTCCACAGTAGCTGTTTTTTATCGGAAACGGCGTTGGTTTTGATGTTTATGAGGCTCGCCCCCTGACTGTGGACCGCCGCTGAGGAGAGGAAGGGGTAAGGCGATTACGGTGCGCGAGCACCGTTTGGCGGTTGTGTATATATATATATATATATATATATATATATATATATATATATATATACACACATATATTAGAAAAACAGCTGACTCTCCAAACCTCCTTCCAGCGAGAAGAGAGACACGAACTCCTGGGAATTATGGCAATGTTCTTTTTATTCCTCACAAAACCTCAGTTCTGACGTGTTTCGGACAACACTTGTCCTTGATCACATACAGAAACGCAGTCCGCCATGTTATTTAAATATGCTGTATATCCTACCCACGTGTTGGATAAACATAGAAGAGTTACTGGCACATAGACATACTTGATCATTGGTCTATCTTTTAAATGTGCACAAACTAATTTGAAAGCGGCTAACAATCGACTTGAATAAATAAATGAATAATTAAATGCACTGTGTGAATACATGGTACAAACATGATAAAAAACATAGCGATAAATACTGTAAAAGATATATGGAAGCACATTACATTGTAAATACAAGCAACGTTATTAAATATTCCATGCAACCATACTGATTACAGTACACAAAGGAATTATTTTGAGGGCACCCTCCTTCCAATCGTTTATGAGCCCATAAATCGAACTGTGCAAATATCGCATTGAACCATGTAAACCATGAAACAAAAGTGCATTATACCGCATTTAGCAAAACCTCGCCACTGACACTCTATCTGCATAAATGCTGTAATTCATATGACACTGCCTCTTACGATAATCTAGTCGCATTCATAATCATGAGGAAGTGCCCAGCTGCGCAGGCCATACAGTATGTGCAAATATGCCAATAAATAAAAAGTGCTATGTGCCTATAAAGTGCTACCAATGGTCGACTGACCATCTAAAAGTGCTAGTGCTAAGTGAAACATTCAATTAATACAACCTATATTCGTGAAAATATTTAAAACCATTCTAAAAACTACATGTCTGAATTACGGCGCAGCATAATGAATATCGTGATTGAAAATCTAATTAAATCATCTTGTCATAAGTGGAACTGTTTGATGGGACACAGTATAGACTCTCATATCTTTTTACATCTTTTTACAGTGTGGTCACCTATCCTATCTGATGGTCTAACGGTGGACATTACAAGAAATAATGAAGGTCCTCCGTGTTGTTTAGCCCATTGGGAGACATGTCATCTAACTCCAGGATCATTCTCGACTCCAGCTGTCGCAACATTCGTTCCCTATCGCCTCCTCTCCGAGCTTTGGGAATCGCAGCCACAACAAAGTATTTTAAACATTGAAGGTCATTGTTGTGCTCGAACTTAAAATGCCGTGCGACCGGATAAGCGGCATCGTTATTCACAATTGCGCGCAGGTGTTGCAGTATTCTGACATGCACCTGCAGCTTGGTACTTCCCACATATCTCAAGCCACAGGTGCATGTCAGTACATATACTGCATACTCAGTCCTGCAATTGCAGCTGCCCTTAATAGCACACATGTCGGGACTGAATGGTGTAGAGTAATGCGTGCTATTCACTCCAAACTTGCATGCTCTGCAAGACGAGCATCTAAAAAATCCTTGTTTAGGTTGTAACCACATTTTTGTGCTGGCAAGCTCAGGGCTATTTTTTACGATCTGAGATCTCATAGATAAACCCTTCCTATAAGTAATGATAGGTTCCGCAGGGAGTCTATGTGCGAGTACTCCATCCGTAAGCACAATCGGCCAATTACGCTTAATAATTGACCTTAATTTGCTTTCCTGTTGATTGTATGTAGTTAACCGTCTGGGTGCCTCTTCTCCTTGTTTTAATTCTACATCTACCTCATCAATGGGCATCAGGGATTTCTTAGGCCTCTCATTCACTTTTTTAACCACCTCATTTAAAATAACCTCACTGTACCCTCTCTTTTTAAATCTGATGAGTGCATCTTGGGTACAATGGTCTAAGTCCTCCTGTGTGCTGCAGATTCTTTTGAGCCGTAAAAGTTCCCCAAATGGAATGTTTTTAACTAGATGCTTAGGGTATGCACTGCTGGCATGAAGAGTAGAATTCCCAGCAGTGGCTTTCCTATGCAGGGTGGTAGCTACTCTTCCATCTTTGATGTAAACCCTAACATCTAGGAACTCTATGCTCTTTTTGCTCACCTGGGAGGTAAATTTAAGATTGGCAGTATTATTATTGATGTTATGAATAAAGTCAGTAGCACTCTTCTCATCCCCTTTCCATACAATAAAAACATCTATGTACCTTAACCAGTGTTGTACATGGTTAAAAAAACATATCAGAGTGAGTGTGTTTGAGGACCTGTTCCTCCCACCAGCCAACATGCAAACAAGCATAGCTGGGGGAGAAACAGGCCCCCATCGCCACACCCCTCTTTTGTATGAACAATTCATTACCAAACATGAAGTAGTAATTTTGAAGACACCAAGAGACAAGGCTTATCAACATCTTGTTATGGTTATAGCAATCAAGTGGTCTTGTATCCAAAAAGTGTTTGACTGCATTCAGACCAGTGGTATGTTCGATGCTTGTGTAAAGCGATTCAATGTCCAAAGTAATGAACATTAAATCATCTGCCCATTGGATGTTATGCACTTTTTTAAGAAAGTCTCCTGTGTCTTTCACATAGGAGGGCAGCTTTTTAACAAAGCCCTGCAGAAAAAAGTCCACATATTGTGTGGCATGTTCCCCCACGCTGTTGATGGCCGAAATAATCGGTCTACCTGGTATCAGTGAGGTCTTCTTGTGGACTTTGGGGATAAAATATATTATGGGAAGTACTGGAAATTCCACATGCAAAAATTGGTACTCCTCCTTAGAAATTACTCCCGCTCTCTTCCAATGTAGCAGGTTCTTATTGAGGGCTTCTTTGGCTGAATTATATTGCTTTTGATTAGTTCTTTCATAACAGACTTGGTCATCAAGATGTCTGCGAGCTTCCAAAAGATATTCCGTCTGCGGCCAAATCACTATATTGCCCCCCTTGTCAGATTTTGTAACAACCACTTCATTATTGTCACTCAGTTTTTTCATTAGTTTGGTATATTGTAGTTCCTTGAAATGTCTAGAGCGTTTATTGTGCTTGACCTGATGTAATTTTTTGATATCTTCCGTGACACGCTCGTGGAAGATATCTATGGCATCCTTTGGAATGGCTGGGGTGAAAGTAGACTTAGGCTTAAAAGGACTCATACCTGCTCCCCGCTGTCTAATATTGGCATCAGAAAGTTGTTCTTGTGTGGATTGACAGAGATTGTGCTCTTGCCCTGTCTCATCGGTGTTTTTACTGAGTTCATGCATAGCCAATAATGTCGGGATGTCGGAAACTTGAAGCTCCGAACCGATACTTGTTGTATTTGTATTTAGCAATTCCACTTCCTTCAAACCTGCCTTGACAGTGAAGAATATTTTGAGTTTTAATTTTCGAATGAAACAGAAAACATCCACTCTCGTACATGCATAGTTAAAATCACTTATAGGACAGAAAGATAACCCCAATGAAAGCAACTGTTTTTCCGCTTCTGTGAGAACCATTGGGGAAAGATTAATGATGGTCTTGTCATCTCCCTGCCATTGTGGCTTTTTTGGATTTTACATTTCCTCCTTTTGCGCCTTTCCCTTCTCCTTGCATTCCTTCTTGTTCTGTTTGTCTCTTTTGGTTGCGCGGTCTTCAGGGTTTGACGGCGGTCGAAGGCTTAAAAAGGTTTTTTTTTTTTTTTTTTTTAAATCGATCTTTTCACCTACATCGAGTTTTCTCGCCTCTGCTGATGCATCCACGCTGCTAATGCTGCCGACGTCCGACGACATATCACTGGTAAGTGATTCACCATCTGACACGGAAATTGCTTCATTGTCCATATTTAACGAGCGTTGTACCTTCGTGGCTGCAGGATTTCTTGTTTTGGCATTTAGTCTAATTTTTTTCGCATTTGCATATTTACGCGCAAACGTAAATATTTGACCTTGCTCATAGTCAGTTTTGTCGCGGGAGAACTTGTACGCCTTACGAATCTTGATCTTTTCTTCCTGCTTGATTAAACGTTCCTGTATGTCCTTTCTTGTTTTTGTTATAAACTCACTGGGTTCTAACTTGCTCAATAGTTCATTGATTTTCTCTATTTCCACAATCAACGCTTGGCGATCAATTTCTGCATATTTCACCAGTATTCTCACCAAATTCATTGATGCCATGAGGTTACTTTCACCCCATTCTTTCAACATACTCGGGTTAGGGTTGTCAAAACTTGGTGCTAAGAGGATTCCGAGTTCCCGCGGGATTCTCCATACTTTCTCATACTTAGTCAGGGATTTGTGTTCCCACCATTTTGTAACTTCGTTCTGCATACATTTTTCCAAATTTTTCAAAAGCGTTTTTGCATCACTGTCTCTAGTTGTTATAGTGGCATTGGAACCTTGACCACTTGTAGACGCTTTAGGCAGATTGTTGAAGAGTTCTTCTGTCGCTGCCTCTCTTTCGCGAACTGCGTCCGCTGACATCCTGAGGTTTGCCTGTGTGAGTGCTTTGCCTTAGTAATCTAAAGCAGCTGGCCAATGCTGTGCCTTCCACTCCTCCCCACCTACGCGTATCGCCGATCAACTCACCGCCGTGAAATTGCTGCCGATCGATCCTCCGACCTCTCCGCTGCCGTTTCTTCAGCGTGTGTAGTTTCTTCCAGCTGCGTTAGGGGGCTGCCGCCAAAATTCCTTCCGGATCCACTAGACTCTGGTTGTGGGCGGCTGCCTGCTTTCCGGGGAGTGGGTTCGTTAGCGGAAGCAACCAACTTCCGTATTCGTATTAGAAAAACAGCTGACTCTCCAAACCAAATATATATATATATATATATATATATATATATATATATCCGCTCCAAACACCCATCAAGGAGCACTCGCGGGCGAGTGCTTGTTTCGTGGGGGTGCACCCGCGTATTCAATATGCGCTCACTTTTCCCCAACAGACGCGTTTCGGCTAGTGCCTTTCTCGATGAAACATCGAGAAAGGCGCTAGCCGAAACGCGTCTGTTGGGTTTGCCGTGAATAATAAAACCAGCAAACGACCCCCGCGTGTGCTGTTTTCCTTAAAAAAAGAAGGGAAAAGTGAGCGTATATATATATATATATATATATATATATATATATACACACATACATACACGCACACATATATACACACACATATATATATATATACACAAACATATATATATATATATACACACACATATACATATACACACATATACATATACACACATATACATATACACACATATACATATACACACATATACATATACATATACACATATATATATACACACATACATATATATATATACACACATATACATATATATATACACACATATACATATATATACACACATATACATATACACACATATACATATATATACACACATATATACACACATATATATATACACACATATATATACACACATATATACACACATACATATATATACACACATATACACACATATACATATATATACACACATATACATATATATACACACACATATACATATATATACACACACATATACATATATATATACACACATATACACACACATATACACACATATACACACACATATACACACACATATATATACACACACACACATATATACACACAGATACCCCTTCTAAGTAATGATATACATATATAGATAGATTCTTAACGTTAACAATAAAACAATGATCACAGTTATTCGAATTATGTGCAGAAAACAACAATAGTTGACTAAGTAACAGCAGTGATGGAGCAAGGACTCACAAATGAGACTTGCTCGGATGCAATCTTCTCACAGTATTAATTAAACTTTGTATTGTTCATACTAATAATTGCATACACAAACATAAGTAGCAAGGAAGCTTGCCTATGTGTTTAAACTAACAAATAACGCTTGTCTATTCTAAAATGGCCGCTAAAGCGCGGGAATCTTTATTGCGCATGTCTCAACCATATCACGTGGTGTGACGTCTTTCTTTGCTTGGTGGGAAACTCTTGCTTCTGCGCAGTGTGCATTAAAATGGCTGCTTTATGTTTTCACGTGCTACAGCTTGCTCTCAAGTTGCAATTAAACTGTGGTATATTAACGCTATTAATGCGGGATAGAATTTATAAGTAAATGGGAATAGAGTAGAAAGAGTGGGTATACAGTGAAACAATTTATCTGTGATTTTAATATTTTCTTCTTTGACTTTTATTAGTTCATAAATTGGGCCTGGGGTTGGTGAACTGAAAACTCGTGTGACAATGGTTCTGCGCATGCGTCCTGAGTGGCTGCCCAGAGGAAAAGATGAAGTCAACCTGGACGTCGTCCAAGGCCGTGACCTGATGGCCAACACTGCTGTACCCATGATGTTCCTACTCAAAAGCAACAATTTACATGAACATTGTATAATATTTGTCGTGAGACGGGTGGGAAATAAAGCAAATGTATTAATTGTGATGGGCGGTATTTTTAAACAATGGGTTTAAAGAATTTGAACTAAATCAATATGGTGTGAGGATCAACCCCCTGCCCCTGTCCAATCAGAAGTAGTGGGCCCATATTTTTGCAACATTAATGGGAGGTACATGGGCGTAGAAGGGTATAACAGATATAGAATTAGTTAATTAGCAGGCAGAGGAGCTCAGAGAACAGGCGTCCACACAGAGGCATAAGCTCCAGACAGACAAGCTGATCGATTGCAGACTGAACCTCTGTCCAGAGAGGTCCTGAGGAGGGGGCGGCGGAGTCCATTAGAAGGAAGGCACGGGAGAATCGAGGAGAAGTCGAGTATCAGAGAGGGGAACGACGCAGGCGTCGTTGGTAGAGAGGACACCGGTCCTGTCCTGAACCTGGAGGAGGCCTTTGCTCTTCATCCTTCCTGGGTCCTATCATTTCCAACTCCTTGGCCAAGGGGTTTGGTTCTCGCACTTTAGGTAAATATACATGCAACCTTTAGTTGCACTGCTGTCTCTACCTTCTCCTTTCTGAGGGACCGTCATCGATCGATAATTGATTTTTGTGCTTCATCCTTGATATACGATTAAGTATCATGTGGTTCTGTACTTTACTCTGCTAAATCTTTTAGATAAACATTTTAAACTTCCTGACTCTGTGATTATTTCAGGATTATGAATTGTAATGAATGTCACACATTTTAAACTTCCCAATTAGCAAAGGGTCCATTGGTAAGTCATTACTCTTCAATCAGAAAAGTAATTGGTAGCAGGGATTTTGATAAAGAGTACAACTGACCCACCAGTGGAAATTGCTAGCGTAGTATGAATGTATGGGCCCAAGTGAGTATTTGGTGTATGAATGCTCGTTGCTAGTAACCCGCTGGATCAGTTTTCTGGTTATCAGAGGATGGTTGGACTTTGTTAATTGGGTAATGAGAGTTTATTTTATGAACTAACATCCGTGTGTTCAAAGTTTGTTTTATGTTGTCCAGAATTCCCGGGGAAAAGTTGAATAGCGGATGGTAAGTGGAAGCCATACTGCAGTGAGGTTATCTGTCAGGCAGAAATAGTACTGAAAAGTTAAGCAGGGCTATCAGTACTTGTTAGGGACTTTATGCGTGTGAGTAATAGCAAAGGAATACGCTGGTAAAATTTGATGTTATATCACCTAGAAAGGGTAACATTGAAGAAGTAACGGGTATTTCTGAAGCTTGCGTGAAGAGTAAAACGGAAGGGTTCTACTCGTAGGGCCTGATTCACAGAACTAACTTATGTCAAAAACGTAAAGTTAGAACTTTTGGTATTAACAGAATACACTTACTCATTTTGGTATTCACAGAATGAACTTACTCATTTCGGTATTCACAGAAGTTAGTAGTCCTAACTTTAGGACTCCTAAATGCCTTCTGTGAATACCGAAAGTCTTAAGCTAGGATTTTCTCAGTTTAGGAGTAGTAAAGTTAGGACTCCTAACTTTAGGACTCCTAAATGCCTTCTGTGAATACCGAAAGTCTTAAAGTTAGGATTTTTCTCAGTTTAGGACTAGTAAAGGAGTCCTAACTTTACTACTCCTAAACTGAGAAAACTCCTAACTTTAAGACTTTCGGTATTCACAGAAGGCCTTTAGGAGTCCTAAAGTTAGGAGTCCTAACTTTACTACTCCTAAACTGAGAAAATCCTAACTTTAAGACTTTCGGTATTCACAGAAGGCATTTAGGAGTCCTAAAGTTAGGACTACTAACTTCTGTGAATACCGAAATGAGTAAGTTCATTCTGTGAATACCAAATGAGTAAGTGTATTCTGTGAATACCAAAAAGTACTAACTTTACGTTTTTGACGTAAGTTAGTTCTGTGAATCAGGCCCGTAGTGTATGTTTAGTAAACGGAAGGGTTTTACTAAGTGTGGACGAAACTATCTTTTTCAATTTAGAGAAACTGGCACGATAGCGAACGTTTTATGTTGTTACTGAATTTTAATTAAAGTCGTAGAGAAAATAAAGCTTTGCGTACGATTTTTGTAAAGGGAGGGTCAGTTACCAGAGAGGGAACTGACGTCACAAAGCGCCGCGCTGGAATTGGTTGAAACAGCGGGCGTGGAAAGACTCTTGTAAAGGAGGGGTCAGGAGTAGTACTGACGTCACAGGTGCCGCGCTGGGATTGGTCGAAACAGCGAGGCACAGAAAAGCGCAGATTGTAAAGGAGGGGTTGACAGACAAACGTCACAAAAAGGCCGCGCTAGGATTGGTTCAGAGACAAAAGTTAGCTGGAATTTGATTGGTTGTTACCATAGAAGCTGAAATCCTAGTGGATGGTGGAGATTGTATGTTAAAACGTGATCCAACTTTAATAGGAGTTCGCCCGGATAGGAGATTCCTAGGCTTTGCAGAATATAATTTTATACATCGAGATTTACCCAAAATGTACGGAGAGAAGAGAAAAATGTCATTTCTACAAAAGATTAAGAATTATTTTAAAAAGGATAAACCAATCAAAACTAGGGAAGGAATTATCATTCCACCGGCTAAAACGCCCGCTTCCTTCATGATGATGGAGAGAGGTTATCATACTTGCGTATGGATAGAAAATTGGATGGAATATACCAAAAATGATGGAATATTAGCCTTTGCCGAGAATGGTACTTTCAATGGGAGAATTCTTCAAAATTTGAGATTGAGGATGAATGACTTAGAACCCAGACCAAGATTAACTCAATACGAAGCATTAGAGGAATGGGAAACCGAGGCATTTGAACGTGACCGATCCAGAAGTAATAGGGGTTATCGAGGATTTTTCCCTAGGAACTAAAATGAGTCAAGGGACGGTCAGATGAAACAGTGGAGGAGAGCAATGCTTACAGAGGGTCTGTATCCGATATTAATGGCAGATGAGCCATTAGGGAGCAAATGCACAGAAAAGACAAAACACTTGACTAGATTTGGGGATTCTGAAGATGAGTTTATGGAAGATATATTAAAAAACCCGCCACCGTATCAGGAAGGGACAAGTGGATGCATCCCAAGTGCACCACTGTTAAGGACACCATTGGTACCACAAGTATTGCATGATTCCCCAGCTAGTAGGGTACTTCACGATAAAGAAAAGGAAGCAATAGATAAAAACAGAGCAGAATTAATACAGAAAGTAACACAATTGAGTATTCATCCTGATTCACTAACCATACCTGTAACGATTGGTCCAGTGGTTCCCTTATATGGTGACAAAGTAATTACCCCAAACCTCTAGTTATGCCTACACCTATGAATGTTCCTAAACCTGAAGCAGTAGTAATGGTTGAGGATCACTTTAGTGATTGTGAATCTATGATTTCATTAATGGACTTGCCCATTCGAGAATCTGCAAATTGTACCCCCAGAAGAGCTACACCTGGTTGCTCGAAAGATGTAAACATAATAACATCATCAGGAACCAAAAGTGCCACAGTAGTTACTCCGGAAGACTTAGAAAGGTGGGCACAAGGATCAGACAAACAGAGTTCACCCCCAAAGATCATGGACATTTATAAATTAAAGGTTGAGTTAGAAGAAATGATAGCAGGAAATGTAGGAGTAGATCGTCTGAATACTTACGATGAAGAAGAGCTATTATTTATATGCAGAAGCATCACAAGAAATGTAAAGATATTCCATGAGAAATTATCAGATTTAGCTTTGCAGATGGGAATTGAAATAGGGAAGTCAAACGTGTTACAGAAACCCTATAGAGCAGATTTTTCAGACAAAGATTTAGAAAACATGAATGCCTCTGGAAGAAAATTACAAGTAAAAGAATTAATGGCAGTCTTGCAGAAATGGGGAGACCTAGATAAATGGAAAGTTAGATGGACAAAGAAAAAGGAAGAGGCACGATACAGTAGAACAACTTCTGAATATTTGATGAAGGAAACAGGGAAGGCGGATCAAATGTACCCGATGCGAGAAGTTCCAGGAGGGGGATATGTACATGTCCCATGGAGCAGACAGGATATTTTGTCATTTACGAATGATTTCCCAAAGTTGAGAGAAAAGCCAATTGAATGGTACAAGCAGGTTGAGAGGTTTGTGAAGGTGTCAAAGGTATTGTTGAAGGATTTGGATGGTTTGTTCGACATAGTGGTACCTGCCGATTTGTGGACAGATTGTAAAATCACAGTTGATTGGCCAAGTGAAGAGTATCCTAGAGATCCAAAGACAGGTGCCCCATCAAGTGATGTAATGAAAAAGTATCAGCAGGTAATAACTTACCTGAAAGGGAAGATACCACCAAAAGAAACAGATTGGGTGAAAATAGACAGAACTACCCAAGAAGCCAGTGAATCAGTACATGCCTACTATGAACGTTTATTGCAGGTATTCAAACAGTATAGTGGATTTGAGGATATTGGAGATAAAAACATGAGTCAGTTTGTCTACCGATTTGTCTATGGTCTGAAGCCAGAGATTTGTCAGATGATTAAGCAGCACATGTTGTGCTGGCAAGGGAAACCGATCGATGAAATCTTGAAATATGCCAAATATTGTGGAGATGACATTGAAGATAGGCACAAGAAACAGGAGAAAGTAATGTGGGCTCAGGTAAAAATGGCCGAGAAACAGGGAATTAACTTGGATAATCCAAGTGATAATCAGGGAAAAGACTCTGGAAGAATGGTGACACTGGGAATGGTGGAAAAATGAGAGGACGAATGAGCAGAGAAGAGGCTAAAAAGAAATTTCCTTGTCATGGTTGCGGAAAATTGGGGCATTGGAAGGATGAATGTAAAAAGATTCAGAATAATAATGGCCCAAATCAAAATTTAAATCCACAGACGCAGAATGACTCACAGCAGGGTGTAAATCCTCAGAGTCGGTTGCCACCTGCACCTATACAGGGTAATGTAAGCAGAGCAAAGCACGGTACAGACGTCGGATATCAAGGAGGAAGTGGTAAGAATGATTATGTAACCTCACAATTTCTTTTACAGGACGACTTGTGTCCATATAGCCAATGACGGTGCCTAGGAGAGGGGGAGAAGGAGTGCGTACTTGGCGCGTCCTTACCGGTAGATCAGTCAGGTCCATATGTTGAAGGGAATGTGAAAGGTAATGATATTACCTTCCTTTTGGACACTGGTGCTACCAGGTCTACTGTGAGAACAGCAGACATCCCAGACCTGCCTCTCTCTGGAGAAGCTATCCAAGTAGTGGGGGTAGCTAATCGAAAGATTAGAACACCTCTTACCGAACCAATGGAAGTTAGAATTGGAAATTTTAGAGAAATGCATCAATTTGTAGTGTGTGATTCCAGTCCAGTGTACTTATTGGGCAGAGATTTGTTGTGTAAAATTAACTGCACAATTTTCTGCACGCCGGATGGTGTGGCAATTCAGACCCCAGATGAAGACCATGTATATAAATTTATTATTGCAAAGCAAGGTACAGAAGTAGATGAGATGTTCTCTTTGATAACAAAAGACGAGTTGCCAGAAGAATTAAAAACTACAGTAAATCCCATAGTATGGGATTTCACGGGAAAGGAAGTAGGACTTATGGCCAAAATAGACCCAGTTAAAATTACTGTAAAGGAAGGTGCAATTTTCCCAGATACCAGACAATACAAAATGAGTGCAGAAGTAAAAGCAGGAGTCATTGAAGAAATAAACAGAATGGTAAAACAGGGAATATTTAAAGAGGTAATGAGTAGCCCTTGTAACTCACCAATCATGGGTTTGAAGAAACCTAGTGGAAAATATAGGATTGTTCAGGACCTGCGAAAAATAAATAAGATTGTGGAACCCTGTTGTCCTATAGTGCCAAATCCTGCAGTAATTCTATACCAGATTCCTTGGAGTGCAGGATGGTTTACTGTGATTGATTTATGCCAAGCATTCTTTTCAATACCCTTGCACCCAGATAGCCAGTATCTTTTTTCATTAAAATTTGAGAACAAAGTCTATGTATGGAATCGTGTTCCTTAGGGGTACACGGAAAGTCCTTCCATCTTCAATCAGATATTGAAAAAGTGCTTAGAGAAACTAGTGATGCCAGGAAGCTCAGTCTTAGTGCAGTATATAGACGACTTACTGGTGGCATCTAACACCAGAGAGGACTGTGTGGTTGACTCCATTGCACTATTAAATCACTTAGCTGAAGAAGGGCATAAAGTCTCACCTGAAAAGTTGCAGTTCTGTACAACAGCAGTTAAGTATCTAGGACACCATATTGAGAGGGGAAAAAGAAGAACAACATCTGAAAGAGTAAAATTAATCAAGAAAATGCAAATGCCTGTCTCCCAACGAGAAGTGAGAATGTTCTTGGGAATAGTAGGTTATTGTCGACAATGGATACTAGGATTTTCTCTGTTAACAAAGCCCTTAATTCAAATGACGAAAAAGAAGGCAAGGGACCCAGTTGAGTAGGATGATGAGAGCGTAGGAGCTTTTGTAAAATTAAGAAATGCTCTGTGTGCAGCACCTGCCCTAGGCATGCCTGATTATAAAAGAAAGTTTGCATTATTCTGTCATGAAAGAGAAAATTGTGCACTTTCAGTCCTAACTCAGAGACATGGTTTAGACAGACGTCCTATAGCATATTTTTCTGCTACATTGGACCCAGTGGCAGCCGCGTTGCCAGGCTGCTTAAAAGCAGTGGCGGCTACCTGTTTGAGCATTGAACAAAATGAGTCAATTGTAATGGGACACCCTGTAAAGGTGTTTGTTCCACATGCTTCTGTTGACAAGAACCCGAACTCAGCATCTTACTCCTAGTCGGCTGACTAAATATGAAAGAATAATACTGGGTGCTGAAAATGTGACCATTGTAAGGTGCACAATAGTAAATCCCGCTACCTTACTACCAGACACATATCATGAAGAAGTTAAAGATGACGAAGAGGAACATGATTGTTTACAAGTCACAGAGTTATGCACGAAACCACGTCCTGATATTCAGGAACTACCGCTCAGGAAGCCAGACAGGGAGCTGTTTGTTGATGGTTCGTGCCAAAGGCATGAAGATGGAAAACTAACTGCTGCATATGCAGTGTGTGAATTAACTGGAATAGTCGAAGCATCCTATTTACCAGGAGTCAAATCTGCACAAGTAGCTGAATTGATTGCGTTAATAAAGGCATGCAAAATTGGGAGGAATCAAAAAGTAACTATATTTACAAATAGCCAATATGGTTACGGGGTTGTGCATGATTTTGGCCAACTAAGGATGCAGAGGGATTTCATGACTTCTTCAGGATCCCCCATTAAAAATGGACAGTTCGTAAAAGAACTATTGGAAGCAATACAATCACCAAAAGAATTGGCTGTGGTGAAGTGTGCCGCACACCAGTCAGAAGATGACTGGGTGGTAGTCGGCAACAGATACGCAGATCTTGTGGCTCAACATTGCGCCAAAAATAGATTGTCAGTAAATAAAAGGGTGGAAAGAATGGGAATCAGCTGCCAACTTATGCTGTATGCACCTCCTGAAACATGGAATGATGTAAAACGATTGCAAGATGATGCTAATGAGAGTGAAAGGAATACATGGATTAAAATGGGATGTTCCCAAAGGGCAGACGACGATGTATGGATTTATGCCGATGGCAGACCAGTCATGCCCGATTGTTTGCTTTCACAAATGGCCAGGATGTATCATGGAGACGCACACGTAGGGAGAGATGCAATGATTAGACTCTTCAGACAAAATTGGTACAATCCAAGGTTTAGGGCCGTAGCAGAGAGTCTTTGCCAGAGATGTTTAACCTGCCAAATGCATAATCCAGGAAGAAAAACAATAATTGGGTTTGGAAAAATTGGAAAGGTGGAGGGTCCATTTATAAGATTTCAATTTGATTTCATTCAGTTACCCCCATGCAGAGGGCTGAAATATGTACTTGTCATAGTGTGTCTGTTTTCAAAGTGGGTGGAGGCTTACCCTACCAGGAGGAATGACAGTATTACAGTCGCAAAGTTGTTGCTACGAGAACTCATTCCTAGATTTGGTTTCCCAGTAACTTTGGAATCAGATAGAGGAAAGCACTTTAACAGTGAAGTGATTAAGATAATCTGTGAAGCATTCCAAATTGAGCAAAAATTGCACTGTGCATATCGTCCAGAGGCTTCTGGAGTGGTTGAACAATTGAATGGCACAATAAAATCCAGACTGGGAAAAATGTGTGCATCAACATCATTAGATTGGCCGGATGCATTGTCACTTGTTTTAATGGGACTCAGAAGCATTCCTGATAGAAATACCGGATTGAGTCCACACGAAATAATGATGGGAAGAGCAATGAGACAAGCATATGTTCCTACAAATAAACTGCTGAATATATCTGATGATATGGTTCTGGATTATTGCAAAGGATTGGCTGACCTAGTGAGTTCTGTCTCTCACCAGGTTGGAGAAGACACAGTTACCAGGCAGCCTGAACAAGAACATGATCTGAATCCCGGAGACTGGGTGGTAGTGAAGAATCACACGAGAGAAAAGTGTCTATCACCTAGGTGGGGCGAACCTTGTCAGGTGATACTGGTCACAAACACAGCAGTGAAGTGTGCAGGAATTCCTAATTGGATTCATGTAAGCCACACCAAAAGAGTACCAGACCCTGAAGAAGAAAATCCTCAGTCAGCATCAATAACTGAGGAAGCTGAAGGTTGCCCTGCTGAAGAATCTCAGGTTCGAGATTCAAGGGAAGCTGAAGAAGAACAACCGAGCACAAGTCAGGACTGGATACCAGTGGTGGAAATTCCTGAAGTTTACCACAGAACAAGAAGTCAAGCAAATTTAGAAGAAATTGAAGAAGATCAGATAGGTGAAGAAGAAGCAGCTCAGGAAGAAGAAGAAGACACAATAAGAGAACCTGAGCAGGACCAGATAGGGAGAGGAAACTGGGCTCAAAATAACGACGAACCAACAAATTTTGAGCAGGGACAGACAGGTCTAGAAGAACGCGGTCAGGCTGCAGAAGTACAAAGTGCAATAAGCCCTGATCAGAACCAGTTAGATCCAGGAAGATACATTCAAACAGAAGATCTCGAAAATCTTGAGCATGAAGACGCAAATCCTGAACAAGGTCAGTTATTAGAAACTCACAGCGGAGCTACTGAATAGAAACCAATCAGACCTGAAAAAGAACAGATAAAAGAAACTGAAATTGAAGAAAACCAGATTGTGCCACAACCTGAAAATAAAAGAGTTTTTGAAGAAGAAAGTAAAGAAACAGTGCAAACAAAGAAGACAAGAAAAGGTGATCATTGGCCTAGTGTCATTAAAAGAGTAAAGTACCACATAACAACTAGAAGTGAAGATCCAGAACAAGTAAACGAAGTAACAAGCCAAACGGGACAAGAAAGTAGAACTGAGAAAAGAAGAAGTAAAAGACTGAAACTTGTGAACAACAAATTTAAGGGTCCAGATTGGACTTATATCATCCTTGAAGATTACGAGAGCTCAGAGTCAAGTGAAAGAGGTGACGAAGGAACTAGTGCGGAACTGACGTATGAGAAAGAAACAAGACCACCTTGATAACGTGAAATAGTCGTGTAAAGAAAACAGAAAATAGATAAGAAGAGCAATCTTCCTTGTCAAAATGTCGGACGATAGAGTTACTGGGAGATCAAAGCAGAAATGTTGTAAAAGATGCTGTGCAACGTGTATATGTAGTTTGGTGATGGTGCTTATAGTTTGGTTAGTTCTGATCGTAGCAATTCCTTACCTTATGATAATGGATAAAAAGATTAACAACGAAACTAAGGAAAGGACAGCAAACTTGAAAAGTAATGGAGTAGAACTGATGGTAGAAAATGAACCAGAATTTCATCATGAAATAACTGATAACGACAGTATAAAGTTATTGTTTCAATATGTAGATACCATGGAAGTTAGTAATTGTTATGTCTGTATGAAGTTACCTGAATCAGTAGCAGAAGGGTTAACATATCATCACTTGCCATTAACTTATGGCATATCATGTAGTGTATTGGCTAGTTTATTTTATAGAACAGGGAGACTTCAGTATTATTATTCAAATATAGATGTGATATTTTCTGAGGTTCCAATTCGAAAGAATATGAATCCAGTGCTTAGTAGTCAAGATGCACAGTTTATGGGAGAATTTTTCTTAACAATGAAATCGATAGATATAACACATGCACATAAAAGCAATCTAACATGTTCGTTACATGAAGAAGAAAAGATATTTTTGAACTTAGTAGAAGATAGAAGACAAGATTTTCAAAAGAAAGCTTCTGAGCATAAGGCTCATTTGCCACCTTGGGCTGAGAAAGAAGGGAGTTACACACCTGGCAAGGTTCAAGCTGCTATGGCTCTGGATTTTGTAAAGACAGGGAAAATTTGTCTACATAGATTAAAGACCGAGTATAACAATGTTTTCATCGGTACCAGTGAGTGTGAACACAATTTCTTAATTCTTGGAGGTTGGGGACTCAAAGGAGGAACAGATTCAGTTTTTCCTGGAATCTATTATGTGTGTGGGAATAAGGCTTACTTTAGGCTTCCTGCACGGTGGTATGGAAGTTGTTATTTTGGAATAGTATTTCCAAAGATATACCACATAAAAAGAAACACTGGGAGCAATGAAAACGATGGTGAATTAAAACGTAGTGAAAGAGCTAGTTTTTCAGAAATTGTAGGTGATATATTTGGTGCATTGATACCTTCAGTGGGAATAATTCTGAACTCAAGGAAAATATGTAAATTATCTACAGTGGTTGATCGGTTATCAACTGACACTGCTGGAGGATTTCTAATGATTAATGCGGAGATGTTTGCGATTAGGTCTATGGTTATGCAAAATCGACTTGCTCTTGATATTATATTGGCAAAGAGGGCGGAGTCTGTAAATTATTCAAGACGAAACACTGTTGCACTTACATACCTGATAAAAGTGCAGAAATTGGAACATATATACAGAATATAACGAAACTTGAGAAGGAATTAAAACCACTGGAAGTTGATAGTGTATGGGAAAGATTGACAAGTAGTATTGCGTCAATTGGTACCTGGTTTGCTAATGTAGGGAAAGGACTTATAGGTCAAATATTAGTACCCTTAGCAGGGATAGCGATAATAGTACTGTCAATAATAATATGGTGCAAATGTTGTAGAAAGAATGAATCGTATAATGTGACAGGAAAAGGAAAGAAGCGAAAGTTTGACGAAATTGAACTTGAAGATTTGAGAAGCGAATTATACAAGAAACTGAAAGGGGATGTGAAAAATAGAAAGTGCAAAAATGAAAATGAAACTATTTTATGCTAAAAGTTGGCATCTTATTGTGGGTAGTATTTGATGGCTCAGAAACGCCATCAGAGAGGGGATTGATGGAGCAAGGACTCACAAATGAGACTTGCTCGGATGCAATCTTCTCACAGTATTAATTTATTAAACTTTGTATTGTTCATACTAATAATTGCATACACAAACATAAGTAGCAAGGAAGCTTGCCTATGTGTTTAAACTAACAAATAACGCTTGTCTATTCTAAAATGGCCGCTAAAGCGCGGGAATCTTTATTGCGCATGTCTCAACCATATCACGTGGTGCGACGTCTTTCTTTGCTTGGTGGGAAACTCTTGCTTCTGCGCAGTGTGCATTAAAATGGCTGCTTTATGTTTTCACGTGCTACAGCTTGCTCTCAAGTTGCAATTAAACTGTGGTATATTAACGCTATTAATGCGGGATAGAATTTATAAGTAAATGGGAATAGAGTAGAAAGAGTGGGTATACAGTGAAACAATTTCTGTGATTTTAATATTTTCTTCTTTGACTTTTATTAGTTCATAAATTGGGCCTGGGGTTGGTGAACTGAAAACTCGTGTGACAATGGTTCTGAGCATGCGTCCTGAGTGGCTGCCCAGAGGAAAAGATGAAGTCAACCTGGACGTCGTCCAAGGCCGTGACCTGATGGCCAACACTGCTGTACCCATGATGTTCCTACTGAAAAGCAACAATTTACATGAACATTGTATAATATTTGTCGTGAGACGGGTGGGAAATAAAGCAAATGTATTAATTGTGATGGGCGGTATTTTTAAACAATGGGTTTAAAGAATTTGAACTAAATCAATATGGTGTGAGGATCAACCCCCTGCCCCTGTCCAATCAGAAGTAGTGGGCCCATATTTTTGCAACATCAATGGGAGGTACATGGGCGTAGAAGGGTATAACAGATATAGAATTAGTTAATTAGCAGGCAGAGGAGCTCAGAAAACAGGCATCCACACAGAGAGGCATAAGCTCCAGACAGACAAGCTGATCGATTGCAGACTGAACCGCTGTCCAGAGAGGTCCTGAGGAGGGGGCAGCGGAGTCCATTAGAAGGAAGGCACAGGAGAATCAAGGAGAAGTCGAGTATCAGAGAGGGGAACGACGCAGGCGTCGTTGGTAGAGAGGTCACCGGCCCTGTCCTGAACCTGGAGTAGGCCTTTGCTCTTCATCCTTCCTGGGTCGTATCATTTCCAACTCCTTGGCCAAGGGGTTTGTTTCTCGCACTTTAGGTAAATATACATGCAACCTTTAGTTGCGCTGCTGTCTCTACCTTCTCCTTTCTGAGGGACCGTCATCGATCGATAATTGATTTTTGTGCTTCATCCTTGATATACGATTAAGTATCATGTGGTTCTGTACTTTACTCTGCTAAATCTTTTAGATAAACATTTTAAACTTCCTGACTCTGTGATTATTTCAGGATTATGAATTGTAATGAATGTCACTCATTTTAAACTTCCCAATTAGCAAAGGGTCCATTGGTAAGTCATTACTCTTCAATCAGAAAAGTAATTGGTAGCAGGGATTTTGATAAAGAGGACAACTGACCCACCAGCGGAAATTGCTAGCGTAGTATGAATGTATGGGCCCAAGTGAGTATTTGGTGTATGAATGCTCGTTGCTAGTAACCCGCTGGATCAGCAGAAAACGTAAATAGTATGGATAGTAAAAAGAAGAAAACATTTTTAAAAAACAGAGGCTCACCTCATTGGAAGAGATGTCTTAATACTGCCTGTCCTACCGCTGCATCACTGCTGTGCCGACCGAAGGCAATAGTGTTGCGTGAAAGTATGCACGCTCTTCCATGTTGCAGCACAGCAAATCTTTATAGGGACGCCTGCGAACAAGGCTGCAGATGTGGAAATTGACCTTGTAGGTTGCGCCTTTGGAGTGGAAGACAGCGATTCGCCTGCTTTGGCATGGCAGAACTGAACAGTGGCTGAGATCCATCTGGCAATGGTCGCTTTAGACACAAGTTTGCCTTGTTGAGATGGTCCATAGGCCACAAAGAGTTGCTGTGATTTATGGAACTCTCTGGCGCAATGTCAACAAAACCTTAAACCTCTCTTTATATTCAAAGTATGCAGAGACTGCTCTGCTAGGGTAGTCGGATTGGGGTTAAAGGTGCAAAGCATAATGGGCTCATTTAGGTGGAATTGTGTAGGCACTTTTGGTATAAAGGATGACTGTGTCCTCAGTAAACTGGAGAAACGGCTCCTGGGTAGTAAAAGCCTGAATCTCGCTTACTCTTTTGGCAGCTGTCAGAGCTAGAAGGGTGGCTACCTTCCAGGTGAGGAATTTGCGGTCCACCCTATGAATTGGCTCGAACGGTGGCTTAATAAGCTCAGAAAGGACAATATTAAGGTGCCACTCAAGTGAAGGAGGTCGCACCGGAGGGAAGACCCGAAAAAGGCGTTTCATAAACGATTTCATTATCCTGGTGGAACACAGGGATGGAAGCGGAGGTGAGCGTCTGTACCTAGATATTGCACCAGATGCACTTTCACAGATGCATGCACTAAACCTGAACGTGCCAGCGATAAAAGCAAAGATCTGTCTGGAGTCGCTTCGAACAGATGTCAATTGTGCTGCTGGCACCATAAACAGAACCTCTTCCACTTTAGTCTAACATTTAATAGTGGATGGCGCCCTAGCGCTAGCTAAAATGTCTTTGCAGTCCTGGGGACTGCTTAGGATCTGGAATTCAGGAGCCATGCACATAATGGGAGAGAGCGTGGATCCGTATGCAGAACTTGGCCCTGGTTCATTGTGAGGAGCATTGGTTTGATCTGTAGTGGAATTAGTCTGGCTTCTGACATCAGAAGGAGCTGGGTGAACCAGTACTGCCGGAACCACCGTTGGGCAGTTAAGATCAATCAGCATCTCACCAGTCTCATTTTGCTGAGAACACTTGGGATCATGGGGGGGGGGGGGGGAAGCGTATGCATACATCTTGTACCATCTCATCAAAAAGGCATTCCCCCATGATCCTGGGAGCGAGTACCAACTGGCGTAAAAACGGCATTGCTGTTGCGGTTGGTGGCAAAGAGATCCAGATTTGGCTTGCCTCAAAGGGGAAAGATCTTGTTCAACTCCTGCTGATCCATCTCCCATCTGTGGCAACTTTCTAAGGATCTGCTTAGGGTGTCCGCCAAAGTATTGCTTGATCCTGTCACATGCGCCGCCTTGAGCGTGATTTTGTGAACTGTGAGCCACTCCCAAAGGCTCTAAACTTCCAAGGACAGAGGAAGGGATTTTGTCACTCCTTGCTTGTTCACATAGTGCATGCTTGTCGTGCTGTCGGTCCGAACCAGTACTGATGAACCTTGGATGCGAGGCAAGAAAGCTTAGAGAGTGAGGAAAATGTGCTTGAGTTCTAGGCAGTTAATGTGCATAGCTTTTTGGTATGCAGACCATTTGCTTTGAATCTGGAGATCCTGAAGGTGACCACCCCAACCTTATAGGGAAGCAGCTGTGGCAATGTTGATAGTGTTTTGTAAAGCACCTGGTTACTCCAATCCGGAGTGTTCCCACGATAGGTTCCAGCTGCCAGTCAGATAACAGGCATCCCCTGTATTGTTAACGGGCAAGGCCATTTCTAAACAGCCAGGTTTTCAGGTGTTTCCAGAAGAGGACTTCAGAGGGTTCTAATCTAAGATTGAGTGGAAGCCAATTCCACTGTTTGGCAGCCAAAAACCTGAAAGAACTGCCACCAAGGCGTGTTCTGTGAAACTTGGGAATTCTGGTCAGTCCAGTACCAGATGATCTCAAACAACAACTCGGAAGATAAGGTTTAATCAAGGAAGAAAGATAACAGGGGCTTTCTTGTTGATGATTCGGTGTACAAAGCACATGGCTTTGAAAGAGATTCTCTCCTCAATAGGGAGCCAATGAAGTTTTACCAGGGCTGGCCCGATTGGAGCACGTCTGGGAATATTCAGGAGCACTTGTGCTGCCGCGTTTTGTACCCTTTGGAGCTTTTTGTGCATACCCTCGAAGGCCCCTAAATAGAGTACATTGCAATAGTCCATCCGAGACACAAGGGCTTGGACTACCGTTTTTTAGCAGAATCTGGTAGAAGCCCCAGGTTCTTCTGAATCATTTTTAAGGTTCCAAAGCAGGTGCCAACAAGAGTAGCGATTTGGTCTTCAAATGATAAGGTGGAATTAAACCAGATTCCAAGGTTTTTCACCTTAGGTTTAGGAATAGGCACAGGGCCTAGCCGTTCGGCCATCACCAAGTAGACCAAATTGATGGTTGTTTCCCTACCATCAAAACTCCTGTTTTATTTGCATTTAGTCTAAGACAACTGGCATTCATCCAGTTAGCTAGATCTACCAGACATCGTTTAAAGTCATCTGCAGCTTTGTTGTTATCCTGAGCCAGCATTATGATCAGCTGGGTGTCATCAGCATAAGATAGTGTTGTGACACAATGGCTCTTAATAAGTTCAGCTACAGGTAGCATATATAGATTAAATAGGGTCATGCTCAAGGCCGAACCCTGAGGCACTCCCTGCTGCAATGACAGTATCTTTGAGGTGTAGGGCTGTTGGATGACCTGAAAAGTGTGACCCTGCAAGAAGTCCACAATCCAGCCCAGCACTGAGTCCCCCCCAGCCCAGAGTTTCGAGGCCTATCTAATAGCAGTCCATGTGAGACCATATTGAACGCTGCACTTAGGTCAAGCATGGCTAATGCAGCGGTCTTGCCTTCATCTGCTGCGAGACGCAATGACTGGGGCGAATAAGAGCCGATTATGTACTGAAGAGTGGTCTGAAAACAGATTGAGACTCATGTAGGAGTGCTTTCACTTCCACAAAATTCATCAGTTGTTGGTGGACTAATTTTTCTGCAACTTTCGCAAAGAAAGGCAGCAGAGATATGGGTCTCAGATTCTCAGGTAAAGAAGGACCTAATGATGGTTTCTTCAAGAGAGGAATTACCATAGCGTGTTTCCAATCGGAGGGAACACAACCCAACGAGAAAGAAAGATTTAGCAAGTTCCTGAGCACAGGGGCAATCGCTTACCTGCCTCGCTCTAATATGGCAGGGGAAGCGGGATCCAAAGGTGATCCGGATTTTACTTTGGACATTAGGCAGTAAGTCTCAGCCTCCGATATGGTTTTCAGGTAAAAAAAAAAAACTCCTGGAGCAATGACTGATGATGGGTCAGGTACGGGGAACTGGAAGTTCCTAGCACTCTCATGAAAAGATGTATAAATGGTATTTATCTTCTTGAAGAAGTAGAGAGCAATCTGATCGAAATGGGCAGTGGAGGGTGGGGTTGACACAGCTGTGCGTTCTAAGGAGGTCAGTGATTTAACTATCTGAAAAAGTTCCTTCAAGGAATTTTTTGACAGCTCAATTTTCTGGGCATAAAATTTACCACACGTCTGCATCAAATCTCTGTGGTAATCTTTCAATGCATCTAGGTAGATTATTTACATTGTGTGCATCATAATCTTTACGCCACAAGCGTTCCATCCGCTTGCATGTTTTCTTCTTTGCTAACAGTGCCGCCGTAAACCATTCCGCCAAAGGTTTGGAACGCGTGCTAGTAATAGATTTCATAGGGGCGAGAGAATCCAGAGCGTGGTTAATCCACCCTATTGCTTGACTGTTTGCAGTATGAGGACAGGAGTCGAGTTCTAAAGTTTCCTGATTCAAAGCCGCCGTAAAAGCTTGTGTCGTGGTGAGAGACCATTTGCGTCCTCTCCTTTTGTGAAATGATGAAGTCTGGTATGAGAGAGAGGAACATGAGGCTTTTGGATATGTGAGGCAAATGGGTCCACCATGCAAGAGCTTGGACCATCTTTGGTGTTATCTGTATACAGTCGTCCAACGATCCCTCTGTTTGAATCCACTGAAGCTGCAGTTCTTGTTGCAAAGGTCTCATGTTCAAGCATGCTCGGGGCACCAGACTGATTGCAGATGACATCCCCATTAATGATTTGTACTGACGCTCTGAAGCAGACTTTTTTCTGGATAGAGGAGAGCTTGTTGCGCTAGCTTGTGCTGTCAATCTAGGGACAAAAAGGCTTTGTCCGTCCTTATATCCAGAATAGAACCCAGAAAGTCAATGTGCTGACTTGGGATAGGAGATGACTTTTGAAGGTTTAGCACAAGGCCCAAGTTGCAAAACCGCATCATACAGTCCTGGGTGGCCTTGGCAGTTTGCGCTGGTGTCCGAGCTTTCAGACGTCAGTCGTCCAAACAGGGGAAGACTTGGTGACGGCGCTTCCTAATGGCAGCCGCCACCGGTGCGAGGCACTTCGTAAAAACTCTTGGGGCCGATTTAAGGCCAAAGGGTAAGACTTTGAACTGGTAGTGTATGCCATCTACTGTGAAGCGCAGACACTTCCAATGCTTGGTGTGAATGGGGATGTGGAAATAAGCATCCTGCAAATCAAGGTTGGTCATGTAATCTCTGTGGTCTAAGAGTTGCAAGTCATCTGCGAGGGTAACCATCTGGAAGCATTGCTTCTTTAGAAATTTGTTGAGCACCCTTGCGTCTCGAATATGTTGCAACTGTCCCGATTTCCTTTTTATTAGGAAAAAAATGAGAGAAAAAACCTTTGTTCCTCTGATTTAAAGGTACTTTCTCGATTGTGCGTTTTGAAAGCATGATGAAAACCTCTTGACGAAATAAGTGAAGACGAGGGGGATGCAAACCCTTTGGAGGTGTCTGAATGAACTCGAGGGCATGCCCATTGGTGAGGAGATCCAGTACCCACTTGTCCTTTGTAGTTTTTCTCCAGTGAAGCAGATGGTTGGTGATGTTCGCACCTGTACGGGCGGGAGAAGGAATAGTAGCTGGCATGAAGTTGAGGTCACGGTCTGCGCGGACGTCCCTGGACTGCATAGGTTTGCGCCTAGCCGATTGCTTTGAGTAGGTGGCAGATGTCGGTATTGTTATTCGTATTGGGCTCTATATTGGGACTGATATGGTTGATATTGGTGGTATCGTTGAGATGCCCCTCAGTAGGAAGAAACCCCCCTGCCTGGAGCTCCTCGAAACGAAAACTTACAATATTGAAGGGTGCCTAGTGATGTAGCTGTGACCATGTCGGTTTTAATGGGCAAGAGGGAGTTATCGATATGTTTGCCAAATAGAGTGTCTCCATTGTATGGCATACCCAAAATGTTTGACTGCACCTCCGGTACATAAGATGTAGATTTTATCAACCTTGCCTCCGCAACACAGCCGCACCTGCTAACTGACGAAAGTCAGTGGAAGCAATGTCCATCACACAATCAATAACCTCAGACGATATGCGTTCACCCTCTTGTAGTATTTTTCTCACTTCTGATCTTTTATCCTCGGGCACCAGATCTGAAAGCGCCCCTATATGAGATCACATCTGTCTATCGTAGCGGCCCAAGGTGGCTAACGCATTAGCCGCACGAATATACAGAGCAGATATTGAAGAAAATCTCTTGCCGATGTAGTCCAACCTTCTTCTATCCTTATCAGGAGGCGCAGATATAGGCGTGGCAGGATTCTTGGACCGGCGTTGCGCCACTTGCAAAACGACTGAATCGGCTTTGGGGTGTCCTGTGAAACAGGCAGGAGAGTCATCCGGGGCCTTATACTTTTTGTCCATACCAGCACTATAGCCACTACCGTAGTCAGGGTTTTCATCAATTTAAGTCCTTCGTCCCAAATTTGATCTACTATTGGGATGTTTCTGACTGATTTTCGCACCTGCTCCTTAAAATCATATAAGAAGCAATCGGATTGCTTCACCGACACTGGGAGGTCAAAACGTGCAGCAGCTCTTTCCATCAGATTGTGGAAACCCCCAATGTCCTCAGGAAGGGAATCCGAAGGGTGCGCAGATGGTGGATATGGCGTAAGTATGATATAATTATCACACTCGTCTAGAGGTGTCTGGGCATCGTGTATCTCGCCCTCTTCCCTTTCTTCCTCAGAGGTGGATGAAAGTGGGTCCTCTCTGGGTGGTAGAGGAATGGTAGAAGCGGGTGTCATTCTTGGTGTTGGAGAAGGCCACAGTGGCATAGCTGGAGGAGGTGGCATTAGAGGAACTTGCACATCCTGTGCAGGATCTCGTAATCTTTTCCGATAATCCTGTAGCATCGCCTGCAAGTCTTGCACTAATCAGAAAGACATTTGAAGTAAGAGTAATGATGTTGTACATTATAATAGTGCCCATAATAAGAATCTTCTTCATCCACTTCCTCCTGATACTTTACTCTTAGCTCTGATGGGCTGTGCGCACCTCCAAAAGGCCGCTCATCACCTGAATCATCAAGCTCAGCAAGTAAGCGGCACAGAGGGAATAGCAACACCTTGCTGGGGGAAGTGTCATGAGGTTCCAAAATTGTTTATGAAGGTATCTTTCCCGTCGACGGTGTAGTCATCAACATCAGCCCTGAGGGAACCAAGGAACAAGGGTCAATGTTAATAGACGGCTTTGCCAACAAGGCATCCAGCGTTGACGGTTTTGCCGACTGCTTCTTCGAAGGCTTCGTTGACAGCTTCATTGATGGGTCATCAGTCGTCAACGTCTTTGTCGCTGGCTTTGTCGACGAGGGTATTGCAGACGATGCATCAGATGACGAAAACTTTGTGGACGTAGGGGCCGTCGACGAGTCAATTATCGACACCTTGGTCGTCGACAAGATGACAGCCGAGGGAATAGGTGACAACACGACCATAGAAGTCTTAACGGCATAGAGGCAGTTACCATGGTGCTGGTTGTAGTCGTCATCGACGGAGACGTCGACGAGAGGATTTTCATCTACGGTACCTTTTTTGAACTTGATGTCGACGACTGAGGCAGTAAGAGAGCGCTTTGAAAGCTTGAAAGCAGGGGTTGACGGTTCTGAAGAGACAGCCTTTGAGGAGACTGTGTTTTCTCCATTTTTCCAACTATTTTTAAAGACCCATAATGTTAGGTCTTCTGAATCTTTCTGCTGCCGTCAGAGGCTTCTTGGTCATGGGACCTTTTTCTCTTTGGAGGCTTAGAAGAAGAGTCACTGTCCTCACCCGAGGAGACGGACTTTGACCTCTGGAGCCACAACAATAGTCTTGCTTCTCTGTCGTGAAGAGTCTTGGAAGAAAAAGTGCGACAGACTACAATCCTTCACAGATGGTGTGTGTGAAGGCAATAAAGGCACTCTTTATGCGAGTCATCCACATACACTTTCTTCTTCCCACGTGACTTGAAGAATCAGACCTATTGAAATTCCTAAACAGCTGAATGAAGAAGAAACGGAGCATAGCTCAGGGAGACTCCCTTCCTCGAAGTGCGTAGAAACTCTGAGGAAAACTCTTTTGGGAAGGTTCTAGAGAGTGCTCTCGGCTGATTGGTCATAGTTCAAGTTTGGTTCTTTAAAAAAAAAAAAAAAAAAAAGGAAATAGATAGGCTGCTAAGCGAACCTTTGATTCCCACTATAGCCTATTGCAAAACTACTTACTCCTTTGTTATGGTACCGTGGGATTCCCACTTTGACGACGGGGAATGATTCAGGCATGTGAATCTATGAAAGATCCAATACTGGATAATTTGCTCCTTCTTTTTAAACCCAGAAGTCTTATTTTATTCCTCACAAGAGTCCTTACTCTGTGACATGATATCATGATCTAACCTCTGCTGAAAAAAGTTTGTTTTCAGCTGCAAGGTCCATGAACATGTAAATAGTTTTCACCTCTCCTTGTTTAAAAAACAAGGATTGAGCTCTTCCTTTACACCTAGAGCCTTTCTAAAAGGGGAACAAAGCCCATTCTTCTTTCACTTTTCACTTCTTCTCCCTCCACAAAGCTCCCTGAGGGTATCAACTGGACCGGAGCTCATTACTGCCATGCCTTGTTTATTAAGGGCCATGTAAAAACTATAGTTACTTACTGTGGACTTCAGTTCTCCTGCAATGGTATAGATTTACATGCTTGAATCTTACCCGTCGTTGAAGTGGAACCCTCTAGTACATAATGAACAGTATAGAAAACAATGTTCCATAAAACCAACTATAAAACTATGCATGTTTAATAGCCATTCAACCTCAATTTAAAAAGACCTGAAACTTAGCAAATGAGGTGGAAGGGACATAAACTTTACTCCTACTAGGGATCATTACCTATTAGATTTTCAAGCACTTGTGAGGCATGTTTATAAAACTAGCAGCAACAGGTGAGCCAAAAGAATGCAGGACGGATGGGCGCATATGAATCTATGAACGATATCAAAGATGAAGAACTGAAGTTACAGGTGAGTAACTATTTGTCTTCTCCAGCTTTGTATCTTTCTTAGGTTCACATGCTTGGATTAGAATAGCAAGCAGTATAAGTAGGGCTCTCAAGATTTTCTTCTATATGTCTTTAAAGTCTAAAAAAGCATTCAGTTTGTTGCACTTGGATCGGTAAAACAAATATTTTAGATGCTCACTGTATAAAAGCTGGAGATGTTGTCTGGGGGCAATTCACAGATGGTGTATCCACTTTTTCTGCTGGGTTCCCAAAGCAGTCTCCCCTTTGTTGGTTGGCCTCCTCAAGGAACAAATTTACTTCTCCTTTATCAATGTTTTGTTCTGTAGTATCTGCTTTTAGTATCCATGGAGTGGATAAAGGTGGTAGAGACTGAGATGGCAGTGGTGGTTGTGGAATCAGTTGCTGTGTGATAGCTGTGGATGTGGCTGCTGCGGCTGATGTTATAAGACTGAATTAGTAGATTCCAGTTGTGGTTGAGGAAATCTGGACTAATAATCAGCTATCTAGCCTGAATATATACTTACTGAAATCTAGAGGTACACACATCTTTGGAGGTTCTTATCAAGGTTTCTCATGATAAGGTTCAAAGTGTCTGCCATAATGGGAATGTCCATAATGCCTTCCAATGCATGGGGCTCTGTTGACCTGGTAGGTTTCCTCGCATGGAACTGATTTTCATCCTGATCATCATCATCGTGGCATTTGACGATGAAGGAAGTGACCCGATTAGGGTCACCCAGGTCACTCACGACCACCTCTCAGCCTTCCAAACAAATGAAGAGTTGGTCAGACAGTAGAGAATACAAACCAAAGTGATTTATTAGTCATACACCCGAGCGGAGTCCAGTCTGACCAGCCTCCTTGGATTGCAGCAGAGGGACTGGCTTCAGTCAACATGGCAATGCATAAAGTACATTTCCAATACCCCTAAAGACAGGTCCAGACTGGGATTTTCCTGGTGAACAAGAGAGATACAGAAGGATGAGCTGCAATCCTGGGACCGGGCACACATTATCTAGCAGTCAAGGTTACTCTGCCTGCTCGCGCCGCTCTGAGCGGTGGGAGCAGGCCTATCTAGTCAGAAAGGTATGCGATAATAAGAACGGTGTATTCATTAGCACAGCAAAACTCAACCGTGGAGAATTACATGCACAGAGAATACATTGGCAGCTGCGTTTTGGTGAGGCAAACAGAAAATGAGGAGACAGATATTTAGTTTCGATCATGGTACAAAATGGCGGCTGAATACAAAATGCTGCCGCAAATGCTAACTTAAATCGTGCAACGCAAGGGGAAGTCGGCCAAAAACATTTTCCATTCCAACAGACCCTCCTTTTAGCATTTGCCAACACATTTTGCTACTGTCCAAAAGCAATTAACTCCTTGCATATCATGAAACTACTGCTACAGGTTAATACACACATTATCAATATTCAAAAATGCCTTCATCTATTGACATTAGGTCGTGGATATCCTTCATCATCATGGCCGTTGTCTTAATGTCATGTATAGAAACCTTCGGTTTGGGTGTCAGTGTTTTTACACAATGAGCACAGCAAGCAGGGAGACAATGTATACACAGGCAACAGGTGAAAATTATACCGGCAACTACAGCTAGGAAAATAAGAATCTTCCAACCCCAGGACGCGAACAGGCCCCAGAACCACCCAGAGAGAGTCCAAGTGCCATTCTCTTGATGGATGTCGGATGCGAGCCGGTGCAACTTCTGGATGGCAGAGTATACATTTGGGGCGTGGTTTGGGATGTATACACAACAACTATTGCCAATGACGCGACAGGCCCCTCCCCGATCAGCAAGGATGACGTCTAACATCATCCTATTTTGTAAAGCAACGAGCCTCGTAGCCTGAAGCTCAGCTGTAATATTTGTCAAAATCCCTGCTGTGGTATTAATGACCCCTTCCACAACTCTTGTGAGCCGACGAATGTTAAGGCTATTGGATATAGGGGCCCCAAAAGGGTATAATACCCTTCAATGCATCGGTGAACTGCTGCAGAGTGGCCACAAAAATACATCCAGACCCGGAATCAACAATATTGGCGAAAATAAACTCCATTCCGGTTTTTAACCTTTCCTCTTGTAGTATTGATTGCGCCTCAGAGACTCTTCTCTCCAAAGGTCTCTCTTTTGTTCCATCCACTGTCCTCAATAAATTTGAACTAATGAAAGATCTTCATGCCTTTTTTCGTAGAATAAGCCTGAAAAAGTTCTTTCAAGAGAGTTCCGATATGGATATTGACAACAATTTATCTGGCCTCAAACCTCCTTCGAGCTTCACTCCAGGATTGGATATGGTCGGAAACGAGGTTGAGGTTTTTGAGAAAGCAGTGATCACTAAAATCCAAAAAACTTTGAGATTTGTTCCACAACCCTCCTTTAATACCACCAGAGAGGAGGACTTTGCCCTTCAAACATTGAAAAATAATAAAGACTTAACAATCAAACCTTGTGACAAAGGGGGTGGTATTGTCTTATTTGACACAAGTTCTTATGTCAATAAGATGTATGACCTCCTGGAATCACGTACTCATTACAAAAAGATCGTGTCCAACCCAGAACCCAATCTTAAGCGTCGAATTCTAAGGATGGTAGAGCTAGCTGTGGAGAGAGGCGATATCTGCCAAAAAGAGGCAGAATTCCTCACCCCCTGCTATACCCGCATACCCATTATATATGGTCTGCCGAAGACACACAAAAATGAGACCAATCCCCCTTTGAGACCCATTGTCTCGACTATAGGGGCCGCCACCGAACCACTATCTAAGTATGTGGACCGGTTCTTGCAACCATTGGTAGCGAGACTGCCTTCGTATGTCAAGGATACCGGTCATTTTATATCAAGAATTGAAGGCCTGCCTTATGATCAGAACAGCGAATTGTTGGTTACTATGGACCTGGAGTCCTTATATACCAACATTCCTCAACATGAGGCACTGCGAGTCATCAAGGAATATCTGGAAGTTGAAGATGGCTGAAACAACTCGCAGTTTATCCTTCAATGCCTTGACATAGTCCTCAGTGAGAACTTCTTTGAATTAAATGGTAGTTTCTACCAACAGGTGAAGGGAGTCAGCATGGGGGCGGCTTGCGCCCCCAGTGTGGCCTGTTTGTATATGGGCCACTTTAAGACCAACATTTACAATGAACTGGCCCCATTCAGTGATAATGTGTGTCACTGGTCACGTTTTATAGATGATATATTCTTCGTCTGGAAAGGGGAACACGGAACTCTTGATGAATTTATTTTATGGATCAACGCAGCAGACATTAACCTTAAATTTACTGCCCACATCAGCAACCAGAAACTAGAATTCCTTGATGTCTGGATTGAACATTCTAGTTCACAACTAGTGGTTTCGCTATTCACCAAGCCGACTGCAAGAAATACTCTTCTTCATTACGGCAGCTACCACCCGAGGTGCCAGAAAGATGGCATCCCCTTTAGCCAGTTTCTGCCCTACGCAGAAACTGTACTACCATCAAAAACTATGTATTACATGCAGAAACATTGAAGAATAATCTTTTGCTGAGGGGATACCAGGCCGAGCTCATTAAAGACTCATTCAAACGAGCTAAATACTATGACCGCGAGACTATGTTTCAATCCAGAAACAAGAAACAGACTGATCGGATCGTATGTGTCACTAAACATTCTAATCATGATCATAGGATTCGACAAATAATTAACTCACAATGGCATATTCTCAATCTAGGCCAGCCCACTTTGATTATGCAGAAGCCCCTTTTTGCCTTCAAGAGAATTAGGAATCTGAGAAACATCCTTGTGAGGGCAAAAGGAAAGAATGTGAACAGCTTCACTCAAAAATCTATTACAGGGAGTTCACCCATCATGGGCAACCACAAATGTGGCACTTGTCAAGCTTGTCCCAATGCGATTGTTAAAGACCAGATCATTATTAATGGACGTACGGTATTTCTCAAAGATATGACCAATTGTAGGTCGTCCAACGTTATCTACACCATTCTATGCCCCTGCGGACTTGCATATGTGGGGGAGACAGGCAGGGAGTGTAGAAAGAGCATCGGTGAACACAAATCCAATGTGAGACTACGGAAACTAGTTGCTCCATTGGTGAACCATTGGATTGAGGTCCAACACACTGAAGCGGATATGCGCTGGACGATCTTGGAGAAGATCCACGCCCCTAATGGCGCTGATGTCACTGCTATACGCAAAAAGCGAGAGGTGTTTTGGATCTACACCCTCAATACGAAAGACAAGGGACTCAATGAGAGTTGCCCTTGGGAGAATGCCATTATCTGAGTCTGAGTTTGTTGCGGTTTGGGGCTCCTACCGCTTTTATTGTTCCTGATGCTAATAACCAGTCATCTGTCGTGAGGCTTTCTCCTTTAACTATGTTTGTTCCTTGATTATCCCTTTGTTATTGCTATTTTTATATCAGGTTATATTAACCTATTTTTTCTTATTCTTGCACTCAGTTTTTCCCTTCCCCTCCCCTTCCCTTTTAGTATTCTCACTTCCCGTTCAAGACGCTGGTTTGAGCCTTTACATATTTTTTTTGGTTTGCATCCTTTTGAGAGGGTGCCTTATTCCTTATTCCATTCTACCATCTAGTGTCTTAATCTCAAGTATGGTTACTTTTAGAGAGTCTCTTGGACAGTGACGAGCCTCGCTTTCGTCATCTGCCGGCTAATCCCTGTATAGGTGTGATTTCATTCCTCCTTCGCGGGCTCCAGCATTTAAAAGCTGCGCCTTTTTTCCATCCGGCGTCAGCTTCGATACGACGCCTGGACGCTATGCTGAAGGAATACGGCTATACGCTTGTCGGTGAGATGTTCCTCGTACACGGGATGACCGGCGTCCTAATCATTTTGTTTTTCACCCCATCCAGAATGGCCGGGTCTCTAATTATGTGTATTTTTGCTTATATCCAGCGGCCCCTGCTTTACATCTCCCTCGGAGTCGCCGACTTTTTCACCCTTCGTCGGCACTTTACTGCTGCCATTGCGCCATCTAACCGGAGAGAAAATTGGATGCTCCCTGCCGTCCTTAAAGGTGAGACGTCACCCGCTCATGTTTGGGTTATCTCTCCGCGCTTAGTGTTACTAGTGTTTTAACCTTTTGGCAATTCCTTTTGTTTTCCCATGCAATATACGGATTTGCAGAACGTACTGGCGCTTGCGCTATATTAGTCAGTCTTTTATTTATTCTTTCTATACTAGGCGGAGTTTTATTTACGGAATTACGTGGAGGGTCGTCCCCGTTCTTCTCCATGTGCTGCATTATCTTTACCTGAAACGGAGGATCTCGCTGTTGTCTTGATTCTTGTTTTGTTATTTAGGGTAAGATTCATGTGTGCTTATTAGCTTTTCACCGTTCATCTTTTGCTTTCTGGCACCATGTCCAATGAACTTCTCCATCATTTTTCTTTTTCTTTTTCATTTTTCCAGTTTTATTCATAGATGGTTCTCTTATCTTGATCCAGACATCGCTCTTTTCTTAATTGAGGTTTTTTCGAGCCCGACTACAGGTTCAGGTAGTTATTGTTTTGATCTAAAGCCTTGCTGAGTAAGCTTTCATCTTCTTGTCTTATTTTGATTTACTATTAGTCCGTTTAATTAGTTCACTTTGTGGTGTTTCTTTGAACGTTTTTGGCCTCACTGGATTCTATTATCACTCTTACTTTGCATAATCTATGGTATCTTTATTCACATTTCCATTTACAGACACGGGTGGCTGTTCTTCCTTATTTAATTAATTTCTTTTGCACCCTGTTCATATTATGTCATGTATTCTATTAAAGTCTTTTGTTCCTTGTGCTTCTAGGTACCATGTTATTTAAATTTACCCTTTTGGAAGCTGAGCTGTACTGGACTATGTTGGCATGCATTTTATATCTTTATCATTATGTTCATTGCGTTTATCCTTTTGATTTCCCTGAATATTGTATATTTGATGATGTGTATTTATCGTAGGCACATCCCACAGCCACGTCCTCGGACGCCCTCGCCCTGAGGAAGGTGAGACCCACACCGGGTCGAACACCGAAACGCGCGTCGGCGTTGTTTCCACTTTTATGGACCATATCAAATCTACTATTCACACTTGTGGTTATTACCATCATTTAAATGTTATTGGTTGGCCTTGGATATGCTTGGTGCCACGTAAACGATAGGAGATTTATCCATTCCTAGATTGTTATTACTGCAATTTACACTTGTTAAAATTGGTCCATTTGTGTTTATCCTCTGTATTGTTGTTATGAGTATGTCTGAACTCCTGACTTACAGGATGTGTTGGTATGCGAGAGCATGAATTGGCTGGTGTGAAACTGTTGGTGTGAATGTGTGAGTGAATGTGGCGTGGGATTTGTTATGCTTATTTATTATTTATTATTGTGAATGAATTATTAATAAAAAATTCTGATATGTTTCTAAATTCCTTATTGTGACATGCCTCTGTCTTCTGGCCAGCTACCTGGGTGTATATATTAGCGACTTCTAGCGCATGTTATCCATTGTGGTAGAGAATTTTTGTTTTGAGTAGCCTGTTGCAGAGTGGTGTCTGTCTGATCTATATCTTCTGTGTTAATAACCCTCCTGACTCGGGACAGGTATGTGCTCCTACGTTGCAATCGATGGTCCTTATGGTAATTGGACGGTGCTATGTACACTGGGGGAAGAAGGAAAGAGATAACAGGTACCCGACCATCCCCTAGGAAGCCAAACATAAGCTTGAGACCCACAAACAAAGTAGAGATTATGCGGTGGGAGCAAAGGCGGACTACTAGTCGTACTCAGCGTATATGTGTAATTGCAATTACTCTCTCCCACTTTTACCTTCCCCATTCCCTGGACAGAAAACCCATCTGTTGTGTTAACTACTGTTACCGGCATCGCCTCATCCTTAGTAATATTGCATACTTGAAAGGATTGGAAATATTCAGTGGCATTGAACCCCTGGAAATCTAACATTTCATTTCGAAGCCATGTTTCGTTCTTTACCTTCTCTTATATATTCATACAAGCTGATGGGGACAATGTACCAGGGGTCCCTTGTCCACCTGCCCCGTGGAATTAAACCCTTGGTGGAAGCGTATATATTCTACCACCGTGCGAGAGTCCGCAGATGTCATTCATAGCAGAGGAATGAAAGTGATAATGCACCATAGTAAACAGTTCAAACCACCCCTCACAGAGCCCCAGATAGGATAATGGCATCGACAGAAGAATATCACTCGTATGTGTAACTGAGGGGAGTAAACCACAGATCCAACAATTAGCGACATTAGACGCATCATGTGCTTGATGCAGCATTTGCAAAAATACATTGTCTACATATGTTTTGCGATGTTCTCCTTTATGGCGGGCCAAAGTAACAAACATGTGTTCAGGGGGAACAGGCGTTGTACCAATCAGGGAATGTACTGGGTATTTCTCCTCCAGGAACCATGCTACCCCAAGTACTGTTATTAAGAAAATCACAACGATCACTACGAAAACTATTTTACTCTGTGGACTAAGCAGACCAACTAGATCCATCCTGCTCTAAATGCGGTGCCTCAAATAGCTGCTCTTCCTCCTCGATGGGGCGGCCAAACGGATGCATTATGGAACCAAGGGGGGAAAGAATGCAAGAAAACTAAGGGCAAAAGGCAAATGTTCCCAGCGTCCGTTAGAGCCTTGCCGGCAGACTCCTATTGTTCAACAACGTTGGCGCTGTTGAGCACCGGCGGTGGAGCTGTCGGACCAGCTCTTGAAGAAAATCCCACGTCGTACAGGATAAAGTACCCCCCTCCAGGGGAGCACATTCGGTCTATCCTGTCCAGTGTCCGAACAATGCACCAATCTCGCATCTCCCTACGCTACTGTTGCCTGACTTATCAAGTCCATCCCTGCTAATCTGACTTTTCCTTTGGTGCACTGTTCCTCCGTCGGGCACAAATTGTACCTAACTGCTCCAGGCACAGAGGGGTCAGGAAAGAGGGACTCAGGGGCTCAGACACAGAGGGGCCAATGGACTGGGACTCGAGCACAGATGGGCCAGTAGAACAGGGCTCCTGAATGGCCCTGATCTCAGGGGGCACTGCCGCATTCAACAATGCATCATTCTCATCCTCCGTTTGGGTCCACGTTAGCTGGGCATCCGAAAAAGGGACAAAGAGGGGCACCTGCTTCCACTCCGAATCCCTGATACCGTCAAGGACCCACTGGTTGTAAGGCAGAGGAAGAGGTACTTTCCAGAAATGCGGACTGTGTATCCAATTCTGCTGTGCGGGTGGCAAGTAGCACCTGGACTGGCCACTTCCACCTCGGCTCAAAGGCCTTCCTCCTCTGGAAGTTGCGCGTCAGGATGTAGTCTCCAGGCCGACTGTTATGCCCGGGCCCCTTAGGTGCTGGCGGAAGTGTGTCCTGGATCTGTTGGTGAATAGAAATCAGACTTTTAGTTAACTCATACAGATAGTCCACTAACAGAGGATATTCAATCTCGGAAAATTTCCGAGGACGAGGGAAGCCCCAGACATTTGACGGGCACCCAAACACGACCTCGTAAGGTGAAAATCCTGTTCTAAAATGAGCTGTTGTTCTTGTAGACAAGAGGGCTAATGGTAAAGCATCTGGCCACTGCAACCCTGTGCTCTCCTGAATCTTTGCCAATTTCAGTTTGAGAGTACCATTGTACTTCTCAAACAGACCCGCTGACTGGGGGTGATTTGCAGCATGAAACTTTTGTTTGATGTGGAGTCTTTCGCAAACCAACTGCATGACTCTCGCGTTAAAGTGGCTTCCGTCATCACTCCAAATCAAACGAGGCAAACCGAAGCGAGGAAAGAACTCCTTCATGCGTACCTTTGCAGTCGCTATGGCTGTATTTTCTTTAGTGGGGTAAGCCTCAACCCATTTACTGAATTCGCAAACAACCACTAACATACTTCAAATTGTTGACTCAATCCATCTCTATGTAGTCTAATTGGAGGACCTCAAAAGGGAAAGTAGGGGGTGCGAAATTGCCAGGTGGCGTAGGGGTACCCTTCCCAGGATTGTGCATCATACACACCATACAATATTTGACCAAATGGGCAGCCGTCTTTGGGATATTGTCATTGTGCCATACAGGATCTAACAATTTACAGATACCTTTTGCACTGATATGGGCTGGCCCGTGTGCCATAGTAACTACGGGGAGAATGTATGCATCTGGTAACGCCATTTCTGTTTCCCTGACTTATCCGTCCAACACCCTTCTTCATCCAAACATGCTGTGCTTTCCTGCCATACTGCTACCTCCTCGATCGTTGCCTCACTCTGAATCTCCTTGAAATTTGCCAACGTATCCTCAAACATAGTAACCTCGGGCACCCACCTAGCTGGACCTGCTACAAACATCCTTTTCATCTTTGTTTGGGCTGTCTCCTTAGCTGTCTGGTCTGCAAATGCATTCCCGCTACCCACGTCATCAGGTATTGCCTTGTGGGCACTACATTTTATTATCGCTAATTTCTTGGGGCGTGTCAGGGCCGACAAAAGCCTATGTATAAGAGGGCCATTTTGTATCTTCATCCCATGGGAAGTGAGAAACCCCCTCTCTGCCCAGAGTCGCCCAAAATTATGGGCCACTGCAAAAGCGTACTGGCTGTCAGTATAAATATTGACAGCCAGTCCCTCACTCAACTCACAGGCTCGTATAAGGGCAACGAGTTCCACTGCTTGGGCCGACTGATAGGGAACTTGTGACGTCTCAACTACCGTGTGCAGTGTTGTGATCGCATATGCAGCAGTTGTAGTGTCATCTGGTAACTTAAAACAAGAGCCATCGACGTATAGTTCCCCTTGGGGGTCAGATAAGGGAACATCAGTCAGGTCTACCCGTCCCTTCGTCTCTTCCTCCGTCCAAAAAATACAATCATGTATATCAATTTCCTCACTCTCAGAAGGGAGGGGTAGCAACGTGGCTGGGTTTAGAGTGGCACATCTTTTAATCGTGACATGTGGTGCAAAAAGGGTCAATTCATAACCGGTCAGACGTGCACTGGTGAGGTGCTGTGTCTTGGTTTTATTCAAAAGTGTATCCACAGCATGGGGTACCATGACTGAGGTCGGTATCAAGTATGAGCCCAGCCGATTGCCTTATAGAGATGGCCACTGCCGCACCCGTTCTTAGACAGCTCGGGAGGGCTCTTGCGACAGGGTCAAGAAGAGCTGAAAAATAAGCACACGGCCATTGCTTACCTCCAAAGGCCTGTGTTAAAACAGAGCGCACAACCGGCCGTCTCGTGTACATGCAGCGCTAACTGCTTCGTATAGTCAGGCGTACCAAGCACAGGTGCAGAGCAAAGCACAACTTTTAATTGCTCAAAAGACTGTTGACATTCAGGCATCCAAGGCAATGGTTCATGCACATCTTTAGTGGTTAGTGCCAGCAGAGGCTTTGTTAGTAAGGAGTAGTTAGGAATCCACTGGCGACAGTAGGAGGTAATGCCAATAAAAGCACGCACATCCCTCTGGGTTTTAGGGATAGGCATTTTAACAATGGCACTGATGCGCTCAGGGGTCAACCTCCTACCCTCCTTCGACAGTAGGTGACCTCCTGTCGACAATATTGAAATTTGGAAAGGGCCACTTTATGTCCATGGTGTGCCAAATGCAGCTATAATTTAACTGTGCTGTATTTGCAACCCTTCTCAGTGTCAGAAGCGATGAGAAGGTCATTGACATACTGGAGCAATACATTACATGAGGGAAGCGTAAGGGAGTCCAATTGGGCTTTTAAAGCTGGACTATATATACTAGGACTCTCAGTATAGCCCAGAGGAGCTCCACAGAATCTAAAACTTCTGCCAGCTACTGTAAAACCAAACTAATGTCTGCTGTCTGGATGGATCGGAATACTAAAGAATGCGTTTTTCAGATCAATGACAGGAAAGAGTTTGGCAGAGGAAGGAATCATCGTCAAAGGGCAGTAATGTCAGGGACCACTGGGAACTGAGGAACTCCAATCTTATTTACTTCGCGCAAGTCAATCACAAAACGATAAACATCGGGGTGATCATCAGGGGAGCCTGAAGGTGCCCTCTTAAGAATGGGAAGAATTGGGCTATTACACACATTTGCAGTCGTCTCTTCAACAACACTGGACTGAATCAGATCCTGTATAATCTGCAACAGAGCTCGCTCCCCAGCTTGCGGTATTTTATACTGGGGAATACGAGGCAAAATAGCATTATCTTTTGCAGATACCCCCAGTTTCCATTAAAGTTAGAGTCCTACATCCGTGTCACCCGTTGCCCACAACGTGGGCGGCAGGTCCTTAAATTCAGCAGGGAGGGGTGCATCTTTGGATAGACACTGCTTAGAGCTGACTACATTCGGGCCCATCGTCATGTTAACACCTTCCGGGAACAATAAATTGTAGCATGCAATTTCTTTAATAAATCCAAGCCCATTACATTTTCTCCACAATTTGATATTAACAAGAACGGTGAATCCACAGTAAAAGGACCTATAGTCAATGTAAGAGGTTTGGAAATGGGGCTTACGACCGGTACACCAGAAAATTCTACCGAAACATTATTATGGCCAGACAGAGCTGCCCCAGGGACCAATGAATGAGGGATAGAGCTATTCATTGCACATGTATCCTCCAAATATTCCTTAGCTGAGCCATGCAAATCTGCAGTAACGTAAAGGCCACGCTGATCTATAGGTATCTGAACTGGTCCCTCACCCTGTCCGTCCTAGCTGTGAGACATTCCTGTCTCCTCATCCACATCATAGTCATTGTGGTAGTACTGTTTACCCCTCGGGTCGTCAAAGTAGTTCTGGTCAGTGCGACCCTTCAATGTCCCAACAGCCTGAACCCTGTCCTGGCCACTGTCTCCGCGACCCCGTCCACGAGACCCTCGTCCCCTCAAGACCACCACCTTTTGCAAAAGCACAGGACACTCGCTGCGCTAGTGTCCCTCCTCTTTACAGTACGCACACTGGTTCGGTCCTACAGACGTAGTGTTCCTGCTAGTAAGCGGAAGATGTCGGTCCGGACCTCCACGCCCTCTACCATTCCCTCGAGAAGCCTGTTGCAATAACACCTCAGTCTTCAATTCTTTGTGCTTTTTCTCCACCTTCTTCTTCTCCTCATTTTCCCTATGTTCATAATACTGTGCCATACTCAATATTACAGAAGGGGAGGAGGTGGTCCAAGTACTCATCGAGGCCTGCAACCAAGTCGCGATCTCAGGAAGCTGGTTCGTAACAAATCTGTTAACGAACAATCAGACACCTCCCACCACTGACAAGTCCTGTCCGCTAAAATCCCAAAACACACCTTCAAATCGAGTGAAAAAAATCAGACACACTCATCTTTCTTCTGACGACATGCCGTTAACTTGTCCCAATCTACCCTTCTTGGTGGAATAAGAGAATGCATATAGGTAATAATCCAGCCAGGCAAGGCTAGTATCTCGGCCTTGGGCTTCTCATCAGGCTTCCTCTCCTGGTCCCATGCTTTAATCTGATCCCAGGTACCACCCAACTCTGCAACGTGGTCCTGTGTGTGTACCTGCCTCCAAATATCAACGGGTACCAGTAAACCAAAGAACATTTCAATATCTGCGAGCGTCATCACTATCGATGAAGGGGCCTCTGTCAATTCCTTATAATATGCAGTAGGATTTTTCCTAGGGTCGGGTAACTAAGTCTTAAGGGACAAAACCACACTCCTCTTCCACGGAGTATAAACCCACTGTTCTTGGAAACGGGCCTCTACCCTTGGTCTAACAAAAGTATTCTGCTGATCTCGTAGCTCCGGTAGTTCAGGGTGATATATGGGATGGACTTCCCTCATCGGAAACTGGGATACTGTCTTCGGGCTCTTCTCAAACAGCCTACCTCGATAAGCGACTAGCGTTGCAACATTACCAAAAACCTCACCAGGTGCCATACCAGCAGCATACACATTGTCCCTAAAATCATAAATAATCTGAGGTGCTACATTATTGGAACACTGTTTCCCACAGTCCAATCAAAGCAGCCGACATGTGCTTGAGGGCATGCTGCTGCACAAACGGCTCATAATCTTTCATCACACTCCACACATCCTCCACACTGTAAATGGGGTGACGAGCCCACTGAGCGGCTTGATTGGCTACCACCTTTTTCTCTTCATCTCCCACATCAGATCGTATCAATATCCGTCCCAGTCGCTCCTTAGCAGTTGCCCAGTCTCCGTCCCTTAGTCCGCGCACAGGCGTTCCGCTACTCAGAACTGTCGGAGAATGGAGGAACAGGGAAGGAGTAGTAACAGAAGGAACAGGCATCAAAGTCGCTAGTGGCTGTGAGGTAGGTGTGAGGGCTGGAGAGAAGGATGCCGAAGCAATAGGCGTAGCAGGGAGGCTTGCAGTCATCGCAGGCGCAATAGGTGAGGCCAAAGAAAGAGCAGGAGGCGCTGTAGCCGAAGCAACTGAATCAATAACAGGAGAAACAGAAACAGCAGAGACAGGAGGAGCGGGCGACTGAGGCTGTGGAACAGCAGGATATACTTTCTGCAGGGCGTATGGGGGTGGAGGTCAAGTATCTAACAATTCCTCCACAAATGTATCATTTTCTTCTCGGGCAACATAAGACTTTTCACATTGCAACCGGAATTTCCTATCAGTACACTCTATTCCTTTCTCTACTTTCTATCATACGCTACAGCTTTCTGAGTCACTGTCTGTAGTTTTCTCTTCCGGGCCTCTTTCTCTGCTTTCATTAGTCTTTGTTTAGCTTACTTTTGCCATGTTCTAAGGGAATCAAACAGACTGCCTACTTCTTTTTGCAAACAATTTATCCTGTAGAAAATTAATTTTCTGTTCATCAAAAGTGCCCAACGGCCACTGCAACTCGGCATTGTCCCTTGTATATTTGTGCCATAATGTACTAAACATAATAGGGCCAAGGCCATGTTACACATACATGTCAAAATTTGGGGTGCCTTCTGGAGGCGCCGGCTGACTTTCTTCCAATCGAGCATCAGTTGAACAACGACGACAGTCCAATCAAAACACTTAGCTAAAACACGGCATTTTTCAAACGGAAACAAGTTCACTATTTATGCCGAGCAGATATTTGCAAATACCTTACCAAAACTGGTCCTCAGACCTCATCAAATTCAAACCAAAGTGGTACCATGTTCACAAAGAACTCAAACAAATTCAAGCGCTTGTCCAAAAACGATCCTCAGACCTTACCAAACACAAACCAAAATGGCACCATAGCCACAAAGAACCAAAGCAAACTCACCTGGTGCACAAAGGCCAAACAAATTTATTCTCCACTGCCGACTCTTCGGACCAAACAATCAGATCCAAGGGTTTCGCCGTTCAGGACCCCAGCCGGGATGACCACTGGGCGAGGAACCGCCCGTTCAGACAGACGGGGCAGCTGCGAGTACCAGACGCAGCCCGAACTCCTCACCAGTCTGTGGGTGCAGAAGGACCACACCCGATGGGGTCCCTGTTCGGGCGCCAACTGAAGGAAGTGACCTGATTAGGGTCACCCGCGACCACCTCTCAGCCTTCCAAAGAAATGAAGAGTCAGTCAGACAGTAGAGAATACAAACCAAAGTGATTTATTAGTCATACACCCGAGCGGAGTCCAGTCTGACCAGCCTCCTTGGATTGCTGCAGAGGGACTGGCTTCAGTCAACATGGCACTGCATAAAGTACATTTCCAATACCCCTAAAGACATGCCTAGACTGGGATTTTTCCAGTTAGTAGCTGGTGAACAAAGGAGATACAGAAGGATGAGCTGCAATCCTGGGATCGGGCACACATTATCTAGCAGTCAAGGTTACTCTGCCTGCTCTCGCCGCTCTGAGTGGTGGGAGCAGGCCTATCTAGTCAGAAAGGTATGCAATAATAAGAACGGTGTATTCATTACCACAGCAAAACTCGACCTTGGAGAATTACACGCACAGAGAATACATTGGCAGCTGCTTTTCGGTGAGGTAAACAGAAAATGATGAGACTGAAATTTAGTTTCGATCATGGGACAAAATGGCGGCTGAATACAAAATGGTGCCGCAAATGCCAACTTAAATCGTACAACGCAAGGGGTAGTCGAACAAAAACATTTTCCATTCCAAGAACTCCAAGGGCACGACATCTATAAGAAGGCTCAAATGGGCCACAGTTGTCTGAATACTCACAGCCTTCTTCCGCCTTGGTGTCAAATAGCTTTACAGGTGGAGTGGTAGACACTTGGTTAAGTCCAGTTAGGACGGATACCAGAAAGTTCAGTTGAAAACAACTTAAACAATCCAGCATTCTGCCAATGATTTTCTACAGCCATTGATTTTGGTGTCCTTGATGGTGCTGTCAACGAAGGTGCAGCTCACAGTGGAACCATTGACTTTGGTGTTGTCAGTGAGGAGCCGGTGAATGGCAGGGCTGACGACGAGGTGACCATTAATGATTGGACTGTCAATGGTGGGACCATCAATGGAGGGGCTGCCAACGGACCACAGACAATGTATTATTACATAATGCGCCCTTTGACGGTGTGCCATTAACAACGGTTTGGCTTCATGGGTGAGGACTTACTCAAGGAGGTCTTACTTTTAGAAGCTGCAGATAATTTTGGCGCCAGTGAGGGTGGTGAAAGTACCTCAGATGAAGATGCTGGCTGGAGCATAACTGGGGGCTTTATTTGCACAGTAGCTGAAGAAGTCTTAACTTCGGTATTTTTAGGCACTTGCTTGCTAGATTTTTTAGGCACCTTAGCAGGGATTTCATGACCAAAGCCTCCACTGACACAGAATGTTTGTCCTCCTTATCCTTGTCAAGCTTGTGGCTCTTCTTGGAAGAAGAAAAGGAACACTCTTGGCTGACTCATCCAGGGAGGATGGAAATTTCTCCCTTTTATGACAGTACAGCACCCTACTCTCACGATCCTTGAACGCTTTTGATGAGAATCTTCTGAACAATTGGCAGTCCTAATGTTAACTGTAGGAAGCTGGCTCTGTATATATATCAAAGTGAGGTATAGTGTGCACCGAGTCCAGGGAGTCCCTAGAGGTATGGCAGAGGCTAAATTAGGTAAGTATTAACAGCTCTCTTTGTGTTAGTGTGGGCGAGCAGTTAGGCTTATCCAGAGGGTGTGTTAAGCATTTATTGTATTCACTCAATCAAGACTGATACACACACAGACTGAATCCAGAACAATTGGGTAAGTGTAAAAAAAATGTATACTTTTATTTTATTTCTAGAACCAAGCAGGACGTGGTACAGGTAGGTAAAATATACTTTCAATGATAACCCTTTACACAGAAATGCAATTGAGGATGGATTTACAGTGGTTACAGCTTTGTATGACTTTAAAATGCAGTTTGAGTTACACAGTAATTACTTTTAGATTACTTTTTAGTTACGTTTACTTTAAGTACTGGGGGTGGTATGCCTAGATACCACACCTTAGGATCTCAACATAAACGGTAAGTAAGACTTTTTATACTTTGTAGTTTAGTATTCTTTTCTCCATAAAAACATCTGTTCAACACACAACATTTTTGGCCCAAAAATCTCTTAACTTGGATTCCTATAGGAGAAAAGTGTTCGTGGTTTCTCAGGTAAGTACACAACTTATGAGTGGAAGTTTTGAGGGTTAGGACCAAGGTTCCCTAAGGTCTAGATGGGCACTCGAGTTACACCACCAGCAACACTGGGGTGGCCGGATGCAGAGTGAAGGGGCCCAATGTTAGCCAATGGGGCTAAGGGGCCTTCGGTTAGGGACTGCTGACGAGTAGGGCACTCGGTGTGGGAGCAAAGCTCATAGGGATAAGGTCAGCACTGCAGCGGCCAACAACCAGCACAGGAGCTGCACCACCAGCTTTTCAATGGAGACCCTCGGTTCGGCAAAGTTGCTGCAGGCTCGGGCTCGCAGACTTCCTCAAGGCAACCACCGGCTGGAGAGGTAAATTGGGTGCTTGGGGGATGCCTGGACACCGTTGGTTGGGCCACCTAAGGCCATGCGGCGTCGGGTGCAGGGATGTCTTCTGGCGTCGGGTTTTCTTACCACCTCCGGTCGCAGTCAGGGGGCCCTTCAGATTGAGGCTGTAGGCATCATCTCGAAGTTTGAGGGAGGTATCACCAGATCCCAGGTCGCTGGGGAGACCTCTTTGTGGTGTTGGGCCACTCGAACTCGGGCCGTGGGCGTCGGGTGCAGAATCGCAGAGTTGTCGGAATCCGGATTCTGTGGGGGAGTCTTTGCTTGAGCAAATTCGGAGCTCACAGGAAACAGAGTCAGTAAGATAGTTGCAGGGCAGGTCCTCCAGGCTCTGGGGGTTGCTGGCTGCTGGACTCGCCGGGGTTCTAGCTGTAGGCAGGTCGTAGACTGGACAGGCGGTAGGGCTGGGGCCAAAGCAGTTGGTGTCGTCTTCTTCCTGCAGCGGCACAGCTCTTCTGTCCTTCTTTCTTCCTCGAATCAAAGGAGGCAAGGTTCAGGATTGCCCCTAAATACTAGATTTAGAGGCGTTAAAGGGGTGTGCAGGGCGGGACCAATGGCTCCCTTCCTTGGGGTGGGTACACCCCCTATTATGCCACCCTCCAGTGGGAGGGGGCATGAGCCTCTCCCTAATTGGCTTAGTCCCCTCATCTTCAAGATGGAGGGGACTGAGATGTGTTTTTCACCTCGTCTCCCTAACCTGAGGGGTGGGGTTGGCAAAGGTGAGCACACCTCTCTTCCTAACTCAGATTTCATGCCGATTCTCCTGCCCAAAGTGAAGGCCAGAACCAGTGGGAGCCAGTTGCTGGGGGCAGCAAAAGGCAGGGTCAGCTTTCAAAGGCGGCAGGCCTTTGAAGCTTCCCCTTTCATAAACCCAGCCCATCCTGGGGGAAGAGGCATGACACTTCTGCCCAGGATGGCCTCGGTTTCTGGACCCAGAGAGCGGAGGCTCTATACCCAGGGGTCCAGAAACCTGTGGTGGTGACAAATGGCAGACAGCCATTCAAGAACCACACCAAGGCTGGTCGATTTTCACGGGGCATCTCTAAGATGCCCACTACGTGCATTTTGCATTAAATCCAACACTGGCATCATTGTGCGTTTAATGTGCTGAGAAGTTTGCTACCAAACTTTCCAGTTTTTAGTAAAGCCCTTGTGGAGCTGCGGAGTTCATAATGACCAACTCCCAGACCATATACTCTTTATGGCTTTACTACACTTTCAATGTCTAAGAATGGGCTTAGACACTGTAGGGGTACAGTGCTCATGTCACCTTAGGGCTAGTGCACCCTGCTAGAGGGGTGACTTACCTACGCCTCAGGCAGTGGGTTGCAGGCATGACACACAGGTATGCGTGCCATGTCGACTATTCACTTTTCTCTGCACCAAAACACGTAGCCTGCAATGGCAGTGTGTGGGTGTTAACGTACAGGGCCTGTAAGGGTGGCACAATAGGTGCTACAGCCCTTAGAGGCCTTCCCTGGTCACAGTGCCATTGATACTCATGGTACCTTTTACAAGGGGCCTACCTGTGGCCAGAGATGTGCCAATGTTGGGTACAAAGGTACAGTCTTGGGAAAGAACACAGGCCCTGGGAACCTGATTGGCAGGGACCCAGGGTACATAAAGTCAGGTTGCATCAGGTGTCAGGCAAAAAGAGGGGAGGCACCACGCAAAAAGGGGCACTTTCCTACATTAATCCTCAGAGAAGAGGCAGTAAATGCCCTTTTCGTGCAGTTCCTCTGCATGGAAGATTTGTTTTCTACAAGGTCGTTCTTTGAGGCGTACGACTTCCCGGAGATGAGGGCAAGACCTAGTCCAAAGCCCACAAACCCATAAATACAAGGAGAAAGTGGCAAATGGGCTGCATAAACCCAGAAAATGCCCAAACGTGGTGAAAAAACACTGTTCTGTAACAAACTGCGCAGAACTAAGAACAGGCTCTCTGCACTTGTGATGTGCATTAAAAATCTGAGATGAAATGACCACTGGGAAAACTGGAGTTTATAGCCTTTCAGCTTCATTGGCTGAAGTATAGATATTTTCAAATGAGACTGAATGGCAATCAAACGTGCACTGTTTTGTAGTTGTTTCTAAGGGAAAGTGTTCTCTATACTGCTCAGTAAGTCCCAGAAGCTCCCACTAGGGTAAAGGGAAAGATTCAAGCATGAAAATGAATTAAAGATCCCTTACTGGAGAAGTAAAATATCACGAAACAGGTGTGGAAAATAAATTACTTACCTGTAACTTTAGGTCTCAATATTTTTATAGATTCGCATGTTTGAATAATTCCCCAAGTTCAGGCTAGGAATCCACAGAACACATAAATAATAATAAACATTGATAAAATAGCCATTGACCCACAACAATGGTCTTTTATTTCATAGATGATTTACCTCAGTGAAATGCACCCAAACTTCAGCAAATGAGATAAATGTGCTGAGCATTCGGACTACAATCATGGATCACTATTTCTTATATTTCAAAGCACAAACAGAATGGGGCAAGAGTGAGCCTCTAACTAGGATTTATTATCCAGTTCGGAAGAGGAGTGGGTGTTATATCCCGCATAGATGCCCTAATGTAGACCCGTTCGTACATGCCCTAAAATGGACGTATTCATATTTACCCTAATATGGTCATATTCGTACTTGTCCAATTATGGTCATGGCCGCATATGCCCAATTATGGTCACAACTGTACATGTCCTATTATAGTATGATTCCTTATATAGGCATGATCCTTCACCTACATTGGTCCCAGCTAGTACACAACGAGCTATGAGGGCTGAACGTTATCTATCCTGTGGTTTTGAATACAGCAGGGTTCTTCGAAACACAGGCCCACACTGTACTCATTAATTATGCATGGCTTTCTAAAAATACACCACCGGCATAATATGTATGTACAAAGTTCACCCCCGACGTCTTCCTCATGTCCATACAAACCATACTGAGGACCGAGACTCTTTAGGGTATAAATACACCACATCTTGCCCCGGTAAGACAGAGGGATCCGAGAATTCCATGCTGACACACTGACCAGAGACGCTGATGCTCCTGCATGCAGTGGCTCAAGCTGACAGTGGTCTGACACAACCCGGACGGGGTGTCCAACTCGATACCAGGACGGGGTCCCACACTCTCTCTATTCAGGTATGGGGGTTCGACTAAATCATAGGAGGATTCTTGGCTCTTAGCTTCTAAGACCTACACACATATGCTAGGTACACTCAGGTACTTCTAGGTAGGCATCGTAGGAGTACGCGCACTTGCATAATGCTTTTATATTCATGTATGTACTCATGATTATCACAATATGGTAGAACTGTTCTATCCCTTTCCTTTTATCGTACTGCTGATAATATATCTCTGCTATTGTCTGCTGGTTACCGCAGCACATATATTTTACACTAGAATAACAACTGTTCAATAAATACTTATTGAAACGCTCGACTGTTTATTCTGTGTAACTCTCTGAGACAAACCGAATAAGTGAGCACGAGTGACTGAGCGAAAGGTAGTACATTGTTTCCACGATTCTGAGGAATCAGGGTTGTCATGGTCTAAGGTTGCCAGAAACTAATCTCTCCCCGATAAGAGGAGAAACTAGTGGCACTGCGAGCTAGCTAATGCAAAACTAGGCTAACATATACGGTGGGGGTGCACGGAGTCAGTCTGCCACCAAGCCCGCAGTATATGTTATCCAAACGCGCAGGTCCTGCAGGGGTACTATAGGAGCTACATGACATGGCGCCGCAAACGTTGGTTTGGTACGTATTTAACAGTAGAATCTGAGTGGTTCAGTCGTGCTATTCTCAGAGAACCTACTCACAAAACCCCAGAGACGTCTGGAGTGGGTGGGCACTAAATCCGCTGCAGCTGAGTAGTACGAGAATACTATTTATTGGCTGTTGGTAATTCAAGCTTTAAGGACATATAGTTCCTACAATTGGGCATATACACCTTATCTTAAAAATTCTTTAACCTCCTTTCTTCCAATTAAAAATGGTGGAAGAAACAGACGAAACAAGGAGAGCGACAACAAACCTCTTTGGTTTAGAAGAAGACCCTGAAGATGCAATACAAATTGCACCAAATTTCAGAAGGGCAGTCACCATAAAACTTCTAGAACATGGCTTAAGAGCCAGGGGTGGTACAGTAATTTTCGTGCTTGAGGCACACGAATCCAATAAAACAGAGGTGTTCTATTCATGGGTTACATTACTAGCAGCGAATGCAATTACAAATGTATTTCACTACTACTTAGAAGGTGAAACACCAGCAGACTATACTCCTTTTGAGGAGTTAGAGGTCTTGCTCACTTACCAGGAGCATAATTACTGGTTTAAAGGCGCCCTACCCCACGTACAAGGAAGAGCAAAATTAGGCCCGCTCGGAGGAGCAGGAGCCACATGGCCCATATTAGCGGCATACACACCGCATCCTGACATTAACACAATGACACAGCCAGACTTACTCGTACAACACAGAGATTTATTTAAAATCTACAGAAACCTCACACAATTTGTGATGAGGACTTTAACAGTTCAGCCTGCACCAGCTGCAGCACAAGATACTCCATTCCAAGGTACAGTTAATAAAATAACTCCACAAACATTACACGCGATAATGGGCAAGATGCCAGCAAAACGCGAACAAATCCCATTCTGGATAGCTCAGAAAATAACTCAGCTTGAAGCAGTATTCCCGAATACTACCACCAGTGATAAACACAGAATTCTAACAATCTGCTTGCCCATGGGTCTCACACCACAAGTAGAGGACTGCACCTCTTGGGGTTCAGTCTTTGCTGCCATATATACCAGAACACATGGTATCCCATCAATAGCAGTAGTACCTGAAGTATTGAAACAGATACAAAATGAGTACGGAGCAGAGCCTGCCCTTAATTTAGGGATGAAGTTGCTAAACAACTTTGAACAGGTCTCAGCCATAATACTAGCTAACATTAAGGGGGAAGCAGCTTCTGTGGCGATCCGCCAACGCCTAAGGGAGTTCAGTCCAATAGGTCAACAACACGAACTACCCAAAATAATTGAAACTGCATATGCAGAATTAGGCAGAGACAGTCTGGGTGGGAAAGCATTAAAACCACAACTGGTGGGCAGTCCTGAAAAGGACACTACAAAGCAGACACCAACTTCTCCTAAAAAGAAGTGGGAAAATAAAAAACAACAAAAATCTAAAGACACCAGATCTCAGTCTAGAGGTACGTCTCAACAGGAGCCCTCTGAAAGGAGGTATAACCTCAGGAATAGGGATAATATTAAAAAACCTGACAGGTATCAGGATACTGATACTCGTTCCTCTCGTTCCTTTCAGGGTTCATCACGAAACTCCGAGAGGGAAGGATGGTCAAAGGAGCGTACAAAGTCCAGAGACAGGCAACACACTGCGGACTATGCACCTAAAAAAGAGGATAAACAAAAATCAAAACCTCAGTTCAAAAAGAAGAAGGTAGCAGGTCTCAAGATCAGACATGCCGAGAATTCTGAGGACACAGCTTCTGAACGGGGAATGGGCTCTGACGATGCTAGACAGCGCGGCAGAAGTAACGATAGCTCGCCAGAACCTGAAGGAATTTCTGGTGACAGCGGAGTTGAGTGAGTATATCACGGTGGAAACACCTGATACTCGGGTAAGTGTCCCACATAAGTTACATGAGATAACACTCCGGATGGAGGGGGACAAGCCCAGAAAAGTTAAAGGTCTCTTTTGGAAAATTCTGTCATCTGGTTATGACATTCTATTAGCAGAACAAGACTGGCCGCCAGCATTTGTCATTTAGTGCCCTAGGGGAGAAACGATAATTTTTCCAGCCTTTTCCGACCTTGTTCCCATTCACCTAAAACATGCATATGCGCAGGAGTGGGCGGTTGCCCTAGCTCCAGCATTGTACAAAAATCATGCTGGTTGGGATGAGGATTCAACCCACCACGTGATCCCGTTAAAAGTTTCCCCAAATGCTCAAAGGCAATACCCTATAAAGCAGGAAGCTAAAAAACAAGTCAGGGAGATTCTAGACCAACTTGAATACCAGGGGGTGGTTGAAAATTGCACTTCACCTATGAACAATCCTTTGTTCCTCGTAGCCAAACCTGACAATACATATCGTCTAGTTTTAGATTACAGACATTTAAACACTTGCACAAAGACATTTGCAGTTCAAAATGCACACAGTGCCGCATTAATGAATAACATTGTGCGCAAAAAATACAAAACAACACTTGATATCTCAAATGGATTTTTCTGCCAAAATATAGCGCCTGAAAGCAGATATCTGACCGCATTCAGTGCGTTAGGGTCCCAACGGCAATTTTGCCGACTCCCTCAACGGTATAAGAATAGCCCGGCGTTGATTTCAGCAAGGGTAACAAAGTTACTCCAAAATTTGGATGAAGCATTGTTCTATGTGGATGATATTTATCTGACGGACGATGACTTAAAGAGGCACTTGACCAGGGTGAGCACCATTATTATGGGATTCGCCTCTGAGGGCTATAAATTTAATTTCAAAAAATCAAAAATTGCCCACCTCAATGTCCTATTTTTAGGATACGAGCTGTCAAGTGAGGGGAAAAAGCCTAGCAGCAAACTTTTTAGAAAAGTGTGCGCTGCTCCAACCTCCAAAATCATTAAAGAATTTACAATCAATTCTGGGATTCCTAAATTTTGGTCGAACATACATTTTGGATTACGCAGAAAGAGTAAAACCTTTCTACGAGTTAATAAAACCTGATTTTTCAGTCAGACACAGGACACAGGAACACACAAATATCCTGCGTTCCCTACAGGAAGACATGATAGCTTCTAAACATTTACAGACACGCGTAAACGCACAGAACTTAGTGATCCGAATAATAGCGGGGCAATGCAGGTACACCTATTTAACTTTTAATGAAGGTGAAACTGTACCAATCGCATACAAATCACACCTGTACACAAACGCAGAGATGCGTTTCACTTCAACAGAAAAAATCCTGACAGCAGTTCAGACCGCTGTAGCAAGAGAAAGAGCTCTGGCTCAGGGAAAACGCATAATTGTCGTGACCCCAGTACCAGCTTTAGAAGCGGTTACAAAAGCTAGCATTCCAAATGCGAAAGCCTTACATCCAAGATGGATACAAGGGGCTAATTCTCTTACTGCAACGGATGTTGAATACAGATTTGATCCAAGTTTAAAAACACAGGCATTCCTGCAATACGAACAAGAATATCCTCTACCAAATGAAATTCTGCCTCTAGATCAGTATGAATACATTATCTATACTGACGGTTCTGCTCAACCCGCCACAGGAAGTAAGTAAGCTTACAGCGCGGCGTGTGCGATTCTTAAAGGTCACATGCACGATGGAAAGTTCCATACGAGTTGCACTAAAACGCAATCTCTAGGAGACTGCACGGCTCAGTTGGCAGAACTCAAAGCACTGATACTGGCACTTATAAATAGGGATCACGAATTCCCCACACTGATTGTGTGTGATTCCTTTTACTGTGTACAGTCGTACAATGAATATCTACATCATTGGGAACAAAACGGGTTCAAAGATGCAAAAGGTGGCACAATTGAGCATAAAATGCTATGGGAACAGGTAGTGGAGTTGAGAAACGAACTACCAAGGGCTCACGTGATACATACACAGTCATCAGCGTGATGGCGTTCACGTTGAAGGGAATTCATTGGCCGATGAAGCCGCAAAGGGAGCTGTTCGCACAGCCGCCGTAGCTGCAGTTACTCGTTCAAAGACTAGGGTAGACGGCGAGATTATGGTAGCTGTCAATGCTTCACGCAAAGGCAGCACAGCAGTACCTAAAAAATTTCCACTCAAGTACTTCTACCAGTTAGATGCACAAAACATTCCATATGCTCAGATTCCTGGAGTGGGGGATAGAGTAATACCAAATATGGATCGCAGCCTGGGCTTTATTTTAGCGGCACACGAGGGTTTGGGTTCTGCGCATACAGGGGTTACAGCGACTATTTCTTTATTGAAACAGCGACTGGTGGCCAGGGTTAACGAAGCAGACTAAAGACTATGTCTTGAAATGCGACATCTGTTAGCAGATAAAAGGCTCCACCGTAACACGCCCAGCACAGACACCATTACTGAAATCAGACAAACCTCTTGCATGCGTGTATTTGGACCACTGCGGACCCTTACAATCTGATGGGTCCAAGAAATATATCATGGTTGCAGTGGATTCCTGCTCTAGATTCCTATGGGTTTGGCCTGAGCGCTCGGCTGACGCTTGAACTGTTATAAAAGATTTGCGAGTCTTTATCGGCACATACCCAGTTGGCACGTTACATTCTGACCGTGGTCTGGCGTTTAGCTCTAGGGCTTACAAAGAGGCCATGGAAGGAATGGGCGTAGCATTACGGTACTCCTCTCCGTATCATCCCGAGGGAAATTCTGTTGTGGAGAGGAAAAACCGAGACTTAAAGCAATCTTTAACAGCTAGGGTATTAGGCAAGGGCGGTAGATGGGTCGATCACCTTTACGGGGTACAGCGCGCGCTCAATAATCAGCCAAGAAGCTCTCTAGGAGGTGTCACTCCTTACAAGGTCCTATTTGGGACAAGAATGTGGGTACCTGATCTTGATTGTGAAAGCACAGTGGTGGATGAAAAACCATTTAATATCCATGATCGTTTGGCTGTTTTACAGGATCTAAATGAATCCAGGACACAACAGAGTAACGTGCTCCAGAAACAGGCCGCCACTGAGGAAGTCAAGGCAATGACGGCACGACCTATCTGGATCCCAAAAATCGGGGATCTAGTCAGAGAGAAGATTGCTGACAAGAAAGAATTTGGGCCATCTTACAGAAAGCCTGTACCGGTCCTTGCAATCCAAGGCACAAGAACTGTACTTCTGCCACCTCTTGCCGGAAAAAAGGAGAAAAGATTTGTCTCAATTGACTTAATCAAACCACACTATGTGGCCGATACTAAACAGTAGGCCTCGTGGACTCCACAGTAGCAGACGCCCTCCTCTCGCTACAATACAAGAAGTCCAAACAGAAAGACTCATCACGTTTGAAGAGCCACCTGTACGGAATGAAGGACTTAGCAACAATGCTATGGAACTCGTTCCACTTCAACAAGAAGAAAATGAACTTAACCAAGTTGCAATAAGACCGACTACAGACATCTACGTCAACATGCCTCGTCAAGAGCAAAATCTGATTTCAACAAATCCAGATGCAATTCCAACAATTGATCGAATTGCTTCTGGCTATTTCATGAACTTTGATACGTTTTCACTGGATCCAAGCGAGCCGGAAACGACGCCAGCCAAAAAATCACTCCAACAGAAACTCAATGAGTTTTGAACTTTTTAGAAAGACTTACCTGGTGTCACCTTGGATAGAACTATGGTATATCACTGGGATTTTATTTTTCATTTTCTGGCTAGGTTTAATTATAACTTTTAGTATGCTTATTAATGGACGATACCGCCAAACAAACTCTACAGCCCAAAGAGTCAATTTGATTTTAAAACCACACCAGTCTTCACATCGTGAACCAAGAGACTTGTCTTCAGTGAACATCACAGCAGTTCCTATACCGGACAGTATAGTACGAGACAAGATTGATTATGATGTATTCGGTCCGACTGAACTTTTAAAGCTAAAACATGTATTCAAAATTTCTTTAAGTGATTTCATTACCTCCAGTACATTTTCTGATGATTGGGACACTGAAACTGTGAATGCTATGATGTCGGAGTTAGAAAAAACTGCTGCATTTCAGAACAATGAAATGTTAGAAGGTACTTCAGACTATGATACATTGTACTGTTACCAGCAATATGGTCATCATTTCTTACACAAATCTATAACACCTAGAAATGTATTTGAATACCACAAGTGGGAACACTGCCCAACACCTCCAAAAGGTAGTTCGCAAGCATTTGCACAGAAATTCACATACTTCTCAGGGTTTAACACATCCGACCCGAAGTCATTTTATTATAAAGTGGCGAAAAATTCAGCTCAGAAAATTATGTTGAAAAACACCAAACATATTTATTCTGCATCCTTTCTGAACCAGTTGTCTAAACAGGGTTTCGATCAATGGAAAGACACAATAGATTCCAAATCGATCTGGGGTTCTAGGGACTGGCAAGTCCAGGGAATAGAAGCACTTTTTAGAGCATGCATCATTCCGCAGCAGATGTTATTTCTGACTGAAACTGTGCAACAAACAACCGGTCTTGGATTAGCCAAAGGCAAGGAAATGCACACACCGGGGTTTCCAAAACCATCGCAGATGGGTGGGGGACAGAATTCAACTACACATGGGGTGAAATTAGATGACATTTTCCAGTACAACAGATCAGATCCTGATTGGACAGAATGGCTGGTTTGGCCCATTGACACAAACAAATGTCAACAGAGATTTATGAATAAAACCGAAGGGTTTAGTATCCATAGGCCAGATCCACGCTATGTACAGAGACATCACCCGGGGGTAGTGACATCCTATAGTGTTGGGAAGATGTGCCTTGAGTGGCTAGAGACCTCATCACTGACAGAAGTAAAGCACCACTTGACCCTACTCACACCTGACATGGATCTTAGAGATTTTCTACTAGGTCCCAGGAAACAACGTCAGAAACGTTTCATATATGCAGGCCTTTATGCCTATTATAATGAAAACTGGAAAAAATCCCAACAAGAGGCCGCAGAAAGAATACGGGAGATAGACCGTATTAACTTAGAAAAAGCATTGGCAGTAGTGGATAATGGGTTAACTACTTTGACCTCCAGGATTTACTCCTTAGGCAACATTGTGTCCTCGGCGATCGACATATTAGAACAAGATCTGGCCTTGTTACAACACGGGCAATCTCAGCTACGTTCTATTATGATGTTAAGCTGGACGCTACAATCTTTGCGTGCAGGCTATGGGCCATGGCGTTTTATAAACACCACGTCTCTGTTCTCAGAATACAATCTAACTGATAAACAGACAGAAATGGCACAGAGGGGAGCCAAATATACAATGCTGCGTATTGAGAAACTGGAAAGGTTACCATTCACTGTAGCCGAATCACCATCAACAGAATGGCTAATTCATGGCCAAATCACTCTGCCGGTCACTACGTTTCAGTTTCAATATTGCCTTGAGCAAAGGCAGGCAGGCAAATATGTAAAAATGGGTAAGGGATACATCAAGGAAACTTGGGAGTTACCATTTAGATACCGATGCCGGAATGGGGATCGAGAAGTGTATCTGAGTGGTACAAACTGCAAGAACGCTTTAAGCGGTTCTCTCATGTGTCAGGATATTTCTCTACACGGAGCCTGAAGTGGTTCAGTGGCGAACTTATCTTGTCACATGTCAGGGACCCCAGCGGCCATGATCACGCCGGTTTTCCAGCTGCTCTCGAATGAGAGTTATTTAATGCTAAATGATCAAGGTTGCTGTGGGATGCTTCCGGGCGTCGCATATCTAGTCACTGTTAACTCCAAGGTTACTTGCTGTATGCAAGTATTGTTTCCGCCACTGAACACAGTCAGGGAGGCGCCGCTATGGCCTTCGCTGAATGTTTTTCATACTGTTTGATACTCTGAGCAGATTGAAAGCCATGCTTTTACAGCAACCTGTGCCCTTAACCTCCGCTCAAGAAACCTATGAACTTCAAGTTGCAAGGACCTCGACCGAGATACAGGCACTCATACGTACAAACTGCCCCATTCATTTTGCAGAAATGGTGGGACGCATCTTCAATATGTCTGATACGAGCAGAATTGTACACCTATTTAAGACCATAGGGTCCGGACTGTTAAGCACCTTTCAGACAGTCCTCGGAGTAATCCCAAATTTTATACACTCCGTATTGGGAAGCGTGTTTGGAGGATTCCCACTTATCTTGTTCCTAATCGCAGGAATCCGGATTGTAATATTGCTGCTACGCAATGGACGGCCCACTTCCAGAGGGAATGGTGAACACGATCCTGGAGCGGAAATACCGTGAACGCATGGTACAACTTCTGGGCATTTCTTGCCTGCGAGAACTCAATGCCTCCTGGTTTCTATCATTTAGACCAGTCTGGATAGACCATCTTACCTGTGCTTCGATACCTGTTCTGCGGAGAAGAATGCACGTTGGATCTTTGTCTAACTTTTCCATCAGATGCGCCTCCGGACACGGATGCAATGCTGGACCCCCGTAAAGGCCCACGATCTACGTTGTCCTCAGCGGCTTCCGATTCTGATGAATGCATTCCTGGAGAATCCACAGGTGCCGTTCGCTCCTGCTGGGTTAGGTGACTCCTCCACAGGCACCCAGGTAACAACTGCCGCACAAGCTGCCACAGCACCGACTGTTGGCAGTACTACATTCCATCTATGTGCGATTGACGTTCTCTGAGGCGTCGGATTTGTCATCTACAGCAGCTGACACCGATAATATTGAGCGTCCCAGCCAGGACACGTAATCTTGAATTGGCTCATCGTGTCCTGGGAAAGAATTCGGCTTCTTCACTCGTTTCAAAATAAACAATCTAAATTTGGAACATTTTCTTACATTGACACTTTCGCTTGAGAAAAGCATGGCCTTCTCCTGCTTATGGTAATACAACTTCTATAGAGAGACGATATTGACTTTTGTGACTAGAAAAAGCTGAATTTAAACATTTTTTCTTTTTTTTTACCACCAAAGTTTAACGATTTTTTAGAACCATGTTTTTACTTGCTTTTAAAAATGTTTTTAAATTGTCCAGATTTTAAGTATGGTCATTTATTATCCAGTTCGGAAGAGGAGTGGGTGTTATATCCCGCATAGATGCCCTAATGTAGACCCGTTCGTACATGCCCTAAAATGGACGTATTCATATTTACCCTAATATGGTCATATTCGTACTTGCCCAATTATGGTCATGGCCGCATATGCCCAATTATGGTCACAACTGTACATGTCCTATTATAGTATGATTCCTTATATAGGCATGATCTTTCACCTACATTGGTCCCAGCTAGTACACAACGAGCTATGAGGGCTGAACGTTATCTATCCTGTGGTTTTGAATACAGCAGGGTTCTTCCAAACACTGGCCCACATTGTACTCATTAATTATGCATGGCTTTCAAAGAATACACCACTGGCATAATATGTATGTACAAAGTTCACCCCTGACGTCTTCCTCATGTCCAATACAAACCATACTGAGGAGCGAGACTCTTTGGGGTATAAACACACCACATCTTGCCCCGGTAAGACAGAGGGAACCGAGACTTCCATGCTGACAATGACCAGAGACGCTGAGGCTCCTGCATGCAGTCGCTCATGCTGACCGTGGTCTGACACAACCCGGACGGGGTGTCCAACTCGAGACCAGGACGGGGTCCCACACTCTCTCTATTCAGGTATGGGGGTTCGACTAAATCCTAGGTGGATTCTTGGCTCTTAGCTTCTAAGACCTACACACATGTGCTAGGTACACTCAGGTACATCTAGGTAGGCATCGTAGGTGTACGCGCACTTGCATAATGCTTTTATATTCATGTATGCACTCATGATTGTCGCAATATGGTAGAACTGTTCTATCCCTTTGCTTTTATCGTACTGCTGATAATATATCTCTGCTATTGTCTGCTGGTTACCGCAGCACATATATTTTACACTAGAATAACAACTGTTCAATAAATACTTATTGAAACGCCCGACTGTTTATTCTGTGTAACTCTCTGAGACAAACCGAATAAGTGAGCACGTGTGACTGAGCGAAAGGTAGTACATTGTTTCCACGATTCTGAGGAATCAGTGTTGTCATGGTCTAAGATTGCCAGAAACTAATCTCTCCTTGATAAGAGGAGACACTAGTGCCACTGCGAGCTAGCTAATGCCAAACTAGGCTAACATATACGGTGGGGGTGCACGGAGTCAGTCTGCCACCAAGCCCGCAGTATAGGTTATCCAAACGTGCAGGTCCTGCAGGGGTACTATAGGAGCTACACGACAGGATGGAGGCACAGTTGCAGGTAAATCTACTAAAGATTTTATTTTATTATTTTTTTATTGTGGTTTTACCCAACACAGTCAGGGCCTATGCAAGAAATCAACAAAAGAAACAGAACAGGGGCTCTAGAATGACATTCCCCCCCAGCCATATGAAGAACAAAATGCGCATTAATTTATTCCTCCCAGCCGCCCGCTTCCCCCCATCCCTCAATGATTGTGATATGGTGCAGCATTTATTCCGTGTTTGTGGACAGCATGTAAGCTGCATATGGGGCCCAAAAGTCTCTTGGTCTGGATGCCAGAGGTAGTGGTTCAGCGTATGTTTCAAATTGTGTCTTGCAATACGCCAGGTCTTGTAGCCCACCACATTGTTCAATACTTACATGAGCCCCCTAGCTGAGATCGTCCGCCCATTCGGCATAAAAATCATCACCTATGCCGACGATACTCAGCTTGTGGTGGCCCTAAACCAGCCAGACAAGACACCAAGCAACCTAAGAAGTTGCCTAGAGGAGGTTTCCAACTGGATGGCACTCTCCTGTTTAAAACTCAATGAGGACAAAATCGAGCTCATGCTCATAGGAAACACTCCCTCCTTCGACTCTGAATTACTTTGGCCAAATTGCCTTGGCCCCGCCCCAGTACCCAAAAACCAGATTAAAAGCCTTGGCATCTGGCTGGACCATTCCCTTAATTTTAACCATCAAGCGGCAAAACTCTCGGCCTCCTGCTACGGATTACTTAGGCTGCTACGTAAAATACTCCCCCTTCTCCCGTTCCAGGCAAGAAAAATCATGGTCCAGGGCCTTATCCGATCACACCTGGACTACGGGAATGCCCTATATCTAGGGACCCCCCAATCCACGATACGCAAGCTTCAGATTATCCAAAACTGCGCAGCCCGCACACTCCTCCAGACCCCCCATCGACACTCAGCCAACCCGGGACTAAGGAGCCTGCATTGGCTACTGGTCAGGGAGAGAATCCAATTCAAGGCCCTGTGCATTGCCCACAAGGCACTCTGGAAGAGTGGCCCGGCTGTCAGCCAATCGCTGATCACATCCTACCAACCTAACAAGACAGCTCCGATCAGCATCCTCCGCCCTCGCCCTAGTCCCCTAAAGAGAGAGAGATGTGGCGGTCGCTTCTTTTCCTATAATTCATCTAAGCTATGGAACACCCTCCCCCTCCGTATGCGGGCGGAACCCAAACTCCTACCCTTCCGCAAACTGCTAAAAACCCTACTATTCAACAACCCCCTATAAACATCTGTACTCCCCTTTTGTCCACGTCCGTCTGCAGCGCTGGGATGCCTCAGGGTAGCTATTGCGCTATATAAATGTTTTTTTCATTTCATCAGTATGTTGTGGCGGTCTCCTCCCACCCAAACACATGGATACCCTGCGTTTAGCCATTAGCAGTGCCACCGCTACCAGTTTGCGTGTTACTGGAGGTATCGATTTAATGAGGCCTAGTAGACAAATTGAGGGGTTGCAATCTATGTGAGTCGCTACCATTTTGGATAGGGTCTGTGGGACCTGTGTCCAGTATCGAAACACTGCCCCACAGGTCCATGCCAGGTGCAAGAAGTCCGCCTCAGCAGCCCCGCACCATATGCATGTTGGCTCAGTACGCAACCCATGTTTGTGAAGCTGGAGGGGGGTGTAGTAGGCCTGTTGAAAGTATTTAAAGTGTATTATCTTGAGGTTGCAGTTCGATGTAAGCCTGTCCAGTAGGCTACTGCAGAATTCCCAGTCTGTCTGCGTCATTGAGGGGCTTCCATAGTTGCATCCCACCTTTCCTTAGCTTTATCCGTGGGTCCACCTCCTTCGTACCGGGAGGAGCTGTATAGTTGAGTGATAAGTTTCTTCCGATCAGTACATGAGATCAGGATCTGTAGTGAGGTCAGCGAAGGTGGTTCCTGGGGAACACAGGGGTATAGTGCTTTCATAGCAGCTCGTAGCCAATAGTATACAAAGCTCTGCAGCGGGGTGCACTGCCGGCCAGCTCCGAATTCTGTAAGCGTTAGAAAAGATCCTCCTGGGAAAGCATCACCCATGGTCTTCAGTCCCGCCTCCTGTAAGATGGTTAGTGCCCCCGTCTCCTTTGTGACTGATAGGGATGGGTGGTGTGTTAGTGGTAATGATGCTGCATATAATGGAGTTTTGTTTGCTCTAGTTGCGAGTGCTTGCCATGCTCTAGTTGTGGTATATACCGGGCCGAAAGATTTAAGATTGTTGGATGGCCACACATGTGGTACCATTGCGCTGAGAGGAGTCGGGTAAGCCTCTTCATGTTCCACAGCGGTGTGTGCCATGTATCGTTGGGGGTGATACCAGTAGTGAGCAAAATGGGCTAGAGCACATATGTAGTATAGATAGAAATCCGGAGCTACGAACCCCCCTTTGAGATAAGGACGTTTAAGCGTCTGCCATCTGATTCTAGGCTGTTTACCAACACATGTGAGAGTCGTCAAGCAGGATTGCAGCATTTAAAAAAAGTCCTGCGTTAACGGGATGGGGATGTTAGTAAACAAATATAAGAACTTGGGTAGCACAACTATCGTGATAATTGCTAGTCTGCCCGCCAGCGAAAGGGGTAGACGGATCCATCGGTTTACCTGATCTAGCAATTTCGTTACAGCTGTTCCATAGTTTAGGTATATTACTATTTCTGGGTCACGGTGCACCCAGATCCCCAGGAATTTGAGGAGTTCCGTAAACCATTCGAGTGGATACTCTAACGCATGTGGGACCGTTGCGGGGGTCAGCGGAAAAACACCTGATCTGGTCCAATTCATACTAAAACCAGAGAACCATTCATATTTGACATACTCCCACACCGTTGGGTCTAGGCTTACGCCAGGTTCACTCACATACACCACCATATCATCGGCGTATAGCGAGATGGCCAGGGAGCGTTGGCGAAATTGCAGAGCCACAGATGTGTGTTTTTGTCTAATAATGCATGCAAGGGGCTCCAACGCCACGGCAAACAAGATCGTGGAAAGTGGGCATCCCCGTCTGATCCTCTGTGAATTAGCACGGGGTCGGAGGTCTCACCATTAATGCGGACTCGCACTGCCGGGTTCTTATACAGCAGTCGTATCCAGCGCAGAAATGCCGATGGCATCTCCATTCGGGCCAGTACAGTGAGCATGTACGAAGATTGTATAGAGTCGAATGCCTTAGCAGCATCCAGGAAAACAGCCGCAGCTGGCAGCGCTGGATTCAGTTGGTGAATGACGGAGAAGATGTGCGAAGATTAGGAGTGGTGGATCTAGTGGGAATAAATCCCGCCTGGTCCGGCAATACTAGTGACGGCAGCAATGGTTGCAGGCAGGACGCAATGATTTTTGCTAGTATTTTTAAGTCAATGATGATCAATGACAACGGCCGATCCGAGTCAGTCTTATCGGGCGGCTTGCCCGGCTTTGTAAGCGTGATTAGCAGTGCTTTGCATAGCGTGGGGGGTATAGAGTGGTTGTCATATGCTTTTTGATACATTTCAAGAAGGTGGGGTGTTAGCAGGTCCGAGAACATCTTGTAGAACTCACCTTGGAGACCATCCCCTCCAGGCGATTTACCATTTGGTAGCTGACGAATGGCCTCCCCACCTCCTTTTCTGTTATCGGCTGGACTAGATATTCCCTCTGGCCTGGTGATAATAATGCCAGTGAAATGCAATTTAAATATACGTCTGTCTCGCGTTGAGATGCCGAAGGGTGTTCACCGTACAGTTCGGTATAGAAGTCCACAAAACATTTTAGGATTTCCCGGGATTCATAATGACATGTCCCATCCTGAGTCGCAACACTCCGTATGTGCGGGATGTCTCGGGGTCCTCCTATCCTAGCCGCCAGGCTATGCCCAGTTCGGCCACCTTCCCCATACGCACGAGCGGTCCAGCACTTTGACATATAACTAATTTTTTGGTCTGCTTTCCCGGTGTATTCGGACAGGTGCGTCCGTATGTCCGCCAGTATCTTAGGCTCCGGAGTGGCTTCGTACGTCCTCGAGAGAGACTGAAGCATGGTTTCTAGGTGTTTCAGACGGAAGTGCAGCGATTGTAGCACTCCTGCCCGGACCCCCATGCATGCCCCACGGACCGTGACTTTGAACACCTCCCACAACGTCCCAGCCCCATCAACTGAGCCCTTATTTTCAGCGAGTATTGCACAATGGCGGTCCGGACGCTATCCCTAAAAACCGTGTCCTATAGGGCAGAAGCCTGGAGCCTCCATTGAAAGGGGCGGGGGGCCCCAGATGGCAACGTCAGAGTCAGCAACACTGGGGAGTGATCTGACAATGTCCTGGGTTGGTGTCGCAGCTCTTGCACCCATATGGTAGTATCCCTGGTCACCAGCAAATAGTCCAGGCGTGACCACATTGTGTACCGTCGAGACAAATGTGCCCTCTCGGTTCTCTGGGTGTCAAATCCGCCATATATCTATAAATTCTAAGTCCGCCAGATCCTCCCGGAGTGCCTTGCTTGCCTGTTTAATCTGCCCGGCTGGGCCTGAAGATTTATCAGCATGTGGGTCTAATGTAATGTTAAAGTCGCCCCCCCCCCATATAATAGTAGAGGGTTGTACCTTATGTATTCGGGCATAGAGAGTGGTGAACAAGTCGGGATCATCAGTGTTGAGGCTGTATACATTCATTAGGGTTAGGGTTGTGCCCCCACATGGTCCCTGCCATATGACATATCTTCCCTGGTCGTCTGTTTCGGAGTGCAATGTAGTAAAGGGAATGCCTCTCCGGATCAAGATGAGAACACCTCTGGAGTAGGGGGAGGTTGGCTTTGTGTGCGCCCAACGCGTCCCCACGTTAATTGCTGCCTGGGCGTGTGTGTTTCCTGTATGAAAGCAATGTGCACCCAGTGTCAGTCCAAGTATGCGAATACCTGTCTGACCTTTCTAGGGTTATTCAGCCCTCTCACATTCCACGGGAGTAGGTTGAGGTTACTTGTTACTATCTTCAGGACCATGTCGTGGTTGTGTTATAACACTGTGCTTGGGGTGCGTGGTGAGAGGTCAGTGTTTGTGTGTCGGGTGGGGTGCAGACAGAGCCTCAACAACATCAGAAAAACAGTAACATACCCTCCCCCCACCCACTTCAGCACCGTCAACTTGCCAAAGCCATACCCAGTATAAAACCCAAATATAGTTCAAGCATGCATAACATCTGGGTCCAAGAGGACCGTAACAAACAGTATAGATCATTGTTCACTACGGGGTTTACCCTTGTGGAGGCACGAGGTGCCATCTGCCCTCAGTAACAAAAAACAGAGGGCTGGAGGATATCATTTGGTTCCAGGTCTGTAGTGATTATAAAGTAAGAGGGGGGACCCGCCACCCGCCCAGTGGCCCTATGTTGCTGTCATGGCAATATTATGTGGTGGGTCTTACTATGTGTCCATCCTCTGTCTCTTCGGTCAGCCGCCTTGAGCATTTACACCCTACTACTGTTTTACTATACTTGCGCAATCAGTGTCCAACACCGGAGTCCTCAGTTCCAAGTCAGATCTCAGGCGACATTATCTGTGTAATTCACACTTGTTTCGTATCCCAGCAGCTAGTCTCCGGTGTCCGCCGTGGCCACCCCGCTGCTTGGGGATGCAGAGCGGGAACACCCCACGCTTTTGATGAAGTCCATAGCTACCATGGGAGAAGCGAGTATAGTGTGGCGGCCGTCGTGTTCCACTCTCAAACGAGCCGGATACAGCATGGCGTATTTGAGGCCCAGGCCTGTAGTTTCTTCTTCGCTGGGGCAAACTCTCTTCTCGACGACTGCACTGCTACGGTAAAGTCAGGGTAGAAGGACACTTAATTTCCCTGATAGTGCGTGGTTCCTTTTTTATGTGCAAGGCGTAGCACCATGTCCAGGTCTCTGTAATTCAAGAATTTGGCAATAATCGGTCTTAGGGAGTGGGGGGGGTGGGTCGTCGGGATGCGGGCGCACCTGCAGTGATCCATGAGCTTGCACCACTATTAGTACTGCTGACAACTCCTCGCTTCCAAAAATCTTTTAACATTCCTTCTACGTAGTTTTCTAGTCGGCCTGTGTTTGTGAACTCCGGGATACCCATTATGCATAAATTATTGCGCTGTGAACGCGCCTCCAAGTCCTTGTTTTTTGCTTGGATAACGGCCAGAATTGTATCCATGTTTAGTTGTTTACGGGTGAGCTCTTGAATGTCATCTTCAGCTCCTGAAAGGCGTTGTTCCGCCGTGGTGAGGCGCATAGCCTGTTTATCTGGCTTAGAAGCCATATTTTCCATGCGCGAGTTCCAAACATCAACTTTGCTGTGTATTGACTGCAAGCTGTGTTGCATAGCCAGGAGAGTCCCCTCCAGGGTCTTCTCAGGCTGCGGGGGTAGGTCCTGCTCTGAGTCGGAGAGGGCATGTTGCGTGCGTTTAGGCGCTTTCTTCGTCTCAAAGGTGAGGCGAGACTGCTGCCGGTCTGTTTCCCCATGGTGTGCGCTTGGCCAGTACCTCTAGTACGGAGTCTGTCTGTCCGGACGTTTGACAGAATGAACGGCGTCTTATTTAAGAAGAAACATGAACTGATATCATTTGATTAGTCAGTGAACTCTTGTACGATGATTCTGCGATGGTATTTATTGAGGGCTCAAAAAGCCCATCACTTGACAGCTACCATTATTGCTGCTCTAAAAATTCTTGAAAAAGTTTGCAGGCGGTGTGTCTCGAGCCACACTCTCCGCGTGTTACGGGATACCACACGCGTAATGGTTGAACGCCGATTTGATGCATGTCAAGTGATGGGCTTTTTGAGCCCTCAATAAATACCATCGCAGAATCATCGTTCAAGAGTTCACCGACTAATCAAATGATATCAGTTCATGTTTCTTCTTAAATAAGACGTCGTTCATTCTGTCAAACGTCCGGACAGACTCCGCACTAGAGGAGAGTGCCTGCAACTGCTGTGGCTTTTCCTGAAGAAGGCATTTTTATGCCGAAACGCGCATAGAAACCATCCGGGATTTGCAGCCCCTCTATGACACAGATACATACCTGTGAAGCCTATATACAAGGCCCGTTTATAGAAAAGGTTTAAACAAATCTCATACAAAAATTGTTTATCATGCACATAATGCTTTGATTTATGAATTTCAGGTGTTTAATATACCTATATTGTATACATTATGAATGCCGAGCATGAATGAGGAGATATATGTGGTATGTATGTGGTTTGTGTTTGTTTTTGTTCCAGTTTTAATGATGAAATATTGAACACATTACTATCAATAAATAACTATTTTTGTACTTTTGAATATACACGTCTAGTTGTCTCTCTTTTAATTAGAATTATCATTTACTGTGACATTTATCTTGAAGTTGCGCCCAGGAATTTACACTGTGACATTTGGCTGCCATGTGCTTGAGATAAAGGCAATAAATAAACTTAAGGTCTTGTTCATTGGTGAACACTTACTTGTAGCCACATGCAGCGCTAGACCTGAAAAGAGATTTCTTCTCCTTAATAGGAGAAACTTGCATGATGTTAGTAGTCTCCTGTGGTCCAGTAAAATAAAATCCAACATGAAACCCAGAAACAACTCCCGGTTATATAATGTGTGAATCTGTGTTGAGGTAACACTAATAGGTAGAGCAGAGCACTTTCTGTGGATTTCCTCACAGTTGACATCCAACAAAAATTCTGAGCAATGGTGGCTTCTACAACAGAGGGCTAAATATATTTACCTCAATTGATGGAGATTGTGTGCTTCTCAGTGACTTGAATGTACTACTAAACAAAACTGGTGTTGTCTACGGACATTTTAAAAATGTGTTTTGCTATTTAAAGGACTAAAGAATCCAAGCTTTACGACGCTAATGATTAAAGCATATGAATCTCTAAAATATCCAATGGAAGAGAAACAAGCCATAGTTTTGCAGCGCTCACCTTTGGTGGTTTGGTTCAGGAACCGCCATGCTGAAGGAGACTCTGACAGGACATCCTTGTGTAGGCAGATACTCAGAGCCAACATTATGTCTAACTCAACAGAAGATGATTCCTTTTATGGGACCTCTTAGGTAATTAAGCTTCAAGAAATTATGAAGAACACTTACAAAAAGTGACAGCCACAGTGCGCAAATGTCTGTACATCTCTTACCTAGTGGGAGCTACAGTCACTCGTGACATTCTTATCAAAGGGTTTAAGCAATCCATGCTGAAAAGAATATTTAGGCTACGACATACTCCTGAGAATACTCTCAATAGTCTGTATCTTTGCATACCTGCTCTGCCGCTTCCTGCCTCTATCGTGAATATGATGATGAAAAGGAAGAGTCACCTGTCAGGCACAGCCTGAGAAAAAAGGGAGATCTATCTGCAAGGCGGACATCTCAGCTGTATTTGCCATTAGGCTCAGGCAAGCGGTCAATTCTACTTTGTTTTAATCGGTTTTGTCACTGATAATTAAACTGCTTACCTGCATTGAAGTAGATTGTCTACCTTACTTAGCTGTCGCTCGGCTTTCTGTTCCACTACGGATTGTGCAGTTTGCGTAAGGAAATATTATAATAAACAAGGGAATCCAAGGATATGCCAGGGACCGAGGGTGAAGTTAGTTATAAAGGGTCCCTTACCAAAGAAATGTTGACAACAATATCTATAGACAAAAAAATAATTTCTATAGTAGCCTAGAATAGGGTCATATACATAGTAATTTAATAGATGTTTTGAAAACAACAAAAAGCCAAGGAGTGGCTGAAGAAGGAAACAGGAAGAGCTAAATAAATTAAATACATGTAAAACTCAGACACTTACAAGAAGGTGCCAAAAATGATTAATTTAACACCATGTCATATTGTATAGTGCCCATGCTATTTACATCTCAATGAAACATTTTGAAATAGTCATGGTGCTTTCTGGTCATATGAGGAAAGCCTTAACTTTTCAGACTTCCTGTGCGGAGCTTGAAATCAGGTCAGCTGTCTAGCAGGGCATTTCCGGCCAGCTCCTTAAATCCAATGCTGGCATTGACGGGCAGCGGGTGTGCCACAGGCAATCCCGTCTGCGCCGTCCACGACCGTCCGCAGCCAGGACCCACGCTTCTTCTACATCAGAACCACGGTATTCTACTAGAATTGCTTACTCTTCAGCAGCCTTGCATAAAATTGAGAACTTGCATACAGGGTATGTTTCACAAGCTACTTCCTGCAACAGGCCTTTCCCAATTCCATTAGAAGGCCAGGTAGCTTGTCTACACTTCAGATTCCAGTGTTATCATGTTTTAGAATACACGAATAAGTCAACTGGGATTCATGACACTCCCAATGCACCTCCATTGTACCAGCTAATTCCGTAGCTTGCCACAGCTTAGATGGCTTCCTTGTTAATGTCAGGTCGCTATCTAAACATGTTGTCTAACTTTGGGATGTGCTCTCCTCGAGGTCACCTGAGGTTGGCTTCCTCACCGAAACCTGGTTGAGCCCTGCCTCTTCTTCAGCTATCACGTTAGCTCTCCCGGAAAAATATTCACTGTTTAGAGTGGACAGGGAGGACAGGATAGGAGGTGGAATTGCTATCATATTTGAAAACACCATTAAACTTTCTATAATGGACCCTTCGGTGGATTGGGCAGAGATATGTATATTTAAACTGGCATGCTCCTCAAGAGACTGTTCGAAAGGTGCCTTAGTCTATCGCCCACCGGGGTAAAAAAAAAGATTTCAGCCAGGGCCTAATTGAATAAATTGCATCCCGTGTCCTAGCAACAAAACAGTTTCTTCTGCTAGGAGACTTTAATTAACATGCAGAAGACTCCAATAATATGGAGGCGCAGGAGGCTGGCTTAGAATATGGTGCACACTTAAAGGAGTGATGCACCTTGCACTAATCAAAGCAACCCTTATGGTGATTTTAGTGATCTTTGATAACCTTAAAGCTCTCAAAGGGGTATCTGTGGAGAGCAGCCTTCAGGCTTATCTTAAGAGTGTAAAGCAGCTTGTTTTACCACATTTAATCAAGTGTAGATTAGATGAGAAAGAACCACACAGTGTTTATGAAAAATAAGGATATTTATTACACAACACAATTACTATTGCTTGGTATATCTCCTATTAGGAGATATCAATAATAAAACAAATACTCCAAAGAAATCAGGTAAGCAGCACAAAAATACACTGGTCTCCAGGGAGAGACGAAACCATACTAAATAAGAGGAATGCGAACTGCAAAGGAGAATGGTATTTGGACCAAAGGACTTAGAAGAGCTTGGGGAACCAGGAACCACCCACTGTAAGAACCCAGAAACCCCAAGGAGACTGTGTGCAGAGTGGAAACACAGCCGTGTATTCAATAGAAGTCGATGGAGGAGTTGAGGTTGCAGTTTTAAAGAAAAAGGACCCTTCCCAGAGACCATGAAGAAACGCTTTAGAGGACAGAAGGTTGGAGAGCCACTTCACCGGTGGATGTCCCAGGATACAGGTTACTTGCACCAGGGAAGTCGGGTGCATAGGGGTGAAGTGACGTCGGAACCACCCGAAGACAACTATGGGCGACTCAGGAAGAAATGCCTCTGGAGAAGTCTGTGAAGATGTCCGGTGGAATCCAAGGGTGGATTATTGGAGAGGTGAACCTGCAAGCAGATGGGACACAGTCTATGCCATTCGGTGGTGACCAGGAGGCACGAAAGTACAATGCCCACCCTTGTCTGGAAGTTCAGAAGAGTTCATGAGGACCTTGTCGATGCAGCTGTGGGGACCTGGCGACGCTGTGGAAGACCAGGAACCGTACACAAGCTGTCCTACGTCGGATGTCGGTGTCCAGGTGGTCGGTGTCTGGTAGGAGCACTAACAAGCCTTGGTAGCCGCAACTGGCATGGAATACAAAAAGATGCAATCGTTAGTACCAGCAGGGTCCAAGGGACTCACCACGTGCTGGAGATTCAGAGCAGGCCCCGAGCAAGCAGGAGTCCACCAAAGCAGAAGAAGCCCCTCGAGAGGACCCACAGGCCAAAGGTACAGGAGTTGCAAGGTGACTTCAGGCAGCTCACGACACAGGAGATGAAGGGGAGAATGCTGTTTTTTGAGGGATGAGATGCTGGAGATTTTTGTAGCCCGAAGATCTCTGGAATGCAGAGCCAACAAGCCTTTGCAACGACAAGTCGGCACAGTGCAAAGGGGATCAGACTCGGAGGCTCTGACGAGGGATACTGTCCTCCAAATTGCAGGGAAGACAGTTCAGGCCTCTGGGGAGCCACAGATCTACCACCTATGTTGCTGAGCCTTAGGAGGTCCATAGGACAACAGGATCAGCAGACCAGTCAGCTTGGATGCGGTGCGTGCAGATGCATGGGAGTGACTCCTTCACTCCAAGAGAGATTACTTCGGATGTCCTTGATGCCCACGGGTCCCTAGAGAACCTGAGCAAAACAGACGAGGCAGAATACATGCAGAACGGCGAGACCAGGAGCAGCAGAAGTCTTCCTTGAGGCAGCCTCAGTTCAGAGCGAAGTCCATCGAGGTACAAGTGTCCAGACGGTCGAAGAGTGTCTTGGTTTCAGAGATGAGTCTTGTTCTATGACAAATCTGAGGACCCACGCATTGGGAAGCCCTTAAATACCCAAGGAAAGGGTTGGAACAACTCAGGGGTCCCTCCCAGAGGAGGGGCTGGACAGAGGAGAAGAAACTCCCCTGTCCTTTGTCCAGTTTCGCACCAGAGCAGGAAGAAAGGGTTCCTGAACTGGCTCAAACCGGTGTATGCAAGGAAGGCACCAAATGTGCCCTTCAATGCAGTCTGGTGGCGCTAGCGCGTGCCATCCACTCCAGCCGAATACACCAAGTCCTGTCTGGGAGGTGGTCACACTCCCCTGTGACAGGAAACTTATAGTTCTGCCTTCCTCTCCTCAAGCTCAGCTCAACAGCGGGAGGGCAGATCAGTGTCTATGGTCGGAAGCATCTCTTGCTTGCTGTTTGACCCTGAAAGGCTGTAATTGGGGTTACAGGGAGCTCATCTAAGAAGCCCCCCCACCCCCCTCAAGTACATGGGATCATACCTCCAACACCGGACTCAGTGTTGGGTTACGATTCCAACATGTTTGATACCAAACATGACCAGGTTCGGTGCAGCAATTATTTAGTTAGACATCTTGTAATGACTGATGTCCACTATATGTCTTAAAATGGCTGACCACACTTACAAAGCCTGTAGAATCAAATCCCGGGTTTGTAGGGGTGTCCTGCTCATGCAGGGGCACCCTCACATGTATAACCAAGCGCCCTGCCCTCAGGACTAAAGGGCCTACAATAGATGTGACTTATAGGTTTTAAGTGCAATGACCGGAGATATAAGAAAAGTATATCTGTCGTGAGAGGTGCAAGCACCATCTCACACAGGCTGGAATGGCAGGCCTTTAGTCAGAGTTTAGTGGACTCCCATGGGTGGCACAACACATGCTGAAGCCCATGGGAGACCCCTAGTGGCCTACCCCCTGGGTACCTTAGTACCATATACTAGGGACTTATAAGGGTACACCAGAAGCTAATTGTGGAGGTATCAAAGTACTTACCAAAGCCATTTTGGGAGAGAGAGCACAGATGCTGGGATCCTGGTTAGCAGGATCCCAGCAAATTACAATCAATCTATACTGACACCAGGCAAAAAGTGGGGGCAACCATAAAAGAAAGATCCTACTTTCCTACAGGAGGCGAGTCAGCTCATTTCTGACTTAGCCACACTTGGCCTGCATCAAAGAGTTACTGGCCCAACGCATTTCGCAGGGCATAAACTAAATTAAATTTTTAAGAAAACTACTTTCCTAACCTGTAATCAACCCAACCTTTACTTTGGACCAACCACTCATTGATTAGTTTCAGGATTCCTCTGATAACCGAGTCTGATAAAACACCTCAAGTTGTTAAAGGCCAAATTAGACATTGGCGGAAAATCACTCCGGATTTTGTTTCCTAGGAGTTCAAGTATACTGGCACATTAGCCGATTCATATGTTGAGCAAGCGCTCTTAGTCTTGACAAGATTGCCCCTCTCAAACTTTGTTCTAAAATCACACACAGACCTCATGCACCGTGGTATACGCCAGCTCTTAGTATACAGAAAGCGTCATGTAAAAAATTAGAACAACTGTGGCGACGCACTAACCATGAATGAAATAGCGAGACGTATTGAACAGCCTTCACGCACTAAACTTTACTTAATACACTTAACACACAGTAGACGATGAAGGGTAGCAGGAGAGTGTAGCCCTATCAGTGACGGCTCCTCTGCTATGGTGGAGGAGCGTCGCTCCACTGCTTTTAAGCAGTGCGAAGAAGAAACATAAAATTATAATAACTTTAAGTTATTATCATTTTATGCTTCATGCTGCTTTGTGGGCTGCTGCTCTGCTCTCGGAGCAGGGCAGGGGAGAGTGGTTTGCCCACTTCTAAGTGCGCACTGACTGTTTGGTCGTCCCTCTCGGGCCGCCCAAACCAGTCATGCGCTCTTTCCCAGGTCTCCATGCTGGCTGCATTACAGCCTGCATGGAGAACAAGCTCAGGCCCCCATTCCCTGGTTGAGCGTAGAACCAGGATGCTCAAAACCAATCACAACGCTGCACTGCAGCATTGTGATTGGTCAGGGGAGCCTGGGTGCTTACCAATCACAACGCTGCATTGCAGCGTTGTGATTGGTCAGTGGGGCGGCTTCCTGTTCCTCGAGGAGAGCAGGAGCAGAGACACGGGACACGGCGCAAAGGTAAGTAAAGGTTTCTTTTTTTTAATATGCGCGAACGAGTGCGACACGCCCGCCTCACCACCTGCGAGCCATGCAGGCCGCCACTGAGCCCTATAGGCTGCTTTTATGTGAGTTTTAAAAACAGTCTGTGCCTTTAAGGACCCCAGAGACCACCAGTATCCCATCATGCCGAGCACGTGGCAATTGCCTCAGTTCTTTTTGATGAGAGGTGTGAGTTATAGGCAAGTCCAATGATTTACTCTGTTAAGTCCACCAGGGAGGTGGGAGGGCTGCTTATGACTTCAATGGAGATTCCCCCAAGAGAGAATTTGTATTACAGGTAAGAAACCATACCTTCTCTCCTAGGGGATCTCCACGGATAGTTGTAGGAGGCTGGCTCAGTATATGGTGTACACCGATTGGTGACACACCCTGCACTGAGTTCAGGCAACCCTTAGTGATAGTGTAAGAGGTCCCTGATAACTAAAGCTCTCAAGAGGTAGCTGTGGAAAGCAGCAAAGGTTTATCAAGGAGGGTGTAAAGCGAGCGCATTTACCACACAAGTCAGTCAGTGAGAATCACACTGGAAAGAATCACACCAATCTTAGAAAAATTCAGTAGCATTTATTACACACCAACACTAAACTACTTTGGTAAATCTCCTATCTGGAGATATGCATTATACCATTAAAAAGATCAGCAAAACAGGTAAGTAAACACATAAAGCAGCAGCAGGGTACTCTATTGGACTGACCAGTCAAATGCTCCCAGGGGTCCTGCTCATCTTGCTTTCAAGATGGCAGAATCAAGCGGCCACCTGGTGGAGCTCTGGGCACCTCCCTCGGGGAGGGGCAGGACAGGGGGGTGGTCACTCCCCTGTCCTTTGTGTGGTTTCGCATCAGAGCGAGAGCCAAGGGCTCCTGAACTGGAGTAAACCAGTTTATACAAGGAGGGCACCAAATGTGCCCTTCAAAGCAGTCTGATGGCCCATGGAAGCACCCCCATCTTAGCCCAGAGACTCGTAATTCTAAAGGAGCGGTGGCTACAACTCTCCTCTACAGGAAATACTTTGTTCTGCCGTCCCCTGCCCGAGTTTGGCTAAGCAGCAGGAGGGCAGAACAGTGTCTGCAGTCAGAGGCAGCACTGGCTTGCACGCAGGCCCTGCAAGTCTACACAGGTAGACATGGGGGTGTCTCTAAGGAGCCTCCAGTACATGTTATCATGCAACTCACAATGGAATAAGTGTAGTTTTATTTCCAACATGTTTTATACCAAACATGACCAGGTTCAGTGAAGCCATTATGTAGTTGGACATCGAGTTTGCCAGTGTGGATAAGTTACTTACCTGAAATCCTAGTTCTCTTCCAGGGGTATCCTCATCAAAGTCATAAGCACTGAATATTCCCACCCATGTGCGGGGACCCCGGAAATAATAAAAATTATATATGTATATATATATATATATATATATATATATATATATATATATATATATATATATACACACACACACACACACACACACACACACACACACACACACACACACACACACACACACACACACACACACACACACACACAGCTATATATATATATATATATATATATATATATATATATATATATATATATATATATATATATATATATATATATATATCATATCATTTTTTCTAGTATCAATGCAGCTCTCATATAGAAGGCTAAACAATGTAAAAAAAACACAAATTGCTTTTGCAAATATACATAATACATGTATAGAAACACAGGAGGGCAAGAAGCACTTGAACTCTGTTTTTAATGAGTAAATCTCATGAGTAAACTGCAAAAGAAAAGCAGGCATTGTTAGCCTACAGGCTGCATTGTAAACCAACATAGAAAATGAAAGCAATCTTTCATAAAAACTGGCACCGTGCCTTTAAGGCAGCCAAGACCCCTAGCTTCCCATCATGCCTCAGGGGTGACAGTTAGGTCAGTTGTTCTTTGCGTAACCCTGAAGATCAGGGCACCAAGATAATATTTAACAATGAAATAATCTCATTTGCCTGGGGAGGTGGGTGGGTTGCTTATGACTTTGATGAGGATACCCCTGGAAGAGAACTAGGATTACAGGTAAGGATTAGTTACTTACCTGTAATCCTAGTTCTCTTCCAGGGGTATACTCATCAAAGTCATAAGCACTGAATTATCCCCGCCCACGTGCGGGATCCCGGAGCATATAGAAATATACATATATATGTGTATGTTGGGGATCACAAGTGCATAGCACTTCCGCGACATACATATATACATGTATATAAATACATAAATATGCAGCCTAACATAATTCCAATAGGGCAAAATGCCAAAATTACATAGGTTTTTCCTGTACAGACAATAATCTCCTATATACACTCTAATAGAGAACATACACTGTAATAGTGTCATACAAGAAAACCTTTATTTTCAGAAAGGAAAAAACAGGTAATAGCAGGCAGTTGGCCCATAGGCTGCATAGGTGAATAAACATCACAGTACAGTAAAAAACTGGCACCTTGCCTTTAAGGCTTCCAAGAACTTGGACACTTTGCCTTTAAGGCCTCCAGGAGCCCCTCTGCTCCCATCATGCACCACAGGTGACAGTTAGGTCAGTTCTTTTTTTACGGTGTACTAACTTGTAGCAACTTGATTATAATATGCAATCATTACAAAAATATACTAAAAATGCTCGTCCGGGGAGGAGGGAGGGTTGCTTATGACTGATGAGTATACCCCTGGAAGAGAACTAGGATTACAGGTAAGTAACAAATCCTTCTCTTCCAGGGGATACTCATCAATAGTCATAAGCACTGAATAGAGTAGCAAGCCCATACCCACTACCTCGCGGACGAGCAAATAGTATTGAAAAACAGAGCATCTTAACATGACATCAAGCAAATAAATTCCTCAGTGAGGCCTGCCCAACTTGGGCATCCGCCTGAGCATCCGAATCTAAGCAGTAATGGCGAGAGAAAGTATGAACAGACCGCCATGTAGCTGCTTTGCAGATTTCTGCTATAGGGATGTTCCTGAGGAGGGCCGTAGTAGAGGCCTTTCCTCTGGTTGAATGCGCTTTAGGCCTTCCCTGAAGAGACTTATTAGCCAATTGATAGGCCAAAGAAATGCAGGAGACTATCCATCTTGAAATAGACCTTTTAGAGGCTGCCAAACCTGTATTAATAGGACCGTAGTTGACAAACAACCGGTCCGTCTTTCTTATTACCTTGGTCTTGTCCAGATAAAACTTCAACACCCTCTTAAGGTCTAACGAGTGTAGGGCCCTTTCAGGAGGTGTAGAGGGATTAGAGAAGAAGGTAGGCAAAGTGATCACCTGATTAATGTGGAAATCTGAAACCACTTTCGGCAGAAAACTAGGATGAGTTCTGAGAACTACCCTATTTGAGTGAAAAACAGTGTAGGGTTCCTTACAACACAATGCTTGTATCTCGCTGACTCTATGAGCCGACGTGATAGCAACCAAAAATGCCACTTTCCAGGACAAGTGCTGCAGGGAGGACTTGTGTATTGGCTCAAAAGGTGCGCCCATCAGTTTGGTAAGGACCACGTTGAGCACCCACGGAGGAGAAGGGGCTCGTACTGGTGGGTACACCTTTTTTAACCCTTCAAGAAAATCTTTCACCACTGGCATCTGGAAAAAAGAACCCTGTGAAGGTGACTTCCTATATGCCGTGATTGCTGCTAAGTGTACCTTAATAGATGTAAACTGCAGGCCCGACTTAGCCAGGTGTAAGGGATACGGCAAAATGACCTGTTCCTGCCCTCTAACCGGCTCATGACCATTATTCAAACACCATAGGTAAAAACGCTTCCACTTGAAAGCGTAGGAAGCCCTGGTAGAAGGTCTCTTCGCTTCCTTAAGGATGTTCATACAGTCCGCTGGCAAGTCTAAGTGTCCATACTGCAAGACTTCAGGAGCCATGCTGTCAGCCTGAGGGAAGAAAGGTTGGGGTGAAACACTCTCCCCTGGCTCTTGGATAGCAGGTCCGGACGCCAAGGCAATCTCTGGTGTGGAACCTCGGAAAGTTGTAGAAGGTCCGGGTACCACCACTGGCGTGGCCACTCCGGAGCGATCAGAATCATCCTGGAGTTGGTCTTGTAGAACTTGGTGATCACTGCTGGAATGAGAGGCAGCGGAGGAAAAGCGTAGAGTAAGCTCTGAGACCATCTTATCAACAGAGCATTCCCGCTTGAACCTGGTTGGTGAAACCTGGACGGGTAGACTGGGCATTTGGCGTTTGTTGCATCTGCGAACAAGTCTATGTCCGGCACACCCCATCTTCGAAAGATATCCTGAGCCACTTCGGTGTTTAGCACCCAGTCGTGCGCTTCTACGAACTCTCTGCTTAGGAAGTCCGCCTGTACGTTTAGAACGCCCGGCACATGGACCGCCGTGATGGTGAGACGTTGTGCCAGAAGCCACTTCCAAATGGCTTGTGCCTCCTGGGACAGAATTCTGGACCTGGTGCCTCCCTGCTTGTTCAGATAAAACATCGTGGTGGTGTTGTCTGTCTGAATCAAGAGGGAGCTGGACTGAAGGGACGGAAAGAAGGATTTGAGGGCTAGTTGGACGGCCCTCAACTCCAGCAAGTTGATATGGTATCCACTCTTTGTGTCCGACCATAGTCCTTGCACTTGAAGGTGATTCATATGAGCCCCCCAACCTTGCAGGGAGGCGTCTGTAACTATAGTCTGAGTCGGAGTCTCTTGATGGAAGGGAACACCTTTCATTAGATGTGACCGCTTTGTCCACCACATGATGGAGTCCCTGGCAGACTGGGGCAGAGTGATCCGATCCTCCCAGCTGCCTGACGCTTGCACCCACTGGTCTTCCAGAGCTTGCTGCAGGGGACGCATGTGCAATCTGGCATTGGGAACGATGAAAATGCAGGAAGCCATGGACCCCAGGAGAGAGGACACTTGTCTGACTGTCGGGTGGTGAGTCTGCAGGAGTTCTCGGCATTTTATCCTGATTGATGAAAACCTCTCTGCCGAAGGACACACGCTTGCCTTCACGGTGTCCAGCGACGACCCTAGGTAGTGAATGTTCTGGGTCGGATTGAGAATCGATTTTTTGAAATTGACTCGTAGACCCAACTTGTTCAGTAACTGGAGACTGTAGGAAAGATGCGACTGAAGCAGGGATGGAGTGGAACTCTTCAGGAGCCAGTCGTCCAGATACGGGTAAATGAATATTTTGCGCCTGCGGAGAAAAGCCGCCACCACTGCCATGCACTTTGAAAATGCCCGTGGGGCTGACTTGAGCCCGAAAGGTAGGACTCGGAACTGAAAATGGCGTAGAGCAACTTGAAAACGGAGAAATTTTCGATGTTTCCTGGACACTGGAATGTGGAAATAAGCGTCCTGCAGATCTATGGAGCACATCCAGTCTCCTTGATGTAGATGGGGGAAGATCTGGTGCAGGGCAAGCATCCGAAATTTCTCTTTGCGGATGTATTTGTTCAAGATGCGCAAGTCCAGAATTGGCCTGTATTCCACTGTCGGACCTCTTTTTTCGACCAGGAAATACCGAGAGTATATCCCCTGGCGCCTCTGATGAACAGGAACGTATTCTATGGCTTTTTTCTGTAGAAGACTGTTTACTTCCTTGTGTAAAATGTGATGACACAAGCGGACTCCTCCGCCCGGAGGAACCGATGGCGGTGGGATCTTGAACCGTAGCAAGTATCCATTTTGAACAATATTCAACACCCATTTGTCGTTGGTTAGGTCTCTCCACTCCTCCAGATGACATACGATACTTCCTCCTACCGGAGTGGCCCATGTGTTCAGAGGAAGCACTCCCTCATGGCTTTGATGGCTGCTTTGAGGTAGAGGCCTGCTGTCTATTGGTCCTTCTTCCTCTTCTCCGTTGATGGAAGTGAGACCTCTGCTGCTGCTGGGGACCCTGAGCCGACCACTGAGGGGTTTGAACCCTCTGTTGGAACGGGCGTTTATCGTAGGGGCGGAAGCGCCTGCGAAATTCCTTCCGTTTCTCGAGACCCACAGCTTTCACCATGTCCAGTTCCGCTTTCATCTTCGCCATTTCTTCGCCCGCATGCGGCCCGAAGAGAGAAGACCCATTGAAAGGCAGGTTGGTTATCTTCCGTTGGACGTCGGGTTTAAGGCCAGTCAACCGTAACCAAGCAGAACGCCTCGAACAGATACCATGGGAGTATCCGTGGTCAGCCAGATCAGATGAATCAGTGGAAGCACTAATCACCTGATTCGCCACTAGACCTCCCTCTTGCAGTATTTCACTAAAGTCCTGCTGATCCTCTTTTTGGAGTTTATCCTCAAAACGGCCCAGTGAATCCCACAAGGATCTTTCATACCTCCCCAGCAGAGCGGAGGCACTGGCGACCTTCATGATAGAGGCTGAAGTGTTGCACATCCTTCTACCTAAAGAGTCCATCAGTTTGCTATCCTTATCCGGAGGCGCTGAGGAGGAAGACATAGATGAGTGCGTCTTCCTAGCCGCCACCACAATGATGGAATCCGGAGGAGGATCCGACCGAAGGAACAAAGGATCTTGGTCCGGAGCCTTGTATTTTTTCGCTGTTCGGGAAGGCACAGCTCCCACCGTTGCCGGTCTCAAAAAGGTCTGCATAGCAGGTTCGAGAAGGCCTGGGACAAGAGGAAGCAAAGGCCGAGGTGAAGTGCGATGATGGAGAGTCTCGAAAATCACTGAGGAGGAAACAGTCGGGACAGACAGATGTTCAGCTTATTCGCTCCTCTACAGAGAACCTCATTAAAAGTGCTGAGATCATCAATTGGAGAAACCCTGGATGGGGGTGTAGCCGTCAACGTTGGAGAATAATCTCTGATAGAGGACCTGGTGGGAGAAGATCAGGTGGGAGACATCTGCCGTCTTCTCTTCGGAGAAGAATGATAAGAACGAGATCTGTCCCTTGATCGAGCATGGCGGGCATGCGGAGATCGTGATCTGCATGGACTCCTCAAAGCCGCTCTGGAAGAAGCCACAGTCGGTGATCTTGATCTTCGAGGTGTTTTAGGGGATGGAGAATCCCTGGACAAACGTGAAGGAGAATAGGTACGGGAAAAGTCCGACCCCGGGCTACTGAGGGCCCTAGACTTCCTGCGCCGTGCATCTTCACCAACCACCGGAGAGCCCTCCGGGGAGATCTGGACAATATGTAGTCCTGGAGAAGATCCAGATCTTGAGGACGATCGAGATGCAGCTCTAACCTCCTCCGAGGCAACAGCAGGCTCTTTAGCTCTCGACGTCGAGCGCCTCGACGTCGACCTGTGCTTCTCCCTCGACGTCGACCTGTGCTTCTCCCTTGACTTGGGATGATGGATAGAAGGAGTGAAGGACTTTGCGGTCCTCGACGGCGACCTCACCTCAAAGACGTCCTCGACCGTCTATGGTGACTCAGTGACTTCGACGTCGAACGCTCTCGCCTCCTCGACGTCTGCTTCAATGGCCTCGAAGTCTTCGACGTCGACTGGTCTCGAGGCCCCTTTGCCGTCGGCAAACTTCTCAACGTCGACCTACGGGGAGGCGACGGAGAGTGCCTTGACGTCAATGGATGTCTCGACGTCGATGGGTGTTTTGGCGCCGATCGACCTTCGTCATGAACATACCTCGAGCCCGAGGCAGTATGCTTCGACGTCAATGTCTTTCTCGACGACGGAGACTCACGCCATCTCGACGTCGGAGATTGTGTAGGTCGCTTCTTCGACGGCGGTAACGACGCCGACGGCGAACAGTCTGGAATCTGCCGTTTCCTCGATGTTGTAGAGGCAGAATGATGCCGACGTCGATGTTCCTGAAGAGAGGAGGGCTCTTGACACGCAAGGCCACTTTCCAGCCGGGCTTTTCCTCTCTCGAGCACAGCTTGAAGGCGAATCCTCTCCCTGTCACGAAGAGTCCTCGCTGAAAACCTCTGACAATGATAACAAGTGTCAGGCTTGTGACTGGAAGGAAGACAGGCGATACACACGGAGTGTGGATCTGAGATGGCCATCTTCTTTCCACAGGATGGACATTTGCGGAAAAGAGCCGGCATTCTGACAGAAAAAAGAATGATATTTTGTCAGAAAATGATAATAAACCACTGCCAGCACAGGAAAGCCGCAAAAAACCAAAGAAGAAACAATTCCTGACAGGAAAGTCAGAAAAACTGTCGAGCTTAAGCTCCAGGATCCTCATAGAAGGAGCCAGAAAAAAGAACTGACCTAACTGTCACCTGTGGTGCATGATGGGAGTAGAGGGGCTCCTGGAAACCTTAAAGGCAAAGTGTCCAAGTTCTTGGAAGCCTTAAAGGCAAGGTGCCAGTTTTTTACTGTACTGTGATGTTTATTCACCTATGCAGCCTATGGGCCAACTGCCTGCTATTACCTGTTTTTTCCTTTCTGAAAATAAAGGTTTTCTTGTATGACACTATTACAGTGTGTATATAGGAGATTATTGTCTGTACAGGAAAAACCTATGTAATTTTGGCATTTTTCCCTATTGGAATTATGTTAGGCTGAATATTTATGTATTTATATACATGTATATATGTATGTCGCGGAAGTGCTATGCACTTGTGATCCCCAACATACACATATATATATGTATATTTCTATATGCTCCAGGATCCCGCACGTGGGCGGGGATAATTCAGTGCTTATGACTATTGATGAGTATCCCCTGGAAGAGAAGTAACTTATCCTTCTCTTCCAGGGGATCCTCATCAATAGTCATAAGCACTGAATAGAATAGCAATCCCAACATCCACCTGCAGGCAAATGAGAAACGCAGTGACCTTGTTAACAACAACCGAAAAGTCAGCTGTTGAACAGATTCCTCAAGGAGGCTTGACCTACTTGAGTGTCCGCTCTAGTATCCGAGTCAAGACAGTAATGCCTTGTAAATGTATGCACTGATCTCCAAGTGGCTGCTTTGCAGATCTCAGAGAGCGGTACATTATTGAGGAAAGCAGTCGTAGCTGCTTTTCCTCTTGTGGAATGAGCTTTGGGAGCGGACCAAAGAGGCTTCTGTGCCAACTGGTAAGCCAATTTGATGCATGAGACTATCCATCTGGAGATGGACCGCTTTGATGCTGGGAAACCTGTTCTGATCGAACCATAATTAACAAATAGTTGATCAGACTTCCTCAATGGCTTCGACCTGATCAGATAAAACTTCAAAACCCTTTTAAGGTCTAACGAATGTAGAGCCCTCTCAGCTGGAGTGGAGGGATTGGGGAAAAAGGTCGGAAGAGAAATAGATTGATTTACATGAAAATCAGACACCACCTTCGGAAGGAAGGAAGCATGAGTCCTGAGGACTACCCTATTGAGATGAAAAACCAAGTAGGGCTCTTTAGAACATAGGGCCTGTATCTCACTCACCCTACAAGCTGAGGCGATAGCTACCAAGAAAGCTACCTTCCACGTAAGGTGTTGTAAGGTTGCTTTGTGGATAGGCTCAAAGGGTGGACCCATCAATTTTGACAGTACCAAGTTCAACTCCCAAGGAGGTGAAGGAGGTCGGACCGGAGGGTAGACCTTCTTGAGACCCTTCAGGAAATCCTTCACCACCTGTAGCTGAAAAAACAAGGGCTGAGAAGGAGAACGCCTGTACGCCGTAATGGCAGCCAGGTGTACTTTAATGGATGAGAATTTCAAACCTGCTCTGGCTAGGTGAAGCAGATAAGGCAAAACTACCTCCTCCTGCCCCTTGGTAGAATTACAATTATTTTGCATACACCAAATGTAAAAACGTTTCCATTTGCAGGCATAAGAATGTCTTGTAGAAGGTCTCCTTGCCTCTTTCAATATGGTCATGCAGTCCTGTGGCAGACCTACTGTGGCCCATACTGGAGGACCTCAGGAGCCATGCTGTTAAGCTCAGTGACGGAAGGTTGGGGTGATGAATCCTCTCGTTCATATTGGATAACAGGTCCGGTCTGCACGGCAGCCTCTTGTGTGGGCAGACTGACAGATGTAGAAGGTTCGGGTACCACCACTGTCTCGGCCAGTCCGGAGCAATCAGTATCATTGTGGTGTCTGAGTGAGATAGCTTGGTCACCACCTTCGGGATGAGAGGCAGGGGTGGAAAGGCGTACACAATGCCCCTGACCAGCTGATCAAAAGGGCATTCCCCTTCGATCCTGGTCGGTAGTACCTGGAGGCGAAGTCTTGGCATTTTGTGTTTTCTTCGTCCACGAACAGGTCTATGCTCGGACGGCCCCAAGCTCGGAAGATGTCGTCGACCACCTCGTCGTTGAGGACCCAGTCCTGCTGTTCCTCGAAGTGACGGCTGAGGGTATCTGCCTGAGAATTCTGCTCTCCCGGCAGGTGAACCGCTGTGATGGATAGATTCCTCGCCAGAAGCCAGTGCCAAAGGGTCTGTGCCTCCAAAGAGTCCTTGAGCGAGTTCCTCCCTGTTTGTTCAGGTAGTACATGGTGGTGGTATTGTCCGTCTGTACTAGGATGGAACTCGCCTGAATAGAAGGGAGGAAAGCCTTGAGAGCCAGATGAACAGCCCTTAGCTCCAGCATGTTTATGTGGTACAACTGCTCCTTTGAGGACCATAGGCCTTGCGTCTGGAGAGACCCCATGTGGGCTCCCCATCCTTGCAGGGAGGCGTCTGTGATCAGAGTCTGAGAGGGAGGAGCTCGATGGAACGGTACTCCTACCCTCAGGTTGTCTTTCTTCATCCACCACAGGATGGATGCTCTGTCTGCGTGTGATAGACAAATTTTGTCTTCCCAGCGAGAAGACCGTTGATCCCATTTGTCTTCTAGATCTTGTTGTAGAGGACGCATTTTCAATCTGGCATTGGGCACCAGAAAAATGCAGTATGCCATCGATCCTAGCAGGGAGGCGATCTGACGCACTGAAGACAGGCTGTTGTGTAAAATCTGTCTGCCTTTCTGAATGATGGATAATTGTCTCTCCTCCGAAGGAAACACTTTTCCTCGCTCTGAGTCTATCAGCGCCCCCAGGTGGTGGATTGTTTGAGTGGGTTGCTGCGTTGATTTTTCGAAGTTCACATGTAGGCCCAGTTTTTGACAAAACCATAGGCACTGCTGGAAGTGGTTCATCACACTTTGTGGAGAGGGGCCTTTCAGCAACCAATCGTCCAGATAAGGGTAGACGAAGATGCCTCTGCGTCGCAGAGCAGCTGCCACTACTGCCATGCACTTCGTGAACACCCGGGGAGCTGACTTCAGCCCGAAGGGCAGCACTTTGAACTGATAGCGGGATGTTCCGACTATGAATCGTAGATATTGCCGGTGATGCTGATTTATCGGTATATGAAAATAGGCATCTTGCAGATCCATCGAACACATCCAATCCCCTTTGCGGAGGTGAGAATATATTTGGTGGAGAGCCAACATGCGAAATTTTTCTCGTTTGATGGACTTGTTGAGTGTTCGCAGATCCAGAATGGGCCTGTATTCCGACTTTTGACCTTTTTTCTTTACCAGGAAGTATCTGGAATAAACTCCTCGACCTCTTTGTGACCGTGGAACCTTCTCTATGGCTGATTTTTGGAGAAGAATTCCCACTTCCCTCTGCAGCATGTTGATCTGGTAGCATGATGATGGTACCGGAGGGATCGAGGAAGGACGACGTCGGAAACGTAGAGAGTACCCATTCTGCAGCGTAGCCAACACCCACTGATCCTTGGTGATGGCTCGCCACTCTTGCAGATGATTCGCACCACTTCCTCCTACTGGAGTGGTGAACGGTACTGGAGGAAGCGGGCACTCATTGCTTGGCTGGAACTTTCGTCGAAGAAGAGGACTGACGGTTCCCTCCTCTTCCTCTGTTGGATCGCCGGCTTTGAAACTGCGATTTTTGCTGACCCTGTTGGTTTTGGTTCTTTTGCCAATGAGGGGTTTGAACCCTCTGTTGGAAGGAGCGGCGATCAGTATTGCGGTAGCGGCGACGAAAGTCTTTTCTCTTCTCCAGCCCCACCGCCTTCAGGGTATCTAGCTCTGTCTTCATCCGTGCCATCTCTTCATCGGTGTGTGAGCCAAACAACGATGACCCGGAAAAAGGCAGGTTGAGAATACGGGACTGCGCCTCTGGCTTCAATGCTGTCAGTCGAAGCCATGAAGATCTTCTGGCACAAATTCCGTGGGCGTAGGAGTGTGCTGAAAGTGTAGCTCCATCCGCCGCAGCACTAATTACTTGGTTCGCTACCAGGCTGCCCTCCTGTAAAATTTCTTCGAAGTCCTTACGGTCTTCCTTGGGCAGTTTATCTGTAAAACGCTGTAGCGAATCCCATAAAGCTCTATCGTAACGCCCCAATAGAGTCGACGCACTGGAGACTTTAAACATGGATGCAGAAGTGCCACATACTTTTCTCCCCCATGAGTCTTGTGTCTTGCTCTCCTTGTCCGGTGGTACTGTGGACGAGGAGGCCACTGAGTGGGTCTTTCTGGCAGCAGCCACAATTACAGAGTCCGGTTTAGGATCTGACTTCAAGAAGGAGGGATCTTCCTCCGGAGGACGATACTTCTTCAGAATTCTCGCCGGTGCCGTCTTGAGAGTAGCCAGCGTAAGAAAGATGTCCATAACCGGTTTCAGAAGTCCCGGTACCAATGGGAGTAACGGGCGAGAGGATGTCTTCTGGTTCAAAGTTTCGAAAATAACCGAAGAAGTACTCTGCTGAACAGGCATAGGAATGTTCAGTTTGGTAGCCCCCCTGGAAAGCACCTCCTGGAATGTGCTTACATCGTCCACCGGAGAGATCCTCGACAGTGGACTGTCAGTAATGGTGGGCGAGTAGTCTCTTTTTGAGGAGTACGTTGAAGAGGTGGAAGGCGTTGGAGACCTGCGTCTTCTCCTCCTGCTGCGTGATCTTGATCTCTTTCTGGATGTTGGTGCAGGAGAGCGAGTACGAGCTCTTCCTCTTGGTGGAGAAAGATCCGCATCTTGTGCCAGGCGAGCCAGAGGGGACCTGTGAGCAGGACTGGGATCCCGTCTAACACCTGCCGCCTGTGTATGATCCGCCCAGTGGTGTAATGGACGCCTCCATCTGGGAGAGAGGTGAATGTGTGGTGACTTCTCCGCTCTAACAGGAGAACGACGTGGAGACTTCCGTCCTTCTTGATGAGCCTTTTCCACTGGACGTTGATGACCAGAGGGAGAGTCCTGGCTACTTGAGGACGAAATAATCACCTCTGGAGAACCAGACCTGGCGATGGAATGGTGGGAGCCTGCTCTCGACGTCGATGAAGGAGACGGAGAGAAACTTACAGGGACTGACACTGACGGAGACCTCTGCCTCGACGTCGTCGTCCGCGACGGAGATTTCTGTCTCAACGTAGACCTTCTTGATCTCGGTGAAGGCATGCGTCTCGACGCCGACTGCCTCGACTGAGACCTGCGTCTCGACGTCGATCTTCACTTCGACGGAGTATGCTGCTGCGACGCCGAGCGCCTCGCCGACGGAGACATGCGTCTCGACGTCGATCTTCTTCGCTTCGACGGAGGGCTGTGCCTCGACGCCGAGCGCCGCCTCAACGAAGAGACGTGCCTCGACGTCAATCGTCCTCGCTTCGACGGAGTATCCATCCTCGACATAGAGCGCCTTTCCTTCGACGGAGGACTGTCTCGACGTCGGCTGTGAACCCGACGGAGACTGCTGTCTCGACGTAGAGTGTGTTGCTGACGTCGACGGAGGCCTCCGTCGACGATTGGACATCCGACGACCTCTGCTTCGACGTTGATCTGCGCTGAGACGGCAACGGAGACATCGGCCTCAACGTCGAAGATGAGGACTTACGTTTCGGCATCGATGATCTGTGTCTTGACGTCGATCGTCGAGTCGACGGCGGAGGATCTTGTCTCGACGCCGACGGAGACCTCTACCTCGACGTCGTCCGCGACGGAGATTTGTCTCGACGTCGACCTTCTTGATCTCGGCGAAGGCATGCGTCTCGACGCCGACTGCCTCGACGGAGACCTGCGTCTCGACGTCGAGCTTCTTCGCTTCGACGGAGTATGCTGCTGCAACGCCGAGCGCCTCGCCGACGGAGACCTGCGTCTTGACGTCGATCTTCTTCGCTTCGACGGAGGGCTGTGCCTAGACGCCGAGCGCCGCCTCAACGAAGAGTCGTATCCATCTTCGACGTCGAGCGTGTTGCTGACGTCGACGGAGGCCTTGGCCTCGACGTCGACGATTGGACATCCGACGACCTCTGCTTCGACGTTGATCTGCGCTGAGACGGCAACGGAGACATCGGCCTCAACGTCGAAGATGATGACTTACGTTTCGGCGTCGATGATCTGTGTCTTGACGTCGATCGTCGAGTCGACGACGGAGGATCTTGTCTCGACGCCGGACGCTGTTGCAACGCCAAAAGAGACTTAGCTTTTGAAGTTGAAGAATGCACCAAGGCCGGTACCTTCGACGTCGAGCCCGACGCCGAAGGGGAACATATCGGGACCTTGCTCGACGTCGAACGCGCCCTCTTCTTTGTTCTTACAGGAGACCTACCTCTTTCTGAGAGGCCATAAAGACGGATTCTCTCTCTGTCTTTGATGGTTCTATTGGATAGCTTCCTGCAGTGTTGACAGGAGGCAGGAGAGTGAGTCTCCTGTAGGCAGAGGATGCACACATCATGTGTGTCTGACTTGGCCTTCTTTTTGCCACAGGCAGGGCAAGGATCAAACAAAGAAGGCATTTTTGACAGAAAATATCACTTTCTGCCACAAAAAAATGGTTTAATCCTCACTCTATTATCAAAAGACATCGAGTGAAGTAGAAAAAATCACACAAAAAAAAACTAGGTATTTTTGACAGAAAAGTCAAAAAAAGAGAGAGCTGAGATTCCAGGGTCCAGAAGGAGCCGGAAAGAACAACTGACCTAACTGTCACCCCTGAGGAATGATGGGAAGCTAGGGGTCATGGCTGCCTTAAAGGCACGGTGCCAGTTTTTATGAAAGATTGCTTTCATTTTCTGTTGGTTTACAATGCAGCCTGTAGGCTAACAATGCCTGCTTTTCTTTTGCAGTTTACTCATGAGATTTACCATTAAAAACAGAGTTCAAGTGCTTCTTGCCCTCATGTGGTTTTATACATGTATTATGTATATTTGCAAAAGCAATTTATGTGTTTTATTACATTGTTTAGCCTCCTATATGAGAGCTGCATTGATACTAGAAAAAATGATATATGTTTTTATATATATAGAGCTATATATATATACATATATATATATATATATATATATATATATATATGTTTTTCATATATAATTTTTATTATTTCCGGGGTCCCCGCACAAGGGCGGGAATATTCAGTGCTTATGACTATTGAGGAGGATCCCCTGGAAGAGAACCTCTATATACCTTAAAATGGTGACCCCGTGTGAGAAAGTGCCATCTTTCTTGCATGGTATGCCCCCCCACTTTTTTGCTGAATTGCTGATGTACTTTGACTGAGTGTGCCCTGGGATCCTGCTAATCAGGTGACCAGGGCCTGTGTTCCTTCCCTAAAACTGCATTACAGCCTAGACCCAATTGACACCTCTGGCCACATGTCAGCCCCTGGTAAATGGTACCCTAGGTACCCAGGGCATGGTGACCAGAGAAGGCCCCCAAGGGCTGCAGCACTTATTGTGCCACCCTTAGAGGCCCTGTACCCTGATACACACCCCCTGCCTTTGCAGGCTGAGTGTCTTGGTGCAGAACTAAACAGAGAGTAGACATGGCACGCATCCCTGTGTGCCATGCCCACAAACACACTGCCCTGGCATACCTCAGTCACCCCTCTAGCTGGGTGCACTATGCCAGTGGTGTGGGCACAGGTGCATGAGCTACAGTACCCAGGGCCATTCCTGGGCACTGTAAGTGCAGTGATGCCATTAAGAGTATATGGTGCTGGGAGGTCGTCATTACGAACTCCACAGCACCATAATGGCTACACTGAAGGCTGAGAAGTTTGGTATCAAACTTCTCAGCACATTAAACCCACACTGATGCCACTGTGAGATTTAATGTAAAATGCACGACAGAGGGCAACTTGGAGTTGCCCCCTGAACCTAACCTACAATCCACGTCTTGTCTGAGGGACTGCCTAGGCTGCCACCCAGCAGACATGTTGCTGGACCCCTGGGTAGAGGGCCATCCGCTCTCCCGGGCCTACAACAATGCACGTCCTGAGCGAGGTGCTAGGCCTCCTCCCCCAGGATGGGCAGGGGGAAGCTTCAAAGGCATTCCACCTCTGTGAGCTTCCCCAGACCACTTGCTGTACTCAGCAACTGGTCCCCACTGGTTCCAGCCCCCACTCTGGCGGGAAGACTGGCGGGAAAACCAAGGGAGGAAAGGGGGTGTGCCAGCCTCTGCCAACCCCACCCCTCAGGTGGGGGAGGCGAGGTGAAGCACATCTCCGGGCTCTCGCCATCTTGAAGATGGGGAGCCCTACCCAATCAGGACTAGGCTCCTGCCCCCTCCCACTGGAGAGTGGCAGGATAGGGGGTGTACCCACCCCCAGGGCAGGGACCCATTGGTCCCTGCCCTTTACCTACCTGTAACACCCCTAAATCTGGTATTTAGGGGCACCCTGAACCTTCCTTCCTTAGATCCAGATTCCAAAACAAAAAAGAAGATCAAGAAACAAGAAGACCTGCCGTGCAGCTGCTAACAAGAGGAAGACACCAACTGATTTGGCCCCAGCCCCACCGGCCTGTCGACCCTCGAACCTGCTCCTGCTAAACCCCGGCGTCTCCAGTGGTCAGCAACCTCAAAAACCCCGGAGGACCTGACTGCCTTGTGACTCTAACTACCTGGGACTCCCACGAGCAGTGGTACTGCTCAAAAGCAAGTAACCTACCCCTGGTGCCAGCCAGGAACCGCAAATCCAGCACACTCTGCACCCGCCGAGCCCGGCCTGTGCCTGAGTGGACAAAGACCACAAGGACATCCCCCCCCAGCGACTGTGACCCAGAATCCAGCACCCAAGGACCCTCCTCGACGATCCTGACTACGCCTGCAGCCTCAGAACCTGGGCCCCCTCCAACCGCGACCAGCCGAGGGTAAGATTTCCGACACCTAAAGACACCCCTGCACCCGACACCCCCGGCCTCCTGTGCCCAACTCCTGGGTGCCTACCCTTCCTACAGCTTCCCAACTTACCTCTTGAAGTGGTGGTCGCACCTGAAGAATCACCGTCCCCGAGCTTGCAGCCTTTGTTCGTCACGCAGCTTTCCCATCGAAAACCATTGGGCGCCCGAGGGCCCAAAAGCCCACTGCACCCGGCCGCCCCAGTGCCGCTGAGGGTGCACCCACTACCCTGCTTTACTTCCCCACTTGCCCCGAGTAAGTGACCAGGAGCTTTGCTCCCACAGCAGAGTGGCCTGCCTGCCAGCAGCCACCAACCCAAGGCCCCCTGCCTTCCATAGGATAACATTGGGCCTACTCACTCTGCACCCGGCCGCCCCTGTGCCGCTGAGGGTGTAACAACTGTACTTACCTGACCCTGGGGGACCCGAGTCTATGCCCAGAACCTTAACTCTGCCAGTCGAGTACTTACCCAAAAGCCGATAACTCACTTTTCTTCCATAGGGTAACATTGACTGGTTTCACTTGGAAATTCTTCGAAGTGTGGAGTTTTGAAACTTTAAAATATTCATCTAAAATCAGCCGAATTACGAAAACGAATTCACTCACCTGTTATCAGGAGAGATCCCAGTGCTGGATCTTGGTGCCCAGCACTGACCCTGGAAAGTAATCATAACTGTACTTACCGGTAACTTGAATTTCCTTCCATAGGAGAACATTGCCTGGTTTTTGCTGAAAAAGTTTCTAAGTGTCGATTTTGCAAACTTACAAATATTCGTTAAAAATCGCCTGTGTGACATAAACGCATTCTTTCAATTGTTTACAGGAGATGCACCAGTGCTGGATCCAGGATCCAACACTGAGTAAGAAAAAGTAACGATAACACTACTTACCTGCTAAGTGAATTTCCTCCCATAGGATAGCATTGGTGATTCTATGTGAAAAAATTTCTAAGTGCCAACTTTTAAAATACAATAATATTCCTTAAAAATCACAACTGTAACCAAAACGTTTTTACTCAACTGTTTACGGGAGATGTCCCAGGACTGAATCTAGGATCCAGTCCTGTGGTAAGAAAAGTAATCCAAAAAGTAATCTATTGCATTTAACTAGAAATTCCCATTGAGCTCCATGTTATATTGTGTTGCCTATTGCAACAACTGTAACCATTGCATTCAAAAGTCTAGTGCCTATTGAAAGTATTTATCTAAAGCATCTCATTCTGAGAAAGTATATTTTGATACCTATTGTTGGTTCTAAAATAAAACAAGCATATATTTTTATATACAAACCATTGGCCTAGAGTTCAGTTCTCGAGTGTGTGAGACCATTTGCCGACTGAGTGTGTACACCAAATGCTTTACACTGTCCTCTGATACTGCCTTACTGCTCGACCAAGCTACCACTTTAGAGAGTAAGGTTATATCTAACTTTAGCCTCTGCCAAACCTCTGGGGACTGTGGACTCTGTGCACACTGAACCTTACTTTCGTTCAATATATACAGAGCCACTTTCCTACACCCCGCACTTACATAGCCCAGAGAATGGAGTCCAGGGTTTTTAGGGGTGCCTCTGCTCATGCAGGAGCACCCTCACACTTAGAACTATGCCCCCTGCCCTTGGGCTGAAGGGCCTAAGAACTATGCCTCCTGCCCTTGGGCTGAAGAGCCTACCTTAGGGATGACTTATAGGTTAAGTGCAATGGCTAGGATACAAGGTAAATCTTATATCTGGAGTTAAAGGTGCATGCACTATTTCACAGAGGCTGCAATGGCAGACCTGCAGACACAGTTTGCATGGGTTCCCATGGGTGGCATAATACATGCGGCAGCCCATGGGAGACCCCTGGTGTACCAATGCCCTGGGTACCTTAGTACCATATACTAGGGACTTACTGGGGTACACCAGTATGCCAATTGTGGGGGTGAACAAAGTTCTTACCAGTCGATTTAGAGGAGAGAAAACCGACGCTGGAGTCCTGGTTAGCAGGATTTCAGTGTACTACAGTCTAAACACACTGACACCAGACAAAAAGTGGGGGCAACCATGTCAGAAAGATCCTACTTTCCGACATAACCTCCCCCCTCAAATAAAAGAAGTTAAGATTAACCTTGCTCATTTGAGTCTTCATTTTCTAAATGGAAATAACAGGAAAGTCTATCTGCGTTGGCTTGCTCCCAGGTCTAGGTTCCACTGAATAGCCCATCCCCTGTAGGGAAATGGACCACCTCAAATATTTGGGGTTTTCACCTTTCATCTGTTTAAGCCCTAAGAGGGGCTTGTGGTCTGTCTGAACAATGAAGTGAGTAGCAAACAGGTATGGCCTCAGCGTCTTCAAGGCCCAGACCACAGCAAAGGCCTCCCTCTCTATGGCTGATCAACATCTCTGGGGGTCAATCTTCTGCTTATAAAAGCACATGGTTGGTCCTGTCCCTCTTCATTCAGTTGTGAAAGTATTGCTCCTATTCCTATCTCAGAGGCACCTGTCTGGACAATGAATGGTTTGGAGTAATCAGGACTCTTCAGAATTGGAACTGAGCACATGACCTTCTTCGGGACATCAAACTAACTGTCCAATTCACCTTTTTAGGCATTCTCTTAGAGGTGAGATCATTGAGGGGTGTCACAATGGACCCATAACCCTTAACAAATATTCTGTAATACCCAGTCAGGCCCAGAAAACCTCTGAGCTGAGTCTGAGTAGTGGGAGCAACCCAATCCATAATGGTTTGGATTTTGCGCTGTAAAGGTTGTACTTGGTCCCCACCTACCAGGTGGCCCAAGTATACAACATAGCTCTGCCCTATTTGGCACTTACTGGCCTTCACAGTGAGGTCTGCCTTTTCAAGGCCTCAAGTACACTCTTGAGGTGAACCAGGTGATCCTGCCAGGCGGAACTAAAGACAGCAATATCATCTAGATATGCTGCACTGAAGTCTTCCAGGCCTGTCAGATCTTAGTTTACCAACCTTTGGAATGTGGCAGGAGCATTTTTCAGCCCAAAGGGCATTACAGTAAACAGATAGTGCCTACTAAGAGTTGAAAATGCAGTTTTAGCATGATCTGCCAATAGTCTGCAGTCAGGTCAAAGGTTCTGAGATACTTGGAGGCAGCCAGAGTATCCACTAGCTCACCTGCCCTGGGGATTGGATGGGAATCAGTCTTAGTGACTGCACTGAAACCTTTGTAGTCCAATTCCAATTTTTATTATGATTTGGAGTTCCTAGGAGTTCCACATAAAGAATAAACAAATAAAAAGGCTCTGATTTAACAAATCATCCAGGGCTAAAATAAAATTTACAATACATGTAAAACCATAAATTCATCAATTTTGTTGAGCAATACAAAATACAAGCAGCTTGCTAACACTAAGTGTGCAAGTACGCAGATATTAGACCGATTTCACCATTGTAATGGATTACTGATAAAACAGTTTGGGTCAAGCTATATCGTTAAATACTCTAAAAAGTTTAACTACATTATACAGCATCTTAGATTTCTATATATAATATATGTACAAAATATATGCAGAGACCAAACAGTTAATTTTCATCGTATATACTAGATTCATAAGTGCGCACAAGATAGTTGAATGTGCAAATGCGAGACATTCTGTAACAATTTCTTTTAAAATAAAGATAAAAAGTGAATCTCACTCAGACGGACACCAAGGAAAAATACAAGCAGTAGCCTATAAAGTGCAAAAAATATTTATTATGCAATGCAGTCTACGTAGCAGCATACATGTTATAAAAGTGCAAGTGCATAAGTTCTGTACTAATTCCATTAAACCTTTGATCCTTTAGGGAGCCAACTAACTTGGTGAGATGTAATTCTAATTGTGCCATTAGATTCTATAACATAATCAAATATACAATATGAGGACCCTACAATTCTAAATATAATATGTAATGAATATTGTCCACATAGGACCCTCTTCAACATACCACAGCCTACTTCTTCACATTGTTTATCTAAAATATATTTAGGGGGGGCGTGGCCAAGATGGCGACCGCATAGGACGTGCCTTGCGATCGCTCCGGCCCGCCGAGTGCTACAGCTTTGTTATCGCGCTTCATCCATCGTCCTAACTGGCGGAGGACACTTGCACTGGCTGGATGACCTCCAGTGACTGCCCATAGAGTACTACACTCACAAACAGAAACCGGACGATTTGGCTACTAACCTAAAGATGTAAAAAGTGGGGTGTAAAAAGGGGACAATTCATTTTGTAAAGACGAGAACCCTCACTCACCAGCAGGTGACATGCTTCATCATTGGGTTCCCTCTTGCACACTGTACCCGCAAGGTGCACAGTGTGGGCTACAACTCTCCCTCAGGAGAGGAGCGTGAGGTGTTTTGATCATCCAATGATACTGGGAGTGTGGGGCAGAGTGCAAAACTTAAACAAAATTGTGAATTAAAACTAACTTACTGATGGACTAAACAAATTTACTAGGGTCCCCAGTAGTTAGAATTAAAAAGCGAAGTGAAAAAAGGGGGATATAGATACTTCCCTTTTTTTAAAACTTGGTCAACATGTTTCTGCCTATGGACCATCAGGTTCGTGGCATTCATCAGGACCTTCTTACTGTCACTCTGCTTGTCATTGTGAAAAACGAGTAAAAATACAAATACAAAGCCAAACTTTAATGAATGGCATCCATCGGTGGTGTTAGTAACTTTCTCAACCACCGTCTGTAAAAAACAATATAGTATAAAATGATTGTAGAATTACATGTACCCACAGTAATAAAACACATCTCCAAACACCAGTGCAAAACCCATATCACAGCACTCGTGCTTAAATCATGTAAAAGTCCTAAAAGGCACTTTATAAGCTCACCAAAACGGTACTGTTAATGTACCTCCTCCTCCAACCAGGTCCTTTGACAGCAGGTCTCTGAGATCAGAGGACAAGGGAGATATAGTGAAACACAAAACACAAAAAACATATATACCAAAATACTCTATAGTGCTGGTTTGCTACTCATAAAATACACATTGTCTATTTACATGTGAAATTCTATATATGCGCAATCTAATATATGCGCTGTTCAGTTTACCATATTCTCCATCATACCGATGACTAGCCCTCACTACGTTAAAAGGACAAAAAGACCTTCCTATATCCGTATATGCAATAGGTCTATTGTGTAGGCTGGAATGAAATAGTTGTCAGTTTTGCGAAATAACAATGTCTCTATTTCAAAACGCCCTCTAAGACAATTATTATAATAACGAGCGGCATCCAAACAACAATGCCGACGTCCGCATTTAACCTTCAATACTCCTGTGATATATTCTCTCTCAACCCCTTCTCACTAACTACATCTCTTTACTCTAATCTGCTTTCCAAAGGCATTAAAACCTGGCTAATGGACGCATACCATTTATCATAATATCGTACCTATATCTTCGTAGCCTCCCTCCTGTGTGTCAAGTCCGTGGCGGAAACCCTGTTCGTAAATCCCTGGTTTAAAAAATCCTTCCTGGTACTACGTCACTGTAGTAATCCGGAAGCAGAAACAAGAACGAAACCCCGGGTCATTGGCCCCTTGACTCATGGGAATTGTAGTTCCTATCACTCGCGTAGTTTAGTAACAGAGCCCTGATTTCATCCTTGATTACGAGTCTGGTCATAACGATCTACGTCCTTCCTAAAACCTCTTGTTACATGTATATAGTCCAATAATAATTATACTCAATAGCAAACTTATTAATATTGAGGCAATTACAGACCTACGAGCAAAAACTCAAAAGTAGACCTATATTATGGCAACCTCATTAATTCTGTAAGTGCTAAGTTGGTATATTCTGTTCATATTGGAAACCATCTAAGATGTAGTAAAAAGAAATGAAAAAAGGAGGGATACGAAAAAAGGGGGGTATTGAAAAAGAAGATGGGATTAACAAGGAGTATGTACGGGATCATAACATCTTTATATGGAGCCCCAAGGAATATCCTCGTTTAACCCCAATACATGACTTAGTCCTGAACACCCAGCGTTGTTCGCGTCTAAAGAGAACTCTTTCTAGAGGTCCCATATTCACATCATATTTAGGTTTGTCAATCACAACCCAAGACAGATCATTTTCAGAATGGGCCATTTCAATGTAGTGTTTGGTCATGCGAGTATTAGATTTCTTGCATCTAAAAGCGCTGCGATGTTATACAATCTGATGTTTAACTTTTCTTGTAGTCATCCCAATATATCTCAATGTGCAGGGACAAGTAATCATATAAATCACCCCACTCGTGTTGCAATTTGTATGATTATTCAATGACCATGGTGTATGTAAAGACATGTCCACTTCTGTAGTGTGCTGAGTGAAAGGGCAAACCGAACATGACCCACATGGGAAGTGTCCTCTTACTGGTGGGGCTCCCCAAAGAGTTTGTTGTCTAATTTGTATTGGATTGACTCCCGGTCTAGTATGTACCAACATATCTCGTAAATTACTACTACGTTTCAAGGCAAATAATGGTCTCTCCAGATTCTGTTTACCCGTGTTCAAAATATGCCAACTTTTAGTGACAGCTTTCTTGATGTTATCAGTCAGATCACTAAAAGTTGTCACACAGACCATCCTGTCACTTTTAGGTTTATCATGTGACTCGAGCAACGCTTCTCTATTGTTATTGCGCGCTCTTTTCAAAGCTCCCTTGATCAACCGTAATTGATATTCTCTGGCCAATAAATCTGCACTCAAATTTTCAGCATGTTTCTTATACAGTGCCAGTTCTGTACAATTCCGTCTCAGGAATTGCCCCACCGGGAGATTATTAAGGAGAGCACGTGGGTGGAAACTTTGATAGCTCAACAATGAGTTCCTCGCCATAGGCTTCTGGAATAGTTCTGTAAAGATCCTGCCATCTTTAGGATAGAGGGAATGATCTAGAAATGAGATGTTGGTGGTACTCATCTCTCCTGTAAATTTTAGATTAACATCACATGTATTGAGCCAGTTCGAAAAGGCATCCAACGTGCTCTGGTCACCTTCCCAGATGACCAGAATATCATCAATATATCGCCTCCACATCTTCAATCTTTGTTGGAAAGGATTGGTCACTGAATATATGTATTTCTTCTCAAAGCTGTGCATATACAAATTAGCCATACTAGGAGCGCAGGTACTGCCCATTGAAGTTCCCGTAGCCTGCCAAAAAAGGTCACCTTCAAAGCTGAAGAAATTCTCCTTCAATGCCAAAAAAGCACAACGCATTACAAAGGAGTTAGGTGTTTGATCTCCTCGGGGGGTAGTTCTCCAATAGCATCTGTATGGTTTCCAAAGTATCATCCTGAGGAATATTCGTATATAACGATTCTACATCGTAAGTCACCATCATATTGCAACCCGGATCAAATGGAACTTCCTCCAAAAGAGAAAGGACATGCTTAGTATCTTGCAGATACGAAGGCATGTCAGCCACCATCGGACGAAGGAAATGATCTACAAATTTAGAGAGGTTCTAAAATAGAACCTATCCCTGACACAATGGGCCTGCCAGGTGGGGGTCTCTGCTCTTTGTGTATTTTTGGTAATATGTAGAACGCTGGGACTCTAGGATTTCTTTGTATCAAAAATGCAGCTTCACTTCTTGTGATCCAATCCCTTTCCAATCCGTCATCAACCAGGGACTTGATTTCACGTTGTAACCGCTCTGTAGGATCTTGTGTAATACGTTTATAGTATCTCATATTGTTCAATTGTCTCAAGCATTCAACTCGATATGTTTCTGTATCTAGAATCACCGTGGCACCCCCCTTGTCCGCCAGTTTTATCGTTATAGTTGTATCCATGCATAATGTTTCAATACATCTTTCTACATTAGAGACATTGCAGAACACTTTCTTGATCGGTCCCTTGTGGGACTCATATTCCTTTAGGACAGCCTTTTCAAAGGTTAACACCTCAGGGGGGATTTGTTGTGCCGATGGTAAGAAGGTGGATTTGTTCCTCAATCCAATATTGGTAGGAGATAACGAGGTGTCTTTCTCTATATTCGAGAAAAAGAAATGTAAGCGTACCTTCCGAAAAAAGTCTGCTAGTTCCTTGTGTACCATAAAATCATCACCACGTTTGGTGGGTACAAATCCCAAACCCTTAGTCAGGACTCGTATTTCCAAATCATTAAGAGTCCTGGTACTCAGGTTTACAATTAGATTGTCGGGTCGCTTGTGGACACCGTCATACTCCTCGTTACTCTCTGCTCCAATGCTGGGTCCCAGCTCACTTGTTGATGGTTCTGTGATATTCCTCCTCTGTTGCCCATAGAGTGCCTGGACGGCCGCTGCAACCTCGCTGGGTGCTGTGCAGAGCCGCATGGTTGCCGAGCGCGGGGCGCGGCCCCGGAACCCAACGGCCGCAGCTTGCAGCGGGGCGGCCGGGGACCTAAGACTGGGCTCCACCTCCCCCCCCGGACACCGAGGCCTGCCCGCGGCTTCTCTGAATCGTCCATCGCCCCTTGGGGGCTACAGGTACCTGCCGGCGCGCTGCTCCCCTCCGCCGCATAGGCCCGGCCTGCGGAGCGGCCCGGACGAGAAGGCCAAGACGGCGGCGTCGCCTGGCCAGATCTTACTGCCGGCTGCATAATTCCCCCGTGGTGCCTCGCCTGATTCCGGAGGCCCGCCGGGGTGGAGGGGGCCCGGGGGACGGACTGCGCAGAGAGCGGGGTGGCTTCTGTCCCCTGTACCTGCCTGGGAGCGTCCGCATCGGGGCGGGGGTCGGCGCCCGCAGACCGCCGGTGGCTGAAGAGGCGGGGGTGCCCGCCATTCCAATGGGGCCTTGCCCGGAGTGAGACCTGATCCCGGGCCCACTTCTCAACAGCCCAGCTCCTCTCGCCCTTTAACTGCCTCTCTCCTACGGGACCCGGCCTCCCAATGCACAGGGGTGGTCCCTGAGCGCAGCCTTGCGCTTTGGCCTGATCCATCGCAGAGCCCTCATTGCGCCAGCTGAGGAGGAGCCCCTGGGCCTCCGGGGGACACTTGTGAGGAGCCTGCTGTTTGCTGATAAAAAGGGCGCAGCGAGGGGAGTGCCGTTTAAAGTGGAGGGAGCTCGGGAGACGGAGCCTCGAGCAAGCGAGGAAGCGCGCCCCCCCCACGACTCGGTTGATTAATGCAATTACCTGCACGGCTGGATAGCGAGCTACCCCTCAACTGTGCTGCCGTCTTCATGGTGGAGCAGAGGCCCAGGGCACTACCCATCTGAACGCCCGGCGACCGCGTTCAAGCGCGCACTACACAGGCCTGTAAGCAAGATCTTTGAGTTCCCCTACAGACTCGGCGAGCGGCCCTGCCCCAGCACCTGGGCACACTCTCTCCTTGCACTCAGGGCCTTGCCCATCCAACCCCAGCGTCCACGTCCTGCGTCTCAGCACGGCCTACAGCATCACCTGGTGGCAGAGATCCATTATACAGGTCCTACCTGGATTTAGGCCCTCATGGCGTCGGGGTGACCTAGGAAGGATCGCTCAGTTAAAGACATGCTACAGGCCAAGACTGTGGGTCAGGGCTCGGAGATGGCGGCAGGGGCAATGGACGGAGCGGATGCACCAGCCACGAAGGCCTTTATGACCTCGCTCTACTCAGTACTTAAGGAGGATCTTCAGGAGCTCAAAGACCAACTGGCGGTGGATCTCCGCGAGGTCCGTCGTGACGTCTCAGAGATAGGGGACCGAGTTGCGACGTTGGAGGAGCACGAAAACGGACGCGACGTAGAACTTGAAATGCTGCAACAGGAACTTCTCCTCCTCAAAGAACAACACGTTGAATTGCAGGGGCAGGCGGAGGACTTAGAGAACCGCTCCCGCCGCAACAATGTGCGTATTCGCGGAGTGAAACAGGGAGCGGAGGAAGGTGATATTGGTGAATTTGTCCAAGCCCTTTTTCGACATATTCTAGGCCTGGAAAATACAGCGGAGATCCAAATCGACAGAGTACACCGAGTGGGCTTGCCCCGCCGGAACACTGCGCCTCCACCGGACATCCTAGCGTGTGTTCACAATTTCCAACTGAAAGAACTTATTCTACGCAAAGCCAGAGACTCACACCCTCTGCAATTCCGAGGCCTCACTCCATCGCTTTACCAGGACCTCTCTGCGGTCACACTGTTCAAACGGCGAGAATTCCGGCCCATAACTCAACACCTGAGGGAGACAGGGTTCTCCTATGCCTGGGGCCATCCCTTCCGCAGCATCTTTAAATTCGACGGGAAGCTAGGCCAACTGAGATCTCTCCAAGAAGCCTCCGATCTTCTGGGTCTATCTCTTTACTGAATATAGATGCCAAACTTTTCTCTAGTATACTTGCGCATAGATTAAACCCCCATATGCCGGGCCTTGTGGACTAGGACCAGTCCGGCTTCATTCCGGGACAGCAATGTGGGGACAATACCAAGCGTATCTGTCACCTAATTGATAAGGTGCATCGGTCAAAAGAGGAAGCCCTACTGCTAGCGATCGACGCGGAAAAGGCATTTGATCGCGTGCATTGGCTGTACCTCTTCGCGACTCTCGAGCGCTTTGGTCTGGGACCACGGTTCCGACGCTGGATCGCCTCAGGCGGCGGTTCGGGTCAATGGCGTCCTCTCTGATCACTTTGTAGTGGGGCGAGGAACACGGCAGGGTTTCCCCCTGTCCCCCTACTATTCGCCTTATATATGGAACCGTTCGCCCAGTGACTCCGAGACAACCCCCTTGCGCGTGGCATCCCATTTGGCTTAGACCAGCACCTTATTAGTTTATATGCAGACGACCTCATTTTTTCGGTGGCACACCCACTAACCTCTCTGCCGGCTATTGTGGACGACCTCCAGACGTTTAGTCAGTTCTCCGGCTTTAAAATTAACATGCTGAAGTCACAAGTACTCAATCTCAGCGGTACTCCTCAGACGGAAGAAACTCTCCGCAATCGCTTTACCTTTGACTGGGTGACAGAAGGAATTACGTACCTTGGACTGGTCCTCCACAAAAGTCTTGCGCAAACTGCAGAGCGGAACTACTCGATCTTATTAAAACGAATCCGCACAGACATACATCGATGGCGTCGCCTTCTCCTGACGTGGTTTGGGAGACTGTCCGCGGTTAAAATGAACGTATTGCTGCGTGCTCTGTATATATTCCAAACACTGCCACCCCCACCGCATGTCCTACGACAGATACAATCGGCTATTGAAGGGTTCGTCTGGGGCCCGATTGCGCCGCTGTTACGGAAAACTCAGCTTCAACGGCCTAAGAAACATGGAGGTTTGGCCATCCCTAATATCACTCGATACTTTCACGCTTCGCAGATACGCTATTTGGTGGAGTGGAATCGTCCCATGACTGAGAAATATTGGGTATTCATGGACCAAACAGTAGCGGGCCATCACATTTGGCGCAATGCCTGGATGCCGCGACCAGCCCGTACTTGGGGCCTATATTCCTCTCCGGTCACGCGTCCCACAATGCTTGCATGGGACAGAATCTCCCGGAAGGCCAATATGACCACATTCCCCTCTCCCTTGACCCCGCTTTTCATGAACCCCGCCTTTCAGCCGGGGATGAATAATGGGGCTGCCCCACGCTGGTTGGAAGGGGGATGTAAACGCTTAGGGCATCTGTTCGACCTGCGGGGCCTTATCCCCTTCAAGGAACTCCAATCGGACTATAATCTATCCGCGTCCGATTTTTATTTGCATTCCCAAATGATACACTGGATCTCGGGATCTGAGACGCGTTCATTAGCTTTCCGTCTCATGTCGCCATTTGAAAAATGGCTGATTAGCAAGAAAGACGACAAACGCCTTATCTCGGAAATGTACTCCTTCCTTACCACAGCCCTCCCTAGAACTCGCACTGCTGGACAGAAGCGCTGGGAGACAGAATTAGGCCGCACGCTATCTGACAAGGAGTGGGAGGATGTTTTTTATCGAACTCACCACACTGGGCATTCCTCGAGCCATACAGAAACAGCCTTTAAGATCGCGACATATTGGTACTATACCCCTGACAGGGTCTCCAAATGGCAACCCCAATGCGACAGCCTCTGTTGGCGGGGGTGTGGTAGCCCCGGGACCTTGATCCACCTACTCTGGCACTGCCCAAAATTAACCCGCTACTGGGAACAGATACTGGACGACATTGATCGTGCCTTCAACACCTCCATACCCCGGCTCCCTGCGTACACTCTTTTAGGCCTACCTAATGCGATCACCTTTCCCCTGCGCTCACTTAGGGGGAGGCAAATGGCGCTTGCGTTGAACGCTGCACTCAGGGTTATACTGGCAAGGTGGAAATCGGACAGGGTACCGGAGCACATTCACTGGGTACACCAGCTCTGGCATCTTCTGGCGATGGAGAAGCTCTCTATGGCGGCAGCAGGAAAGAGTGAAGCCTATGCCAAAATCTGGGCCCCTTTCTTAGCTATTCTCACCACAGAATTTCGAGAATTGACCTGTCCACAATACCTCCGTATCCTCAAATTAGTCCCGGACGACGCCACTATCATCCCATAAGAAGGCGTCTTACAGTTCCCCTCCCACTTCCCGACGTGGTAGACCCGAAGTAACATACAGGGTACACGGGCTGACATCTTTTTCTCTTTTGTTTGGCTCACTGAGGAGATAGGGTGGGGGGAGGGGGGAGAGTTTCGCTTGGATTTCTTTGTCTCATTTGGTTTTGTTCTGTTCAGTGTTCACATTCGGAATACTACAAAGTGCCTACTGCCCCTAAGGGTCGCCATGCGGCTCCTGTGATCTCTTGCTTCTCAATGGACTTTGGCGCCAGCCCACAGCACAACCCTCCGGTTACTAATTTCCTTAAGACGCGGCCGGCCCTGTTGGGTTGTAGGCGGCTTGCTGTGTTTAAGATTTGGAACCCATGTTCTTATCGTTGTCTGGCCTGCACAGCTGGACTCTAATTAGCCGGCCCGATGGGTTGTAGGCGACTCAATGATGTTTTCTGCTTTATATTCTGTCAATAAAACAGATTTAATACTAAAAATATATTTAAAAATTGTTTAAAAAAATATGTAAGTTTTAAAACACACTTGTTCAGAAGGTGGGGGGGGCAAAAGAAAATTTCGGGCCTCCTCGGCTGTGGCGAGGTTATATTTTAAATACAATGGCCTCAACAAACAACGTCGTAATGTTTGTAATAGGGGGAAGACAAATAAAACATGATTTAAATCCTGTACCCAGCTTCCACATAGATGACAAATTCTGTCCTGCCTGGCTAATCCCTCCCACGCCCCTGTCACACTTCGTAGGGGCAGCAGATTCATCCTTAACAGGGTAGTTCTGCGCACTCCGTGAGGGAGATTCCATAACACATATGGTTGAGGTTGTTTATAAATACTACTCCCAGCTATTGTATCATTGCTGGATTGACCCAAGCACAAAGCGGTATCTCTTTTTCGACAGACTTCATAAATGGTCTTTTTAATTAGCATTTTCAAAGCTTGTTTTGGTAAAGAGCCTACACTGCTAAGCCCGTTGCCAAATAAATCTGCCGCCTTCACATAATTCCTAAAAACAACGCTTTTCCCCTTCAGACTTACAAATATTTCCTGCCTTAGCGCTGCCCGTAAAGGGTTTTCAGCGCTGTTCAACAATGCATTACTCCATCTCAAGCATGCAGCAGTGGTGAACACATAGGTCGAGAGGAGCCCGATTTCAAGCCTGATCGCCGCTATGGGGGCTGCTCTATTCAAATTACAGATCTGGTACAAAATACGTCCCTCTGCCTTCTCAAAAAAAAGCCAACTGCTGTTCGTCCACTAGATCGCAAGCGTAAGTCAGTGCTGGCGGGATTTTAAATTTTGTATACTGATATAATGTGTGCCAAGTGTCTTTGCCCGCAACATTTATAAAAGCTACCAATTGCGCATGCCTGAGATATTGCCTTACTTCGGCATTGGTCAATATGATCATTGCTAGAACATCTGCTTGTAAAAATTCTTCCCAGGTACGGGTACAATTTCACTACATCAATTTTACCTTTCCCCAGGAACCAATGCATATTTTTCACAACTCTACACCCCGATATCTAAAAATCATCATTTTAATTTTTGCTATATTCATTTAAAAAAAATGATCATCCACATAGCGTGCTAACTCATTAAGGCGCCTTTAAAGTGCTATCGGGGTTAGATCCATCAGAATGGCGTCATCCGCTTAAAGCAGACAACTCAATTTCATTGTTCCCAATTTGGGGGGAGTCCCCTTTACACAGCCCCACCCTACTCGGCAGGTCATTAATGTAAAGAGAAAAGGAGAGGGGCTAACAGGCACCCTTGCTTCAACCCATTATGAGTCTCTACTTTATTCGACAGGCCCTGGTTACCCCCCTTCAAAACCTGAGTCCAAGTTGAGGAGTGTAATGCTATAATCAGTCTCAGCAAATGCATAGGGATCCCCATTGCTGCCAATTTCTTCCACAGCGTCCCCCGGTCTACCCAGTCGAAAGCTGTGGAGAAATCTATAAAGGCAGTATACAGGGCCATTCCCTTACCCATTGGGTATTTTTCAATTAGGGTTTGCAAGGCGGTAATATTATCTAATGTGCTGCTATGCTTACGAAACCCTGCTTGCTCTGCCGGGACTAAGTTATTTCCGAAAGCACAATCCGGACGATGGAGAAGGGTGCTTTTAGCAAACAATTTTCCAGTCGCATCTAACAGTGCAATTTGCCTAAAGCTGGCAGGGGACGTTCTGGGACCCTTTTTATATAATGGAACCACAATACTTCTTCTCCAAGAATATGGGATAATCCTGTATGTATAACAATAGGAGAATACCGGGCAAAGGAATTGTGCCCATGCAGGGCTATCTTGGTGGATTACAGCTATTGGAAGATCATCAGGGCCCATCGCACCTGAATACCTTGCCTCTTTAATGAAGCTCTCAATTTCTTTACAGGAAGGCGGGCCGTAGTCACTCCCCACATGAGGCTCCTTAAAAACCTCTAATTTAGACCTGGTCATTATATTAGGAGCATATAGCTGTGAGATGTATTGGGTCCATTCTGCATCGGATATTAGAATGGCGTTTGCCTTAACGCACAAGTTACTAACTTGTGTAACGATATATCTGTAAGAGACAGTAGTTAGTGACAGATTCCTTACCTTAGAATATCCCCAGGCGTCAGGCTGGATCCGGAAAGTTTTGCTTAGCAGTACCCCTGCACGTCGGTAGGCGGCGTCGTGCGGCTCCGCGTCTGTCGTCAGTTCTGTACACGACTTTCCGCGCCAGAAACGCAGAGCCATGCAAGAAACTGACACTGGTGCCTGAAAACTAGGGCCCTGAAAGGGATGTCCTTAACCCTAGAAATCAGTTCTCAGAACGGGGAGGATGGGTGAGGCGGTAAGGAATCTGTCACTAACTACTGTCTCTTACAGATATATCGTTACACAAGTTAGTAACTTGTGCATCTGAAAGACACGTTAGTGACAGATTCCTTACCTTAGAATAGATACCCCAGCAATACCAACCCCGGTGGTGGGTCTGCAAACAAAGATCAGACAAGGAAGTCTCGGAGAACAGAACGGCCAAAAAAGCAGTCTCTCCGGACTTGGCTGTCAAGACAGTAATGCTTGGTAAACGTGTGCAGCGAGGCCCACGTAGCTGCCTGACAAATGCCCTGCAATGGGACACCACGCCCCAAAGCCGTGGTGGCGGCTGTCGCCCTGGTGGAATGGGCACGCAGCCCAACAGGGGGCTCCTTCTTAGCCAAAGAATAACAGGCCTTGATACACAAGACGACCCAGCGGGAGATAGTCCGCTTGTGTACCGCCCGACCTTTTTTGGCGCCCACGTAGCCAACAAAGAGCTGGTCGTCCACCCGGAACTGTTGTGTGCGGTTTAAATAAAATGAAATCGCACGTTTTCGGTCCAGACGGTGGAGCCTCTCTTCCTCTCTAGAAGGATGCGGAGGCGGAAAGAAGGTGGGCAAAGTGATGGTCTGCCCAATGTGGAAAGCAGTAACCACCTTTGGCAAGAAGGACGGACGCGTCCTAAGAACAACCTTGTCTGGATGGACAGACAGAAAGGGGGGCTTACAAGAAAGAGCCTGGAGCTCACTCACCCGCCGAGCGGAGGTGATAGCCACCAGAAAGGCTGTCTTCAGAGTGAGAAGACGAAGGACAGTTATGTAGAGGCTCAAAGGGAGCGCACATTAAAAAGGTAAGAACCAAGTTCAAGTCCCACTGAGGCATCACAAACGGAACAGGAGGGAAGAGGTGTGTAATGCCTTTTAGAAACCTGTTAACAACAGGGGACTTGAAAAGGGAGGGCTGATCGGGAAGCCTGAGGAAGGCAGAGATTGCACAAAGATAGCCCTTGATGGTACCCAGGGCAGAGCCCTGTTGGGCCAGAGAGAGAAGGAACAGAAGGACCTCAGAAAGAGGGGCAGAAAGGGGATTCACAGCCTTTGCTGTGCACCATGCCACAAACGTGTTCCACCTGCAGGCATATACCACCTTAGTGGAGGGACGCCTGGCTGCCAGAATCACATCACAAACTTCGGGAGGCAAGTCGAAAGGAATCAACTGCCGTCGCTCAATCTCCATGCAAGGAGGTGGAGACTGGACAGGTTCGGGTGGAGGACCGTCCCCTGCTGCAGCGACAGAAGATCCTCCCGAAGAGGCAGACGGATTGGGGGATCGACGCTCATACTGAGTAGCTCGGGATACCAAACTCTTCGAGCCCAGTCCGGAGCCACAAGGATGATTTGGGCCCGGTCGCGCCGAATCTTCTTCAACACTCTGGGTAGAAGTGGTATAGGCGGAAAGGCGTACAACAGACCGCAACTCCACTCGCGATGAAAAGCGTCGCCTAGCGAGTGCCGCCTTGGAAATTCCAACGCGCAGAACTGATGACATTGCGCGTTCTCTTCGGTGGCGAATAGATCTAACCAAGGCTCTCCCCATTGAAGAAACAGTCCTTGCGCCATCTCCGAGTGAAGACGCCATTCGTGATCCATCATGCACCTGCGGCTGAGTTGGTCCGCCCTGGCGTTCAGAGAACCTGCCAGGTGTTGAACCATCAGAGACATGCCCTGATGTTCCAGCCATGTCCAGAGACGCAGAGCCTCCTGACATAGGGGCCACGACCCCACCCCGCCTTGTTTGTTGCAGTACCACATGGCGGTGGTGTTGTCGGTGAACACCTGCACCACCTTCCCCTTGACAGAGGGAAGGAATGCCTTGAGTGCAAGTCGGATCGCCCGGAGCTCCAGAAGGTTGATATGGAGCCGGGACTCCGCCGGAGACCAGAGGCCTCTGATCTCCGCCTCTCCCATGTGACCGCCCCATCCCAGAAGGGACGCATCCGTCACAACTGTGTGCTCTGGCTGGGGAAGGGAGAGGGATCTGCCCGTGACCCATTGCCGGTTCGAGAGCCACCACTGCAACTGCCGTGCAGTTCCCTCCGAGATCTGGACGTAATCGGACAGGTTCCCCTGATGCTGCGCCCACTGGAACTTCAGTTCCCACTGCAGAGCCTGCATATGCCATCTGGCATGATCGACCAGCAGGATGCAGGAGGCCATGAGGCCCAGCAGCCTCAGGGTCATCCGTACCGAAACCCAGGATAGAGGCTGAAAGATCGGAATCATAGCCTGAAGATCCTGGACTCGCCGTTCGGGAGGATAGGCCCGAAACTGCGTAGTGTCCAGAACTGCTCCGATGAAAAGGAGCTGAGGAGAAGGAATCAGGTGCGACTTCGGCACGTTGATGCAGAACCCCAGCGAGTGCAGGAGTTCGGCCGTAGTCTGGAGGTGGGAGACGACTGCCTGGGACGAGCCCGCCTTCAGCAACCAGTCGTCGAGGTAGGGGAAGACTGGAACCCCTGCCCGGCGCAGATGAGCTGCGACCACCGCCATCACTTTCGTGAACACCCGTGGGGCGCTGGTAAGGCCAAAGGGGAGCACGATGAACTGAAAATGCTCATGGCCTACTGTGAACCGCAGGTAACGCCGGTGGGCCAGCAGGACGGGGATGTGAAAATATGCGTCCTGCAAGTCCAACGCTACCATCCAGTCTCCAGGGTCGAGGGCAGTCAAGACCTGAGCTAGGGTGAGCACCTTGAAGTTCTCCTTCCGGAGGAAGCGATTAACGTTCCGGAGGTCCAAGATAGGACGCATGTCCTCCTTGTCCTTTTTGGGCACCAGGAAGTAGTGGGAATAACAACCACGCCCTACTTCTGGGGTCGGAACGCGCTCGATGGCCCCCTTGGCCAAGAGGGCCGCAACTTCCTGTCGAAGAAGTGCCAAATGGTTCCCCGACAAACGGTGGTGCTGAGGTGGCATGGCTGGGGGGGGGAGTCTCGTAGGGGACGGAGTAGCCCCTTCGGACAATGTCCAAGACCCACCTGTCCGATGTTATGGTACGCCAGTGGGGAAGGTGATGGCGGACCCTGCCACCCACTGGCGTGCTGTGGACCTGAAAGGATGGACTAGGAGGGCTTGGAGGCCGCGGACGGGGCGGAGGTGGTGGCCTGACCCGCACGTTGGTTACCCGACCCGCCTCGGCGGGAGCCACGTCCTCAGCCACGCGAAGGCGCTTGCTGCGCGGGCCGGTGGCTGGGCAATGGACGTGACTGGGCGCCCCTTCCGTGGCCACGAAAGGAGCGAAAAGCAGACTGCTGCGGAGGGCGCGAGGCGGAGAGGCCCAAGGACTTGGCCGTAGCCCGCGAGTCCTTAAAGCGCTCCAACGCGGTCTGCCTTATTGCCAAAAAGGCGGATGCCATCGAAGGGCATGTCCATAAGGGTGTTTTGGACATCGCCCGAGAAACCAGTGGTCCTCAGCCAGGCGTGACGGCGCAGCGCCACTGTCGTCGCAAGCGATCTGCCCAGCGACTCAGCGGTGTCTAGGCCACATCTGATCGTGAACTTCGCCGCGTCTCTCCAGTCTGCAATAACACAGGTGAGTAGTGTCTGGACCTCCTCAGGACACTTAGGCAGCACTTGCGCCACCGAATCCCACAGAGAGTGGGAATATCGGCCCAAAAGGCAAGCGGTGTTCACGGACCGCAAGCCAGCACTGGAGGAAGAAAACATCTTCCCAAATTGCTCCAGTTTTTGGGATTCCCTGTCCGGCGGAGCCGTAGGGAAGGCACTTTGAGAGGTAGAGGCTTGGACAACCAAGCTCTCGGGGGTGGGGTGTTGGGAGAGGAACAAGGGGTTGCCTGGGGCCGGGCGATGGCGTCGGGCTACGTTCCTGTCCACAGGAGCCCCTGTGGTGGGCCTGGACCAGGTGCCCAAAAGAACGTCAGAAAGTGCGTCGTTGAACGGCAGCAGTGGCTCCGAAGAGGTAGCAGCCGGCTGAAGCACTTCCGCAGGAGGTTAGTCCTGACAGCCACTGTAGGGAGTTCGAGGCGCAAGGCCGCGGCCGCCCTACGCAACACCGTTGCATAACTTGCTCCCTCCTCCGTAGCCACGGAAGGAGGAGACAGCATGCCAAGGTCTGGAGAGGTGTCCAGGCCACTGGCATCACCCAGTTCCTCTGCCCAGTCCTGATAAGGCTCACACTGAGCTGTGAGAGGGTCCTCCGACCCCTCCCAGTCCTCCTCGTCCTCCAATACAGGTGAAAAATATGGAGGGCGGACATGAGGGAAGAAAAGTCCCATCGGTGTCGGAATCGGCGTCGGCCAACGCCGATCCAGCGCCGTGTCCGGTTCCAGGGAGAAGCTGGGGACGGCGTCGTCCGGGACGTCGGACAGCGCCGAGAATGGTACCGGAGTGGTCGGCGCCGGTGGAGGTGTTGTTAGGTCAACCGGCGTCGACCGGGATCCAGGCCTGGATCCGAGGGGGTCCTGCGGGGCCGGAGCCGCCGGAGACACCGGGGCCGGAGCCGCCGGTGGTGCCGAGGGAGAATCCCCACTGGGGCCCGCGGGGCCCGAAGGCGCACCGGGGTTACCCTTAGGCCCGAAGATGCAAGCCATAGCCGACAAGAAGTTTTGGATGTCGGCCGGAGTCGACGTCGGACCCGGAACAGGCGGGTAGTCCGGCGTCGGCTGTTCGGGCACCCCCGGAGCCGCGGGGGCGGTACCAACAGGACCCTCCGCCGAGTCGAGAGACCGGCGAGAGGAGGTCTTAGAGCGACGCTTCTTCGACCTCTTGTGCTTCGCCTTACCTGAGGACGAAGACTTGGACCCCCGACGAATGATGACGGCTCCGCGACCGGCCCCTCGACCTCTCCCGGGACCGGGACCTCGAGCGGCGCGGAGCCGAGTGCCGGGCCTCGAGAAGCTTTCGAGACCGCTCTCGCAAAGCCTTCGGGGCGAGGGACCGACACTCGGGGCACGACGTGGGGTCGTGGCCGCGCCCCTGGCAGAAGAGACACTCTCGGTGCGGGTCCGTAATCGACATAATGCGATTACAGACCTCGCATGGCTTGAAGCCGGGCATCCCTACTGACACCGTCGGAGTCGAAACGACTCGAAAACTGGGACAAAAAGTCTCAAAAAAGATTCAGTCAAAAAATGACTGGGGCACTGCTCAATCCGGATCTGCGCTTACTGGCGCGGAAAAAGAAAGAACTGACGCCAGCGCGCAGGGGCGGCGTCTAAGTATTGGCCGCGACGTCATCCCGGCGATCACGACGCCGACGACGGACGCGGAGCCGCACGACGACGCCTACCGACGCGCAGGGGTACTGCTACGCAAAACTTTCCGGATCCAGCCTGATGCCTGGGGATATTCTAAGGTAAGGAATCTGTCACTAACGTGTCTCTTTCAGATTCTAATGTCACAATATTTCGCTATTAGAGCCCAATATTTGCGCAAGTCACCGGACTGTGCAACCTCTCTTAATCTAGTTTGAGTCCTCTACTTTTCTGCGTTCGGACGCCTTGATTCTCCTTCTTATCTGCTTTAATCTACTAATTTCCCTTTGCCTAATCAAAGATTGCTTAAATTGTTCCCTTACTAGAGCATTTATCTCCGGATTTAACTTTTTTACCGTTCCCGAACTAACCCCGGTTGATTAGTGCATCTGACCTGTTTTTTCCTTCCGCAAGATCTAAATAAAAGAAGGTTTTTTCAAACCATGAGATGGGATTTTCCTGTATAGGACCGCAGCTCACGTTTTTAACCAGCCTCCCTTAGCATATAATGCTTTTATTGGACCAAAATGTGTGCCCGTTTGTTTTATTATACATAATACTATCATCTCTGGAATTCCAAGGCTCCAGGGACTTGAGCTCCAAACTAACTTCCACTGATAAAATACTGTGGTCACTCAAGTTTGTCCCCAATACCTTAAATTGGGTGCAGGCACCAAAAAGCGGTCAAGACTTCTACCATATAGTCAATAAGTGACTGCCCCCGAGAGGCGTGGAAAGTAAGCGAGGCTGGTGAATCCTCTGGGAATCTCCCATTTAGAATAACAAAGTCATTCATTCTTAAACAATGCAAAAAATTCATTCCTAGCTTATCTGACCGAATATGTTTGGGCAACATTGACTCTGGGATGGTCCATGCCTCCTCCAACTCCTGATTACGGTAAACCAGGGAGGAACAGTTTGATATTTTTGCATTAAAATCTCCCACCACCAATATCATTGTGCATTGTTCTGTGATACTAATTTTATGGATAAAAGAGAAAATGGGTTCAACCAGAGAATCAGACACCCTCCCAGGTGGAATATATACATTTAGCAATAAAAGGGGCGGGTGCTGACCAAGCCTCCCATTACCCGACTTAAGTTTCATGGCCATGCAAAGATTAGACGGATGGGTGAAAGCCAAGGGGTTCCAATTTATCCTGCAACTATGTAATATAGCTAAACCACCACTTGCATGACCTTTTGCTGAAGGGTTTGCTGCACAACAGTAGACAAAGAAATTCTCAAAATTAAAATCTGTGCAGCACCAGGTTTCCTGTAGGCAAATCATCATTGGATCATGTTGCATTAGGGTGTCTAGCTTATGGGATTTCCTAACCCAGCCATGTTCCAGGACAAAACTTTTTTCGGAGGGCTACCTCCGCAACATAGGGATTTTTTTAATCTTCTTTAGAAGCATTCAACGAGCCAGCTACCCAGCTCCACTGGTCTGCCTCCTCCCCTCCACTATGTTCCGTGGTACTTTGAGGCACAGGTCCCACCATGTTAATCACTCTTTTCCCCGAAGTACTACCAACCGAGATTTTAATATCTTTCAGATTAACAGCACCCTTAGTATTGGATAACACTCCACCAATGTCCTGGTGATCCTTCCAATGGGACTCATGTGGGACAAAAACTGGCTCCTTAAAACGGAAAAACATCAATCCCATTTTTCCTAAAAAGGTCTACATTAGCCAATACCAACATTGCAATTATTCCAGAGCTAAAAGTTACTCTGGAAAGTGGGAGTTCACTTCCTGATTCTAAAAATACCCGCTCGATATCTTTACTTGCTACCAATCTCAGATCTTCAATTTCACATAATAGCTGCAGAATGAAACTTCTATTAAGAGGGCCCAGTTCTCTATCAAATAATGACACGGAAACCAAGGTGTTCACTACTTGCCCTGGCTCATGTACATCACGTACCCTATCCCACAGCCTTGACTCAGACACTGGCTCTGGCATATGTCCTGTAGGGGAAGGAAGGATAGGCCCTACCTCAAAAGACCTCCCATGGTTGGGATCTAACCGTACAGGGAGAGTATCCCCATCAGTAGGGTTTGAGTGAAAGCAATCCCCGACCTGCCCTACCTCTGACAGAGCATCATTTGTTTTTACTATTTTATTCTCTGAGTCTGGATTGAACTTTATTTTATAAAGCGCGGAAACCTGATTTGCCATTCTGTGATTCACCCGTTTAGGGCATAATCCCCCTTCATTATGTCCCATTGCCCCCAACACCTCGTTCCCTTCTTCTGGTCCCAAGTCCCTCCCTACAAGTTCATCTTTCATAATAGGTAGAGGGAGAGGATTTACCTCTGGGAAACCAGGATTCTGTCCAACCAGAAACCTGGCGGGGGGCTTTGACTCACTACTTTTCTGGGACAAGATGGAATCAATGGGCTCCTCAGATAGAGTTGGAAACCGCAGTTTTTTTGGTTTACGTTTTATTATACGCTGGGTCCTCTTCTTCTCCCTCCGTGTTTTTGGGCCATTAGCTTCTGCCTGAGGGACACCTTCCTCGGGGGGGGGGGGGGGGACAACCACTAACTCGACCATGGATTGTTTAACAACAGAAGCATCAGTTGTTAAAACTGTATCACAGGACATCCTGGTGTTCCCTTTTTTTTTTTTTTTTTTTTTTTAAATGGAGTATACTGGCAGGGTATTGTTGGGTGCTAATGCATTTATATTTTCCTCTGTGACATGCGGGTGATCCCCAGATTCATGACCTTCTGGGTAACTACAAGACACATTCACAAGCATCAGGCTATCACTAGACTGTCCTAAGAGGGTAGCCCCCAAACCTTTCCAATTCCCCACCTGGGTCCCCATTTCAATCCCCCTTATACTAGTCTGACTCGCCTGAGATTTCACATCATTACATTTTCCTGCCTTTCCTAGACAAGAACTGCCAGAATTAAGTTGCTGCACCCCCTTTAAAATCGGAGATAGTACACCCAGCACATGATCAGAATGGGCAGTCAATTTCTCAAGCAAAGTTAGAATTGACGAAAGAATCCTTTCTAATGCATAAAGTACATCCAGATTTGCCCTCCCTTCCCTATTTTCGTTCACACCCTCATTCAGTGTGTGCCAAACATCTTGCACCATTTTGTTAGAGGTCGCTTCCAAATTCGATAATCCCAATGATCGTACAAGTGAAGCACTCAAAGGAGTGCTACTGTACACAGCTGGCATGCGAGGACATCTAGCAAGATAATCCGGCGAAAGTCTCAGGGCTAATTCTGGGGCACCTGGTATACACTGAATTTTTTATTTTGCCTCTATTTCTTGATTTTCTTCCATAAGTATGGTAATATCCGGAAGAGTAAGATCCTCCAGATCCTCATAGTCAAAACTGCATTTTTCAATCTGGGTCACTAGTGGGCTCACATTAACTGATAAGGGACCTGGTGGTGGCCCTACAATTTTCCTAAAGCTAGTTGTGGGAGCCAAGTTTGTATGTTCCTTTGTGACCTCAGGTTCGGTGGACGGCTTTACTTCAAAAGCAGCATTTGCCTCATGCTTAGCCTTGTCATTGTCCAAGTCCGTATCCATTTCCATCTTTCCAACTTCTGTCAATAAAACACATTCATCCAATTCCATTCTCATTTCAGTTCCAGTTGTTGTTATTCCAGCTTCTGTCGATAAAATACGATCATAAGTGGCCTGGATTAGAGGGATTGGTACAGATGTGTTCAACTTGGAGAACTGGAGGTGATACGAGACTGTCGACTCGGGGAGAGCAGTACATATGCTTACTATGTCCGCATCAGCAACACCTGGAGCCATTTCTGATTCCCTATTCCTTAGTTTTGAATTCCTCAAACCCCTCGTGAACATAGACAACACGGAGGGGTGAGATTTCAAGTGGGACAGGCAAGCTCCGGGCTTCTTCCGCCTGATGGTCTTTATCAGAGTTGGAGAACTGGAGTGGTTCTAGGTAACGCCTGATAAACTGGGGGGGGGATCCTTGCAGCTCAGTGCAAGACCCTGAGTGCGCGATTAAATGGCCAGAACGTAAGCTCGTGGAGGGCATCTTATTAACCCACCAAAGATGACACCTCTTAGTGATCTACTGTTGCCATCGCCCTCCGCACACTGCAACACTCTCTTTCACAGGCTCCTTCCCAGGCTGGCAATTGCTATCTGCCCCGAGATATACCCCCCCCGTACCGGTGCAGCTGGGTCTGGGCCTGGGTCTGCCTGTGGCAGAAATTGTTCGAAAAGTCAGAGTCCGTGCCCCTGGACAGTGTGTACAGTGGGGTGGGGGGCTGTAGCGAGGGAGGCCTCCAGGTGTCCTACAAGCCGCACTCAGTTCTGACTGAGCTGCCTCCGCAGAACACCGGGGCCACCCTCACCAGACGCTGACTACTGGTGCACCCACACTCGCACTCACCAAACGGGCAGAGGCCGTGCGGCACACTGGAGGGCAAATCACAGTTTTGGTTTTTTCTGGTTTTTTTTTTACTGTTTTGCTAGCAGACAAACCGAGGGGGAAGTTTTGAGAGTTTGAAAAGATGCCAGGGGCCATGGGGGCTGAATAAAAAGGTCGGCGCTAATGCTGGATCCACGCCGATCCCCCGGGTTTATTGTTTAATTTATTTTCCTTGCCTGCACCAGGGGCATCAGGGCATAAGGGCGCGGAGCTGGCTAGCACAACGTCGGGGTACAGTGCGGTGCGGAGATAGCCCTTTCTCTTGGCCGCACTGGAATAGCACTGGATTAGCAGGAGAGGACGGGACAATAACGTGCAGAGCGGTGCAGGCAGGCGCTAGCAGGTCCGCAGTGCACCCGCGCCCTCCGCTCACTGTTCTCCGTTACCGCTGCATGCTGCACGCCACACGCCGACCTCAACTCCTAGAACGGACGTCCACTCGCTTGTCCGCCTGTCCGCTTACTGGTCCGCTCGCACACTCAGCTCTGCTCTTCTCAGTCCTGTTTTTCTAAAAAGCCATCTGTAGTCTACATAGAACCTCATTTCTTTCTTTCCGCCCTGGATATGAGGTTTGGATACAAGGACTACAGGACTAGCCAAAGGGCGGTCTGAAGGCTCAAATACCCCCAACACTAGCATCTTCTGAACTTCTGTCCTGAAGCAATCTCCAACATGTAGATTTTACTCTGTACAGGCAGATTTTCACCTGTGACCAACTCATGGGCACACAAGGGAGTCTGACTGGGTGTCAGAGAGAAGAGTTCTGGGAACTGGCTGAGTACTTGTCTGCAATCAGTTTGTTGCTGGTCAGTGAGGCTGTCAGCAAAGACTACACCATCTACCGAACTATCAACTGGGTTGTGTGAGAGGATATCAGGGAGAGGGCCACTCTCTTCCTCCTGTCCCTCATCAGTGGCTATGAGCAAGCTCATGTCAGCCCTGTCAAAGTAAGGCTTCAATCGGTTCACATGAAGCACCCTGTGGGGGCGTCTTGGAGTGCCTAGGTTCACCAACTATGTGGCCTCACCTTTCTTCTCCACAATGGTATGGGGCCACTACACTTGTCTTGCAATGATCTTGGGGTCACAGTCTCCAACACCCACACCTTCTGCCTTGGCTGCTTAACAGTCAGAATAGCCTTTTGGTCATGCCATAACTTCTGTAATTCTTGGCTGGCCTCGAGGCTTTTAGTAGCCTTCTTCATATACTCAGCCTATGTGACCGTAGGCCCAGTACATAGTCTACAATGAACTATTTGGGAGGTTAGATAGGCTGCTCCCATCCCTCCTTAATTGGACAAAGTAAACCCCTAATTGCATGTCCAAACAGAAGTTCAAATGGACTGTAACTTCCTTCTGAGGAACCTCTATGTAGGCGAAAAGAAGGCAAAGCAATTGGACATCCCATCTCCTCCTGAGTGTGTCAGATAGTTCCATAATCATACCTTTGAGGGTTTTGCTGAACCTTTCAGCTAACCCATTCCCCTGTGGATGGTAGGGTTAGGTGAATTTATAAGTTACACCACACTCTTTCCACATAGCTTTCAGGTAGCCAGACATTAAGTTTGCTCCTCTGTCTGACACCACCTCCTTAGGAAAACCCACTCTGGAAAAGATTCCTAAGAGGGCCTTGGCCACTGCAGGAGCTGTAGAGGTCCTACGGAAATTGCTTCTGGGTATCTGGTATAATGCTACAGGCAGTTATACATTTTGAGATCATGAATTGACAACTGACTCCATTTTAATCTAACTACATTTTGTGAGCACGGTTCTATCTTGTGTCTGTCTGACCCTGCCTTTTAGCTGCAAACGCAGGCAGGCCCAGGTTACTTGCGCGCACACGGATTGTTTATGTTAAGCTGCTAGAACAGACGGTGTGGGATGCGTACCGTGTCCAAGGATGAGAATGTGAAGAATTCTGCCTCCGCTCTCATTGGAGCCTGGCCAGCTCCGTTAAGTGACCTTGACGCAGAGAGTGTAGCCAGCACCTACAGTGCAGATGAAGGGAGAGGGAGTTTTGTGAGAAGTTGGCCTGGTATATGCTGTCCACTAATTAAAGTGGGCACCTTGCACCAGTCCAAACGACCCTTATTGATGATTAGGTTAAAGACAACTTTTATAGAAAGCTATCCTAGTGGTAGCTGTGGAGAGCAGCCTTCAGGCTAAGTCTTGAAGGAATGTAAAGCAGCTTGTTTTACCAGTATATAACCTCCTGAATGACCAAATGAAAGGAGAACCACACCAGGTGTATATAAAATATATGTATTTATTACTAAACACTCTCTACTAACCTCTTTATGAGATTAGAGAACAATACACACAATATTAAATCACTAGAACGACAGTAAATAGCACAATACACAGCGGGCTCCAGGGGGAGACCGAACCATATACTAAGAAAGTGGTATAAGAACCACGACTTGGCTAGACAGTGCCTAGAGCACGTAGAATCGCTGGGACCCGAGGAACCACCCAAGGTAGTGACACAGGGGACCCACGGAGGACGGGTGCAGTGTGGGAACACAGACGCGAGCTCCGTACAACTATGGGAAAGTCGCGGTTGGAATTTTAAAGACTAGACACTTAGGAGAGGACTTCAAGCAAACTCAGCTAAACATAGAAGGTTCTAAGGCCAGCACCCTTGAGAGTACCGAGGTACCCGTGTTACCCATCCCAGAGGAGCCGGGTGCATAGGGGTCAAGTGGTGTCGGAAACCCTCGTCGTTTTCAATGGCGTGATGCGAGAAAGTACTGCTGCCGTGGAGAAGAAAAGTGTCCGGTGTGATCCAAGCCTGGATCGGAGATGTGAAGAACCTGAAAGCAGAGGGGACAAAGTCTGGGTCACTTCACGTGACCAGGAGCGGAGCAATCGAATGCCCACCGATGTCGGGTGCTTCAGGTGCGATGAGGTGAAGCTTGACTCTGCAGCCACGGGGACCAGGAGACGTCTGCGACGACCACAGTCCGGATTCGAGCTGTCCCACGAAGGATGTCGAGTGCTGGGGGGTCAGTGTCCGGATTGAACGCCAACAAGCCTTGGCAACTGCAACCCACGCGGTCAGAGGAAAGATGCTTCTGTGAGGACCAGCAAAGTCCTGGGGACTCCCCAAGCGATGGAGAGTCCGGGCACGTCTGGAGCAACCAGGGAAGCCCACTGAAAGTTAAAGTTACCTTCTCAGAGACCCACAGGCCAACGGACCAGGGATCGCGAAGGGACCTCGAGAGGAATCACCAAGTGCCAGCCCACGGAACACTCATGGAGTGTAGGCCGGAAATCTTCGGTGGAATTACTGCTCGGGGTCAGGACTACAAGTAGCCCAAAGCACAGCTTCAGGGGTCGCCGAAAAGCATATGCTGCTGCAAATGTACACGGTTTCACGGTCCCCACGAGGGATACGGGCCTCAGAATTGCTGAGCGAGCAGATCGACCTCGGAGACCTCGGGAACCCACCTCCTGTGTTGGCGAAATCTTCGGAGTCCTTCGGGAGCTTCGTAGATGCAAACCGGTCAGATGCGTTTAGGTGCCAGCTCAGCAGGGGAGCAACTCCTTTACTCCAAGGGAGATTCTTCAGTCGTCCAGCAAAGCGTAGATCGTCGAAGGTTACTTGGTTTCTGTAGCAGAGTTTAGTCCAGGTAATATCTAAAGTCCTGTAGCCAGGGGTTCCTACTTTATACCCAAGGAAGGGGTGGGACAAACTCTGGGGACCCACCTATGGGAGGGTCAGGACAGAGGGGTGGCTACACCCATGTCCTTTGTCCAGTTTCGCGCCAGAGCAGGGGCTGATAGCCCCTGCAACCGGTTTGAGCTGGACTATGCACGAGGACACCAAATGTGCCCCCAGTGCAGACATCAAAGCACTCTGAGAGTGCACCCACCCAGCCCCAATACACTAAAGCCTGTCTGGGAGGTGGTCACACCTCCCTGTGACAGGAAACCTATTGTCCAGCCTCCCCTGCCGGAGTTTCGTCCAGCAGCAGGAGGGCAGACCCGTGTCTGTGGCTGGCAGCATCCATTTTGTGAAGCCAGGGTTCTGTGAAGCTGGTACCGGGTGTACCGGTGTTGTCATATTTCTCCCTCTAGGAGGGTGGAATCATACCTCCCACACCAGTTACTCGTGTGGAGGTATGATTCCAAGGTGTTTGACACCAAACACGACATGTTTCCATGCAGCCATTTTAAAGTTAGCATTTACCGCGAGGTTATAATGCACTTAAGTATATTTGGTTGGCTGCATCACAAACAACCCCGGAGAATAGGTTCCGAAGGCTGCAGAGGGGCTCTGCTCATGCATGGGCACCCTCTCACATAAAACCCAGGACCCTGCCTTCAGGATTGATAAGGCCTGCTATAGGGGTGACTGATAGGTTTATATGTGCAGTGATTAGGATAGATATAGTGAACCTATATCTAAGTAAGGGGTGCATCCACCACCTTACACAGGCTGCAGTAGCAGACCTGTGGTGTCATTTTAAATGGTCTCTCAGGGGTGGCATAATACATGCTGCAGCCCCTGGGAGGCCTCTGGGGTACCTATGCCCTGGGTACATAGTATACCATATACTAGGGACTTATAAGGGTACCCCAGAATCCAATCTGGAGTGTACCTAAAGTACATGAACAACCAATTTAGGGAGTAAGCAGATAGACTGGGGTCCTGAATAGCAGGATCCCAGTCAGACTAAGTCGAAAACCAGCAAAACACCAGGCAAAAAGTGGGGGTAACCATGCAGTCAGATTCCACCTTCCTACAAGCTTCTAGAAATCTCTCTCCATGTTAGTAAAGAGTATAAAGACGGAGACCTCTTGGCACTGACAGGAACTCTCCTGGGAGCGGACGCGCTGCCCATGGCTTTTGTGTCCGGTTGAGATCCTCCTGTCTGAGACTGCCAACGGGTTCCCCAGTCGTGCTGGCAAGGATGATGCTAAACAGACAGCCGGTGAAGTATTCCAAGTTCTAATTACTTATTCTTCTGTACATGCAGTTATCTTTCTATGCATTTATTTTTGTGTATATACATTCACTATATGCATTTATTTTACATGTGCACTATTGCCATTTGATATATGGGAACTTGCTGCAATAAATATTCCCCTTTACTAGGCAAAAGAGTGTTGAGCTTATTTTATGTTGTATTTTGGTATTATAAAGTGTGTAGAGTCCTATTTAGAAGATTGTTCACGTTGTGTCCTGGTATTTTGAAGACTTGCTCAGATGTTCTGAAGAGAAAGCAAGACATTTTGGCATCATGAACAGGTTTTGAAGTGAAAGGGGCAGAATGTTTGGCAGAAAAATGAATGGATAAAGCAGGTTCTCAGATAACAAATGAAATACCAGGATGGGAATTAGTTCCATATAGTCAGCTTGCTCATGAGTGGTCGCATTGTGCTGGGTTGAGTGAGAATTGGAGGGCTTGTATGTTTGATGCGCAGCCAGAAGATGTACTAATTTGCCTGCAAAAAGCGACAATTGAAAAAAGGAAAGAGTTTTGTACATTGGGTCAAAGAGGCTGGATCCTCTTAAATGCTTATATGAAAATGCATGAAAAATGTATTCAGTTAGAAAAGGAGCATGAAGCGATGAAAAAACAATTAGTAGAAGCCAAGAACTGTAATGCTGTCATTTCAGAATAAATTGTTGCAAGAAAAGTTGGAAACTGATCAGCTTGTGGCTGAAAAAGCGACGATACATGTAGCACAATGTAAGTGGAAAAAGCGGAGAGGAAGGGTTAACAAGAGAAAGGTGTATTTGGCAATTGCTAAGACTGGTTCAAATTGGAACCCAGAGGAGTGGTATGGTAACATATGGGATTCATCAGAGTTTGTCAGACTCTGGGGGAGAGTGTTTTGAGGATTAGTCAGAATGAGACAGAGGGTCAGAAAACCATCCAAGCACAGCCAATATACCAGCGAAAGTTACAGCAACATCCACAAAATCCACAGGGGGTTGTGCTGAACTCCTTGGAGGATTTCACACAGTAGGAGATTAGTGATATCATAGACCGATTCCGACAGAGGTCGGTGACATTGATTGCATGGATGGTGGGCTTGTTTGATTTAGGGGCACAGGGAGTGCTTTTAGATCATGGAGATGCGGCGAAGTTATGTATATTAAGCAGTGATCCTGTTGTGCAAGATGAGTTTAGGAATTTTCAGGGAAATGCGCAGACCTCTTTATTGCAGTTGGCAGCAGAAGGATGTTCACGCAAATACCCAACCGAGTCAGATTGGCCGCCAACTGATAAGTCCTGGTCTACACTAAGGGATGCAATACAGAGAATGAAAGAGGATGTAATGAAGATTGCAATTCTCATGGGTGCTCCTCATGATTTGATGAATAGATTGCTAAATACATCAGTGTGAAATAAGATAATTAGTTTAGCTTCCCCAACCTACAAACACGTTATAATGACATTGTTGATTAATCAAACAGGCATTCCCTTGTATCAGGTTCTTGAGGAAGTATGTGAATTGGGTGAGTTGAGGGAGTGGAACAAGACAGAGGTCCTCCCGGTCTGAAACCCGTACTGATAATAATAAAAAAGTGTTCCGGAGTTTCAGAAAGGAGGACAAGCAAGTTCCAGGGAACTCACCTAGCACAGGTAAGTTAGAGCCTGCCCTCAGCAAGCAGAAGAGCCAGCAGGAATCAATGGAAGACCACAAAAGGGACCCTCTGGCAGCAGGCACAGGGAGTCGCAGGGAGGCCTCAGGAGCACAGCAAAGATGGAGGCCCACGTCGCAGGAGATGCAGTGAAGACATCACTTTTGCAGGAGGGTGATGCCTGGGGCTGGGGCTTCTTGGAGCTCGAATCTTCAGACTGGAGAGTCAACAAGCATTGGCTGTGAGAAAGTGCCATCTTTCTTACATGGTATGCCCCCACTTTTTGCTGAATGGCTGATGTACTTTGACTGAGTGTGCCCTGGGCTCCTGCCAACCAGGTACCCAGGGCCTGTGTTCCTTCCCTAAAATTGCATTGATACCTACACCCAATTGACATCCCTGGCCACAGGTCAGCCCCTGGTAAATGGTACCATGGGTACCCAGGGCACTGTGACCAGGGAAGGCCCCTAAGGGCTGCAGCACTTGTTGTGCCACCCTTAGGGACCCTGCACCTTTACACACACACACTGCCTTTGCAGGCTGCGTGTCTTGGTGCAGAACAAAAGTGAAGAGTCGACATGGCTCACATCCCTGTGTGCCATGCCTACCAGCCACTGCCCTGGCCTAGGTCAGCCACCCCTCTAGCTGGGTGCACTATGCCAGTGGTGAGGGCATAGAGGCATGAGCCCTGTGCCCCTACAGTGCCCAAGTCCATTCTTGGGCATTGTAAGTGCAGTGCTGCCATTAAGAGTATATGGTGCTGGGAGTCTGTCATTACGAACTCCACAGCACCACAATGGCCCCACTGAAGACTAAGAAGTTTGGTATCAAACTTCTCAGCACATTAAACCCCCACTGATGCCAGTGTGGGATTTAATGTAAAACTCACTCAGAGGGCATCTTAGAGATGCCCCCTGAAACCAACCCGACCTCCAGTGTCCGGACTGAGTGGCTGCCCAGGCTGCCACCACCAGACATGTTTCTGGACCCCTGGGTCGAGAGCCTCTGCTCTCAGGGGCCTGAAACAATGCACATCCCGGGACGAGGTGCCAAAGCCTCCTCCCCCAGGATGGGCAGGGGGAGCTTCAAAGGCCTGCCGCCTTTGGAGTTTCCCCAGACCATTTGCTGCTTCCAGCAAACTGGTCCCCACTGGTTCTACCCCCACTCCTGGCGGGAGAACCGGCGGGAAAACCAGAAGCAGGAAATGGGTTGTGCCCACCTCTGCCAACTCCACCCCTAAGGTGGGGGAGGCGAGGTGAAGCACAAACTCGAGTCCCCGCCATCTTGAGGATGGGGGGACCTGACCAACCAGGGACAGGCTCCTGCCCCCTCCCACTGGAGAGGAACAGAATAGGGGGTGTACCCACCCCAGGGAAGGGACCCATTGGTCCCTGCCCTTACCTACCTGTAACCACCCCTAAATTTAGTATTTAGGGGCTCCCTGAACCTTCCTTCCGGAGTTCCCAAATCCGAAAACAAGAAGAGAAGACGAAGCAAGAAGACCAGCCGTGCAGCTGCTAAAAAGGAGGCGACAACAACTGACTTGGCCCCAGCCCTACCGGCCTGTCGACCTCTGAACCTGCTCCTGCGGAATCCCGGCCTCAGCAACCTCACAAACCCCGGAGGACCTGACTTCTGTGCTACAGCCTTCGACCCAGGGACTCCCACGAGCAGTGGTACTGCTCAAAAGAAAACCTACCAAAGACCCGGCCCTGGCACGGAGCCGCGAAACCTGCACACTCTGCACCCGCCGAGTCCAGCCTGTGCCTGAGTGACCAAAGACCTCGAGGACGTCCCCCGGCGATTCTGACCTGGAATCCAGTGGCCAAGGACCCTCCTCGACGACCCAGACGACGCCTGCAGCCTCAGGACAAGGGACCCCTCCAACCGCGACCAGCAGGGGGTAAGATTTCCCGACCTCAAAGACACCCCTGCACCCGGCGCCCCACGGCCCCCTGTGCCCAACTCCTGGGTGTCAACCTATCCTCCAAGACCCCAACTTACCTCCTGAAGTGTTGGTCGTCCCTGAAGAATCACCGTCCCCGAGCCTGCAGCCTTTCTTCACCTTTCACGACCTCTATTGTTTAACATTGAGCGCCCGACGGCTCAAAGCACCCTGCACCCAGCCGCCCGAGTGCCCCTGGAAGTGCAACCTCTATCCTAACCTACTTCCCTACTTGCCCTGAGCAAGTGACCAGGAGCCCAGCTCCCACAGTCGCGTGGCCTGCTTGCCAGCAGCCACCAACCCGGGGCCCCCGCCTGCCATAGGATAACATTGGGCCTTCTCACTCTGCACCCGGCCGCCCCTGTGCCGCTGAGGGTGTAAAAACTGTACTTACCTGATCCTGGGGGACCCCTGAGTCTTACCCAGAACCTTAACCCTGCCAGTCAAGTACTTACCCGAAATCCGATAACTCACTTTTCTTCCATAGGGTTCCATTGACTGGTTTTCTGCGAAATTTCTTCTAAGTGTGGAGTTCTGAAACTTTAGAATATTCACCAAAAATCAACCGAGTCACGAAAACGAAAATACTCACCTAGTATTAGGAGGGGCCTCAGTGCTGGACCCGAGTGCCCAACACTGGCCCTAAAAAGTAATCGCAACGTTACTTACCGTTAACTCACTTTTCTTTCATAGGGATCCATTGACTGGTTTTCTGTGAAATTTCTTCTAAGTGTCGATTTCTGTATTTTACAAATATTCTTTAAAAATCGAACAAACTACAAAAACGTAATTACTTACCTGTTTTAAGTAAATGTCCCAGTGCTGAACCTAGGAGTCCAGCACTGGATTACAAAAGTAACGTAAACATACTTTGCTTGCACACTGTATTTCCTTTCATAGGATAACATTGGTAATTTTACCCAGAAAAGTTTCTAAGTGTCAGCTTTTGAAATATAGTAATATTCTTCAAAAATCACTACAATAACCAAAACGCTTTTTCTTACCTGTTTACAGGAAGTGTCCCAGGACTGAATCCAGGATCCAGTCCTGTGGTTAGAAAAAGTGCTCTGCAAAGTAATCAATTGTAATTAAGTATAATTTTCCATTGAGCTCAATGTTGCATTGAATTTGACCCTGTGTTGCCTCTTGCACCAACTGTGATAACCACTATCAACAAAGTCTATTGCCTATCTGTAAGGTGAATAACCAAAGCATCTCATACTGAGAAAGTATATTTTGATCCTATTGTTGGTTCTAAAATAAAACAAGCATATATTTTTTATATACAAACCATTGGCCTAGAGTTCAGTTCTTGAGTGTGTGGCTTCATTTGCTGACTGAGTGTGTACAACAAATGCTTTACACTGTCCTCTGATACTGCCTTACTGCTCGACCAAGCTACCACTTTGGAGAGTAAGGTTATATCTAACTTTAGCCTCTGTCAACCCTCTGGGGACTGTGGACTCTGTACACCCTGAACCTTACTTAGGTACAGTATATACAGAGCCACTTTCCTACATTGGTGGATCAGCGGTGGGATACAAACTTGCATTTGTTGGACTACTTGGTTACCATCTGATCACACGACAGAACTCTTAAATTGCCTTTAGAATTCTGATTTTTTTAATTGGCATTTTTTTTACCAAATTACTAAAAGTCTTGTTAGGGCCTTGCTTAAGTCCCTGTAGCATCTTAGAAAATAAAAAGTCACTATAGCCAAGGTTAGAGGGGTTAGAATTTTTTTAAAAAAATGTCTCAAGACAAGAACCCAGCTACTAGTGAAGATAATAATGACATACAGGAACTGGTTGAGGAGCTCGACCTCACCCCTTATCTTCATTTGTCTTTCAAAGAGATAAGGTCCTTATGCAAACTTAAAGATATACCAATGGGCCAGCATCCAACCAAACAAGGGCTCCAGGAGCTCCTGGCTGAGTATGCTAAAGCCCACCCCTCTGAGCATGGTGATGACCCAACAGAGGAGGAAAGGAATGAGGAGGATGGGGATGGTAACCCACCTCCATCACTTCCTAGGGAAGATAGGGTCCCTGCACCCTTAACTCCAAGAATAGACCTCTGGGGACCTAGGGGCCACCTAGGTGGTCCTGGTCCCAGAGAGGACACTGAGGATAGCCTCAGTGAGGAGGACAACTTGTTAGCCAGGTTGGCCAAACGACTGGACCTAGAGACCAGACTCCTGGCTCTAGAGAAGGAAAGACAGGAGATGGGTTTAGCACCCATCAATGGTGGCAGCAATACTAAAAATAAGGATAGGGAGGAAACTTCTGAACCTAAAATCCCCAAAGGGATTGTCCCTAAGTTTGAGGAAGGTGATGACATCACCAAATGGTTCACAGCCTTTGAGAGGGCTTGTGAAATAAGAAGAGTAAAGAAACCTCTGTGGGGGCACTCCTGTGGGAACTGTTCTCTGGTAACTGCAGAGACAGGCTTCTGACCCTCTCTGGGCCAGAGGCAGGGTCCTATGACCTCATGAAGAGTACTCTGATTGAGGGATTTGGGCTCACTACTGAGGAGTATAGAATTAGATTCAGGGGGGCTCACAAAACCCAGACCCAGTCCTGGATTGACTTCGTGGACTACTCAGTAAAGACACTGGATGGCTGGTTAGCTGGACATAATGTGCATGATTTTTCTGGACTTTACAATTTGTTTATGAAGGAACACATACTAAGTAATTGCACAAATGAAAAGTTGCATCAGCATTTGGTAGACCTAGGTCTAATTTCTCCCCAAGAATTGGGAAAGAAGGCAGACCACTGGGTCAAGACTAGGGTGACAAGGACAACCACTGGGGGTGACCAAAAGAAGGTGGTCACCAAACCCCCCAGGGGAAAGGTGGTGAGAATCCCCAAGATAAAAAGTCTGAGTCTTCCAAAGGGCCCCAAAAACCTGTTCAGGGGGTGGGTCCCAAACTACTCCCTATGTGCCTCAACCCTATAGGGGAAGAACTTTGATCCCTTGAAGGCCTGGTGTAATAACTGTAAGAAGTCAGGACACCTCACTGTAGACAAAACTTGCCCCCACAACAAAGCCCCTAAGGCACCCAGTACAGCTACTCCTGGGGCAGCAAGTTTACAGATGGGATCTGAAGTGTACCCTGAGCAAATCTGGGAACCCACTGAGGCAAGTCTGGTCTCCCTAGGGGAAGTGGAATTTGCCACTGTAGCTGTGTGGCCACCCAACTTAAAGAAGTATTTGCAATACCCCTGGGTGAATGGAACTAGAGTAGAGGCTCTGAGGGATACAGGTGCCAGTGTCACTATGGTGAGGGACACACTGGTTTCCCCTGAGCAATACTTGATTGGGAAAACTTACCCAGTCACCAATGCTGACAGTGTCACCACTAGTCATCCCATGGCCCTGGTGACATTAGGCTGGGGGGGTTACTGGCCTGAAGCAGGTAGTGGTCTCTCCGAAGTTACCAGCTGCATGTCTGCTAGGAAATGATCTGGAAACCTCAGCCTGGGCAGAGGTAGAGCTAAAGGCCCATGCAGCCATGCTGGGCATCCCTGAATTGGTGTGTGTAAAAACAAGAGCACAGAGCAAAAGGCAGGGTGAAGAAATAGTGTTGGAGCCTGGAATGATGGCCCAGCCTACCAAGAGAAAAGGAAAGAAGACTGGCGGACCAGCTTCTACACAGTCACAAGAGCAGGACCCCTCTCCTCAGGGAGAGAACCTGGAAGCCCCAGAGGGAACTGAGCCCCTAGAGCTTGACCCTTACCAGGTTGAACTCTTGGGCCCAGGGGGACCCTCTAGGGAAGAGCTGTGCCAGGGACAGCAAGACTGTCCCACTCTTGAAAGCCTGAGGCAGCAAGCTGTTTCAGAAGCCAAGGGAGATGTCAGTGGTACCCACAGAGTCTATTGGGAAGAGGGATTACTGTACACTGAGGCAAAAGACCCCAACCCTGGAACCACCAGGAGAGTGGTAGTGCCCCAGAAGTACAGGGAGTTCCTCCTAACTTTGGCTCATGACATCCCCTAGCTGGACATCTGGGCCAAACCAAAACTTGGGAAAGGCTAGTTAGCCACTTTTACTGGCCCCAGATGCACCAAAAGGTGAAGGAGTTTGTCAGCTCCTGTGTTACCTGTCAAGCCAGTGGCAAGACAGGTGGCCATCCAAAGGCCCCCTGATACCACTACCTGTGGTGGGGGTTCCCTTTGAAAGGGTAGGTGTGGACATAGTGGGTCCACTGGAACCTCCCACAGCCTCAGGGAACAAATTCATACTGGTGGTAGTGGATCATGCCACTAGGTATCCTGAGGCTATTCCCCTTAGGACTACTACAGCTCCTGCAGTAGCCAAAGCCCTCATTGGTGTCTTCACCAGGGTAGGGTTTCCTAAGGAGGTGGTTTCAGACAGAGGTTCCAACTTCATGTCTGCTTACCTGACCCACATGTGGAAGGAGTGTGGGGTGCAGTACAAGTTTACTACACCCTACCATCCACAAACCAATGGCCTTGTTGAGAGGTTCAACAAGACATTGAAAGGCATGATCATGGGGCTCCCTGAAAAACTCAAAAGGAGATGGGATGTCCTACTACCATGCCTGCTTTTCGCTTACAGAGAAGTGCCACAGAAGGGGGTAGGTTTCTCACCCTTTGAACTTCTGTTTGGCCATCCTGTGAGGGGACCACTCTGTCTTGTAAAGGAGGGCTGGGAGAGACCTCTCCAAGAACCCAAACAAGATATAGTGGACTATGTGCTTGGCCTAAGGTCCAGAATGGCTGAGTACATGGAAAAGGCATCCAAGAACCTTGAGGCCAGCCAGGAGCTTCAGAAGCACTGGTATGACCAAAAAGCTGCACTGGTTGAATTCCAACCTGGGCAACAGGTATGGGTTTTGGAGCCAGTGGCACCAAGGGCCCTCCAGGACAGATGGAGTGGCCCTTACCCTATCCTAGAGAAAAAGAGTGAGGTCACCTACCTGGTTGACCTGGGCACCAGCAGGACACCCAAAAGGGTTATCCATGTGAACCGCCTAAAACTCTACAATGACAGGGCTGACATCACCATGCTGATGGTGACAGATGAGGAACAGGAAGCTGAGAGTGAACCTCTCCCTGATCTCCTCTCCCACAGCCCAAAAGATGGGTCAGTAGATGGAGTTGTCTTTTCAGACACCCTCACTGCCCAACAGCAGACTGACTGCCAGCAAGTCTTGCAGCAGTATGCTGGGCTCTTTTCCTTGACCCCTGGTCTGACAAACTGGTGTACCCATGATGTGGACACTGGTGACAGTGCACCTGTCAAAAACAAGATCTATCGTCAGTCAGACCAAGTTAAGGAAAGCATCAGAGCTGAAGTCAGCAAGATGCTGGAGCTAGGGGTTATTGAGCCCTCTGAGAGCCCCTGGGCTAGCCCAGTGGTTCTGGTCCCCAAACCTCATCAAAAGGGTGAAAAGAGAGAGATGAGGTTTTGTGTGGACTATAGGGGTCTCAACTCTGTCACCAAGACAGATGCACACCCTATCCCAAGAGCTGATGAACTGATAGACAGATTGGGTGCAGCCAAATACCTGAGTACCTTTGACTTAACTGCAGGGTACTGGCAGATTGGCATGGCCCCAGGAGCCAAACAGAAAACAGCATTCTCCACACCTGATGGGCATTTTCAGTTCACTGTTATGCCCTTTGGTTTAAAGAATGCCCCTGCCACCTTCCAGAGGTTGGTGAATCAAGTCCTTGCTGGGTTGGAGTCCTTTAGTGCAGCTTATCTTGATGATATTGCTGTCTTCAGTTCCACCTGGCAGGATCACCTGGTCCACCTTGGGAAGGTTTTAAAGGCCCTGCAAACTGCAGGCCTAACTATCAAGGCATCCAAATGCCAGATAGGGCAGGGCACTGTGGTGTACTTGGGCCACCTGGTTGGTGGAGGCCAGGTACAACCCTTACAGCCCAAGATCCAGGCTATCCTGGACTGGGTAGCTCCAACAACTCAGACCCAAGTCAGGGCATTCCTTGGCTTGACTGGGTACTACAGGAGGTTTGTGAAGGGATATGGGTCCATTGTGACTCCCCTCACAGAACTCACCTCCAAGAAGATGCCAAAGAAAGTAAACTGGACAGTCTGTTGCCAAAAGGCTTTTGACACTCTGAAAGAAGCAATGTGCTCAGCACCAATTCTAAAAGCACCAGATTATGCCAAGCAGTTCATTGTGCAGACTGATGCCTGAGCTAGGGATAGGAGCGGTCCTATCCCAGACCAATGATGAAGGCCAAGACCAACCTGTTGCTTTTATAAGCAGAAGGCTTCTCCCCAGGGAGCAGCGTTGGAGTGCCATTGAGAGGGAGGCCTTTGCTGTGGTCTGGTCCCTGAAGAAGCTGAGGCCCTACCTGTTTGGAACTCACTTCCTAGTTCAAACTGACCACAGACCTCTCAGGTGGCTAATGCAAATGAAAGGAGAAAACCCAAAACTGTTGAGGTGGTCCATCTCCCTACAGGGAATGGACTTTGAAGTGGAACACAGACCTGGCACTGCCCATGCCAATGCAGATGGCCTTTCCAGGTTCTTCCACTTAGACAATGAAGACTCCATAGGGCAAGGTTAGTCTCATCATCTTTCGTTTGGGGGGAGTTGTGTGAGAAAGTGCCATCTTTCTTACATGGTATGCCCCCACTTTTTGCTGAATGGCTGATGTACTTTGACTGAGTGTGCCCTGGGCTCCTGCCAACCAGGTACCCAGGGCCTGTGTTCCTTCCCTAAAATTGCATTGATACCTACACCCAATTGACATCCCTGGCCACAGGTCAGCCCCTGGTAAATGGTACCATGGGTACCCAGGGCACTGTGACCAGGGAAGGCCCCTAAGGGCTGCAGCACTTGTTGTGCCACCCTTAGGGACCCTGCACCTTTACACACACACACTGCCTTTGCAGGCTGCGTGTCTTGGTGCAGAACAAAAGTGAAGAGTCGACATGGCTCACATCCCTGTGTGCCATGCCTACCAGCCACTGCCCTGGCCTAGGTCAGCCACCCCTCTAGCTGGGTGCACTATGCCAGTGGTGAGGGCATAGAGGCATGAGCCCTGTGCCCCTACAGTGCCCAAGTCCATTCTTGGGCATTGTAAGTGCAGTGCTGCCATTAAGAGTATATGGTGCTGGGAGTCTGTCATTACGAACTCCACAGCACCACAATGGCCCCACTGAAGACTAAGAAGTTTGGTATCAAACTTCTCAGCACATTAAACCCCCACTGATGCCAGTGTGGGATTTAATGTAAAACTCACTCCAGAGGGCATCTTAGAGATGCCCCTGAAACCAACCCGACCTCCAGTGTCCGGACTGAGTGGCTGCCCAGGCTGCCACCACCAGACATGTTTCTGGACCCCTGGGTCGAGAGCCTCTGCTCTCAGGGGCCTGAAACAATGCACATCCCGGGACGAGGTGCCAAAGCCTCCTCCCCAGGATGGGCAGGGGGAGCTTCAAAGGCCTGCCGCCTTTGGAGTTTCCCCAGACCATTTGCTGCTTCCAGCAAACTGGTCCCCACTGGTTCTACCCCCACTCCTGGCGGGAGAACCGGCGGGAAAACCAGAAGCAGGAAATGGGTTGTGCCCACCTCTGCCAACTCCACCCCTAAGGTGGGGGAGGCGAGGTGAAGCACAAACTCGAGTCCACGCCATCTTGAGGATGGGGGACCTGACCAACCAGGGACAGGCTCCTGCCCCCTCCCACTGGAGAGGAACAGAATAGGGGTGTACCCACCCCAGGGAAGGGACCCATTGGTCCCTGCCCTTACCTACCTGTAACCACCCCTAAATTTAGTATTTAGGGGCTCCCTGAACCTTCCTTCCGGAGTTCCCAAATCCGAAAACAAGAAGAGAAGACGAAGCAAGAAGACCAGCCGTGCAGCTGCTAAAAAGGAGGCGACAACAACTGACTTGGCCCCAGCCCTACCGGCCTGTCGACCTCTGAACCTGCTCCTGCGGAATCCCGGCCTCAGCAACCTCACAAACCCCGGAGGACCTGACTTCTGTGCTACAGCCTTCGACCCAGGGACTCCCACGAGCAGTGGTACTGCTCAAAAGAAAACCTACCAAAGACCCGGCCCTGGCACGGAGCCGCGAAACCTGCACACTCTGCACCCGCCGAGTCCAGCCTGTGCCTGAGTGACCAAAGACCTCGAGGACGTCCCCCGGCGATTCTGACCTGGAATCCAGTGGCCAAGGACCCTCCTCGACGACCCAGACGACGCCTGCAGCCTCAGGACAAGGGACCCCTCCAACCGCGACCAGCAGGGGTAAGATTTCCCGACCTCAAAGACACCCCTGCACCCGGCGCCCCACGGCCCCCTGTGCCCAACTCCTGGGTGTCAACCTATCCTCCAAGACCCCAACTTACCTCCTGAAGTGTTGGTCGTCCCTGAAGAATCACCGTCCCCGAGCCTGCAGCCTTTCTTCACCTTTCACGACCTCTATTGTTTAACATTGAGCGCCCGACGGCTCAAAGCACCCTGCACCCAGCCGCCCGAGTGCCCCTGGAAGTGCAACCTCTATCCTAACCTACTTCCCTACTTGCCCTGAGCAAGTGACCAGGAGCCCAGCTCCCACAGTCGCGTGGCCTGCTTGCCAGCAGCCACCAACCCGGGGCCCCCCGCCTGCCATAGGATAACATTGGGCCTTCTCACTCTGCACCCGGCCGCCCCTGTGCCGCTGAGGGTGTAAAAACTGTACTTACCTGATCCTGGGGGACCCCTGAGTCTTACCCAGAACCTTAACCCTGCCAGTCAAGTACTTACCCGAAATCCGATAACTCACTTTTCTTCCATAGGGTTCCATTGACTGGTTTTCTGCGAAATTTCTTCTAAGTGTGGAGTTCTGAAACTTTAGAATATTCACCAAAAATCAACCGAGTCACGAAAACGAAAATACTCACCTAGTATTAGGAGGGGCCTCAGTGCTGGACCCGAGTGCCCAACACTGGCCCTAAAAAGTAATCGCAACGTTACTTACCGTTAACTCACTTTTCTTTCATAGGGATCCATTGACTGGTTTTCTGTGAAATTTCTTCTAAGTGTCGATTTCTGTATTTTACAAATATTCTTTAAAAATCGAACAAACTACAAAAACGTAATTACTTACCTGTTTTAAGTAAATGTCCCAGTGCTGAACCTAGGAGTCCAGCACTGGATTACAAAAGTAACGTAAACATACTTTGCTTGCACACTGTATTTCCTTTCATAGGATAACATTGGTAATTTTACCCAGAAAAGTTTCTAAGTGTCAGCTTTTGAAATATAGTAATATTCTTCAAAAATCACTACAATAACCAAAACGCTTTTTCTTACCTGTTTACAGGAAGTGTCCCAGGACTGAATCCAGGATCCAGTCCTGTGGTTAGAAAAGTGCTCTGCAAAGTAATCAATTGTAATTAAGTATAATTTTCCATTGAGCTCAATGTTGCATTGAATTTGACCCTGTGTTGCCTCTTGCACCAACTGTGATAACCACTATCAACAAAGTCTATTGCCTATCTGTAAGGTGAATAACCAAAGCATCTCATACTGAGAAAGTATATTTTGATCCTATTGTTGGTTCTAAAATAAAACAAGCATATATTTTTTTATATACAAACCATTGGCCTAGAGTTCAGTTCTTGAGTGTGTGGCTTCATTTGCTGACTGAGTGTGTACAACAAATGCTTTACACTGTCCTCTGATACTGCCTTACTGCTCGACCAAGCTACCACTTTGGAGAGTAAGGTTATATCTAACTTTAGCCTCTGTCAACCCTCTGGGGACTGTGGACTCTGTACACCCTGAACCTTACTTAGGTACAGTATATACAGAGCCACTTTCCTACATTGGCAACAGCAGATAGACGCGGTGCTCAGGGGCCCGGTACCAGTAGCTCCAAGAGGGATTGCAGTCTTCCAAATCACACAGAAGATAGGTCAGGCCTCGGGAAAAGAACAAAGCCACCACCTGTGTTGTAGAGCTTTGAAGAGTCCGTGGGACGGCAAGATCCACAGACCAGTCATCCATGTTGAGGTGCCTGCGGCTGCAAGGGAGTGACTCCTTCACTCCAAGGGAGATTCCTTCCAGCTGTTCTTGATGCACACAGAGTCCTTGAGACTCTGGAGGATGCATGGCCACAGATGTTGCAGGATGGGTGCAAAGCAAGGAGACGAAGTTGCAGTATTAGCCTTGCTACCAGAAGCAGTCTTGTTTTGAGACTGGCATAGCCCAACAGCAGAGTCCAGTGTCGAGAAGCAGAAGAGTCTTGTGGAGGATCCTGAAGACGAGTCTTGCAGCGGAATCCTTGTTCAGACACATCTAGGGTCCCACTCTCAGGGGAGCCCGTAAGTAACCGAGGAAGGTGGTTGGACAGCTTCTGCAGTGAGACACCTATTGGAGGGGTCAGGGACGCTACCCAGGTGGACTGACCAGTCAAATGCTCCCAGGGGCCTCTGCTTATCTTGCTTTCAAGATGGCAGAAACAAGCGGCCACCTGGTGGAGCTCCTGGCACCTCCCTGGGGGAGTTGCTGGACAGGGAGGTGGACCTGCACTGTAGTAAACCAGTTTATGCAAGGAGGGCACCAAATGCGCCCTTCAAGCACTCTAGTGGAGCTTGAAAGCACCCCCACCCCAGCCCAGAGACAACTAATTCTAAAAGAGAGGTGGCTACACCACTCCTCTACAGGAAATCCTTTGTTCTGCCTTCCCCTGCCCGAGTTAGGCTCACCAGCAGGAGGGCAGAACAGTGTCTGGGGTCGGCGACAGCATTGGCCTGCACGTAGACCCTGCAAGGCTATAGAGGTAGACATGGGGGGTCCTCAAAGGAGCCCCCCCAGTACATGGTATCATGCAACTCATACTGGAATCGGTGTAGTTGCATGATTCCAACATGTTTGATACCAAACATGGGCAGGTTAGGTAAAGCCATTATGTAGTTTGACATCTCAAGTTTGCCAGTGTCCACTACATACCTTAATCCCCGCACTTCCAAAACCCAGAGAATGGAGTCTGGGGTTAGTAGGGGTCCCTTTGCTCATACAGGGGCATCCTCACACTTAAAACTTTGAATTCACCTCATGGTAGGCCCTTTAGCACAATGGCAGGGGGCATAGTTCTAAGTGCAGTGAGCGGGATGTAAGGTAAGGTAAACCATACATCTGGAGTGAAAGGTGCATGCACCATTTCACATAGGCTGCAATGGCAGACCACCTGCAGACACAGTTTGCATGGGCTCCTCATGGTTGGCATAATACATGCGTGAGCCCATGGGAGACCCCTGGTGTAACAATGCCCTGGGTATCTTAGTACCATATACCAGGAACTTACAGGTGTATACCGGTATTCCAATTGTGGGGTGTACAAAGTACTTACCAGTCAATTTAGAGGAGAGAGAACCGACACTGGAGTCCTGGTTAGCAGAATCCCTAGGTACTACAGTCATACACACTGAAACCAGGCAAAAAGTGGGTGGCAACCATGTCAGAAAGATCCTACTATAGTCATAAGCATTTGAATAGAATAGCAAGCCCAACCCCACCAAGAGCGGTGGAAAAGAACAAGTTACTTACCTTCGGTAACGATATATCTGTAAGAAACATAGGTTAGTTATAGATTCCTTACCTTAGAATTACCCCCAGGTGTCAGACTGGATCCGGAGAATTTTTTGTCAGCAGTACCCCTGCGCGTCGAAAGGTGGCATCGGTCGGCTCCGCGTTAGTCGTTGGCGTCATGGTCGCCAGGATGACGTCGCGGTAGCTACTTAGACGCCGCCCTCACGCGCCGACGTCAGTTCTTTTACACGACATTCCACACCAGAAGCGCAGAGCCATGCAAGATACTGACCACTGGTGCATAAAACTAGGGCCCTGAAAGGGATTCCCTGACCCTAGAAATCAGTTTGCAGAACGGGGAGGATGGGTGGGGCGGTAAGGAATCTATAACTAACCTGTGTTTCTTACAGATATATCGTTACCGAAGGTAAGTAACTTGTTCATCTGAAAGAAACAGTTAATTATACATTCCTTACCTTAGAATAGATACCCCAGCAATACCAACCCCGGAGGTGGGTGTGCGAACCAAGTTCACACCAGAAAGTCCTGGAGAACAGAACGGCCAAAGAAGCAGTCTCTCCGGACTTGGCTGTCCAGGCAGTAGTATCTAGTGAACGTGTGCAGAGAGGCCCACGTAGCTGCCTGACAGATGTCATTAAGGGGGGACTCCTCATCCCAAAGCAGTAGTAGCTGCCGTCGCCGTGGTGGAATGGGCGCGCAGCCCCACTGGAGGCTCCTTCTTTGCCAAGGAATAACAAGCCTTAATGTACAAAACGACCCACCTAGAGATGGTCCGTTTGTGCACGGCACGGCCCGACCTTTCTTAGCGCCCACGTAGCCCACAAAGAGATGATCATCCATCCGGAATTGTTTGGTGCGATCCAAATAAAAAGAAAGCATCCGTTTTGGATCCAGACGTTGAGTCGCTCTTCTTTTGAAGGATGCAGAGGCGGAAAGAAGGTGGGCAAAGTGATGGTTTGGCCAATGTGGAAAGAAGTAACCACCTTGGGAAGAAAGGAAGGTCTGGTTCTTAGTACAACCTTGTCCGGATGAACAGCCAGGAAAGAAGGTTTGGAAGAAAGAGCCTGGACCTCACTCACCCTGCGAGCAGAGGTGATGGCAACCAGAAAAGCAGTCTTTATGGTAAGTAGACGAAGAGGACAGTTATGAAGTGGCTCAAAGGGTGCGCACATAAGGTAAGTCAGAACCAAGTTCAAGTCCCACTGAGGCATTACGAAGGGTATAGGTGGAAAAAGATGAGTAATGCCCTTTAGGAAGCGATTTACAACAGGGGACTTGAAAAGAGAAGGCTGATCAGGAAGCCTAAGAAAGGCTGAAATGGCCGAGAGGTAGCCCTTAAGAGCGCCCAGAGCAGAGCCCTGCTGGGCCAAAGAAAGAAGGAACAAGAGAACCTCAGAAAGAGGGGCAGAAAAGGGATCCACAGCCTTTGCTGCGCACCATGCCACAAATTTGTTCCATCTACAGGCGTTTATCGTCTTAGTGGAGGGACGCCTGGCTGCCAAGGTAACATCACAGACTTCGGGAGGCAGGTCAAACGACGTCAACTGCTGCCGCTCAATCTCCACACAAGGAGGTGGAGGCTGGACAGGTTCGGGTGGAAGAACGTCCCCTGCTGCTGCGACAGAAGATCCTCCCGAAGAGGCAGTCTGATCGGAGAATCGATGGCCATGCGTAGCAGCTCGGGATACCAGACACTTCGTGCCCAATCTGGGGCCACAAGAATGACTTGGGCCCAGTCGCGCTTTATCTTCTTCAGCACTCTGGGCAGAAGTGGTATAGGTGGAAAAGCATATAGAAGACCGCAACTCCACTCGCAACGAAAAGCGTCGCCTAGCGAGTGCCGCCTTGGAAATTCCAACGTGCAGAATTGTTGACATTGCGCGTTCTCTTCGGTGGTGAATAGATCTAACCAAGGCTCTCCCCACTGTCGAAAGAGACCTTGCACCACCTTCGAGTGGAGACGCCATTTGTGATCCATCATGCACCTTCGGCTGAGTACGTCGCCCTGGGGTTCAGCGAACCTGCCAGGTGTTGAACCACCAGGGATATGCCCTGATGTTCCAGCCATGTCCAGAGCCGGAGGGCCTCTTGACATAGGGTCCAAGACCCCACCCCGCCCAGTTTTTTGCAGTGCCACATGGCGGTGGTCTTGTCCGCAAACACCAGCACTACTCTTCCCGGACAGTGGGAAGGAATGCTTTGAGTGCAAGACGAATCGGCCGAAGCTCCAGAAGGTTGATGTGGAGCCCGGACTCCGCCGGAGACCAGAGGTCTCTGATCTCCGCCTCCCCCATGTGGCCGCCCCATCCCAGAAGTGATGCATCGGTCACCACTGTGATCTCTGGTTGGGGAAGGGAGAGCGATCTGCCGTCGACCCAATCCTGGTTCGTTAGCCACCACTGCAATTGGTGTGCAGTGCCCTCCTAGATCTGGACGCAATAGGACAGATTCCCCTGATGTTGTGGCCACTGAAACTTCAGGTCCCACTACAGAGCCCGCATATGCCATCTGACATGGTCCACCAGCAGGATGCAGGACGTCATCAGTCCCAGTAGCCTGAGGGTCATCCTGACCGAAACCCGGGATATAGGCTGAAAGATCGGAATCATAGCCCAAATATCCCGGACTCGCTGTTCGGGAGGATAGACCCGAAACTGCATCGTGTCCAGAATCGCTCCGATGAAGAATAGCTTCTGAGAGGGAGTCAGGTGTGACTTCGGCACGTTGATGGAGAACCCCAGCGAATGCAGGAGGTCGGCCGTAGTCTGAAGGTGGGAGAAGACAGCCTGGGGCGAGCCCGCCTTCAACAGCCAGTCGTCGAGATAGGGGAAGACTGGAACCCCTGATCTGCGCAGATTAGCTGCGACCTCCGCCATCACTTTCGTGAACACCAGAGGGGCACTGGACAGGCCAAAGGGGAGCACGGTAAACTGAAAGTGCTCGTGGCCTACCGTGAACCGCAGGTAACGCCGGTGGGCCGGCAGGACAGGGATGTGAAAATAAGCGTCCTGCAAGTCCAACGCTACCATCCAGTCTCCAGGGTCGAGGGCAGACAGGACTTGAGCTAGCGTTAACATTTTGAACTTCTCCTTCCGGAGGAAGCAGTTGACGTTCCTGAGATCCAAGATAGGACGCAGGCCTTTGTCTTTCTTGGGCACCAGAAAGTAGTGGGAATAGAAACCGCGACCTACTTCTGGGACAGGAAATCGCTCGATGGCCCCCTTGGCTAAGAGTGCCGAAACTTCCTTTTGGAGAAGGGGCAGATGATCCTCCGACATACGATGGTACTGAGGTGGCATGGATGGAGGGGTAGTCTCGAAGGGGAGGGAGTAGCCCCTTCGGACTATTTGCAAAACCCACCTGTCCGACGTGATGGTGCGCCAATGGGGGAGGTGATGGCGAATCCTGCCGCCCACTGGCGTTTGGTGGCCCTGAAATGTCGGACTAGGAGGGTTGGAGGCTGCAGCAGAGGGGGCTGTGGTGGACTGGCCCGCCCGCTGGCTCCCAGAACCACGGCAGTGGTTCCCACGTCCCCGGCCGCGCAGGGGCTGAACAGCTTGCGCTGGCCTGTGGCTCTGGGCGGGACGCGGCGGGGCACCCCTTCCATAGCCACGAAAGGGGTGAAAGGCAGACTGCGCAGGGCGAGTGGTGGAGAGGCCCGAGGACCTGGCCGTAGCCCGAGAGTCCTTAAAGCGCTCCAGCGCGTTGTCAGCCTTGTCGCCGAATAGGCGACGGCCATCAAAGGGCATGTCCATAAGAGTGGATTGGACATCCCCTGAAAAACCAGGCGTAGCGTTGAAGGGCTACCAACGTGGAAATCGTCCTGCCTAGTGAGTCGGCGGTATCCAGCCCACAGCGGATGGTAAACTTCGCTGCGTCTCTCCCTTCGGCCACTGCACGGGAGAGTATGGCCCGGGCTTCCTCCGGGCACTGGGGCAGCACTTGCGCCACCGTATCCCACACGGAGTGGGTGTAACGGCCCAACAAACATGCGGTGTTTACCGACCGCAGTCCCAAGCTGGAGGAAGAAAACAACTTCCCAAGATGGTCCAGCTTTTTGGATTCCCTATCAGGTGGTGCGTTAGGGAATGCGCCTTTGGAAGTGGAGGCTTGGACCACCAAGCTCTCAGGGGTGGGGTGTTGGGAGAGGAAAGTGGGGTCGCCCGGAGCCGGGCGGTGGCGTCGGGCAACCATCCTATCCACAGGAGTCCCTGTATTGGGCCTGGACCAAGTGCCCAAAAGGAGGTCGGTAAGGACTTCATTAAACGGCAGCAGGGGCTCCGAAGAGGTCGCTGCCGGTTTAAGCACCTCTGTCAAGAGGTTAGTCCTGCCACCGTAGGTAGCTCGAGGTGGAGAGCATCGGCCGCCCTACGCAACACCACGGCGTAAGACGCTCCCTCCTCCGTAGCCACGGTAGGAGGAGACAACATGTCAAGGTCTGGTGAGGTATCCAGACCACTGGCTTTCCCCGGTTCCTCTCTCCAGTCCGGTTCAGAGCCCAACTGGTCGGTTAAAGGGTCTCCAGACCCCTTCCAGTCCTCCTCACCATCCTCTGGCTGCCAATCTGGTCTAAAAGAGCTAGGGTAGAACAAGGGCACAAAAAGTACCCGTCAGCGCCGGATCCGGCGTCGGTTGGCGCCGGTCCGGCTCCGTGTCCACATTGGGATGGAGGCCGAGGTCGACCCCGGCTGGGGACACAACCGACATAGTCTGCGGACGTGGTGCCGGTGGAATCAGTGCCGGGGGAGGTATAATGAGGTCGTCCGGCGCCGATTCGGATCCAGGCCTGGATCCAAGGGGACCCTGCGGTGCCAGGGCTGGAGCCGCCAACGAAGACCCAGGGCCCCCAGCCGAGACCGCGGGGCCCAAAGGCGCGCCCGCAGAGTCGGCCTGCCCAGAGATGGCATGCATTGCTTCGTAAAATTGGCGAAGCTGGGCAGGGGTCGCTCCGGGTCCCAGGAAGGGAGGAAAACCCGGTGTCGACCCTTCGGGCTCCGCACGAGGAGCCGCGGGAGGGGCACCACCCACATCCCTCGTCGCGTCGGCCGACCGACGGGGAGAAGTCGAACAGCGACGATGCTTCTTTGACTTCTTCTTGTGCTTTGACTTACCTGACCCAGACTGCGAAGACTTGGAAGAAGAATGATGGTGATAACTCCGCGACCGGGACCTCGAACGGCGCGGAGCCGATTGCCGGGCCTCGAGAAGCTTTTGGGACCGCTCCCGCAAAGACTTCAGATTCATGGTCCGGCAGTCGGAGCACGACTTGGGGTCATGGTCGCGCTCCAGGCAGAACAGGCACACGCGGTGCAGATCCGTCACCGACATCAGTCGACTACAGAACCGCAAGCCTTGAAGCCGGGCATCCCTAACGTGCACTAGGAGTCGAAGACTCAAAAACGGTGTCGACAAAAGTCGGCAAAAAAGTCAGTCAAAAAGTGACTGGAGGTACCGCTCTCTCCGGATCTGCGCTGGCTGGAGTGGAAAAAGAAAGAACCAACGTCAGCACGCGAGGATGGCGTCTAAGTAGCTACCGCGACGTCATCCCGGAGACCACGACGCCAACGACGAACGCGGAGCCGACCGACGCCACCTTTCGACGCGCAGGGGTACTGCTGACGAAAACTTCTCCGGATCCAGTCTGACGCCTGGGGGTAATTCTAAGGTAAGGAATCTATAACTTTCTTTCAGAAACAGCGGAGTGACAATAGGACTGAATTAAGCAAATACATTTCTGAGAGAGGCTTGTCCTACTTGAGCATCTGCTCGAGCATCCGAATCCAAACAATAGTGCTTGGTGAATGTGTGTACAGAACTCCATGTAGCCGCTTTACATATCTGTGCAATAGAGACATTTCTAATCAGAGCAGCAGTAGCTTCTTTAACCCTATCAGAATGTGTCCTAGGTCTAGCTGATAAAGTCTTGTTGGCTTTTTGAAAGCATAACAGGATGCAATACACTATCGGGAGATGAGTTGTTTGGTAGTGGCTAAACCTGTACAGATTGGGCAATAACTGACAAACAATTGGACTGATTTACGTATGTCATGTGTCTTATCTAGATAAAACTTCAAGACACGCCTCACATCCAGGGAATGAAGTGTTCTCTCAGCTGGGGTTGAAGGATGGTGAAAGAAGGTTGGTAATGAAATCGTCTGATTGACATGAAAATCCAAAATAACTTTGGGTAGGAATTTCAGGTGGGTCCTCCTAACTACCTTGTTAGAGTGCAAGACTGTAAGGTTCATAAGAACATAACACCTGGATTTCTCTAGCCCTACGAGCGGATGTAATTGCTACAAGGAAAGCGGTTTTCCATAAGAGATGCTGCAGGTATGACTTATGAGTGGGTTTGAAGGGATCCTGAATAAGACAAGAAAGGACTATGTTAAGCTCTCAGGGAGGGGGAAGGACGTCTAATGGGAGGGAAAATCATCTTCAACCCTCTAAACAATCATTGATTACGGGGATATTGGGGAAAAAAAAAAGGTTTGTGAATAATATTTTCTGTAGGCAGTAAGGGCTGCCAAGTGAACCTTTATGGAAGAGAATTGCAAGCCAGATTTTGCCAAGTGGAGATGGTAGGGAAGAATTACATCTTCCTGGCAAATTGTAGGGTCTACGTTCTTGGACAAGCACCAGATGCAAAATCTCTTCCACTTGAATGAATACACTGAATGGGTCGACGGCTGTTTAGCCTCTTTGAGGATGTTCATGCAGTCTTGTGGCAGATTCAAGTGCCCATACTGCACTAGCTCAGGAGCCATGCTGCCAAATTCGAGGAGAGATTGTGGTGAACTATCTGGCCTCCGAACTTCATTAGCAGGTCTGGTCTGCATCACAGCTTGAGATGTGGAAGTTCTGACCAGTGCAGAAGGTCCATGAACCACCATTAACGAGGCCACTCCGGGACTATTAAGATGATTCTGGCTCTCGAGTAGGACCATTTGATGAGGACTAACGGAACAGTGGGATCGGTGGAAAGATGTAGAGAACTTTGAAGAACTCTTGCACGACATTGTCATGAAGGACCCATTTGTGGTTTTCTTGCAGCACTCTGCTGAGGGTGTCTGCCTGAACATTTTGCACACCTGGGAAAAGAGTTGCTGTATTCTGCAGGGTCCTGGCTATGAGCCATTTCCAGATTGTCTGGGCTTGCTTCCCCACTGCTTGTTGAGGTAGAACATGGTGGTTGTTTTGTTAGACTGAACAGGCAGGGACTGGGTCTTGAATGACGGGCGAAAGGCTTTTAGCACTAGGTGGACTGCCCAGAGCTCAAGGAGATTTATATGATAGGTCATTTCTCTGGGAGACCACATGCCCTGAATTGGGAGATGATCCATGTGGGCTCCCCACCCAAGTGATGATGCATCTGTCAGTATGGTCTGAGAGGAAACCTGTTGATGAAACGGCATCCCTTGAAGCAGGTTGGTTGGAGAGCACCACCATTTTAGAGACTGCTTTGCATGAGGGAAGGGAATGATTTTGTCCTCCCAACTGCCGGTTAATTGTTCCCACTGATCCTCTAGACACTCCTGAAGAGGATGCATGTAGAGTCGTGCATTCGGTGTGAGGAAGATACATGAGGCCATGGGGCCAAGGAGAGATGGCACTGACTTCACTGTGGGATGAGTAGCTTTCATGAGAGTATGACATCTCCAACAGATCGATGAATGTCTCTCCTCCGAAGGGCACACTCTTGACTGCAAGGTCTTAATGGAAGCCCCTAAACACTGTAGAGTCTGAGCCGGAGTGGGGGTTGACTTGCTGTAGTTGATGTGGAGACCTAAACGTTGAAGAACACTGCATGTCCAGCTGTAATGCAGCTGAGCTTCTTGCGGAGTGGACACCTTGATTAACTAATTAACTAATCATCTAGGTACAGGTAGAAGAAGATTCGATGTTTCCTGAGGTGGGCAGCTATTACTACCATGCACTCCGAGAAAGTTCTGGGTGCTGAACTGAGGCCAAATGGAAGCACTTGGTATTGATAATGATCCTGCTTCACGAAAAACCTCAAGAATTTGCGATGTTTCTTGGAAATTGGTACATGAAGGTATGCGTCTTGGAGGTCTATGGAACAGAGCTAATTCTCCCTGGTGTAATTGAGGATAGATCTGATGCAATGCCAGCATCCAAAACTCTTCTTGCCAAATCCATTTGTTGGCTAATTTCAAGTCGAGAACGGTCTGAATTTGTTTTCTTTTTTACCAGAAAACATCTCGAGTTAAAGGCCCGTTCCCCATTGTCAGTGAGGAACGACTTCCACCGCATGCTTCTGCAGCAGGTTGTTGACTTCCGAGCGAAGTGTTTGCAAATGGTGATTGGATGGTTTTGGTGGTATGATTGGTGGAGAACTCATGAATTTGAGACAATACTTATTTTGAACAATATTCAATACCCAGGCGTCTTTTGTCATTTTTTTTTGCCACTGCCAGATGCTTCACCCATACCGGAGTGGGTAATGGAAGAGGGGGAAGGAAATAGTCATGCTGAGGTGCATGTTGCCTGGTTACCCGCTTGGGTAGGCTGTTGGGTAGAACTTCCTCTAGGATGCCTGAACTGCGGATGTTGATACGGTTGTTGCTGCTGCGGTTGCTGGCGACCTTGATACCAGTGAGGGGTTTGAACCCTCTGAGGGTAAAACCAGTGCTGGTAGAGCTTGGACAATGTCTCTGTTCTTTTCGCCTTTCTAGGTCGACAGCCTTAAGAGTCTCCATCTCCGATTTCATGTGAGCCATCTGGTCGTCAGTGTGGCTGCCGAAGACGGTAGAATCTGAAAATGGATGACTGAGTATCCTTTGCTGAGAATCCAGTTTAAGAGTTGTAATACAGAGCCAAAAATGTCTTCTAAAGGGTACGCCTTTTCATATATATTTTTTATTAGTTACGGGGTCCCCGCACATGGGCGGGAATATTCAGTGCTTATGACTGATGAGGATATCCCTGGAAGAGAACTAGGATTACAGGTAAGTAACTTATCCTTCTCTTCCAGGGGATCCTCATCAATAGTCATAAGCACTGAATAGAATAGCAAGCCCATCTTCCGCCTGCGGACAAATGAGAATGAACGACACAACTTACAACAACCGTAGTAATCAGCTGTTGAACAGATTCCTCAAGGAGGCTTGGCCTACTTGGGTGTCTGCTCTGGTATCTGAATCCAGACAATAGTGCCTTGTAAATCTATGAACGGACCTCCAAGTTGCCGCCTTACAGATCTCAGAGATCGGCACGTTATTAAGGAAAGCAGTCGTAGCCGCCTTCCCCCTCGTGGAATGCGCCTTGGGAGTATGCCCAAGGGGCTTTTGTGCTAATTGATAAGCTAACTTGATGCATGAAACTATCCACCTGGAGATGGACCGTTTCAAGGCTGGAAAACCTGCTCTGATCGACCCATAGTTAACGAATAGTTGATCAGACTTTCTAATCGACTTGGACTTATCCAGATAGAACTTTAAAACTCTTTTTAGGTCAAGTGAATGCAAAGCCCTCTCAGCTGGAGTGGAGGGATTGGAGAAAAAGGTCGGAAGTGAAATGGTCTGATTCACATGGAAATCTGACACCACCTTCGAAAGGAAGGAGGAATGAGTCCTCAAAACCACCCTATTCAGATGGAAAACAGTGTACGGTTCCTTTGAACAGAGCGCTTGTATTTCGCTCACTCTGCGAGCTGAGGTGATCACTACCAGGAAAGCTACCTTCCACGTAAGGTTTTGCAAGGTTGCTTTGTGGATAGGTTCGAAAGGTGGACCCATCAACTTTGATAGCACCAAGTTCAGCTCCCAGGGCGGTGAAGGAGGCCGGACCGGAGGGTAGACCTTTTTCAGACCTTGTAAGAAGTCCTTCACAACCTGCAACTGAAAGAAGGAAGGCTGAGAAGGCGAACGCCTATATGCAGTAATGGCCGCTAGGTGCACCTTAATGGAAGGAAACTTTAAGCCTGCCCTAGCTAGGTGAAGCAGGTATGGTAAAAGGACTTCCTCCTGCCCCTTGGTGGGGCTACAATTGTTTTGCACGCACCATAAATAAAAACGCTTCCACTTGCAAGCATATGAGTGTCTTGTGGATGGTCTCCTAGCTTCTTTTAAGATGGTCATGCAGTCTTGTGGCAGTCATAAATGACCATACTGGAGGACCTCAGGAGCCATGCTGTCAAGTTCAGTGAGGGAAGGTTGGGGTGATTAATCTTCCCGTTCATCTTGGACAGCAGGTCCGGTCTGCACGGCAGCCTCCTGTGTGGGCATTCTGACAGGTGCAGAAGGCCCGGGTACCACCATTGCCTGGGCCAGTCCGGAGCAATCAGGATCATCCTCGTGTGTGAGAGTTTGGTCACCACCTTCGGGATGAGTGGAAGGGGTGGAAAGGCGTACACAAATGCCAGTCTATCAAAAGGGCATTCCCCTTCAACCCTGGCCGGTAGAACCTTGAGGCGAAGTCTCCGCATTTTGTGTTTTCGTCATCCGCGAAGAGGTCGATGCTGGGACGACCCCACACCTGGAAAATGTCTTCGACGACCTCGTCGTTGAGTACCCAGTCTTGCTGGTCCTCGAAGTGTCGACTGAGAGCATCCGCTTGTGAGTTCTGCTCCCCCGCCAGGTGTACCGCTGTGATCGATAAGTTCCTTGCTAGGAGCCAATGCCAGAGAGCTTGAGCTTCCAGCGACAAGGTCCATGAGCGAGTTCCTCCCTGTTTGTTCAGGTAGTACATAGTGGTGGTATTGTCCGTCTGTACTAGGATGGAATTTGCCTGAATCGAAGGGAGGAAAGCCCTGAGTGCCAGATGAACGGCTCTCAGCTCCAACATGTTTATGTGATACGACCGCTCTTTTGATGACCATTGACCTTGCGCCTGGAGAGCCCCCATGTGAGCTCCCCAGCCTTGGAGGGAGGCGTCCGTGATCAGCGTCTGAGAGGGAGGTGCCTGATGGAATGGAATCCCTACTTGCAGATTCTCCTTCTTCATCCACCATGGGATGGATGCTCTGGCTGCGTTTGAGAGATTTATCCTGTCGTCCCAACGAGCTGTTTGCTGATCCCATTTGTCCTCCAGATCCTGCTGCAAAGGACGCATTCTCAGCCTGGCATTGGGAGCCAGGAAAATGCAGGATGCCATTGACCCTAGCAGGGAGGCAATCTGACTAACTGATGGCATTTTGCTGTCCAAAATTTGTCTGCCTTTCTGTGTGATGGATAACTGTCTCTCCTCCGAAGGAAACACTTTAGGTACCTCTGACTCTACCACCGCACCCAGATAATGAATTCTCTGTGTGGGCTGCCGAGTTGACTTTTCGAAATTCACGTGAAGGCCCAGCCGATGACAAAGTTCTAGGCATCGCTGGAAATGATTCCTCACGCTCTGGGGAGAGGGACCCTTCAACAGCCAGTCGTCCAAGTAAGGGTACACAAAGATACCTCTGCGACGTAGTGCGGCTGCCACACTGCCATGCACTTCGTGAACACTCGGGGAGCTGACTTCAACCCGAAGGGCAGCACTTTGAATTGGTAGTTGGACGATCCCACCAGAAATCTCAGATATTGCCTGTGATGTCGACTGACCGGAACATGAAAGTAGGCATCTTGCAGATCCAGCGAACACATCCAATCTCCCTGTTGTAGATGTGGATATATTTGATGGAGAGCCAACATGCGAAACTTCTCCCTTTTGATGGACTTGAGTGCTCGCAGATCCAGAATGGGTCTGTATTCTGATTGTCGACCCTTCTTCTTCACCAAGAAGTATCTTGAGTAGACTCCTCGACCTCGTTGTGATTTGGGCACCTTCTCGATGGTTGACTTTCGCAGAAGGATAGCCACTTCGTTCTGCAGTACCTTCATCTGTTGGCACGATGATGGAACCGGAGGGATTGAGGGAGGGTGGCGTCGAAAACGTAGAGAGTACTCATTCTGCAGCGTAGCTAACACGCATTGGTCCTTCGTGATAGCTTGCCACTCTTCAAGATGATTTGCAATACTTCCCCCCCACTGGAGTGGTAAACGGCGATGGGGGAAGCGGGCACTCATTGTTTGGTTGGAGTATTCGTGGAGGTAGTGGACTGACGCTGGATCCTTTACCTCTGGAGGAGCGACGGCCTTGGTACTGAGGCCTTTGCTGACCTTGTTGGTTTTGATGCTTCTGCCAATGAGGGGTTTGAACCCGCTGTTGGAAGGATCGTCAATCGTACGAAACGTCGTTGGAACTCTTTTTTCTTTTCTAGACCCACAGCCTTTAGTGTGTCTAGTTCCGTCTTCATCCGAGACATTTCCTCATCTGTGTGAGCGCCGAATAAAGATGAGCCGGAGAAGGGGAGATTGAGGATCCGAGATTGCGCTTCTGGTTTAAGCGCCGTGAGGCGAAGCCAAGAAGATCTCCTAGCGCATATCCCATGGGCATAAGCGCGAGCTGAAAGAGTAGCTCCATTGGCTGCGGCGCTGATCACCTGGTTCGCCACCAGGCTGCCTTCCTGCAAGACTTCTTCAAAATCTTTGCGATCTTCCTTGGGCAGTTTTTCCGAAACTCTTTGAAGAGAGTCCCACAAAGACCTGTTGCAGCGCCCCAAAAGAGCCGACGCACTCGAGACCTTGAGCATGGAGGCTGATGTGCCGCAGACCTTCCTCCCCCACGAATCTTGTGCTTTGCTCTCCTTATCTGGTGGAACTGTAGAAGAGGAGGCTACTGAATGTGTCTTTTTAGCCGCAGCAATTATAACAGAATCTGGAGGGGGGTCAGACCTGAGAAACAACGGGTCTTCCTCCGGTGGACGGTATTTCTTTAGAATCCTCGCCGGCGCGGTTTTGAGGGTCGCCGGCGTGAGGAAAATGTCCATAACCGGCTGGAGTAGCCCCGGCACCAATGGTAACAGCGGTCTAGATGCAGCTCTTTGGTGCAAAGTCTTGAAGATTACGGACGACGAGCTCTGCCGAGTGGGCATAGGGATGTTCAGCTTACTTGCCCCTCTGGAAAGCACATCCTGGAAAGTGCCAACATCATCCACTGGAGAGACCCTCGACGGTGGGCTGTCTGTAAGAGTCGGTGAGTAGTCTCTCTTTGATGTATGTGTGGAAGAGGAAGAAGGCGTTGGAGATCTGTGCCTTCTCCTCTCACTTCTGGATCTGGACCTCCTTCTGGAAGAAGGTGCAGGAGTGAGACTGCGATCTCTGCCTCTCGATGGAGTATGAGCCAAGTCCACAGCTTGCACCAGTCGAGCCAACGGAGAGCTGTGGAGGGGGCTTGAGTAGCATTGAGCTCCCGTTACTTGAGCAGGAGCCCAGTGATGCAGAGGCAGGTTCCATCTAGGTGAGAGATGGACAGAAGTAGACCTTTGCCTCTCTCGTCTCTCAGGAGTGTGTGCAGGAGGAGATTTTCTTCCCTCTGTTTGTGCAGGCCTGTCCGCTGAATCAGGATGCACAGTGGATGCTGGACTGTTCGACGTAGAGACCACCACTTCGGGTGATCTAGAAGATGCTAATCTGGAAGGGGAGCAGCGAGAACCTGTTCGACGTCGGTGATGGCGACGGAGAAAGGCTTACTGGACGTGAGTCCCCTCTAGACTGCAGTCTCGACGTCGATCTTGAACGTTCCCTCGGGATAGACTGTCGCCTCGGCATTGAGCGTCGACCCAGCGACGGTGATGCTTGCTTCAACGTCGACCGTCTCCTCTTCAAAGGACTCGGCCTCGATGTCGAACGTGCTGTACCCGATGGAGACCTGTGCCTTGACGTCGAACGTCTGGCTGACGCCGACGGAGGTCCTTGCCTCAACGTCAGTTGCCTCTGCTCCGACGACCGGTGTCTCGACGTCGACCTCCGGTGTGCCGATGTCGACGGAGACTTCTGCTTTGACGTCGGTGACGGAGTCTTGTGTCTCGACGTCGAAGATCTCTGCACCGATCTCGACGGAGACTTGTGCCTCGACGTCGATCGCCGTCTAGATGGCGACGACGGAGTGATCTGCCTCGACATCGAACGTCTAGCCAGCGTTGACGGAGATTTGCTCCTCGACGTTGAGCGTCGCCTGGTTGACGACAACGGAGGGCCCTTTACTTTGCTCGACGTTGAGAGCGCCTTCTTCGACTTTGTAGAAGTGTGATGCGCTTGCACCACCGCTGCCTTTGACGACGACTGCTTCTTCGCCGCCGGTAACTTCGCCGCCGAACCAGACGCCGAAGGAGAACAGATCGGGACCTTGCTTCTCGACGTCGACCGTGTTCTCTTTCTCTTTTGCCTCACTGGAGACCTACCTCTTTCAGAGAGGCCATACAGGCGAATTCTCTCCCTTTCCTTGATGGTTCCTCGACAACTTCTTGCAGTGATGACAGGTGGCAGAAGAGTGAGAATCAGGGAGGCAGAGTATACGCACAGAGTGTGTGTCTGATCTAGCCTTCTTTTTGCCACAGGCTGGGCAAGGGTCAAATAAGGAAGGCATTTCTGACAGAAAATAACCTTTTCTGGCACACCAAAAAAGGTTTACCCCTCACTCTAAAGTCAAAAGACGTTGAGTGAAAGAAGAAAAACCACAAAATACTAGAAGATTGACAGAAAAGTCAAAAAAAGGAAGAGCTGTGAATCCAGGGTCCTGACTGAAAGAGCGGGAAAGAACAACTGACCTAACTGTCAGCCCTGAGGCATGATGGGAAGCTGGGGGTCATGGCTGCCTTAAAGGCACGGTGCCAGTTTTTCTGTACAATGGCTTTCACTTTCTATGCTATCGGTTTACAATGCAGCCAGTAGGCTAACAATGCTTGCTTTTCAGTGCAGTTTTTCAAGAGTTTGCTCATTAAAAAGAGTTCATGTGATTATTGCAAAAATGCTTACGTGTTATTATTCCATTGTTCAGCCTCCTATGGGGGGCTGCATTGGTATGGGGGAAAAAAAATATATATATATATATATATATAGCTGTTATGTATATATATATATATATATATATATATATATATATATATATATATATTCCAACAAAAAGGGTGTCCCCTCAAAAGAAGCCAAACACGCAATGAGGGTAATGAATTAGCACTTTAATGCAGAGAGCAGCAGCCATGACAACAGATCCCTTCTCAGCAGATCTTGAACCAAGCCCGACGCGTTTCGTGCACACCTGCACTTCTTCATGGGCTCATAGGAAAAACACTCGCATCACCATCCAGCGCTTAAATATCCATATGACCCGCCCCTGTGGGCGTAGGCAGTACCACTGCCTGCTGGTCATTGTAGTGCTGTAAGTGTCTCTTCAGTGAGTGGTGCCTGCGGTGTTTACATAAATCAAAAATGAATCCCCAGTGGGTGGTGAAAAAGTCCATAAAATCAAAGTTGCTCCGTAGAACTCTCGCAGTGCCCCTCATGCCCTTTCAACCTGCTCAACTCCAAACTCGGCGTCCGCAGAGGTTCCGCAAGCGCGGCGGGGCTTCCTTCACGGCAGGACTGGCCGTCTATATTCCAACAAAAAGGGTGTCCCCTCAAAAGAAGCCAAACACGCAATGAGGGTAATGAATTAGCACTTTAATGCAGAGAGCAGCAGCCATGACAACAGATCCCTTCTCAGCAGATCTTGAACCAAGCCCGACGCGTTTCGTGCACACCTGCACTTCTTCATGGGCTCATAGGAAAATATATATATGTGTGTTTTTTCATATATATTTTTTATTAGGACCGGGGTCCCCGCACATGGGCGGGAATATTCAGTGCTTATGACTATTGATGAAGATCCCCTGGAAGAGAAGGTGGTGATGTCATTGACCGGAGAAAGGCGAGGTGGTGGAGAAACTGAGTCAGCGAATATCTTCCTGTAGAAGTGGAGGTAGTATATCAGGACCGATGCCTACATCTTGTGTGTGATCTGGATCTTGATCGAGATACCTCACTTCAGTGGCGAGAGCGCCTAGAAAATGGGCGTGAAGACGAACGCCTGGATCTCTGGCATCTAAGTAAGTAAGTAATAATCTTTATTGCGTGATTAATAAAAACCTTTGCAATGAGCTACATGATAAAAACACCTGAGCAAAACACATAAAACAACCTATTTCATCACAGTGAGGTTGATTTAAAAAACCATTTAATAATTTCATTGTGTTTATGTTGCTATAAGGAAGTAAAAATCTCTGGCATCTGAGATGGTGCAAACGATGGTGTGTTCTTGAGCGCAATCTAGGCCTTGGGTGAGGAGCTTCCACAGGCGGAGGAATTGGTGCTGTGAAAGTGGCGCTAAAGGCAGTGATGGAGGCTGGGGTGGAGGTGGTGGCGGAGGCAGAGGTGGAGGAGAATCCGACAATCTTGGTGAAGAGGGAGAGTATATCCTCGAGTATTCGGAGTCGGGAGATTAATAGATGTGTCTCCTCTTCCTCCCCTTTTCCTGTTGTGTCTTCGATGTCGATCTCAGTCGATGCTTCGACATCGATATGCTTCTTGATGCAGACCTCCGTCGATGCCTTGGCATCGACCTGCTCCTCGATAGGTCTGCACGCCTTAACGTCAACACACTCCTCGACATCGATCTGACGCTGCGAGTCAACGGCGTAGTAGTCTTTGGTGTCACCCTACCATGTCTCGACGTCGATCTTCGCTTCTGTCAACGTCAAACCAGCTGTGGACGGCAAACAAGTTGGTGCCGTACCTTGTCTGGCCATCGATCCTCGTGACATCGACCAGGAACAATGTCGTTTTTGGGCTGAACTCTCTTTTTGGACCTTCAAATAACCTCCAGAGGTAGATGGCAGAGCACTGGTAGAGGACTGACCACTCCTCGCTCTGAAGTCCCACCTTCAGACTGTGCTTGCAGCCTGTGTCTTTCCTTGGTGCCATGGAGGCGAATTTTTTCCTTTCCCCCTCAGGATGTGTCCAGAAAAACCTTGTGCAGTGCTGACAATTTTTAGGAACATGGCTTACTGGAAGGCAGAGAATGCAGATGCCATGAGGTTCTGATTTGGCCTTCGTTCTTCCACAGGCAGGACATATGTCACATAAAGAAGGGATTTTATTTGACAAAATACCACAATTTTCTGTCAGAAAAAGGCAGAAAATGTAAGGGAGAGATGAAAAACGTGGAATCGAGTTGTAACAAAATACTACTGGTGAATTTTGAAGAGAAACGCTTAAAAGGCCGAGCTCAGTGCTCCAATATCCGGTCACCAGGAGCCGGAAAAAAGAACTGAGGCAACTGTCACCTGCTAGGCATGATAGAATACTGGTGGTCTCTGGGTCCTTAAAGGCACAGACTCTCTTAAAAACTCACATAATAGCAGCCTATAGGGCTATAGGGCTACACTGTCCTGCTATCCTTCATCTTCCACTTTTACAAAAAGGGTTTGTGAACAGGATGGAAGCTGTTTATACAATATTTGCTTCAAAATTATACATATGGGTATTTTGACCCTTTTGTAAGTACAATCTGAAGAATGTCACCACTGTAGCGTTTATTAGCTGCATATTACATTCTTTCTTAAGTATTTCTACAGGCATTCCTGAAGAAAGGCAAACCCCTACACTTAAGATATTCTATGGAAAGTGCTCTGGGATTCCCCCACATGGGTGGAACTATTCAAATGCTTATGACTATCAATAGAAATCCCCTAAAGGAGAATTAAGATTTATAGAGGTGGAAATCCTCACAGTTGTTCACATCCTTCTCCAATGAGATGGAAAAAAAGGACTGGCTCTGGGAGGCAAGCAACTGATAGTACAATGCATTGTAGGAAGGGAAGCCTCCCAATTTTATTAAAGGGAACCGGTCACTTTTTCACTGTTGTTAATGTAAGCCTATCAGGCTGTATTTTTACCTTCATGTACACAATGATTTAAAGATTTGTGTGTCAGATACTACAATTCAGTTCAAAATAGACAATCTGAAGCAATATTATTGACATTCAGGAGAAAAGTGACACCTGAAAGACTTCCATTCTATAGGACTCTACATGCACTCATGGATTAAGACATTGTGTGATGCTATTTCCATGAAAGAAAAACTATACAGGTGTTCCGGGGAGTATGTTCACACCAGGAAATTCTTCAAACGTTTATGACTACAAAAGAAGGTCTTTTGATGCAGTAAAGACCTTGAACAACATGCTGAAATCAAGGGATCAGTTAGGATTTTACAAAATAGAGAATCAGATAAAAAGCAGCGATTTAAAACTTTTTTTAAATAAGTAATAATGAAGAACATAAGGATGTTGCTCAGTAAGAGTGCTAAATTTTAGCAGCAGACTTCTCCAAATTTATTAAAGTTCAGATGGAAGATCAAAAACCCTCTGTATGAGTGAGGCTGTTTGCAGTCAAGTAGGATCTGCTTTCATGGTGACCCCCACTTTTTGCTTGGTGTCAGTGTGTTTTTGACATAGTCTGCTGGAATCAGGACCCCAGCAACTGTACCGTCTCCCCTATATTGACCATGGTAAGTACTTTAGTACCGCCACAATTAGCTACTGGTGTATCCTTGTAAGTTCCTAGTATATGGTACTAAGGTACCCAGGGCATAGGTACACCAGGGGTCTCCCATAGGCTGCAGCATGTATTGTGCCACCCCTGGGAGTCCTCTTAAACTGACTACAGGCCTGCCATTGCAGCCTGTGTGAGTTGGTGCTTGCACCTCCCACGACAGATAAGTTTCCTTATAACTGAGGTCACTACACTTTAAACCTATAAGTCACCACTATGGCAGGCACTTCAGTCCTGAGGGCAGGGTGCTTGGTTATAAGTGTGAGGGTGCCCCTGCATGAGCAGGACACCCCTACAAACCCCGGAGTTGATTCTCCAGGCTTTGTAAGTGCGGTCAGCCATATACATATAGTGGACATCAGTCATTGCGAGATGTCTAACTATCTAGTGACTGCACCGAATCCCCTTCAAGTTTGGTATTAAACAGGTTGGAATCATACCCAAACACCGATTCCAGGTTTGGAAGGATGATCCCATGTCCTGGGGGGCTCCTTAGGGTACCCTCCCCTTTACTCCCGGTAACAGCCTTTCAGGGTCTGCCAACAAGCTAGTGCTGCAGCCGACCACAGACACGATTCTGCCCTCCTGCTGCTGTGCTGAGCTCGAGCAGGGGAAGGTAGAACAATAGGTTTCCTGTCACAGGGAAGTGTGACCACCTCTCAGACAGGACTTAGTGTATTGGGCTGGGGTGGAAGCGCTGGCCAGTGCTGCCAGACTGCTTTGAAGGGCACATTTGGTTCCCTCCTTGCATACTCCAGCTTGAGCCAGTTCAGGGAGCCCTTGGCTCCCACTCTGGTGCGAAATTGGACAAACGACATGGGAGTATCCTCCCCTCTGTCGGGCTACAAGAAGCTCCAGCCTCCAGCATCTCTTCCCTCCAAGATCAGCATCCTCACCGCATCCTCTGCACCGTGGGTCTTCATCTTTGGTTGGCTGCTCGAGGTCCTCTGCGACTCCTGTTCCTTTGGCCTGTGGGTCCTCCGGAGGGTGTTCTACTGCTTCAGTGGGCTCCCCTGCTTGCTTGGGGCCTGTTCTGACATTCCCATTGTTGACGAGTCCCCTGGACCTTGCTGGTCCCAACGTTGCTCCTTTTTCATCTTCCACACCAGTAGCGTCTACCAAAGCTTGCTGGTGCTCCCGCCAGACACCGACCACCTAGTCACCGACATGGGACAGCTCCTGCACGGCTCCTGGTCTTCCTTAGCGTCACCTGGTCCTCACAGCTGCCGCGTCAAGGTCACCGTGGACTCTTCTGAACCTCCGATATCAGTGGGCATTGTGTCTTCTTGCCTCCTGGTCACTTCTGAGTGGCATAGACTCTGTCCCCTCTGCTTGCAGGTTCTTCACTTCCAGAAACCAGCCTTCCACTGTCGTCTACGGAGGTTTCCAACATCTCTTAACCCCTATGCACCTGGCTTCCCTGGTGTAGGTAACCTGGTTCCCGGGGGAATCCACGAGTGGGGTGGATCTCCAACCTTCAGTCCTCCAAGGGAATTCTTCGGGGTCCTCTGGGAAGGGTCCTTCTTCTGTAAAACTGCAACCGCTCCCCTGACTTCCATTGGGCAAGCGGCTGTGTTCCTACTCTGCACACAGCCTCCGTGGGGTTCCTGGGTACTTACCTTGGGTGGTTCCTTGTGTTCCAGGCTCCTCTGGGTCTTCTGGTCCAAGTGCCGTCCTCCTTTGCAATTCGCATTGCACTTTTTTAGTAAATGGTTTGGTCACCCCTGGAGACCACTGTATTTTGTGCTACTTACATGATTGCATTTGAAGTATTCTTGTGTATTGTGTTGATATCTCCAGGTAGGAGATATACCAATGTGTTAGTGAGTGTTGTGTAATAAATAGAAGTATTTTTATATAAACACTGCGTGGCTCTTTTCATTTAACATACACTACTGATTAAACTGGTAAAACAAGCTGCTTTAGACTCCTTCAAGATAAGCCTGAAGGCTGCTCTCCACAGCTACCAATTTGAGAGCTTTCTATGGTTAGATCACTAAAATCAGCATAATGGTTGCCTGGATTAGTGCCTGGTGCACAACTTGAATAAGCATTCACCATATACTAAGCCACCCTCCTACACTGTTATAGCAATTTCACATGTGAAACTAGTATATGTCCAGGGGTGTGATGGTTTTGACAGTTCATTTTCTCCTCATCATCATCAGTAGGAACATTTGGTAAAATTATTTAACTATTCCTTCACAACAGGAGCCATCATGAGCTCCACAGCAGAGTATTCCAATGTGGTGTTGCAAAGGTCTGATAAGGAGCATGAGCTTTACAGGTCTTACACACCCACTGGATTAGCTAATTTAAAGACTAAACTACCTTCCAGAATCCTAACTTCACAATCAGACAGGAGATTAGGCTCATCTATCCGCACCAGACAAGCTATATTAAGTCTAGCCAACCTGCAGGTAATTATACAACCCATTTTAAAGAAAATCAAGAACATGGGAAATTATTGAATGCAGAGCTCATCTTCGTGCCAGACGTCAATGTAGTGGTCAAGAAGTTCAACCAACAGCTCTCCTTATTCCAGAAGTAACCTTTCACTTCTCCAATCCAACCATGAGGTGGAGCAGACTACCTTTGTGTTGGATAATTAGCAGTACTGTTTATAAACTATGCTTATAAAGAATATCATTAATGAGCAGCAAATGCTTCAAAAGTAGGCTTTCAGATTGTGTGTGCGCACTAAGGAGATAACATACTTCATCTTTAAGCCACCTAACGTCTCCTTGCTGACACTAGATGAAGTTCAAAGGAATTTGCTCCATTCACAAGTGTTACAGAGGCAAATGTCCAAAATACTCAAAAAAACTTAATTCCCACTACATGTCCAATAGGACCCTAAGCTTGATGAAGGGGCTCTTCATAACGTGACAAGATTTCAATCGTATCAAACAAGGAGGCAACACTTTGGGGTCCAATGATCCTAGACTGTGTAATGCTCTGCAGCTAATCCGGAGAACAACTACATGCAATTCAGAAAAGTCCTGAAACACTCAACTGCTGCTGACTTTCTTTACTTGATCTTGTAGCTACTGGGGATTAGAGACTGAAAAATTTAATTGGGGTAAACACATAACTAATCAGAGTCCAACTTCTTCCCCAGTGTATTCTTTCTATAGTCTCTTATTCATCTTTAGGGATCTGAAGTATTCAAAGAGACAATGGGCAATGCTCTATTATACCTCTTAGTAAATAAATATAACAAACACAATACCATATGATTCCACGACATCTAAAATCGTATATTCTTTCTGGAATGTTGTAGGTCATTATTTAAAATGGCAATAATTTACATCATGTGGATAGAACACTTCTGTCTAATTTTTAACATAACATAGCTGATTAATTTATGTTTCAATCACTTTGTGACAGATACATCCAGCTCTATATGTTTTTTCTGCACCATTATTATTATTTTACCCATAAAAGCAGTTTTAGTCTGCTCAAAGACCTGCACATTTTTTTCAAACTTTCCATTTCCAAAAAGTGACTACTTCTATTGTATTCAATGTTGCATCTGCATGTAAAATTGATGTTTATTCTTTAATGCATATACCATGTGTATCTGACCCACTCCATATGCTGTGTGGCTAAATGAGAAAGTATGACACAAAATAACTACTTTAGAATGAAGACTATCAAGTAAACTTCTCAGCTATAGAGACGATTCATAAACAGATGTTAAGAACATGTGGCCACTTATCGTTTGAACAAGCCCTTGCTTTATCATTGATGTCAGCCCATCTTCACCCTGTATGGAAATGTTGCTGGCGAACCTCTGAATAACATTCAGTAACGTTGAAACATTCTTAATTTCTTTATTATCAAGTTCCTAGAAAAAAAACAGAATACAGCAAAGTGTTATATTTACAAAAACTAGCGACTCATCATGTGCACACATTTGTACATGACAAAAGTGCACTATCCACAGGTTGTGTATTCTGAAATGGGATCAGCAAATTGTAAAACAGTACAGATCTTGTGTTCTAAAATGGAATTAGCGCAATTTCGGACAGCCAGCTAAGATGCTTCAGGTAGTGAGTGCACTTTCCTCATTGATGATACAGAAACTCTGAGGTCCTGTAGAACAGCAGGGAATAGGCCCGATATAGTCCTGCTGATCATAGCAAGGCTCTACCTTTCCTGATGGCATCAGAATAAGAATACACCAGCTCAATGCTCTTTAAGTTCCTGTGAAGCCCTATTTATTTACCCTCCATCAAAGGTGTTAAAACAAAGAAAGTACAGGGCAAGTATCGGTCATCTGTGCTTTCCAAAGCTGTCAGAAAATAAATGTGCGGGGTCCAGTGGCAGGGCATGCCTATGAGAATTAGAGATTTTCTGATCAGGATGCAGATCACCTCTAAAGATATTCCCAGGGTGCTTAAAAGGAACTAGTCAGGTACTATGCAGAGGCAAACATACATTTCTTTGGAAAACCCACGATTTGCTCATACCTACCTGTGCACGTGGCACACACCTTATAATCAAGCTCCCTGTATTTACAGTACTAATGAGAATAGCACCGCTTCACACTAATATGTAATGCGAGCAAATGAATGTGTGAATTTCTATCACTGATAGGAGCGTTGAGCTTGCATTATTCTCTTACGTGTATCTTCTTCACTACCACACCCCAGTAAGACTTTATCAACTGGGCAGCGGTTTTATAGAAGCATATGGGTCTTGAAAATAAAAGAAAGGAGTTTACAAGAGAACATGGGGATCATTTTGAGTTTGGTGGACATGTCATTGTATGGCTGAGGCGGGAGTGACAAGTCAAGTTTAAAGTTTACTGCCCACTTGGCAGTCTTTCTGACTCCGGAAGAGGTTCCCGTTTTCATGGCAGGAGCCACTTTGGAGTTAAAAAATAAAAAAAGATAGTGGAGGAGATCCACCATGCCACAAAAGCACAGTAGACCTGCTATCATTTTCGTCACTTTCAAATACATACCGTCAAAGAATGGTCTATCTTCAGAAATGACAAAAATAATCTTCCCCACACAATCAATCAATCAATCACGGCATTTATAGAGCGCGCTACTCACCCGGGAGGGTCTCAAGGCGCTGGGGGAGGGGGTAGGTTACTGCTCGAACAGCCAGGTCTTGAGCTGCTTCCTGAAGGAGAGATGGTCCTGGGTTCGCCGAAGGTGAGTGGGGAGGAGTTCCAGGTCTTGGCTGCCAGGTAGGAGAAGGATCTTCCTCCGGCGGTGGTTCTGCGGATGCGTGGTACGGTGGCGAGGGCGTGGCTGGTTGATCGTAGCTGGCGTGTGGGCGTGTAGAAGGTCATGCGGTCGTTGAGGTACTTTGGGCCCAGGTCGTGGAGGGCCTTGTGTGCGTGGGTGAGGAGTCTGAACGTAATTCTCTTGCTGACGGGGAGCCAGTGCAGGTATTTCAGGTGTCCGGTGATGTGGCTGTGTCGGGGGATGTCCAGGATGAGTCGTGCGGAGGCGTTCTGGATGCGCTGGAGTCTTTTTGAAGTTTGGCTGTGGTTCCGGCGTAGAGGGTGTTCCCATAGTCCAGTCGGCTGGTGACGAGTGCCTGGGTGACGGTCTTCCTGGTTTCAGTGGGGATCCATCTGAAGATCTTGCGGAGCATGCGCAGGGTGTTGAAGCATGAAGATGAGACGGCGTTGACTTGTCTGGTCATCGACAGGGAGGAGTCCAGGATGAAGCCCAGGTTGCGTGCGTGGTCCGTTGGCTTGGGCGCGGTGCCCAGGGCCGGGGGCCACCAGGAGTCGTCCCAGGCGGAGGGAGATGAGCCCAGGATGAGGACTTCCGTCTTGTCCGAGTTCAGTTTAAGGCGGCTGTTCCTCATCCAGTCGGCGACGTCTCTCATCCCGTCGTGTAGGTTGGCTCTGGCGGTGGTGGGGTCGTTGGTGAGGGAGAGGATCAGCTGGGTGTCGTCGGCGTAGGAGATGATGTTGAGGTTGTGTTGGCGTGCGATGGCTGCGAGGGGGCTCATGTAGACGTTGAAGAGGGTTGGACTGAGTGAAGATCCTTGTGGAACGCCGCAGATGACTTCGGTGGCTTCGGATCTGAACGGGGAGGCGGACTCTCTGGGTTCTTCCGGCGAGGAACGAGATGATCCATTCCAGTGCTTTCTCTCGGATTCCGATGTTGCTGAGGCGCTTCACTAGGGTGCGGTGGCAGACGGTGTCGAACGCCGCGGAGAGGTCCAAGAGGATGAGGGCAGCTGTTTCCCCGTTGTCGGTTAGGGTTCTGATGTCGTCGGTGGCTGCGATAAGGGCGGTCTCGGTGCTGTGGTTGGCCCGAAACCCGGACTGCGAGGGGTCGAGGATCCATTCGTCTCGAGGAAGGCGGCAAGCTGTCTGTTGACGGTCTTCTCGATGACTTTGGCCGGAAACGGAAGGAGCGAGATGGGACGGTAGTTCTTGAGGTCGGTGGGGTCCGCCGTTGGTTTCTTCAGGAGGGCGGTAAGCTCGGCGTGCTTCCAGCTCTCCGGGAAGGTGGCGGTGTGGAAGGAGGAGTTGATGATGTCCCGGAGATGGGGTGCGATGGTGGCGTCGGCTTTGTTGAAGACGTGGTGTGGGCAGGGGTCGGTTGGTGATCCGGAGTGGATGGAGTTCATCGTGCGGGTGGTGTCTTCGGTGCTGATCGGGGTCCAGTTGCAGAGGGTGGTGGTGGCGGGCGTTGGTTCGGCGGTAGGGTGCGTGGTTTGTGCGTCGAAGCTGTTATGTATGTCGGTGATCTTGCGGTGGAAGAACGCGGAGAGTGAGTTGCAGAGGTCTTGCGAGGGGGTGATGTCGTTGTTTCCGGCGCTGGGGTTGGAGAACTCTTTGACGATGCTGAAAAGTTCCTTGCTGTCATGGGCGTTGTTGTCCAGTCGTTCTTTGAGTGCCGACTTCTTGGTGGCACGGATCAGCTGGTGGTGTTTGCGGGTGGCGTGCTTGAGGGCGGTCCTGTTGTCTGTGGTCTGGTCGAGTCGCCAGGTTCTCTCGAGAGTGCGGCAGTTCTTCTTGGATTCCTTGAGTTCGTTGGTGAACCAAGGGGTTTTCTTGCTTCCGGGTCTGCTGGGAGGGTTTTTAGTGGTGCGAGGTAGTCGGCGCAGGCGGTCAGCCACTTGGCGAGGTTGCTGGCTGCTTCGTTTGGGTCCGTTGTGTTGGTGGGTGTGTTCTGGCCGAGGGAGGCGGTGAGCTGCTCGGCGGTGATCTTGCTCCAGCTCCGGCGGGGAGCCTGTTGCGGGTGGTGGTGGGTCGCAGTCTTTCTGAAGCTGAAGTGGATGCAGCTGTGGTCGGTCCAGTGGAGTCCGGTGGCGTGGCTGAAGGAGATGTGTTTGCTGGACGAGAAGACGGGGTCAAGCGTGTGGCCGGCGTAGTGGGTGGGTGTGTTCACCAGTTGCTTGAGTCCGAGGTTGGCGAGGTTGTCCAGCAGGGCGGTGGTGTTTCTGTCGTTGTTGTTCTCCAGGTGGAAGTTGAGGTCCCCTAGGAGGATGTAGTCGGCGGAGGCAGTCGGCGGAGGGCATGGCGTGCGGGCTGATGAAGTCTGCGATGTCTTCGCTGAATAGTGTGCGTGGTCCCGGGGGTCTGTAGATGAGGGTGCCTCGGAGGGTGGTCTTGGGGTCAGTGTGTATCTGGAAGTGTAGGTGTTCGGCGGCAGTGAAGGTCTCGTCGGAGTTAGTCGAGATGCGGATGGTGTTCTTGTGTACGATGGCGATGCCTCCACCGATTTCTCTCAGCAAACGAGGGACATTCTTAGTCATTGCTGTCCAGGTAGACCATGGTTTACATGGCGCTCTCGAACTGGGTCATTGCCACTAATGTCAGGTCTGCCACAGAGATTTTCCCAATAGGGGAGAAGGGGGCTGCTTCACTGTTAGTAATACCTTGTTTTATCCTGCAAATGTAGCAGGCGAACCGAAGAGGGGGTACGAGACTACAATTTTTAAACTAAGATCCCAATTCCATCCTCCTTTAAATGAGGGTCTATGATCCAACTTACCAGTAGTCAGAAGAGGCCCATAGTTTTTTTTTTTTTTTTATTATTTGTTTATTAACAGCTTGTCATAGCATACAACAATATCACGCGCGTGCCAGGAGCATCGCGCCCAGGAAATTAGGACAAGCAATTTTTTTAAGTGCATATACATATCAAGCAAATATAGGAAACATATACCCAATGAAAATGCCATAAAGGCAAGAAACAAAACCCCCCGCCCCCCTCCCGCACTCTCTGGCACTGCAGCGATATGACCTACAAAGCGGCAACATTTTGACTTCTGATGCGTACACAAGTTGAAATAGCACAGTAGCCTGGGATCAATTGCATTAAGTGTCAGTAGCATAGAAATGAGAATGTGTGACATCTTACAAATCAGGGTGGCTTGATAAATATATGGTAAGTGGGGCCCAGAAATCCTTGGGCCTTGATGATTCAGGGAGTTCTTCAGCATAGGTCTCTAGTTGTTCCCTACAGTAGGTCAAGTCCCGGATCCACTTACGAACCGTGGGCAACCCCCTTGCGCCCCAGTGCTGCGCCACGGCCCGCTTGGCCATTAACGTCGCCACAGCTACCAACCTCCTGTTACAGGGCTTTAAGGGTGTCACATTGCCCAACAAGCATAGCTCAGGTGTGCATCCCACTCGTTCCAGCACGACCTCCGTTAACACATCCACCACCCTAGACCAAAATGTAATTAACCCCGCACAGAGCCAGGAGAGGTGTAGAAAATCGGCGTCCGCATGCCCACACCGCACACAATTAGCCGTATCCCTCAGTCCAAATTTCCTCAACTGCACAGGGGTGTAATAGAGCTGGTGTAAAAAGTTAAAATGTATGATACGTAGATTACAGTTAGCTGTAAGGCGCCCAGTCAGTTTACAACAAGCATGCCAGTGGTCTACAGACATCGCGCCACCCAGAGCTTCGTTCCATTTAGCGTATGAGGGATGCACCTCCTCCTCACGCTCGCGAAGTGATGCAGCGTATAGTTTAGTGATCAGTCCCTTACGATCCCCGCTCGCGAGCACCGCCTGCAGCGCCCGCAGTGGCTGAGGCTCATTGGGGTAGGTAGGATATATATCCCTGATTGCTTGCCGAACCCTCACGTACGTGAAGCATAGCATAGCTCCATGTGGCCGACCCGCCTGCACATCCTGCAATGAGCGGAACTGGCTTTGTTTGTATAAGTCCCCTAGCTGCGTAATCCCGACCGCCTGCAATGCGCTCAGCGCAGAACGCTCTTGCGCCGCGGATATGCCAGGATGTGCCGCAATCGGCAACCTGGGGGCATAAAGGTAGGGTAGTTTCGCTCGTCTAGCCAATGTCTGCCAGGCCCAGGCGGTGCACTGCACCGGATTGATTTCCGTTCGGGGGCCTCCACTCCCACCCGAGAGAGCAGCTGCCACCAGTGGCAAGGGGAGTATTGCGTCCGCCTCAATCGCCGTATGGGGGAGATAGCGGTGTGGGAAGAACCAGTAATGTGCAAAATGCGCCTGAGCGCATAGGTAATAGAGGCGCATATCTGGGGCCTCGAAGCCGCCGCGTTCAAAGGGTTGGACTAGGGTATCCCAGCTACAACGCGGTTTTTTGCCCCCCACACAAATGATAGTAGGGCCGTCTGTAATGCCTTGAAGGTCGAGATATTCAGGCGGAGAGGGATATTCATAAATAAATATAATAGTTTGGGCAAAATGGCCATTTTAAGCACAGCGATGCGGTCCGCTAACGAGAGGGGCAGGCGGGCCCACCGCTCCGTTTTTTCCGTGAGTTGTGTGATGGTGCGTCCGTAATTCATGGATATGACCTGGGCAGGGTCCCTGTGCAGCCAGATCCCTAAGTATTTCACCGGATCCCGGGCCCAAGACAGAGGAAAGTCCATCTCGAACTCGTCAGTACCCGCTGTTAAGGGAAATACCGTCGATTTGGCCCAGTTTATACCTAAGCCAGAGAATCCTTCAAATTTAACATATTCCCTCAGCAGTTCAGGGAGGTGGGTTGCAGGCTCACGGACATATAAAAGCATGTCATCCGCATAAAGCGAAACAACAAGTGGCCGCTGTCTAAAGCGAAGCGCAGCGGAGGCGTGCAATTGGCGCAACTTACATGCCAGTGGCTCCAGCGCCAGCGCAAATAGCATTGGTGACAGAGGGCATCCCTGCCGTGTGCCTCTGCTAATGGGAAACGCCGAGGATACCCAGCCATTCACGCGAACTCTAGCCGCAGGTTTGGTATACAGGACCCTAATCCATTGCAAAAAGAACGGGGGAACACCCATTCGCGTGAGAACGGTAAACATATACTCCCAGGAGAGGGAATCAAAAGCCTTGGCGGCGTCTAGAAGCACCGCCACGGCCTGGAAGTCTGCGTCAAAGTAGTGAAGAGTGGCGAAGAGAGTTCGCAGGTTATGCACGGTAGACCGAGCGGGCACGAATCCAGACTGGTCAGGGAGTACCAGCAAAGGAACCAGAGGCTGAAGGCGGAGTGCAATCATTTTCGCCAATATCTTGGTGTCGATATTAATCATTGAGAGTGGTCTGTAGGAATCGCAGTGGCTGGGCTCCTTATCAGGTTTCAGTAGCATCACCAGTAGAGCCTCCCGCAACGAGGGTGGGAGATGTCCAGTGTCATACGCCTCCGCATATACTTCAAGAAGGCGAGGGGCCAGGTCCTCCACAAATATCTTATAGAACTCGCTCGGGAACCCGTCTAATCCCGCAGCCTTGCAAGTAGGGAGGGACATAATAGCGAGTTTTACATCTTCCTCATCAAAAGGTTGAGTAAGATATTCCCTGTGGCCGGGAGATAGCCAGCCCAGTGCGACATCATCCAAATATGTATGGATCTCGGCCGGCTGCACTACATCTCTATTACTGTAGAGTGCCGTGTAATAGTCAAGTATGGTCTCGCTAATGGCAGTTGTGCCGTAACAAGCTGTCCCTGCCTCGTCTAGGATTTCCGTGATATACTCTTGACTGCGCGGCGCAGCCAGTTTGTGCGCAAGAGAACGGCTAGGCCGTCCCCCTCACCATAGTATCGGGCCTTGCTACGCCTGGACCTATGTACCAGCTCCTGATCTGCCGTGTCGTTATGTTCTGTCACCAATGCACGGATTTTGGACAGAGTTTCAGGCAGCGGGTCCGTCTCGTAGGCTCGCTCTAGAGTGGAAATATCGGCGGCCAATTTATGAATTCTGCGCCGTAAATCACGCAGTACTCCAGCCTGCGCCCCCATACAGACCCCTCTGATAGTGGCTTTGAACGCTTCCCACATGGTGCCTGCGCTATCAACTGTACCAGCATTTTCCCGGAAAAAATGTCGAATAGCCTCTCCAACCGAGGCCCGGAAGACCGGGTCCGTCAGGGAGGATGGTTGTAAGCGCCACTGGAAAGGTGGTCGATCACATGCTGGGACCTGTAGATCCAGGAGCACCGGGGAGTGGTCCGAGAGCGTCCTGGCTAAGTGGCGCACTCCAGTCGCCCACGCACACGCAGCCTCCGTAGCCAGCCAAAAGTCCAAGCGAGACCAAGTCCCATGCACAGATGAAACAAACGTGCTCTCTCTCTCCCCAAATGTTGCATACGCCATACATCCCTCAATCGTCCCGCATCCATCAGGCCACGCAACACCTCCGCCGCCTGTTTAGGTCGTGCATTTTCACTACCCCTCCGGTCAGCCTCCATCTCCAGACAGACATTGAAATCACCTCCCCATATAATCTCCGCGTCTGGGAACCCAGAGATGCGGCGCCATACATCAGCGAAAAAGGCCGGGTCATCCACATTCGGTCCATACACATTCACAAAAAGGACACTCGACCGACCTAGTTGACCATGCACCAGCACCACTCGGCCCTGATCATCAGTCTCTGTGCGCGTGACTTGAAACGGTATCCCTTTCTTGATCAGAATAATCACTCCCCTTGCATAGCTAGAATAAGAGGAAGCGGCGCGAAAGCCAGCCCATCGAGCCCCCACCTTCCCTTCGGAAGTCTTGGTAAGATGTGTCTCCTGCAGGAAGGCAATGTGGACCGCCATCCTGTCTAAATAGGCGAACACCGACCTGATCTTTTTGGGAGTATTGAGGCCACGAACATTCCATGTTAAAAGGCGTATTTTACCACTCATCTATCAGCAGGCTATGAAATGATGTGACTATCGAATATTTCAGAGACATGTCTGTTCTATTACAATGAAAATAGTAAAAAGCATAAAACCCTAAAAAGACAGTGCCAGAGAGCCTCCCCCCATCGCAATCCCCCATCCCCCTCCCACTTCAGCATCCCCAACTCGCCAAAGCCATCCCTACCCACCCCACACCCACCCCAACAAACAACCAGCAATGCAAAACTTAGATGGGGTATTCCCATGTGAGGGCGTTAGAGTGCTACTATCCTCCTATCTAGTAGGAGGAGGCTAAGCAGGGGTCAGTAACTATGCCTGGAAAGTACAACAGCATGGAGCGCGCCCTTGGTATGCGAGCAGGCATATCCCATTCAGCCCCGGCTAAAAACACCTGTGGGTGGAAGAAAGAGCAGGTCATACTAATAAATGATACAGCATGAGTCAGGAGAAACCTGGAAAGTCAAATAGGCAACCGTGGCAGCAGAGTAGTTCAGCCGATGCACCCTATGGGTCTATTGCTCCTCAGTCTCCGATGGCGATCGGGAGTCGCGTCGCCTCCTCTTGAGGCGTTTGGCATGTTCTAAGGCTGCCTTGGGGTTATTGAAAATATGAGAGTCCCCATCTGGGCCTATCTTCAGGCGAGCAGGGTATAGCATGGCATACGGGACCCCCTCCGCCTGTAGAAATTTTTTAACACCCCCAAACTCCCTCCTCGCAGCTTGGACAGTGACAGTAAAGTCGGGAAAAAGGAAAGTTTATTGCCTTGATGTTCTATGGCCCCTTTCTCTCTCGCCAGACGTAGAATAGTGTCTCGGTCCCTGTAATTCAGTACTCGTGCAATAATGGGGCGGGGAGGAGCGCCCGGGGCCGGTCGAGCCGCTAATGAGCGGTGAGCCCGTTCCACAATGAACATGTGTGATAGCTGCTCCGTACCGAATAGGTCTGTGATCAATGTTTCAATGAAGGTCTCCATTTTGCCCACATTTGTGGATTCCGGCAGCCCTGTAATGCGGAGGTTATTGCGCCTGGAGCGAGCCTCTAAATCTTCATTCTTAGCTTGGATGACTGACAGGACTTTTTCCATGTTTAGCGTTTTCCCGGCGACTTCACTTAAACCGTCCTCCGCTGTAGACACCCGCTGCTCGACTTCCCCCATACGGGTACTCTGTTTTTCCAGCTGCGAGGACATGTGGTCCAGCCGGTTGTTGACAGCCGCCATTGTTCCCTCGATGGATTGGAGGCTGCGCTGCATGGCCAAAAGCGTGGTCTCGAGGCCAGTGGGCCCTCCCTCCTGGGCGTCAGCCTCCGAGTCCGAGGCAGCTTTCTGCGGAGTTTTAGTGGATTTTCGGGCCTCAAACGTAAGGCGAGGCTGGGTTTTGTCTGTTCTGCCCATGGCGCTATATAGCTAGTCAGGTCCTCTGCAAGGGAGTAAACCCAATCCCCCGCAGATTCCAGGCAGGTCGGCAAGTGAACCCACCCCTCACCCCGGTCCTCCCGGCGAGCGCAACTGCCCGCCTGAGATATGCAGGCCCGCACCAGCACAGGAGGTCGCCCGACTGCATGAAGTGGACTCGGGGTCAGAACATGAAGGCCCCCGCCAGTGAGAGTTCTCGTGTCCACTAGCCAGTGAGCCAGCAGCTTGAGCAATCAAGGGAAGTCTGTATAGGCCCCGGCCACCAAAATGCGAGGAGGTGCGCACTCAGGAGCCGCACCCAGCGAAGGATCCACAGCAGCGCAAGGCAATGCGGGGTGTATTCCAGACCCAAGCCAGGGTCCCAGCTGCACTCTCCGTCCGGGATCCGCCACAACAGCCTTGAGGATTACAAGTGGCAACGCAGGGGTGAGTACGCCAGGCCCTCCTCTCCCAGACTACCACAGAGGCCTAGCGCTCCATCATTCCAGTGGGGCCCACCAGCATGGGCCCAGCTCCTCATGGACAAGCCGCCCAGCAGCAGCCGCGGCAATGCCAGCCAGCAGACGGTCAGCAACAGAAGCGCGGTCCCACAATCTGGCCTATAACTCCCCCCCAGGCGCCCGCCCAAGCTCGCAGGCCGCAGCACCGACCAGGGCCCCCGCCCGCCTCTACTGGTGCGAACCCCGGCCGGGCCGCGCCCACTCACCGTGACCAGCACCCAGGAGTCGGCTCCACCGGCAGTCCGCAAGTGTGTCTCCGCACCTCGGCGCGGGTCCCCAAATCACGTACCGGGCCGCCGCCTCTCGCCTCTCCCACTCAGTTGTCGGGATCACGACAGCAGCGCCCAGCAGCTCAGTGCTCGGCCTCGTTCCCGTAGGGCTCGCGCAGCCACACTCGGCCGCCCTCAACCAGCACCCCTCGTTGGCAGCAGGCAGGTATGTCGCCGGCAGCAGCTCTCGGCCAACTCCAATCGGCGCCTCGGGTCCGCGGCTAGCAGGAACGCCACAGCCCGGACCCGTCAATAGAGTGTGCAGGGGGCCGCCATCTTGTGCGCCCGCCGCGGGTCTCGGTCCTCCGGTGATGCGCAGCCACAGAGCGATCCGCCGCTCCACAATGCCAACAAAGTATGCAGGGGTCCTAGCCAGCTAGGGTCGCGCGGTTTCTGTAGCGCAGATTCTGCTTTTCCAGGCGGATTATAGGCGGATAGTGGCTCAGCCGGGCAGAGCGACCTTAAGGTGCTGCCATCTTGCCGTGCGCCCTCTAGCGCCCTCGAAGAGGCCCATAGTTGACTTGCACTTTGCACACTGTGGTGGTTTACAAAAAAGCATAATTATAAGCAATTCGCACAGTTCAAACTAACTGCGTATCATAGTAAACGAGGGAGATTCTACAGAACATGGGATCAGACTGAATTGTCTGCACTGAACACTAGTAATGAAAAAGGTGATTACCTGTATCTACAGATCTCCTTTCCCCCAACACACCAACGTTCCTACACTTCACGGTAAACAGCCACTGCTATCAACATTGAGTCCTTCCATTGCAATGTAAAATCGGCACCGTTATTTTTCACCAGGTGCATGGGGCCAGTAATGGAGGAGCTTGAAAGGATCAAGTGTCATTATTCCTATGCCTGGACAACTGACTTGAAATTTGACATGCATACTGTGGAATGTTTCTCACTTGGATTATCCCAAGGGCGCCATGGTGATAGGAGATTTACTGACCTGACGCTGCTACTTGTCAGGCGGGTGCTCACCACGAGATGAAATCCATTCTACCCCATACAGAGGCGATGTGGCGAAGGGAGGTGATTCATTGGCCTGAAGCAGAAAGTAATGCACTCTGCGGTCAAGAAAAGCTAGGGTTTCACAAATGGCCCACCGCATTGCAGTGGGATGAGTTAACAGTCGGCACAATGACTATGGAAAAGACAATGACAGACCACCCTGAACATTGGTTGACCCCTGCACTGAAATAAGCACTTGAGTGGGTTGTGCACCTTATTGGGAGACCATGTTTCCTGCGATACCGGTCTATCACTACTGTATATTGCATTGGCTGAACTTTTTCCAGATAGACATTATACCCATCACCATGAGCGGAAGACCCCTATTTCTTTTGAACAAACACAATGTTTAAAAACGTTTCTTGTTTTTTTTTTTTTTACCAGCACGAATGACCTAGGCTGGGATGTGTTGGCATGACTACTGATAATAAGATACTATTCTTTTTTCTATTCACAACTGAAAATAATCAATGGATGTTGTACTTTCTTCGAATATGTAATGATATTCATATACATTTATGACGCAGTGTGATGATGTAACTACATACTTCGCTGACAAAAATCATAACTTGAAATCCATGCTGAGCCGTTCATATGAGGTTGAATACATATGGCATAAATGTTTCACACTTACTAGTACGAAAATATCAGTAAAATATTGTTATAAATAAGAATCTAGTCCTACGTCTAGATAGTTGGCTGCTGAGAGGCCCATCTCGAGCATAGGCATCAAGTGCCGCTCCAGCAGCAAGTAATCTGCTCTGAAGTTTCACCACTGTGAAACAGTTGTCTTACCGACTTTCTGGACCATTCTAGCGCAGCTGAGAGATCCCTCCATATGACTGAACACACACAAGAGTACGTCTAGTAAACGAGGGGAGGAGGTATTATTATTGTACATAAGAGAATGCTTTCATTAGGACAAGAACCCTCACCCACGCGAGGGTGGCATGCTTCATCATTGGGTTCCCTCCTCACACCAGGACCGAGTGGTACCTGGTGTGGGCTACAACTTTCCATCCGAGAGGAGCTGAGATATTTTTAGTTTTAGATGAACGCTACGTATGGGTGAGAGGCAGAGTGCTATATACATGTAGTGTGGTGAATGTAAAACTATCTCCTAGTGGGCTGAATTCTAATTTATTCTTCTGCCCCCAGTGGATAGGATTAAAAGAACAGTGACGGGGAGTTTGGAAAAAATGCTCCCCTTAAAAGGTCAACATGTTTCTGCCCTAGAGTGACCGAGCTCAGGGTTCAGGGGCATTCGCCAGAACCAGTTGATACAGTCACTCTGTAATAACAAATGTTAACATAAAACCTGGTGCTGGCCTATTGATAGTAAGCCGGGTGATACAGAAGATGGACAACAATTTCTTGGTTATTGGTGTCCACAGGCGTACTAAATCATAAAGAGACAAAAGATAGCATTTAAAAGCATTGAAAAACGGGGTGTGGCTTGGAGCGTCAAGATGGCGGTCGCACTGTAAGAGTGATCCGGACCCCTCTGTCATCCGCTCTGATCCTGAGAGTCCACCAGCACCAGTAACCGACACTATACACCCCACACGAAGGGCTGAAGGCAGCTCCCGGGACCCTGAACATCCAGGATGTCCCAGGGCGCAAAACAGCAGCTGTGGGGCGAGTTGGCGGCCTCGGCTGGCCAGTGACAAGATGGCGGCGGCGTGATCCGGGTCAGCAGTGAAGCAGACAGGAGACTGAGCGGCATGCTGAGCCGAGACAGAGGCTCACAGAACCCCCTGCCGCGGGCTCGCTCTCCGCCCGCCACCCTGCAGAGACCGGGATCGACCTGATAAACGCGGTGCCCCGCAGACTGACCCCTTGGCTCACCGGGAGGGTGGCGTTGAGTGAGAGATCCGGGGCTGGGGGCAGAGAGTAGGTCAAACGAGGCACCGGACCAAGACCGAGAAGAGGCGGAACCTCCCAACGTCACAACAGCGGCTCCCCGGCCTTCTCTGCTCTCCCTGCGGCTGGGAGGATGCCAATTGCAAGTTGAGGCGGTGGTACGTAGTCGGAGGGGCAGAGTCCGGCAGCTCGACTGAATGCAGACCTGATCCTGTGGGGTGAGAGATGGGAACCAACGACGCCCCGGGCAAGTGCGACACAGAACAGGCTCCTACACAATGGAGCCCAGAGACAAGGCCTGCTGAACAGAAATACGTGAATCGCCGGTGGTACCGCGCAGAGACCGGTAGGTCCCCCTGCAGGCCAGCCCGAACACGGTACGTCTGGGGGACTGGAGGAAGGGACTGTACTGGCAAAGGGGGCCATCTGAGTCTGCAACGTGACTCCAGGCCCCTGCCTCCGCTGAAACCGGACGTATCCTAGGGGGTAGGAAGCAAAGAAGGGGGCATCCGCCTTGCGTCCTCCATTACAGAATGCGTCCTCCTGCTGAATGTCCCTTTTCCTTGGAGCCACAAATGCTACGCCTGGAGTGGGGGCCGGTGGGGCCGCCGTCAGGCCGGGTGTGACCTCCCCCTACCCTCTTCTGTTATGCTGGCCGAGAGAGGAGGGGCTTCTTTGGGGGACCACGCGAGGGGACGCTGTCGCCTACGTTCGGGTCTGGAGACCCATCTGCCGGGACTCCCATTGGGGTCACGCCCGGGACTCCGGGGCCCACGGTTGGAATTTGTGAGTCAACACAGTGGTAAGCCCTACCCACCACATCGGGGATCTGGGCCCCCGTGGGTGGGACTTTGGACTGGAGCGAGGCGGAGACCTGATACACAGTTGGTGCCGAGGAACGAGACACAGACCCACTCACATGGGGCTAAAGAAGGGTTGCCCTCTGGGCGTTGCGGGACCCGGGCGGCTGGCCCCTGTTCTGCCGGAGCGGAGGGACGGCGCTCACATTTGGTTTGCCTTGCAGATCAGTGGAAGGTGTGGAAGGTCCGGAAGAGCCCCTCCCCCCCCAGTGCGAAGCTTGATCGGACCACACGCATCCTATGCAGTAGCTCATCTGGAGATGAAATGATACTGCAACCTCTGTCACGGCAAGGCGGATCAATCTCGTTTGGCCTGAGAGTTCACGAGACTGGACTGCTGCACAACCGAAGCTTGGCCTGAAATTGTGATCGGCAACCAGGCGCCCGGAATTGCTGCACTGTGGTAGCAGAGCAGCCCTTCACACATCATCCGTCATGGGGAAAGATTAATGTTATGTTATGTTATGTTAACACCACTTTTATAGCGCACAACTCACCCGGGGGCATCTCGGCGCTTGTGTTGAGACATACCATGAGGGATTGCCTGGAGTCCTAAAACAAAAAGGCTTTAAGTTTTTTTCTGAAGGAGCCATAGAAAGGGGACTCACGAAGAGCCTGGGGTAACTTGTTCCAGTATTTAGGAGCAAGGTAGGAGAAAGCTTTCCCCCACGTACGCTTAAGGCGTATTCGGGGCACCTGTAAGAGGCCGAGTGAACTAGATCTAAGAGTTCGGCTGGGAACATATTTTAATAGTTTCCTCTGCAAGTACCTAGGCCCTTTGCCTCCAAGAGCATTATACGTGAGGCAGCATATTTTAAAAACGGATCGCTTCTTTACTGGTAACTAATGTAGTTCTCTCAGCAGCGGCTCAGACGAAGAGCCCGAGGGGCGATTCAAAATTAGCCTTGCAGCCGTGTTCTGAATCACTTGCAATTTTGCTAGCGAGGACTCATCCGCCTCTGCCAGTAGGGCATTTCCATAATCCATTTTGCCAATCACCATAGCTTGAACAAGAGTTTTTCGAGAATTCATAGGTAGGTAAGGAAAGATCCTACGCAGAAGGCGCAGGGCATAATAACAGGAACTAACGGTGGCATTTATATGATCCTTCATTGTTAGTGATTGATCCAGTTTTATCCCAAGATTTTTTACAGTTTTTCTGGGAACGGGGAACTCTCCCAATTTGGTGGGCCACCAGTCATCCGCCCAAATGGATGAGGCTTTCCCCATTAACATAATCTCAGTCTTACCGGGGTTTAGTTGGAGGCAATTATCCGTCATCCAGCTAGATATTGCAAGCATTCCTGTAGCAAAGCGAGTTTTCTCCGTCTCAGGGTTAGGGCCAATTTTAAACATAAGCTGAGTATGATGGTTTGGTATCTGTCGGATAAAAACTGTTTCAGCCATTTTAAGGCTGTACCCTGGATTCCACAGGCCAGGAGTCGATCCACGAGCTTTGAATGCGAGATGGTATCAAACGCCGCAGACAAGTCTAATAGGATCAGAACTATTGATCCTCCAGAATCCACTTCCATTCTTAGGGAATCAGTCACGGCCAGAAGAGCAGTCTCCGTACTGAAACCTGATCGAAACCCTGATTGTGAGGGGTCCAGAATATTATTAGATTCTAAGTAGCATCCTAACTGCTTATTTATTAGACTTTCCAATTGCTTACCCAACAGGGGAAGCAGAGAGATAGGGCGATAGTTACTAAGGGTCTGCGGATCTGCCACCGGTTTCTTCAATATTGGCCGTACAAATGCTTCCTTCCAGGCCCTGGGGAAACATCCCGATTGTATCGAGCAGTTGTAAATTCGTAGAATCTCAGGTGCACAACAGGGGGCCAGCAAAGCCATAGTCTTAGGCCGACAGAGGTCCTCTGGTGACCCCGATTTAGCAGAAGCCAAAGAGTGGAGGACCTCCTCTAATGTAATCAGTTCAAAACATTTAAGGGTTCTGGATACTTCTGCTTCTAGCTCCTCTTCCCTATGATCTTGCTCTGGTTTTATTTGAGAGGTGGTAGGGAAATTTTCATAGATTTTTCTAATCTTCTCCTCAAAGTGGACAGCTATTGAGTTACAAAGTTCTTGCGATTCCGTTGGGACTTGGCTGCACACTTGTGGAGACACAAACTCCTTTACTATAGAGAAGAGTTTTAGATGAGTTGCTAGCATGTTCAATTTGATTTGAGATAAAAAGCTGTCTAGCAGTTTTTATACTCTGATGATAGCTAGTCAGAGCTTGTTTGAATCGTAGTCTATCTTGGGGGTCTTTGCTACTCCGCCAGATTCTCTCTAAAGTTTTACACTTTGATTTCCCACTTTTTAAGTCTGGTGTATACCATGGGGCAGACGGGCGTCTCTGTAGAGTGCCATAATTTCTTTTGGAATTACTTCATCTAGTGCACTCAGAAAAGCGGAGTTGAACCTCTCCAGCAGTCTAGATACATCCAGATTTTTCTCAGCTAATTTATATTGGAAAGCCTCACTAAAATTTTCTGTGGTTAGGTTGTGCCAGGGTCTACGCACCTCTTTTTTCCGGCCAGGTTGTGCAGCTGCATCATCCTTACTCTTTTGTTGAATTGTAAACAAGATTAAAAAATGATCAGTCCACAATTGGGGGCTAGGGGGATTGCAGGCAAGGAGGTCAATGTTGGAAAAAATTAAGTCGAGAGTATGTCCGGCCCGGTGCGTTGGACCTTTAACTCTTTGAGTAAGGCCCAACAGGCCTAAATTATCTAAGAGTTTATTTACTCCTAAACTATTTTGGTCCTCTTCATGAAAGTTAAAATCCCCTAATAGGAGAATTTTTTTTGATGCAAGGACATGTGTCGCTATTAGTTCAGCCAGCTGATCACTAAAATTGGCCTTGTAGCCTGGGGGACGATATATCAGTGCTCCATACCAGCTGTCTGTTGGAGATATAATAATCTTAAAAATACCCAATTCCATATCCTCGTTACTAACGGTCAACACCCAGCTAACGTTAAGGAAATTTCTAAAAGCAATGGCAATACCACCGCCCGATTTTGCTAGTCTGTCCAAATGTAAAAATTTGTAGCTATCTGGAATGGCTAAATTTACCATAGGATGGTTCGTAGAATTCAGCCACGTTTCTGTAAAAAAGCAGATATCAGGAGAATGAGTAGTGATCATGTCCCATATTTCAATGGGATGCTTAGCTAAAGATCTTACATTGCATAGAATCGCCGTTAAACCTGGTATTTCAGGGGCTATGCTCGTAGCCAATGCATCTGGGCGTGAGACTGGGACACGTATGCTGGGCAAATCCAGGTCCCCCTGAAAGTGGCAGTGCCGACAAGCTACCACACCCTCTAACCCGGTTGGGAACCTCCAGGGGCAGCATACGGCCATCACATGATTCACTTCGTCTTGAGATCTTATCCGGTGTAATGATTCAGCGGAATAAGACAGACGATTATTATTTGAGCCGTTTACCTCCTTCCGGCCAGCGTGCCAAGGCTCTGGGCTTGCTCGTGCGCGGACGAAAGGGGCGAAACCATCCTTAACACAAACCCGAATTGACCAGTACACTACAAGCGGGGCAGAGTCTGCCGAAACCGCCCAGAGGAGGGCCCCCCTCCCAGAAGGAGATCTTGCTGCAATTCTTCAAGCGATACGCTCCTCACAGGACTCGGTTGAAAATAAAATAGGCGAGGTGCGAGTCGACATGGCCCTTATAAGACAAGATCTCCGCAACACCACGGCTCGCATAACGGAAGCAGAACCCCTCCTGTCTACAGTGGAAGATGATATGCATCCGCTGAAGGAAAAGGTCACGCAACTCCCGTCCCACACTAAAGAGCTACACAGACAAGCAGAAGACGCGGAAAACCGTTCGCGACGCAATAACCTTCGTCTAGTGGGCATCCCAGAAGGGGCAGAATCCAGACAAGTTGCGAACTTTGTTGAGACCTGGATCAGATCCTGGATGCCTGAGGAGGCCCTTTCAACATGGTTTGCCGTAGAGCGGGCTCACCGGCCGATAATTGCCAGAATTCTTAACTTTAAAGACAAGGACGCAATACTGCAGGCAGCCCGATCCCGGGCTTCCCGGTCCTACCAAGGTCACAACGTCATGGTCTTCCCGGATTACACCAGGGAGGTTCAGGCCCAGCGGAGGTCTTATACAGAGGTCAAACAGAAGTTGAGAGCCCTCAACCTCCAATAGAGACAGCTATTTCCAGCTCGTCTTGGAGTCATCTTCCAGAATAAAATCCACTTCTTCGAAACGCCTGAAGCAGCATGGACCTGGGTGACTGAGGAGCGTCCTCTTAGACCTCATGTGGTGGCCTCTCCTCCTGCTCCCCAATCCGGAGCCGTGGCGCCAGTGATCTCTAAACCCCAGAGGCGCCGCACCCACTCCCATAGGGGTCGGAACGCCCACAGAGAAGCATCCAGCTCACCCAAGGCGGTCACTCGAGAATCCAACACACTATTCGAGTCTTCTAACACCACAGGTCTGCCGCGAGCACTGTCCACTGAGGAGACGCTAGTCGACGGGCGGCCCCACCCGCCCCCCGGCATAGGGTCTGAGGATACAGACATTTCAAGGAGCCAGACGATCTAGCGGAAAATAGACCCGAGGTCATGTTCCTTCATCAAGAAAGAGACTTCACCTAGTGAACACCGCCCTTGTTCTTTAAGCAGTGCTGGTGTGAACAACAAGACTCTCCCATGGAGATGAATGCATCCTGACACATGGAGGGGTCCATCAAGCTGCTCACACACTAAGCTTTGTAGTTTGTAATTTGCTGTAACTAGGGCGACAGATGCTTCCTTTACAGAAGTATAGGGTGGGGGTGGTTGAGGGGAGAGTTGGGACCGTTGTCCTTAGCTTTGTTTTAATTTTGTTCACCAGCCACAGCACCCAGCTCGTTACTGTAAATCTACACGCACACTGTATTCAGTGTAGAAATCTAGGCCTCTGAATTTTTCCAGCCCTTGCCCACTTTGGCCAGTCAAGTCAGACACACCGTTGGCAACCCATGATCCCACGTGCTTGCTATGACTGCATCCCAATATAGGGAGGAACCCCTGCGAATCCTTTCCTCGAATGACAACGGGCTCCTCGACAAAGTTAAGCATACAGAAGTATTGAAATACTCCCAAAGGTTCGCATCCGATATCCGCCTGCTCCAGGAGACGCATCTCATGGGTAATCACTGCCCCTTCCTCGCACAACACGGTTTTGACAGTCTGGCACTCCGGGTTCGAGCGGGGCTCTCGTGGGGCGGCGATCCTCCTTCGCCGTACCCTTCCTTTCACTCCCACTACACAGGAAGAATGGATGGTAGCAATGATTCAAACTGCTTCTCATGAACGTATTGTTTATAGATTGCTGGAAAATGTCCTCTTGATCCTGCTATGCTAATCCCTTAACACCAACTGAAAAGTTTAGAAATGCCTTAAGTAACAAGTATAGTGTAATTACCAAAAGGTAGTAGAGTTTTCTTATGGAAACCTTACTTATGACAAAGTGGTAAAGAAACGCAAATCTTTATTCCAACCACTGCACTACCAATGTAGGAGGCTGGCTCAGTATATAGTGTCCACCTATCGTGAGGCGCTGTGCACTGAGTCCAGGGAACCCTTAGAAAGAACCACACCAGGTGAGTATAAAAATACTTTGTATTTATTAAACGCACACTAGACACTAAGGGGCCGATTCCGGCCGGAAGGGCACCGAACGATGGTCGGAGCCCTTCCGACCGAATCGGAACGTGCCGCTCGGATTCCTTTCCGACCGAGCCATTCCGATGGGCTCGGTCGGAAAAGAATCCGACTCAGATTTCCGGATGGCTCACGACGGGTTCGGAGAGCCCGTCAGCCATCCGGAAATCCCTCTGTACTCCCCCGGCTGCCTCTTTGCGACCGAGGGAGTACGATGGCAGTTTTTCACTGCCTTTTCGTGCCGGTCTTTCCGGCACGAAAAGGCAGTCGGTCACTGTCTTTGGGGGCCCACAGTGGGACCCCCATGGGTGCAAGGTCACCGAATGGCGGCCTGGAGGCACCTATGGTGCCCCTCTGTTGAACCCTGCACCCGGTGGCAGGCACCTTGGGGTGCCGGCCCCAGGGTGCAGGGTTGAACTGCACCCCTGCTTTCTCCAATGCCAGCATGCATTCCGTCCGGAATGCATGCTCCCATTGTGGGAGATACGAGTGCGACCGAACAGGATTCGGTCGCATCGTACTGCCTGGGCCATAACCGACGACAGCAGGTCGGTCGGTTACGGCTCCGGACCGATGTCGGACGGACCCGAGTCCGTCCGACATCGGAATCGGCCCCTAAGTTGGTATATCTCCTACCCAGAAATATCAACTACACACAACAAATAGCATAGAAAAACACATAGGGCCCAACCCGGGACCAAACCATATACTAAAATAGTGGAGTGTTAGGTAAGTACCAAAATGGGACTAATACCCAAGGATGGAGCACCCTAGGGGAAGCACGAAACCACCCAAGGTGAGTAGCCAGGGACCCCAAGGCGCCCGTGTGCAGGTTGGTTACACCGGGTCAGACGTCCATAGGATAACACAGGGGAAGCTGCGGTGGGATTTTTACACTTCTAGGACCCTTCCCAAAGGACCCCGAAGGAAACACTTGGATCAAGGAAGATTGGAGAGCCACCCCACCCGTGGATACCCCAGGAACCAAGATACCTACACCAGGGAACCCAGGTGCATAGGGATGAAGTGGTGTCAGAACAGCCCGTAGATGCCAATGGAGGTTCATGGAAGATCAGCAGCTACAGAGTCTTGTGGACCAGGCCGGTGGAACCAGGACGTGGAATCCAGATGAGAAGAACCTGAAAGCAGAGGGGACAGAGTCCAAACCACCTGGAGGTGACCAGGAGGCACAGGAGCACAATACCAGCCCTTGTTGGAGGTTCTTGCTGTAGCATGGTGAGGTTGAAGCAACAGCTGTGGAGACCAGGTGACAGTGAAGTAGCACAGGAGCCTTCCTAGCTAAGGAAAGTCAGAGCCGGCCCTCAGCATGCAGGAGAGTCAGCAGGAATCAATGGAACACCCTTGAGAACCCTCTGGCAGCAGGCAAAGGGAGTCACAGAGAAGCCTCAACTGCACACAGGAGATGAAGGCCCACGATGCAGAGGACGCATGCAGGTCGTCGTTCTTGGAGCTGTGCAGAGCTGGAGGCTAGGCCTTCTTGGAGCTTGAAGTTCTTTTGTGGAGAGAGTCAACAAGCCTTGTCAACAGCAAACAGACGCATACAGGAGTCGTGAGCTCTACTCAAGACAATAAGCGTCTCCAAGCAAGATTCGCCTTTGAAACACCAGCATGCAAAACTGCTGACAATGTGTTGTGGCGTACAGATCTAACCAAAGCTCTCCCCACTGAGGAAAGAGACTTTGCACCACCTCCAGATGAAGACGCCATTCGTGATCCACTAGGCATGTTAGGCTCCGTTTATCTGCTCTGACATTCACCTGCCAGGTGTTGAACCACCAGGGATATGCCTTGACGTTCTAGCCATGTCCAGAGGCGCAGGGCCTCTTGACAAAGGGTCCACGACCACACCCCAACCAGTTTGTTGCAGTAACACATGGCGGTGGTGTTGTCTGTGAACATCCGCACTAGCCTTCCCTTGATGGAGGGTAGAAAGTCTTTCAATGCCAGCCGGATCACCCAGATTCCGCCGGAGACCAGAGGCCTCTGATCTCCACCTCTCCCAGATAGATGGCCGCCCCATCCCAGGAGTGAGGCAACTGTAACCAGTGTCAGATCTGGTTGGGGAAAGGACAGAGGTCTGCCGCTGACCAAATCGCTGTTTGTTAACCACCACTGCAGATCTATTACAGTTCCCCCTGATATCTGGACCATGTCAGAGAGATTCCCCTGATGCTGCGCCCAGTGGAACTTCAGGTCCCACAGCAGAGCCCGCATATGCCAGAGGACATGTGTCACCAGCAGGATGCAGGAGGTCATGAGGTCATGCGACCTAAAAGTCAGTCTCACCAAAAACCAGGCTGGAGGCTGAAACATCAGTATCATAGCCTGAACATTCGGAATTCGCCGTTCGGGAGGGTAAGCCCGAAACTGCTCTTTTTCCAGAACTGCTCCAATGAAAGGGAGCATCTGAGAGGGAGTCAGGTGTGTCTTCAGCATGCTTGATAGAAACCCCAGTGAGTGCAGGAGGTCTGCCGTAATCTGGGGGTGGGAGACAACTGCCTGGGGCGAGGCCGCTTTCAATAGCCAGTCATCAAGATAAGGGAAGACTGGAACCCCTGATTTCCACAGATGAACTGCAACCACTGCCATCACCTTGAACACCAGAGAGGCGCTGGTCAGGGCGAAAGGGAGCATGGCAAATTGAAAGTGCTTGTGGTCTACAGTGTACCACAGGTAATGCCTGTGGGCAGGCAAGACGGAAATGTAGGAGTATACTTCTTGAAAGTCCAACGTTACCAACCAGTCTCCCAGGTCGAGGGCAGACAGAACTTGAGTGAGAATGAGCATTTTGAATTTCTCGTTTTTCCAGAAGAAATTGAGAGGGTGCAGATCTAGGATAAGATGAAGGCTCCCATTCTTTTTGGGCACCAGAAAGTAGTGGGAACAACAATCACGACCTACTTCTCGCATCTGCACCCTCTATTTGGCTCCCTTGACCAAGAAAGATACCACTTCCTGGCCTGTCATAAGGGGGTGGCTTGAGTGGAGGGACGGTGACGAAGAAGAGGGAGCAATTCGGTAAAACAGTATTCAAGCCAAACTGGATAAGCTCCAACTAGAGTAAAACACGTGTCGGGGTTGCTTTTATTCATTCCCGAATGGCTTGGATGGTATTTTACCAATCCAAAGCTGTGGTACTGTGCCTGAAGTGGTAAAAGGCTTTTGTCATTTTTCAGCTCAATATGGATGGCTTTGCTGTATAAATGGCAAGAAGCTTAAACATGCAACAGTGTTCAGTTATTCTTTATCTGTGGAAACAGAATTAGCTAACTTACTCTGGAACATGGGAAGTAATATTTTACTGTTCATGAATTTCAAAATCCCATAATATAGAGTTGTTGCTGTGCATCTTTACAGAAACATAGGGAACCAAAAAATGTCCAATAAAATATCTAATATGTCCAGTTACTTTCAAATATAAAGGAAATATTAAATTGTCTTACCCTACAAATAAGCTTATCTAACTTGGTAAAAAACTGCTTGCTGCATTTCTGAGTAACGTTACAACGGAATTCAGCTTGCAGCATGTCTTCCAATGGCTGAAAATTATTTTTTCTTGAAGCGTCATCAATGTATTGCTCAAGCTGTGAAAACAAGTATAGTTGTTATATAGTTTGCACATGCACCTCCAAGATAAGCTAGACAAAAGGAACGTGAACCAGATGAAAGCAAACATGCAAATCCGAAATTCTTCCAAGCTAGAAGTGAGAATAATTAATCACTTACTCGAAAGTACACATCGTCAGCATTGTATATTTTACAGAGACATATGTTCTTTTCTATATTTTTTAAACAGGTTGGAAATCACCAGATGTCATTTTAATTATAGTCCAAAAGAATACTGTCAATTGTACACAAAATTACTTGATGAGTGAAAAGCTGCATAGACACTACCCCTATAGGAAAGGTTAGGTTTCTCAATGCATTGTTGTGAAATTCTTTACGGAGGCTGGCAACATGCATATAGATCAATAGAAGACAATAATGGAGAAGGAAATGGTACTCACTTTGGGCCATATGTATCAAACAAAATTGCGATCGCAAACGCTGAAATTCCCAGAATTTCAGCGTTTGCGATCGCAATTTGGCTTAGTGGTATGTATGAAGGAAAAACTGCCTCGCAAAATAAGGAATCGCAAAATTTGCGATTCCCTATTTTGCGAATGCATTTAAGGAATTGCAAATTGCGATTCCTTAAATGCAATGTAAGAAGTACCAAAAAAGTGCAATTTGGCCTCAAGGAATCGCAAATTACCACCAACTTCAAGTTGGTGGTAATATGCGATTTCTTAGAAAAATGCACTTTTTGCATTTTTCAAAGTGCAATGTGGCGCACATACATGCCCTTAGGGCATGTATGTGCGCCACATGTGCACCCATGCTTATTTCAGGGGTGCAACAGGGTGTCCTTTTGACACCCTTGCAACCTTGAAATTGCATTCTCAATTTGCGATTCTCTAATTGCTAATCGCAAATTGAGAATGTCTTCCCATTCAATTAAGGAGGGTTTCCTTAATTGCTAATCGCAAATTGAGAATGTCTTCCCATTCAATTAAGGAATATGTAGGATTTGCAATTTTTTTTGCAAATCCTACATACATCTCGTTTTGCGATTATCAAATAGCGATTCGCAAAAAAATCGCTATTTGAGAATCGCAAAACCTAAAATTGATACATATGGCCCTTTATCTCCTAGTTCTCATAATGGGCATTTCCATTATATACTTTGTGTAGCTTGACCAGTAGCCTGGTGTGAGAAGATAATTGTCTGGACTATAAGAGACCATCAAGCCCTGTACAATTCTGCTGTAAGGCTCATGACAAATGTTATTTTATGAAAAATTTTGGATGCTGCCTCGCCCGTGATACTGTGGAGATCAAATACTGCATCTGATGGGTTGTTGAGCGGACGATTGTTATTTATTTGATCAAAAGTATGATCATTTACATCATAAAATTCATAACCATAAAAACAGTAAAATAATTCATTTCATTACATCATAAAAAGACGATTTAAAAAGCGAGCTATCACATGCCTCTAGCAATATTAGTATTTTTCAAAAGTTCCTAAATTTATAAAAGTACTTAAAAAGAGAATTTCCAAATTCCCAAAAATCTGAATTTGTAAAATTCCATAATTCTGTTCCCCGGTGTCCAATTTGAGACCCCACAACCTGGTGGCATACATAGTCATATTAAATTCACAGAGACATTATTGATCATTTTTAACCTCTTCCACCAAGCAAAGAGCAAATATCTCGAAATTGTAAAATATAGCCACCTTGTGGTATCCGTCTTAAAAATGCGTAAAGCATCAACAGGGCGTGTAAAAGATAATAGACGACAGGCAGGAATTAACCAGTTTTTCCGAAGGTCAGTATAGGAGGGACAAAAAAAGAAAAAAATGATCAAGGGTCTCAGGGACGGAATGACAGGTCGGGCACATAGATGTTACAGATGCATTTTCCCAAGAGCTTCTCCTAGAATTAAGAGGAAGAACTCCGTACCTAAATTAAATGTACAGAGCTCTTGCCTGGGGAGGTTCGATGTCATCCAGAAACATTTCGAAACCAAACCATCTTTTTATATTTATAAAACTAGAAGTTAAAGTACCATGTACAATACCATCAATACTTTGTGTATCCATGTACTCCCAGAACCTTTTTTTAAGGAGAGGGACCATTTTTTTCGTTATAGACCCTGGATCCTCCCACAGTGGCCCCAGCCCTAGTTTGAAAAACCATTCCTTGATCTTTTTAAGCCACACCAGGCGGCCTGTTTGCTTTTGTAGGGTCAGTAGCTCTTCCAGGGCCTCCTTCACCGGAACCTGTGTGTTACTGGTCCAGATCCTTACCCAAAACAAGAGAGCCTTAAAAATGGCAAAGTTGTTTATCGGTTTAAGACCAAGGTCAAGTCTTAACGGCAAGAGGGGAGTGTTCACGGATAAATGAAGAATCGCCATAATAAATTTATTCTCAGCAAGGACTAAGTCCTTGAGATTCTCCAGCCCCCAAAGCTCGGCCCCATATAAGGCTGCTCCTAGACCTTTAGCCCTATGAAGTTACAAAATTGGGGAGAGCGGTCGATATGGAGACGCTCTAGCCCTCCCGGCTATTGTGGAGTCGGCATACTGGAGAGTCGAAGTACTCTTTTCGATTTGGGGTGTCCAAGACAACCCATCACTAATTCGTACTCCCAGGTAGTCAAATGCCTTAACCTGCTCCAGGGTTTGTAGGCCCAGCGTCAATTTACCCTTATGGGATTTATAGGGGTTAAACGTCATATATTTAGTCTTAGAACAACTAATTTCTAATCCCCTGTCCTTGCAGGCTTTAGCAAATTTGTTCAGAATATTCTGAATCCCCTTTGGAGTCCTAGCAATGAGTAACGTATCATCTGCAAAAAGCAGAGAGGACGCAGGACTACCCGCTAATTTTGGGGGATCACCTCTACAATCATACAGCTCTCCTATTAACCCGTTTATGTACAGGGTAAATAATGTTGGGGCGAGAACACATCCCTGGCGTACTCCCTTACAAACAGAAATATAATTTGAAAGACTGACATCAAGATTCCACCCGACCTTTGCATAGGTGTCATGGTGCAGGCGAATCAAAATATTAAGTAGATATGATGGGAGTCCTAGATCTCTTAGGGCTGACCAGAGTTGAGTGCGTTCTATTGAGTCAAAAGCCGTTTTTAGATCCACAAACACGACGTACAAGTGACCTCCTCTAATGGTCACTTCCTTCCATATTAGCAGAAGAAATCTAAAAACTTGATCTATAGTGCTTGTGGAGGCCCTAAATCCTGCCAGCAGATTTGATAAAATATTATTCTCCTCAATCAAATTTTGGATCCGGGTTAAAATAATTTTACAAAAGAGTTTTTGGGAGACGTCTATAAGGCTAATGGGCCTATAATTTGCGGGAGACCCTTTGTCTCCCTTTTTGTATATTGGAATAATTTCAGCGCCTCTCCAGGACACCGGGACTTCACCACCACACAAGATAGCATTAAAAACCCTTTGTAGCAGTGATCCACATATTATAGGCTCTGCTTTATACATGTCTCCTGGAAGCTTATCTAAGCCCGGGGCTTTCCCATTCTGTAGAGAATTAATAGCTGTAATAGTTTCCTCTATTGTAATAGCAGTCTCATCAGTTAATGTATATTCTGAATAATTCAACTGTAAACCTAGGTTAGAGGCAACCCGATTGCCTGCATAAAGATGCTTAAAATACTCCTCCCAAACATGGGACTGTATATGGAAATCTGTTTCCATTTTCTGTTTGGGTGACCCTTTCGACAGGAGATGCCAGAATAATTGGCTGTCCTTCTGCCTTGATGCTTCTATGAGTGAGCGCCAATTACCTGACTCCCAATCCCTTTTTGCCTAGTCTTGTGCCGATTTATACAGCTTCCTGCTATTTATGATATCTATGCGAGATTTTTCCTTTACCGCCACAGTTAAATCATCCTTAGCTTTTTTGCAAGCCTCATTATACCACGGGGCGGTACTCCGTGAGAATGAATTTTGATTGCACTGTTTATAAAAAAAATGGTCTTAGTGTAAAGGTCAATTGCTGGAATATGGCCATAATGTCGTCTGCGCTAGCAACAGGATTACTCATGTCGGGGAGAGTCTGCACAACCTCAGTATATATTTTAGGGAGAATAATTGGATCAGCCAGTATTTGTGGCCATTTTACTCTTTTATTATTGTTGGTGGTGATTACAGGGGCAATCTTATGCCGAGACTGTCCATATAAGAATACTAGGCCAGACAGCGCAAGTGCCAGAGCATTGTGGTCGCTATCGTCCCGAATTAATACGACCAGGTCTTTGACGTTTGGCCAAAGATCAAGATCAACCAAAATAGTCAATCCTGGTCTTAGCTTCCCCCCCCCTTTTAAACGTGTGGCATGCTTCTATGTCTGAACGTGTCCGACCATTGCAGGCTTGAACCCCGTGGGTAATGGTGAATGATAAAACCTGTTGCCCCACCCTGGTACACTTCTTAATAGGTGTAATCTGAAGCTTCTCAATTCCTCTGGCTTTATCTCCATCATATATTAGCTCCTGTATATAGTCAACCGGTTAAAATGTTGTGTTAAAATCACCGCGACTATGAGTTGATAATTCCCCTTTGTTGAGTCAAGATAATTTGTTAATGTAATTATCGTTTCAGATAACTTGTGAGGACTACTAAAGCGATTGTAGATGTTAAATAGCCTAAGATGGATATTTCCTTTCAGAGAAGTCAGTTCCAACCCAAGTATTTCCTCTGAACCTAGTTCCAGCACCTTGATTTTACATGCTTATGTGTTCTTAACCCAAATTAATAAACCACCGGCTGGGCGGCCAATTGAATACTGCCTAGCTTCTATACTGAAGGTAGTGAACCCCACCCTGTGTACCTGCTCAACCGCCCAGGTTTCCTGGAACAAGCATAGATGGAAATCGTCCACTAGCTTACACCACTTAGGGTCAATTAACTTAGACTTTATGCCTGCAATGTTCCAGGATAGGATTTTCAAATCCTGGTTTTCTAACATGGGCTCCTGGGCACTACACCCTAAAGTGGTTTTTGCTCTCTCATAATTTAGTTGTTGAGACTGATGGCAATGCTTAATTATTGGACCGCAGTGTGCAAGTTCATTATTAGTATTGATTTTAATAAACTCTTCGAACTGCGTAGCAGGTGGTTTCTCAGTTATCAATTGTGAGTTGGTGGTTGCATTGGGTAGTCAATCTTGGGAATCCAGGTCACTCAAAGGTTGGAATCTATTTCTCAGTTCCAAAAAGGGGGACTCCTGTCTCGCAATAGGCTTCTTAATAAGTGACTTAATAACGAGGATATTTGGGCCTACACATTCAAGGTGCCTATAAAAAAACCCAAGTGGTACAATGTCAATCCCTAATCTTGGCCTCTGGATTAATGGATTGTTCCCCCAGCTAAGCAACTGTCCCGCAAGCATTGAGGATCTGCAGTTTATGATGATACAATCTCCTGCTATGGACTTACGTAACGGGCCAACCCAGCTTATCCGTCTTAGAAACAGGATATCACTATAGTTGGCATTTGAAAAATTTGTATTCTGTGTTAACCAGTGGCAGACTTTGTTTTTCAACTGGTTCAGAGATTCTTTTTGATTTTCTTGTAACGGGGGGACATTAGTTAGGATTGCCACATAAGGGCAACACTCTGGGGGAAGATGTAGTGTCACCTTATCGTCTTGATCAAATCAGACCATTTTGATTCAACGTTTCAGGGAGTGTTTGTTGACTGCAATCAATTAAGTTCCCAGTGGGAGTTAAATTAGAGGGGATAGGCCCATTGTTACTAGGAGGCAACCTTACATTCCCCAGGTGACTAGAGCGTAAGGGCCCTATCTTTTTTTGTGGTACTGCCCTAGTATCATTCCTATTAGATCCAGTATTTAGGGTACAAGTTGGCAAATCTACATTTCTACTAGAAGGTCCCTCACCAGAATTTGAGCCCCCATGAGAAACAGCCACCCCTTCATATATTTTCGTTATTACCCCTGTCCCAGATAATATATCAGCAACCGATTTATGAATTAGTTCCACGCTTGACGCCAATTTGTCAAGTCTAGCCAAGATGGGCAGAAAGTTTTTGGCAATAGTATTTTCTATGCATGATATTAATGTTACAATAGTTTGCGGGGGTAATTCCTCAGAGTGGAGAGGCGAATTAGTGTTAGAGTCAATCATAGAAGATGGTCTTTGCAGTGTGTCAGCAGTAGCTTCCGGGGCTACCTCCTGGATCTTTTTACTGTATCTAGTCCGTGCAACCCGTAAAGGCTCCGAATGTTTGACCTTTTTTTCCTTTTAACTGGGCTTTCACGCACTGGAGTTGCCGTAGGTAAAGAAAAAGGGGGATGAGACAGATGGACTTCTATTGATTACATGATTGTTCTTACTGGGGTCACTTGTTGGAAGAGCTTGTGCAGTAGCCTCAGCAATAGGGCAAGTAATAAGACCAGCCGAACCCCCTTCTACTGACAAACGTCGCTCTGCAACCTGAATCTCCTTATCGATGGTCTTGGCGGCCCGTAGGAGGAAGCAGCCAATTGTAGAGTTTAGCGATGGTTTTGGAGTGATCGCTTTCCTCCCCGTCAATTTTAACTTAGCCGCCATTCCAAATAGGGGTATATTACAAATGTAAATCAGACTTACTCGTGCTAGAAGACTTCAATCAGGCTGCCCCTTGTTGTGCAACAAATGTTGAAGTCAGTTAGGAGTCTGGATCCAGGAACCAAGAGACCGAGCCCAGCCCAGCCTCTTCCGGGCAAGGACGGGCCCGCCCTTGGATCGGGCTTCGCCCGCGCGCGTCCCGCGCTGCGGGAGCCCGCGTCGGTTTAAATCTCGCGCCTACTGGCGCTGGGTGTGGCGCTATGAGCGCGGTGCAGCTTGGGGCTCTGAGTCCTGGCCCCCGGTCCCGGCAGGAAAGCAGGAGTGGTGCAAGCCGACTATTGTATCCCTGCACAAGGTTCTTTTAACCTTGTTGCGACAACCCTGGCCATGCACTCCAGTCTTTAAGGATGACAGTTATACTTTGTGTAGGCATTGGTCGGGGAGATACCTGTCCCGGCTGTGCCAGTGATCACTGTTGGCCCTCACCTGGTGAAGGATGGAGAGAACATGAGATCAGCTGCCTTCAACCAATAACAGTTCTTGCTGGTGGTTCATTACCTTCTCTGCTGCTGTGGACTGGGGACAGGTTATCCTAAAACTCCTTCTTGTGAGAGAAAACTGAATGGAAGGATGGAGCTGCAGATTCATAGAGGGGTGGGGTGGCAGCTCATCTTCTAAGCCGTAGAGATGGCCAGGGAAGGTCCTCAAAGCGGGTGAGCTAGCAGCTCTTGTTTGTCATGCAAAAGACACACAATTGATGGACGGAATGCAGAACAAATTAAAACATTCACCCCCAGTCAAGATATCTGGGTTAAATCCATCATTCTTTTGCTCACCATGCCACCCCAGTTTAGACCTGGCCATATGCAAATCAGTCTTGACCCTGTGCCTCATGGGAACAGTCCAGCCCGAACTGCCAAGCCAGGTCCTCCCTGGACCGGAAACAAGCATCCTAGGTAGGACCTGTTTCTGGGTTTCACCCCTCATCAGCCAGGACAGCTTGATTCCAGTGGCACAGTGAGCCCGGGATCCACGTCTGGGCATACCCGGCGCACTTAGGGCAAGAAAGCAAAGGACACACAATCGATGGACGGAATGCAGAACAAATCAAAACATTCACCCCCAGTCAAGAGATCTGGGTTAAATCCATCATTCTTTTGCTCACCATGCCACCCCAGTTTAGACCTGGCCATATGCAAATCAGTCTTGACCCTGTGCCTCATGGGAACAGTCCAGCCCGAACTTCCAAGCCAGGTCCTCCCTGGACCAGAAACAAGCATCCTAGGACCGGTTTCGGGGTTTCACCCCTCATCAGCCAGGATAGCTTGATTCCAGTGGCACAGTGAGCCCGGGACCCACGTCTGGGCATACCCGGCGCACCCTGGGATGACCTGGCCTGGCAGTTTGGGCTGGACTGTTCCCATTGGGCGCAGGGTCAAGACTGATTTGCATATGGCTGGGTTCAAACTGGAATGGCATGGTGAGCAAAAAAACGATGGATTTAGGGCCAGATCTCTGTACTGGGGTGAATGTATGACATTGTTCTGCATTCTGCCCATCAATTGTCTTTTTTGCATTGGTCACCCCGAGTGGGACGGGTGTGCCCAGACATGGGTCCGGTGCTCTCCATGCCACTGGAGTCAAGCTATCCTGGCTGATATGGGGTGAAACCCCAAAACCGGTCCTAGGATGCTTGTTTCCAGTCCAGGGAGGACCTGGCTTGGCAGTTCGGGCTGGACTGTTCCCATTGGGCGCAGGGTCAAGACTGATTTGCATATGGCTGGGTTCAAACTGAATTGTTTCACAAGACTAGTAGCACAGAGAGACAGAACTTGAGGAGATTTCTGTATCGGGAAAAATCGAGGTGAGGTGCACTTTCACTGAAGAGAATGTGAGTCCTGATTTTGCCAAAGAGAGGAGATATGGCAAACTCTGTTCCGGAGGCACTTGAAGCGGGCGTAAGTTGTTCCTTTGGCACCAGAAACAAAACCTCTTCCACTTTAAGCGGTATGTTTTGTTAGAGCTTTTGGCTCTGGATTTTGCAATGATATCCCTGCACTCCTGTGAGATATTCAAGTCTTTGAACTCCAAGAACGCAGGAGCCATGCATGAACATGAAGAAAATCTGGGTCTGGATGACATACTTGGCCCATGTTCCTGGTCAGGAGAGATGGAGATGGTTGTAGACGTATGGGTCTCGATTCCAACAACAGGAGAAGTTGTGAAAACCAGTGTGGCCTGGGCCATCGTGGTGCTATAAGAATGAGACGGCAGCATTCCATTTTCATCTTGGTCAGCACCTTAGGAGTCAATGGGATGGGGGAAAGGCGGAAGCATATATCCCTGACCATCGCATTAAAAGGGCATTCCCCCACGACCCTGGGAGAGGAAACCTGCTGGCATAGGATTGGCATTTGGCGTTCTCTCTTGTGGCAAACAGGTCTAAAGCTGGCTTTCCCCACATCTGAAGCACCTTGTCGAGCTGGCACTGTTCCAATTCCCATTCATGACAACTGGACTGCATTCAGCTTAATGTATCCGCCAGCATGTTGTACAGCCTTTGGACATGCTCAGCTCTGAGCGAGATTCCATGTTGTGTTGTCCATTCCCACAGCTCTTGCACTTCCTGTGATAGTGTGATGGACCTTGTTCCTCCTTGCTTGTTGACGTAGTACCGGCTATCCTTGGCTAGAAAGCTTGAAGAGATAGAAAGATGGCCTTGAGCTCTAAGCTGTTGATGTGCTGCAGCTTTTACACACTGGACCCTTTTCCCTGGATTTTTAACTCCTGTAGATGGCCTCCCCAGCCATCCATAGAGGTGTCTGTGGTTAAGATGAAATCTGGGATGGATTGAAGGAAAGTAAGTCCCTTTGAGAGATTTGGTTTGTGAAACCACAATTGCAGGGCTTCTTTCATGCGTGTTGTGATCTATATTGTGTCGTCGAAGGATCCCAAGGCCTACAGTCATTGCCTCAGTAGCTCTCCCTGAAGAGGCCTCATTTTGAGCCTGGCTATTGGCACTAGATCTATCGCTGATGAACACATTCCCAGAAGTGATTTGTATGTCCGAACTGAAACGGACCCTTTTTTTCTTTAAACACATTTCTTGTTAGCTGCTGCAAACCTATCTGCCTCTCTTGGGATGAGAAAGCTTTGAAGGGGATGGTGTCCATTGTCGTTCCCAGAAACGATATGACTTGACTGGGGATAAGGGAAGATTTTTCCTTGTTATCGTGAGGCCTAGAGAACGAAACAACTGAAGCCCTGCGTTTGTAGTTTGCTTGGCTCTCAGTGCTGTTGGTGCTTTGAGCAACCAGTCGTCCAGGTATGGAAATACCTGGAGACCTTGAGATCGAAGGGCTGCGCTACCGGGGCAAGGCACTTGGTAAAGATCCTTGGCGCCGACTTGAGGCCAAACGGGAGTACTTTGTATTAGTGGTGGGTACCAGCTACCGTAAATCTCAGAAATCTCCAATGTTTCTGATGGATAGGGATATGAAAATATGAGTCTTCCATGTCGAGCAAGGTCATGTAGTCTCCTTTGTTGAGACGATGTAGAATCTCTGAGAGTGTTACCATTCTGAATGTCTGTTTCCTGAAGAACTTGTTGAGACCCCTGAGATCCAGTATTGGTCTCCATTCCCCTGATTTCTATTTTATCAAGAAAAAACTGGAAAAGAAACCTTTTCCTCTTTGTGATAAAGGGACCTCTTCTATCGCTCCTTTAGAGAGCATGACCTGAGCTTCCTTGCGCAGTAAGTGAAGACAAGGGGGGGCTCCTCTGGATGGAGTATTCGGCGGGCTTTGAGTGAATTCCAGAGTGTGTCCAAAGGTGATGAGTTCTAACACCCACTGATCTGTTGTTATATTGCGTCACTGCTGTACATGGTTGGAATTTTCACACTCACAGGTTGGGAGGGAAGGGAAGCTGGTACCCTGACGAGATCATCGTTTCCTGTTGGAGTCACAACCTTGCAAAGGCATTCTTTTGCGGCCCCCTTGGCGAGAGAAACCAACTGTCGAACACTGGCGGTAACCTGGGGGATTGTAACTCTGCCGGTATTGAGGCTGATAAGGCTGGTACTGTCGGGTTCTCTGGTAAACTCCTTTATACAAGGTAAAACCTCGTCCTCTAGCCCCTCTGAATTGCACTTTACGGTAATGCAGTGTGCCTAATGATTTCCCCGCGTCTGTATCCGTCTTGATTGCCAAAAGCGCCTCGTCGATATGCTTTCCAAACAGGGAATCCCTGTTGAAAGCCATATCCAAGATGTTCGTCTGCACCTCTGGCCTAAAGGTAGTCGCCTTCAGCCACCCCTAATTTCTGAGCAAGGCGGCACCTGCCAACAGTCGAAAGCCAGTGTTGGCTACGACAAGGGTGCAGTCGATGGTTTCAGACGCTGCACGTTCTCCTTCTAACGAAATTTTTCTTGCCTTCTGTCTTCTATCCTCTGGTATAGGATCCACCAGAGCTCCCATATCTGATCACATCTGGCAGTCATAGCGGCCGATGATGACTAATGCATTAGCTGCCCTGATAGTAACTGCACCCATAGTGGAAAAGCGCTTCCCAAGAATGTCCATCCTGCATCCCACCTTATCAGGTGGAGCAGTGATTGGGGTGGCAGGGTTCTTGGATCTCCTTTGCGCCGCTTGGGAGATAGCCCAATGTGGCCTGGGATATCCTATAAAGGCAGGAAGAAGCCGCCTCCGGAGCCCTGTACTTCTTCTCAATATGAGGGAGAACCGGAGGTATGGTGGCTGGTGTTCTCATAATCTTGATACCTTCTTGCCAATATAATCTATGATGGGTAAGGAGCACACAGACTTCCTGGTGTCCTCCTTAAAATCGTACATGAAGCAATCAGTCTGTTTGACCGTCGTTGGTAAATGAAACCTGGTGGATGCTCTCTCCATCAGATTATGAAATTCCTCAATGTCCTCTGGGGGAGAATCTGATGGTAAGTGTGGAGGAGGGGAGGACATTGGTTTGATATAGTCCTCCCAAGGGTCTGGTGCAGACATAGGATCCGGGAGCTCACCCTCTTCTCTGTCTTCATCCGAAACAGAAGTATCCCCTCCGACAGGGCCTGTTGGTAAGGGGCAAGGAGCAATCGCAGGTGTGACTGGAGGTGGCAAAACTGGCGCACCTGGCAGATCCCCCTGAGGTAGTGGTCTCTCAGGCTCTGCTCCTTGCGGCAGAAATCGCTGTCTGTAATCCGTCAATATCGCCTGCAGGTCTTGCATCAGAGAAGGCGGTAGGTGGGCCATATCTCTGGGACGCAGTTCTAGTTGAAAACCATATTGACGATAATGTCGAGGTGGAACTACATAACTCGGCTGATAGTATTGACTTTCGTCATGGTAATCTTCATCCTCCTCATCCTCCTGACATTTAAAGTGCAGCTCTGATGGACTATGAGCTACACCGAAAACACCATCATCTTCATCAGAGTCCTGAATGTCTAAGAGACGTGAAGGGATGGGATCAACGGTGACACTTGTACTCAGCCATGGTGAGACATAAAAAAGTCTTGGTAACTTTTGTTACCCGAGTAACCCTTGTCGACGGTGGCGTTGAAGGAACAGTCACAGCCGGAAGGGCAGATTCCCTCGATGTCGTCGATGATGATGGTACAGCGGTCGACCGTAGCGTCGCTGACGGGGTGGTCGTCGACGGGGTGGTCGTCGACGGGGCACCCGCCAACTAATTGCTAGTCGACAGTATCTTTGCCGATGGCATCTTTGTGGATGATTTCTTTGTCGACGGGAGTACGTCAATGGTCGTCGATGAAAATCCAATGTCGAAGGGCTCTTAGAGAGTGAAATTCTCATCGATGGTATAGGAGCCAGTATCGCTGACACGGTTGCCTTCGTCGACGGATCGGACGATGTAACACTTATCGTCGTCGACGAGTGTGGTAATGTCATCGAAAATGGTTTTTTGCTAGTTTTCTGCTTCACAGGATCTGAGGAAGAGGCTCTTGGACAGTCTTTGTCATTTCTGGAAAGGCGTTGAGGGCACAGACAAGGTAGGCTCCGAGGAGTACTTCACACCTTTTTCCCTTCTAAGAGCCTTTGGTGTCATAAGAAGGTGTATGGTGTTCCTACCTTTTCCAGAGGAACTGTCCCTCAACCTAGTCCTCTTGTGAGACGTGGAAGATCGCTCACTATCTTCATTCGATTAAATTGTTTGATGCTTAGTGGTCTGGAGCCACAAAAGCAGCCTTCCCTCTCTATCCTTGAGAGTTTTTGAGGAAAAGGTACAGCAGATTTTGCATCCCTCACTTCATGTTTAGAATGGAGTCAATATATACACTCCTTGTGTGGATCATCCACATGGACACTTTTCCTGCCACAGGTCTTACATGGGTGGAAAAGGCCTCTTGTCAGACATGGCATCAACACTGTAGAAAACTCCAAGAAAACTGAGTAGCACTCAGGGAGACTCCCTTCCACACGACGTGCGGTGAAAATCTGAGGGAACCTGCCTCTGCTGGGAGTGTTCTAGAGAGTGCTGACAGCTGATTGGCTGTGTTTCAACTTTAGGTCCTTTTTTAAATGAACATAGATAGGCTATCAATAACATGGCCTAGGGCCATTATAGCCTATGATATTTGTTAAATACTGCTTGATTATTTTACTGTGGGACTCCTATCTCGACAACGGGGAATGATTCAAGCATGTGAATCTATGAAAGATACCGCAATACTGGATAATGTGCACTAATCAAGGGCAATTTGTATATGGCTGGCTGTTTTCGGTATCAGAGGAGCTAAAAGCAAGACTCTTTACTCACAATGTAGCTTTACCCATCTAGAATAGGGAAGGAAAGCCCTGACTTTATTACGGAACAAGAAGGTGAACGTTATGAATAAAATGTTAAGAGAAAGCTTATCAGCCACATCAAGCACAAAATTATGTATCCCGATTCACGTGGTTGTACACAAAACGATGCAACCAAACAGTTCAACCAAGAATGCACATCAGTGAGTCCAAATACATTCGGGCACTTGCAAAAACATAATCAAAGTCTGTGAAGACAACTGACCAAAACAAATAGGAATATAAAAAAAAACCTTCATCCTCCAAACAGGTCTCCACATAAATAGTCTGCCAACACTCTCATTGATCTAATGCTAAATCCTTTGGAGGTATTCAAGGTATGGAGACAGACACTAGGGAAAAATAATTTAAAAATCTACTAATACACTCACTGGTTGGGGGGCAAATGAAAGATACAAAAAGACGGATAATATTCACCTAGGCATCTTTAATAAAATCAAGAATTGCTTTGCTACTCTAGCTAGCACAATCTGCATTTTAATACAACATCAAATGCTTTATTGTGCTTGCTTAAATCCCTTCAATAATTAATACTGATACATATGCCATTTGCAATAAAACATCCTGAAAGCTGAATCTCTACCAATTGGGTGCTTTACGAATGTCTTTCAATCGTGCACCTGCCCAAAAGGCTGTACATGCTATTGTTCCCCAATAGAGCGAGCTCCAAAAACATTTGTATAGATTTAATCTAAAGTCATCTCCCCCCTAACTCATCTAGCCAAAGTGGGAGATGTAGCCTGAGCATAAGACTTCCTAAAAGATATTAACAGCTGTACAAACAACGTACAACACTTAATTTTGGAAGAGCTACAAAATATGGATACTCAACTGCAATTGTTGAACATTTTGTATGCCTTCAAATGAAGAACATAACTGCAGGGGTAAATGCTTCGCAAAAATATCCACGTCTTTGACAATAGAAACACTCTTAAACCGTTTTAATAGAAACCAGACAAAGAGAGATGTCAGTTTTGCTGATAGAATGTTGAGCCATGTTTGAAATATTTGGAGTATAAAATTGACAAGCCACAAAGAAGAATGTTTTGGTTTGGGAGGATAAGCGTATCTGATAACCTTTATCAACTTACAGGCCAAAGCATGTTCTAGGATAGGTTTTGTAGGAAAGTGCCACTTTTTGACACAGTCACCCCACCCCCACTTTTTGCTCACTAGTACTGATGTTGTTGATTGGTAGTGCACTGGGTCCCTGCTAAACAGACCTCAGTGCCAGTGCTCTTTCCCTAAAAATGAGACAAATGTTCAATTGCAACCCAATTGGGAAGGTTGTTAGCACACTTGTAAATCCCTGGTAAATGGTACCCCTCGTACACAGGGCATGGGTACTAAAGAGGGTTTGTAAGGGCTGAACATGTATTATGCCTCCCTAAGGCATGCAGACTGCCATTTGAGGATGTGTGAAATGGTGCAAACCATTCTGAAAACATGACATGGCACACTCACTGTGTGCCACGCCCATGTACACTGCATGTACTATATGTAAGTTGCCCCTACAGCAGACCTTAGAGCCCTAAGGCAGGGTGCCTTATATTACGTGTGAGGGCACCTCTCTTGAGCAGATGTTACCCTGTAATTGATCAGGAAGCCATTTTAAGGTATGTACTGGGCACTGGTCATTACAAGTTACCCAGCTACATAATGGCTACAAGTAAAATACTGATGTTTGGTATCAAACATCTTGTCTTAATAAGTTCATGCTGATGCAAATACCGGATTTATTATGACATGCACCCAGAGGGCACCTTAGAGGTGCCCCCTGAAAACCTACTAGTCACAGAGTGTGCTGACTGGCTGGAAGATACCAGTCAGCCACCACAGACAAGTTTCTGACCCCACTGCAGCAGAGAGAGCCCGTACTGAGGTTAGGAACAATGCTGTCCGGCAGAAGGTGATCACACCTCCTCCAGTAGGATGGCTAGCAGATTAGCATCTCAAGGCCAAAGGCTTTGAAAGGCAACAACTGCCCCACTCACACCTGGGTAACCCCACCCCCTGCTCTGAGGCCCATTTGGCACCAGAGCACACAAATTGGGTAGTCAGAAGGTGTGTCACACTTGCAAGCTAGGCACACCCCTAAGGTGGGCCACCTGAAGTGGACAGTTGAAGAAGGGTTTCCCGATCTTGGTTTTGGTGAAACTAGGAACTATGGGTCAAGATTAAGCTCATTCCTCAAAGTGGTCATATAGGGGGTGTAGACATCCCAGGGGTAGGTAGCCCATTGGCTACTGCCCTACACTACCCCTAAACGCCCCCAAATTCAGTATTTGGGAGTCCCCGGACACCAGATCTTCAGATTAAACTACCTGGAAGCCCAAGAAGGACAAAGAAGAGATGACACTACAAGAACAGAGGACCTGCTCCAAAATTGGCACCAAACCCTGCCTTGCTGCTCGTAACCTCGACAATTGCAAGACCAACGCATCGAGAAGCTGAACATCCTCCCCAAACCCTTGGAGGTCTATCAAGCGCTTCAATAACTACATAGCATCTCCCTTGGGGTGAAGGAGCTATCTCCCTGCAGGCACCAACTGCCCTTGTCCAGTACTTCGTTTTGCTGGCCATCGGGCCCGACGAGGGAGCATCTCGCCAGGAGGAGGTCACCGTAGTTCCAAGTGGTCAGCCCCGTCTCTCTAGCGAGTTTCGAAACGCTAGACTCTCCAAGAGCCCCCTTGCACCAATACCCTGGGTACTGGAGCATTTGCAGTGACCAAGGATTGTTGAGTGTCCAGTCTGGACACCACCACAGCCAAAACCAACCTGCCCACCGAGGGACGTCAGGACCGATGAGGCTTACACAGAGTGGCCCTGCTGTCTGTTTTCTTCCCCTCTGCAGGTCAATGTCAAGAAACATGAAAGCCTCCAAATCAAGTGGCCAGCCGGCCAAACACCTCTGCACATGAGCCCCACAGCCCAGGTTCACTAAAACAGACTGCGTGCCCTTGCTCCGGAGACCCTCACGAGCAGAGTACCCCTTTGGGTTCTGCCAAAGATGTCCCCACTTGCAGCCTTTTTGTTAAAGGTACTTCGGACTAAAACCGTGTAGCACTGGAGACTACCATTGCAACCAGCACCTCTGCACCCGGACACACCAGGGCATGTAGTTCTTTGGAACTAGGCTCCCAAACATCTTAAGTCCTAAAGAGCACCTTCTAGAATCGCTTGCAAGTACATGTATGCAGTATATGTCTTTCCACCCATAGGATAACATTACTGCGTTCAAGGCTCATACCTCGAAAACCATTATTTGCGCATTTTACAGTTTCTTTGTAAATTCATAACTCTGAAAGTACTTACCTTTTTCCAATGATCTTGGTGTCTAAATTTACATAATAATCAGTGTTGGTTTTCTAAATTGGTCTCGGATTTCTTCGTGTGTGTGCGCGCGTGTGTGTACCATTTATTGACTCTCCGTGTGCAACAAATGCATAACACTCCCCTCTGATAAGCCTAAGTTGCTTGACCATACTACCAAAAATAGAGCACCTGTGATTATTAAAGTAAGCAGTGTAAACCAATAAGGGTTGTCTGGACATTTCGCATGGTGTGCCCTTACACTGGACCACTAGGTAAAAAGCCGGTTTCCTACAGGTTTTCCTAACCATGAGTGTATGTCCTGCTGAGCTCACTGACCTGTAGCCATTGCTATTACTTAAAGCTTTAGCGCCAGAGATGCCCAGAAAGCCATAAAATTAAGAGCTGTGGTGACATGCGCTGAAGCAGATCAATATTGCTCTTCATACCCAACAAGCCCAACATCTCCAAGCTGCTTTAAACTGCTATAAGCTTTGGACGTTCTTTTTATCCATGGATTCATTTATAATTGTTGATGGAAAGGAAAAAGTACTGGGACATCAATAGATAGTTCAAGAAATGCTGGGTGCCAAAGTTGAGATCTCCAAAAAACAGCAACCAGAATCACATTCGCCCAATGCATACAAATTTGTGCAATGCACCTGGATATCATAGCAAAATGAAGAAAAGCATAGAGGACGATGACCAATCCCGAAGGATGGCGTCTGATGCTAAAGCATGCTCATCTGACTACCAACTTTAAAACTAACTTAACTAAGTATTTAAGCAGGAAGCAAAGACATCTATAAAAAATGGACTCCACCAGTAGTTCAACTCCAGAAAAACATGTGGATGAAGACTCAAATACTTTAATTCCTTCAATTCCTGGAATACTAATCCGCTGTTGAATTGCGGATCCCTGGTAGGAACTTTGCTCTCACTGATAAAAATTCCCAAAATGCCTTCGCTACCGCGGTCAAAGATTTGAATTTTGTGCCACCTATAGGCTTTATACCCGATACAAGGGAATGGCTACATTCTTATTACCAAGGAAGCAAAAGGTTATTTGCATCCAATTTGAATGAGTTTCAGCAGCAACTGGAATTGCCAATTCCTTGAACTGCTGTGCCAAGGTAAGGATCTTAGTAAGGGGAACCCCAATACGAGGATCTTGTCCTGACGGGACATCAATGCCTTGTCTATACCTTTCCAGAAATCACACCTATTTTTGGATGAGTAAGAGGCCATCTTGGGGATCTAGACATCATGTTACTGCTACCTTGACCGGCAGTAAAGACTTCGGGAATTCAGCCCTCAATTTGGATTGTATACTTTTCTTTACGGTCAACTTCAGCCCATATTCTGCCAAATGGTCCGGAGGAGCCCATTCACATGAATTGGTGTGTTGAAGCAATGAAGGGTCAAACACTGGCTGACCATTTGCATCAAGTATTTCCACCTGAATTTCACTGTCACCCATTTTCTCTACAGATAATTGTTGCTTTTTAGGCACATGCGACTGCCCAACAGGGTGAAATTCCTTTAACAAAGAATCAAATTCAGTGTCAACAACAAAAGAAGTGTCTATCCTTCTTATCACCAATACAATTGTCATCATCAGAATATCGTTCACTAAGACTGGTTTTGGGCATTTCCTTGTTCCATTCAATATCTCCGATCTAGAGGATCTTATTCTTGACCTATAGTCAAACTCATCACAGACTGAGCTAGACATTCAAGAATTTTAAGGGTCTGAATAACAGAAAATATTTAATTTAGCCTTAAACATTCCACTTTCCACAAACCAAAATGGTCTCATATTTTCTACAGCCGTTCCAGCTTTCATACAAACCACTTGTCCCGCTTCCCCCTGCAGTCAAAGTACCCGATATATCCTTGGCTACTGTGGTGCTTATTGCAGAAACCACTGACAAATGTGAATTACATTGCCTTCTGTGTGGATTATGAGACTGAGATAGCAAGGAAAGACTAAAGAGTCCTTTTAACTAGCTCCAGATACTTAGAATCAGATTGTTGCCCAACCCCTTTTCTTCTCTCTTGTTTATTGGGCTTCATAATATGTGAATGTAACCCAACCCACCAAAGAAGCAGAACACCAAGCCAAATCTCTAAGCTAAAGAAAGCTATAAAGTGGCTATGTTGATTACAAGAAAAGCACACCAACTGCCCCCACCCAACAGAGCGGATACTCAAGCGAGGTTGCAAGAGTGAAAAAAGTAAAAACTGTATCTCAGCGGCAAACAAGATATATAAAAGGTATAGACCACACCTAAAATGGTCACAAGCATTCGACCATTGAAGCAGCAAAACCACCACAGAACAAGGTCATGTAACTCCAGCAAGGAAAGAGTTTTAATACATACAAGACTGCCTGAAAAAAACCTCTCAGGGTAACCTATTAATTGTTTACTTCAGTCTTTTTCTCAAAGTTTGATAATGCTACTGCATCAAGAAAAGAGGGCTGAATATATTCAGACTGTCCGATATGCATTCTGGGTTTAACTGATCTGTTGCCATGTTTCATGTCCAACCATAAGAATCACAGAAATGTAGTTTTAGTTTTTCAGGTGGCTGCTAAGAATAAAAATAGAAAGTTAAGAGAGCAAAATAGAGTCTCCTATCAAGTCATAATATTTGGTTGACAGCTGCTGCTTATTCTGCAATGTGCAGGCAATTTGACAATTATAGAATGCACACCTACTGGCAAACACAGAATATTGATGGCACTTTCTAATTCCAGTGTACAAAATAAAATAGCCGTAACCTCAAAGACAAAGGGCCGGATTTATAACTTGACGGTATGAATACTCTGTCGTAACGGCGATGGAGTATCCATACCGCCAAAGCTGTGGTCTACCAGCCAGATTTAAATGCAGGTGGATATTTGGTTTGATCATGGTGAAGACTACTCCATCTCTGCTGTGATTAAACCTCTCTGACGGCCAGACGGAGTAAGTGCTGTCGGAGGTTTACCTCTAGTTTTGCCCACCTAACTTAGATGGCCAGAATTAGAAGTCAGTTTTCACTGCCCGTCACTACCAGCAAAACCATGGCAGTAAGGGGCAGTGAAAACTACAAAATGCTAGGTGAGCATTGTCTTTTTTATTTTCAAAAAGAAAATCCTACTTCCGGATTTTCTTTTTGAAGATAAAATAGAAAACAGTTTGGTGTATAGCTCCGTCATGCCTGATGGAGCCATGCATCAAACTGCAAAAGCATTGACTGGAACCATAGTGACAGTAGTTCCTAGCAATGCTTTAAGAAATGACCCAACGGTTTTGCAGTCATTTCATAATTTGGCAGGCAGGGGTGCAGTCAAGGCGACGGAGTAAATAATTTCAATCACAATTGTAATCAAAACACAACAAAACCATATGTGGTCTCTCACAAAGGAAAACTAGAGCCAGATTTAAAATTGAAGGAACAAAAATTTAGAGGGGAGGACTTTTGCTCTCCTGAGGGAAATTACAAAAATAAGATGTCAACTAGATTTATTTTTTACAGACAGGTCGGAGAGGGCTCTTCTGCGTCTCGAACAAAGTTTTATGAAAAGTCAAAAAGGCCAATAAACTTGTAGCAGCTACATTGGGGCGAGATAAAGATGCCACCCAAATCCCTTACACTAGACAGCAGGATGGGTCTCACTCTGCGACGAAGGAAAAATGAAAATTCTTCCTAGACTTTTACCAGACATTTAATCAGTCAGTCAGTCCCCACAATAGCAAGCCATAACTGACATTCTTGGACCCATACACCTGCCCAAGCTACCTGAAGATACAACACTAGAACTGGAGAAGGAAATCACCTGCGAGGAAGTAGAGAGAATAATTAAAAATCTACCATTCCATAAGGCTCCGGCCCAACAGTTTTGCAAAGGGTTCTACAAGAGAGTTTCTTCCCTAGTAGCCCCCTCACCTGACCAGCCTTTTTAACACTTTCTGGGAAACTTGGTGTATAACCTACTCTATAGGAGAGGCTGATATTGTTCTGATTCACAAACCTGGGAAAGCCAAGGAGCAATGTTCTGCTTACAGATCGATTTCACTCCTTAACTCAGATTTCAAGATACATATGAAGATACAGATTGGACAGGTGTATGCCCATCTTGATCAAACTGGATCAATCAGGGTTCAAAGTAATCGCCAGACATTTGACAATATACGCAGTGTCCTACAATTGATTGAGAAAGCTAATATGCACTCCATCCCAATGTTATCTCTAGCCATTAAAGCTGAAAAAACGTTTCATTGCGTACAGTGGTCATATCTCCAACAAGTATTGGACAAAGTCAGAATAGGGCCTAGCATGCAAAAATATATATGGGCAAGTTACAAGGAACCAAGGGTAAAAATCCTTATAAACGGGGTGAAGACAGATAGCTCTGTGCTCTCTCGTGGGACAAGGCAGGGCTGTCCTTTGTCCCCTCTCTTTTTTGCGTTCCCCACAGAGCCACTAGCCCAGTTGGTTGGATAGTCCTCTTTGGTAAAGGTAATGAGCTTTGGAAGCCAACACCACAAGAAACATTTTTGCACAGGATTTTTTTTTTACTAACATTGGTGGACCCAGTTAACTCCATGCAGGAAATTATGCCCCTCCTGCAACAATATGGGAGAGTGCTAATGTGTCAAAATGAACTTTACCAAATTCTACACATAAACACTAAGCGGCAGGTCAGGGCAGAGACAGAAGCAATCTCCCAATTCAAATTGGCAAGGAAATCCATTAAATATCAAGAGGTGCTAAAACAGCTCAAAAACGATACAAAGCAAATTACTCATCCCTTATAAGGGAGCTACAAAATGACTTGGGTAGATGGGGCACATTGTTTATATAATGGATGGGTAGGATGATGGCCTTGAAGATAAATGTCTTCTTTAGGCTATGGTGTATCCCAGGCCCTCCCAGTGTAGATATCTAAACAAGAGCTGCTTCAGCTACAATCGGCATGTGCCAATTTTATCCCGCAGAAAAGTAGTCCCAGAATAGCTAGGAAAGTACTGCAAAACACTAGAGATTCGCGAGGCATAGGCTTGCCCGACAAAGACATACTTTGCTGCAGCACAACTACAAATCGTATTAGAATGGTCAGTTTGCAAAAAACAGGAAAACACTGGCCCATTACGGAAATGAACTTACTGGGCAGGCCTTCCTGGGACCTACTTTGGCTTCCATAACATTCAAGACTTAAGGTTGCCTATGGGTCAAATATCATAGGACCAATTATAGAGCTATGGAACTCCATTTCTAAATCCCCCACGGTGATGACCTTCCCCTCCCCATTTTCCCCAATGATGAATAATCCAGATTTCACACCAGCCTTAGACACAACACAATACGCTAGCTGGATAATAGGCAACTGCACCATGTTGACACCTATTCCAGAATAACACAATTAAATCCTTCTCCCAGTGTCAGATGGCTTTCAGAAAATGATAAACACTGATATTTCCAAATGAGAAGCTGGGGATGTACCCCTTGAATAGAGCGGCAGGAACAAGGGAAATCACACCATTTGAAAAACTGTTATGACCCTACTAAGAATCTAATAACAGCCTTTTATGTCACACTGAAAACCTTATCGGCAAACTATAAACGGCCCTTGTGAGAAAGTGGATTATTAGTTTAGGTGGATGGTAGTCCAGCACAAGTAAAAATGTCACTATTTCTGTTAGGTCCAGTATGGTTTGCGTAATTTGAACCTCAGCTCAACTCTTGGTAGCTATGGCACAGAGCAGACAGACAGACGCAAGTAAATGTGTAAAGCGTTTAGAAGTACTAAAACAGTTAATAAGTCGAAAACACCACACAATACAAATTCCCATCCAATTTATAGAAATAGAGAATAATTAACAAAATGACATCAAAATGAGAAGAATGCGATTAAGGGAATCAAAGATGTGAATTTTTAAAGATTTAAATAAAAATAGCATGATAAAGCGTTAAACGCAAACCACCGTCATCTGGTTGCGCTTGACAGGTTACGATTTAAGGATGACTGCGATGGAGTGCGGGTCGAATACAGACACCAGGTTAGTCCCGGTTGCAAAATGTACGTTCAGACTAGAAGTCAAAACTCCTCAATGGGCAAGGCAGCAGGTTGTGACTAAGAAGGGCTCCACGAGGCTAGATAGCCAGAAGACGAGGTCAAGTGAAGCCACTGACTTTTGAAGAGAAAGCTCAGAGAAGGATAAATTAAAAATTCAAACCCAAGGAAATTCACTGCCAGCCGTATATATTTTGCACCTCTTATCAGTTAAGATTTCTACACTTGGACATAGTCCCTTTTTTGTTGGAACTATGATTCCTCCAGTGTTGGGCATGGTTGCAAGCTGTAGCCGAACAGGGTTCACGAGGCCAGATACCCTCTATGTGACCTCCCGCTGCAATGGATTTGCTGCTGTGGAAAAGATCCGAGTGGGAGCAACCTGAATCTTTAGCCAGGCGGCAATGCACCTTTGCTGGATTGACTTGGCAGGTTTGCCCTGGTCTTTCAGAGGTCTTTAGAGCCAAAAAGTTTTTAAGTCCCAGGTTTCTGAAGACATTAAGAGGAGTGCATTTTGACAAAGCCAAGGGTCCCAGGACCTCAGGAACTTAACTTGTGGGTTAAGATTGAATCCAGCAGAAGCGACCTGCAGGATCATGGCAAATCCAGTTGGAACTGGCCAGCTTGGCCTTTCATGGAAATGACTACTAGCAGCTGCAGCTTTTTATGTCCTATGGGTGCCCAGTGGTTCCACATTTATGCCTGGCACTAGCATGTGGGTGGGTAACTCCTGGACCCTATCTAACCAATAGGGATAAAGTTCCCTGGGTAACCCTACCCACTTTTGCAGCTGTTCCTGTGTATCTTACTGCAAACAACCCCTCGGTGACCCTCTCTGCCTAAACCCATGATGGCAGAACCGTTCTTGCCACGTGCACAGCTCCTGTGCCCACCACAGAGGTGTGGCCAGGAAAATGAGGAACCCCTCCTTTGTGGTCACTTCAAACCAGTTCTGCGGGCAGCTCCTCTTCTACAGGGATTGGTGCCTGCCTGACTAGGTGTATAAAAGAGAGCTCTGCCCAGGAATCAGCTAATATTTGCCTGTGACAGGATAGGCCTCTTAAGTTAATTAAGTTCCTGTGTACAACCCAGATGGTTATCCTGCCAAAGGAACAGAGCACCTCCCCTCACCCAAGGCGTTTGTCTCAGCTCTGGGAGCAAGTTGACCTGTCATCAAGGGTGCTATTCAGCCCCTGGGTGACGGTTGGAAGCTCATGCAAAAAGGCTTTAGGCAATATGTATTACAAATTTAACTTTACCAGTGAATTGGGCTTGTAATAAATATTTTTAAAAGTCCAGAATTAACTTTGCAGCTGATTTCTAGGAAGAGATAACATTATTACATTTAATATACAAAACTTGATAAATGAATAAAATATTGTATCACAATGCTTTCCTATGGAACAGCTAAAACTGCTACAGTGGAAATAGCTGGACATGTTTAACATTAAACATTTACATGTCCTACTTTTAAATACCATGCACCTTGCCTTTTGGGAATTAAGGCTTACTTAGGGGTGACTTATTAATATTTAAATGGAGGAATTAGGTCTGGTAAAAGTGGTTATTATCACAGATAGAATTTGCAGTCTTAAAACTGTACAGGCAGGCTACAGTGGTAGGCCTGCAGTCGGCTTGCAGTCATGTTTGCACTGTCACTGTAATGGGTGGCACACTGGGTGCTGCAGTTTACTAATGGCATTTAACGTACAGGCCCTGGTTATACCTGGACCATATACTAGGGACTTTTAGTTAAGTTAAATATGCCAATTAGGAGTATAGCCAATTTCTACATGTTTCAGGGGGGTGATAATCTAGAAAGAGGCATGTCCTACAGTCTTGTATGCAAAAATGAGAGAGAACTATGACAGAGAGGGTAACACAGAAGGAGTGGTCCAAACTATGGTGAGATATAGCAAGGTTGTCCAAAGCATTCAGTGGGAGAAAAACATGATAACAAAATCAAAACCATATAATGATGGTGAAGAGGAACTAGAATTCACTAAATTCTGGTAAATAATAATGTCATGCTCACTCACAGGGTGAGATACACCCCTGAGATGAGACCACTCAACTGTTGTGCAAGTATTTCAGCAGGGAGGCACTAAATTGCCAAAGTCAGGACGGTCTGCAGAAGGCTACCTGTCATCAATTCTTGCAATTCAGTGGTCTCATTACAGGGTTGTATCTCATCTCTGAGTAAGACTGGCCTTACAAATTGGACTAGCGTATCGTTCTAAATTGAAGGTTGGCTACTACATTACCACATTACTAGTGGACTAATAAAGCCCCTGTACCTCGCTGAGGGTCGAAACACTGTCAACAACAATGAATAACAAACAAACAATACAACCCAATCTACCAAATGGACTATTCATATTCATGCGGTTTGTTTTGAACACACAACTTCCTATTAGTTTCACTTACCCTACACTCTCTTATTGTTGTGAAGCTCTTTCTTTCATGGGACAGACACACTGCACTGAAATGAGTCTTGTTTTTGTTCACGTGCGTTCAAGATTCCTTGTTTTTTGTTTATGTGCTTTGGAAAGTATATAAAATGTGTCCACATTTAACTAAAGTGGGTGTTAGTCTTATACTGCATTATAAAAGCACTGAATACATGCAGTGATTTCACTGATTGGAAACTATATAAATGACATCAACAAAGAACACCTGCTTGAAAATATTACGAATAACCCAGGTTCCCATGGGCTTAATGGTCACTCTTGTAGCAAAAGATACATGATTACTGGTGCACAATTATTTATTTTTTGTTTTTACAGGAAAGATCTAGCGCAATGGGCCTGGCTTGTTAACTACGTGAACTTAGCATTTAAAGCAGTCCTAGTAACTGAGTGATGGACTGATTCATTTTATATTGCTTTATCCTCAGAGGTCATCAAGATATTTTACATGCTGGATAAAATTCCTGCTTGGGAAGCATTAACATTTCTGATTTTATAAATCAACTGATTTGCACTTATATATGAATTAGTAACATGTAACAAGGCACCCCTGGTAAATAATTAGCTTTTACTTTTTGCAGTTGAGGGCCCAAGGGCAGAGATACTTTATTTTTAAGTGTATAATTCTGCAAAGCAGTAATTATGTTTTCTGTTTTTTTAACTGCAATGACTAAATAACAGTCAAATAAATTATTAGTTCAACCAGAGATCTAATTTTTCATTTGTTAACAGACAATTTAGCAGTCCTTCCTGAAAATTAAACGAAGAGTTTGTCATACATCAACAGATTCTATACCTTGAGATCTTCTTTAACAGGCATGTTGGAGACTTAATCCTTTGTTGCAAAACAAAGAAGTATCTACGAAAAAACAAAATACTGACAATTATCAAAACATCTTCAAATTTTCAAAGCTGAAACAAAATGCTTAATGTTCAAAAACAAATCTTTTTATGAGGCTCAAAAAGTAAAGGTTAGTACAGAAAATGCTTCAATATCAGAAGAGAAGAGGATGCATGGAAAAATCTCAAAAGAAGCAAAGACAAAAAAAATGTAAATGAATTCATAAAGGTCTGAAGCAAAAACAGTGGAAGTTTAGAGCCACATTAAAAAAAAAAAAAAAAAAATAGTACAGCTGTAAACCATGATGGGTTTGTGTTCGGTAGGTGGCCAAAAAGTAAGGGAGATTGGCTCTCTCAAATACAAAACTTGGCATATATTATTAGATTCACTGTTTACATTATGGCAGGATAGGCATGACATTACTCTGTTTCACCAAGTCAAGACAAATTTCAACTGTGCCGCTGCCCACCCCCAGAGTAATGCAAACTGCAAGACCAACCCTTGAGAGCGCTTTGCACTCATGCTCAAGTGCTTAATTCACAAATGAACATGCTAATTGACTATCCAATGTGTCATTTTGCCAATCGTACTCAACCTCACATGCATTATAGTGAATTCCTCACATGTCTGTTTCCCAACTCACACATATCCACATAAACAAAGCAGACAATGAGATACTGAGCCCGACACCTGACCCCATCCCACACAAACCTCGTATTAAAATTTAAAGAATACCAAACCAGAATTAAACTCCCCATCGCCACAGAGGATGGCTGGAAAAATGTGATTACAAAATCACCACATGTTCAATCATTACCTCCAAAATCTCAGTCACCTTTCAGATCTTCATCATGAACTAAAACAAAAATATGTAAACCCTGGCCAGTGTCAACACAACTTTTATCCATGTACATGTCTCAATGAAACCCTTAAAGAACTGACAGTCAAAGATAATCTCCTCCCAAATTGAAAAGAACACTCAGGTCCTCTCACATAGGAGGAAATATACACAGCATATGCATTATTAGTGCAATGGAGGGCCTGAAAGACAAGCGCCCTCTCACCATATAAGGTTGGTAGATATAGGTTTTCTAATGCATTAAGAAAAGCAAATGTATGGAAAACCTAGTTATCAAGGATCAGATGCCTTCACAGCCTGCATTACACATTAATAGACAACACTTGAAAGAAGCAAAGAAATCTTTGCCATCGTGAAGGATTTCACCTCACCAGCGGCCACCTCCAACTTGATCATCCCCTCGCATGACCTGTGAAACAATCTCTCTCAATTCTTCAGCAACAAAAATCACTGCCATTTACAGCAACTTCAACTCACAACTGTACCCGACAGACCTCGCCAAGCGCCTCTCAATCTTATCAAAACAACCATGCTAACTACATATCTTGTCATCACACCAGAAGAAACCTCCACTACCATGAGTCCATCCACTTAAAGGCCCCATCGGTCCCTTGCTCCAGCCACACCTACTCAAGAGGTCTGCAACACATCAGCACCATGCTCATACCCATTCTGAATGCCGCCTTCAATGTTTGCCAACTACAGACCAATCTCTCATCTACCATTCCCAGCCAAGGTCTTTAAAGAAAATCATCAACAGACGCCTCACAACGACCACCAACTCCTCAACACCACTCAGTTTGCTTTCAGATTCAATCACAGCACAGAAACTGCCCTCATGGCCGGCATGGATGACATCCGCATGACTTTGGACAGAGGAAACACTGCAGCCTCCATCCGTGTTTGACATGGTCTCCTGCCCCATCCTTATCCAACACCTACACAACTTCGAAATCCAAGGATATACACTTCTATGGATCTCTTCCTTCCTGACTGGAAGGAATCCAATCGCTTAGTCTGGCATGGTACACCTCAGATGACCACAAACTAATTTGTGGAGTTCAGCTCAGATCCTCCCGGAGCCAGACCCTCTTTAACACATACATCATCCCTCTAGCTAGCATCATCCGGTCTCATGACATCAAAGTCCTCTCCTACACCGACAACACACACAGGGCTCGAAAAATCCACCCACCCACTCGCATTGTTGAGCAAGATTTAATCAGTAGAAGCTCTTTTTAGGGACTACTCGCCCTTTCTGGGGAGCTAAAAATACTCTAACTTCAGTCACAGAACGAAAAATAAATATAGGAAGACAAACTGACTTTTGACCGGTCTCTGAAAGCCAGCAAATGTGACAAGAGAACAAGATTTAAAGACATTTGTTTGCTCACAAAGTGAAAGAGCAATAAAGATGCCTTTAAAACTTATTATCTTGTCACATTTGCTGGCTTTCAGAGAAAGAGGTCAAAAGTCAGTTTGTCTTCCTATATTTATTTTTATTTCTATGACTGAAGTAAGAGGGTTTTGTAAAGTGAACTGTGTGACAATTGAACTGTGGAAAGCATGTGAAATGGAAGGCTGTAAGATGTCAGGCTTTTTTCTAACACAACACTGAAATAGCTAAGTGAACTGTTCAAACATTTCAAATATATTTCACTAGTTAAGAAGACACATTTTTGTAATTCAGTGGTGACAAAAATATTTTGTTAGGATCGAAACAAATTAGAACACTTTACTTGGTGATGTGCAAATTTTAAATATTTTTGCTGAAACCCAATTTCCAAACATTGCTTATGCGCTATTATCAGTAAAAATACATGTTAGTGGGAAAGTTTTGTGGCCATTTCAATGGAAAATATGCCATCTGTAAATGACAGTGCACTACCACATCATGCTTTAGTAATATATTTATGAAAAGCAAGTTTTTAAACATGAACTGGGAATTATTAATGCTCCTGCCCAGATGACAATGCTAAAGTGAACTAAGAGGCAAGCCAGGGATCGTGCGTACCCTATATATGGGCTCGATTCTTGTTATACATGGAGCAAACGTTTAGTCTAGTAAATAAAAAGTTATTTTGTACAGCAGAATTAGTGCGCTTGCATATTTGAAGGTGTTCTCTTATGTGATAATAAAGAAAAAGGAGGCTCCACAAGACAAAATATTTGCCTAGGATCACACAATTTGAGGCCAGTTCACGGGTCAAATACATTACAGTTAGGTCGAGTAGATTTTTCAAGTTACTAGACCTGCAGGTCCAGTAACATTATATTTCAAGCCTTGACACAACTCATACTCTCCTTCACAGACAAGAAGCCAAGTACCCGGATAAAGTTCAATGCCTGCATGACTGAAATCGCCCACTGGATGAAAACCAAAAGTCTGAAACTGAACACCAACAACACTGAAACGGTGATCTTCCGGGACATCATTTCACCATGGGACTCAACCTGGTGACCAACAGATCTAGGACTGACATCCACACCCACGCGAACCTCAGGATAGTCATCGACAACGACCATCTAAATCAATACTGTCACCGCCTCATGCTTCCGTAACTTGAAGATGCTGAGCAAGTGGGGCGTGGTCTGGCCACTCGCGAAGATGGCTGCTTGAGTCCGGAGCTCCGCGCTGTGGGGAGCCCCGGATGGCGACGGAGGCTCTGCGATGACACGAAAGCAGTTCTAATTGTACTCTCCTGACAGCGGAGAAGCCGGGGATGACACAGTGCACTGTTTTATCCCGTGTGTTGACTCCTGCTGCACGTTTCCGCTTAGGAAAATAGCTGCATCCATGACGACGGGAAAAATCACCTCACAGACTGCGGGGACAGCGCTAACGAGCGGGAAGTCAGGAGGTGAGACGGCTGCCTCTTTAATTACGAAGAGCGGCTCCAGTCATAATTAAAGATTATAGAATGCACATACCGTTTGAAAGGTCGCCTCCTGCAGCGCGTGAATAGTGCCGACAAGCTGGTCTATGCAGCTTAAATTGCATGAATGTTTCTGTCAGTTCTGAGGAGATTCTGTGGAGCTTCAAAATATACTGCAACATTGTATGCGAAGGCTTGTTCTTAAACCTCTGTCAAAATAGGAGCTTTGAGTGATGACAGGAGTTCTCTGGCAGCCTTTGATATAGCCTATTAATAGTGGAGAGTTCAAGAGGGAAATGGTGGCTTCTTTCTTCCACTTCAAACAATGACTGCGAACTGCAGTTGAGGAAAATTTGGGCTCATATATTGAATGAAAAGCGCCTCATAAAACACGAAAATTGTACTGCTGAGGCAATTTATTTGTGCGCTTCTACCAGTTCTTAGGAAGATCTGTGGAATTCTTAAATCATCTGCAACAATATATATGAAGGTTTGAGCTATCCCAGTGTGGACCCTTTTCAAATCCTCTTGCTACCTTGTCAGTAAGATAAAGTCTGAAGCCTTGCACCTCGTCTTGTCAGGACTTACTGAAACTGTGATTACTGTCATTAAGTAAATAGGGTCAGTTTATTCACTTACGAAAAACTGTGCGGTTTGACGTTGATATTTTTCCTTTATATTGCACAAGTTATTTTATGCCAATTATACTAGAAGATAAACAGAGGGACTTTAAGATTCAATGAAAACACAAAAATACTGGCCTTAAGCTCTTGCTCATAAATATAACAAAAATTTCCATTTTCTGCTTTTGAGTAAGGAAGCTTTGTAAATATAGACTATTTTCGCTGCGTGATATCAATGAGGAGAGAGTTATATACTCTGTTATTAGATGCCTTTGCTTCTTGAAGAACGACAGTGCGAATTTGTTTAATAGTGGCTTGCACTCCTGACCTTAATCAGACTTGCCTTTATTTCTGTTTGTCAGATGTGAGAAAATATACGTACTACTGGCTACATTGTTGCAATTAGTCTGAGTTTCTCAGGAGTGATACACATGCCTGCCTTCTTATTATTCTTTTATTAGTAAAATAGTGTGCTGGGTTTTTCACATCACAAGAAGCTTTATAAATACGGACTATTCTTTACTGCCAAATATCAGTTCGAGTAGAAACCACCTTAAGGCGTTTTGTCTGTGTTAATATCAAACAACTGACAAAATAGTGACGCCTTTATCTTGGTGCGATCAGTCTTATTTCAGAGACCTACTTAGCTGTGAAGAAGCAAATTACCAGAGTACGACTTTTACACAGCGACGGCCCGGAATATCTTCTGGTAAAACAGCTAGTAAATCTTCCAAACAACCCTCTTATTCTGAGATATTAAGCCACAGTCGTTCTGCCTCAGAAACCTGCAATACTGTCCCAGCAGCTCAAAAGTCATCCAAATCTATGATGGCGACTGGATCAGACTCTACTATGGAACGAATACTTCAACAGATTACTGCTGTTGGACGACGTTTGGATGGAAAAGAGACATCTATCTCTGCTCTTACGACAGACTAAATCCATACGTGGGGATATTGCAGGATTCCAGAAACGCCTTGATGGTCTCCCCGATCGTGTAACCACAGTTGAGGATTGTCTCCAAAATATACCAGACAGAAACCAAGAACTTCTCTTCCTAAGAAGTAAAGTGATCGATTTGGAAGATAGAAACCGCCGGGATAATGTGCGCTTCTTTGGTTTTCCGGAAGGAATAGAAGGATCAGATGCTAAATCCTTTCTAAAAGCAACTCTTCCGAAAATTACAGGCCTCACTTTCGACCCGCCATTAGAAATGCAAAGGGCACATCGTATTGGCCCTCCTAAAATGGGAACGAATATGCAGCCACGTACACTTATTGTATGTTTTTTGCGACATGAACAAGCTCGACAATTAATCACAGCAGCACGTACGCATGGCCCATATATTTTTGACAGTCATGAGATCCGAGTATCTGCAGATTTTTCCAGAGAAACGAATGACCGTCGCAAAGCCTTTCTCTCTTTTCGACCTCACCTGCGTCAGTTAGACATTAAATATGGTCTTTTTGAACCAGCACGGCTGCGAATCACTAAGGATGGCATATCAAAAGACTTCTTCAATCCAGATGACCTTCGACGCTTCCTGGACAATGTTTCTCCCCAACAAATGGAATATACTGATTCCCTATCTGAGATCCATTCTTCATTTTCTCCATCAACAACCAAAAAGGTCCCTGATGTCCAGCGTAACCCAGCTCGTTCTCAGAGCAGAGTAAGAGATCCAGATAGAAATATACGCTCGTTTGGTGACCGTGCTCAAGCCCTACAAGCAGTAGCTGCTCTCACGCAAGAGAGAGACAGAGACAAATTACGCTCTCCAATTAAACCACTTCCATCACTTGACGACGCTGTTCCTTGAACTTTCTCTACTGCTCTATTATTGATATCTTGAAGAATGGACAAGATAGGCATATACTACTATCTGTTGAAGTCCTGACCTGATGAGTATCTACTTATTTATTTACTCAATTGCACATTACTTGCTGTATAAATTCTATACTATATTTTCAAATCTATTTTAATTAATTTTTCATCCTCTCTCCCTTCTCCTTTAAAATGTATATAGAATATGGTTTACTTGTACTCATTTTTACTATATTATAAAGTTTCTATCGGATGGCACTGTTATTCTTATTACAATCCTTCGATATATTTTTCATGAAGAAATACATTACACATATGAATTAATGCCTCAAAGTTATGCATTTTATTCTTTATAAGTATTTACTATCATTCCTTCATATTCCTGTATATTTATTTTTTTCTTTAGCCATTTTGTTCTTTAATTAGATTAAGGTTTACATTGTTATTAAATGTTATTTACATACTGTTTAATTGCTCTTAACATGGATTTCGCCTCAAATGCCAAAAGATTCAGTTTTTCTTCTTCCTTCAGATTTTTCCTGGGGCACACTACTTAGAAACGGTTATTCTTCATTCTTCTTTTCTTTCAATATTGTTTATATCCTTTTCTCATATGTCCTTATTTTTATTACTGCTTATATTTAAGAAAAATTACTCAACAATTGTATGACTTGCTTGATATGTTATACCTTATATTAATTAACTCTGATAAGATTCAACTGTTAAAATATTTAATTATTTCATTTTTATCCTATTTGTTATTAAGTCTCATAATGGTTGTATATAATATTTACTTCTTCCATTACTCTTTCTTACAGCTCTCCTTATCTTCTATATTGTATCTTATACTATAATATTTAATTATTTACTTATCTCCATAATTTTTCCTATACTGCTTATTACTGGTCATATCCATTCACTCTTTCTATACCCCTCGCTGTGCAGGGCTTCCCCCAGTGCGCATAGCCCGCAAGCCAGGACCGGCAGAGCAGTTCTACTTCCCTTATACTGCACCCTTTTCCCTGTGTAGTATCTTTACCCTTACTCTTCTTTTTCGTTTCTTCCCTAGTCCTTGTGTCACTCATTTTTTCTATTTCAGGTCCTTTTGAATTCTTCCTTTATATTCCTAAGTAACTTACATTTAATCTCTCCTTTTACCTGGAACCTTTTTCCTTTACCTCTCTTCATCCTCCCACATTGATCCTTTCTCCTCTCTTTATTTTCTTACATATCACTTATCTTCTCCACCAACCTGCACATGGCTGTGAATATTTCCTCTGCTTCCCATCCTCTTCGCATTATATCGTGGAATGTTCATGGCCTTACGCACTTTATTAAGCGTAAAAAAATACTTTCCTACCTCCAAACAAAAAAACTGACATAGCTCTTTTACAAGAAACCCATTTAGACGCTCTAGAATCCTCCAAGTTACGACGAGACTAGGTGGGAAAAGTCATTCATTGCGGACTCACGACACCTTCCTCCTCACGAGAATCATCCACGAAAATGCGGTGTAGCTGTCCTTCTTCGTAAATCCTTACCTGTAACAATAATCAAGACTTGGACTGATCCAGATGGCAGATACATCTTTGCAAAACTGAAAATAGGTGATAAGATCCTCTGTGTGGGCTCGGTTTATGCTCCAACAGGAGTCAAACGCGCTTTCTTTCTCAGTCTGAATCGTTTACTGGTAGAAATTGGTGCTTCTAGTTACATTATTGGCGGTGACTGGAATCTTGCCCGAGACCCTATTACTGACAGAACGGGTCCCTTAGATAGATGTAATGAGGGAGACAGAGCCCTATTGGGCGATATAACATCGGATCATGGATTAGTGGACCATTGGCGTCTTTGTCATCCCTCTGATCAAGAATACACCTTTCTCTCCTCCACCCACAGCACGCAGTCTAGGATAGACTATTTTCTCATCTCGCATCCATTAGTAGCGATCACTACTGAATCCTGTATTCTTGTGGCCGCACTATCAGATCATGCCCCTATCCTTATTACTCTAGAAATTGGTTTAGCTTCCCCAGGCTGTCAGGCATGGCGTATGACTATCCAAAGGTATCGCTCTCCCAAAGGTAAGCTTCTACTCCGTTCGCACATTTCTGATTATTTAACTATTAACAAATCATCTGTCACTTCTGGCAGAATTGTTTGGGCAGCCGCTAAAGCAACCATTTGCGGTCAGTTGATGAGAGATGCTGCGGAAACTAATACATCCAACTCTTTACGTCGTACTGAATTAGAGACACAAATAAATTCCCTCGCGTCTATAGACATCCCATATCACCCAACCGTCGAAAACTTGAATGTGCTAAATTAGAGCTTAATAACTTATATACTTCTAATGCGGAGTATGCTCTTCAGCGCCTAAAGGGTAGACATTATGAGCAAGGTGAAAAAGCAGGTCGAATGTTAGCAGCACAATTGAAACAGCGTGAGGCAGCTATGGCCATTCCTGCCTTACGCTCGGATAGGGGTGAGATCCTTACGAGACCACAGGATATTGGAGACACCTTTGCATCCTTCTATAAAAAACTTTATACCCCTGAAACATCAGTAATTGAGGATCAACTAGTTTCATATTTAGCAGATATCAAGGTCCCCAGCCTCACAGATGAAGGAAGAGCCCTGCTTGATGGTGAAATTAGTAAAGAAGAAATTGCTATAGCCATCACCAAACTACCTTATCACAAATCTCCATCTCCATCTGCGGAATTTTATAAATGGACCGGGACAGAAACTGTTGATACTTTATTTACTGCCTTTCAAGAAGCGGTTCAAACGCAGTCACTTGGTCCTATTTCTAACAAAGCGTTGATCGCGGTTATTCCCAAACCCGGTAAGGACCCACTTGTCTGTAGTAGTTACCGACCTATATCCCTCATAAATAGTGATGTAAAGATTTTAGCTAGTATTTTAGCGGCACGTCCACGTAAAGTCATTCCCTCTCTCATACATCATTCACAGTTTGGTTTTGTCCCAGGTCGTTCTTCCAGGAACCATCTCCGTACCCTGGCTCACACTTTGTGGTCTGCAAATAAGATGACAGAAGATGCTGTGGCTCTCTCATTGAATGCAGAAAAAGCATTCAACCGCATTGACTTGAAATCTCTTTTTGCAGCTATGAAACGCTTTGGCCTAGGTGATCAATTTATCTCTAAAGTTCGTCTCTTATATGATACTCCGACAGCCCAAGTCAATTGTGGTGGATTTTTATCTGATCTCTTTCCAATTAAGAGAGATACCCGACAAGGTTGCCCTCTTTCCCCCCTTTTATTCTTACTAGCAATTGAGCCTCTTGCCTCACTCATTCGGCAGTCACTTCATGTACAAGGTATACATATAGCAGGAAGCACTTCTAAATTATACTTGTATGCTAATGATATTCTGCTCACGTTAAAGGATCTCCCTCACTCTTTGACAGCTTTACTTAAGATTATTGATGGTTTTGCGACTCACTCCGGTTACAAAGTGAACTGGGATAAAAGTGAGGCTCTGCCGATTTCTTCTGGTACCACTAAAGCATCAATCGATGGATTTCCCTTTTGTTGGAGATCATCCCAATTAAAATATCTGGGTGTCTTGGTCAATAAAGGCTTATCAAATATGATCGCAGACAATATCACACCCCTTATAACACAAATGGAAACTGACTTTGCAAAATGGTCTCTCTTGGGTCTTTCTATGTGGGGAAGGGTACAGGCCGTGAGGATGGTTACCTTACCTTGCTTTAGCTATAGCTATATACTTGGTATGCTTCCACTTCTTGTTCCCTCATCTACACTTCGCAGAGTGGATGCCCGAATTCGATCTTTTGTTTGGGGATCTACAAAGCCTCTTCTAGCTGCTTCTAAATTACTGGCTCGTCGCTTTTACGGTGGTTTGGGACTACCATCCTGAGAACATTATTCTTTAGCTTTACAACGCTCGCAGCTAGTTTACTTATTTCCGGGTACAACAGATCCTCCACAGTGGGTCGCAACGGAACACTCTATACTTAATCGAAATGATGGCCTAGATTTCCTTTATGGACCCTGTCTTCCACGTTCCTCTCCCCCGCATCCAATAATGCAAGCTACTTATCAAACATGGCAACGTGCACATCGTATCCTCCAAGTTGCCCATCGATTACACTATAAAGCCCCACTCTGGGGTAATGAAAGTATTCGTATAAATGGTTGTGCACTCCAATGGTCTAGTTGGAAATCAAGAGGAATACACACGATTGATCAACTTATCCTTAATGGAAATCCTTTGATTCACTTAGTGAAGAGTTTAGTCTCCCGCCGTATCAGCTCACACGTTACTCGCAACTGCAGTGCTGTCTCAAACTATGTCTTGGTTCTCCTCCCTGGTTTCTAAATTCTTTGCCCATTTTAGACTATCTTCTTATTTGGGGTTGGCATAAAGGGGTATTATCAGGCCTGTATGGTGTCTTGATTCATCACCTAGATTCACAACAACTTCTTAAAACTCTTCAAGAGAAATGGCAAAACCGTCTACACATCATCATTGAAGACAGTGAATGGTCGGATATGCTAGAAGCCCTAGACAAGGGTACCCGAGAGGCTCGTTTGAAGTTCTGCCTTTTTAAGACCCTACACGTTTGGCACTGGACACCTCTAAAATTACAAAGAGCAGGACTTTTACCACACTCTAAATGTTGGAGGTGTTCTGGTGTTAATTGTGATCTTCCTCACATACTTTGTGATTCCCCTTCCATGCAGAATTTTTGGGTATATGTAGGGAACACTTTGAAGGATTTGATCTCTTCTTCCACACTCCTCTTACCCCTTCTATTATTTTATTACATGATTTTAGAAGTCTTGCTACTATTACACGCCCGCAACGTCGTCTTTTACATACTGCACTCTCCACAGCTAAAAACTGCATCCTACGACATTGGAAATCATCTAGTCCTCCTACACCGGAAGAATGGATGGTAGCAATGATTCAAACTGCTTCTCATGAACGTATTATTTATAGATTGCAGGATCAAGAGGAAATTTTCCAGCAAGTTTGGGCTCCCTTTCTTCGCAATCCTTGAATTCTTTTCTTTCCACTCTTATCATATGATATAACCCTATATTTTAATCTTTCTTTAATTCATATCTATTTACTTACATATATTCATACTTTATTATTTATCTAATTCCCGTGTATTTATTTAGGTTCTCTCTATTACCTTTTCTTTTCCGCTCTAAAAAATGTATATCTTTTATTTTCTAATATATGGACTAAAATTATTTATTCTTATATCTATAATATTGTATAACTTATCTATTACTTATTGTTTATTATTATGTACGAATTATTGTTACTTTGTATGAACACAAGTAATTTTATAATATTGTGTACATATTCTTGTTTTCTATGTATCGTTAATTTCTTTTTCTCAATAAATAAATATGAAACAGAAGATGCTGAGCAAGAACTTCAAATGGCTCCCAACCAGCGCCCGGAAAACCATTACACACGCACTTGTCACAAGCAAGCTGGACAACAGGAACACCCTCTACGCCAGGATCAACAAAAAAAAAAAAAACTCACCCAGAGGCTGTAGACCATTCAGAACTCGGCAGACAGAATCACACGCAACCTGGCATGCTGCACTCACATCACAACACATCTGAAGGAGCTCCACTGGCACCCCTTACACAAATTAGTACAATTCAAACTCCTCATCCACACTTTCAAGGCACTACATAACACTGGTCCAGAATACTTCAATAATCGCATCTGCTTTCATAAACCTTCCAGACACTTCCACTCATCCGGACTCCTAATGGCACACATGCCAAGCGTATAGAAAACCAGATCCGGCGGTCGAGCCTTCTCCTACATCTCTCCTAAAGCATGGAACGACCTGCCACTAAACATAAGAGCCTCCTCCTCACTTTCTGAATTAAGCATGAAGCTGAAGATCTGGCTTTTCGAGTGTTCCCACTAGGCACTAAGGTTTGGCTATACTCAGTGCCAGGATACCCTTCCGGTAATAGCAGGCTCTACAAATCTTTATAACATAAGCCCCAAAAGCCTTTTGTCTGAGGCCTGGAGCCCTGTAGAGGTCAACTGGTCTAAAGACACACATTTTTTGGGGGGAGGACAGGAGAAGAGTTCTCTGCAGGCATTTATAGGGTTTGGTGAAATAGATTTCCTTCGAAGTTTTGGGAGTTTTTGTTGATCTGGTTTAGCATAATCTACCCATTCATGTTAAGGGTTACTTCTTTAAAAGCCTGATGCGGACGAAGAGGTTCCTGTGGATCATGGTTTGAGTTGGTGCATAGGTTGGATTTCAATATGTGTGAAGGGTTTGTTAAAATTAGTTTAGGCAGGGATAGACAAGGGCTGCAGGAGTTGGCGCTCTTGGAGGAAGACGGAACCCATGGAGGAGCAGCTAATTCATTACGTATATCAGATGGGTGACAGTTTACATATGCGAAGGTAGAATGTGAGAGGCTGCATTGGGGAATTAAGAGAAGAACAGGCTCCCACTTCAAAAGACATGACATACACAAAGTATGTCTACAGGAAAACAATATTACCAAAGACAATAATGAGAAAATGCTGAAGTGGAGGGCTGCTTCTGTTACTCAGAATATACATCATATTTGGAAATAGGGGGGTGAATGTTGTTGGGGTTTAGTAACCTGACGGCAGTAATACAAGTCAGAACTGACCAGGAGAGTAAATATGCTATGTGACCCAAATATATTATTTAACCATTTTCTACATTTCAGGGAGCATGTAAAACCACATGAAAATGTATTCATCGTGTAGGCATGGAATTTTAATTGTGTGGGAGAAGTGATCCTACACATACTTTCCCAAGTGTACTTATAATATTAAGATTGACTAACACCTTGAAAAAGCTCCAGCTGGTCTGGGTAGATATGGGAGGTGCACAAAATTAGCAATCATGAGCACTCCCTTTTCTTCATGTTCCATGGTCATTTTCCTACATAGGATTATTATTTTTTCTCTGAAGACTATGCACGTTGACATTATGTTACTGAAAAACAAAACCAGGACAGGATAGTGCCTGATTACTCACCATTTCAACTGACCTGCAAATCTGGAGAAATACATCCAGGAGCACATAGACACTCCATTTCAGTTTGGGGAGGTGAACTAAAACAATAAGACATGCTTAACACACAGACAACCTCATTCAGGAGACCCAAATGAGAATCACTGAAAGCAGTAATCAGGAGTTATCCTATTTATGAAATGACCTGCACCCAAAGAGTATTGGAAAGGGATGTTTATACCTCACATGGAGAGCACAAAGCAGACCGACGACCCCAAAAAGACTGATGATGCCAAAGGGAGGACTAGGCTAGCTTTGTTGGAGTCACTGGAAAAGTATCATCATAAATATTATCAACAGTTATTGCTCATGGAAAGGGGCAAGGTAGATGGACAGCTAAAGAAATAAACCGCTCCTACATACATAACTTAAAGATGCTTTAGGAAATACAGGATCCACACAGGAATTAATGGGATATACTAGAAATACCTGAAAGAAATGTATGCACAACCAGAATGCATGTACCCCAATGCTTAAAGGTAGAAGTGTACACTATCACCTACCCAGACTGACAGCTGAACAAAGAGAAATACTAGAGGTTCTAGTGGGGGAGAACAGTTGTTTAGAGTAGAAACAATTGCAGGGGCCGTGGGCTAATCATGGTTTTAAACAAGCCCCTACCTACTAGGCATACCAACCCCCTGTCTACGCTAAATGTAGAAACAAAGATATTTACAAGGGCACTGGCTTCTGACTGGTGAAGGGTAGGTACACAGGGACCAATGCAGTTCAATGGATCACAGAAGGTCACTAAAGAACACACGCACACTGACTAATGTTATGGGGGAGAGCTTAGACAGTGGTTAGGAATTAACACGGGTCTCTCTTGATATTATGGACTATCATGTAGTCTCTTTGGAATACCTGTTTTGTGTATTTTGTTACACGAATTTCTGTTACAAATGGATCGGTCTGAAGCATTTGCTTTGCAACCAGCTGATGGCACAAGTAGGGACTAATGTTTCTGTATCTCAAAACTAGACACCGATAAGAGGTCAAACACACAAAAGGTGATGGTTTTGATGCAATGCCCTAAGTGGCCAAAGGTGTGCTCAGACGTGGGTTCGGTGCTCACTGTGCTAGTGGAACCAAGCTGCAACTGACTGAGGAGGTCCAACTATATCAAAACTGGTTTTGGGATGCTTGTGTTCCAGTTCACGTAGAATCTCATGAGGAAGTTCTGGCTGGACTGTTCCTAACGGAGCAGAATCAAGGCTCCTTCACACGTGGCTCAATCTAATCTCAGGTGCCATAGTGAGAAAAAAAATAGGTTGGAATGGAACCACAAGCGATTGTCAGTGGTTAGACTATTTGCAAATATTGCTCTCATCCCATTTTGTGTGCTCATTGGTAACGGGCAACTGTCAGGGATTTCCTCCTTTTGCCTTTCCTTAGCGATAGTGCACTTGGCAAGCCGGCTCAGTACTTCTCTTTTGGCTAATGACTTATAAATGGTTGAAAAAGAACATACAGTCTTTGATTATACAGTCTCAGATTACGCAGACATACCGGTGTATGTGAGGGACTCAAAAATAGTGGACAATCTCTTATATGTCCCAAACTGATTTGGTTGAATCACTGGATTGAGTTAATTGATAAGCCAATTGTCAGAACATGATCAGGGGCCACGGGGATAGCACGGGCTACTGAGCCTCAGCCATGAGGTTGAGGGTCGATTGCTTGGATGTCCTGTGCACAGCCTACTATGGACCTGCAAACTGGTCCAAGTACAACCCCTTCAGCTCTTGACTCTCAGTGGCAAACAGTCAAAGGGAGGTAGTGTGGTGGTGTGAAAACTCAGCATCAACAATAAGCCAACAGCACAATAACTGAATGTCCACCCCAGTACTTTACTTTGGTAAAAGAAAAGTACTTTAATTTAGCCACTTAAAGCTGAACACATCACAGTACATAAAACATGCACAATCCTCATATTTGCGCTGAGGTTACTGGTCCTTGTATTCTGTCCCACTTCACACCTCCTTTGGGTGTTTGCCCTTCCTCCCATCCAGGCAAGTTTAAGTAGGACTCAGCACGGGGTTGAGTGTCTCTCAGAAGGTATCAAGGTTTAGGTGAAGATTACCATTAAGTTTAGTTCTTAGCAGTCAGAAACTTTAGCAAGTCTCAGGTTTTAAACTCTCGCTACAGTGTAAGTTTCAGAGTCCAGTTCTGGCAGCAGCAGATGCCTGCAGAACGTGTCTTTACTCCTGCTTCTAGGACAGAGGTGGCGGCTGGAGTCATGACCCACGATTTGGGGATGACTACAGCAGAACAGCAGGAGCAGATGTCCAAAGTACTCACAGACAAGTGGTGATTTTTGCGAGCGAAGGACCCTCTTCAGGTCACCTGTGAGATACGGTGTGGTGGTGACAAGGTCAGAGATCACTGCAGTGCAAGTGCAGCCACTGCGTGGGTCATATGTACTGAGGCACAGCACTCTTAGGATGCTGTCATTGAATGGCAGCAGAACAATTCACCTCAGTACAAACTTCTGGATTGTGGCACACTCTTCCTCTGTACAAAATCTTTTGATGGTAGCGCGCTCTGCCTTAGATCAAGCTTCTTGAGGACAGCAGCGACAACCCCTGTCTGCGATTACACTAGGAATCGTCAACAAGAAGATTGGAACCAATACGCCTCAGGGCACTCAGATCACTCTCCTCAATCTTCCTCCAGCCAACAGACCCACACCGCACTGGGGGTCAAGCTGCTCTGGTGCTTCAGGTCAGTCATACATCTGCAGGGTTGGCAGGCTCCTTATCGCTCCCAGCAGCAGGTTGGCTTCACGGCACTTCAGGTCAGAGATTCAGCTTCTTCCAGCAAGTCCAGGATCCGGGTGCGCCTCACCTCTGTGATGCTGGCTGTCAGGCAGACACCAGCTCTGGTGGCCCAGCAGTCCTCTGAGTACTCTGCGGCGCACTCCCTTTCTTGACTGAAGAGGACTTGAAAAAAGAACAACAAGTGTGTCAATGGCTCCCACTTCTATATATTGAAAGCAGACTCTGATGCGACTACTCTGGCAGCTCTTTTATAACAGGCTTAAGATGGTTCTTCTTTCATCTGTTCTCCAAGGCTGTTCTCCAGACACCACCTTTATACAAAGTGATGAGCCTCACAGGAGGTTAGTCTCCAGCTTGAAGTATCCACAACAGAGGTACAGAGGTGTGAGCTTTCTAAATCTAGCTCATCAACAGCCGCACTGACAGCAATCAGGAAAGAGACAATAATCTTCCCTAGCCTAAACAACCCTTCTCACCCTTAACAGAAACTGAAGTATTACCCCTACCATGCACCAAAGAGCATTGCTCAAGAAGACTAATCAGCACTTCCTGTCAGCAAAAAGGACCTATTTCTAAAGAGCCTTGTCTCATCTTTCCCCACTTTAATGTCCGGGAATCTTCCCTTCAGCTAGGTCAGCAATACACTTCCTCACGTCACAACTTCACCTCCATCCTGTGCACAGGAGCAGGACAGGGGCTTTGCAAAATGGATCCCTCAGACCTCCATAATTGCAGTTCACTCCTACACATAATGCATATACCATGGACCATGCATGTGCATAAGATCCACTTTTGATGTTAGTGTTGCAATCTGAGTTAACGCACATAAGCAGAACTTTACACAAGTGGCTCAGCAGACCTCCACTCTAGTGATGCAGATAAAAAGGTCTGGTTACAATTACGGATTCATAAAACAGAGTATGCTGTCACCACAACTCTACACGTCAAATCTATCACAGGGGCTGTAGTCCTATGTCAGTTAAATGAAACCACTCTTGGTGCTAACCTCCAGGTCCTCACTCATGTCAACAGAATGGCCTAGGCCTTTTGGGCACTCAGCATATTAGCTGGAGGCTGGGGATAAAATCAAAAACCAGAACACTAGATACATTGCAGTCAGGCAGTAACGGCAGGGGGAACATGACTGTGCCGCATGAAGAGGGCCTTCGCGTCTCATGATCATGCCTGATCCACAGTACTAACATACCAATCGAATGAGTCTCATTCTTTTAGGGACTTGACAGTGAAAGAAGCACTTGCAGCAATGAGATATTATGTACTTCAAAACATAAATAAAATAAGAATGATAAGATTAGCGGTCTTCAAAAATCGGAGATGTTCTGGCTGACCCTCCCAATAAAGAGGATGTAGGGTGCTGGAGGTCCTCTCCTTTCCTTGCATTGCAGCTCGTTTCAGTGCTCTCCTGTGACTATTGAGACAAATCTGGGTGAGCTCGCTATTGGTCACACGACTGCCTGATTGTTGGAACGATTTGAGGCGTACCGAGAGACCATTACCAAGAGAAGCCCGACGATCTGAGCGGAGCCATCTGCCATCTTAATGTGGGCTACGCACCCCTATTGACAATCAACACAGAACTTGGATGCTTTCTTCGAGGCCACTGGAGGTGCTGGGGAGGAGCTGACCCGGCCAAAAGAATGTGCTGAAGTAGAGGTGGTTCCCAGACGAGAGCACCGCAGTAAAGCCCGGGGGGCCTTACACAACCGGGCAGAGAAATCATTCGGCTTAGTGCGTCTCACTAAAGAGACAACCGCTATCACAGCAGATGCAGCTGTAGAGGGTCGCAAAAAGGGTCACAATAAGAAGGGAGTGCCCCAGCAACAACACTGAGCAGGCAGGCTGAGGTGGACTGCAGAAGGAGAGAGAGGAAAAAGGATGTAGAGAGGTGCGTCAGCGGAAACAGGGCATACAAAGCAATTTAGGGGGCCCAAAAGCATAAATGAGCACCAACGAGGGGACCACAAGGGCTCAATCCACAGCACCTGTCCTGTGGGTGCTTCAACAAATTGCTGGAGCCTATTAGTCCCTGATTACCGCGCACCACCGATTGACTCCATCCAGGCAAGCCTCATAAAAGTTGGAGCAACAGCACTATAACACAATTAGAGACCCTCCCGACCCGCAGGCAACGGTTTCTGTTGGACAACATAAGAAGGCACCAACATGGCATGGGGCAGGAGACCCAGTGCAGGGACCATACCATTAAGGACATGTTAAGCTCCAAGGGTTATAAAAGACGATAAAAGTGAGCAATGTCTATAATCAGGTGGAAAGGCGTTCAGCCGAAACTAGTGTATTAACGGAGCAAGAGTGTGTAGTAGCTTAACTTCCTGGAGATTCCAACATAATAGTAGCTGGGGACCTTAATACCACTATGGAGCCTTTACTAGCATATGTTCCAGAGTTGACTCTAGAACAAGATTCCCAATGGCAGATCCTGCAGGTAGAAGACCCCCCCATGAAGTGGATAGATAGAGCAGCACACGTCATTGCACTAACACTCAATCTTAGTACGGCTAATGGAAGGACCCCATTGGATATAAATGGTAATTCGAGTAGAATTGATTATTGTTTAATCAATGTTAGACTTTGGTCCTTCCTGAAGGATATGGAAGTACTGGATAGGAAGGATAGTGACCATAATGTGCTGTCTCTATACTCTGGCGCTTTAGTACCATACTGTACCAGTGTTAGTTTGACTGGATCCGAGGGACGTTTCACACTCCAATAATGGCAACAATATTAGGTGGGGTGGGTTGTGAGGAACCCTGATGTGCTTGAGGGAGTTCTAGTTAAGGTAAAGGAAGCAGAAGTGAATCAGGTTGATCGCGCCCCTGACAGTAGAATAGAGGTACTACAAGAAGAGCACGATTGGTTTATACCCAGATCAGAGCATCCCTAGCACACTAAAAGGATAGTTGAGAAAAATGACCTTAAGGAGGAGGCATGGTATAACAAAACATGCAGGGAAGCAAAAGCTAAGCTTTTAACATCAGCTAAGGCTAATTGTAGAGATGCACTGGTGAAGTGTAGGTTGTTGTATAGGAGAGCATTGGTGAAGGCAAAAAAAAAAAAAAAAAAAGAGAGTGGGAGAGTTCCTTGTGGACAAACCTCCAAAACGTATCGTCACTCAAAGATAATAAAGCCTTTTGGAAATCTGCTGTATTATGCACTAGGGGTGTTAAAAGGAAACTAAAATTGTGTGTCCAACCCCAACACTGGGTAACCCACTTTAACAACCTCTACATGGGTAGTAGCACTTTTGGCCAGGACGGCTCAGATTCGCCATCAGATTGGGAATACATCATGGGTGACTCCGGCAATCTGGAACTTGAGCTAAAATAAACAAGGACCTACACATGCCCAATTTGTAAGTCTGGGGATCTTATATCAATCTTTTGTCCAATGCCATTTTGTTAGGTATGGAGATTCCACCCTCCTGGAAATTGGCAGAGATAATCCCAATTTAAAAAAAAAAAAAGGGCAACACAGAGACCCGGGCAACTACAAGCCTATTAGTCTAATAGACATTGTACAAAAAATCTTTTGTAAACAAGTGCTTGCCCATCTCCAAGAGTGGATGGAGGATCAAGAAGTGATAACCTCTAAAGCCCAGTTGGAATTCAGATGTTAGCACTGTAGACCAGGTCTTTCGCTTACATGTATCTATCAACAGGGGCAAATTATATGTTGCTTTAAGAACTGCTTTCGATCTGGTCCCTAGAGCCAAGTTTTGGAAGATCCTTGATGACATGGGCATCCAACTAACCTTTTGGATATACTGGTACGTCTCCACTCAGAAAACTTTGCACAAGTGAGGTGGGGCGAACATGGGCAACAGACAAAGCCCTTTAGAATCCAAAATGGAGTCAGACAGGGTTGTGTTTTGGCCCAGCACTTTTTTCATTGTACATTAATGGGGTGGGGGAAGTACTTGAATAAAGATGGGTGAGACTCCCCAAAGGTGGGTGGCCAGAGGGTGCCAGCACTATTTTTTTCGCAGATGATACTTTGTTGCTCTCAAAATCTCCACAGGCCCTTCAGCAGCTTTTAAATGATTTCAATGCATTTTGCTTAGAGAGGGGCTTGGAACTGAATTGCTTAAAAACCAAATGTATGGTTTTTAGCCCAGCCGGGCACAAGTGACCCAAGAAGCAAATGTTGGTGGGTAACACAATCTTGGTGTGAGGCTTACCCCAAACAAATTAGGGTATGCAACATCAGAAATCACTCTTAGTTCTAACTCACCATACTGCTTGTATCGCCAAAATTCATAGACAAACAATATCCGGGAGTGCCGAGCCGGCCTTAGACATTTACAACACAAAGGCCTTACGTGTGTTTTGAACTTTGGGGTTTTGGGAGTAATCAAATTTTATCTATAGTAGAAAATAAGTTTATTAGAACACTTTTAGGCCTTCCTGCGAGTACCCTGATGATCCAGTTATGCCTACATTTGGTCCAAAGACACATTTCCCTTAAAGCTGAGTGTAGAATGCTTTTATCCTGCCATCGATTGTGGTCGACAGCAAAGCTAACCTACTATCGTGTGGGCCTTAAAGCCCTTATGTTCCCCGCATGAGTATGAAAAATCCCTTGGCTGAATTCTAGAAGACTGCTACTGAGGAAACTGAGGTTGGAGAACCTTTGGGTTTCTTCTGGAGGGACACGCTCAATTGGAAAAGCCAGTTTAAAAGAAATCTATTGGGAATCTGCAATCACCTAAACTATTACAACCAGCAGTGGTTCTTTGACAAGGGATTTTATGGACGTAAAATCATTCCCATGCTATGAGCCCAATATAGATGAAATTACTCCCTTTTTGGCTCGCAAACTGTACTTTCAGTTCAGGTACAGGACTCTCCCAACTAGAGGATGTGGCCTATGGGGAGAGGATGTGGCCTAGCGGCTAGATCGGTCGACCTCGAAGCTGGGGAACGGTGTTCGAGTCTCAGCAGGGACGATCAACATCCTATGATTCTGGGCAAATCACTTAATCTCCCTCTGCCTACCAAAAATGAATGCGTCTGTCTGTAACGTTTAACTGGTGCTCATGTAAAGTGCTCTGATACCTTAGAGTTTGTGATATATAAAACTCTTTAAAAAAAATTAAAAAAAGAAATTTGTAGCAAGTGGTCTAGAGCTGTACCTGAGAAAGACTTATGCCCTACCTGTGGAGAGGCCACGGAATTATTAACGCATATTCAATTTTTTTGCTCAGCATATCAGCACCACAGAAGAAAGTGAATAGCCCCTCTTTGCAGGAAGCTGGGAACAGGCCAATATATGGAGGCATACAGAATCCTCTCCACCGAAACAAGTAGATTGATGGCTTTCTCAGTTTACAGATTCCTAATGTCAGTTTGGATCTGGCGTTATAAGTGTGTACAAGCAGCAGCAGACTAGGAAATGGATAAGTTGAGAAAATAGTGGCAGCTAGGCCAAATAACTCACTGCACCACCCAATCTAGTCACAGACAGAGTTCGTTTTGTCAATGTTGCCCACCTTAAATGGCCAGCTGCCACATAGCCATAAATCAAATACAATTAATTCAAAAAGATGAGGCAACACAATCCCAAACTGAATTTGTTTTTGTTTCGGTCAAATTTTCATACAATATACAAGTTAGTCCATTGTTTCCATTTTTGTTAGAAAATTCATATTTTATTGATCTTTTCACACTCAAAATTTCAAAAGCAAAACGATGGAGCCAACGTGTTTCGCCCCAACACAAGGGCTTCTTCAGGGCTGCAAGTACATGCAGAAAAACATACATATGTACGTTGACATCAAATATAAATACACAGAAACCAACAAAATAACATATATGGAATAAAACACTCAATCCCAACTGAGAGATTAAAAAGACAGATTGAAACTAGAGTACCCCACAATAAACCCAACAGTGTTACAGTTCTCCAATTCATCTTACATCAATACATTGCTTGGAAACACTTCTATTTTTGGAGCATAATAGCATAGAGACAAGTGGTGGCACGGGGTCACGCTTAAACAATATTTGGAGAACAAGAAAGTCCCAAGGGGGTTAAGGATTTTAACATTCCCTAACTTTGACGATCTAGATCCATACTTACTCTTGGAGTGGGAGGAGAATTTACATAATTCCTCATTCACTATGATGAGAATTGTTATACAACTTGCAGAAAGGAAATGTTCCAAGCTCAGGGAGGAGATCAGAGTTTTGGAGGAGGAGATTAAATCTCTAAATCTTAAAGAAGCCACTGAGAAGAATTATGTTATTCTAAAGGAACAGATTGCCGCTCATCAAATATTAGTCAAGGAAAGAAAAATGAATAAAATTACCAGAGATGATAGGGATTATGAAAAGGGACGCATTTTTACGTTTGCCCGATGTTTTGATGATGTCAAAATCCCCAACACCTCCATATGACCTTCATCTGGATCAGATAGCCTATCGAGTATTAACAGCAGTTCGGAGGCTACCTCTGTGGAAGAGTTGGGTCCAGGCAGGAGTGGTGAAAATGAGGCACAAGGGAATTGTTCCTCCTCTTTTTTAGAGGAAGTGTTAAGACACCGCATCGGGAACAAAAACCAAAGGTACACCACCAAACGAGGGGGGGGGGGAAATTGTAAAAAGGGATGGGGTCCTAACCAGGAACCAAAGGAGACAACTGAGCAAATAGTGGTGGTGGGCGAGACCCAGGGTATGCACTGTGTTTCATCCAATGTTATGAAAGATAATTTGGGGGTGAATTTATCTGATTATACCTTGTCTGCACATTAAATTATGGTTCTGAATAAAGGACTTGGGTTCTGCCCAGTGTCCTATGGTGTCTTCTCAGACTAATATATCAACTTATTTAAGTTTACCAGAAATGTCAAACTGAAATGCCATTTTGCGGTTAATGACTACAGAGGTCAGGCAGTGGGACCCAGCATGACACAAGCAGAGCTCACAGTGGCTCAGATCAAAGATATATCTACCTTCCTCTCCCTGGATAGTGATAATGATTCTTCTATAGACCATACACTGGAAAGTCTCAATATAAAACAGGACTATATATGTGAGAGTGGGCTTCACATGCAGAGTAAGCTCACTCCTAAGGGCACCCATTTATACAACATTGAGGTATTTCACAGACAGGTTACGGAGGATTTATACCGCCTAGAAGACAAGACTTTCAAATCACATAGACCCTATCATAAGATTAATCGGTCATTTGAAGAAAGGGCAGCTCTGTACAACCTAAGAGATAATGACTCACTAACAATAAGTGAGGCGGACAAGGGTGGTAATGTGGTTCTAATGAACAGGTGTGATTACGAGAAGGAGGTACACAGACAACTGAGTAACACAACACACTACAAAAAGGCTTCAAAGTAATCCCTGTACACAGTCCACATTGTACATTAATGAGAAACTAGTACACTGGAAGGAAATCGGTTTATTGTCAGATGCTGAACTCAGATTCCTCTCGATTAACAACCCCAAGTTTCCCTGCCTATACTTGCTGCCAAAGATACACAAGAAGGGATGTTTTCCCCCGGGACGTCCTATCATTTCTGGGATTGGCTCCATGACAGAACATTTATCTCAGTTTGCTGATTCTTTCTTACAACCCATGGTGCGGAATCTACCATCCTTCATAAGAGACACCATGGATGTCTCTAGTAAATTTGAAAACCTGTCATGGGATGAATCAATGTGGTTTGTCACATTAGATGTGGAGTCACTGTATAATTGTATAAGAAGAAACTTGGGGGAGAAGGCGGTGGATTTCTTTCTGTCAACTCGTAGGGCTAATCCAGTGGTTCCCAAACTGTGCGCCGTGGCTCCCTGAGGAGCCATCAAACCTAGCCAGGGGAGCCGCGCACCAAACACTTTAATGCATTTAATGTTGAGGGTATGTTGGCTGCAGTTAAACTAATTAGACTTAAACGCATGATGTCGATGATTTGTAAGTGACATGCCTAAAACTGTAAACATGGTGCTTAATTGATGGCATGTTGAAGGAGATGACCTCCATATTTCACTGAATTGAATTTCTTTATTTGTTTGATTAATTAAAATCTTACAAAAAAATGCAAATACTAATTCAAATATAAAAGATTAAAAGAACATATATAAACAATACCATGTCTTATATAAACCAGATTGTTCTTAATAAAATTAATTACATAATATATTTTTAAATTCAGTAGTTAAGGGTTTCAAATTATACTCCTCTAATTTTTGTCTAACTCTCAATAAAAATTTTACAAAGGCAGAGTTCATAAATATATCATCAGAGCCTAGACAGGATATCAAAGCTTGCCTACATGTCCTTATTCCACGGTCATTAAATAGTCAAGTATAATTTTCCTTTCATTTTCTAACTCAGGGCAAAGACATAGTAGGTGTATAATGTTCTCCTGCCCAGATTTACATATCCTACAAAAAGTGTCCTCTTCTGACTTCTTCCATGGCGGTAAATGGCATAAACCCGGTAGTAAACCAAATCGTGCTTTAGTAAAAATATATTTGTTTTTTAATGACCATGGTGTTTCTAAATATTGTTGGACCTTTTTTTCGAAAATCCGTTTATTATTGGCCATGCATGTTTTCTTTTTGCAAATATATCTTTATCTTCACTGGATCCCCATGTTCCAACACTCCCAAAGAAAGCGGAAGAGGCCTGATTAATTTTGTTAGACTCGTTAATAGTTTTTTTTTTCTTCCCAAAATGCATTTTACACCAATGCAAGTTATCAGGAAAGTACAGTTGTCCTGTGTATTAAACACACTAAGCATTATTAAGTATTGACATTTGTACTTGAACTATAGGTACTTATAGTACACATTTCTTTCAGTACACACACATTTCCAGACAGGTCTGCTCTCTCCTCGAGCACAGGGAAGTAAAACACCATATATGGCATAATGCCAACATTTAGAATCAAGAAAGAGGGCCGTTTAAAAAAAAAAAAAAAAAATCTGGGGAATTAATTTTGTTTGCATTGATTTGGAGCCAATTTTAGGGGGGAGACAGCAAAAATAAAGCTGCATGTAGTTTAAAAAAATCATGAGTCACCCTGCTGTGACAGGTGTGTTGGCACGTATGACGTGGGTAGAAATGGAAGTGCATGCAAATATTCTTCAAGCGCAGAAACACTTTGGCATTGGGCCTCATGCATAGGGGTGACTGGGGGTGAGTGTCTGAAAGGTTTCAGCGCTCTGTCCATAGTCTCCTTGTGTTTGCTTTGTTCGCACTAAGTTGGCAGGGTATGCCCAGACGTGGGTCTCTTGCTCACTTTGCCACTGGATTCAAGCTAGACTGGCTGATAGGGGTGTTACCCCGAAACCGGTCCCAGGATGCTTGTTTCCGGTCCAGGGAAGACCTGGCTTGGCAGTTCAGGCTGGACTGTTCCCATGAGGCACAGGGTTAAGACTGATTTGCATATAGCTGTGTCTGAACTGGGGTGGCGAAGAGAGCTAAAGAACGATGATGGATTCAACCCAAATCTGTGACTGGGGGTGAGTGTCTGAAAGGTTTCAGCGTTCCGTCCATCGTCTCCTTGTGTTTGCTTAGGGGTGCTATCTAGCACTGTAAGTGGGATAAAAAGGTTTGAGAGGGTACTCTAAAAAAGGCATGGGCAAAGAAGTGTAACTAGGAATATTTTATTAGAGGCGCCGCCTAAGTAATACGAAACAACCTGCGTATATGATTATACCACCTTCATCAGCTTCATCCCAATTACTTTCAGGAGGAAAAATGCAAGTACTCCCGAGGCCGGGCTTACATCCCCCCTCACCCTCCAAAAAAAGTAACAGCGGGGAGCCACGGGCAATGGCAAATGGATCAAAGGAGATGCGGGTCGAAAAAGTTTGGGAACCACTGGGCTAATCTGTGGGAGCACAATGAAATGTTGTTGGAAATGGTAGAGTTTATTCTTACCAACAACTTCTTTCTTTATGAAAAAGAGTGGTACCAACAACTACAAGGGACAGCCAAGGGCTCAAAATGTGCGCCATCGTACGCTAACCTCTTCATGGGTAGGTGGAAAACACACATGCCTGGTCTGCTGCGGCTGTTGAATGGACCGGACACATGCAATTTTGGGGCAGCTACATAGATGATGTTATCATCTGGACAGGAACCAAAATCCAGATGCCGGAGTATATCGGTTTGAATGTCACATTTACACTGAACATATCACAGACTCGGATACATTTCCTGGATGTGGAGTTTTACATCTCGAATCATAAGATCCAGAGCATTCTTTTTAGGAAAGAAACCACTGTGAATGCAATCTTGAATCAAGATAGTGCTCATCCACCGTGTACGAAACGGGCTATTCCTTTTGGGGAACTGCTTCGGATCCACAGAAATTGCAGCGAGCAGTTCAATTTTGAGTATCATGCCAAACAAACGACTGCCAGGCTAAAGAGGAGGGGGTATAAGACACAAAATCTCCAACAGGCCGTGGTGAGAGCTAGGAATATTAGTCGTAAGGACACCCTGACTTGCAAACAGAGAAAGGAGAAAAGAGAAAGGTTGTCTTTTATAACCACGTATTCAACACTAAATCATGAGGTATATAAGATCTTAGACATTGGGTTCTACTCAAAGGCGTACCGGGAGTTGATAAACTAATTTCCGGGAAACCTTCAATTACCTACAGGAGAAGCAAAACAATTAAAGAAACACTGTGCCCCAGTTACAACTTACCCAAAACGCAAAACTCACAAATGTGGTTGAAGAAACCTCGGGGATTTTACACATGTGGGGAATGTAACATCTGCCGTCTGGGTTGCAATAAGACCTTAGAATTCAGTTACAACACAAAGAGAAGGTATACAGTTGATCACTTCATCAATTGTCAATCCACTCATGTGATATATGTTATAATCTGTGCTTGTAATAAAGTTTATGTTGGCAGTACAACACGCCAACTTAAATTGCGTATCCAGGAACACCGAAGGGCCTGCCTCAATCAAGACAACTCATATGCTTTAGTATCGCATGATTGTAAAATGGGGCCCGATAGGTCTAACTTTAGATTTCATGGAATTGATGTGGCTTTACCTGATAAGAGGGGCGGGGACAGAAAGCTACATTTGAGACAGCTAGAGGCAAGATGGGTTTGTAATTTATGAATTGTAAAGCTGGGTTTAAATGTGGATGATGAATTACACTAGTCTAATGGGGTTATTTCCCAATTAGGAGTTCTATGTCTACCTCCGCCTTTCTGTCCTTTAACCTCCAACTACATCGGATTCTTTACCAGTTACCGGTGTTTCTGTGCGACTGTTCCCTTCTTTGCCTTCTCATCTGTCACTCTGAAAAGTAGGTTGGGTTGGTTGTCATGGCCCCGCTTGGGAAAGGAGTGGATATTAATGATACAGAGATCTTTGGGTTTGTGAATAATTATATAGTTTGGTGAAACTACGGCAATGGGTCATAGTCCGTTGTTGACATTTCTATAATGTCGAGAAATCCATTCGTATGTGAGAAGTCTGGGCTCATTGTCCTGTAAGGGTGATGTTTGCATTGGACACACGTGGTGTTTTCGCCTAGACACACGTGTGCGGGCCTTTGCCTTCGGCTTGTATTCTGGGTTGCCTGCGCATGGACATTTGTTGCCGCATCTTTCTCGTATGAGGCGACAATTTTATTACATTCTAGTGGCGCATGGACATTTGGTGATACATCTTTCTTATGTGACAAGACAATTCTATTGCATCCTGCTTGCGGGTGTATACTACTCGGCCCTGTATACTGGATCAATTTGTCAATCAGGAATATACTGGTGCGGGTATTTCATTCTGTTTCACTTTGGAGAAATTACTTCATGTTTTATTGTAACTACTTAATTCGGATTTTTCAAATACATACGTGGGACTTGAACCCCGGATATCGGTTACTTTGTGCCTTATTGAAACTACTTAATTCTGATTTTTAAATTATCACATTGCGCACAATCATGTAAGCATGGGATTCGAACACCGGACATCGGTCTTGCGAACACGTGTTGCTAGGATAGTTTACTGTGGGGGTGGCCGTCGTCACTGAAGAACCTCCGGGATCGGGGAATAATGCACGGGACATATGCGCAGTCTCGCTGATGTAGGTTGCGGTCCAGCTATCCTCTATAAGCGGGAACTCCGTCCTTTTAAGGGACTTCCGGGACCCGGCGACTACGTAACAGTGTGCACAAGGACGCAACAGGCCTGGATGGCGCTGCTAAACTAAGGTATTTGTTTATGGTTTGAGTTAAAACCTTCATGAACTGTTACGACACCCGAAGTTTGGCAACCATAATGTTTTTCCCCATCTTTTTCTTTTTTTTTTTTTTAAAACAATTTCTTTGAGGTTTGCAAAGAACAGTCGTACTGATAGTGCATGATAATGTGTAGCACTTCAAAACCATGAAATACAATTATGACAACAACAAAAAACATATCCCTCCACCATCTTTTTCTAAACGTTGTCTTGTTACATTACTGCACTACGTTTCACAGTAATATTGATTTCATGCCTATGAGACTCTCGTCTTAAACCTTCGGTTTGCTTTGTCTGATAATGCTGGTACCTCTAAGGTTTTTCTCCTCGTTTTCTGTAAATGTTGGATTTATCGTGTTGCAACATTGCTCATTCACAGTAATACTGGTTTGAAGATTTGTTTCAAACCTTCAGTTTGTTATAATTTTCTAGTCTGGAGCATGTAAGGTTTTGAACCATAATACACAGTACCTCGTTGTGGTACATGGATATCGGGGGTTGTGAGGGGGGGGCGGCTCACGCCTGAAATAGGTGATTTGCCTTAACAGTGATGTGTAGCTGAAATGTACTTTTTGAGTGTATGCAAGGTGCACCGAGAGGTTGAAGATGGATTTAAGTAGCTTACGTTTGGCTTTTCTTCCTTTTCCCTTTTGACTTTTAAAGCACTCTCGCCTATTTGACTACGGTTTCCAAATAAACATGCAGAACTTTGGTTGAAAATGAACACAATGATTTGTTAAGGGACTAAGGCTACCTAAAGCGTGTAATTGGACCGTGAACAGGTATTTTACACTTATGAAGCTTTGGGGTTTGGCACGTGGATGTGCGATATGAGTATTACTCACGTGGGGATCTGCATATTCGGTTTGTAATCCTATCTATGGATTTTAGCTTCTATATTCTCTATTCACTTTACCTACATTGTCTGTTGCCTAGTGTCATCTACCGCTCCTTTGAGATGATTTAATCTAGAAGAAGACTACTGACTCTGTTTTCTGGATTAATTGGCGGAGGAGGTTGTATGGTAGTTTTCCATATACATCAGACTGCATGTAGCTAAACTGAGAAGCTAAATCTGAAGTCAGTCTCTTTGGTTACTAGCTTTTCGGAGATACATGGAAGCATGCAACGAAGCATCTGGAACGGAAACAGTTTCTTAATTGTTCTCTATGTGGTATATGATCTAACTCAAGAGTTGCAGTGGTGAGCGTCTTTATGAGATCATTGGTGGACACTTAAGGGCCTAGTTTGTGACATTCACTGTAGAGGTGGTGTAAATTCTTGAGGTAATGTTTTTAAAAACTGGCTCTGAAAGGCTTAGAGTCCATGTTTAAAATGCCACTACAGTCACCACTATTCACTGGTCCTCTTTTCTTACTTTTAACTACTGTGCTTTGTCTCTATGCTATTATGCTCCAAACATAGAAGTGTTTCTAAGCAATGTATTGATGTAAGATGAATTAGCGAACTGTAACACTGTTGGGTTTATTGTGGGGTACTCTAGCTTCAATCTGTCTTTTTAATGACTCTGTTGGGATTTATTATTTTATTCCATGTATGTTATTTTGTTGGTTTCAGTGTATTTATTTTTGATGTCAACGTACATATGTATACTTTTCTGTATGTACTTGCAGCCCTGAAGAAGCCCTTGTGTTGGGGCGAAACGCGTTGGCTGCACAGTTTTGATGTTGAAATTGCAAGTGTGAAAAGAAGAAAAAAGAATAAAATATGAATTTTCTAACAAAAACGGAAACCATAGACTTACATGTATATTGTATGGAAATTTGACTGACACAAAAATGAAATTGGTTTGGGATTGTGTTGCCTCTCATCTCTTTTGAATTAATAGGAAATGGATAAGTGCTGACTCTACAAAAAAAAGAGAGAATCACGTTGATGGAGGCAATTCCACTCATGGTTTCTAATGTTCTCTTATCCATCGACCACTCTGTGCATATTGAGTTGTGAGTTTGTACATCCTATGTAGGATGCTTATTTAGCACTCTACTGTTATTTTCCACATTTGTAATAGGGGTAGTTTCCCAAAGACATATGCGCTGGAATGCTACCAAAGTAGCATCTGGATTAGAACGGTTTGCACTTGTGATTTTAATATTTAACTAGAAGTTGTGTAATATGTTTATTTTTGAACTGCACCAGGTCCCCCTTTTTTATTGTGATTATGCTCTTCTTATTATAATCTATTTTATGAGTAGTTGCACTTTCTGTGGTCAAATTCTTTTGCACTCTGAACCTGTATCAAATACCATGCCAACATGTTTTAAAAATTGTATTATTATGTATATTAAGATTGTGTTTTTAGGACAATGAATTTCTCATTAATGTACAAAAGTTTCTGATCTCTGGTGATATCCATTACGTTTTTTTGAGGATGGTTTTATGTTCCTCATGTACGTTGTACTTTTATGATCCTGGAGATCGAAATAAAGTTATTATGATGATAAAAGTGAGTAGTCCTAAAGATCTGCCAGATCCTAACCAGAAAGAGAAGCTGCAGAGGATGTGCCAATCACTGTATCCCAAGCCTATGCGCAGAGCTTCTTGAAACAAATAAATGACAAGCTAGCCACGATCTGATGTGATTTGAAAGACTATACACAAGAGCTCAGGCAGGATATGAGCAAACTGGGCACCAGAGTTGATGACATACCGTGCCACAGATGATCACTAAGAAGAACTACCCCACATTGGCAATAGCCTGATCTAGTTGGAAGACCAGCATATCGAATTGATGTTGAAATAGAAAGACCTTGAGAATCACAAGAGACAAAACATTAAAATCAGAGGCTTACCACGTGGGGCGGAAGGAATGATATTGAGACATCCCCACATTAGGGGCAAACCAGAAGATCCCCTTAGGTTAGGCCGTATTCAAAATTCAAAGGGTCTCAGAAATGGGCTCCCACCGAGAAGCCCCTCTCGGATGTACTAACTAGGCTACATTTCTTTGAAGAGCAAGAGGCAACCTTGGTGATTGTTCGACCCAAGAGCTGATGGAATATGATGTGCATGAATTAAACTTCTTTCAAGATCTAGTAGCAGTCACATGAGAAGACAGAAAGACTTTCAGCAAGTGAAAATCTACGCCAGCACTAGATTCAATATGTGGGGCCACCCCTTTCGTCTTTTATTCACGTGTAATGAACCGAAACATTTTGCAAAACCCGTAGAAAAGGTTCTGCAGTTTTTAGGTCTACTAGAAGTACAGTCTGATGAACGGAAGAGAACAGGTCGTAAACGAACACACAGTGGAGGCAATGGCAAACAGTACGCAGTAGCAAAAAGAGTGTTACACAAATGGGCAAGGATAAAGAAAAACGAAAGCTCTCCAAAAAGGTGGGGAAAACTCCAGAATCTGTTTCTCAAACGAAGAGGCAACAACAGTCCTATATCCACTGTCTAAGAGGGCTCTTAAACTGATCATGGATGGGGAAGGTGAACAATACTCCTGGGTGAGCACCATGGGAACTGCAAATATGGGGGAAGGAGGACCAGAGGACAACAGAGGAACTTGATGTCCACAATGGACAATCGTAGGGGTGTTCGACGATGGGGAAGGGTGAAGGGTTTAAGAAAGGGGGGCTTCTTAGGAGTGGGCGTGATTACAGACACACACACAGGAGATGCGCGGACTAGTCATAGAAGTCAGATGGGAATTTCAGGGAGACTACCACCAGTCCAGGAGGAACAATATAATGGGGAGACCAAGTCACAAGGTGCTTATGGATCTGGAAGATAAAAGCAAGAGACATGGATGCTAGGCTGAATGGTAGCATAGCTCTGATGAGAAACACCAAGATCTCATGGTTCATATTCTAAGTCTTAATGTAAAGGGCATTAATGTGCCAGCAAAACGTAAAGCCATACTTAATTTGCTTAGGAGTCTCAGGGAGATATGTGTCTTATTCGAGAAACACAGCTTCTGAAATTAGACTGGGGTAAAGCAAAGACAAAATCCTTCTCCACCAAGATATTCTTATCTCACACATCCAGGACCACAGGTATAGCTACATTATGCAATAGCTCATTTATGGGTCAGATACACAAGACGATGACACCAAAACAACAAGAATCCAATAAAGGAAACACAGATATAAACCTTTAAAGATGTGAAGAAAATACCAGAAAAAAGAAAGCACAAATGTAAGTTGCAGTAGACCAGGACCATGGTAAAATTTCAGGCCAACTGGGATGGAGCACCGGTCAGATACACCAAGTGGATTGGTCCCTGTGGAAGTCTGAAAGTCAAAAACATCAAAAAAGTTTGTAAGTCCCACTTCAGAAATGGGCTGTCACATTTTGAGAAGGAAATTCCCCCCCGCACAGGCCGTTGCTGAGAATGTAGCCACCACGGAACCAAAGGGCAGATACCTAAAGCAAGTTGGTCCTGCTGACGCTCTGGAGATTTCTTGCTGAAAATTGTTTAAGTCCCAACTCTAAATGGGACTTACTTATTTTTTCAGAGTTGCAGGGAATCTATGAGTGGGACGAAGCTTTTAACCTATCCGATGCTGTGAAACCGCCGGTCGGCTACTTTTTCTGTCAGGTCCCTCTGAAGTTCTGGAGAAAGGTTTTCAAAAGTTTCCAAATTTTCTTCTGGTGTCCAACCAACCACAGAGGTACACCTCTAAGGTCCCCAGGAATTTAGGGAAGGCACTTAGAGACTCTCATGTGGGCTGACAGAGGCCAACAGCAGGGTCCAGTCCAGGGCCAAGTACTACTGGTGAGCTTGGCGCTTCAGGGAAAGTTGCTGTAGCCATATAGGTCAGTCAACCGAACCACGGAGTCCTGGGTACCAGTGGGAGCAGGTCCAGCCCTTCAGGTATCCTCACAGGTCTCAAACAGAAGGTGTAGTCCTTCGGTTTTTACACAGGTCCAGAAAGTGTTCAGAGAGGGTGCCACATGTACCCTTGGCAAAATGAAAGCCAATGAATAGTCAACCTCAGGAGATACCTACTGTAGGATAGTGCCCTTTTTGACATAGTCACCCCCATATTTTGCCGGGTATTCGATGCAATTTTGACTGGAAGGGCACTGGCTTCCTGCTAACCAGGTCCCTAGATCTCCTTCCCTAAATTGTACAATTGTTTCCTCAATTGGCAATACCTTTAGCACCCTCTATAAGTCCCTGGTAAATGGCACTCCTAGTACCTGGGGTACTAAAGAGGGTCCCTAAGGGCTGCAGCACGCATTGTGCCACCCCAAGAGACCCCTCACCACACTCATGCAGACTGCCATTGCAGGCTGCATGTCTTGGTGCAGACAAAAGTCAAAACACGTGTGCCATGCCTGCAGACACTGCATGTCGTGTAGGTAATTAACCTCTCCACTAGGCCTTACAGTCCTAAGGCAGGGTGCACTATACTCCATGGGTGGGCAAAACTGCATGAGCAGATATGCCTGTGTACTGACCAGTCCCATTGCTGCCAGTACAAGTGACCAGGGAAGCCATTTTAGGACAGGTGCTGGACACTGGTAAAAACGAGTTCACCAGCTACATGATGGCTTCACTGAAACTAGGGATGTTTGGTATCAAACATCTCGTATTAATAAACCCACTCATTTAAGTGATGGATTTAATAATAAATGCACCCATAGGGGACCTTAGAGGTACCGCCTGAAAACCTACCAACTACTAGTGGGCTGAATGACTGGTCCTAGCCAGCCTGCCACCACTGACAAGTTTCTGACCCCCACAGGTGAGGGCCTTTGCTCTCAGGAGGTCAGGAACAAAGCCTGCTCAGGCAGAGTGTTTACACTTCAGCACACAGGACAACCTGCCACTTATCATTCCAAGGCAGGGGTCTTCAAAGAGCCCACCGCCTTTGGTATGCGAATCTGGCGTCCCTCACAGGAGAGGATGCAGACACCGCCATCCCCCCTCTCCCCCTCATGGTGCAGGGCCCATTTGCCTCCTGGACAGGCTGGAAAATTAGTAGTTAGAGAGGCGTGTTCACCTTCAGGCTAGTTTCACCTGAAGAGAAGACAAAAATCTGAAGTTTGCCATCTTTGTGATGGCAAACTTAGGAACTCTGGGACAGGGTTATGCCCACTTTCCACAGGAAGTGGTCATATAGGGGTGTAGTATTGGCTACTACTCTACACTCCCCTAAAGCCCCTAAAGCTAGTATTTAAAATGGCACTATAAGGAATTAGTACAGTCAGTGTTGGAAATTTGCTTTTTGTGCAGCACCACCCCAAATTTTTTGTCCTTTTTGCTGAACACTATTTTTACTAGCTATAGAACTCTCTACCTTTTACTCCAGCTAACGAGGGGTAAAGTGCTTGTACTTCTCCTTTCAACATGGTAAAATTGTCTACTCCTGATAAAGTCCTAGTATATAGTACCAAGGTGTACCCAGGTTCTGTAAGTTAAATGTCAAAAGTGGACTGGAGCATCCACTGTGCCATCCACTACAGTGACAATGTAAACATGAATGCAGGCCAACCATCAGTAGCCTGGCTGTGCACATTTTAACTGCAAATTTGACCTGTCAATATAACCCTTTTTGACCGACATAAATTTTTAAATAATTACAAGTTTCCCCTAAGTCGGGCTTATTGCCCATAAAGTCAGGGTGCATGGTAGTTAAAAGTAGGACATGTATATGTTTAATGTTAAACATGTCCTTACAGTGAAAAAGTCCTCAAAGCGGAAAACATCGGGATGCAATATTAAATACTAATCCTGTATCTCGGGAATAGGACTAGCAAGAAAAATAATAAAATAACTATTTAAAATAGTTGTGAAAAATCTTAGTCAATGGAAAGTTGGATTTGTTCAAAATAATAGTGAAAGGTAACTATTAAATAGTTGCCTCTGCCCTGCCTGAAGCCCCTGGAAGCTAAATTGGCATTTTGTTCTCCCACTTAGGTCAGCCGGTAAATTAGCATTTAAATAGGGGTGAATGAGGTGTGATCTTGCTCTCAGGAGCAAAACAATAGGCTGGGTAGAGATGACACCTCTGTACCTGAAAGAATGTGCAAGGGGGGGCTGGGAGGATCCTTTGTGACAATAAAGTGTGAAGTCCTGCTTGAATGTCACAATCTGCTCGACTGGTCTGTTGGAACTTTTCATATTACACATTGGGCGCATTTCAACAAGGCCTCCCCTGTCACAGGCAAATGTTAGCGGACTCTTGGGCAGGGCCCTTCTGTTGTCTTCCCAGCCAGTCAGGCACCAATCACAGAGGGCCTATTTTGACATTATAGTGTGACAGCTTGTTTGGCAGGTCATCTACATTTACATATAATATTTGGGGCACACTTCAAAGAAGGGAAACAGAATGCAACAACAATTTGTTTGTATCCACTGTCTGGTTCCAGAAAGCTCAGCTTTAACTTTACCAGATGTCCTCCTCGGAGTTTGTTGGGGTACTCAACTAAAGGTAAAACTGGATTTTAGTGTTCAATGTGCGAGGACACTAGGATAATCAAAGTATACTCCCCCTACACACATCCCCGGCCCTCAGAGTCCAAGTTTAGTGTTGTTGACGAGTTCAGCCATCTTAAAATGTCAAAGGTGGTTGGGGTTAGCCCAGGTAGCATTTATCCCATTGGTTAGGGCGTACCCGGGGGCCATTCCCACCCACAAGTTCATGCCAGGCATAAATGTTTCACCTTCAGCCACTCACTTCAGAACACTCTTGGACCTGTGGAAGATCAAAAGAGGATTGAACCTGCTGTTTGGGGCCTGAGGAGAGTCTAGAAGATTGGGCCTGCTTTCTCTCTTGTACCCAGGACATAGGAGAGTATAATAATACCTATTTATTATTTCATTATACAATATTTCATACCCTATTTTTAATTTAAAACATAATTTTTTTTTAATTACATTAATTGAAATTCTTTGCATCACTTTAAATATTTACAATGCACATTTAACAAATATTTTGTTTCTTCAGGTGGCATTTTACTTTCCAATTTAAACTTCAGAAATATAATGTTAAGTTAATATTTCCATTAATTAACATAATTCAAGATGTATTAGTGCTGTAGCATTTTCTCTATTTTGTTCTAGATTTTAAGTACATGTATAAAATGAGTTCACATTAATATTTAACAAAATATTTGTTATATTCATTTTCGAGTTAAATAAAAAAATTAAAAAATTCCTATACTTTAACATGGGGAGATCTCTGCCCGGACTGCAGAGACTCACTTTGGTAAAGTAGAAGGAAAGTTTTAGGGAGCATTCTTGGAAAGATGCTTTTTCTATCCAAAGTCCTTTTTAGTTTGTTGTTTTTGTTGTTGTTTTTTTTTACAACATCCCGACAAACAAGAAGCTTCTGTAAAGGGGCTTGCTTATACATCTTTAACAAGACTATCAAGATCATTAGGAGTACCCCAAAAGTTAAAGTAATGCAAGTGGTGTGCTTTTTATGCTGTCGGGAAGTGTGTTTAACGTGTCCTTGGGGCCCCCACCACACAGACGGCTCTGGCATTGCTGTGTTCATGGCCACCTGGTGGGATGTTCTGCAAGCTGTACTGAGTGCAAGGCAGGAAGGGCAGGAGCAGAGCAGCAGAATACAGCACTGGAGGAAGGTTGTAGAACATGTGCTTCTTCTCTTCTTCAGGACGGAGGTGTGCATAAAACTTACAATGTGCCATTTCCTAGACGGACCTCTATCTAGGGAGTCTTGTTTAAATCATATAGAAGAGACATATATAAGTAACTGATGCACTCCAAAACATTAATTCCCTTATTTTTCGTCGTGTTCATCACCTATTTGCTACTTTTTTTGTTCCCAATTTTTGATCCTTTGCAACTTGAGATTCTGTTGAATTTTTTCTGGCATGGTCTTGGTTTGCTCATCCTCCTTTCTGATGTCAGGGTGGACTTGGTGCCATGCTATTCACCTCTACATTCATTAGCATCTACAATCATAAGCTACAAAATTGCAGAGGTGCTTTTTTACTCGTTGTGCTTTTTTTCTTGCCACATTTGATGTGCACTATTTATTATTTGCAGGTTCCACCGTGACCACTAGGACTCACAGCCCTCTCCTCGGGCAAGCAAGAAGGCAATTCAGCAGGCCTTCTCAACATCAAGTCTTTGACCCTAGGAGCTACTTTTTCAAAGTAGAGGGAGAATTTTCCCCACCAAGTGAATTTCACTGTGTTGTTTAATGAAGTACTTAGTTACCAACCCACACTCAACCCAGGGCCTGCATACAACCTGCAGTGAGATGGCAACCCCTGCAGCACATGACATCCCTAGGCTCTCCTTTCAACCACTGCTGTCAGTCAACCCCCGCGGAGCACAGCCATTGGCTGAGAATAATCTTAGTTAGGTAGGGGGCCTGGATTACTGCCAGGCCCATCACACAACTCTTGCTGTTAGCCAATCTCCACTGCACACAGCTGAAAACCAAGCACAGTGGCGATTTGTCACAGGGCCTGTGCTGCTGCCTCTGCTCGTTACCTATCCCCTGCTGTCAGCCTACCCCAGAGCCGCACAGCTTTCAGCTTTGAGCAATGGGGCTTGGGTAGAAGGCCTCACTTGCAGCCAGTCCCTCCGCCCAATGCTCTGCCATCAGCCAACCCCCACTGAGCATTCTCTTTGCCCTTATCACGAGTGAACCGCTGCTGCACACAGTCTTTGACCATGCACTGCACGTTTTGGTTGCAGGACCTTGCCTGCGGCCAACTCCCACCCCAATCCATCCCTCATGCCTGTAGCCTACCGCCACAATGCAGTCTCAGGTATGCGCAGGAGTAGCTGTGCGCAAAGGCTTGGTCTTTGCTTATGGTCAGACTTTTGTCAATGTGTTAACCTTTGGGTTTTTTGGGGTGTCAGCATGAAACATTAAAGTCAGAAGTGATTCAAGAGTCAATCATAAAATGGCAGTCGATTCCAACACTTAAAATAGCAGGTCCCGTGACTCTGAAATCCTTTGTGACTAAAGAATCATGCACGATTTTGGTGTTTTTTCTTAGTGAGGGACATGAGCTTTCCACGTCTCTGGGTACCTCTTCGCAACCCCCCATTGGTCGGCCACCTCCGAGGGTGCTCCACCACGGCTGTGCAAAATTTGTTTACACAGAGCAAAACACCAGAGTCACAGTAGACTCTAGAGTTTCAAGAATTTTAAAGGCCTTATCTAGCCATTCATATTTCTTAAATAATTCAAAATATGACAGACTTTTTTAAATGCCAATACCTCAAAACCTACTGAAAGGATTTAGACCATACCAACAAAAGAATGGCTAAATTTCCCACCAGAGCAAAAAAGTAAATCACTTCTTTGACCCGACCGTAACTTTTTTCCCCTGCAGTATCTGCATGAAAATGAGAATGCAGGACCTTGGTAAGCTAGTGGTGTGTCACATTTTGTGGAAATCCATCCAATGAGTCAAATGTTATAGGCAAATCAAAAAATGCCTTTTCAAAGGAAAATGCAGTTGAACCATAACTCCAGTGTCGACCGTCACTATATAAAAGAAATACACAAAAAACACACACACGCAAATCAAGGGTAAGAGCTCTGGGTAGCTCTCAAGAATTAGGTGGAAAGCTGCTCGGCATGGACGGCATTGTGCTAATACTATGCTTAAAAACGTTGCTAATAGAACAAACATACAGATACAGAGGGCCTGATTTAGATCTTGGCGGAAGGATTACTCCATCACAACGGTGACGGATATCCCGGCCCCCAGAATATAAATCGCATTATATCCTATGGGATTTATATTTCGGCCGACGGGATAGCCGTCACCCTTGCAGGGTTCAAAAAAATCATAAAAATGTTACTAGGCCTGCAGGTCTAATAACTTGAATAATCTGCTCGACCTAACTGTAATGTTCTTGACCCATGAACTGGTCTCAAACTGCATGACCGTAGGCAAATATTTTGTATTATGGAGCCGCCTTTTTCTTCATTATCACATAAGAGAGCACCTTCAAATATGCAAGTTCACTATTTCTGCTGTACAAAAAAATACTATTTACAAGACTAAAAGTTTGCTCCATCTATAATAAGAATCAAGCCTACATATAGGGTAGGCATGATCCCTGGCTTGCCTCTGAGTTCACTGATAGCATTGCCATCTGGGCAGGAGCAGGAATATTTCCCAGTTCCTGTTTAAAAACTCACTTTTCATAAATATATTACTAAAGCATGATGTGGTAGTGCACTGTCATTTACATACATCATCTTGTTGCGTTTGCTATGTTCGCCCTAAGTGGAGGTCTCTTGCTCGCTGTGCCACTGGATTCAAGCTAGTCTAGCTCGCTGATGAGGGGTAATACCCCAAAACCGGTCCCAGGAAGCTTGTTTCCGGTCCAGGGAGGACCTGACCTGGCAGTTCAGGTTGGATGGTTCCCAGGGGCGAGACGGATTTGCATACGGCTGGGTCCAAACTGGGGTGGCATAGCGAGCAAAAGAACAATGAATTAAACCCAGATCTTTAGACTAGGGGTGAGTGGTTGAAAGGTTTCAGCACTCCGTCCATCCTCTTGTTGCATTTGCTTTCTCCTATAAGCCAGCAGCTTTCCTGGCTGATCATGCTTGCACTGGCAAGTTGCTTTAGGGACCCAGTCCCTGTGACGGCACACTTACTGAGACATTTAAAATAATTTCCATTAATGATAGTTTCCTATCGAAGAAGATTCAATCCAAGGTAGAGAGAAAGTTGTTTTTGAATCCAATGAAGGTGAAGCCAACGCAGAACTAGGATTGCAACTGAGGGCCTGATTTACAAAGAGCCTCCGCAGGAGGCAGAATCTCTGCACTCGTGGGCAACTCTCCGCACTGCAGTATCTAATTGAGGACATCCTGCCATGACTGCGGATGCTTTTTGTGAATCGGATCCTTAGTAATTTTCCCTTCTGCACTGTAGGATCTACACTGATAGTCACAAACAGAGTAGAAGAGCAAACTCATCCCCGATACCGCTGCTTGAAGAGATTTGAACTGTAAGATGAAACAACAGCATTTTCAATAGTAAGTGTATCTAAATAAATTCTCCATAGTAAATTGACTGGCTACTGAGATTACTCTGGCATCTTAATGAAAACAATAATATTTGTTTTAAAAGGCAACTGATTTCCAGGTTGCAATTAAAATGAATGCCACCCATGAGGGCATTTCTTAACCAGGCAGCTGAAGCGGCCTTACCTCTTGCTGAGAGTTTTTGTTTCTCCTGCAAGGTTTGGATTACTAATTGGTAATCTAGGCCCTCAATACGACAGACCCGATAATTTTAGATGTGTGATAACGCCTATTACTACATATATCAGACTTGAGTTTCAAATGTTTTCATTGCACCCAGTGCATGATGGGTATGATTAAAACCACACCCTTCGGAACAATATCAACAGGTAAAACTGCCAATATTTATTGGGAGGGGAATGCCCGGTAAATACCGGGACATGCGGATTTTGGTGTATTTTATGACACCTTTCGGATCAAAGGCGACAATTATCACACACAATACATCCCTCACACATCGATGTTGGTTTTTGTTGTGTGCGATAAATAGTGCACATAAGACCAGGCCACTCTTTTTAAGGGCCACTGTGGGAAGCAAGAAACAATCCATCCAGAAATGTACAGTTTTGAGGTTGGAAAGCCTTGCTATATAGCAGTTAAAATGTAAGATGTTTAGGTGTCTTTCATTGCCATCTTTCAATGGAAAACAGACCGACTAATTTCTCCCAGTATACACTACTGAGACAGGAGGCGACATGCAGCAGGCATAGGAGCACAGTATGAACCTGTTTCTGGGGCTTGCTGCTTCCGAGTAACTGTGCGCTTGCCTTAGCAGCTTACAGGTTCCCCTTTACAGTTTTGGGTCCAGACTAACCAAAGAAAAGAAGTTCATAGAATGCAGGCAGAGAGGATCGCAGAGAAGGATACGCCTTCTCTGCCTCCAACATAATGCATGGCTCAAAACGCCTCACTAATATTCAGCTTAACCGGAGGAAGTTGTATCCTGAAAGTGTGCAAGTTTCAGTAGTCAAAAGGTAGCAAAGCTGGACACCTATGTCCGGAATGAGAAGCCTCTAGCGCAGCAGGCTGGATGCCCCCATAAGTTTCTCTACTTGGATGTCTCAGTAAAGTGGCTGCGCTCTTTGAACAACAGATGTGCCTTTCTGTGGCCAGCATTTGTTTACAGGGTAAGTAAGAGGGGGAGCTGCAATACAAACGATGTCCTGCAGTTAGGAATATCAACAAAGAGAAATGTGAAAACCTACAGTGCGGCGGTCCTAAAATAGAACTGGAGTGACACCAAAGCATTTAATGAAACGCTGCCCATCTAGCAATCGCCACCTGAGTTTCTCATTTGAATTAAAGGTGGACATTATATGTAGCAGCCTATCATGGAAGACAAAAGTAGCTACACTATGTCACTTCGGAAGTTGGCCAAGATGTAAAACACAATAAAAACATTTTTATTTTCTTACGTTCTACATGTATGTATGTAGATATTTGTTTAGGTGCTTATTTGAAAGGTATAAAGATTGACTTCTATAAAAATAAAAAATATCCAATTATATACCACAAAGTCAACAAATTCACCTTTTGGAATTTATTAATATGCATTGTTCTCTACCCAACTCAATGGGACCTATTAGCCCAACTTAAGAAAGAAAAAAAAAAAAAAAAAGGATTGAGTTGCATCTTACAAAGGTCGACACTGATGTCTTGAAAGTTACGGGGAACCATTTACATGATGTGACTCACTAATCTGTCTTATTAGGATATGAACTTGTCACCTGCAGATTGCAAGAGAAGTTCTGCAACAGTTGCATTAACCATGATTTAAGTTATTTGAGTTCAATAGTTTCAAGTGTTAAATTGTAACCTATAGACTAAAAGCAAATATTTGCTGCAAGTGTACTATGTACCTAAGCTATCTAAACATTATTGAAACCCATGACTTACAGGACACTCACAACTCCCAGCACAAAAGTCCTAAAGCATTGTCAGAAATCAGACTTAAAATGGCAGTATTCGGTCACTGTCCCAGAGACAAGGGGGGAGAGGGAGCTGCAGATGTACTTTTCCGTTGTGCACAGCAGAGGCCTCTGCTGCTGCAGACACCGTCATGTAAGGAAGATACTGTGTAAGGAACACTGCTCTGTTGTGTTACACAACATGAGGGTTTCTGAGCATGTATCCTTTCACTGCTGACACCTGGCTTGTGCTGCATGACTGAAGGTTGAACTGCTACTGACCACACTATGCCTGTGCTTAATAAAGCAAGCTAAATATATCTTCACCATACAATAATCACAACCGTCACTGCTATAGCTTGTTCTGTGTATTCTCCGTTAAGCAATAAAGGGGTACATGTACAAGGAAATGGCACAGCGCAGCACTGCAAGCAATTTAGCAGCACCACATGGAGTCATTTAAAAAACACAGGGATGCACCGTATTTACAAGAATATGGCGCACCCCTGTGTTATCCCTTGCACAGGCACTATAATAAGCTGCCTAGCGCCAACACAGACACCCTTGCACCATACAGGATGTCTGTGTTGCAGGTGATGGAGCAAGGTTTCGCAAATGAAACTTGCTCATATGCAATTTTCCTCATTGTATTAATATTAAAACTTGTATTGTCTGTATTAATATTTGCACACACTACATGAATAGTTAGGAAGCTTGCCCATGTTGTTTTTCTAACAAATAACGCTTGTTCCTAGTCTAAAATGGCCGCTTAAGCGCGGGAATTTAACTGCGCATGTCACAACCTGATCACATGGTGTGACGTCTTTCTTTGCTTGGTGGGAATTTATGCCTCTGCGCAGTGTGCAATAAAATGGCCGCTAAATGTTCTCACATGCTTAAGCTTGCTCCTGTGTCATTACTAAATTGTCATTTCTTAACACAATTAATGCGGGATAGGATTTTATAATTAAATGGGATTAGAAATAAGATAAGTGGGTATACAGTGAAACGTTTTATTTTTGATATTAATATTTCCTTCTTGCACTTTTAGTAATTCGTAATCTTGGGCCTGGGTTGGTGACTTGAAACTAGAGAAGCAGAAGGTTCTGCGCATGTCCCCTGAAAGACTGCCAAAATGAAGTCAACTTGGAAGTCTCACAAGGCCATGACCTATCGGCCGAAGAGGATGTTCTAAATGTACAAATTTGTAACAAAAGATACAATTGTTGTAGAAATTGTATATAATTTGTTGTGAGACGGGTGGGAAATAAAGTGAATGTATTAAATTGAAGGGGAGGGAACGTTAATACAATAGGCTTCACAAATTAAGCCAAATTTGTCATGGTGCGAGAATCCACTTCCTGTCCCTGCCCAATCAGAAGTAGTGGTCCCATATTTTAGCAACATTAAGGGGAGGTACATGGGCGTAGAAGGGTATAATAGAATATAGCATTAGTAGTTAGCTAGCTCAGACTCTTAGAAGATACAGAAGAGCTCCAGGCTGCCCAGCTGATCGATTGCTGACTGAATCCCTATCCAGAAGAGGTCCTGAGGAGGGGGCGGCGGAGTCCATTAGAGGGAAGAATCGATGAGAAGTCGAGTGCCAGAGAGGGGAACGACGCAGGCGTCGTTGTAGAGAGGTCACCAGTCCGGTCCTGATCCCGAAGAAGGTCCTTGCTCTTCATCCTTCCAGGGTCCTATTCTTTCAAACTCCTTGGCTAAGGGTTTGGTTCTCGCATTTAGGTAAATATATGCAACCTTTAGTTGCGCTGCTGTTCCTATCTCCTCTTTTCCTTAAACACCGTCATTGATTAGAAATAATCATTCTATGGTTTTCCACGAGTATTCTGATCAAATACCGTGTCTTTTTCTGTATTTACTCTGCTAAAAACTTTAGATAAACATTTTAAAACTTCTTGACTCTGTGGTTATTTCAGGGTTATGTATTATAGTGAATGTCACTCATTTTAAACTTCCCAATTAGCAAAGGATCCATTGGTAAGTTATTACTCTTCAATCAGAAGGTAGCAGGGATTTTTGATAAAAGAGTATATTTGACACCCAGCGTAAGTATTAGTATAGTATGAATGTATGGGCCCAAGTGAGTATATGGTGTATGAATGCTGTTTGCTAATATCGCGCTGGATCAGTTTTCTGGTAAGCAGAGGACGGTTTGTGTTACTCTTTGTTAATTGGGTAATGAGAATTTTATTTTGTATTTTTATGAACTAATACCCGTTATTCTTGAGTATTGTTTTATGTTGTCCAGAATACCCCGGGGAGAAAGAATAGCGGATGGCAAGTAGAAGCCATACTGCAGTGAGGTTATCTGTCAGGCAGAAATAGTACTGAATAGTTAAGCAGGACTACCAGCACTTGTTAGGGATTCTATGCGTGTAAGTATAGCCAAAGGAGTACGCTAGTGAAAATTTGATGTTATATCACCTAGAAAGGGTAACATTGAAGAAGTAACAGGTATTTCAGAAGCTTGCGTGAAGAGTAAACGGAAGGGTTTTACTCGTAGTGTATGTTCTAGTAAACGGAAAGGTTTTACTAAGTGTGTAAAAGAACCTATCTTTCTGAATTAGAGAAACTGGCACGATAGCGAATGTTTTATGTTGTTACTGAATTTTAATTAAAAACTATAGAGAAAATAAAGTTTGCGTAAATTTTTGTAAAGGGAGGGTCAGTTACCGGAGAGGGAACTGACGTCACAAAACGCCGCGCTGGGATTGGTTGGATCCACGGGCGTGGGGAAAACCCTTGTAAAGGAGGGGTCAGTAGTCAGGAGTAGTACTGACATCACAGGTGCCGCGCTGGGATTGGTTGCATAAGCGTGAGAACAGAAAAGAGCAGATTATAAAGGAGGGGTTGACAGAGAAACGTCACCAAAAAGGCCGCGCAAGGATTGGCTTAGAATTAAAAAGTTAGCAAAGATTTGATTGGTTGAGAGTTTAGAAGCAAAATTCTAAGTGGATAAGGATTGCATGTTAAAACGCGATCCGACTTTAACAGGGAATCGTCCAGATAGGAGATTTCTAGGGTTTGCAGAATATAATTTTATACATCGGTATTTGCCTAAGATGTATGGAGAAAAGAAGATGTCAGTTTTACAAAAGATTAAGAATTTTTTCAAAAAGGATAAACCAATCAAAACTAGAGAGGGAATTATTATTCCCCCAGCCAAAACGCCCGCATCATATATGATGATGGAAAGAGGTTATCATACTTGTGTATGGATAGAGAATTGGAGAGAATATACTAAAAATGACGGGATACTAGAATTTCCCGAGAATGGCACATTCAATGGGCGAATTCTTCAAAATTTGAGACAAAGGATGAATGATTTAGAACCTAGACCCAGATTGACTCAATATGAAGCTTTAGAGGAATGGGAGACTGAAGCATTTGAGCGTGATAGATCACGAAGTAATGGGAGATATCCAGGATTTTTTCCCAGATACTTACGGGAAAATAGGGAAGGTCAGATGAAGCAATGGAGAAGGACAATGCTTGTTGAGGGATTATATCCACTACTCACAGAAGGAGAGAAATCAGGAGGCAAGTGTACAGAAAAGACAAAACATTTAATGAGACATGAAGACTCAGAAGATGAGTTTATGGAAGAAATATTGAGGAATCCTCCACCGTATCAGGAAGGGTCAAGTGGAATTCCTCCTAGTGCCCCACCACAAACACCAATGGTACCTCAGGTACTACATGAATTCACCCCGAATAGAATACTTCATGAAAAAGAAAAAGAAGCATTAGAAAAGACCAGAGCAGAATTAGTACGGAAAATATCCCAGATAAAAACACATCCTGATTCATTGACTATTCCTGTAACAATTGGTCCAGTAGTGCCATTATATGGTATACAAGGAAATTGTCCTCCTCTGATACCCGTATCTTCTCCTATGAATACTCCCGAAAATTTTCAAAAACTTGAAGCTCCAGTTATAATTGAAGATCATTTTAGTGATTGTGATTCCACAATCTCTCTCATGGATTTACCTGTCAGAGGTCCAGTAAAAGGTACTCCCAGAAAAGAAATACCGGAGCGTTCAAAAGATGTAAGTTTAATAACTTCATCAGGGGCAAAGAGTGCCACCATAGTAACACCTGAAGATTTAGAAAGGTGGGTACAAGGATCAGATAAATTGTGCACTCCTCCAAAATTGCTAGACATTCAGAAATTAAAAGCTGAGTTAGAAGAAATGATAGCAGGAAATATAGGAGTAGAACGCTTAAACACTTATGATGAAGAAGAATTGCTGTTCCTATGCAGGAGTATCACTAGAAATGTAAGGTTATTTCATGAAAAATTGTCCAATCTAGCCCTACAAATGGGAATTGAAATAGGGAAATCAAAAGTACTACAGAAACCCTATAGAGCAGAATTTTCAGACAAAGATTTAGAAAATATGAATGCTTCTGGAAGAAGACTGCAAATAAGAGAATTAATGTTAGTTTTGCAAAAATGGGGAGACCTAGATAAATGGAGAACTAGGTGGGCAAAGAAAAAGGAAGAAGCTCGCTCAAGTCGAACAGCTTCTGAATATGTAATGAAGGAAACAGAAAAAGTTGACAAAATGTACCCGATGCGAGAAGTTGCAGGAGGAGGTTATGTACATGTCCCATGGAGTAGACAGGATATTTTATCATTTACGAATGATTTTCCAAAGCTGAGAGAAAAGCCAATTGAATGGTACAAACAGGTTGAAAGGTTTGTGAAAGTATCAAAAGTATTGTTGAAGGATTTGGATGGTCTGTTTGACATAGTGGTACCTGCAGATTTATGGACAGATTGTAAGATCACAGTCGATTGGCCGAATGATGAATATCCCAGAGATCCAAAAACAGGTGCCCCGTCAAATGATGTGATGAAAAAGTATCAGCAGGTAATAACATACCTGAAGGGGAAAATACCACCGAAAGAAACAGATTGGGTAAAAATAGATCGAACTACCCAAGAAGCCAGTGAAACAGTTCATTCATATTATGAGCGCCTTTTGCAGGTGTTCAAACAGTACAGTGGATTTGAGGACATTGGAGACAAAAACATGAGTCAGTTTGTATACCGATTTGTGTATGGTTTGAAGCCCGAGATTTGCCAGATGATTAAGCAACATATGCTCTGTTGGCAAGGAAAACCAATTGACGAAATTTTGAAATATGCAAAGTACTGTGGGGATGACATTGAAGATAGACACAAGAAATTGCAGGAGAAAGTAATGTGGGCACAGGTGAAAATGGCTGAGAAACAGGGAATTAATTTAGACAATCCCAATGAAACGCAAGGAAAAGACTCTGGAACGAATGGTGATTCGGGAAATGGTGGGAGAATGAAAGGACGAATGAGTAGAGAAGAAGCCAAAAAGAAATGTCCTTGTCATGGATGCGGAAAATTGGGGCATTGGAAGGACGAGTGTAAAAAGATTAGAAACAATAATGGCCCAAATCAAAATTTAAATTCACAAACGCAGAATGACTCACAGCAAGGAGTAAATCCTCAGAGTCAGTTGCCACCTCCACCTGTTCAGGGTAATGTAAGCAGAGCAAAGCACGGTACAGACATCAGTTACTCGGGGGGAAAGTGGTAAGAATGATTATATGACCTCACAATTTCTTTTGCAGGATGATTTTTGCGGGTTCGACGCATGACGGTGCCTAGGAGAGGGGGAGAAGGAATGCGTACTTGGCGCATCCCTGCAGGTAGATCAATCAGGTCCATATGTTGAAGGAAAAGTGAGAGGTAATGATATTACTTTTCTTTTGGATACTGGTGCTACCAGGTCTACTGTGAGAACAGTAGACGTCCCAAACCTTCCTCTCTCTGGTGAAGATATTCAAGTTGTAGGGGTTGCTAACCAAAGAATTAGAACACCACTTACCGAACCAATGGAGGTTAAAATTGGAAATTTCAAAGAAATGCATCAATTTGTAGTATGCGATTCTAGTCCAGTAAACTTGCTAGGTAGGGACTTGTTGTGCAAAATGAATTGCACTATTTTCTGCACACCGGATGGTGTGGCAGTACAAACACCAGATGAAGATCATGTATATAAAATTATGGTCGCAAAACAAGGAACAGAAGTAGATGAAATGTTTTCATTAATAACAAAAGATGAATTGCCAGAAGAATTAAAAGATACAGTAAATCCCATAGTATGGGATCTCACGGGAAAAGAAGTAGGATTCATGGCTAAAATAGACCCAGTTCAAGTAACTGTAAAAGAAGGTGCAATTTTCCCAAATACAAAACAGTACAAAATGAGTGCAGAAGTAAAAGCAGGTGTCATTGAAGAAATCAATCGGATGGTCAAACAAAATATACTGAGAGAAGTAATGAGTAGTCCATGTAATTCACCAATCATGGGACTAAAGAAACCTAGTGGTAAATATAGAATCGTTCAAGATCTGAGGAAAATCAACAAAATTGTAGAGCCATGTTGTCCTATAGTGCCAAACCCTGCAGTAATTCTGTACCAGATTCCTTGGAATGCTGGATGGTTTACAGTCATAGATCTGTGTCAAGCCTTCTTTTCAATTCCGTTACACCCAGACAGTCAGTATCTTTTCTCATTTAAATTTGAAAACAAGGTCTATGTATGGAATCGTGTTCCTCAGGGGTACACAGAAAGTCCTTCCATTTTCAACCAGATACTGAAAAAGTGCCTTGAAAAACTAGTGATGCCAGGAAGCTCAGTTTTAGTTCAATATATCGACGACTTATTGGTGGCGTCGACCACCAGAGAAGACTGTGTTGTTGATTCCATAGCCTTATTGAATCTTTTGGCAGAAGAGGGACATAAAGTCTCACCTGAGAAATTACAGTTTTGTACAACAACTGTTAAATATCTGGGACATCAAATTGAGAGGGGAAAAAGAAGAGTAACCTCTGAAAGAGTAGCATTAATAAAAAGAATGCAAATACCAGTAACGCAAAGACAAGTAAGAATGTTCTTAGGAATAGTAGGTTACTGTCGACAATGGATACCAGGATTTTCCATGTTGGCTAAGCCCTTGATTAACATGACTAAAAAGAAAGCAAAAGATCCTGTTGAGTGGGAAGATGAAAGTGTAGAAGCCTTTGTAAAATTGAGAAACTCCCTTTGTTCAGCACCTGCTTTAGGCATGCCAGATTATAAAAGAGAATTCGCATTATTCTGTCATGAAAGAGAAAATTGTGCACTTTCAGTTTTAACTCAAAGACATGGTCTGGACAGACGTCCTATAGCATACTTTTCCGCTACATTAGACCCTGTAGCATCTGCGCTGCCAGGATGTTTGAAAGCAGTAGCAGCAACATGTTTGAGCATCGAACAAAGTGAATCAATTGTGATGGGACATCCTGTAAAAGTATATGTTCCACATGCAGTGGTGATTCTGTTGACCAGAACCCGAACTCAGCATCTCACTCCTAGTCGGCTGACTAAGTATGAGAGGATAATAATGGGTGCAGAAAATGTAACCATGGTGAGGTGTACGATAATAAATCCAGCAAGCTTATTACCAGATCCATATCATGAGACAAATAAAGATGACGAAGAAGATGAACATGATTGTATACAGATTACAGAACTATGCACAAAACCTCGCCCAGATATAGAGGAACAGCCTCTTAAAAACCCAGATAAAGAACTGTTTGTTGATGGCTCTTGCCAGAGACATGAAGATGGCAAGCTAACAGCTGCATATGCAGTATGTGAATTAACTGGAATAGTTGAAGCATCCTATTTACCAGGGGTAAAATCTGCACAAGTAGCTGAATTGATTGCACTGATAAAAGCGTGCAAAATTGGGAGGAATCAGAAAATAACCATATTCACTGATAGTCAATATGGTTATGGGGTTGTGCACGATTTTGGCCAACTGTGGATGCAGAGGGATTTCATGACTTCTTCAGGATCCCCCATTAAAAATGGACAATTTGTAAAAGAATTGCTAGAAGCAATACAATCACCAAAAGAATTGGCTGTGGTGAAATGTGCCGCACATCAGTCAGGAGATGACTGGGTGGTAGTTGGCAACAGATATGCAGATCTGGTGGCTCAATATTGTGCCAAAACCAGAACATCAGTGAATAAGAGGGTGGAAAGAATGGGAATCAGCTGCCAACTTATGCTATTTATGCCACCTGAAACCTGGAACGAAGTGAAAAGATTACAAGATGAAGTGGATGAGGTTGAAAGAAAAAGGTGGATCAAAACGGGTTGTTCTCAAAGAAGAGAGGATGAAGTATGGGTCAGTACAGATGGCAGACCAGTCATGCCAGATTGTTTACTCTCACAAATGGCTAGAATGTATCATGGAGACACACACATAGGGAGAGATGCAATGATTAGACTATTCAGACAAAATTGGTACAATCCCAAATTCAGAGCTGTTACAGAGAGTCTTTGCCAGAGATGTCTAATTTGCCAAATGCACAACACAGGCAGGAAAACGATAATTGGGTTTGGGAAGATCGGAAAAGCAGAAGGTCCATTCATAAGACTACAGTTCGACTTCATACAGTTACCACCATGCAGAGGGCTGAAATACGTATTAGTCATAGTGTGTCTGTTTTCAAAGTGGGTGGAGGCATACCCAACTAGGAGAAATGACAGCATTACAGTTGCTAAGCTGTTATTAAGAGAGCTCATACCTAGGTTTGGTTTCCCAGTATCTTTGGAATCAGATAGAGGAAAACATTTTAACAACGAAGTGATCCTGATAATCTGTGAAGCATTTCAAATCAAACAGAAACTGCATTGTGCATATCGTCCAGAGGCTTCTGGAGTGGTGGAACAATTGAATGGCACCATAAAGTCAAGATTGGGAAAAATGTGTGCATCAACATCATTGGAGTGGCCTGATGCATTGCCACTCGTTTTGATGGGACTCAGAAGTATACCTGATCGAACAACAGGTTTGAGCCCCCATGAAATTATGATGGGAAGAGCGATGAGACAAACACATGTTCCCACAAATAGACTGGTGAATATTTCTGATGATATGGTGTTGGACTACTGTAAAGGATTGGCTGACCTAGTGCGTTCTGTCTCTCACCAGGTTGGAGAAGACGCAGTTTCCAGACAGCCTGAACTAGAACATGATCTGAATCCTGGTGACTGGGTGGTGGTGAAGAATCACACCAGAGAAACGTGTCTATCACCCAGGTGGAGCAGACCTTGTCAAATCATATTGACCACAAACACAGCAGTGAAGTGTGCCGGATTTCCAAATTGGATTCACGTAAGTCACACCAAGAGAGTACCAGACCCAGAAGAAGAAAACACTCAGACGACACCAATCTCTGAAGAAGCTGAAGGTTGCCAAGCTGAAGAATCTCAGGCTCGAGGTTCAAGAGAAGCTGACGGAGAACAACCGAGCACAAGTCAGGATTGGATACCAGTGGTCGAAGTTCCTGAGGTTTTCCACCGAACAAGAAGCCAAAGAAAATTAAAAGCAATTGTAGAAGATCAGATAGGTGAAGAAGAAGGGGTTCAGGCTCAAGAAGACAAGCTAGTAAACGACCCTGAACCAAATCAGATAGGGAAAGAAAATTGGACTGAAAGCAGTGAAGAATTAATAGAATTTGAACAGGGAGAGACAGGTTTAGAAGAAGCAGGTCAGGCTGCAGAAGTACACAGTGCAATAAGCCCTGATCAGAAGCAGTTAGGACAAGAGGGAAAAACAGAAGAAATAGAGACTGAGAAAAGTGAACATAAAGAAGTAAACACAGAACAAAGTGAATTGTTGGAAACTCACAGTGGAGCTGCAAATGAGAAACCAATAAGACCAGAGAAAGAACAATTAGATAAGTTAAAGAAAACAAAGAACAGAACAGTACAAACCAGTGAAATTAAAAAGGCACTTAAAGACGAAAATAAAGAAACAGTACAAACAGAAAAGCCAAGAAAAGGAGACCAGTGGCCAAGTTTCATCAAAAGAGTAAAGTGCCACATAAAAACAAGAAGTGAAGATCCAGATCAAGTACCTGAAATAACAAGTCAAACAGACCAAGAGAAAAAGTCTGGGAAAAGAAAAAGTAAAAGATTAAGACTTGTGAACAACAAATTCAGGGGTCCTGATTGGACGTATATTGTTCTTGAAGACTTTGAAAGTTCAGAATCAAGTGACAGTGGTGGTGAAGGAACAAGTGCAGAACTAACTTACGAAGAAGAAACAAGACCACCCTGACTAAACAAAAGAATCCATTGAAGAAAAGGAACAGAGATAAGAAGAGCAATCTTCCTTGTCGAAAAATGCCTGATGATAGGGATACTGGGAGACCAAAGAGAAAATGCTGTAGAAGATGCTGTGCAATTTGCATATGTAGTCTAGTATTGGTGCTTATAGCATGGTTAGTCCTGATTGTAGCTATTCCTTACCTGATGATAATAGATAAAAAGAACAATAATGAAACTATAGGGAGGAAAGCAAACATGAAAGGAAATAGGGTAGAACTAATGGCAGAAGAAGATGAAGGAATTCATCATGTGATAGCTGATAATGACACTAGTTTAAATGTTTTCACGAAGTTATTGTTTCAGTATGTAGACACCATGGAAGTTAGTAATTGTTATGTTTGTATGAAGTTACCTGAATCAGTAGCAGAAGGATTAACATACCATCATTTACCACTGACATATGGTATTTCATGTAGCGTATTAACAAGTTTATTTTATAGTACAGGTAGACTACAATATTACTATTCCAATATAGATGTTGTATTTTCTGAAGTTCCTATTCGCAAGAGTATGAACCCAGTGCTTAGCGCCTTAGATGCACAGTTTATGGGAGAGTTTTTCTTAACAATGAAATCAATAGACTTAACACATGCACGTAGACACAATCTAACATGTTCTTTATTAGAAGAAGAGAAAATATTTTTAAATTTAGTAGAAGATAGAAGACAGGATTTTCAAAAGAAAGCTACAGAGCATAAGGCTCATTTACCACCTTGGGCAGAGAAAGAGGGAAGTTACACCCCTGGCAAGGCTCAAGCTGCTATGGCTCTGGATTTTGAAAAGAAGGGAAAAATTTGTCTTCATAGGTTAAAGACTGACTATAACAATGTTTTCATCGGTACCAGTGATTGTGAACACAATTTTTTAATATTGGGAGGTTGGGGACTCAAAGGAGGAACAGATTCAGTTTTTCCTGGAATCTATTATGTCTGCGGGAATAAGGCTTACTTTAGGCTTCCTGCACGGTGGTATGGAAGTTGTTACTTTGGAATAGTCTTTCCAAAGATATACCACGTAAAAAGAAACACTGGAAGCAATGAAAACAATGGCGAATTAACACGTAATAAAAGAGCTAGTTTTTCAGAAATAATAGGTGATATATTTGGTGCATTGATACCTTCAGTGGGAGTAATTCTGAACTCAAGGAAGATATGTAAATTGTCTACAGTAGTTGATCGTTTATCAACGAATACTGCTGGAGGGTTTCTAATGATTAATGTGGAAATGGTTGCAATTAGGTCAATGGTGATGCAAAATCGACTTGCTCTTGACATAATATTGGCGAAAGAGGGCGGAGTCTGTAAATTATTGAAAACGAAACACTGTTGCACTTATATACCGGATAAAAGTGCAGAAATTGGAACATATATAAAGAATATAACTAAACTTGAGCAAGAACTTAAACCACTGGAAGTTGATAGTGTATGGGAAAGATTGACAAATAGTATTTCGTCAATCGGAACCTGGTTTTCTAATATAGGTAAAGGACTTATAGGTCAAATACTAATTCCCTTAGCAGGGATAGCAATAATAGTTCTGACAATAGTATTTTGGTGTAAATGTTGTAGAAAGAGTGGAACTTGTAAAGTGACTGAAAAAGGAAAGAAGAGAAAGAGATGAAATTGAACTGGAAGAATGGAAAAGTGAATTATACAAAAAGATGAAAGGAGATTGTAAAAATAGAAAAGCTAAAAATGAAAATGAGAATGAAGTGATTTGCTAGAAGTTGGCATCTGATTGAGGGTACTTTTTGATGGCTCAGAAACGCCATCAGAGAGGGGATTGATGGAGCAAGGTTTCGCAAATGAAACTTGCTCGTATGCAATCTTCCTCATTGTATTAATATTAAAACTTGTATTGTCTGTATTAATATTTGCACACACTACATGAATAGTTAGGAAGCTTGCCTATGTTGTTTTTCTAACAAATAACGCTTGTTCCTAGTCTAAAATGGCCGCTTAAGCGCGGGAATTTAACTGCGCATGTCACAACCTGATCACATGGTGTGACGTCTTTCTTTGCTTGGTGGGAATTTATGCTTCTGCGCAGTGTGCAATAAAATGGCCGCTAAATGTTCTCACATGCTTAAGCTTGCTCCTGTGTCATTACTAAATTGTCATTTCTTAACACAATTAATGCGGGATAGGATTTTATAATTAAATGGGATTAGAAATAAGATAAGTGGGTATACAGTGAAACGTTTTATTTTTGATATTAATATTTCCTTCTTGCACTTTTAGTAATTCGTAATCTTGGGCCTGGGTTGGTGACTTGAAACTAGAGAAGCAGAAGGTTCTGCGCATGTCCCCTGAAAGACTGCCAAAATGAAGTCAACTTGGACGTCTCACAAGGCCATGACCTATCGGCCGAAGAGGATGTTCTAAATGTACAAATTTGTAACAAAAGATACAATTGTTGTAGAAATTGTATATAATTTGTTGTGAGAAGGGTGGGAAATAAAGTGAATGTATTAAATTGAAGGGGAGGGAACGTTAATACAATAGGCTTCACAAATTAAGCCAAATTTGTCATGGTGCGAGAATCCACTTCCTGTCCCTGCCCAATCAGAAGTAGTGGTCCCATATTTTAGCAACATTAAGGGGAGGTACATGGGCGTAGAAGGGTATAATAGAATATAGCATTAGTAGTTAGCTAGCTCAGACTCTTAGAAGATACAGAAGAGCTCCAGACTGCCCAGCTGATCGATTGCTGACTGAATCCCTATCCAGAAGAGGTCCTGAGGAGGGGGCGGCGGAGCCCATTAGAGTGAAGAATCGATGAGAAGTCGAGTGCCAGAGAGGGGAACGACGCAGGCGTAGTTGTAGAGAGGTCACCAGTCCGGTCCTGATCCCGAAGAAGGTCCTTGCTCTTCATCCTTCCAGGGTCCTATTCTTTCAAACTCCTTGGCTAAGGGTTTGGTTCTCGCATTTAGGTAAATATATGCAACCTTTAGTTGCGCTGCTGTTCCTATCTCCTCTTTTCCTTAAACACCGTCATTGATTAGAAATAATCATTCTATGGTTTTCCACGAGTATTCTGATCAAATACCGTGTCTTTTTCTGTATTTACTCTGCTAAAAACTTTAGATAAACATTTTAAAACTTCTTGACTCTGTGGTTATTTCAGGGTTATGTATTATAGTGAATGTCACTCATTTTAAACTTCCCAATTAGCAAAGGATCCATTGGTAAGTTATTACTCTTCAATCAGAAGGTAATTGGTAGCAGGGATTTTTGATAAAAGAGTATATCTGACACCCAGCGTAAGTATTAGTATAGTATGAATGTATGGGCCCAAGTGAGTATATGGTGTATGAATGCTGTTTGCTAATATCGCGCTGGATCACAGGGATGAACGTTTATGTGCCGGCAATCTTTAAATGCAATTTGCTCTTTCTAGGTGTACTGCAGAAAGAGCAAAAACAAGGAGAAATAAAGTATTTCTCCTCGTTGTGCATATCTCATGCCTGCTATTCAGTGGCGTTAGTTTTTGGTACTGCCTCAGATTTACAGGTCCTTGTAAATCTGGGGCAGCGTCAAAAAGCCAAGGGTGTTGCGGTGGAATGCCCACAACACCCATTGCACACACCTTTCATGCAGATACCTGCGTGAATGGGGACGATATTTACAGAGCGGCGTGGCTTAACTCCACTTTGTAAATATGGAGCAGGGCATTGCGCCACCGGAACGTCAGAAAAAGTGACGTTCTGGTGGCGCAATGTGCTTGTAAATATGCCCCAAAGTGTCTTGTCTCCAATCTTGCTAGGAAAAGGTGACCATGCCATCCAAAGCACTGCACGTAGCTCATAAGCGATTCAGGTTACCAGAAATCTGTATATCAGTGGGACACCACATAATTATAGACTTCACATTTACAAATTATCACAATTTGTCTTCTTGATTTAACATAACTCTATAACTCCCAAAAATGGCAGATTATTTAATTGAAAGCCCAGGATGAATACTGGAAAATAAAAAATGCATTCGTGAAAAGCACAAATTGGTTGACAAAGGGGTAGCAGAGACAAGGGTGTCTTCAGAAAGGGCAGTCATGCTATGCCCACCAATAAACTGATGAGTATAAATTAAAAAGGAAAGTGGCTCTGGCTCACTTTATTGGTCACAAACAGACCCTAAGTTAAGATAGCTTAATGCATGTATTGTTACACATACACAGCAAATTTCCTTTTTAATAAATGTGTTTATAAGGCATCAAGACCCAAGAATAACAGTGTGTCGGACGGCTTAAAACTGTCTTTTGAAAATAGAACACCAATGTGTTAAAACCACAGCTTTGCAGCTCTGGTAAATGAGGGGCGAAGGATATAGAGAGGGAGAATAAGGAAAGGACCAACCTAAGAACTCTACAACTCTGGAAAAACAGACCCTCATTAGTTACCCCAACAAAATGCAGATAAGGGGTCACAACAGCCAAGTATACTAACAGGAGATTTAAGGGTGGAAGCTCCTTGCAGACTGGATCTCTGGTACCTCTCATGGGATCTGGTCTGACAGTGCTCAGATAGACGTTGAAGAGAAGTGGAGCACTGGGTGATCCTTGAAATAAGCGTACCTTGATCTTAAAAGGTGGCGGTGTAAAGAGAGAAAGCAAAAAGATACCGGATCAGTCAACACGCTAGGAAGGGATTCGATCAAATAGGTTTCCCTTAATGTCAGTATCTTTTAATCTCTCGAGGGAAAAGCGGGGGGTGAATTGTCGACAGCAGTGCAGCCAGCACAAGAAGTGAATCAACACAATTCCTATCCACAGTGGTTTTCAGATTATCCAGGAAGGCAAACCAGACAGATTCGTTTTCTCTATCTGGGTGGAACCCGGTTTATTGGTCCGACAGTAGCTTGTTTTCTTCAAAGAAGTTGAATATCTGACAGAAAACTGCTCTTTGAATTAAATTATCAAGGAAAGGGCCTTTAAAGTTCTTCCAAAACTGACCAGATCTCCTGGCTAGAGACTGTGCTTCTTCATAATCAGTTGTATGTAGAATTTAAGTTCAGTGTGAAGCCTACCTGAGGATAAGTAGTTGATAATGAAGCAAAATGCAAGTGTCATAGCAGCTGGAAGAAAGAGGATACTCTTAATAGACTGTGCAGTAGGCAGGGTCAGAAAGAGAACACACGTCTATTGGTCTCGACCAGATCCTGGAATTTCAAGGCTAAGATGTGCTTGAAAGAGTCAACTGTGTAGGGGGGATTGTTGTCTTGTATAACCCTTCCAGTACTGATCTCATCAAGTGGGAGAAATGTTTCTTATTAGCAAAATGTAGTTATAGCATCTTAGCTTTGGCCAGCAGAACTAGGAGAGTGTTATGTGGGGCCTCCCTTGTGAGCACTTGACATAGGAGATCAGGTTTCAGTAGTGAAACCTTTTCCTTTCTTTATAGTACACTTACAAGATCCTGTTAACTCCCTGCAAGTAGATTTTGTCAAGCGTGTTAATGGATTTCTTACAAATAAGAATGGGCTAGCTTGAGGGCTAGTGTCTGGGCAGTTTTTTTTTTGGGGGGGTCCTGTGGACAATGACGGAAGAAAAAAAAAAAAAAACAGTCCACATACTGGCCCTTTCAAGATGGCCCAGTGTCCTACTGCTCAAAGGGACAATCCAACGCTAAGGAAACATAAAATAGGAACGGTGCAGAGGGCAATAGGGATGCTGTTGAAGGATTCCAACACGGGTCAGCAGGTGAGGGTAAACCCAGAGCCACTCCGGTTTTACCATGGGACACAGACCACCAGACACAAATTTCTTTCCCCCTCTAAGACATTCCTGACAGCAAACCATCCGCACCTCCAAATTGCAGCCAACTCTACCGTATGCTTGGAATGCGAGTCACTACGTAAGTGATGCCCCCTTGGACTTCAGAAATGTCATCGAGAGAGTAGTTGCTAGGAACTCCAGCCCAAGTGGTTCACTTAGACAATTATATAGAGAAGCCTAGAATGTCTTTGCGTCCTGCCTTTGATTCTATCTCGGGAACACAATCCTGTCGCTCGAACCTAAAAAGGAAGCACATTTCAAATATAAGAAGGATAACAAAGAGAATGTTTTGTGAAGAGACTTGCTGCAGAGCTTTGTCTGTCACTTCTGGTTATAGTTGTGAATGATAATAAAATGTGTTCCAGTTAATGTGAGTGCTGCAGAACATTGTACAATCTGTAAAGCACGGGCTTGTGTTCCAGTAATATAGCTCAGTGGGTCAAAGCGCGCATTACAAATATTTTTGTGCAGCCTGCAGGTCCTATGTTCAAACCGTGTTAAATGGTTTAGTGCATTGTGCACCAGCTGCGAACGTCTGCCTGCAAAACTTGAGCCATTGCAGGTTTTGACTGAAAATTTCGCTCTTTTGTGATTGATAAAACGAGTGCCATTTAATTGTGATAGTACTCAACACTCTACACGTCATGCAATACATAGGTTTCTAATGTGTGTTAAATAATGGTTATTAGTTCGACTGCACCCAGATCTACATATATTCATTTTAAAAAGTCGCCTATCTTGTAAAGTGACACGCTGACTTTAAGTTAGTTCGGACGAATTCTTTCACGTCTGCAGATGTAGGTTAAACTGTTCCGTCGAACTGCCTTTGCCTTCAGGATCCTCCCCCAAGCCAGATGATCTTTCAGAGTTATTTAAAATTGGGTGACCCATGGTCAGAAGAATCACATCGGAAAAACTACCATCCCTCCCCCACCTTGGCGGCTGCTGCTCTGCTTGGCACATTACATACTGATTAACTGGTTCAGGTGAGAGCAGCACCAAACTCTGGCACAAGGTCAGCTGCGGTTATCTTGCTACTCCACTATATGACAGCGTAGTCTGAGCGTGTCCCTCGTAGCGTCCATTAACAATAACATAAAACTCACAGGCCTCTGGCTACCGCTATATGCACACACCCAAAAACATTCTCAGACCGAGGACCGCTCGCATACTCACACGGTTATCTGTTATTACAGGTCGGAATTTCACTCTTTCCGAACTAAACACTCACTTCTGCTTCAAAATTCTAGTGTGCAGTAGGTGAGGCCAGTCTCCTCATCATCGATGCACACGACCAAAAAAAGCATCACGAAACACAAAATTAACCAGCTACGGAAGTTCTTCGTAGCCTCCTCTTTGAGGAGATTTATATGTCTCAGCCGCTGTTGCGCAGCACGAGACGGCAACAAACGCGCGAACCTGATATCCAATCATCTTTCAAGGGACGGTGGAAGGCCATCTCGCGTCGTTTAGTCACCATCTTGAATTGGGCTAACTCCTTGATTTTAACAAGGGTTGGCAAACTCTGTCCTTTCATAGGGTGCCACCTGGCTGTTTTAAACGGGCATGACCCGTATTTTAATGTCCCGGCCGGTACCAAAATGAGAAAAAATCACTTAAAGCCGGAATTTTTTTCCTTACTGAACATACTTTAAAGAGTAAATGTAAGCAGAAAACACTTTAAAATGTGTTCTACAGTTGCCCCAATGACCCCCCCCCCCCCCAACTGATAAAGTAAATAAAGACAGAAAGGCCATATTAAAAATTTATACAGACACTTTCATATAAAGTTCTACTAAATAATCATACACGGTACTTTGCAGAATGTTCAAACGTGAGCAGATCGCTGGAATTTTTCTCCGGGAAAGGTGGCAACCCTACATAGTTACAGTACCACAACCATACATGCCTCTAGCAGTCAGAAGCGCTACACCTTGAAGTCTTTAACAAGGCTGCAGCTGTTCCAAACTCTACTTGGTGACCATCTCGGAAGCAGCTGCTTAATAAGTCTATCACAAAAGCTGAAAAAACACAGGATTTTACTACATGTTCCTCTCGAGTCAGATGCAACAGCTTCACAACAATGTGAGGGTATGGCTTCAACATAGCAATGTACATATACACTTTTTGCTACTCTGATAAATTGTACTTGTTTTCCATAGGATAAGTAAATATGCCAATGCTGGCATATGCTGATGAATCAATACTGCAACTTTCAATACATTTCTTGCTTACTATGGATCACTTGTGAAAAGAATTTTGTATATATAGGTGCTAGCAGTCACTGTTAACCCCTTCGCTGCTAGGCCTTTTCCCCCCCTGTGCTAAGCCTTTTTTTGGCTATTTGGGGTAGTTTGCGCTTAGGCCCCTGTAACTTTTTGACCACATAAGGTATCCACGCCAAATTTGCGTCCTTTTCTTCCAACATCATGGGGATTCTAAAGGTACCCAGGGTTTGTGGATGTCCCTGGAGGGGACCCAGAAATTAGCCAAAATACAGCTAAAGTTTGGTTTTTGGGGGAAAAATGGGAAAAAAGTGCTGCAAATGAAAGCGTCTGGGTTTTTCCCTGCAAATGGTATCAAAAAAGGGTTTGTGGGGCTGAAATCACAATTTTCCCAGCTTTTAGGAAATGACAGACTTTTGTCAGAAAACCAAAAAATTTTACACAGTTTTGGCATTTTTCTGGGACATAGCTTATTTTTGCTATTTTTTGTGCTTTCAACCTCCTTCCAGTTAATGGTAGAAATGGGTATGAAAGCAATAATGGATCCTGGAAAGCTATACATTTTAGAAAAGTAGACAAAATTCTGAATTCAGCAAGGGGTCATTTGTGTAGATCCTTCAAGGTTTCTTTATAGAAACTAACAGTTAAATATAGGAAAAAATTTAAATTAGTTGAAAAAAACAGCCTTTTGTGTCAACGTTTTCACCTGTAACTTCTTCTAATTATGACAGCTCTTTGAAAGCAATATACCCTTACATCCGCTGGACCTTACTGGTTGTGGAGATATATAGGACTTGTAGGTTCACCAAGAACCCAGAGCCAAAAACTGAGCAGCGACTTGCAATGTTTTTTTATTATGTACCGGGTATATAGCAATTATTCTGGGAAAATGTATACATTGAAAAATCGGTATGAAAGACACCTATGTATTTCTGAAATGGGAACAAAATATAGAGTTTAGAAACAGTAGATATTTGCACATTTCCGAAATTGGGAATACTCATACTAGCATGAGAATTATCGGTCATTTTTCAAAATGACTTCTTTTTTACACATTGTCTTTCATTTGGAAGGCCGAAATGCATCGAAAGTCAATAGGTAATAACAGTTGCTCTACAAATCTGAATTACCCTAAGTCTCCCGATAAAAATGGTACCTCACTTGTGTGGGTAGGCCTAGTGCCCGCGACAGGAAACGGCTCAAAACGCAACGTGAACACACCACATTTTCACAATGAAAAATGACCCTTTTTTTGCAAAGTGCCTAGCTGTAGTTTTTGAACCCTAGCTCTGCCGGCACCTATGGAAACCTAGCAAACCTATACATTTTTGAAAAACCTAGACACCCAGGGGAATCCAGGATGGGGTGACTTGACTGGCTCTCACCAGGTTCTGTTACCCAGAATCCCTTGCAAACCTAAAAAATTGTCCAAAAAAAAACATTTTCCTCACATTTCTGTGGTGGAAAGTTCTAGAATCTGCGTGGATCCACAAATATCCACCCACCCCGCGTTTCCCAAAGTCTTCCGAGAACAATGGTACCTCACTTGTGTGGGTAGGCCTAGTGCCCGCGACAGGAAACGGCGCAAAACGCAACGTGGACACACCACAATTTCACAGTGAAAAATGACCCCTTTTTTGCAAAGTGCCTAGCTGTAGTTTTTTAACCCTAGCTCTGCCGGCACCTAGGGAAACCTAGCAAACCTATACATTTTTGAAACCTAGACACCCAGGGGAATCCAGGATGGGGTGACTTGACTGGCTCTCACCAGGTTCTGTTACCCAGAATCCCTTGCAAACCTAAAAAATTGTCCAAAAAAACACATATTCCTCAAATTTCTGTGGTGGAAAGTTCTGGAATCTGTGTGGGTCCACAAATTTCCACCCCCCGCGTTCCCCGAAGTCTTCCGAGAAAAACGGTACCTCACTTGTGTGGGTAGGCCTAGTGCCCGCAACAGGAAACGGCGCAAAACGCAACGTGGACACACCACAATTTCACAGTGAAAAATGACCCTTTTTTTGCAAAGTGCCTAGCTGTAGTTTTTGAACCCTAGCTTTGCCGGCACCTAGGGAAACCTAGCAAACCTGTACATTTTTGAAAACTAAACACCCAGGGGAGTCCAGGATGGGGTGACTTGACTGGCTCTCACCAGGTTCTGTTACCCAGAATCCCTTGCAAACCTAAAAATTGTCAAAAAAACCACATTTTCCTCAAATTTCTGTGGTGGAAAGTTCTGGAATCTGCGTGGATCCACAAATTTCCACCCACCCCGCGTTCCCCAAAGTCTTCCGAGAAAAATGGTACCTCACTTGTGTGGGTAGGCCTAGTGCCCGCGTCAGGAAACGGTGCAAAACGCAACGTGGACACACCACAATTTCACAGTGAAAAATGACCCTTTTTTTGCAAAGTGCCTAGCTGTAGTTTTTGAACCCCTAGCTCTGCCGGCACCTAGGGAAACCTAGCAAACCTATACATTTTTTAAAACTAGACACCCAGGGGAATCCAGGATGGGGTGATTTGACTGGCTCTCACCAGGTTCTGTTACCCAGAATCCCTTGCAAACCTAAACAATTGTCAAAAAAACGACATTTTCCTTACATTTCTGTGGTGGAAAGTTCTGGAACCTGCGTGGATCCACAAAATTCCACCCACCCCGCGTTTCCCAAAGTCTTCCGAGAAAAATGGTACCTCACTTGTGTGGGTAGGCCTAGTGCCCGTGACAGGAAACGGCGCAAAACGCAACGTGGACACACCACAATTTCACAGTGAAAAATGACCCTTTTTTTGCTAAGTCCCTAGCTGTAGTTTTTGAACCCTAGCTCTGCCGGCACCTAGGGAAACCTAGCAAACCTATACATTTTTTAAAACTAGACACCCAGGGGAATCCAGGATGGGGTGACTTGACTGGCTCTCACCAGGTTCTGTTACCCAGAATCCCTTGCAAACCTAAAAAATTGTCCAAAAAAACAAATTTTCCTTACATTTCTGTGGTGGAAAGTTCTGGAATCTGCGTGCATCCACAAATTTCCACCCACCCTGCATTCCCCAAAGTCTTACAAGAAAAATGGTACCTCACTTTTGTGGGTAGGCCTAGTGCCCGCGACAGGAAACGGCGCAAAACGCAACGTGGACACACCACAATTTCACAGTGAAAAATGACCCTTTTTTTGCAAAGTGCCTAGCTGTAGTTTTTGAACCCTAGCTCTGCCGGCACCTAGGGAAACCTAGCAAACCTATACATTTTTTAAAACTAGACACCCAGGGGAATCTAGGATGGGGTGACTTGACTGGCTCTCACCAGGTTCTGTTACCCAGAATCCCTTGCAAACCTAAAAAATTGTCCAAAAAAACAAATTTTCCTCAAATTTCTGTGGTGGAATGTTCTGGAATCTGTGTGGATCCACAAATTTCCACCCACCCCGCGTTCCCCAAAGTCTTCCGAGAAAAATGGTACCTCACTTGTGTGGGTAGGCCTAGTGCCCGCGACAGGAAACGGCGCAAAACGCAACGTGGACACACCACAATTTCACAGTGAAAAATGACCCTTTTTTTGCAAAGTGCCTAGCTGTAGTTTTTGAACCCTAGCTCTGCCGGCACCTAGGGAAACCTAGCAAATCTATACATTTTTGAAAACTAGACACCCAGGGGAATCCAGGATGGGGTGACTTGACTGGCTCTCACCAGGTTCTGTTACCCAGAATCCCTTGCAAACCTAAAAAATTGTCAAAAAAAACACCTTTTCCTCACATTTCTGTGGTGGAAAGTTCTGGAATCTGTGTGGATCCACCAATTACCACCCACCCCGCGTTCCCCAAAGTCTTCCGAGAAAAATGGTACCTCACTTGTGTGGGTAGGCCTAGTGCCCGCGACAGGAAATGGCGCAAAACGCAACGTGGACACACCACAATTTCACAGTGAAAAATTACCCTTTTTTTGCAAAGTGCCTAGCTGTAGTTTTTGAACCCTAGCTCTGCCGGCACCTAGGGAAACCTAGCAAACCTATACATTTTTGAAATCTAGACGCCCAGGGGAATCCAGGATGGGTAACTTGACTGGCTCTCACCAGGTTCTGTTACCCAGAATCCCTTGCAAACCTAAAAAATTGTCAAAAAAAACACATTTTCCACACATTTCTGTGGTGTAAAGTTCTGGAATCTGGGTGGATACACAAAATTCCACCCACCCCGCGTTCCCCAAAGTCTTCCGAGAAAAATGGTACCTCACTTGCGTGGGTGGGTCAAGGACCCGCGACAGGCAAGGGCCCAAAACCTATTGAGGCGACATCTAAATTACCTATCACAAACCAACCTGCTTTTGCAAGGGGGGTCCCATGAGTTTTTGGCCCGGGGCTCGGAGGCCATCTAGGGAAACCTACCAAACCCACACATTTCTGGAAACTAGACACCCGGGGGAGTCCAGCGAGGTATGGCTTGCGTGGGTCCCCCAACATTCTCCTACCCAGAATCCCCTGCAAACCTCAAATTTCGCTGAAAAAAATCACTTTTTTCTCAAATTTTTGTGTGGGAAAGTTCTGGAATGTGCGTGGATCCACAAATTTCCTCCCACCCAGCGTTCCCCCCCGGTCTCCCGATAAAAATGGTACCTCACTTGTGTGGGTAGGCATAGTGGCTGCAACAGGAAATGGCCCAAATCGTACTGTGGAGACTTCGAAATTACCTATAACAAAACTACCTGGTTTGGGGGGGCACCTGAGATTTTGGCCCCGGGCTCGGCGGCCATCTTGGGAAAGTACCAAACCCAAACATTTCTGAAAACTAGACACCCGGGGAGTCCAATGAGGTATGGCTTGCGTGGATCCCCCAACGTTTTCCTACCCAGAATGCCATGCAAACCTCAAATTTAGGTGAAAAACCACATTTTCCACATATTTTTGTGTGGAATCACCGTGCCGGCACAAATGTCCTACCCCACAGCGTTCACCTGAGTCTCCCGAGTAAAATGATACCTCACTTGTGTGGGTGGGGCAAGGGCCTGTGACTGGGAAGAGCCCAAAACATTGGGAATAAGGGTATAGCACCGAGAATTCTAAGCGCTACATTTTTTAAAAAATACGTTTTTAGCCAATTCTGCACTGGATACCCACACAAGTGAGGTATCATTTTACTCAGGACACTAAGAGAACGCTGTGGGGTAGGACATTTGTGCCGGCACGGTGATTCCACACAAAAATATGTGGAAAATGTGTTTTTTTCAGCTAAATTTGAGGTTTGCATGGCATTCTGGGTAGGAAAACGTTGGGGGATCCACGCAAGCCATACCTCATTGGACTCCCCCGGGTGTCTAGTTTTCAGAAATGTTTGGGTTTGGTACTTTCCCAAGATGGCCACCGAGCACGGGGCCAAAATCTCAGGTGCCCCCTCCCCCCCAAAACCAGGTAGTTTTGTTATAGGTAATTTTGAAGTCTCCACAGTACGATTTGGGCCATTTCCTGTTTCAGCCACTATGCCTACCCACACAAGTGAGGTACCATTTTTATCAGGAGACCTGGGGGAACGCTGGGTGGGAGGAAATTTGTGGATCCACGCAGATTCCAGAACTTTCCCACACAGAAATTTGAGAAAAAGTGATTCTTTCAGCGAAATTTGAGGTTTGCAGGGATTCTGGGTAGGAGAATGTTGGGGGACCCACGCAAGCCATACCTCGCTGGACTCCCCGGGTGTCTAGTTTCCAGAAATGTGTGGGTTTGGTAGGTTTCCCTAGATGGCCGCGAGCCCCGGGCCAAAAACTCATGGGACCCCCTTGCAAAACCAGGTTGGTTTGTGATAGGTAATTTTGATGTCGCCTCAATAGGTTTTGGGCCCTTGCCTGTCGCGGGTCCTTGACCCACCCACGCGAGTGAGGTACCATTTTTATCAGGAGACCTGAGGGAACGCTGGGTGGGAGGAAATTTGTGGATCCACGCAGATTCCAGAACTTTCCCACACAGAAATTTGAGAAAAAAGTGATTTTTTTCAGCGAAATTTGAGGTTTACAGGGGATTCTGGGTAGGAGAATGTTGGGGGACCCACGCAAGCCAAACCTCGCTGGACTCCCCCGGGTGTCTAGTTTCCAGAAATGTGTGGGTTTGGTAGGTTTCCCTAGATGGCCGCCGAGCCCCGGGCCAAAAACTCATGGGACCCCCTTGCGAAACCAGGTTGGTTTGTGATAGGTAATTTTGATGTCGCCTCAATAGGTTTTGGGCCCTTGCCTGTCGCGGGTCCTTGACCCACCCACGCGAGTGAGGTACCATTTTTATCGGGAGACCTGGGGAACGCTGGGTGGGAGGAAATTTGTGGATCCACACAGATTCCAGAACTTTCCCACACAGAAATTTGAGAAAAAGTGATTTTTTTCAGCGAAATTTAAGGTTTGCAGGGGATTCTGGGTAGGAGAATGTTGGGGGACCCATGCAAGCCATACCTCGCTGGACTCCCCCGGGTGTCTAGTTTCCAGAAATGTGTGGGTTAGGTAGGTTTCCCATAGATGGCCGCCGAGCCCCGGGCCAAAAACTCATGGGACCCCCCTTGCAAAACCAGGTTGGTTTGTGATAGGCAATTTTGATGTTGCATCAATAGGTTTTGGGCCCTTCCCTGCCGCGGGTACTTGGCCCACCCACACAAGTGAGGTACCATTTCTATTGGGATACTTGGAGAAATGCTGGGGGTTGGAAATTTGTTGTTACTTTCTGCAGCGTGAAAATTTGAGCACAATAATGCAAGGAAAATGTGACAGTCACATTTTGAGGTTTGCAGGACATTATGGGTAAGATAACTTGTTGGGATCCACAAGAGAGACATCACCTTGTACTCCCATGGGTGTTTAGTTTACAACAAAATCTACAGTTGGTAGGTTTTTCTTAGATGAAATGTACACCTTGGCAGAGAGACAAAAAAGACAAAGATTACTGCACAGCCATCTATTCCTCAAGCACACACACATACTGGTTGGATTTGGCACGAGGGCGAGTGATGGTTCAGTATATAAAATTTTATTAACAAGAGATTTCACAAAAATGAAATGCACTGTCAATAATTGAAAGGACAAAAATCTGAACCATTGACTCGCAGCTCGTGAGCTGTAAAGCCACGACAAGGCACCAACCGCTTTACAGGCCATTCACACACCTTTCACACATGATACACGCAAGACCATTCACACCACCAGGCACAAAACCAACACATTACAACATTCACAAAAAGGGACAAGGTACACCCTGCTTGACAAAAACAGAAAAGACAAATATTTTTGCACAACCACCTATTCCTCAAGCACACATACATACTGGTTGGATTTGGCACGAGGGTGAGTGATGGTTCAGTATATACAGTTGTATTAACCAGAGATTTCACAAAAATGAAATGCACTGTTAATAATTGAAAGGACGAGAAACTGAACCATTGACTCACAGCTCGTGAGCTGTAAAGCCACAACAAGGCACCAACCTCTTTACAGGCCATTCATACACCTTTCATACGTGTGACACATACAAAACCATTCACACCGCCAGCCGCGGGCCCAGCACATTACAACACTCACACCAGCAGACAGCGCCATTCAAGGGCCCATCACTTTCACACGCCCACATTCCTGACACAGCAACCACACCAGCTCACGGATTGCGTGGAGTGGCGTTTGGCTAGCAGTGTGTGTAGTGACCAGCAGCTAGTCACTACTCACACACCGCCAGCCAAGCGCCAGTCCACGTACACGGCCAGCCAAGCACAAGTCCACCCACACCGCCAGCCAAGCGCCAGTCCACGCACACCACCAGCCAAGCGCCAGTCCACGCACACCGCCAGCCAAGCGCCAGTCCACGCACACCGCCAGCCAAGCGCCAGTCCACGCACACCGCCAGCCAAGCGCCAGTCCACGCACACCGCCAGCCAAGCGCCAGTCCACGCACACCGCCAGCCAAGCGCCAGTCCACGCACACCGCCAGCCAAGTGCCAGTCCACGCACACCGCCAGCCAAGCGCCAGTCCACGCACACCACCAGCCAAGTGCCAGCCTACACACACCTCCATCACATTTAGGATTTTTTTATACAAAAAAGAAAACACAAACAAATTGCAAATAGATACAAATCTACTAACACAAAATCTGAAACTAAATACATTGCACAAATGCCAACCTTGAAACTGAACAAAAAATATAAAACAATAGAGACCAGGCAGTTCACTTTACTACTCATGGATGCTCCCAAAAATTCTTTTGCGTGTGGTACATTCTAAAACAAGCAGGCACACACAGCCCAGGGTTAGAAGGACACTCGGGGCAGTACATACGAGTCTCCTTCCGCGTACCTCTTCACCAACAGACTCTACATCTCCTATTGGGAAAGTCTTTTGAGGGTGTGGGAGGAATGTGATCAGGAAAGTGGCGATCTTTCAATCTAGCCACATCCTCCACCACTCCAACTCTAGGAACACTTGCCTGTTCCACTAAAACAAGGCTGCCTATTACAGACTCCTGAAACTTAGCAAAAGTCATCTTTGACTCAGGACAAGAATCCTTGAATACAACAAAACCATTAAAGTTTGCCAAGTGGAAAAGATGGATAGCCAACTTCTTATACCAAATGTAAGCCTTACGAAGAGCAGCGTAAGGTTTTAACCTCTGATTTACTCTGTCAACACCACCCATGTGCCTATTATAGTCTAAAATGCACACAGGTTTGCGCGCTTCAGCAACCTGACCCCAAACAGTCACAGGTGAAGTGCTTTCATCATGGATGGTAGTCAGCATGTAGACATCTCTCCTGTCTGAGAACTTCACAGCTAGAAGTTCCTCGCAACGCACTGCACTGTCCCCGCACAAGCTTTTGACAAACTAGTTCTTTAGGGAAACCTTTACAGTTAGAGCGGATTGTGCCACAAGCAACAGTGTCCACTTTGGCCAATTCCCTGAACAACCGCACACCAGTGTATAAGTTATCTACATATAAATGGTGACCTTTGTTAAAAAGTCCTCTACCAAGTTCCCACACAATTTTCTCAGTCACTCCAAAAGTGGACGGACAACCAGGGGGGTTAATCCTGGATTCCTTACCGGTGTACACTCTGAAATTAGAGACATATCCAGTCCTACTGTCACACAGCATATACAGCTTAATTCCATAGCGTGCCCTCTTACTAGGAATGTATTGCCTAAAAACCAAGCGGCCCTTGAACAAGACCAAAGACTCATCCACTGCTATTTCTTTCCCTGGAGCATAGATCTCAGAAAATCGATCTACAAAGTGAGCAATGACAGGCCGAATCTTAAAAAGACGGTCACACTCAGGGTGATCTCGTGGCAACGCTAAACCATTATCGACAAAATGCAGCATCCGAAGCAGAAGCAAATACCTATCACGAATCATGACTGCCGGAAATATAGCCGTTGCCATCAAGGGACTAGTAGACCAATATGAAGACATTGATGGCTTCCTTAGCAAGCCCATCAAAAAAGTTAAACCCAAGAACTTCTTCATCTCTTCCAGATTTGTGGGAGTCCACCGGGTAGCTCTAGAATGGGGTTTAAGGCTGGCACTGTTGTCCCTCAAAAACTGTTCGGCATACAAATTAATCTGCTCAACAATCTCTGCCAAAAACACATCGTCCATAAACAACTGAAAAAAATGTGATCGGCAAAAAAATTTCTGTATTCACTCTACACCCTGGAACACCAGTAAAGTCTGGCAATGCCGGCTGCACCATGCCTGGGGCAACCCAGAGGTCATCACTTCCAACTGGAAGCCTTGCAGCCCCAGGCTGCAACCCAGATGGCTCTTGCTGCACTATCGGCACATCAATGTCCTCCTCTAAAACAGGCACTTCATCCGCACTAAGAGTCGCTTCATCCGCACTGAGAGTAGCTTCATCATCCGATGATTCCATGTAGAGAGAAAACTCACTGCCTGAATCTTCCCCTCCCTCCTCTGCCTCAGATGCAGAGTCAGTCTCTGAACCATGGTCAGGGGAAGACTCAAAAAGCATACCAACAACCTGCTGAGCAGTAATCCTGCGGCTAGCCATTATCCTTACTAAGAAAGGAGACTGCACAAACAAGTCAACAACAACCAACACTGTGCAAAATAAGTAAGTAAAAAAAATGTGTGCCTTTATCACAAAGATCTATATACTCAAAAACTATACGATTCACTTGCAAGAGACAGCTACACTCACCAGCACCTACTCTGCAGAGAGACAGCAAAAACCAACGATATCCCACTAGAAAGAAAAAAACAAAACCAATTACTCACAAGACAACAAAATACACATCGAGCACAAATGCAAAAAAGTTTTTGACACTCAAAAACAGAAGCCAAACATACAGCTATTATTACACCATTTGCAAAAAACACATTCATGCAGAGAAATGAAAAACATTTCCATTGTACAAAAAAAGTCTCTTACCAAACACATGCAACTACACAAACAGCAGAACCACCAGTAACGAAACCGCAACTTGGAACAGTCTAAAGAGCAAAAGCCTTGAACTAAAACAAAAAGGGAGAAATAAAGCATTACAATTGCAATTCACAAGAAATAAAACAATTAACATTATAACACGCTATGTCACTACCCAAATGGTCAATCTGCCAGATGGGGCTTCAAATAGGGCTGAGAAAAAATGGCTGATCGGCCCCCTGGAAGCGACCCTTGCCCAAGGGGTCGCTTCCATTTTAATTTTAAATAACTCCCTGGTGTCTAGTGGGGTTTTCTGCCCCCCCCCGATAGGCCAAATAAACGGGCCAATCTGCCCCCAGGGGGGGGAGAATACATATAAAAAAAAAATATGTCCCCTGTAAGCGACCCTTGCCCAAGGGGTTGCTTCCAATTTATTTATTTTTAAATCCCTGGCTCTAGTGGGCTTTTCTGCCCCCCCTGGGGCCAGAAACGCCCAAAAATGCAGGCGATCTGTCCCCAGGGGGGGCAGAAAAGTCTTAAAAATTAATAAGGCCCAAAAGGAAGCGACCCTTGCCCAATGGGTCGCTCCCATGTAAAATTTAAAACACTCCTTGGTGTCTAGTGGGGTTTTCTGCCCCACCTGGGGGCAGAAAGGCCAAATAAACAGAACGATCTGCCCTCAGGGGGGGCAGAATATACTTTAAAAAAAAATATGGCCCCTGAAAACGACCCTTGCCCAAGGGGTTGCTTCCATTTTAATTTTTAAAACATCCCTGGTTCTAGTGGGCTTTTCTGCCCCCCCCCCCCCCCCCGGGCCAGAAACACCAAAAATCCAGGCGATCTGTCCCCAGGGAGGGCAGAAAAGTCTTCAAAAAAATTATCCCCCTAAGGAAGCGACCCTTGCCCAAGGGGTCGCTTCCAATTTAATTTAAAGAAAATTCCTGGTGTCTAGTGGGGTTTTCTGCCCCCCCTGGGGGCAGAAAGGCCAAACAAACAAACAGATCTGCCCCCAGGGGGGGGCAGAATATACTTTTTTTTAAAATAAGGCCCCTGGAAGCGACCCTTACCCAAGGGGTCGCTTCCAATTCAATAAAAAAACAATCCCTGGCTCTAGTGGGCTTTTCTGCCCCCCCTGGGGCCAGAAACGCCCAAAAAAATCGGACGATCTGTCCCCAGGGGGGGCAGAAAAGTCTTCAAAATATATATCCCCCTAAGGAAGCGACCCTTGCCCAAGGGGTAGCTTCCTTTCATTACAAAAGACATCCCTGGTGTCTAGTGGGGGCATTCCTGCTGCACGATCGCGATCGTGCAGCAGGAATGCCCTGCATTGAGCCATCAGGGGAGAGGAAACACTGTTTCCTCTCCCCCGATGGCTCAAGGCGTGTGGATCTGGCCCCACCGGAGCAGAAACACTTACCCTCCCTCCTTGGACGCCTGGAAGCAAATGGCTTCCAGGCGTCCCAGCGCTTCCTGATGATGTCGGCGCGCGCTGTGCGCGCTGACGTCACAGGATTGCCGAGGGGGTGGTCTGGGGTGGCAGCGGAAACTCTTCCGCTGCCATCCCTGCCTGGGTGTGAATTTGGGCTACCCATGGGGGGAGTGCTAGCGCTTCCCCCATGGGTGGGTGCCATGACGGAGCGGTTCCGTCATGAGCACAGCCCAACCAATGCTCATGACGGAACCGCTCCGTCATGAGCATCGAAGGGGTTAAGTCAAAAGCATTCAACCGTATTCTTAGTGGTACTATACTTGTATGCCAGTAAAATGCCCACTGCCTTATCCTATGGGAAGTGATAGGAAGAAGCAAAATGTAAAACAATAGATAAAGATATTTGGTGAAAGGTTGATATATATATACACACATATAGATATAATTTTTTATTTTTTTATTTTCACTGAAAAAACAAAGGTTTAAGTAACGTTATAGTTAGGTGAATTTCTCAAGGACAACGTTAGCGTTTTAAACAAACAAAAAAACACAGAAATTTAGCAGTAATAGTTTCATTAACTAAAACTTGTGCCCCGCCATGCACTGCTTATGACCTCACATATGACATCACTCATGACATGTTCTATGACATCATTTATCACATCACTGATGACATCTCAAATGACATCATTGATGACATCCCTTTAGTGTGTTAGTTTGTTTTATAATTTACATAGTAGCAGGTAGCTGTCATATTACTTTTCTACCTAATTTTGTACAGTTTTGATTCAGCTAATGCATATAAATGCTTACAAAATGCATGTACTCCTAATGCAACATAGGTGCGTAGAGGTATTGAATATGTTATAATTGTTTTTGTTCAAGTGTAACTCTGTGTGCAGGTGACTTGTGTTCATTATGCTTCAGACAAGTTTTTTGGTTCTACAGAAAAGTTTCCTACAGGAGAAAAATTCTACGTATTAGATACTAACTTTTGTAAGCTGCCTTGAGTTATTAGAGAGAATCTTGTTAGCATGATAATGTATACCTAACATAGAATATGAACCCGCTTCCTGCCTCCCCATCACCCCGTCCAGCGCCCAGCCCCCTCCCAGGAACCTAATCAATGCAGGCCGCAGCACAGCCGTGCAGCGGGCTCACCAAAGGCCAGCCCAGCGCCAGGAGCCCTGGACCTCCACCAACCTACAGCTACACCAACGCCGAGATCACTTTTCTCAAACAACTTTTCTGCCTTTTTTCAACCACCCGCTATTCCGCTTCCTGCCTCCCCGTCACTCCGCCCAGCGCCCCGCGCCCAGCCCTGTCCCAGGAACCTACTTAAGGCAGGCCGCAGCATGGATGTGCAGCGGGCTCACCAAAGGAAAGCCCATCTGTGCCTGTCCATGCCTGGACTGCACCCAGCGCCAGGATCCCTGGACCTCCACCAACCTACAGCTACACCAACGCTGAGATCACAGTCCTGAACCCCGGACCCAGCAGCACTAACTGCATCAGCACATCTCCGCACTCTACGGCAGGACCCTTCTCCTGCCGCCACTGCCAATTCACCTGCAACACCACACCACCCTCCCAAGGCCTCTGACCCAAGAGACATCCACTGCCTCCTGATCAACTTCCGCTCACTCCATAAACACGCCTCAGAGATCTGGGACACCATCAACTCCCTCTCCCCCGACGTCGTTTTCCTGACCGCAACCTGGCTCAACCCCGCCACAGCACCGGACATCACCACTACCACGCCAAACGGATACAAGATCATACACCGGGACCGCAGCAACAAACATTGAGTTGTAATAGCCATCATCCACAAAGAGTCCCTCCACTGCACTGCAACCAAAGACTACTCCACCCATCACGGAACGCCTAAACTTCCAGCACAACGTGGACAACAAAACCACTATCAGGGGCACCCTGGCATAAAGACCACCAGGCCCACAGCCCACATTCTGCAAAGCCAACTCCGACTTCATCGCCCCCCTGGCCATCAAATTCAAGAACTTCATCTTGCTCGCGACCTCAACTTCCACATCGAGGACTCCAATGACACTAACACAGCCAACATGATCGAGAGCATGAACAAGCTAGGCCTCACCCAAATAGTCACCGACCCCACGCACATCGCCGGTCACACACTAGACCCCATCTTTACAGCAAGCAAAAGGATAAGATACAGCCACGCAACCAAACTAACCTGGTCGGACCACTCAATGGTCCACTTCTCATCACAACCACCCACACCTCCCTCACGAACCATACCTGTTCCTCTCAAAGGAGCTGGAACAAGGTAACAGAGGACCTCTGTACCAACACCCTCAAGGTGGGTGTCAAAAACTTCAACACCTGGATCTTCGAGTGTGCCAACAGGGTCGCCCCCCTCAAAAAGGCCAAACGAGGCAGACCCACCAAGCACACCAACTGGTTCACCCCGAAACTCAAAATCGCCAAAAACGCATGCAAAGGTCTAGAAAGGATCTGGTGCACCAACAAATCACCCGGCGACGAGCCACTTTTAAACTGGCACTAAACCAGTACTACACAAACCTTAAAAAAGTGAGAAAGGATTCCCTGACAGTCTGCCTTGAAGCCAGCTCAAACCACAGCAAAGAACTCTTCAGCATCGTCAAAGAGTTCTCCAACCCTCAGGCTTCCGAAAACACCATCACCCCCTCCCAGTCGCTCCTTGACAACCTTACAGACTTCTTCTTCAACAAAATCTCATCCATCTATGAACACTTCGAGACCCAATCAACTATCTCCAGCACCCACAACCTACCGGGCCTCACCAACTCCACCTCAACCCCAAGGATCACAGCGTGGGCCCATCTCACCATGCAGACCACTACCACCATCATGAGATCCATCCACTCGGAAGCCCACAGAGACCCCTGTCCCCACCACATGTTCAGTCTGGGAAACAACACCATCAGCAAAGAGCTCACCTCAATCCTCAACACCTGCATCACCTCGGCGTCCTTCCTGACAGAATGGAAACACGCAGAAATCAAACCCTTCCTCAAAAAACCCTACGCAGACCCAGAGGAACTTAAAAACTACTGACCCATCTCACTCCTGCCCTTCCCTACTAAAGTCCTGGAAAAAGCCACCAATTGCCAACTCCCCATCAACCTGGAAACCAACAGCCTCCTGGACCCCTCCCAATCTGGATTCCACTCAAACCCCAGCACAGAGACCACCTTAATAGCGGCCACCAATGACATCAGAGCCCTCCTAGACCAGGGGGACAAAGCAACCCTGATCCTCCTCGACCTCTCTGTAGCATTCGATACAGTGTCCCACCACACCCTCCTAAAAGACTCCACCAGATGAAAATACAAGGGGACGCCCTAAACTGGATTGCATCTTTCCTTACCAGAAGAACTCAAAGCGTTTGTCTCCCACCCTACACCTCAGGCCAAAAGAACATCATCTGCAGCATCTCCCAGGGATCCTCCCTGTTCAACACCTACATGGCCCTTCTGGCCACCCTAGTCAGAGCCCACGGTATGATCATCATTTCATTCACTGACGACACTCAGCTCCTACTCCTTACCTGTTGCCCCTGCTAACAGCAAAAATAATCTCCACAGATGTAGGACGAGTGTCACAAGCTGGATGCATAACAACTGCCTCAAGCTCAGCACTGACAAAACGGAGGTACTCATTTTTGGGAAAAACGCCAACTGCTGGAATGACACCTGAAGGCCAGCAGACCTGGGCTCTACCCCCACATTTGCAGACTATGCCAGGAACCTCAGCATCATGCTTGACAGCAGGCTCACAATGAAAAACTAAATCAATGCAGTCTCCGCAGCACTCTGCATGCTCCGGAAAATCTTCAAGTAGATCCCCATCAGCACCAGATGCAACTTCATCCAGGCCCTCATCACCAACCACCTGGACTACGACAACTCTCTCTACATGGGAGTCACCACCCAGTTACTAAACAGACTGCAGACCATCCAGAACTCAGCAACCTTTAATCACCTCTGCCTCTCGTGTGCGTTGTGAGTTTTTCTCTCAGCACAGCGCAAGTCGGCCATTTTCAACTTCTCTTCGCTCCTCAGCTGCGGCGCCTCACGAGCCAGCATCTATTTGCCTTTCTCCTCACTCGCCTGGGTTTTGTTCTTCGGTGTCCCGTGAACTGTTTGGTCAGCTGCCTTCCTCAATATCGGTCAGCCTCTTTGGGCGTGGTTCTCTCTCCGTAGTCCCGGTTTCCGCATCAAACACACGCCCAGGGGCAGGGCTCTTCCTTTCTTCTTGGGTTAACCATTCTGTTGCCATTTTTGAGTACTGTTATTGCTTAATTCATATTTTTTCAATGGAGATTGATAGTTCTCTGGTTTCTGATATGGAAAATGAGGAAGGGGAGGCATTTAAGAATGATTTAAAGGTTTTTATTCATTCCTCTGTGGAACAGGCAGTTGAAGCCTCCATGAAAAAATTCTCTAAGAATATGGAAGATTTGATGTTAAATTTGATGTCCAAAACTTTACTGGCCCATTCTGCGGGGGATAGCAGAAAGAGAAAATCAGTACCTCTTTCCAGTTCAAAGGTTAAATTTCCAGACAACGATGTGTCACAAGATATTAGTCAGGTTTGCTCACATAAGGTTGAGGACAAGGTTCCTCCCAGGCCTTCTTCTAAGGAGGAGAATTCAATAATCTTTGTCAAATACACATCTAAGTCAAAAAATGTTAAGGTACCTAAACAAATTGTGATTTCTCAAATTTTGGATACTGATGATGAAATGGTTGATGCAGAAGATATGACAGATTTGTTTGGTGCCAATGATCCTTCCTTCTCTCCGCCACCAAAGAAAGCTAAAGTTGATCCTTTTATTTCCATACTGCTTCTGGATACGGAGGGTTCCCCCATGTTTGCCCTTCTTCTATTCGCCACCCTAATTCCACGGAGCGGTTCCTTGCTGCCCATGTTGGAGATTACATCTCCGCTAGACTCCGTCTTCCTTTGGAAAAATCCACCAGATCTAAGCTCAAGTCAGAATGTCCTAGACCTTCCCTTTCTTCTAATATTACCGCTACCCCTTTGATTGACCAACCTTTGCTTACCTTCTTTTCTAAATTTGGTAAGGACCCCTGTAAAGGGGTTGATAAAGCCTGGTCTAACTGCCAGTACAAGTTCCTGGATATTGTGGGGCCTCTTGCCTGCATATTTGATATGACAGAATCTGCTAGGTTGGAAGGCACGGACTTAGACCCACAAGATCTTTCTTGATGGATTCAACGGGCCTTTTGTCTCCTTGGCTACGCCAATTCGGAGATAACCCACAAACGCCGTAAAGGACTCCTATTAAAGCTGGATTCCAAGTTAGCTAACTTGCCTGCCCTTGATCCTGGGATCAAGGCTGATGGTCTTCTGTTTGCCGACTCTTTCGTGAAGGATTTAAGTAAATACATCACTACTTTTGCCTCAATTGACAAAGCCCAACAATCATTAAAGAAAGGTTTTTCTTGGATGGGTCGGTAGAGCAGGAATCAGTTTGCAGGCCGTCCATACCACAATCAAGGCTCCAGAGGTTAATTCAACTCCAACTACCAGGAGTTCAAGCCCAATTCTGCCCTCAAAGAAGTAGAGGCTTGAGAGGACATGGCCAAAAGAACTTCAGGAATAATTCACAACAAGGTGAGTCCCTCTGGCCCTCCTCCTGTAGGGGGTCGTCTAAGGTTGTTTCTTTCAAAATAGCAAACTCTAACTGCAGATTCTTGGGTTCTCAACTCCATCCAAGGTTATCTTATAGAATTCTACGCGCCAACAGTTTTTCCTCCTCCTCTAATCTTCTCAGCAGACATGTCAAATCTCATATCAATAGAGGTTAAATCGCTTTTGCAGAACCGAGCAATACAAATTCCTTGTCTAGATCCATCAGGGGTTCTCAGTTCCATTTTTCTGGTTCGCAAAAAGACGCGTCCAGTCATCAATCTGAAATTGTTCAACCAGTTTGTGGTTTATCGTCATTTCAAGATGGAAAGCATTATTCACCTCCGTCTACACGATTGGATGGTCAGAATAGACCTACAAGATGCCTATGTCACAATCCCTGTTCATCATTCACATAGGAAATTTCTCCTGTTCCAATGGCTCAGAGTGACTTACCAATTTTGCTCCCTTCCTTTCGGTCTGTGTTCAGCACCTTGGTGCTTTACAAAAATAATGAAAAAGGTAGTGAATTGTCTGAGATCACTCGGGGTCAGACTCATAATATACTTGGACGATATTCTGCTAATGAGTCAAGACAGACAAACTCTTCTATCACATTTGCATCTCACTCGTTCAGCTTCTTTCAGATCTGGGTTTCCTCTTAAATTCTGAAAAATCAATGCTTATTCCCACTCAACAAATTGAATTCTTAGGTTTTCTCATAAACTCTTCCACCGCTTCTCTTCATCTGTCTCAATCAAAAGTATCAGCAATCAAATTTGAGATTTCTCAGGTACTCCACAGTTCCTTAATTTCTCTCAGATCCCTCACAAGGAAAGTAGGTCTGTTGTCCACCTCCATTCAAGCAATCTTTCCGGGCCCTCTCCATTATCGAGCCCTCCAACGCCTAAAAATCCACCATCTGCGGCAAGGGCTGGCCTATTCAGACCTGCTTTCTATAGATCCAGAGTCTCATCTAGAGCTCCAATGGTGCATAGACCATTTAGATGCGTGGAATGGCAGAACTATCTTCGCCTCAGTCCCCGATCTTGTGTTAGAATCAGATGCAAGTCGGACGGGTTGGGGCACCCGTTGTGGAACAATCTCGACTGGCAGTACGTAGTCTCTAGAGGAGTCGAGGTTGCACATAAACTGTTTAGAGATGCTTGCAGGTTCCTTTGCAATCAAAAGTCTAGCAAAGGACAGAGTTTGCTGCTCTATCCTCCTTCACATGGACAATGTTTCTGCGGTCCGCTACATAAATCATCTGGGCGGAACCAAATCCAAACCCCTCGTGGAGTTAGCAAAAAGCCTTTGGGAATTCTGCCTTCTCAACTTAATCTCAGTCAGAGCGGAATATCTTCCAGGCAAACTCAATTCCATCGCGGATTGGCATTTTCGTTATCTACGAGACTCCAGTGATTGAAAGCTTCTTCTGTCCGTCTTCCAATCTCTTTTCTGAAAGTGGGGCCCTTTGTATATCGACCTTTTTGCCTCTCGCCTCAATACCCAACTTCCACATTTTTTCAGTTGCCGTACGGATCCTTTGGCTTTAGAGACTGATGCTTTCCTTCAGGATTGGTCTCCTCATCTCAATTATGCCTTCCCTCCAATTATCATGATCAGCAGGGTCCTTGACCAGGTCCATTGTCAACTAGCATCTCTGGTGATAGTGGTCCCCTTTTGGCAGTCACAAGTTTGGTTCTCATCTCTGTTGGAGTTGGCAGTGGACTTTCCAGTACTTCTTCCTTCCTTTGACAATCTTCTCTCAGATCCTCTAGGCCATCTGCACAGTCTGGTTCTCAACGATTCATTGCTCCTGTCAGCATGGAAAATATCAGGTTGAACCACTCTAACCTCGGCATTTCGCAGGAAGCTTCTGACTTCATTAGCAAGGCTTGGGCTCCAAGAACAACTAGAGCTTACAAATCCGCTTGGGATTTACGGTCAAGCTGGTGTGTGGGAAAACATATCGATCCCTTTTCAGCACAAATAACTTATATTGTTAATTTTCTGGCTTCGGAAGCCAGCTCAAATAAGTCCTACAGAACGATTAATCTTTACAGATCTGTGATTTCCCTCACCCACAGTACCTTTGAGGATAAACCGATAGGAGAGCATCCGCTGGTATGTCGTCTTTTAAAGGGAGTAAAGTTTTCTAAACCTCCTTTACCAAAGTATTCTAAGTTATGGGATGTTAATATGGTCTTCAATCTGTTTACATCTTGGCCGGATAATTGAGCTCTATCTTTAAAAATGCTTTCTGCTAAACTTACTATGCTTTTATGTTTGGTGTCTATCAAACGTGTCTCTGATGTCAAAGCTCTAGATGTTTCGTCTCGTCAATTTACTCCTTCTGGTGTGATGTTTCATACTAACAAGCTTACAAAAACTAATTTAAATTCTGTTTTTTACCCGTACTTTCCTTCTCACCTCAAATTGTGTGTAGGTCAATGTCTCAAGATTTATGAACAACAGACCTTTGATCTCAGAACATCCTCTCAATCCCAACTCCTCATCTCCTTCGGCAAACCTCACAAACCTGTTTCTTCTGCCACTTCAGCCCGTTGGGTCAGATGGGTTATGTCCCTTTCCAGTATTAATGTTTCTGTTTTCGGGGCTCATTTTGGCCAGGCTCTAGGTTGGAGGACATTCTGAGATCAGCTGACTGGTCCAATGACAAAGTGTTCCGAATGTTTTATTGCAAACCTGTTCTTACTGCTGCTTCATTGGTTGTTGATATGCTTTGAACAAGCATAATAGGAGCCTCCGGTCTTAACATAAAATGTAGATTTTCCTAGTAATTTATGAAGGAAATTTTATTACAGACACGGAGGCGAGTACTATTCCACCGCAACCCTATTAACGTGTTCTTTCTCCCTCCCGACAGCGGCTCCAGCTCTGCCACCTGCCTCTTCCTGATCTGGGACGTCTCTCGCAAGTGGATTCTATTTTTCGATGTCCTTCTTCTTCAATGTGTGGTAGTGGGTCTTCGATCTTCGGTCCTGCTCTAAGGATGACCTTTATGGAACTTTGACAAATGATTTTTGTTCTGCCTCTAGCTTGTTTTATTGTTTACTGAAAATATCTAAATGCTCGCATAAGAAAAGAGGGCTGTTCGTAGTCAAGCAGGACGTTATACATGGTGCTCTTACATGATTGGCTTCTGTTTGTTGATTCTAAGTTCTACCATTGGTCAGCCTGTCGCTTGGCATTTTGGGAGGTGTTGTTTTTTATTCTTATCTTGGCTGATATTAAATTTAAGCAAGATTAGAAATCATAATACTCGCCTCCGTGTCTTTAATAAAATTAAGACTTTCCTTCATAAATTACTAGGAACATCTACATTGTATAGATATTGAACACTGCAGACAATGAGTGTTTCTTGTATATCTGTGGTCGATTGTTAATTTGGTCTATGCTACTGAAAAGTGTATGTTCTATATAATGCTTGTTTTTAACATCTAAGTGAGTTGTTTGTGTTGTGGCAGTAGTTATGGGTGATTTTCTCCTGAGCTGTTTTGTACTTACTGTCAGGCCTTTAATGTTATACTAATTTAAAGAGCAATATGTATGAAAGTGAAGTTTGGATGATGACATCAGTGATGTCATCAATGATGTCATTTGAGATATCATCAGTGATGTCATAAATGATGTCATAGAACATGTCATGAGTGATGTCATATGTAAGGTCATAAGCAGTGCTTGGCGGGGTGCAAGTTATAGTTAGTGCTACTAACTATAACTGCTGCATTTCAGTGTTTTTTTTAAAGTTTAAAACATTAACGTTGTCATTGAAAAATTCACCTAACTGTAACGTTACTTTAACCTTTGTTTTTTTCAGTGAATTTCTAGGGCTTTTATTTTAAACGAAAAGAGATATTTGTACTACACCTAACTATAACGATACTTTAACCTAGGTCTTTTCCACTGAATTTCTAGGTTTCTTTTAAAGAAAATTCATTATTTTTATGAGTGTATGTGTAACAGAATGACTTTATAATATATGTTGTGTTCAGACATTATTTTAATATTCTATTTTTAGCATTTATGTTGTTTGCACTGTTTCCCTTTATTTTCCTGCTTAAAATCTCTCACAATACTCTCACGAGGGCAGGACAAGGGTACCAAAATTTGGGGCTCTTGCGAGTCTCTCGCGAGAGTTTGCGAGTGCTCGCAAGAGCAAGGGAAGCAATCCCTCACGTTCAGTCTGAGGGGGCAGTGCTACCTCGTCTGGTCTCACAATCTGTGGCTTGGCTGTCTGCTGGCAACCAACCAAAGCAATATCAATCAAGTACAAATCAATAAGGACACTCCGTAAGGAGCAACACACAGGTACCTGATACAATATGACTGTAATAAAACAATAGCACAAGCACGTATATTGTCAATGACGGCTAAACAGTAGCAAAATGATTACAGCTCCAGCGGCCAATCCTCGCTAGCGACTCTTCAGCTCTCCATTGCTCCTCCCCTAGGTTGCTGTGCTTGTGCCCGCCCACAGGCTAAGGCATTCAGTCGATCGCCGATGCCCACCACCATATTGGAGTCTTCGTCGGAATCGTGTAGTAGTGTTGCTGTGACATGGGGATTTGTCCTCTGAGGCGGTTTTCTCTTTAGGTGTTGTGGGCTTCTTTTTGCTGGATACCAAGCCAGTTGCCAGGCCCCTTTTCCCCTGCCTCAGCTGCTATTACGCTGTGTCCCGTCGCTGTCACTGTATTCAACTCATGCATGAAGCGGAGTGAGTTTGAGGCATGAGGCAAAGCGGCTGATGGTCTGTGCTGGCAGCTGTGTTTGCTAGGGGAGTTTTGAGGGTCGCAGAACGAGACAACAGCCCCTTGAGGCCTCTTGAGGATCTCCTTTCTTACCGTTCTGCCCCTTGGAGCTCTGGAAGTAGTATTGGCCAGAAGTTAGTTAGTTTGCTTGCCGACTCGCTGACTTCCTGTCTGTCTTCTTTAACCCGTGAAGAGATGGCAGAAAAACATTATAGTGCCAGGGAAAATGCATTCAAAGGATCCAACTGTTTCTATCCTTCAGGCTTGTGGGTGGTGGTGGTGGCGGCTATCAGCTACGACCAGGGGAGGAGGTAAGTGGCTGGTTTATTGTGGCATGCATAGACTTTAATAAGTCAGTTGTTTGGAGCTGTTGCTGTATGGAGTCTGGAGCTGTTGAAGTTGTTGTGTCCCAGGAGCCTGTGGGATTCAAGTTACTCAAGAGGCAGACTATAGTCACTCTCTGTCAGTCCTGTTCTATCCCTGTCATCGTGCTCGCCGGCCGCCTGCCACATTCTGGGCAGTGCAGTGTTATAAAGCACTTCGTCAGGTTCTGCTGTGCTATTGACTGTAGGTGATAGTAGGAGGTCGGGTTGTGCCACCCCTCCTTATCCTATATAAGTTTCTTTCAATGGGGAAGCGCAAGGGGCTGGGGGTCTTTACCAAAACTGCAAACCACCCTATAGGACCTCCTAGAACTCCCAGAACAACACTGGACGGGTTCTTGCATAGAGAGGTAAACATTGTTAATATGGAAATTGAGCTGGTAGAGGTACGTTGATCACTCTCTTCCCCGCCCTCGTCCTTGCCATGTGATTCAGGGTCCACCAACATAGGCTTAGCTCCCAATCTGGTCCAACAAAATGGGCGAACAAATTGGGAAGGCAGGGTCAGTGACTTGGTTATCCAGGGGCTTGGCACAAGCCCCGTCAAATGGAATTTTGGAAGGGTCATTACATGAACTTCGCCACAAACCCAACCCAGGGAATTAAGCGGGCACAAGAAAGAAAACTGATGACGGGCCATTTCTAAGAGGTTGGCTTTGTCATCTTTGCTTTTCTCCCTGGAGGAAAGTATGAAAGAAAGGGCCAAAACTAAGGACATATTGGATGCCATCTGTAATAAAGTGTTGGAGCTCCTGAATAACAAGCTTGAGCACATTCTGGCTCATTTGGGGAGGATTGAGAGTGAATTAACCAAGCTGGGATCATTTTTGTCTATCCATATGCCAGAGGCTGTGCCAACGGGAGCTCCTTCTGCTCCTTCCACTCCCTCTGCAGGGCCTGTATTGATCAGCTCCTTTCCGTAACAGTCTTACCTCTAGCCCACCGAGTTCACTAATTCCAACTAGGAACAGGTGCCATGCTGCCCAGGGAGTAGGGGCTCAAGAAGTAAGGGCTTCAGTTCCACAGAGAAATGTGGGAGTAGAGATCCTGAGTGGGTTATAGGACAAGTGAGTAACCCCCAGTCCCCGCCCGCGCTCCCGCAGGCCATCCCTTTCACCAGCTTCCACCGAGTGTACCCCTTATGTGATAGTTCTGAAGAATGCACCAACCCTAAAACCCCGCCAAAGAGAAGATCATTTGGCACTTAAAAATAAAGTAACGCATTGGCTTGGGTCGGGTATGGGATGGTTGTGTGATCTTTCAAGGGATGTTATAATGATAAGGAGGTCCCCCTGGGTAGGTCTGGGTGTGAAGGAAGTAGCTGGGGATTGTGTAATAATTAATTTTAAGTCACCCCACACTGGCAGATCAATTTTGAGGCTCTTTAGCAAGCAGTCGCAATTCCCTAATCCCATCCAGTTACTACCTTTGGGTTACTTCTACAGGTGGATGTTCTTGCTGCAAGGCATAGGAAACTAAACAAGCATCGCCAGGGGGCTCTGAATTCAATCTATAATGTAGAGGTGAGGAACTCATTTGATGCGCTTAGTTCTCTGGAAGAGTTGGATTGACTTTCTACCCCCCAGTGTTTGAAGGTTCGGTTCCGTGAACACATCCATAAAGAGGGCTGCGAGTCTCGTGTGACCCTTTGGGCAGGTGGAGCGGGATGGGTCTCCAAAGAGGAGAGTTTATCCCCCCCTCCTCCGCCAGCTCTGGTCCCTGTATGGAAAGAGGGATGCTAGGGTGGAAAGGGTTAAGAGTTATATCGTGAAACATCGCTGGTGTCCATTCTAAACTTAGGAACCTAGATTGGCTCTTTGCTATAAAAAATGCAGACATTGTCTTATTGCAGGAGACATGGGCAACTGAGGATTTTGGTATAAATGTTTTTCAAACAGTATGTAGCCCCACTGTTCCATCTCGTGCAGGCAGAGAAAAGGGGGGCTTAGCAATTCTATGCTCTCTTTAATTAACATGTACTTCATTAAGAATGATCTTTACCGGATTTTAATGCAAGGCTTTGTGGGAACGCTGACCCTTCCTCATTTGGCCTGGAGACATCGAAGAAGGAGTAGTAAATATATTTCCAGCATACACCTTTTAAGGAGGCCTTGAATAAATTGTTGACCTCCAGATCCCAGGATTTTTGCCAGAAAATGTAATGCCCCTGGATCCCCTCCCCTTACTACTTTTAACAGTCCTCAAAAGGGTAGTGAGATTGACTACTTTTTGGTGTCACAGGATCTAGTTAAGCTAATACTTGACCATTATGTCTCAATTTCATGTATCAGTGCTGGCGCGGAAATGTTTTTCTTTAATAATTTCAGTTCAACCCATAACTTACAATAGAGGTCTCCAACTCCGAGCCGAAATCTTCTTCTCTGCAATGGATCTTTGACACCGTTTTAGAATGGAGCCTCAATAAAAAAACATCTCAATAGACATCATCAATTTAGTAATTTAGTTCAACCAATGATGAGAGTTTTGGATCAGTTCGAAAACCTTTATTTATTGATAAGATTTTAGTATTTGTTTTGTCTTTTTATTCAAATTAGTAAATCAGATAAATCTGTTTACAGAAATATCAAGAAAAATCACTGTCAGAATCAATTAAGTAAATTACAGCATCTTCCATAAAGAAAATGAATCTCTATTCTACTCTAAGCAAATTCTAACCTACCAGATCCCATAAAGAGTCCTTTTGGTACCGTTCCCTAACCAACAACACCCCAACTACATTAGATCGGCTTAGAAGCAAATGGGAGAGCTGGGTGGGACCCCTTGAGGAGGAAGATTGGAGGGACGCACTGATGGCACCCAAAACGGTCACCACATCAGCCAAGCTCCGCCTGATCCAACTAAACTACTTGCATACAGCCTAGTTAACTCCCAAGTGCCTCCACAGTGCTGGTTTGAACCAGACTGCATCCTGCACTCGCTGTGGCCAGGAACGGGCAGACATCTTTCACATGGTATGGACCTGCCCCTTCCTAGCACATTATTGGGAATCTATAGAAAGAGAGGTCACAGAGGTCTTGGGTTGGGAGGTCCCACACAATCCACTAAACACGCTCCTGGGAATCACGGGTGGGCTGGATGGGTCCAGGAATGACAAACTGTTCCTCAACACGGCCATGATCGTGGCCAAAAGAGACATAGCTGCCAACTGGAAGCTTCCCAGCCCACCTAGCATCGCGAAGTGGCACAGGGGAGTGGACTGGTGTGCGGCACAAGAGAAACCCCTGTATGAAGCCCAGGGCTGTCTGACCAAACACCGCAGGGTCTGGGGCAAATGGCTGGGTCAGATAGAATGAGTAAGTTTTACTTCACTGACTGTGCATATTATATGGGGCCTCACGGGGTCATGGGCTGCCAATGTATAAAATCGAAAGGCAAAATGTGGGACTTCGCATCATTGCTGCAATGCATTATACTACGACTATCACTGGTGTTTTTTGTTCAAAAACCAATAAAATTGGTAATAAAAAAAAAAAGAGTCCTTTTGGAAACCGCGCTCAATAAGTGATATAGTGAATCCAGAAGAAACTATAAATCTACCCTGAAGGCCAGGAAATCTGTCCTAAGGGAAGAAACTTGGGAGGAGCTGTCAAAAGCCTCTGTATTGGGGAGTCGGCAGCGCGCGCGACGCAAGATGGCCGCCGCATCCTAAGCTCCGCCCTCACCTGCTTCATCAACGATATTTTCCCGACGAAAGGGGAATTTAATTGGACCCTTCTTCACACCAGCTTCTCTTTATTGCTTGGGGAGGCTGCAGGTTGAATTTCAGGAGTCTGGTGCACTAGTGTGAAGCGCGGTAGGCACATTTCTTTTCTACTCAGGAAGGGCTCCTTTCACCTGCAGGGCTCTATGTGAACTGTGAGGAGGCGGGCATATCTTCCTCAGCACCTCCTCTCTTCAGAAGCTTTCCACCCCCTTAAAGGGATTTTCTGCTTCTTGGTTTGCTTGGATTCTTTCACTTTCCCAAGTTTAAAGGGATTTTCTTCTTTTTTGAACATTGGAACTTTATTGAAACCTTGTTCAAGACTTTCTTGCTCTGTTTTTCTCCAACAATTTTAATATTTCGCCAGGAAAGCCATAGCATACTTCAAGGTCTCTGTTTATTATATACTATTTGCTTTTTAATTTATTTACTATTATTTGCCTGCTCTCTGTATTACAAAATGGAGTCCAAATCGGTGTCAAATCATTCAAATAAACGTAAACAAGCTGTTTCGCCACCTACTACCAAATCCAAAACTATAGATTCACAAGACAATTCACTATCAAAAATTTTGGAGGAAATTCAAGTGATTCATATAAATACTGACACCATTTGCTAAGATATTAAAAATATTCAGAGATATTGCCTCCCTATCTATGAGAGTAGCAGACAATGAGATAAAAATTCGTGACAACACTAAAGTTATTACAAATATGGCTCCACTTATTCCTCAGGTTGCTTCTCTCCAACGTTCATTATTAGACTTGGAAAATAGAAATAGACAGTACAACCTACGCATATTTAATGTCCCGGAGGGAGTTGAGGGACAGAGTTGTCGTCTTTTCTTGGAAAACCTTTTACCTAAACTTTTAAACGTCAAATTTCCAGAACGTTTTGAGATTGATAAAGCTCACAGAATCCCTTCTATTCTTAAACCTCACCAAGTCAAACCGAGACAAATTATATTTAAAGTTCTGAGACATCATCACCTCCTACTCATAAGGAAGGCTGCCCGAGAGATCCCTTCTCTCTTGATTGAAGGAAATAAAGTCTTTATTCATCAGGATTCTGCAAAGGAAACAGTTCAAATACAGTGCCAATTTTCGGATTTGAGGCCACGTCTACGAGAAGCTGGATACAAGTATGGCCTCTTTGATCCTTCGGTTATACGCATTTGGAAAAATGATGTCTCCAAGTCTTTTTCATCACCTTCAGACTTAATACGATTCTTGGACCAGCATGAACCTATTCTCATGGACTCTCAACCATCCGGATCTACCGGCTAACATTACCTCCCCTTATTAAAGGATGTTATTCTATTTTCTATGGCAGGTGCACATAAGGTGGTTACTCTTGCTTTGTACCTCCGTCTCCACTGTTTTATTGACATGAGGTCTTGGAGATTGACCTCTTTATATGTTGTATGTCTTTTTTATGTGGCTACTTTCTTTTCTCTCTCTGTTTTCCTTTATCCTTTTTCTGCTATTTATAAGGTAATATGTCCATGTCACAAAAGTTAGTAATTGCTTCCTTAAATGTCAAGGGTTTGAGGCACCCAGTTAAAAGGCGGAAAAGTTTAGAATATCTAAAAAAGTCTAATGTAGATATCTGTTTTTTGCAAGAAACGCATGTGGATGATAAAATGTTACATACTATGTCCAAGGGATGGGTAGGGCTTATAGTTTCATCTCTTGCTGCAAAACGTAATAATGGGGTAGCTATACTTTTCTCTCGTAGAGCTCATGTACAACTAATGTCTCATCACCATGACCCAGATGGTAGATTTGTTTATGCTCAAGTCAAAATTGACAAACGTATTTTATACTTTGTCAATATTTACGCTCCTCCATCTGATGATCCTGCCTTTTGGTCATATGTTTCTGCTGAAATACTAAAAATAGGTAACATGTCCCTTATAGTGGGTGGTGATTTTAATCTAATCAGGGATACTTTGTTGGACCGTTCCTCTGCATTTAAATTTCGGCCTAACACATCGTTCTTTGGTTTGAAATCTTTTCTTTCTGTTACTAAGTTGATTGATTTCTGGAGATTAGAACATCCTACAAAGAATTAACTTTTTATTCTAATGCCCATTCTTCTTTTTCTAGGATTGATTACCTATTGACTTAACATCATTTATGCCACATGATTAGTGAGTCTGTTATACACCCTATTACAGTTTCTGATCATGCCCTAATTTCTTTTTCCTTATGTATTTCTGACTCTCATACTCCTAATAAAAGATGGAGAATGAACTCTGACGTAATTCTTAATCCAACTAATGCTAAAAAAATTGCCTCAGCCATTAGTGAATATTTTTTGCATAATAATCCATGTGATACCTCCAGAATTATCCATTGGGATGGTTTTAAAGCTTATATTCGAGGAGTTACAATTTCTATTCTCCCCCTATTGAAGAAACCTTCGGCAGATCCAGTGGTAGCCTCTAATTATAGGCCAATATCGCTACTGCCTTTCTTCTCCAAAGTCTTAGAAAAATACGTCAATCTAGTCTTGACTGACTACTTGGAAACCAACCATGTACTCCATGACAGTCAGTCTGGTTTCAGAACCAACCTTAGTACTGAAACATCTCTATTGGAAGTCTCGGAAACTATCAAAGTGCAACTAGACAAAGGGGGAAACGCAGTGTTGATACTGCTAGACCTGTCTGCGGCCTTTGATACCGTGCCCCATGACCGGCTCTTGCAGAGCCTACGGGAGTGCGGTGTCGGGGGCACGGTACTTAAGTGGTTCTCCTCTTTTCTGAGTGATCATCAGCAAACAATTTGGTCCCCTCCCTTTGCGGCCCTCATTCCTCCTATGAAGGTGGGGGTCCCGCAGGGGTCTATCTTGAGCCCGTCACTTTTCAATATTTATATGGCCCCCCTTGCACATTTAGCTGAGGCACACGGCGCTAAAATAGTATCATATGCAGATGATACTCAACTGCTGTTCACTTGTGACAAAGGCGCCGATTTTCGAGGCGACGATATTAACATCTGTCTGACGGAGGTCTTCTCCTGGTTACGGCATAACCAATTAAAGTGTAACCCAGAAAAGTCTGAAATTATCTTTTTTGGTTGTCCGCCATGCGAAGCGTGGCACCAGTGGTGGCCTCGGGATATGTCCCCTCCCACAGCCCCAGTGAGTATTGTGAAGAACCTAGGGGTCAAGTTAGATGCCACCTTATCTATGAAGGCTCAAATCCAAACTGTCGCTGGCACCTGTTTCGGCATGCTAAAAATGTTTTAAAAAATTCTTCCCCTGCTATTGGTCGAGTATCGGAAGACTGTAGTCCAAGCCCTAATTGTATCTAGGCTGGATTACGTCAACATCTTGTACCTGGGCCTACCTGAGTACTTACTTAATCGCCTGCAGGTGGTTCAGAATGCGGCGGCCAGAGCTATTCTCATGGTGGGACCCAGAGCACGTATGACTATCCATCTGAAGGCCTTGCACTGGCTACCGGTCCGGAAGAGGATCCAATTTAAAGCTCTGGTTCTGGCTTTCAGGGCTTTTCATGGTGCGGGCGCCGTATATCTTAGGAGGAGGGTCCAGCATTATGTGCCGCAAAGAGCCTTGAGGTCCTCAGTGCAGTTTCTGACGTCCATTCCTAAGTTTGCCCGCTCTCGTGTGGGCGGCCGCTCCTTTCAAGTGCTGGCCGCCCGCTCATGGAACTGTCTGCCTCTACCCCTTAGGCAGGTCCAGGATCTGCTTACTTTCAGGAGACAGCTAAAAACCTGGCTTTTCCAGAAATAGTTTTTCTCTTTTCTTCCGGCTTAGGGCTCTGGTGCCTGTCTTCGGTGGTCCTTCAGCGCCGGGACACTCTGTGGAGTAGCCGTGAGCTTTATAAGTACCTATTTTCATTTCATTTAATTTAATTATTATGGCGCATGAGGATAAATCATTTTACACCAACTTCTACAAATTAGAGAAGCATATAGCAACTGTGAAAAGACTTTTAATTTCATCTCGGGACCCACAATATAAGTGCCAACTTCAGAGATATAGATACGAATATAATTGTATGCTTAGTAAAAGAGCAGATTTACTTATTTCAAAAGAAAAATCAAACTTTCCTTTTAATTCAAACAAATCAGGCCGACTATTAGTTAACTATATACGCATTAAGCGTGAAAGAATTCAAATTCTGGCCATCAAAACAAATAATGGTACTCTATTGACAGATGTTGAGGAACTACTGAGAGAGTTCTTATCCTTTTACTCCTCCTTATATCATGAACCTCTCGCTCTTCAAAATAATGTCATCACTGACTTCCTTAATACTTGTCAACTACCTCAGGTTTCTGACACTGATAGATTAACTTTAGAAAATCCCATCGATATTCAAGAAATAATTGCAGCCATTAGTGCACTAAACCCCAATAAAACACCTGGCCCTGATGGTATTCTGGCTGAATTCTACAAATGTTTTCAAGACCAATTATCTCCTATCTTGCTTTCTCTTTTTACAGACTTCAGCGTACTTCCATGATGGGGGGCTCTTTCAATGAAGCCACTATCATTGTCCTCCCCAAGCCTAATAAAGATCCTACTTTAGTATCAAATTATCGTCCCATATATCTAATTAATCAGGACTGTAAAATATATGCCAAAATCTTAGCAAATAGATTATCTCCCATGCTTTCCACCATTATCCACCCTGACCAGACTGACTTCATGAAAGGTAGACTGTCAGCCCATAACACTCGCTTGCTTTGTCATGCCTTATCTCTTGCTAAAGACACCAGCTGTCCAGTTGGTGTGTTGGACTTGGATGCAGAAAAGGCATTTGATAAGGTAAACTGGCAATTTTTATTTAATACTTTGGAAGTTTTTCGATTTGGGCCTATTTTTATCAATATGATTAAAGCATTGTATTCTTCTCCATTCCGTTTATATAGAGGTACACGCCAAGGGTGTCCATTATCTCCTTTGCTATTTCTTATTGCCATAGAACCCCTCTTTTTTTTTTTAAATATATCTTTATTGACATTTGAAACAATTATACAATATCCACATATATAGTTCTGAGGTCATACAGTTGGGATTCCTGAAGCTCCGTGAGCACCAGGTAAGTGAATTGAATACATTCCATACAGTTGTAATGTCCCCCCCTTCAGGAACTGGGTCCCATAATCATGCATGCAATTTTGACGTAGTCTAACCCCAATGATCCTCTAGGGTAATGTCCCAGAGCTTGTGCGCAACCGATGTCAACAACATTAACCCCCCCCCCCCCACCCTCATCTAAAACAACCCCCCCCTTTTATCCATGTCTGGTGTGCGTCTCATGTTATTAACCCCCATCTCTGCCCTTACTGTACATGTCTACCATCGCCCAAGCTATTCCTGATAATCAGCCTCTCCCTCTACCCCAGTTCTCTCCGGCTCACTTGCTATCCGTGCAGTCCCCCCAGCTTCCTCCCGTTCTTCACTGTTCGCCTCCTCACTTGACAGCTCTTTCAACATCATCCTCCACGCCTGCAGATCATACTCTAACTTTTCGTCATGTTGTGTATGCTGCATACGGATCACCTCGGCTGTTGCCCATTCCTTCATATCCCGTGCCCACTGCAGCGCCCTGGGCGACCGGCGGCTCAACCATGAGATGGCTATCCGGCGTTTCACCAGCACTAAGCCCAAGAGGACAAATTTCCTACTAAGAGTTTTGTTTTTGGGTCGGGCAGTAAATGAAGCAGTACCAATCGAATCTCTCCTGCTATTTCCCACCCGGTCACTCCCCTCAACGCAGTCAGAACTTCCGTCCAGTATATTTGAATCTCCAGGCAGGACCAGGTCATATGAATGAATGTGGCTTCCGTCTCTCCACATCTGGGTCATTGCCCCGAGCGCTCCAGGTAAATCCTGTGTAACATCTTGGGGGTCAGGTATGTCTGGTGCACATAGTTGAACTGAATCAACTTGAACCATGTATTCGCGCTCACCTGCTTGACCCCTTCATGAATCTTTGTCCAATCCCTCTCCGTGATAGGACCCTCCATCAGTGCCTCCCACCTCGCCTGGACTGGTAGTACCCCGACCACCCCGTCATCCCGAATTGCCCGGAACAGATGGGAGACCAGTCTTCTCCCCTTAGCCATTACAATCAGGGTCTGTAACACCCTGGAGACAGGGGGTTCCTCAGGGAACATAGGCCACAGCTCTCTCGCCACCTGTGCTATCTTCCCATACTGTAGAAATTGTCCTGGACCTAACGCAAAAGAGTCTGTCGCCTGTTCGCACGTAGTATACTGCTTGTTATTGTATAAGTCCCCCATGGTCAGGCAACCTCCCTCCCGCCATTTGTGCACCGACATAGACGCAGAAATCTGTTGGAAGGGTCTAACAACCCATAAGGGCATGTCCGGGGCATAGGGAGCCCTTTTCAGTACTTTCCGGATTACCATATAGAACCCCTCTTGTGTTCTCTCCGCATTAGTGATAAATACACAGGTGTTATTTTGAAAAATACTAACATTAAAATTTCTGCATACGCTGATGATGTGTTATTATATGTTAATGATCCCTTACCTCCATACCTATTATTCTCAATATCATTCATAAATATGCTGTAGTTTCTGGATATTCCCTGAATACTAATAAATAAGAGTTTTTGCATTAAATGTTTTTTGTAATTCTACAATGTTGGCAAATACCGATATAGTGTGGTCTCCAAAAAACTCAAATATCTAGGTATAACATTTACTGATTTGGTTAAAAGTACAGTTGAAACCAATTGTTCCACAATTTTAGTTAGTACCAAAGAGAAACTGGTTAGATGGTCTAATCGCCATTTAAATTGGTGGGGACGTATTGAATCAATTAAAATGTCTATAACTCCACAAATCCTTTACTTGTTATCCATGCTACCCCTTTCTTTTCCCTCTACTTTTTATGTTAAAATATATAAACTATTTACTAAGTTCATCTGGAATAATAAACCTGCACGCATTAGTCTTAAAACATTGCAATTGCCCAAATGTGATGGAGGGGTTGGTCTTCCAGATTTAAAAAATATAATTTTGCATTTCTTGTGGCACAATATTCGTTATGGTTTCATAATATTTCTCCTTCTAATGCACCCAAATGGCTTATTCTGGAGAAGAATATTTTGGCACCATATCCATTACCTGCATTCCTTACTATGGCTAATAGTTAATTTGGCAAACGGTCGCCCATTATTGCAAACTCTAAGCTTGCCCTTTTATCATTTGATGGAAAAATCTCTATTGCCATTACATCTACTAAGAAAGTTTCTCTTTGGTTCAATCCCAAACTCCAATTTTCTTTGTTGCTGATATATGTTTTACTCATTTGATGATCTTCAAGCTAAATATAATTTACCTTTATCTGACTTTTCCAAATACACATAACTATGTAACACTGTTCTTAATGCATATCCACAACTGCTTCCTATGTCTCAATCCTCTGGTATGGAATTTTGTATTAACGTGTTCAGTCATACAAGACACATAGCCTCTAAAGTCTATAAAAACTTTCTACTCCTATTTCATCCTTCACACATCTTACTCAGAAATGGTCACCATACATACATTTTCAAATCTCTAATGTGTCATGGAAGGATATTTGGAAGTCCAACACTGCTAGTTATCTCCCGGCTACTCGCATTCAAACTAATATTTATCTGCTTTACCAATGCTTTTGGTCTCCGGACAAATTATTTAAAGCTAAACTATTAGACACTCCAAACTGTTGGCATTATAATTCTGCGACTGGAGATTTACACCATTTATTCTACAACTGTCCTATTATTTATCAGTTCTTGTCAGACATATGGAAAATCATAACTCGGATCCTTAAGATCCAAACACCTTTATCTTTCCCTATTCTAATCTTTAAATCCTCTTTCCTTAAGTCTACATTATCTCCTATGGATTGTAAACTTTTGTACTTCCTTATTTCTACTACACTCAAATCTGTCACTTCTAATTGGAAAGATGCTACATTACTTTCAGTTAATGCTTGGTGGGAATGGATTATTTTTCTTAGACGTGGGCAATGCTCATTTCCACGTACTCCTAATGATTCATCTACTTTCAGGTCTAACATGTGGTCTAGCCTTGATGCCAGTGCCTAATTTGTAAAATATTAAGTGCCAGGGCTCTGACCAGGAGGCCACTGCAGCTTGCACCACCCATCGCCCTTGTTATCATTGCCGAAACAACTACTAACCATCTCTCTCGCATGTAAATGCGACAGTTCAGATTATTCCAGGTCCCCAAAGCTAAAGGAATGGCTGGGGGTGGGCAGGTATTAGCAATTTTAATGTATATTGTATTACGAAGCAACCATTGTTCTACTTATCGCTAAATTAGATGAGCAGCGCCACCATGTGGTGGACTGTTCTAAGTATGGTGTTGACAATTAGGTGCCGGTGCAGAGCACCGGAAACCAATTAAGTGCCGGTGCTGAGCACCGGAAAGCACCGGCTCAAATTAAGCACTGCTTGATTCATATATTATTGCCTGTTCTTCAATTTAAAGCATGTATTTTAGTCTTCACTAGTCAATATATGTTCAATGTAGCCCCCTTTTTGTTTTTATTATTATTTATCTCTTTTAATGCAATAGTTTTTGGTATAAGTATTCATTTTGGATGCAAATGGATGTTTATATTCCGTGTATTTGTAATGCGTTTTAAAAAATGCACAGTTCGGTGTTATTCTCTGTATTGTGTTTATTATATGTGAAAAATACATTTAATAAAAAATTTTGAACACAAAAAAAAGCCTCTGTATTGAAGGACTCTGTACTGCTCTGGAAGGTTGTTAATCAGCCTTTCTGGTCATGGTATGAGAAACCCTCCATACATACTGTCATTCCAGTTGAGGGATGGGTTGTCCACTACAATAGTATATTTAATCCTGATAATAGAAGACCCTACTCGAGAGGGTGAAGTAATAGTCTATGGTACCCTGAAGCTGTATTCTAACCATGCAGACCCTATTGAAGTCAAGGACATAGTCCTCGCCCTTTGGCAGAGCACACTGGGAAAAGCACCTGGCCCTGATGGTTTCCCCCAGATCTCTTCAAAGATAACATTGCACTGTGGGCCTCGATTCTGACAAATGTTTTTAAAGCTTCCATTGGGGGGGATCTTATACACACGTGGAAGGAAGCAGTAGTGATCCCCATCTTTAAGAAAGGGGACCGCCATGATCCCCGCTGCTGCAGACCTATCTCCCTCTTAGACAGCTCTCTAAATACCCTTGGCAAAATTTCAGCAAACAAGCTGAGGATTAGCTGGAGAAAACCGTATCATTATACAGGGTCTGATATGGGTTTCAGCCCAGGCTGGGGACAGTCGAGCAATGCCTGAATCTCTAGCTGAACATCGGCAAATATGCCAAGGCAAGGAGAGGTTCCCTTCACTTAGCGTTTATGGACCTCTCCTTGGCCTTTGACACAGTTAATAGAGCTAAGCTCCGGGGGATAATGGCAAGGATGGGAATTGAAAATTGTGGGTATAGCTTGCACACCAGTCTAATCCATTTAATCAAATACTCTGTATGAAACTGAAGTTTATCTGTTGTGTGCGACCTTGAGAACTGACCTGCGCCTGTCAGGTTAACAAACTGAAGCGGTGTGTACAAACCCGTCATACACATCAAGGTGCACAACACGTGCCCCTAAGGTTCAACAATTAAGTAAACTTATTCATCAATGATGATATGCAATTGTATTGCAATTTATTTCAATTTTTTCTCTTTTTGTTATTCGTAACCAATATTTCTGAATGTTGCAACTCTAAAACATACAATGATCATGATACATTTCTCTCATTACATTGTATTAAAAACAAATAATCATCATGAAATATTCAATGCCGTGTTCCCAATGCATTTCGGGAAAGTCCCTTCATCAGGGGAATACTAAAAATGACAAATAATACATATGTTTGAGCATGTACAGAAAACAAGAAGTTTTGAGCACATAACAGGCTCTCTTATCCCATATAGGTTTATGCAAAAGTACTTGATGTGGGTGTTCAAAATTAACAGTGGCTGTAAAGTGATTGCCGTTACTCCTAAAGCACTCCTAACACTACTAGATGTTGTGCGCTCATAAGAGAATTTAAATGTGTCGAAGTAACCATGCTTTGTCCGTTAACCATAGCATGCAACCCGAACCGCGAGTCTCCATACCTTATATCCCAAGTGTAGAGTGCTTTCTCCGTCTATCTGAGCCATATACAAAGAGTCTCTGTGCCATATACACAGGGTCTCCATACCTTATATCCCAAGTGCAAAGTGCTTTCTCTGTCTATCTGAACCGTATACGAAGCAACCAGTTGAAGCAACAAGTCTTACCCTACCTGGGCATCACGCAGTTTGGCTAATATGGTGATGTGAAAGAACCTTTGAAATACAACAAGGATACCCGTTAGTGCAAGCGTAAGAATTGTTGTGTGAATAAATGAACCTCATGCACGTTTACTTACTGAGTCAACAGGTGGAAAAAAGCGTATTTTTGTGTTAATCCGTGTTTCCGCCGTAAAACCGTTTCCTAGGTACAAACCAATTATAGAATTCAATGGCATTCCTCCATCGTAATGCGTGTCAAAAAGTTTAAGACAAACAATCTTACTTGCTCGAATCCCCGACGCAACAGCGTTTTACATCCAGCCGCCAAAAAGAATCCAAACGAATGCTCGGTCTGAACGCCATTAAGTGTTTAAACCCTTTCGCGTATACGTGCGTGTGCGTGCGTGCTGCTGCCATGAAATCCACCGGAAACACAAAAAGTGGACTCCCCAAAGTGCTAACTTTACATATTGTGGTATGGTGGCAATGTTGGACAAAGTTAAGTGCACCAATAACCAAAATTAAAAGTGAATAAATAAAAATGATGATTAGAAAACGATGACCTGACACGTGAAAGGAATGGCAATACCTCACGAGTTATAGCCATGTGTACTGTGCACTGTTCAAAAGCTCGCCGGTCGTGTAACCTCTGACTATGTGACTGACATTGTGCCTCATAAGTAATTCTGGTCATCCGCTCCAAGAGTCTGCAAAACCTTAATTGAAGACAGCGTCATACCCACTGGTACAATGTTTTTTACTTTACAGAAACCATATTACTATTGTACATAATAATTCTGTATAAGAATCATCCAACACATATTCAAATGAAAATTCAATATTCAGTCCCACTGTGATGTTAAGAATTCAAAGAAAACATGTCATTTCAATTTTATCATTTAACCCATGTGGTATCAGGGTGTTTAAACGTTTGATCCAAATTGTCTCCAGCTGCGCTAACAATTGGTTAATGTTTCTGTGTGTTGTAGAAAATATCTTATCGAGAATGGTAAACCTGAGTTGTGGTATGGTGTGTTTTTTCTCTAACCAGTGTCGCTAAATGTCAGATGAGACTCCAGCCACTCACCTGAAATCCAGGAATGTTTGCAGGGGCGATGCTAGATCTCCAGTCCTCGCGGAACAACTCTCAGCGCTACTGAATGGTAACAGGAGCTCTGGCAAATGTTCCAAGAGGGAAGGGGATTGGGAAGACAAAAAGAGAGAAGAGAAGATACTGCAACCGTCTGCCACCTGGACCAGCCAGGATTCGTGTTCTTAAGTGGAAGTGTTGCACCTTTATCTTCAGCCTGTAAGCAAAGGATGAATTTTAGCAGCTTGGACTCACACACATATATCTAAAATATATATATTATTCTTTATACGATCAAGGTTTACCTCTATTGTGTTGCTGTTGATGCACAGATTACACACTCAAATCTTTAGGACAGAGCTGGGGTTGATGTCTATTTGCATTTATAACCTAATAAAGAAACAATTATTCTAGAAAGAAAACAGGACATAGATACATTAATCAGGTGTGCTTTTTCCTAGAGTAATGACCAATTTACTTAACACATGAACTTAGTACCTTTGCTTTCATATCAGTTGCTCCTAAATGAATTCTCTATGTCTCAGCACGACATATTCAAAGAGTCCCAAAGTCTCAAAGAGTCTCAAATATCAAGTGTTTAGCAATCAGGGTCTGAAGCCTATTGTAGAATTCCTAACTCTAATTAAACGTCTTAACTAACACTATACTCGAGTTTTGCATAGGCTAAAAACACACATACCACGTGGGAGTCACTTGTTAATGCACTCGCGATATTTCTAGCATATGCGGTGCGTTCAATCTGTTCTGTAAAGTCTCCTTTTAAAAAAAACACACGCGGTGCTTCCAATCTGTTCAATAAACACTCATGCGGAATGAAAGTCTCCTTTGTAACACACACGCGGTAATTCTCAACATACCCGTAGTGAAAGAAAAGCGAATTCAACACTTAGCTTTGTGTCCTCGACGCGCCTGGGCTGAGCGATCTGCGAACGGGGCTCCGATGTCTGGACCGGCCTTCAAGGGAGCTGACGAGGATCCTAGTGCGTCGACGAGGTTTCCTTGGAAACGAAGACGCTTGTTCGTCCCGGCGAGGAATCAAAAAGCCAAGCAACGTAACGCATTGGGTGCGGTTATTTATACCCAATGTGAGGGCATTGGTCCTTATGTTATGTACGTGTTGTTCTCTTACGTAATGTGAAGCGCCAATATTCTTCTGGAACAGTTTCCTTGGCAACGAACAAACAATCCTACTAACGCTGTTAGTGATCAGCGGATGTTACACAGTGAACAAACAAGCATTGGCAATGCGACAAACAAGCATTGGCAATAAGCACTGGCAATGCGTTTGAAACAAGAATAGAACACTGGCATTTGTTTCCACAAACATAGTACGGCACAATGAAATAAAACTATGCATAGTATTATTCAAATAACAAGACATGATTAATAACGAATTACGCAGATACTGAAACATGATTAGTATATAAGCCAGAAGGGGGACGACAAATAATACATGCATGATGACGTGAGTTCCTAACTCTAAACAGGAATTGAGATTCGATGTTCTAATCATACTTTTATGATCAGTAATACGTGTTTTTACTTTTCGTGATGTCCTACCCACATAAACCAAGGCGCATGGGAATTAAACCAGCTATAATTGGCTTGATGCAAAGGATGCACTGGGATTTTCTGAATTGGGTCAGGTACTGTACGGAGGGTGAACTCTCCTGAAATTAAAACCTCTATGGGAGTCAGACAGGGAGGCGTGATGTCCCTCTTATTGTTTCTCATTTACATCAATTACCTTGAACCGAGATTGTGCAGAGACGAGAAAGATCTCCCCACGCTGAAGTCAAGGGCCCTAGCGTTTATGGACCTCTCCTTGGCCCGTTTTATGTATGCCAATGATGGGGTCCTCATTTCAAGAATTGCAAACAGTATACAATGTCTTTTAGACTCCTTTTATAGTTTCATGGGGGGGGGGCACCTACGAACCCATCTCAGTAAATCCTTTGCTATGAGTATTGGTCCAAAAAATGTTAAGACACAAATGTTCCATCTGGGTGGTATGAAAATTCAAAATTTCAAGACTTTTAAAATTATTTAGGTATTCTGCTCAACCAAAATTTAACTTGCCGCAGTCTATTCTCCAATACTCCACTAGGGTTATCCAGTCCCAAAGAGCCGTGGAGGCAATTTTCACTTTTGCACGCCGGCTGGGGTAAAAACCAGTGCACGAGATGATTAGCATTTACAAAAGCAAGTGCACTTCCGTAGCAGCGTATGGAGCTGGGGTGTGGGGGTACGGAGGTGCTGGCCCTCTTGAGAAGGTTGAGAACAAGTTCCTAAGAAGACTTCTTGCTGTTCCGCAAGCCCCCCCCTCTTTTATATGCCACTCTGAGGTGGGTCTGTACCCCCTGGAGGAGAGGATTAAGTTGGCCCCTCTGTTGCTCTGGGTTAGAATTCGGGGTCGAAAGGGGGCTTCACTGTTAAAAGATGTTCTGGAAGGTTGTCTCTCCACGGATCATGCTTTGGTGATCCTCTAGATTAATTTTGTTAAAGGGGGGTTTATGGACCTGGGTCTTGCAAACCTATATTCTAACCCGAGAGATATAAAACCAACTATGATGTCCTTGGTGAAAGAGGCATTCAGGGAAAACAGTATAGCCTCCACCAGTCAAACTTTGCCAAACTAAGTAGTAGTGCCAACTATAACTCTATTAAAACATCGCTGGGTTGTGAATTTTATTTGATTAACAGTTTTGATGCAAAAAGCAGGTTTTTGTTTACCAGGTTTAATTTTAATATTTTTTATTTACTAGTGGCCTTTTTCAAGGATGTTGATTGGTGCACACCCTCGCCATACTGCCCTTGTGATGATTCATCAAAGCAAAGCACTATGGACGTTACTTTATTTAGTCATTGATATTCTCAGCCCCGGAAACGCTTCCTGAGACCAATCCTTTGTTCATCCAAGATTAGAACTCATAGAGAAGCGTTGCTTTATTTGCAAAAACACAGTGAGTTGTATCTCTGTGTAGCAGTGTTAAACTTTATTTGCTGTGCAATTAGGTTCAGAAATTTATATGGGGTTGTGTGATGAATGTTTCAGCTATATGAACTTTTGTGACCCTATGAATTGGAATCGAGCCTTTTAATAATGTTTTTATTATTCCTTTATGCAGTTTTATGATAGTACTGTTTTATTCTGTGCTTTTATGGCTTGAGATCAGCCGAATAAAGATCTTTTGACTGACTGACTGATTACATACACACATATATATACATATCCACTATGTTTTCGGCGAGTTCTCCCCAAGCTACCTGAACGCCAGTGGTGCTGTGTTGCAGCGCTACGCCGCGCACTGACCTGAATTAATTTAGAAATGGGTCCTTATCATCAAAAACGAATCCACGGCACTCCGGTGCAGTGAAATTCTTTTATTAACCTGCTACGTCACAGACATTATCGCCAACGCGTTTCGGTGCTCGCACGCACCTTGGTCTTGACGCTGACCATGTTTCTAACAAATTTGAAAGTACGTGCACAACCTTTATGTTAAATCTCACGTTGCAGTAAGGTGTCCCGTGCCTCCTGGGTGTCACTCACTGAACTCGAGTGAACATTTAAACGAACTGGCTGCACCCCCACTGTCGTGGGGTATGTCCCCAGGGCACTGGAGTAGTAGCCTCTTATAGAGGTTAATATTTTATCCCAAATTTTTCCACGTGATTGTAAATAATAACATTCATTACTCAAGTTGATTATTCATCAGTTCTTTGTATTGTTTCTTTGTAATGCAATTACAGTTGATTCACTGCATTTCAATATACAATTGCAAAAGCTTTTACTGGTCCCAATGCATTTCGGCCGGTCAGGCCTTCATCTGGGGACGATTCGTAAGCGGGTGTCTCAGCTCTCAGGAGATCTAAAGCTCGTGTACCATCTGGCTGACCATGTTTCATAATACTTCATTTTAACTCCATAACATAAACATGATAGAAGGACAATTCATATCCGAATGTTACATCGCCATCTTGAAGTGGCTGACAATAATGTCTTTAACTGCAAAATTAATTAAATTCATTCATTTGTGTTTCAAAACGCATGCATGTTAATACACATGCATGATTGACACATTGATCTCTAATACTATCTATTTTAGACTAAAGTACATAAGGTTTCACACTTCTCTTCATTGTTTTATACATGGGGGCCATATTTAAACATGTTTCTTGTAATTCTGACCAAGTGGGTTTCACACTTCTCTTGATAACTTTTACTTGGGGGTCATATTTAAACAAGTGTCTTGCAATTCTGCCCAAGTGGGCTTGGCCTCACATTTATATGATACCCAATACCCATAAGGCCCTAGCCCAAAGTTGTACAGTATTTACCATCTGAGTTGTGTTATTAGTAGTTAACCAACATTTGTTCTTGTTTTCACCGATTATTCAAAACATAATTATCAACATCATTGCAAATTTTAGATTTTAAATTTTAACTTTAATCCAACCAGCACTGTTGCTGCGACTCTCCCGTAGAAGTAGTCGCTATACTTTAGCCACTACAAGAAGTTCTGCTACTGAAGCAGCTTGTCCTCCTAAAAAATAAAATACAAACAAATTCATTAAAACCTTTTAATCAAGGACTCAAGTTTAAAATCGTTTACATGGTCACCGAACTAGCAGCATAAGGTCCTAGATAATATCAATTAATGCGCGTATAGGCTCCTCATCAATATTCAACCCTAGTGGTTCTTTGCAGTCCATTTCCCGGATGTAACGTGATTTGAGTCTTCTCAGCTCTTTCTCTCTGTCCCCCTCTCTAGCTTTCTTAGGCACACTGTCAATTACACTGTATTTTAAACCTTTGTGGTCACCTCCATGTATTTTGTGAAAGTGGCGTGCCACTGGATAACTGCTGTCATTATTTTTAATAACTCTTGATGTTGTAGAATTTGCCTATGGAATGGTAAAATAGTACTCCCTACATACCATTTGGGGCAGGGGCATGAGAGGGCATAGATTGCAAATTCTGTTTTGCAAGTGAAATTTTCTTAATTTTTATGGTCTTTACAAATGGGGTTTTTAGTTCACTCAGATTACTGCCATTCTTGCATGCTTTGCATTTGGTACACTTGTAAAAGCCTGGTTTGGGTCTGAGCCAAGTGTGGGATGTAGATACTACTTCATTTTTGACTAATAGGTCTCTCATGGATCTTGCTTTTCTGTATGTCACTTGTGGTTTGTCAGAAATACTTTTTCCTATGATAGGATCTCTCTTGATTAGATGGCAATTCTTTGATAATGCTCTCCTAAGCATTGCATGTGTGTCATTATATGTAGTGATGAACCTCACTCCCTCTTTCTCACTACTTTTTTCGGCTTGGTTTTATCAGTAAATAAAATATCCTCCCTTCTCAGTTTCGAAACGTTCTTCTGGGCTTCTTTAACACTGGTACTGCGTACCCTCTCTGTCTTAGCCTTGCCACCATGCTGGATTGTGTTTTCTCAAAGTGTTCCTCTGTACTACAATTGCGCCTAGCTATAAGTAATTCCCCATATAAAATACTATTCTTCAACGTGAGTGGGTGAAAACTCCTGGCATGTAAAATGCTGTTGCCTGCAGTGGGTTTCCTAAACATGGTAGTAGTTAACTTAGAGTTTTTCACAATGACTTGTACATCCAGGAAATGCATTACAGTTTTACTTATTTCACAGGTAAAGTTAAGATTTAATGAATTTTGGTTAATGTTTTCTACAAAAGCCCTGGCTGCTTTCTCCTCTCCCTTCCATAGTGCAAAGTCGTCATCTATATAACGTACCCACAGGACTATCTGATCTGTCAGTCAGTCAGTCAAAAACTTTATTCGGCAACTTAATGCCATAAAAGTGCACATACAAGACAGAAAAAAAAATACATTTACATTTCCTTTGCCTTTTCCTTAAAAGAGAGTCTTGTAATTAAAATAAAAGAACACAACGTCCATAATAGCAATCAAGACAGCCAAGTTTCTGGAGTACTTATGATGCAAATACATCAGGACCCTGATAAAGTGCGATGTGCATTTAGTGCAAATACATCATATAAAGTGCAAAATGCAATGTACAAATAGAAACAAAGAAAAGATTTAAAGAAAACCCTGGGATATAAAACTTACGATTTAAAAAGAGACGGCCTCTGAACTGTCAATCTAAAATACATTTAGAGCAAATACATCATATAAAGTGCAAAATGCAATGTGCAAGAAAACAAACAATTTCCATACAGTGGGCCTTAATAACAGCTAAAAAGGACAGAAATCCTGAATATAACAGTCCTATAAAAATTAAGAAATTAAAAGACCAGTTTTTTTCTATGTCTAATGGCTCCTGTTAAAAAGCTCGCAACCCCAAAACAAACCATAGGCGAGGATAACATTTGGAGGTACAGTAAAGCGGGCCTAACTTGGGTAAAGTGACAATCTCTGATTAGTGGCAATATAAACCTTTTTCGTAAAAGCGCATAATAATCACAAAAAAGATAAAATGAAGGGTGTCTTGGTCAGAGAAATTGTCACAAGGACAAGGTTTTAAGGATCCTGGCTTTGAAAATCCTTGGGGAACCGCCAAAAGCCAGGGAATCATATGCAAGCGGAATCTTATTAAAACATATCGATGGAATGGATTGTTGACAATGTGGAGATACGGCTGAATTTGGTTATCCAAAGATAACATTATATAACTTCTCACTGTTGGTTTTGCCAGCTCCTTCTCTTCTCTAAGTCCCTGGCGTTTGTACAAAAATTGATAGTTTACCTTTCTAATTTCGGTTTCACCTAGGGGATTTGGGCTAAGGAATAACTCAGGTCTTCCTAACCATTTTACCATGTCCTTTATGTATTTTAGCCACGAGATGCTGTAACCTTTATCCAATGCCAAGCAATCAGTAATTATTTTCTGATTCAGATTAGTAGTGGGATTAGCCCAAACTCTTAGCCAGCGAAGCAGAGGAGCTACCGCAATTTGATCGGATATATATCCCACTCCCAGCTCTTCATGTAAAATGTAAGCAGGGGTGGAATACGGAACAGCCAGGATCTTACGTAAAACTTATCTTCCTCACGCTGCATGTCCCTACCTTCCTTATACCCCCAGATATCGCTGCCATAAGTTGCCATGGGGATACATTTCTCTTTGTATATCTTCATCAGAGCAGGAATTGGTTTGGTCCCTACTCTCTTGGCGAAGTTTAATGTGGCCCTGGTCGCTCTAATAGAGTATTCTTTTTGTATCAATTGTGGGCACCACGTTCCCCTATCATCAAAAGAACCCCCAGATAAGGGAAGGTCGGGACTCTCGTTAATTCCACCCCTTTACAATAAAATTTACGTTTCTTTTGGGGTTTTCCAGGGCCAATCGACATAGTGTGCGATTTCTTAAAATTGGTAGAAAGATCTAAAGAGTCCATAAAAGTTATAAAACTATCTAAAAGTTATTGAAGTTCCACTGCGGTTCTAGCTAATAAAACAGTGTCGTCCGCATATAAAAGTGCCGGGACCATTACCTCACCAAATCTCGGGATGTCTTTGCAGCTAGTTTGTAAAAAATCTCCTAACTTATTTATGTATAGTGTGAATAAGAGGGGGCCAGGATACAACCCTGGCGCACCCCTCTTTCACATCCCAAGATGTTGTCAGACCGCCTGCACTATTATATCTCACTGCCGCCGTATTATTCTCGTGGATAGTATATAAGAAAGACACAAGTTCTGGTTCTAGTCCCATACCTTTTAAAATTACCCATAGTTTCGATCTGTTAACACAATCGAAAGCTTGTGTCAAATCCATAAACGCTAAGTGTATTAGGCCTTTTTTAGCAACTGTTTACTTGTTTATCACCAGATGTAAATTTAGACACTGGTCCAGAGTCCCCTTTCTTGGTCTAAAACCGTACTGTAGATCCGAAATTACGTTACGTTGATCCAACCAAGTTGTCAAACGGTTAAGGACAACCTTGCCCAATATTTTTGCTGCTGCGTCTAGCAGCGAAATTGGCCTATAACAAGTGGGTTCGTCCCTGGCCCCCTTTTTAAAAATGGGGACGATCACTGCCTTTCCCCAGGATGCTGGGTACCCATATAAACATGCAGCATTAAAAACATTGGTCAGGATATTAGCCCAAACCTTCGGGTCAGCTTTAAAAAGGTCTGCCGGGATCTGTCATTTTTCAGTTGTGGCCCATTGAGTACCTGCTCCTCCCACCAGCCCATATGCAGATTCGCAAAGCTGGGAGCGAAGCAGGTACCCTTAGAAGTCTCTCTTTGCTGTTGGAAGCGTTCACCATTAAACTGAAAAATATTATGACTCAAACACCATTCCATCATTTGTAAAAATCATTTCATTGTGTTTGTAAAATTTCATGGCCCTTGCTCTTAAAAAGTGTTGTGTTGCTTTTAGCCAAAATATCTTTGTTTGGCTGATATGAGAAGCGGTATGCATTAGTTGCTTGGCATCGATAGTCATTCGAATAGCTGTGTCTTTCATATACTTAGCAGCTACGTCAAATTTAATAAAAGCAGTATGTGCATACTGTCTAATGGCTTCTAATCCAGGTAACTTAATGGTGAAAGGGATTTCCAATTCAAACGCCCTGTGTATTTGCATGCCTAGTTTAGCTGTGGTAAATTTAGTAGGCAGGTACAATACGAGGTTGTTTATATCAATTATGCTACTCACATTACGGACACAAATTACTTGCTCTCCTGTGGTTTGTATAAATGAGTTAATTAGTAACGGGTGATTGGTAACCTAAGAAATGGTTTCTGTCGCTACTTGATACAGGTCCGTGCCGTTAATGGGATAGGGTACCACTCACATTCTCCTGGTATACTATGCAAGAATGGATCTAATGCTCTCCCTATGTGAGTACATACCCACCCATTTGACCAAACTGCGCATTTTGTAGGGTCTACTGTGTGATTAGCCTGATCAATTCATGCCTTGTCCATGTGGGTACCCACCATTCCTGTTCTATTGCTATCGTAAGCAGCACAAAGGGGCACCATACTTCTGGAGGATGGGTACTCCTTCCTACTTTAAAGTGGGTGTAACAATTTCTCCTTCGCACTGCAATTGTATTGACTTGACATAATACACAGACGGGACCCCCTCACTTGTTAAGTTAATAACAGAGGCTTAGGACTATGGGGAAGAAACACAAGAACAGTATACTAAGAGGTCCTACTTGCCTTCTTTTCTTTCCACATAGGAATACATCCGATTACAACAAATCCAGACCACACTCTATATATTTGTTTATAACATGTTTCTTTTTTTTTATATTCAACAATTTTTTATCAGCCTCTTGTTACAATTCTAGCATATGTTCATTTACATTGTATCATACATTAATTAACAAAGCTTTTCATCTGTTATTAAGCTATATACATTAATTTTTTCAAATTTCAAAACACATTTACTTCAAAAAGACGAATCCCAGCCCAATTTGACCTCCTACTTCACACTCTCATCTAACATCCCATTAATACCACATATCATACACTCATCATGCAACAATCCGGAAAAGCAACATTCCCATACACCGGCGGAGTCTATTCTACTCTCTCCTTCTGGTGTAGTGGCCCCAGATTAGACACAATAATAGTAAACGCACGTTTCGGTGGTTCTATTATTGTGCTGCCACCTTTTTCAGGACCATATTGTACTTAGCTATGTATACAACACATCAAGAGGGCAAATAGAGAAATCTAAAAAAAAAAAAGGAAGTATATCAGTACTTTGCACTTCGTAATTAATTATACATCTGATCTATTAAGTATTTTTTTTATTTAACAGAAGCAATGCTTCCAAAATAATAGAAAAGTATCAAAGCCATTGGACTCACCCATCACCATATTGTGCCCGATCTATATCATGCAGATAAAATCATGCCTCACAATACATTTTTCAAATAATTACCTATACTTACCTCTGCCTATATAACTATATATAGACATCTGGTAGCCAAATGACTGCTACCCACTCAGATAATTCTAATTAAAACCACTTTAAAAACACCTAAGTGAGAAAATTCCAGAGGGAGTGCAAGCCCTTATTGTCTTTGGCACTAATTGTGCAAAGGACATGATGCCTCTGACCAGAGCACATACTCCGGTCAGTAGGGGCCTGATTAGAACAGCCCTAGATATGTATTTATAAGAAACATAGGGCCTCTAAGTTCAATAGGTGCTGCCTTACTCTCACATTTGTTTCATCAGAAAGGAATTTAATTCTTCATATATAACAAGAGAATAATAGTTACAGGGAGCTCAGCCACTGTGGATGCAAGAAACAAAAGACAAAAAACAAAAGGACCACCTGGGCCCTCTACATTAATGACCATCTCCAGGATGTGAGGACAAACACTTCAAGCGTTCTTGCAAATCAAAACTAAAATTACCAAAGCCAACAGACCTTCTCATTTGCTAAAGGGTTAGCCTTCACTTCGGGTTCCACTTTATATTACCGCAAACAGAGAGGGTTGACTCTCGCTTTGGTTTTCACTCTTATATCCCACAATTATAACAAATTATAGGCAAGTCGGACCTCTTAGTATACTATACTATTATTTTGTTTTGACCCATATCTCTTTGGGTAACTGTAACTGTTGTCTCCAGTATTCCACCCTGTAGCTGTCCCCACTCAGATTTGAATTCTGTAAACTGCTGATTCACAATATTCTGCCATAAAATACATTGGATGCCCTTGGAAAAGTCACACGTGCGTTGAAACACTTTCCCAAACTGCTCACAGGTAAAAGTGTGCCATTGCCAATCTCGATATAGTCTCTGCAGGACTTTTCAGACTTCCTGTGACTGAATGGGGCCCCACTGAGATATTACTTTCATAGCTGCACTGGTACTATATCATGGACGATAATTAATTCCTAATGGCCTCAATGTCAAAGGAGTTAAGGGCTCCTACTCTTATTCCTGTTGATCTGGCTACTAGGGACCCCAAATCCCTTCTAATTTGCAGTTTTGCCAAGGGCCAAAACTGTTGCATCCACTCAGCACATAGTGGATCATACAGTATAACATTCCCTTGAGTGATATTGATCTGCAATGTTACTTGATTATTAATACTTGCATGTAGAGCTTATTTGCATCCTATCCTAATTCTAACTACTGAGTAATTGCCTAAATTGCTAGCCATGTGCTTCTTAGCTACATAAAACATAAATGCTGGAGGTTAGAACCTCGGGCTCCCAATGTCCCATCCTGCATAGTGACCACCACCATATGCCCTGGCCAATGATCTACTCATTCAAGCACTAATACTGCTCACAATTATATGTTAATGGTGGCACAAAGGACAAAATTTCATTACAGTATCTGCATGTCATGTTCATGATAGCTTTCAGGGCCTGCACCCTTGTGGGTGCTCCCTGTAACTCCATTAGTCCAAAGGTATGGCAAATTAGTCGTCCTGTCACCTTCCAAGTCATCACCTTGGCAGCCATCTAGTTACATCCCAGCACGCTGCAAAGTGAAATCATCCCTCCTTTATCTGTGATGTTGGGAACTTGCAGTGCGCAAGAGATGTGGAGCTCATAGGTGATATTCTCGTATACATGTGGTTGTACCCATATGGCTCCTACTGTCGCAATCATCAGGGTGAACCGGTGGTGCCGAGACAGAATATCGAGTCATAAATATCGAGTTGCATAAATATCGAGGCATAAATATCGTGGGTCAGAAATATCTACAGCAAGAATATCGTGGTCCAGAATATCGATGTAAATGTAATAATATCGTTTTTAAAAATATCGAAGTGTTTAATATCGTTTGCAAAAATATAGTTGTTAAAAATATTGTTTTTATTATTGTTATGTATTTTAGCATATATTTTATATGTATGTGATGTGTTTTTTTTTAATAAGAATTGTTTGTATTTTTAATATATGTGTTAAATTTTTAGTAGTTATTTTTTTATTTTATTTTATTTTGCGCTTTTAGTTCCACAGCGGGTTGTGGGTTTATAGGGGAATAGGGTGGGAAGTAATTTAATTATACTAAATTAATAAATTAATTTCTATATGAATTTTGCGTTTTTAGTTCCGTAGCGGGTTGTGGGTTTAAAGGGGAATAGGGTGGGAAGTAATATAATTATATTAAATTTATTGATTAATTTTTATTTATTCATATTTATTAATTTAATGTATTAATATTTGTTTAATTGAGATGTTATAGTGTTAAATGTGTGAAGTAAATTATTATTAATTAATTAATAATTGGTTGTTAATTAATTTTAATTAATTAATTGGTAATTAATTATGGTAATTGTGTAATTAATTTTAGGTGTGTGTTGTGGTGTTTATAGGTGTAAAGGGTGGGAAGTAATTTATTTTAAATTTATGAATTAATAATTAATTGTTAATTAATTTTAGTTAAATAATTGGTTATTAATTTTGGTAACTGTAATTAATGTTAGGTGTGTATTGTGGTTTTTATAGGTGTAAAGGGTGGGAAGTTATTTATTTTTAATTGATGAATTAATAATTGGTTGTTAATTAATTTTAATTAACTAATTGGTAATTAACTATGGTAATTGTGTAATTAATTTTAGGTGTGTGTTCTGGTGTTTATAGGTGTAAAGGGTGGAAAGTAATTTATTTTTAATTTATGAACTAATAATTGGTTAACTATTTTTTTAATTTGTAATCAATTTTGGTAATTGTGTAATTAATTTTAGGTGTGTGTTGTGGTTTTTATAGGTGGGAAGGGTGGGAAGTATGGGAAGTAATTATTTTTAATTGATTAATTCATAATGGGTTAATTAATTTTAATTAATTAATTGGTAATTAATTATGGTAATTGTGTAATTAATTTTAGGTGTGTGTTGTGGTGTTTATAGGAGTAAAGGATAGATAGGGGCCGATTCCGATCTCGGTCGGAGGCGCACCCAACACCATTCGGTCGGGAAAAAAGCCATGCGAAAGCCTGTTTCCCGACCGATCCGTACAGCACACCGAACGAGTAAGTACGATGCGCACAACAGCACAGAATCCGGCCGAGCCGTACTCACCCAAACCAGGTCCTGTTCCCCGACCGAGGCGAATCCGGAAACGCTGAATCGAGTCGCACGGAAGGGAAAATGCAGCTCCGTCCGGCCGAACGAGTACGATGCGCTTTCCGTACGCGCCGAACCCGTCGCTACGCACGGCACGTCAAAGCATCCGGGAGAGGCGCACATAAGCTCCGATTCGCGCCACAACACGATCCACGGCTCCGAGACGAACACGCCAGCGACGAGGACAACGCGAAGCGACGAGGACGAGGCGAAGCGACGAGGACGACGCGAAGCAACAAGAAGGACGAACGACACGAACCAACCATGAATCCCTTCGTCCCGATCATACCGATATTCTACATTTACTACCGGAACAGGCACGGACGCGTACGGCGCAGAAGGTAAGCCAGACACCAACCACAAAACACATACAACACGTACACGACACATCACACACACACAGAGGGATGCAGAATATACTTACACCAGCAACAGCAGCACCATAGGGGTGGGATGCCCATCACCAATGCCACATATGCACACAGGGGCCTGAATGCGCACCACCACCCCTACCCAGGGGGGGCCGGATGCCTACCACTACTACCACCCTCACCCAGGGGGGGCTGGATGCTGCCCACCACCCTTACCCAGGGGGGGCAGGATGCCTACCACTATTACCACCCTTAGCCAGGGGGGGCAGGATGCCTACCACCACCCTTAGCCAGGGGGCAGGATGCCTACCACTACTACCACCCTTACCCAGGGGGCAGGATGCCTACCACTACTACCACCCTTAGCCAGGGGGCTGGATGCCTAACACTACTACCACCCTTACCCAGGGGGGCAGGATGCCTACCACTACTACCACCCTTAGCCAGGGGGGCTGGATGCCTACCACTACTACCACCCTTAGCCAGGGGGGCAGGATGCCTACCACTACTACCACCCTTAGCCAGGGGGCTGGATGCCTACCACTACTACCACCCTTACCCAGGGGGGCAGGATGCCTACCACTACTACCACCCTTAGCCAGGGGGGCTGGATGCCTACCACAACTACCACCCTTAGCCAAGGGGGCCTGGATGCCTACCACTACTACCACCCTTACCCAGGGGGGCAGGATGCCTACCACTACTACCACCCTTAGCCAGGGGGGTGGATGCCTACCACTACTACCACCCTTACCCAGGGGGCAGGATGCCTACCACCACCCTCACCCAGGGTGGGCAGGATGCCTACCACTACTACCACCCTTACCCAGGGGGGCAGGATGCCTACCACTACTACCACCCTTAGCCAGGGGGCTGGATGCCTACCACTACTACCACCCTTAGCCAGGGGGGCTGGATGCCTACCACTACTACCACCCTTACCCAGGGGGCTGGATGCCTACCACTACTACCACCCTTACCCAGGGGGCAGGATGCCTACCACTACTACCACCCTTAGCCAGGGGGCAGGATGCCTACCACTACTACCACCCTTAGCCAGGGGGGCTGGATGCCTACCACTACTACCACCCTTAGCCAGGGGGGCTGGATGCCTACCACTACTACCACCCTTAGCCAGGGGGGGCCGGATGCCTACCACTACTACCACCCTCACCCAGGGGGTGCTGGATGCCGACCACCACCCTTACCCAGGGAGGGCAGGATGCCTACCACTACTACCACCCTTAGCCAGGGGGGGCAGGATGCCTACCACCACCCTTAGCCAGGGGGGGCAGGATGCCTACCACTACTACCACCCTTACCCAGGGGGGGCAGGATGCCTACCACTACTACCACTCTTAGCCAGGGGGGGCTGGATGCCTAACACTACTACCACCCTTACCCAGGGGGGGGCAGGATGCCTACCACTACTACCACCCTTAGCCAGGGGGGGCTGGATGCCTACCACTACTACCACCCTTACCCAGGGGGCAGGATGCCTACCACTACTACCACCCTTAGCCAGGGGGCTGGATGCCTACCACTACTACCACCCTTACCCAGGGGGCTGGATGCCTACCACTACTACCACCCCCACTCATAGGATGGACAATGCATGACACAACCAGCACACCACAACCTAGGGAATGCAAGAAGAAGACATCCCCCAACACCATGACAAGCGTGTGTAGACTGTGTCAAATGCCTACAACACCGAACATGACTTTGAACATACAATGTGACCCCCTAGCACATGTGCCACACATATATGTGTGTGGCACCCACAATGCTAAGCAGGCCATGACCATTGTGGCAATGGGGTCCAAACCCCCATCATCACAGTGACCAAAATGTAAGTGTGGGGTCCATAGCTGAAGCACACTTTGAACAATGTGGCAATGGGGTCCAAACCCCCATCATCACAGTGACCAAAAGGTAAGTGTGGGGTCCATAGCTGAAGCACATTTTGAACATTGTGGCAATGGGGTCCAAACCCCCATCATCACAGTGACCAAAATGTAAGTGTGGGGTCCATAGCTGAGGCACACTTTGAACATTGTGGCAATGGGTTCCAAACCCCCATCATCACAGTGACCAAAATGTAAGTGTGGGGTCCATAGCTGAAGCACACTTTGAACATTGTGGCAATGGGGTCCAAACCCCCATCATCACAGTGACCAAAATGTAAGTGTGGGGTCCATAGCTGAAGCACACTTTGAACATTGTGGCAATGGGTTCCAAACCCCCATCATCACAGTGACCAAAATGTAAGTGTGGGGTCCATAGCTGAAGCACATTTCGAACATTGTGGCAATGGGGTCCAAACCCCATCATCACAGTGACCAAAATGTAAGTGTGGGGTCCATAGCTGAAGCACATTTCGAACATTGTGGCAATGGGGTCCAAACCCCCATCATCACAGTGACCAAAATGTAAGTGTGGGGTCCATAGCTGAAGCACATTTCGAACATTGTGGCAATGGGGTCCAAACCCCCATCATCACAGTGACCAAAAGGTAAGTGTTGACAAAGAAAGAGGTGCAACTGCCAAACTGCATGGATGATTCCTGGTCACAGAACAACAAACACATCAGTGGCAAAGTAGTGTATGTGTCCCATTGCAACATAAATTGGGGGAGCCAAATCCTGCAGTGCAAATAAGACATACCTTTGGCCATGTGCAGACAAACAACACCCATGGGGGCTGACACCGTCAACAATGATCAATGACACAATGACAGAAGTGACCATCAGAATGCAGACCCACATATTTGCACCAATGGGCACACAAATGCAGATACCCTGTGGAGACTGTAGATGTGAGGTGAACAGATACCATACCATGGCAGCAATGGGACACACAAACCATGATCATTGTGCTGACCGATGACCTAGGAGTCCCAGGGACAGCAGGGGAAACCCACCAAACTACATACAGCCAATGGCACACCCAAGATATGCCAATGCAGTGGTGCAGATGCACAAACACAAACAGGCAGACCCACACTGCACATCATACACAACAGGTGAGGGGGGGGGTGCCAGTGTCCCCAGGCAACCACACAAAAACATGAGGAGACCTGAATACCAATCATACAGATGTGCATACAGTGCCACACAAAGGTAACTCATGGATCCAAATCCCCTATGTGGGCAAGCAGGCATTGTCAGATGAGAGGGAGCACAAATCACACATGTCACACTGGCACGTAGGGACAGCAACTGACACAGCAAGACACAGACACACCACAGCACCACCCCCAGGGCCCCCACAATGTGGTGACCCTGGGCTGCATTACAATCCCACTGTGATGACAAAGCTAAATGTGGTTCACACTGTGATGTGTACTGAGCAACTAACTACCATCACACCTACACAAGCACAAATCAAACAGCATGGCCAGTAAGCCAAGGCCAACATGGAGGCAGGGGCCTAGCCGGGCAACAACTCTCATCTGCACACACTCAACACCACACCCCTCGACCTCCAACAATGTGCAGCAGTGAAGCACACATGCACTGGTGACATTGCACATGCACCCATGACTATTCCAGGGTGGTGGGTGGGAACCAAGGTGCAGAAACACATCACACATGGACACTCAACAAGACTCCTGAATGTCTGACACACTGCACACTACGCTGTACATGGACATGACGGCAATACCACACCAACCAATGGGATCCCAGCCACAGTCACACACCAATGAAGAAGCCAAGGTCACCCACAAAGAACACACATAGACAACAACCAACATTGCAGCCGGACCCTGAGGAGTGCCAGCAGTCACACACACAACGTGTCACAATCACTGAAAGATAACACAAACTGGAAATCACATGACAGGGGCAAACAACAAGTGCCAAGGGGAAACCTGACTGTGACCCATCTGCGTCTGCACACAAACTCAGCCCTGACAGCAAACACACCTATGGGTGACACCCTGATGACCAGTAATGTGCCATGCACCCACATCACAGAGAATAACAAAAGCTGAATGTGGCAAGGCTTTATGCGCAAAGTTTGTTCACAGTGATCCCCACAGTCATATACAGAAATATCCAATTGTGTGCTCCAAGGAAGAGGGCAGCCACTCGTACCCACAAAACTGGACCAGAAAAATCCGGTCCTACAATAAACAACAAATTATCCTGAGCACTACTCAGTATATATTATAAAATCAAAGTCCAGTCCGTCTTCTTGTAACTCCAATGTTTATTCCAGGTAGAAAAATAGCCAACACGTGTTTCGTCAGGTCTGATGCATCCGCATCTCTGACTTCATCAGGGCTTATACAATATCTCTCTAGTCCAGACATCCACTGCTCGACATAGCTAAACGCCGTCAAGACGAGTGAGGAGTACTCTCTGCCACTCGGGTTAGAGAAAACTTATTTTGATTTTGGATACCCTGGATGGAGGCCCACATAAGACTATTGACTGCATATAAGTCTATGTCGAGCAGTGGATGTCTGGACTAGAGAGATATTGTATAAGCCCTGATGAAGTCAGAGATGCGGATGCATCAGACCTGACGAAACACGTGTTGGCTATTTTTCTACCTGGAATAAACATTGGAGTTACAAGAAGACGGACTGGACTTTGATTTTATAATATATACTGAGTAGTGCTCAGGATAATTTGTTGTTCACATCACAGAGAACCCAGGGAGAAGACTTTGGGGGAACATAGCTCAACTCAGCTAGCATCACAAACAGGTACAACACTAGGGATCACAGCATGCACAGCTAAACGGAAGTGAACACACAGACATGCACATACAACACACACCTTGGGCGCAGGCAATGTCACAGGAGTACACACTGCCATGAGGGGACTCCACTCCTGTGTGAGGAAAGCTGTGCCATATGTTGCCTCAGTAGGGCCCCATCATGTCAGCTGAGCACTTGGTCACACAATCAACAATTAGCACCAAATGAGGGCTCCCGTCACATCAGCCTGGTCATGGAAGTGCCAACGGAATCATCAGCACAGATCCAACACACTTGTATAGCAATGTTGCACTGACAACACAGATGAGTCCTTCCCCATTGATGCCCAAACCTGCATGTCCACTGGAGATGGCCACACGGTCAGGGAAGTAGACAAATTAAACAATGGCAGGCACAACAGATGTGCAGGGGTGGAAGCCACAGATGTGAAATAGCCAATCTAAGTAGGAAATCCCATTGCCAAATACTGAACACATGACACCCTCAGATGCTGCAATGGATGACATGGATACACCACAGGATAGGACACATTCCCCCTGGACCACATGGGTTCCTGCACAGTAACACTTCATTATCATGAGACCAAATATCACCATCACTGCAGCAAGGGCATGGTTAGCATCATCAACATCATGTACATCAGAAGCAAAAGCACTAGAGAACAGAAAGTTGCTTTATTCAGCATATGTGGCATTAAAAGTAGAAGTCCGGTAGAACATAAACAAAGGCCAATGGCCAGTCCATCAACAAAGGCACAAGTGGGTGACAGTGGCAGATGCCACCCTACACATGCCTGCACAAAACCAGGGACAATCCACTAGGAGGGGCATCCGGGGGGGTAGGCCAGGCACCGCAGGGACAGGATCAGGGCTCACCAGGAGGAAGCAGGGAAGGGGTGGTGGGTGCTGGAGAGCCACTGACAACTGCAGTGGAGGTGTCTGACATGGTGTGTGCCGGCACAACTGGGGGGCATGGCTCAGATGTTGTGGGTGCCGGCACGACTGCAGTGGACCCTGCAGATGGAGTGGACAGGTCCGCCACTGCAGTGCCCAAGTCAGACAGGGTGGTAGTGGACTCCACTGCAGTGCCTACCACCAGGGGAGGAGAATGGGGAACAGGCAAGGTGGGCTGGACAGAGGGGGAGGACACCCTCACCACATCAGTGGCACAGACAAGCGCAGCGGGGGGTGTGGTGCCGGGAGAGCAAGTGGCAGGGGGAGAAGGCCGGAGCCTCTTGGGGATGGTATATCTGTGGGTGGGGGAACCTGGGGCAGGGTGTGGCGGGGGCACCTGTGGAGTGGGGGCCTGAGGGATGGAGGAAGGAGACCTGGTGCTTGAGCTGCAGGGCGGCGGCGGGGTCTTGCTCTTAACACTCCGGGGGACTTGCGGGTGGGGGCCTCAGTCTGTCTGCGCCTGGGGGAGGGTGTCCGGGGGCGAGGGGCACTCTGCTCTGTGTGGGGGGCTTCCTCTTCACCCTGGATGCTGGAGCAGCTGGATCGGAGGGGAAGAGGCCGAGGTCACTGAGGAAGAGGCGCTGGGTCTTTGGGGTTGCAGGTGAGGCAAGGGAGGGTGCTTTGGAGGGAGAGGCAACTGAGGACTGCGCAGTGCCCGTGGATGCGTGTGTGTGTACCAGGGCCCCATCCCCTGTGAGTCTGGTTTCAGTCCCCTGACTGTGCGTGCGTGTGCGTTTTGTTTGTGGCGTGTGTGTCTGTGTGCTGGACGTGTGTGTGCTGGTGTGTGCCTGTGCCGGTGTGTGTGTGCTTGGGACGGGTAAGGTGCTGGGGAGTGTGGATGGAGCAGAGGCAGGAGGGGTGAGGGACTGTCTGAGGAGGGACACTGCTGCCGTCAGGGAGGAGTCCATGGACCTATTGCCCCTCTGTAGGTCAGACATGCCCGATGAGATGCCCTCCATGAACGACACCAGCTGAGTCAACAGTGCGGTGTGCGCATGGAGGACACTCAGCATGGCTGTCTGCCCTACATGGAGCTGGCGAAGGAGGTACACAGACTCCTCACTCAGGGCAGCAGGGGACACAGGGGAGGGGGTGCGGTGCCTGGCCCAAAGGAGACACGCTCCCGAACATGGGAGCCTCCACGGACCTGGGGAATGGGAGCCGATGGGAGGGCGGTGGTGGTGCTGGTGGTGGCGGGGACAGCAACACTAGCTGGGGTGTGGTGGCTGCTGACACCCGCCTCCACAAGGGAGTCATCCTCCGAGTTGCTCTGGTCCTCAGCTGAGGTGGATGGTGCTGAGGACTCCTCGGTGTGGCTCCCCTCGCCCTCCGTGCCACTGGGTCCCTCCGACCACTCCTCGGCTGCTGACCCAGTCTGGCTCTCTGGCTCCTCCTGGTCCGTGGAGCTGTCCCCTTCCGTGGCCGTGGATGTATCTGCAAACAATGGGGAGACAGACAGACACCAGTCATCTGCACCAAACGCACACACCACTGTGAGCACAGCACATTACAGAGCAAGCCCTGGCATCATTAGTTGTACATTGCTAAAAGTGCCCTAACTGAACAGGAGAAGCCAATTGTCAGTCTGATGCCAAGCATGGCACTCACATCCCACATGGCCTTGCACCCATCTGTCTGGTGTCTGTTGGATTGCAACACTCCAGTGTGGACACATGCACCAAGTACACAGTAGTTGGACAGTGCAGAGGACACGGTGTGGCATGTGGACATGCACACATCACAGCTCTTGCCACTGAGTCAGTACAGGTTTCCGGATGAAAGGGATGCCCAGAGTCAAATAGGAAATGCATGTGATGCATACCAGCGACAGACACCATGATGCACCCATGTCCTGATAGCCATCGCCACAATGGTGTGCATGTAGCACATGTCACTCCCCTGCAGGACCACCAATAAGTTGACACATGCCATGGCAGAGGCATGACTGCTAAGTCATACATCACTGTCTCAGTGATGTATGACTTGGCAGCCAGACAACAACACTATGCACTGTGTCACAATAGTAGGTCATGGGGAATGCAAGTCCTGGAGCTGCACAAGTGCACATGTACATCCCCCACACAACACATCATCTTAACCCTCATCTGTCCAGGTCATACCTATTGGACATATGGGAGACCTGTGACACTACCCTCTGAACCTGAGCCCCTCACAATTTGCTGTGAATGGGGAACAGCTGCCTGAACTTCACATTCGCATACCCCAGTCTGCACGGGCAGCTGATCAAACACCTATGTGACACACAAGTATCGTCTCCTATGGTCACATCTCCAGGGGCATGCTGAGCCCCTACCAAGAAACACCCCAGCAGTCCTGGCAACTAATCCACAGCACACTGACACAGAGGCAGACACCTGAGGGGTCAAATCACTGTGCACAATGTGTCAGCTGATACACGGGAGTGGGAGTACAGAGTGCATTGCATGGCCTGGAGTAGGCATGACTGTCCTGCCCCACATGAATGAGGGATGTGCCCTGGACAGTGGATAGCTGGCTATGTATGTGTGACACACGTAATCTGCACACTCCTGGGGCCCAAACATTGTTCCCACCCGCTGCATGGGCGTGTGCCACATACCCCAGGCACATGTGGTGGCTCAGCTCAGCAAGTGGACCGCATATCAAAGCAACACGCAGATCACATGTCCAAACACAGGCGTTGTGTGAACAATGGACCCACCCATGATGCCCACAACAGAGTTAGGGAAACAGATGCTGTCCCCCACCTTTAGTGAAGCAAACTGCAAGGACACAGTCCCAAGTGACACAATTCCCTGAATGTAAGGGCCACACCTGGGTATCAGATGAGCAGTGGGCAGTGCACAATAGAGGGACATGGCTCCTGGACAACATGACTGCTGCACTGTGGCAGTTGAACCAGGCCAGAGGAGGGCACAAAGCATGTAACACAGAGTTCACAGTGCAGTCTTTGACTCACCCCCTCCTTGCTGCTGTCTGGCCTTCAGCTGCCCATCCAGGTCTGGAAACACCACCGCCAGGATCTGGAGCATGTGGGGGTCAGGGTCCGTGTTCCGCCCCTCCTGCGAGGAGGTGACAGCTTCAGCTGGACCCGTGCAATCCTCCGGGTCCAGCCCCGAAGGTCCTGCCACCTCTTCTGGCAGTTGCGGATCCGGCGCTTGTAGACCCCCACGGACCGGACGGCCCGGACGATGTCCTTCCAGATCTCCTGCTTCCGATGGGCATTAACCTGTCAGGATGACAAAGTGAAAAGGCCATTACTACACATGCAACATATCCGTGCATGACACAGTTGTATATACATGTCTCAATCACAGGGGCACATGAGGTACACAGGCAGTGCAAAGCTGCCCATGGACAGTTTGCCAGACGTCACTACATGGTATCATTGCATGGGAAGTAAAACCTTGTTCAAATGCACTGTCACTGCACCATACCTGTCCAGTGCATGTCAGCACACTATGGGGGTGACAACTACTCAGTGAGCCTGCTAGCCAGTGGCGTGCAGACTTTCAGCCTTGCTAGTCAGACAAAATGCACATTCAGAAAGGCAGTGCACAGAACACTCACCTGCTCCCTGGTGTCCCATACAGCTTGCTGTACTGTGGAAGTAGGCTGTCCAGCAGGGCCTGGTTCTCTTCAAGGCTGAAGGCTGGGGCTCTCTCCACAGTACGTGCCATTGCAGGGTCCAGAGGGGCAGAGACAGCAGCAGTGCAGTGGCAGATGTCGTCCTGGAGCATGTAGTGCAGGCAAGTGAGCTCTCAGGGGAACAGCCAGCAATATATATGTGCTGGAGAGGCAGATACTGTCCCTTGTGTCCAAAGTGATAGGTCCAAGTCGTTTGCATCTTCTGAATCTGGCCAATCCATGGAATAGCAGCACCAAAACACGCCCACAGCATCCTTCAAATCTTCAACTTCATGACATACATGATTTTGCAACATTGTTGTGGTTGACCAACTGATTTTCCAGCAACCGACTCGTTCGAAATTCGAAACGCGTCCGTTGCCAGGCAAGCCCATTGTCAATGGGTGCGCACCGATCGGTCCATTGCGGTACAACGCGTACAGGGGTACAACGCGTACCCACACACATTGAATGCAATGGGCCGGCCGGAGGCACCGATCGGTCCATTGCAGTTCAACGCGTACAGGGGTACAACGCGTACCCGCACACATTGAATGCAATGGGCCGGCCGGAGGCACCGATCGGTCCTTTGCAGTTCAACGCACACAGGGGTACAACGCGTACCCGCACACATTGAATGCAATGGGCCGGCCGGAGGCACCGATCGGTCCATTGCAGTTCAACGCGTACAGGGGTACAACGCGTACCCGCACACATTGAATGCAATGGGCCGGCCGGAGGCACCGATCGGTCCATTGCAGTACAACGCGTACAGGGGTACAACGCGTACCCGCACACATTGAATGCAATGGGCCGGCGGGAGGCACCGATCGGTCCATTGCAGTTCAACGCGTACAGGGGTACAACGCGTACCCGCACACATTGAATGCAATGGGCCGGCCGGAGGCACCGATCTGTCCATTGCAGTTCAACGCGTACAGGGGTACAACGCGTACCCGCACACATTGAATGCAATGGGCCGGCCGGAGTCACCGATCGGTCCATTGCAGTTCAATGCGTACAGGGGTACAACGCGTACAGGGGTACAACGCGTACCCGCACACATTGAATGCAATGTGCCGGCCGGAGGCACCGATCGGTCCATTGCAGTACAACGCATCACTGTACATGTGACTGGCATATGTCAGCATGCCTGTCTCAGATGGACATATGCCAGCCACAGATAGCTCCCAGGGAGTGAGGGGCACACCTACATCACGACAGCCTGTCCAAACTTTATCATAAGGCATGTAAGGCTGCATTGCCTATTGTGTGTATGTTGGTGTACATGTTGTCCTGTGGGTGTCACCTGTGGGCAGCCACCCCCAGGCTGTGCACGTGTTCATGGGGACAGGATCCTGGGTGTTACGTGTACATGACCACTGTGATGTGCAACTGTTCAGATCTGTGCATGTGCCATGGTCACATTTCACGGTGGTGTATGTGTATGTCATGTCACATACCCCGTGAGTCCCATGTGGGACGGTATGTTTGAGCCAGGGTGTCCCAGTGGCACAATAGTGATGGTCCTCCACAGTCTTTGTGCATGTAGTGTTTACAATGTCTCTGATTTCATGTGCACAATGGGAGACAGTCTCCACATCCACGGTGTGTGTGCATGGACTTTGATGTTGTGCGTGTGTGTGTCACAGACGTCCATGTCTGTCCTGCCGTGGCAAGTGGGGCCACTACCTGTGGGGGTCATGGTTGTTTTGCTGTGGTGTATACATGATACTCCATGTAATGCCAGTGTCCATGTGGCAATACAGGGTCCCTGGGAATGTACCTGTCGTTGAGCTGTGGTGCCTGGGGCACATCTGTCCTCACATGTCACTGTGGGGGGTGATTGTGACACGGCAGCAGGAGATGGGAACTGTGACACGGCCTCATGATATCCAATGGGCCAACCTGGGACTAATTGATGCCACCTGTTGGACCGTGTTGACAGATGTTGGCCATGTATGTACCATACATGTCCTTCCGGAACTGCACACTTCATGTAGTTGTGCCTCATAATGATGTATGTTGGGATCTTGAGTGTGTTCAATGCCGCATATGTGGGGTGACTGACAATCTTGCTTACTTCTCCTCTGCACTGCAGGGCTCCTGCTGTCCATCGACCATTCCCAGACCTGGCAACGATGGTGGAACAGGACAGCATCCGACGGTACCGCTTCACCAGGCAGCTGATTGAGGATTTGGCAGTGCAGTTGTCCCCACATTTGCAGCCTGGCCGGCCGTATCCTACAGCGCTGACCCCCAAGGTGAAGGTGATGGCAGCCCTAGACTTCTTTGCCACCGGTACCTTCCAACATACTGTGGCGACTGCTGGTGGGATGTCACAGACCATGTTGAGCCGTGTGCTCCGCGATGTTTTGGCGGCAATGTTGCTATTCCTGAACCGGTACATCTATTTCCCTAGACTGCGACGACTCACTGACGTGAAGAGTGACTTTTATGCCCTGGGGAGGATGCTGCATGTCATTGGCTCCATTGACGGGACACATGTGGCTTTGGTACCACCACAGGCCCAGGAGCAGGCCTACAGGAACCGCAAGCACTACCATTCGGTCAATGCACTGGTGGTGTGTCTTGCAGACATGACCATCACACACGTGTGTGCCCGTTTCCCTGGTTCAGCACACGATGCCTTTGTGATGAGGAGTAGTCGCATCCCCAGGATGATGGCACAGATGCAGAACCAGCGTGCCTGGCTTGTCGGTGTGTACTGAATTTGTGCCATTGTGTGTGATCTGATCTGTAGTATTCCGCCCACTTTTCCAAGTCAGCTAATGTGCACTTGTCTGTCCGTAGGTGACTCGGGATACCCCAACATGCCGTGGTTGCTGACACCCCTCAGGAACCCTGTGACACCAGCCCAGATGCGCTACAATGAGGCACATGGTCGGACCAGGAGAGTGATTGAGCGGACATTTGGTCTCCTGAAGAGCCGCTTCCGCTGCCTGGACAAGACCGGAGGGTCCCTCCCATATGCCCCTGCGAAAGTGTACAAGATTATCATCGTCTGCTGCATGCTCCACAACCTGGCAGTGCGGAAGGAGTTGCCTCTCATCCAGGATGACAATGACCAACATCCGCCACCTGTGGAGGATCCTGGCCTGGACCACGATGCCAGTGACGATGATGATGATGATGGTGATGGTGATGTCCGCACACAGCTCATCACCAACTTCTTTAGCTGAATGTGAGTATCCTGAGGTGTCATGTCAATGATGTGAGTTGGCATGATGTGTGGGTGGTGCTCTGGTGCTGTTGGAGTGTGTCCATGGGCTACTTGACTGGATGTGTGTTGCGATGTGTGCTAACAGGTGGGCTGTACTCCCCAACAGTGTTGACATGCTAACTTGGTTCTGGGTGGGTATCTTGTAACATGTATTGTGCATGAGTTTTGCTGTTCTGTCCTGTATTCCATTGCTTTAGACTGTGTGTCATTTCTGTCCTTCACAGGGTACTTTCAGATTCGTTTGGTCAACTGTGTCCACCGACGACGTGATTGCACTTCCAGGGTGGTAGCTGTTGTGTCCCTACAGGTGATGTGCACCACACCCATGGACTTCCTTCCGTCTACAGTTGTTGACTGTGTGCCCGCTGCCAGGTGGGATTACCTTGCATCTGTAGTGGTTACGACATGTTGCAACTGTATAATAAACCTGTGCTTCACTTTGTGATGTGCGTTGTCTGTGGTCACACATTTGACTGCCATTTGCTTACTGCACCTGTGGGCTACTTGACTACAACTGGGAATCGGTGTGGTGTCTGTGCATTGCATCGTCTTCCCTGGCAACATCAGTGTAGGCAATGAGTCAGATGGCCTAGGTGTGTATGTGTTGTGTAGCCCTGGTGGTGTGTCTCCCTCATATGTGTCACGTTGCCTTTACTCACATGCCTGTGTTGTCCTTGCTGTTGCAGTTCGCATACACAGTGTAATTTTGCAGTTCATCATCCCCATAACAGCACCCACGTTGGAATCACGACAGAGGCAAGTATGGTGTATTAGTGTGTTTATTGTGATACATTTGTGTGAATAGTGCATAGGATGGGTAGTGCTGTACATAAATCTTGCAATGAGAAGTTCCTAGGTGAATTGAAAGTCCTGGTAGACAGGATCCCCAGTATCGGGGCCACAGTTGTCTGACACATTGGTCCAACTTGTACTCCCCATGCAATGTGTGGGAGTAGTGTTGCCGTCAACAGGGTGAACAGTCTGTGCACAAAGGCGAACATCCAGAACAGGTTCAGGCTTCCTGGGAGTTGCGCTTGGCCATCGGCCTCTCACTTTTCCCTCCTCGGACGACCCCTCTTCTTGGGGGGGCCCTCAAGTACAGGCTGCTGCGGTGCAGGGGACTCTCCGCCAGAGTCATCCTCCCTCCCTGTGGCAGTTGCAGTTTGTTCGGCACCAGATGTTGTTGGCACACAGGGAGGTGTGGACTGGTTGCTGTTCATCTGGCGGAGGCATTGTAAAATGTCCCTGTGCACCGCCGTCATCTCATGCAGTGCATCCCACTTGGACTCCACGCGGGACATGTGTGAGTCCACGCGGGACATGTGTGACTCCACGTGGGACATGTGGGAGTCCAAGCGGGCATGATGGGCAGCCTGCTGCTGTTTCATGTCTCTGAGGAGCCCCACTACCTGGCTGAGGTCTCCGGTGCTGGACTGGTACGCATCAGCTATGCGTACCAGTTGTGGGTCATCATGCACACCAGCAACCTCTGCAAGCAGCGACCTCTGTCTCCCACCCCTCCCACCACCCCTGCTGACATGTGCAGTGTGTGCAGTGGCACACACAGATAACCCTGGTCCACCTTGGGGGTTGGTGGTGGTGTCCATGGCCCCAGGTTGGTCCAGGGTCCCTGTGCTAGTGTTGCTCCTTGTTCTGTCCATGTCGGCAGGGATGGTATTTGTGGTGACAGTCGTTGGAGGGGTGGGTGCAGGGGTGCAGGTGGTGGTCCTGCTGGTGCTGCAGCTGGTGGTCCTGCTGGTGCTGCATGTTGACTTGCACCGGATGTGCCAGGTTGGTCTTCATCGTCCGAGGAGGACAGAGGCTGTACGACGCCAGTGAGCTCCGCATCCTCTTGAGCCTGGGACTGGGACTCCTCAGCGTCTGCTGCTGTGTCCCCATCATCACCTGTTTTTGGGAGACACAAACAATGTATGTTATGTTTCTGCAGGCATGAATGGTTGACACACATGACAGTTGTGACTGTGCCTCTGGGTGCGGGCCTGTACATTGCATTGTCCTCAGTCGTCACAGTCAGGGGTTGATATTGGTGTGGCACATTGTCCTGCATTATTTGGGCATTTCTATGTATTTTTTGGGGTGTGAACATGGTCTGCATTGGTTGTGTTTGGTTGACAGCCGGCCCTCCTTCCCACCCACCCAGCCAGTCAGTTATCCCACCATGGAACGTGCTTGCGTTGCAGGGAGTGGAAGTTGTCTCTCAGGATGTCAGTCAGTGGTGTCCTGCTGTTTGTTGGTGCACAGTTGCCAGCAGGGCCTTGTGCTCCCCACAGCAGTAGCCAGTGTCAGCCATCTTGTGAGTCCTTCTCCACTCCCTGTGATGTGAGCATGGTTCAGGGTGGTGTTGATGGGACAGTTGTGGGGGTGAGCTATGTCTGTGACTACGACTCCCATCATGCTATTGCCTCCACCCCACTTCCCAGCATTCCCATACTTACTTGCTTTTGTGGGGAGTTCAGTGTGTGTGGGTGTGAGAGCAATGGCAAGATGGCTGACAGTGGTGTCCTGCTGTTGGTTGGTGTGCAGTACCCAGCATGCCCTTGTGCTCCCCACGACACAGCAACAGTGTCAGACATCTTTGATGGGCCTTTCCACTCTCTGTGGGATGTGCATGCGTCAGTGTGAGCTTGCTGGGCCATGTGGTGGGGGATGTAGAGCTGTGACTACGACTCCCATCATGCTATTGCCTCCTCCCCACTTCCCAGCATGCCCATGCTTCCTTCCTTTTGACTCTGCTTCCCTGTGGGGTGGGCTGGCTGTGCTGACAGGATGGCTGGGTGTGTTGTCCTGTCAGTTGTTTGGCTAGATGTCCCAAGAGTGTCCCTGTGCTTCACACAACATAACCCAGGGTGGTGGTTCTTTGTGGGATCTTGTGTTAGGATGTGAGGCATTGCATTCTCCCAGGTGGGTTCTGTGGAGTTTGTGTTGAGGGGGTGTGAGGGGAGGTGCTTGTGACTATGGTCAGTGCTGCAAGTCCTCCTTCCCACCCAGCCAGCCAGATATCCCACCATGGAACGTGCTTCCATTGCAGGGAGTGGAAGTTGTCTCTCAGGATGTCAGTCAGTGGTGTCCTGCTGTTTGTTGGTGCACAGTTGCCAGCAGGGCCTTGTGCTCCCCACAGCAGTAGCCAGTGTCAGCCATCTTGTGAGTCCTTCTCCACTCCCTGTGATGTGAGCATGGTTCAGGGTGGTGTTGATGGGACAGTTGTGGGGGTGAGCTATGTCTGTGACTACGACTCCCATCATGCTATTGCCTCCACCCCACTTCCCAGCATTCCCATACTTACTTGCTTTTGTGGGGAGTTCAGTGTGTGTGGGTGTGAGAGCAATGGCAAGATGGCTGACAGTGGTGTCCTGCTGTTGGTTGGTGTGCAGTACCCAGCATGCCCTTGTGCTCCCCACGACATAGCAACAGTGTCAGACATCTTTGATGGGCATTTCCACTCTCTGTGGGATGTGCATGCGTCAGTGTGAGCTTGCTGGGCCATGTGGTGGGGGATGTAGAGCTGTGACTACGACTCCCATCATGCTATTGCCTCCTCCCCCCTTCCCAGCATGCCCATGCTTCCTTCCTTTTGACTCTGCTTCCCTGTGGGGTGGGCTGGCTGTGCTGACAGGATGGCTGGGTGTGTTGTCCTGGCAGTTGTTTGGCTAGATGTCCCAAGAGTGTCCCTGTGCTTCACACAACATAACCCAGGGTGGTGGTTCTTTGTGGGATCTTGTGTTAGGATGTGAGGCATTGCATTCTCCCAGGTGGGTTCTGTGGAGTTTGTGTTGAGGGGGGGGGTGTGAGGGGAGGTGCTTGTGACTATGGTCAGTGCTGCAAGTCCTCCTTCCCACCCAGCCAGCCAGATATCCCACCATGGAACGTGCTTCCATTGCAGGGAGTGGAAGTTGTCTCTCAGGATGTCAGTCAGTGGTGTCCTGCTGTTTGTTGGTGCACAGTTCCCAGCAGGGCCTTGTGCTCCCCACAGCAGTAGCCAGTGTCAGCCATCTTGTGAGTCCTTCTCCACTCCCTGTGATGTGAGCATGGTTCAGGGTGGTGTTGATGGGACAGTTGTGGGGGTGAGCTATGTCTGTGACTACGACTCCCATCATGCTTTTGCCTCCACCCCACTTCCCAGCATTCCCATACTTACTTGCTTTTGTGGGGAATTCAGTGTGTGTGGGTGTGAGAGCAATGGCAAGATGGCTGACAGTGGTGTCCTGCTGTTGGTTGGTGTGCAGTACCCAGCATGCCCTTGTGCTCCCCACGACACAGCAACAGTGTCAGACATCTTTGATGGGCCTTTCCACTCTCTGTGGGATGTGCATGCGTGAGTGTGAGCTTGCTGGGCCATGTGGTGGGGGATGTAGAGCTGTGACTACGACTCCCATCATGCTATTGCCTCCTCCCCCCTTCCCAGCATGCCCATGCTTCCTTCCTTTTGACTCTGCTTCCCTGTGGGGTGGGCTGGCTGTGCTGACACGATGGCTGGGTGTGTTGTCCTGGCAGTTGTTTGGCTAGATGTCCCAAGAGTGTCCCTGTGCTTCACACAACATAACCCAGGGTGGTGGTTCTTTGTGGGATCTTGTGTTAGGATGTGAGGCATTGCATTCTCCCAGGTGGGTTCTGTGGAGTTTGTGTTGAGGGGGTGTGAGGGGAGGTGCTTGTGACTATGGTCAGTGCTGCAAGTCCTCCTTCCCACCCAGCCAGCCAGATATCCCACCATGGAACGTGCTTCCATTGCAGGGAGTGGAAGTTGTCTCTCAGGATGTCAGTCAGTGGTGTCCTGCTGTTTGTTGGTGCACAGTTGCCAGCAGGGCCTTGTGCTCCCCACAGCAGTAGCCAGTGTCAGCCATCTTGTGAGTCCTTCTCCACTCCCTGTGATGTGAGCATGGTTCAGGGTGGTGTTGATGGGACAGTTGTGGGGGTGAGCTATGTCTGTGACTACGACTCCCATCATGCTATTGCCTCCACCCCACTTCCCAGCATTCCCATACTTACTTGCTTTTGTGGGGAGTTCAGTGTGTGTGGGTGTGAGAGCAATGGCAAGATGGCTGACAGTGGTGTCCTGCTGTTGGTTGGTGTGCAGTACCCAGCATGCCCTTGTGCTCCCCACGACACAGCAACAGTGTCAGACATCTTTGATGGGCCTTTCCACTCTCTGTGGGATGTGCATGCGTCAGTGTGAGCTTGCTGGGCCATGTGGTGGGGGATGTAGGGCTGTGACTACGACTCCCATCATGCTATTGCCTCCACCCCACTTCCCAGCATTCCCATACTTACTTGCTTTTGTGGGGAGTTCAGTGTGTGTGGGTGTGAGAGCAATGGCAAGATGGCTGACAGTGGTGTCCTGCTGTTGGTTGGTGTGCAGTACCCAGCATGCCCTTGTGCTCCCCACGACACAGCAACAGTGTCAGACATCTTTGATGGGCCTTTCCACTCTCTGTGGGATGTGCATGCGTGAGTGTGAGCTTGCTGGGCCATGTGGTGGGGGATGTAGAGCTGTGACTACGACTCCCATCATGCTATTGCCTCCTCCCCCCTTCCCAGCATGCCCATGCTTCCTTCCTTTTGACTCTGCTTCCCTGTGGGGTGGGCTGGCTGTGCTGACAGGATGGCTGGGTGTGTTGTCCTGGCAGTTGTTTGGCTAGATGTCCCAAGAGTGTCCCTGTGCTTCACACAACATAACCCAGGGTGGTGGTTCTTTGTGGGATCTTGTGTTAGGATGGGGGGCATTGCATTCTACCAGGTGGGTTCTGTGGAGTTTGTGTTGGGGTGTGTGTGAGGGGAGGTGCTTGTGACTATGGTCAGTGCTGCAAGTCCTCCTTCCCACCCACCCAGCTAGCCAGATATCCCACCATGGAACGTGCTTGCATTGCAGGGAGTGGAAGTTGTCTCTCAGGATGTCAGTCAGTGGTGTCCTGCTGTTTGTTGGTGCACAGTTGGCAGCAGGGCCTTGTGCTCCCCACAGCAGTAGCCAGTGTCAGCCATCTTGTGAGTCCTTCTCCACTCCCTGTGATGTGAGCATGGTTCAGGGTGGTGTTGATGAGACAGTTGTGGGGGGCAATATGTGTGACTGCGACTCCCATGATGCTATTGGCTACACTGACTTGGCCAGCATACACAGAATTCCTTCCTTTGAGTGGTCTTCACTGTGTGTTGGTGTTGTTGTGGTGGCTACATGTCTGGATGTGTTTGTTAGTTCTATTTGTGCCACTGCCTAGCTGTAGTTGTAGTTGTGTTTGTACATGTGTTGGCACAGTTGGATGTGACTTTTTTGATGGCATGTGTTGTGTTTATCTGACTGACATACACATTTTGGGATGATTCTGTTCTGGTTGCTGTGTAATTGCTATGAGTGCATGGTTTGACTCTCCCCTTGACAGTGATGTGTGTGTTTTGTGGCAGTATATTGTGTACATTTGTTGTGTACTCACCAGGCTCTGGGATGTCCTCTAGTCCATATACGCTCACTGGCGGAAGGATGGCCCGCACCTTCTCCTCCCAGGGCCTGAGGTATATTGGCTTGGCAGGAGGGCCACTGCCGGTGTATTGGCTGTTGATGTAGTCTTTCTTGAGCAGGTCCCGTACCCTCCTGCGCACGTCATACCACCTGTTCTGGATGTCGCTCTTTGTGCGCCGACATGGTGATTGTGCGTTCACCCTGTTGATGATCCTCTCCCACATCTTGGTTTTCTGGGAGATGGGGGTCTGTTGGACCAGTGTGCCAAACAGCTGTGGCTCTACCCTGAGGATCTCGTCTACCATGACTTCCAATTCACAATCTAGGAACTTGGGATTCTTCTTGGGGGCATGGTGATGGGTGGTGATGGTGAGTGATGTGTGTGTTGGTGTGCAGGTGGGGGGTGTGTGTGTGTGTTTTGCTGGGTGTATGTGAGGTAGGTATTTGTTGGTGTGCTGATGGTGTGTGGCTTGTGTGAGGGATGAGCTGTGGGTGTGTGGTTGCTTTCTCTTGGGTGCTGGCAGTGGAATGGCATTTGCAAAGGCTCATGGTTGTGATTTGTGTCCTTTATATAGGTGGAGTTGTGGGTGTGTCTTTGTTCTCTGTCCCCACCCCCCAGTATTTATTGGCTTTGTAATTGCTTGTTTGGCCTTTTTTGGGTGATTTTTCCTTTGTGCTGTCTGTGTATGTTGGAAACGTTCTTGTGACCGAGTCGGACCCTGCATTTGTCTCGTACGGTGTTCTCCGTTTCGTTCACGCTGTGTTTGTGCAGTTTTCTATGCTGCATACGCGTCGGTCGCGGTGTTTTGTGTTGCTTCGGCTCGGTTTTGTATGCGTGTCGGTCGTGCGGCTTGGCCTCCGTCCGACTCGCTCGTGGTTTTCGCGCCTTGCATCGTACTTTGCGGTTTGGAGTTCGCGTGTGCGTTTCGGTCGGATTTGTTCCGGGTGCGTGTCGGTCGGTTGGATTCGCGTGTTTTTCCGGCCGGATTGCTGTTTTCCTTGCGGCTCGATCGGTCGACTTGGTTTCGGTACGTGTCGGTCGGATTTTTCACGCCTTGCATCGTACTTGGCGTGTTGGGCGCCACAGGTACGTGTCGGTCGGTATTATTTCCGGATCCGAGTCGGTCGGTGCTTTTTCCGACCCGAATCGGAATCGACCACATAGTAATTTGTGTTTAATTAATTAATATTTAGTTGTTAATTAATGGCAATTTGATATTTATTTTGGGTAATTGTTTATTTTTTTGTGTGTTGTTTTTACTTTTAAAGGGCTAATGGGTGGGTATTAAATTAAATGTAATTATTTAATTAGTTGTTAATAGTAATAGTTTTACATTTTAAAATACGTTTTAATTGTGTTTTATTATTTTATCATTTAATTTAGGTGTGTATTGTGGAAATTATAGTGTTAAAGTTTGTGTAGTTAATTAATGTTTATTAGTTTTGTTTTATTAATAATATTTGTTTAATTGATTATTAATTATGTTAATTATGTAAATAAATTTAATTAAAAATGTTGAACTGTTTTGTTATTGGTGTGGTGTTATAGGGTAGAAAATAAAGTAAATACATTTGTTTTAATAAATTTTTTTGTTTGTGAATATTTTCTAGTTTAAAAGAATTATTTTTTTATAAATATATTTATTATTTTATTCTACATAATATATTTCTAGGTTTTTGTTATATGTTATTAATATTTAATATGTGTTCTTTTTATATGCGTAATATTATTTATATTTATTTTTTTAATTTTGTTTACAATTTATTTTTAATTTTTATTAAATTGTTTAAGTGTTTGAGTGTGAATAGTAAAAAAAAATTCTCAGCTATCCAACACTTTCCCTACTATTGCAATCACTGGAGTGGGTATAGTAATTTTTACCCCTCCGCTTTCCAGCACTTTCCCTACTGTTGCACTCACTTGAGTGGGAATAGTAATTTTTACCTCTTCGCTATCCAATACTTATTCTACTGTTGCACTCAGTGGAATGGGAATAGTAATTTTTACCCCTCCGTTATCCAACACATTCCCTACTGTTGCTCTCACTGGACTGGGAATAGTAATTTATTCACCTCCGCTATCCAACACTTTCCCTACTGTTGCACTCTTTGGAGTGGGAATAGTAATTTTGTTCCCCTCCACTATCCAACACTTTCCCTACTGTTGCTCTCACTGGATTTGGAATAGTAAATTTTACCCCTCCGCTATCCAGCATTTTCCCTACTGTTGCACTCACTGGAGTGGGAATAGTAATTTTTACCTCTCCGCTATCCATTACTTATTCTACTGCTGCATTCACTGGAGTGGGAATAGTAATTTTTACTCCTCCGCTAGCCAACACTTTCCCTACTGTTGCTCTCACTGGAGTGGGAATAGTAATTTTTACCCCTCCGCTATCCAACACTTTCCCTACTGTTGCTCTCACTGGAGTGGGAATAGTAATTTGTACATCTTCGCTATCCAACACTTTCCCTACTGTTGCACTCACTGGAGTTGAAATAGTAAATTTAATTATTTTGCTATCCAACACTTTCTCTACTGTTGCACTTATTGTATTGGGCAATTTAAGTTTAATTTCTTTTTATAGTTTAATGTTTTAATTTATTCTAGAATGTTTTTTTATATTTAAAATTATTTATATATATATATTTTATTTTTATATATATTTTTTTTAAAATAAATTAAAGATAATAGTTTATTAATTATTCTAAAGTAAATATATATATGTATCAATCATTGTTTGTGTGCTTATTTTTTGTTTAATTGAGTTTATTTGTTATATTTTGTAAAAATGTATATTAAATTTAATTTATTTTGTTAAAATTAATATTAAATATATTTAATATATATTATTTTATTTTATATATATATTTAAATCGATATTTTTTACATCGATATTTTTATTCGATATGTTGTACTTACCTGTTTAGGGATAGGAGTCGATATTCTATCAGTGAACCGAGCCGTTACCACATGTCTAGTATTGATTCTCCCATTCACGATCGCAGAGTGAGTCTCACTGCAGGTATAAACACAGGTACATTAGAATTCTTCAAAAGCACAACGTATGTACTTCCTACCCCCTGGATTAGTATTTCTCTCGCTTCTGCTTTCTCTTCTGGATGATGTACCCATACCTTCCTTCCAGTGCTTCCAAATCCCCCCTCCCTTCTTTGGGTAGTATCGGGGGTCCAGAGCTTTCCTCTACATGTGGGATTTGTGCTTTCTCACAGATCAGCTGTGCAATTCTGTCATGTGTTTGATATTATACAGCAGTTTCTCCCCAATTCAGTAGTACCACTTTGACTTCCCCTCTGTAGTCTGGGTCAATAACCCCTCGCAACACTGATATTCCTTTGACAGCTAGGCTAGATCAAGGGGCAGTCCTGTCATATGTTCCTGCTGGCACTTTCACTCCTACCCCCCAGGGGAATTACATTTGTCTGTTCTATCTCAATTTCACTCTCCTCAAGGGCAAATAGATCTAATCCTATGCTGCCAGGAGTAGCTTGTAATAGAGGTCTGGCTCGAGGGGCTGTTTTCCAAATCATATTAGTGGGTGTAGGCTCTGTGTCCTGTCCTCTCATTCGGATAAAGGGGGTCAGCTGCCCTACGGGTCCACTGTTTAACTCAAACAATGCTCTGCTCAGGTTGTTACTCCATCCTTTCAAGTTATGATGTGCTGATAGCTTCCTCAACTGTCCCTTCAGCAAAACCATTATATCTCTCAATCATTCCTGCCAATTGTGGGTAGTGACTAATGTATAGTACCCGCCGCACCCCTTTTTCTTGAGCCCAGTCCTGTACAGCCTTCCCTGAAAAATGTGGGCCTCTATCTGTCTGGATGCCTTCAGGTACCCCATATTGTCTAATTAGGTAGTCTAGTCCTTACAAAGTGGATTTTTGGTCTGAAGAATTACAAGGCAAGCCCAGCATGAGGCCAGAATAAGTGTCCACCATAGTCAATACATAGCTCTTGCACCCTTCCTTTGGCAGGGGTCAAATATAGTCAATTTGCCACACTGTGGCAGCTGCAGTTCTTCTTCTTTTAATATGTCAGCTTGGTTTCTTGTACAAGGGCATCTGCCTGATATGGTTACAGGTCAGGCGCTCCTTTACTGCTTGCTGTACTCACTCTTTGGAGACTGGGATTTGTCGCTGTTGTGCCCATACATAAGTGCCGTTCCATCCCAGATGCCCTTACGTTATGTGAGCCCAGTTTGCTAAGGCCACTTCAGCTTCTTCATTAATGTCAACTGATCGTGTTATGGCCATTTGATCGACCTCATTGTTGAACAGAGATGCAAGGGAGGTGCTTGATGGACAGTGGGCATCCACATGCCCCACATAAATTTGACACTCCTGCCCTTTATTCCACATTTCTTCCCACAACTGCTCACCACCCCAGATAGAGGTGCCTTTGATTTTCCATCCATCTCTATGCCAGGTCGGTGCCCAGCTGAAACTTTATAAGTGGCCCAACTGTCAGTGTACACAAAAGTTTTTTCTCCAACAGGGACCTGCTCAATCACTGATACCACCCCTTGCAGTTCAGCAAACTGGCTTAAACCATTGTCTCCTCGTTTTAGTAGCAATGTCTCTGTAGCAGGTTGGAATGCGACTGCTTGCCATTGAATTTTGCCCTTCTGGTATCAAGCTGTTCTATCAGTATAACATGTATTCCGCTGCTCTTCCTCGCTGAGTTGCTCAAAAGGTGGGGCAGTTTTGAATGGAGAAGGCTCCATCTCAGTCACTTGTGGTGGAAGGGCCATTGTCTGCAAGTCTACAGCCATGTTCTCTTGTAGCTTAGATACTTCCGTAGGCCTGGGCTTGGCTCTCTGCTGCAGATACCATTTCCATTTTACAATGGTAGACTCCGGTGCCCCACCCAACAGCACCTGCTCCTCCTTCTCTCACCTTGCCCAACAGGGTAATTCGTACTATTAGGGTAACTGGTCGGTCCCCAGTGATACGCTTGGTCTCTACTAGTGCCCAATATGCTCCTGCCAACTCCTTTCTTAGAGGGATGTAAATACACATTGAGAGTGTCAGTTTTCTGGACCACAATTCCAGTGGAATCTTCTTCCTCCCCTGCGTTTGCCATAGACTCCACACTGCCACATCATTCTGTATCACCACTTCTAACTCAAACGGATCTCCCTCCTTGATGGGACCTAAGGCAAAGTGATTCTGCAATGCATCGTTCGCTCCCTCACAAGCTTCTTGCTGCTCTGCCCCCACTGAAAGCTTGTTTCTTCCTAGTCTCCTGTACAATGGTTTCAGTATTAATCCTAAATGAGGGATGTGCTGTCTCCAAAACCCCATTAACCTTTTAACTGCTGCACCGAATCAATCATTTTCTGTGGTATGCGTTTCACTGGTCCTGACCAGATAGTACCCAAGAATTTTACCTCCTGTGCGGGACCTTGTACCGTCTCTGGATTGATAGCTCACCCTCTTTGCTGTAAATAGTCAATGAGCCTTTCTAATGTCTCTTTGACCTGTTCTTTGGTGTCATCTGTGATCATGATATCATCAATGTAGTGTGCAAGTTGGGTGTCTCCAGCTAAGAAGTTGGCCAGGTCACTGGCTATCAATCCATGGCACAATATGGGACTATGCACATATCCCATGAGGGTCATCTAAAAGTGTACTGTCTATTATGCCAACTTATTGCAAATCGATCCTGACTGGCTTCATCGATGTTGATGAAGAAAAAGGCATTTGCTACATCGATAACTGCATGCCACTCCCCCCACCTCTTTGCTCAAATTCTCAACCAGGGTGATGATTTCAGGAACGGCGGTTGCCACTGGTGGGGATACTTTGTTCAATTGTCAGTAATCAACAGTCATTCTACATGTCCCATCTGGTTTCTTTAACGGCCATACAGGGGAGTTACAAGGACTCAAGGCTGGTCTGAGTACATCCACCCTGAAAAGTCTTTGCAATCTCTTGGTGCCCTCCAGGTATCCAGTATTGTTTAATACAAACTGGTTTAATTGGAGGAGGCTCAAGCAAGGGGCTCCATTTATCATGTCCCACCAGGATCTTCTCAGGCTTCTTTATGTGGATTTTCGTCACCCCGTAGGTGAACTTCCCTCACTTTGTCTCAACAGTTTTGCCAAATAGCAAGTCCATACCAATAACGCCACCAATACCTGAGCTGTAAATGGTGGTCTTCTACCTATGGTTATCAGGTTTGGCCTGTCTCAGCACCTCCATAACCATTGATAATCACACTTTTCCCAGGTAACCTTTGGGGGTTTCCACCTATCAAGGTTACTTCTGCACCCGTGTCAAGCAGTGCCATTACATGTTGTATAAAGTTTGAGGCACATATGGCTAACTGTCCCCGGGGCGTACCTCTTGCACTGCTCTGACCCCCGGGGTCTGGCCTAACCTTCGTAAGGGCTCTGGAACTTCTCAGCCATCACTGCCCAGATCTGTGTACAAGGTTGCTATTGGTACTTTCTTTACTTTATGGTTTGGCCTGGTTTTCTTCCATCTCCTCTGCAGGAGGTGCAGAGTGTTGTTCTTTACCGAGCGTATTCTTCTTCTCCAGTTTAACTGTAGTTCCCTTCATTTACTACGTAAATAACTGGTTAGTTTCCCTTCTATTTCTTCCTTCTTCATCCCGGCATTCAATCAATCTATCCACATTTGTCGTAGAGTCAATCTTATTATGGGCTCTCCCATTTTGCCTGTACTATCAAGGCCCAGTGCTCTGGCTTATTTCTGCCTGTCTAGCCCTTCCAGCTGAGCCATCAGCAATACTACTTCCCCCACTGTTTGTCCCTGAGCAGATCCTGGAAGGGCTAACAAAGCTCTCTTCATGTGTGGGGGAGCATTCCTAATTAGGCGTGCTCTTATCCCCATGGTCAGTGGCTCTACATCGAGCACAGCAAACTGTTGAGAGTATATGGCATTCTACAGCCCATCTCTGTCATTTACTCATTCGTCTCTGTGATAGTGCACATGGTCCCCAATTTTCCTCAACATCTGTGGCACTTGAGTACAACTCCCTCAATCCCTCTATCAATGAGCCCATCAAAGAAAATGCCTGCTGCCTGTGCGCACCTCGCAACCGCTGCCCCAACATGGCATTCATGGTGACTGATCCCACTTTTAAGAGTTCATCAGGTGATAAAAATGTTCCATCCGCCCCATATCCAATAACCTCACTAGCCATTTAAACAGGGCTCTGCTTGAACATGTGCGTTATTTCAAACAACTCACTTTGTGTATAATCCCTCACCAGATGAGTATTCTGCACTTGTCCTCCACCCATTCCTTTTGACTTGTTTTGCACAAAGGGGCAAGACTCCAAGGCCTCCCCCTTTCACCTACATCCCATCCTAATTCTGCCACACAGATCTCGGTCTTGTCATCCCAGTCCCACTCATCCCTGTCAGAGACTGACCCACTCCAGGTACTGGAATTCCAATAGTCTTTGCGCGCCAATACCCTCACCTGCATTGCTGAGGGTGCCCTGGGCTTGCGCTTGCTCTTCTGCTGAGCTACTCGAACTGCTAATGTGGTGCACCCTGCCTCTATCTGATTGCCTAGGGCTACTGCACTTTCCACAGTCTCTCTCATAATAGGTTGTCTCTCCTACAAGGCTGCTATCTCATCCCACAGCTTTCTTATCTCAGCATCTTGGGCTAATGTTTGCTTTTACATCGTGTGGAGCACACACATGAAAAGCCATCCCACTTGTCCAGCTGCTTTCTGCTCCAGCTCCCCCCACCTTAGCTTCACACTCTCTACAGCATTTTCCACTAAAAGAGGAGTCACTTTTTCATCCAACACTTCCCATAGAACCGGCACCACCCACCGGTTTAGGACTCCTGCAACATCAGAAAACGAGTCTGTCGACAACCACCCGGGAATAGATCTGGTCTCTGCCCCCTTCTGCCTTTCTCCACCTGCTTTATCTCTTTAGTAGCCACACAGAGGCATTATTGATTTGTACCCACTCCTTGTACCAGTTGTGTTGGACTGGCTGCTGGCAACCAATCCAAACAATATTAATCAGGTATAAATCAATAAGGACACTCAGTAAGGAGCAATACATAGGTGGCTGATATAATATGACTTTAATAAAACAATAGCACAAGCGTGTATATTGTCAATGATGGCTAAACAGTAGCAAAATTATTACATATATATCTATATATATATATATATATACACATATATCTATATATATATATATATATACACGTACATATATATATATATATATATATACACGTACATATATATATATATATATATATGTACATATATATATATGTATGTGTGTGTGTGTATATATACTGGAATGTGAGCAAGGAGCAGACGCTCCGAAACGCGTAGGGTGACTTTGCTGAAATAAAATCACGCTGGAAAAAGTTTGTGGCCAAGGTGTGTTGTCCTTTTGGAGTATTTGGGACGGCGCTGTTTTTTGATTATAAGGATTTGCGACCCTGCCACGGCCCGCCATTGTAAGAGGCTCGGGTTTCCACGCAACCAAGCTGGTTTTTGATATATATATATATATATATATATATATATATATATATGTATGTATGTATGTATGTATGTATGTATGTATATATATATATATATATATATATTGTCCTCCAATGGCGGATGCTGAGGTGCTACTGAAGCGCCGGTGGTGCTGCTCGAAGAGGTGTCCGCCAACTCCTCATAACATATCAAAGGCTCCTGCTTTCGACTTGTAAAAAACAGGCACAGCACTCCAATCGTGGCTCCTTAAAGGTATTTTATTATATTTCAGATGAACGCAAGTCAACGCATTTCGGTTGTTTACTTACTACAACCTTGTTCACGACATAGGAGCATCGTCATTCTTTACGTATATATCATGTGATCAAAAAAGCATGGAAACTAACAAAGGTCTAACACAGTGATTGCATATATGAGCACCATCTTATAATAGGAGTTCATCTATCAAATTTTGCCAATCTGTCAAATTAAACTTGGCGTTTCAATGCAAAACATAACAAATAATTGTGAATTTAAAAGAGACTGCAGCAAAAGATAATTCTGATAAATAATATCTTACACATGTATAATTCATTGTGGCAATCAGGAATATCAACAGTAAAGTGCACATGCATTAATTAACAATTTTTTTAACTTTTATTTCTCCCATAAAGCTACTATACTATGGCAAGGGCCAGAAAACATCTAAAGATACAATATTCCACTTCATTAGATATATTCTGTGTCCTCAGATCAATAAAATGCAAGTGCTTAAAAACTCTTGTCATACAAGTGCATTCAAATTGACGTAGTGTAAAATGGCTAGTGCCAAAGGATACTACAGTCCTTTGCTTACAAATTCACAAATCCCTAGTAGGTAAATATTATCCTGACTATATCCACATATTACATGCTTCTCTTCAGAAGAAAATGATTTTAAAATGTATTTTGAATATTGAAACACTCAATTGCTGTATTGTCACTTTTTTCCAACTAAAATAAAGAAAACTGATAACACAAAAGAACACTCAAAAGGAGTCTGTTAAAGACAGGGGCATGCTACCCCAGTGAAGTAGGCATTTCATTATCTATATTGAAACTGCGAGGTTCCTTGCTATCTAGTTCTAAAATTAAGTGGGTTTCCAGGCTGCGTAATTCCTTTTCCCTATCCCTCCCCCTCTTTTTCTCACAGGGACATGAGCTGGACAGCTCTATGTCAGGTCAGTGGGATCACTATGGTGTACTTTTTCAAAATGGCGCGCAACCGGATAGCTCCGGTCCTTGTTTACGATTGCCCTAAGATGCTGCAATATGTGTTTGTGTACTGGAAGCGTAGTGCTTCTCACATATTGTTTGGCACATGAACATTCCAGTACATATACAGCAAAGGAGGTTATGCATGTTAGATTCCTTTAATTTGGATGGTTTTTCTCAAAGGGGTCACAATTTTGGTTCAATTTTGACCATTTCTGCATGCTTTGCACTTAGTGCATTTCAGGAAACTTCTTTGCGTGTTAACCATGTCGAGCTAGATTGTATAGGTTCTAAGTCACTTTTTACAAGATAGTCTCTTATGGACTTAGCTTTCCTGAAGAGACGGGAGTCAGAGGTCCCCCGACGACATTGTGTACTTTCTCTCTGCGTAAGTGGCAAAATACGTTGGGAGCTGGAGCCGGGCTCAGTTACGGCGTTACTGTTAATGTTTTAGCCGAATATAATACTGAGCAAGTGGCCCTAAGAATACAAAGTAACAGAGATGAGCGATCAGGAGTCTGCGGAGAGGGAGCACGCTGCTCTAGAAATCTTCACTGAAGTGGGAACCAGTCACAGCCCATCAAAAACGAATGCAGGATCAGTTATAATAAGTAACGATTTGCGGAAAAACTTACAACTTTATGAGAGATTAAAGAAATGAGAAATCACACAATATGTACATGTAGGACGCATTCCAAGAGGACTGCAGATTATGATAACGCCGACATACAAGGATCCACATCCAGATCTACTAAGAGAGCGGGTGGACCATAATGCCCAGAGTTTTTGGGGGATGCTACATATTTTAATAAAATATGCTGAAATAGAGAGAACAGAAGTACTTAAGAAGATCAATGAACTAGATGACTTGACAAAAACAGTAATCAAGAAAAGATATCCAAATTTAAAAAAGAACTGCAGGAACGTCTGGTGAAATATGAACAATGGATTAAAGAGAGAAAAGCAAACAAATGTTTACGTGACCCTTTAGACTATCAGATGGGTCAAATATATACATTTGCCAAACGTTTTGATACTATTAGAAAACAGAAAATACAAGTCATTAATAAAACCCAACAAGATCGAACCTGCAATGATTTAAGTTCGGACACAGGTTCAGAGGTGGAACAAGAAGACCTATCAATGGGTATTGTGAGAATAAGACGATTCTCAGTACCAGATGAGTTACGTTTTTTACAAAGAGACCAACGAAGAGATTACAACCCCCAAAGAGGACGAGGAAAAACTCAAGGCAGAGGAAACAAAGGAGAGGAGGACATGGAAGAAAGAGGACAATCAGGAGACTCAATTAGAAGAACAACATGATCGAAACGCAAATAAATTCAGACCAGCTAATAGGAGAGGAGAATACTATTATTAATTTAACTAATATTCCCCTCACCCCTGAAGACAAGTGTACATTTGAACTGGGACTGTCTTACTGTCACAGAGCCAATTTAATTACCCACAAACTCAAATTGATCTGTACAAATTCATACGCAAACTGAAGTTGACTAAAGTACATGCTTGGAGACCCACAAGCTTACAAAGTACAAACCTTGATACAGCAGCAACTAATAAATCTATTGATCTGGTGGCAGCAGACTTAGATCTTTTACAAAATTTGTTGGAATTGGAGAGGGAGAGTGACATGTCATCTCCACAGGAATCATTGCAGACTCAAATGGACAGGGAACTGAGTATGTGAATATCTCCTCGGAATGTGCCACTTCTTTTCATCCTAAATCTAAATATATACCACAGATGCCTAAGGATAACATTGATGTGTTTGCTGACAATGTAATTAGGGATCTCAGAGAAATAAACCTAGTCGTCAATAAAGTCAATAGAAAAAGAGACTATAAAGAACATAAAGAGCAATCCATCTTTGCGACTCGGAAGAAAATAAAGAAAGCCAGCGATATCATTGTGAAACCTTCAGACAAGGGTGGTAATGTTGTTCTATGGGGAAAGGATGAATATCTTAAGGAAGCATATTCTCAACTTAATGATGGACAATGTTATAAACGAATTACAATGGATAAATACTTAACTGTAAAGGAATCATTCATGAACAGATTGAAGTTCTGGAAAGATCAAGAACTTATAAATTGGGATGAATAATTTTTTTTTAAACAGGAACATGTAAAACTTTCAGTATTTTATTTAATACCAAAGGGGCCTGATTCACAGAACTAACTTACGTCAAAAACGTAAAGTTAGTACTTTTTGGTATTCACAGAATACACTTACTCATTTTGGTATTCACAGAATGAACTTACTCATTTCGGTATTCACAGAAGTTAGTAGTCCTAACTTTAGGACTCCTAAATGCCTTCTGTGAATACCGAAAGTCTTAAAGTTAGGATTTTTCTCAGTTTGGAGTAGTAAAGTTAGGACTCCTAACTTTGGGACTCCTAAATGCCTTCTGTGAATACCGAAAGTCTTAAAGTTAGGATTTCTGAGAAAATCCTAACTTTAAGACTTTTGGTATTCACAGAAGGCATTTAGGAGTCCTAAAGTTAGGAGTCCTAACTTTACTACTCCTAAACTGAGAAAAATCCTAACTTTAAGACTTTCGGTATTCACAGAAGGCATTTAGAAGTCCTAAAGTTAGGACTACTAACTTCTGTGAATACCGAAATGAGTAAGTTCATTCTGTGAATACCAAATGAGTAAGTGTATTCTGTGAATACCAAAAAGTACTAACTTTACGTTTTGACGTAAGTTAGTTCTGTGAATCAGGCCCAAGATTCATAAGGATGCTTCAACCCCACAAGGACGACCCATCATTGCAGCACAGAATAGCCTGTGGGAAATCGTGTCAAACTATATTGATCACTTTTTAAATCCCATTATAGCCACGCTACCTTCTTAAATTTGTGATACTACAGACTTTCTGCACAGAATTTTTGATGTAAAATGGGAAAATGATATGCTCCTTATGACTCTTGATGTTTCCATACTATATACTAGTATCAGACACCAGGATGGACTAAAAGCTACTGAATATTATTTGAGAAGGAGACCCATCATATACACAGAACATAATAAGATGCTGTTGGAGATGATGAATCTGTGTTTGGAAAATAACATTTTCCTTTTCAATAACGAGCTCTTCCAGCAGCTGAGGTGGACGGCCATGGACACCTGCTTTGCCCCAGCTATGCTTATTTGCATGTGGGCTGGTGGGAGGAGCAGGTGCTCGGTGGACACATGATGGAATACTGGATAGAACATTTAGCATTATGGTTAAGGTATATCGATTGCATATAGCTGTGTCTGAACTGGGGTGGTGAAGTGAGCTAAAGAACGATGATGGATTCAACCCAGATCTGTGACTGGGGGGTGAGTGTCTGAAAAGTTTCAGCGCTCCGTCCATCATCTCCTTGTGTTTGCTTTGTTCGCCCTAAGTTGGCAGGGTATGCCCAGACGTGGGTCCCTTGCTCACTTTGCCACTGGATTCAAGCTAGCCTGGCTGATGAGGGCTGTTAGCCCGAAACCGGTCCCAGGATGCTTGTAACACTGGGCGTAGTTCGCGTAGTCGCGCTACGCGTAGCTACGCGAAGTGTACTTTGCGCTACGCGTAGCTACGCGAACTGCGTAGTGCGGTAGGGAAATGCTGTTCGCAATGATTGCACAGTGCTGGATGCTTGTCCGCACTGTGCAATCATTGCGAACGGCATCATGCACAGTGCAAGCGGTCGTTTTCTGTCGCTCGAGTAGATTTGTACTCGAGCTGCAGCTTTCTCAACGCGGACTGGTAGTTTCTCATCGCGAGCGGTCGCGAGCATATGCGACCGCTCGCAATGAGAAACCTGACCTCCCCGCGTTGAGAATCTCGCCGGGAGGTTTATTTTCCACGCTCGCCATCGGCAACTTGATGTTGCCGATCGCGAACGAGGAAAAAGTCTCACCGGGATGTTGATTTTGCTCGCTCACGGTCGCCAACTTGACGTTGAGGACCGCGAGCGAGCAAAAAAATGCCTGCTACGCATTTTTGCACTGTGCTACGTGCGATTCGCGTAGCGTGTAGTTGCACAAACAACGCACACTCCGCGAGCGTAGCGTAGTTTTCCGCCCAGGCCTAGATGCTTGTTTCCGGTCCAGGGAAGACATGGCTTGGCAGTTCGGGCTGGACTGTTCCCATGAGGCACAGGGTCAAGACTGATTTGCATATAGCTGTGCCTAAACTGGGGTGGTGAAGTGAGCTAAAGAACGATGATGGATTCAACCCAGATCTGTGACTGGGGGTGAGTGTCTGAAAAGTTTCAGTACTCCGTCCATCATCTCCTTGTGTTTGCTAAGGTATATCGATGACATCTTTGTGCTCTGGAGGGGCACAGAGGAGGAGGCCAATCAGTTTATAACTGAAATAAATGAACATCAACTTAATCTGAAATTTACAGGTAAAACAAGCTATAGTTCTATAGAATTCTTGGATGTACTAGTGCGAGTAGGAAATGATAAATTGGAAACTACTCTATTTCGTAAACCAACAGCTGGCAACACTATACTGCATGCAAAAAGCTTTCATCCTACTCCACTCATTAGGAGTATCCCCTATGGAGAATTGTATAGAGCGAGAAGGGTCTGTAGTACTGATACAGACTATAATACTATTGAGAAACAGATGGTTAGTCGCTTTAAGCGAAGGGGATACTCGGATAAGGTCTTACGAGCAACATCCATTAGAGCACGAGCTCAGACAAGAGAAACAGTTCTGTTTACCCCCACTCACACTAGGATGAAAGACTTAGAATTACAACCACACAGATTCATTACTACTTACAATACAGAACACCCAAAAGTACGTAAAAGCTCATACAAACACTGGCATTATGTAAAAAATGACCCTATAATTGGATCCATGGTAACGAATTGTCCTCAGATGACATTCAAGAAAGCTAAGTCCATAAGAGACCATCTTGTAAAAAGTGACTTAGAACCTATATAATCTAGTTCAACATGGTTAACACGCAAAGAAGGTTTCCTGAAATGCACTAAATGCAAAGCATGCAGAAATGGTAAAAATAGAACCAAAATTGTGAACCCTTTTAGAAAAACCATCTAAATTAAAGGACATCTAACATGCAGAACCTCCTTTGCTGTATATGTACTGGACTGTTCATGTGCCAAACAATATGTGGAAAGCACTATGCTTCCAGTACACAAACGCATATTGCAGCATCTCAGGGCAATCGTAAACAAGGACCGGAGTTATCTGGTTGCGTGCCATTTTGAAAAAGTATACCATAGTGATCCCACTGACCTGACATACAGCTATCTAGCCCATGTGCCTGTGAGAAAAAGAGGGGGGGGATAGGGAAAAGGAATTACGCAGACTGGAAACACACTTCATTTTAGAACTAGATAGCAAGGAACCTCACGGTTTCAATATAGATGAAGAAATGCATACTTCTCTGGGGTAGCCTGCCCCTGCCCTTAACACACTCCTTTTGAGTGTTCTTTTGTGTTATCAGTTTTCTTTATTTTTGTTGGAAATAAGTGACAATACAGCAATTATAATAATAATGTCATTTATAAAGCGCGCAGCTACCCCAAATTAATTGTTTCAATATTCAAAATACATCTTAAAATAACTTTCTTCTGAAGAGAAGCATGTAATATGTGGATATAGTCAGGATAATATTTACCCACTGGGGATTTGCGAATTTGTAAGCAAAGGACTGCAGTATCCTTTGACACTAACCATTTTACAATACGTCAATTTGAATGCACTCGTATGACAAGAGTATTTAAGCACTTGCATTTTATTGATCTGAGGACACGGAATATATCTAATGAAGTGGAATATAGTATCCTTTGATGTATTCTGGCACTTGCCATAGTATAGTAGCTTTATGGGAGAAATAAAAGTTGAAAAAATTGTTCATTAATGCATTTGCACTTTATTGTTGATATTCCTTATTGCCACAATGAATTATACATGTGAAAGATATTATTTATCAGAATGATTATCTTTTGTTACAGTCACGTTTAAATTCACAATTATTTGTTATATTTTGCATTGAAACACCAAGTTTAATTTGACAGATTTGCAAAATTTGATAGATGAACTCTTATTATAAGATTGCACTCATATATGCAATCACTGTGTTAGACCTTTGTTAGTTTCCATGCTTTTTTGATCACATGATATATACATAAAGAATGACGATGCTCCTATGTTGTGAACAAGGTTGTAGTAAACAACCGAAACGGGTTGACTAGCGTTCATCTGAAATATAATAAAATTCCTTTAAGAAGCCACGATTGGAGTGCTTTGCCTGTTTTTTACAAGTCAAAAGCAGGAGCCTTTGAGATATATATGTATAGTGCAATGCTAGCATGACAATGGAAAGATGCACAGTCTTGAGTCAATTTCAATGCAGTAAATCAAAGGCACAATAATAATTTGGTAAATCAAGATAGAGCAGTAGTATCTAGCCCTTCAACCCTTGGAACTTAACTTTCACACTGCCAAGAAGCCCGCTCCAACCTCTCTCTCTTCCTAGGACCGGCGCAGCAGGGACAGCGACTATGGATGCAACAATAGATCTGCACGATTCTGTCTGTGAACTTCCACGAGGGAACTGCACCCTTCCTTTTATACAGTAAAAGTTGGCTTACACAACATCATGTTCCTATCCTGTACCTGTGGCTCTTGTGGTGTTATCAATGTTTTTGCTCACCACGGCTCCTACTGACTCCTACCAGCTGCATCTTTCACCTTCCTTCCCTGGTACCAATCAATCATTCTCCCAGGGCCTTCAGCTACTCCCAGGTGCATCCAAGGACAGTACAACCTCAATGGCATGTCTCCCACGACCCACATGCCTCGGTCGGGTACCCTAAACACAGCGCCTTGGCAGATAGTTGCGTCTATTGAAAATGGCAAAAACAAGCATCACAAGATTCTCTGCTATCTCAGCGTGGTACAGGGGTTTTCTGCATGCATTTTCACTCATCAACACTGCCTTAGCTAATTAACCTTTTCGCCTCACAGTGTCTTCCGCACACTAGGCTTACATACTCCACACAAGCCTCTCGCAAGATTTTACTTTTTATAATGGAATTTGCATTTACACTGAATATATCCTGATGTAGTATGTAAAATGTACATACACCAGAATACTAACAGTGTGTTTAGTTTAATGAAATGCAATCCATTATATAATTATGGGGGGAATAAATCACTTAGATTTATGAGGAAAAAAACATGTTTTATGTGCATGAGACCAACATTGGGACATAGTACACATTGATATTCATTTATTTGTTTTAAGTTTATTTATTATTATTAGAAAAACCTCAGTCATTATACACTTGTTATCCTTGGTAGGCCACATAAAGAAAATGAAAATAAACTTTAATGTTTTTATGCCTATTTATATCTATATACGTTTCTAAATATTGTTTCTTCTATAACTTTCGTTGTAGAAATATAAGAAAAGAATTTGGAAGTTTCCATGGTAATCTCTGCTTTACTGTAAGAGAAGCATCATCACATTCAGTCCAGCCAGATGATTTTTTAAAGTAGACTGTGTAGTGACCAGAGTTGATTAAATGTCCATGATAGAAAACAATACCCACAGCAGTGTATGTTTATTTAAGAGTTGATATCTGACCAGCTTTGAAGTTGGTGATATCAGTACTGATTTTGCTGCCATCAGCTCTGCTTCTTTGTAGCATGATATTGAGATATTTTGAAGTGTGTCTTAAAACCTATGTAGAAGGCAGTTGTGAACTGCAGTCTGGACAGGAGTTGTTCTGTACAGCTTTCAAGAATAGTCTTTCAAATGACACTGACTTGTGATACTGTAAGGTTTACAAATCGCTCTGATTGAATGTCTGTTCTGCCTGAATTGCGACAATTTACACATTCCTTGTTCCATTAATAGTTTGTTGTAAAGAAATCATTTAATGCACTTCCCTCATTTTCTAATATGTTTAGCACTACCATTAAGAACTCCTGGGCATCTTGTTGCACGTTCAAAGTAAACTATGTACGACCATTACAGTGGTCAACCATATCAAATATAAATGCAGTAGAATTAAACATGTATTTTTCAGTATGTATTAAATTGAAAAAGTTGTCAAAGCTTGACATAAAGGTTTCTCTTTTTGGTGAACTATGTTTTCAACCACCGGCTGTAGGTGGAAATAGAACATTAACTACTACTACTGTAACATGAAACTCCAGAAGTATTAGAAAATGGAAAACTTATGAGATTACTGTTTTAGTTAGTATTTATCTTTTTTAAACTCTTTATAGATACTTTAATTTGTTTTGAAACGTTTGTGAAATCTACAATCTCAGACCTTTTCGCTTTCTGTTAGTTGGATGCCTGTCAAGAATGGGATGTAATCTCAGATGAGGAGCATAGATCTCTTGCAAGCGATTGTACTCTATAGCACATGATGAGTCAGCATTTACTCTGCTCTCATCAAAATCTAGAAGGTACAAGCCTGACAATGTTCTCACCCGTGATAAAGCTACATAAGACATTCCTTCTTTAAAGACTGTGTAACTTATATTTATCATAGCTGCATCCAAACTTAGGGCCTGATTACGACCTTGTGGATCGGATACTCCATCACAAACATGACGGATATCCTGTCCGCCGTATTACAAGTTCCATAGGATGTAATGGAATTTAATTTGGCAGAAGGAATATCAGTCACATTTGTGACGGAGTAACTCTGTCCACCAAGCTTGTAATCAGGCCCTTAATCCTTGAGATTTGTGAATGGTGACAGCACAGGCCAAGCACAGAGGAAACTGTTGTCTTTTCACATACAGATCTTTTACCAGGAAAAGCTGGCAGTACACCTTACAATTTTTTTCCTTCCTCAAAGTGATCAAATTTAATGAGAATATATTCATACTCTGTTCTGTTGGGATATGTAATAAAGTCTATTACATTTACCATTGCACCATTCACTAATCTCTCCTCGACGTTCTGATGTCATTGCAAAATCATTCTGCAACTTTTACAGGGTTTTAGAGACTTCTCTAAACTAGCAATATGTGAAACTGTTTTCTTAAAAGATTCCAGTTTCTTTACCACTGATCAACATAGTGGTAAGTTTAAACCTTGATGTTTCATTTTGTCTTTACTAGTAAGAGCGAGAACCTTCTGTTTTTCCAGATGAAGCATTTCTAAGTTAAATTGTGCACACTCATCCAATGTTGGCATTAACCACACAATCTGTTTCTGAGTTTTCATAACGTGTTGCATTATAGAAGCTGGTGACTTCTTGTGTGGCAATAGAGATGTAACCATGCGAGAAGCAATCGCTTTTTTAGCTTAATTGCTATTTATAGCGATTCTGATGTCTTTTAATATTTTCCCATACTCTAGATCTGCTGCCTGTCTCATATTTTCTGCTAATTCAGAGTACTGGGAATTTAAACAGATGTAAACATTTCCAATACTGCCTAATGACTTATTAGTTTCTTCATGCACAAGTTGTTAAAAAACTGGCTGACCTTTGACAAGAGTCAACTGTAAAAGATCAGCAAAAACTATGACGTGTTTACCTCCAAACAAAACGTCATAATCATTCTGAGGACCTCTTGCATCCTCAAATAAATAAAAGCTAGCAGAAGGTTTGATACCATACTAACTTCATCAATAATCAGAACTTTTACTTTCTTGAGAGAATTCTGGACACCTCATGACAAGCATCACCAGATAACTTAAGGTATTCTAGTTTGTTGTCATGTTCGACTGGCAACATAAGTAGTCTGAGCAATGTGATTTCTTTAATGTTATGAGCAGCTAGTCCAGTAGGAGTAGTCAAAACACATTAAACAAATGCAGTGAGCACTTTAATCAGAAAAAGTTTCCTAGTGGGCTGGGAGAGGAACATGGCGGCCGCTAGCTAACGGCCGCGGTCACGCTCCCTCGGGTCTCTCGTTGGGACCGACGCTGAAGCCCGGTTTTAACTTAAACCCCCCTCCGGAGTTTCCCTCACCGGTTGGGTGATATGCGGGGGTTCCCATTCCTCCCTGGCCAGGACGGTGAAGCAGCCTCGGGCGTTTGTGGCGTTTCTGGTGTCGAGGCGGGAGGTCGGCGCTGGAGATGGGGAGAAGCCGCGCATGAGCGGAGACGTCGGGATATCGCCCGTTTGCTGCTCTGGTTCGGTGGAGGCAGGGTCAGCACCGGTTTTGGTGTATACTCGGGTCTCCAGCTTGGGAATTCTTTCGAGGCGGACAGCAAGCGGGTGGAAGGGTCACAGCGACCGGCTCTCCAGGAAAGCGCCAAGGACAGTAGGTTTGGTTTAATCTACCCACTCAACGGTAAGCCAGAATCAGAAGGTGTTTTTGGGAGAGAGAGCCTTACTGGCACTGGTGGTTTCCCTCTACATTGGCAAGTAGATGCCTCATTGCCTCAGAAGGGGAAGACATCTCTTTATTGCATGGAGAAAAGTGAGGGGAATAAAGTGGATATTTCTTTGCCCAAAATAAGCAGGTACACTTTACGAGCTAGAGCAGCCCATTTATCCGCAAATACTACCATCACTCAGTCGACGTTGCCCTCTCGGGTTCCCCCCCCCCATTTCTGAGGTTAGAAGTTTAATTAAACAACGTAAGCAGGGCGGAAATATCATCGATAGTGGGACCCCAGTTAAAGGGAAAGTGGCTAATAAGGGCAAAGGAAGAGGCAGGGGCAAGAAAACTCCTACTGTGAATTTAAAAATCACTCCATCTTTAAAAACCTATTATCAAGTTATGTCCCAATCCACATCTACACCCATGTCCACTCACACGTCTACGATCCCGGTGTGTTCAATCATGAAGGCACCAATTTCAATCAGCAGTGAAATTATAATCACGAGCAGTATTACGCAGCTCAGCTTAGGGGGAGCTGAATCTCAGGTCCCTCCTGCTGCTGCCGTTGGTGGAGTGCCCGAAACTGTAACGGATTCCGTGGTCCACCCTTTGGTGAACCTTTCTAATAGATATTCAGTTTTGGGTTCTCAAAATGAGCAGGTACAGGCACAGGGGCTGGAATTGGCCCGCAAGAGCATTAACAGAAGTCTTGTTACTCCTATCTCCGAGGAGCATACAGTTCCAGTCTCTAGTACGCACTCATTAGCCGATTTACTTTTGGCTATGAAAGAAGAGATGACCAGTAGGTTCATAGTTTCAGAGATGAATCAAGCAGAGTTAGCCAGCAGGTTCTCTGTATCTGAAGCAAATCAAGCTGCGATTCGTTCGTCATGCGAGGTACTGGCTCAGAAACTGGAGGAAGTCACTCTGAGGACCGACGGAATTGAGTCTGAGATTCCTAAATTAAAAGAGGCGATCCAAATGACCTCTGCTGACTTGGCAAAGTTATCAACTCAGAATAAGGAACTGAAGGACGATCTCGAGAGATTGGAAAACCACTCAAGGAAAAACAACCTGAAGTTTTTAAATATCCCGGAAGCTCTTGAGGGGGAGGACATTAAGGGGTTTGTGATTTCCCTATTAAAAGGCTCAGTTTTGAAAATCTTTCCAAATATAGATCTGGTACACGAAATTCAAAGAGTGCATCGGGATCCCTTTAAGAGAAACCCTGGAAGACAGAAACCCAGGAAAATTCTGGTGAATTTCTTGTCCTATTCAGTCAAGGAGATGATTTTGACTGCCGCACTAAAGGAAGGAGTGATTTCTTCTCCACTTTCAGATGTGTCCCCTTCTTCCTTCTCCATTAGATCTGATATCTCTCATATAACTGCCACGAGACAGTGGGAGTTGGGGAAGAGGTTAGTGGAGTTAAACAGTTTGGGGGCAAAGGCTCAACTGAGGTTTCCTGCCACACTACGTGTGATGTGGAATAATCACATGCAAATAATCCGTACAACTGAGGAGGTAGACGCCCTTATTGTTAAGATTCAAAAAGATAAAGAGGGAGGGAAATGAAGGAGGGATCAGAGTATAAGGAGGGCTCAGCTGTAACGTCCCAAGTTTTCAGAGTTAAGAATTAGTTAAAAATGTTACCCGAGGGAGAGGCGACCGAATAGGCTTAGCCTATTGGAAGGGAGGGTTCCTCAGGGTACAGGGGGTCACAGGGGGGGAGGGAGGAGGTCGGTGGGGTTCACTGGGTGGGGAGCAGTGGGAGAAAATAAAAATTCTCATCTTATCTGTATTTTAAGAAATGTTGTTTAATTCAAGGAAAGGGCATACTAGCTGATGGCAGGCAATATTAAAAGGGATAATAAAATCTGTTTTATTTCGTGGAATGTGAATGGCTTAAGATGCCCACGTAGGCAGAGGTTGATATTTAAGTACCTAGAACTCTCCCCGGCCCAGTTTTTTTTTTTTTTTACAAGAGACACATCTGACTTTCATAGAATCACGTTTGATCTTCTCAAAAATCTCCTGGATAAATAGTTTTTGCTCTTCACAGCAATTAATTAATAGCAGAGGTGTTGCAATCTTGGTGAAGAGAGGGACTCCATGTGTAGTCAAATCGGTACAGACAGATCAAACAGGAAGATGGATATTGGCTCAGATGGATTTTGGGGGCGTAGAGTTAGCTTGTTCTTCCTATTATGGTCCCAATGTGGATGATCCTTCTTACCTTACTAAATTGCAAGATAAATTGATGCAGGTGACCCCCTCCTTAATAATAGGAGGCGATTTTAATATCCTCCTTGATCCATTTAAAGACAGGTCCAATTTGAGCCGTGCAATAGGGGCCCCGCGATCTCGCCGGGCCATGAAAAATCTGTTACATGATATGGGCCTGGTAGATGTCTGGAAGGCTAAGAAGGGAGATCTCCAGGGGTTCACATTCTATAGTAAAAAATATCATCATGCGTCTAGAATAGATTATATCTTAGTTAATAAGGAAGTGTCAGATAACCTATGTGAGATATCTGTTCTATCTAGTCACCTCTCGGATCATGCTCCTAGTTTATTTTCGTACTCTAAGGAAGGTAACATTCTACAAACTAGATGGACGTTGAATAGATCTATGTTGTCAGATCTCGGAATTGTCCAGTCCATCAGAACATCCTCTTTAGAATATTTTTCATTAAATTTGGGTTCCACGACTATAGATTATGTATGGGATGCATATAAAGCTAGTCTGAGAGGCATGCTGCATGGTCTAATAAGCTCCAAAAATAGAGCCAGGACCTTGGAATTACATTCTATTGAGGGGAGGATTAAAGAATTAGGAGGCTGAGAGGAACTCTCTCCATCAGGGAAGCTTAGATAGATTAGCACAGGTTCAGGATGATCTGGAGGGGCTAGGCAGGAGCTTAGGAGTCTGTTAGACCAGAAATGTAGGGCACAATGGCTTGTGAAAAATATGGAAAATTTTGAATATGGTGAAAAAGCAGGTGCTCTTTTAGCATGGAAAGCCAGGACTGATCGTTCAAAAAATAACATCAATGAACTGATAGTCAATAGTAATGGAGATAAATCTAGCAAGGTGGAAGACTTGCAAAACTGTCTTCTCTCTCTCTTTTCAGATCTATATAAAGAAAATTTGGCTCCTTCCCAGGATACAATACATTCCTGGATTAAAAGTAAATCCCTGCCCACTCTAACTGAAGCTAGTCGGGTTTCTCTTGATGCCCCTATTACCATAGAAGAGATCAGGGACCAAATAAAGAGGTCTAAAAATAGCAAAGCCTCCGGTTTAGATGCTCTTCCGAATGAGGTTTACAAACTTCTTTCGGATGAGTTGATCCCGGTACTGTATACTCTTTTTAACTCAGTTTATAGTACAACGGGTGTGGTCCCTAGATCCTGGAAGGAAGCTACCATCGTTTTAATATTGAAGCCAGGGAAAGATCCACTAAAGGCTGATTCCTATCGTCCGATCTCCCTGCTAAATGCCGATTATAAGATCTTTATGGGCATTTTGGCAGGGAGGCTGGCTAAACTGGCTCCTAGTTTGATTAATATTGATCAGAAAGGCTTTATTGTAGGGAGGTACATTCAGGAACAGACCCAATTGTTGATTGGGAATATTGATTTGGCTGTGGTGAGATCTGACCCTTTGGCAGTGGTGGCTTTGGACGCAGCCAAGGCCTTCGACAGGGTCTGTTGGAGGTATCTCTGGGGGGTTCTCGAGGGCCTGGGCATGGGCCCTGTCTTTGTCCAGACCTTAGGGAATTGTTACCGGGGAGCCTCCGCAAGGATCCTGTTGAACGGCACCCTGACTTCTAGTTTTGACATTCAGAGAGGGACTAGGCAGGGGTGCCCTTTATCCCCTCTTTTATTTGACATTTATATTGAGCCCTTGGCACAAGCTATTAGGTTAGATGATTTAATTCGTCCTTTTAAATCACTAAACTATCATTGTAAAATAGCACTGTATGCTGACGATATCATTATATATACTAGTGATCCGGAGACAACTATTTCACGGCTTGAAAACCTGTTGCAGGAATTTGGCTCCATTTCTGGTTATCTTGCCAATTCCTCTAAAACAGAAGTGATGTGTTGGAACATCGACTACAGGGGAGGCCTCATCAGCAACGAATTTAAGTACCTGGGTATCAAAATTGTCAAAGATCTTAATAAAATTCCCATGATTAATTTGGAGAAAGTCACTAAGGAAATCGATAAACTCCTCGTCAGTTGGAGGAATCTTCCCTTGACGATCTATGGGAGGGTCAATTTGGTGAAGATGAGTATTCTCCCTAAGTTGACTTATTTGTTCAATGCAGTCCCTTTAGCTTTCCCCAGTAACAGTATTAGTAAGATCCAGGGGAAAATTGGGAGTTTCATTTGGGGGGATAAAAGCGCTAGGATGTCCTGGAAAAAGCTGAGGAGGAGGCTTTTGAAAGGTGGTTTAGCCCTCCCCGATATTAGATGGTACTTAATTGCTTTTCGATTTAAAGGTATTAGGATGCTGCTTTCATTTCCGGACGATTCAACATGGGGTAGGCTCCTTGGTGAAATGGCAATGGCTGAGGGGGGAAGTGGAGGAGGTTTTCTATATAAGTTCGGGGCCCCAAGATTTTTTAAACATGTGCGCCTCAAGGTTCTTAAGGCCGCCTTGGAGACATGGCATAAAGTGAGACGCCGATGGGGTATTGGATATTTCTCTGACTTTGCTCCCATATGGGACTCTCCTGGGACCCCACTCTGCCTTAGAGATAGCCTGGCATTACCAATCAAGAGAGCAGGTGTGGCTAAGTGGTCTGATCTGATTGATGTTGATGGAATTCTTCCATGGGAGGTCCTAAGAGCTAAGATAGGCCCAGCACTCTCTAAGTTTAAGTATTTTCAACTTAAATCATGGTATGAGGCAGAAGGGCGGAAATAAGAGGCAATTGGGAGCTAGAGCGGCTATTGCAAAATGTTCAGCCAAAAAAAAAAAAGAGATATCCATATGGTATACGAGGCTTCTTGAAGCTGATGACACAGACCTTCCTCCACAATCATTGGTTTGGAATCACTCTCCACTTGAGCTAAATATAGAAGATTTCTTTGAGCCATCTCTTAAATTACTTTATAAATATATTAAATCAGCAAGCTTAAAAAAGAATCATTTTTTTGTTCTTAATAGGCTTTACTACACCCCAGCCAAGATAGCTAAGTTTGCTCCGCTCCCCCGCCTAAATGTCCTAGATGTAAATCAGCAAATGCGGATGATATCCACATCTTTTTTGAATGTCTGGAGCTAAGATCGTACTGGAAGGATGTGGGAGATTCTTTATCCAATATCTTTGAAGTTAACATTGAGATCAACTGCCAGTTGGTATTTTTGGGGGTAATGAGGCGATTAACCTGGCTCTATCTCAGATTCATAGGGGATTGCTGTTATACCTCATATTGCTCGCCCGGAGGGAGATTTGTATAAAGTGGAAAGATCCTATCCCCCGAATAGAGAAGACTGGCTTAAAGCCTCATTCGCAATGGCACGATTAGAGCCAGAAGGAAATGAGGAGTCATTGGCTAATATCTGGCATCCTTTGTTAAGATGGGGCCGGGTTTTGCGATTAGTTTCTTCTTGATATCAGGAAGCATAAGAGTGATGGTCTTCCCCCCCGCTCCGGGTCCTATGATTACACCAAGCCCCCACTACCCGGGGCAGGTCGGGTTGACCTAGGCGAATGCAGTTAGCCGTGGGGCGCCTAAATGTAAGATATGACGGCTTGGTAAATCTGCAGATGTCTATTGGTGAGATGAGGATTAAATAAAAAAAAAAAATTAAAAAAAAGTTTCCTAGTAACTGCCTGACCACTAACATAGAGAAGTGTAGGCGTGAATGTTTTGCAACTACATTCAGACTTATCATGCAGCAGTCCATGCTCTACAGATTTTGTTATTTACTGAACATTTTTCAGCTGTTCTTCATTTAGTAGTGAGATCAAACTTTCTAAATCAATGTTCTCACTCCTCACTTGACCCATGGCATTTTCAACTTCATTCATAGCTATGGACACCTCATTTTGAATGAGAAGCTGGTCAAGGGGATCTAGCCCATTAGGCCCTTAGCTCTGGCTGTCTTGTGAGCTGTCCTTTGCAACTCTATAGCAATTATACGCTCCTGTTGGATTTCATCATTTAACATTTCCTGATACGTAGGAAACACTTCATATTGGATGCTATCTTTGACTCCATTAAAAGCATCTTCATAGCAGTCATAATCACCTAGCAGTACAGTCTCTAAGCATCAAGGTTTCAAAAGTTGCCATAGAGCCAAGAAAAATAATTCTCTTTTCTCTGCTGTTTGACAGCTCAGTTTACAATGGTTAATGAGACTTGGTTTGGCATGTCTCACTAAACATCCGTTGCAGCCAGTAACTGCAAGCTTTCTTTGCTTAATGTTCTCATCTATGTTATTTCTGTATGTATAGTACTGCAGTACTTCACACAAACAAATGTTTTCTAGATGGACACTTCGGTTAGGATAATAAGTAGCCATCATATTTGTTTTAGTAAGCTCAGTACTTTCTGGGTCAAACTGAGCAAGCTACTCAATTTCAGGAAAAAGGCTCAACACATGCGTTCATGTTGATGCCAGGCCTAAACTAGCCCAAATTATTACTTTGAACTTCCCATATAAGCTGGAAGAACTAAGTCTGTCACAACTCTCATAGGATCTTCTTTGCTGCTATCTCTTCCCATACATCCTTCATCTCTGTCTTTTCTGATTTTATTATATATGAAGTGACATATCGAGCTACAGCAATAGAATTGTGTGCTACAAACTGAATATCCATGTTGGCATTCCCCATGGACAGGATTACTGGATTGTAAGCATTGATAAGTTTTGAAGCCTCACTTCTTTTCAGATTATATGTATTTTTAGGTGATGTTTCAGTAACACTGTGTCTGACTGCAGACATAAAACTGTTTACTCTTCCTTTTGAGATCACAGGCCTAGGGAATCCAAAACGACATTTAGTGTAGTTGTTCCCTTTTGCTCTCTATCTCTGTTGACAATATTTGCCACATTTAAGGGACTGGAATCGCAAGACTTGTTGCCTAAGAGTTCTGGTCTGAGATTCTTCTGGAATGTCACAAGTTACATGTAGCTCAATGAATGACAACACTGAGTCATTAGAATCTTCACCAAACTTTGGTTAGCTTAGTATTCTTTTCTCCAGAAGAAGCCTACAATCTCACCTAGTGGTGAATTTTTTATTGCAGGTAAAATTAAGCATGGCTTCAAATCTGTGCTTGAAGTATCTACAAACATTTTCAGGATCAATGGAACAGAATTCACCTGCGGAGTTGAAACCAGTCCCTGGATTGTTTGCATTAGCTTGCCTGAGGAAGTCAGCTCAAAGTAACAAACCAGGTGGGAGCACCTAGACTGCATAGCATACATTTGAGCTTACCATGGTGAAGGAACCAATATTCATTGGTACCATGTTGGCAAGCCATAACATTCATCAAATTAATTTCTAGTACCTCATCTCTACCACGTACTTTTTCCCAACAATCTCTAGCACTCATGTCATTAAATCGTATCCCTATTCTAATAACATGGCCCACAGCATAAGACAACACTGAGAGATCACTTTCAAACAAAAGGTGGAAAATGTATGGTATATTTTGCCTAAAGCAGGGATCTTCAGAATATAATCTACTGCATCTATATTCTGATGCAGGAATCTGTAGAGGACAGTCATCATAACAACCACCTTGATCTGTAGGAAACAGTATCAGGAAACATTGTGCTTCTAAACTCTTTTCCCACAAACTTACTGGTTCTCCTTTTGCTTGCTTCATTTGGTACAATTCCTAAAGCATCACCCATCATATCTCTGGAATGTAGAGGATGGATGCTGTAATGTTCATATATTTCTTCTGCTTCACCTAAATCAACCTTTTCGAACTGAGAAGAAGGAGCCGATTGGAACTTTCTGTTCTAAGACAGGTAATATGTTCCTCTGCATCAATATCTTTGTAAAACACATTTTCAGAGACATTTAAAGGATTTTGGGGGCCCTGGGCCAAACATACTTTGGGGGCCCCTGTTTGGAACAGATTTGAATTTATTAGCCAATTTTCCACTCTTTTATTCCCTCTTTGGCCAGGTCACTTACAACGCTCAGGCACATTGGTCCAAATTCTAAATGTGTTTACATCTAGTATTCATGGATAGTGATGCGTGTTTTCAATATTGTAACACAGCAGCAGCTCACAACTATTATTGCAAATAATCTCTGTGACCCCCCCTCCCATTTGTCCTATGTGAGGTTCAGGTTTGCTAAAAAAAAAAAAAACTTTTTCTATTAATGTTACATGAAACATAAACACAACAATTCTCCGCAAAATGTCTGTTATAGACTCCCACACATTACCCACAATGAAAATAAATGAAAGGAAAATGCCATTTAAAACAATTTGTGGAAGAATTATTCAGGGTCATAAGGGGAAGACTGCAGAACAAGAGCTGGCTCTATCAGGGGTCCCCTGAAAGGCTGGGGCCCAGGGCGAGAGCCCACTTAGCCCCTGCATTAAAACATCTCTGCACATTTTCTATTTTAAGGTATTGTAAAGCTCTCTTAACCCTATCAATGCTGACAAGTTCCTGCAAATTTGTTTTGTCTTTGGTAGGAACTCCATTTACTAGAACCACTAGTAGTTATTCATCATCTCAATCTACCCCTATAGTTTCGATATTCTCCTTCTTATTCAAAGGCAAGTACACAAATTTACCTTTCAAACCTTTTAGAAGCACAGAAGGAGGTGATTTTGTATTTTTAGTTTCCATTCTAGCAATGACTTGGAAGGGGTGTACTGTTTATTTGAGAATAGTCTTATACCTGCTCAGGTTTTGAAGTTGGGGAGGAATGGAAACACTTCCAATTTGTTATGAATTCCTCTAGCAGGCATTTTATTATCATCCAGTTTGTCAATACAGTATTTACAGACAAACTGGCTTATGCACAAGTCACACCTATCTTCAGTGATCAAATAAAGAGCAAGTTTAAACCACTGTACTAGATTGCTCTCTGCAGTTTCTTCACAAGTGTCAATTTTTTTGACTTGTGATTTGTAGTGAGTTCACCTGCAACAAACACACACCTTGCCTGGAATTTCTGCGGTTGTTCTTGCAAATGCATCAATTTCCTTTTAAAAATATCTAACACTGAGCTAGTGTTAGAATTTTTGTGATATTCTCAACAACCATCTCAGTCTCTTCACTTGGCCTTTCAAGCCCAAAATGTTGCAACTGAATTTCATCTATCACGGAACTGACTTGAAAACAAGTACCTGTTAATAGCATATCATTTAGTTTCTTAAGCTGCAGAGCTGGATTTTTGACAAATACAATCTACTTAATAGATTGCACATTTTAGTGTGGTGCACAGACAGCATCGGTATGTGATGGAAAGTTCTGTCAAAGATCTGCTGTGATAAGCTAGCCAATGAATTTCCTTGAAGGTTTGTAAGTTTTCATACACAACAAGGATTAAGGCTTTGGGGTAGTTTTATTTTTTGTTTCACAGTTCTTTTGCTGTATTTGTTTAAGTACAGTCTACGTTTGAATATAGACTACTGTCTTATGTTGCAGACACTTCTACATTTCCACTCCAAAACTGGATTTTGAGAATGCTGACCTCATACTTCAATAGTTACTTCTAAATTTCTAGGGACTAATTTTTCTTTTTCAATCGGTGTACCTTCATTGATTTCATATCCACGACCATCTCTGTCAATTGCGAACACTAACTGAGTTTCTTGTAAATAACTATCCTCATTAAAAATGCCTCAGTACTGGAGGTGTGTTTCCACTCTCCCTGGAAAATACTGCAGAAGTTTGCTTTACTCACTTGAACCTTCTAATGACATTTTTTCTTCAGTAAACTAATCAGTTTATCTAAACATCTCATTCTCAGAATCAATAGCTTTCTTTTTAATACAAAATCTGAGTCAACTAGATACTCAACAATATTTTTATGGTTTTGCAAAGCTCTTTTGCTTTTTACTGCTTTCATGCTTCTTATAATATTACATACTACTCTTCTACAAAAGAACTGACAAAGTTCTTGAAATTTGTTTTTCCTATATCTGTCTGGACTTTTTTTGAAGAATAATACAATTTTCTGTTACATGTAGACACAATTTGCATTCTATTCCCACCTGTAAAAGATGTACATGATGTTATTCATCTTTTTTTTAAAAAAACTCTTGGTACTTTTACTAGATTTGAAATTTCCTTTACCATCATTTTCTTTCTCTGCATCTGATTCATGTTTGGAGAGTTCTTTGTAGTACTGTTGCTTTGTCTTCTTTCTCTTCTGTTGCTTTGTTGGCATGGAAACCCCATAGAAACAATTTACAACATATATTATTAATTTCTACTTTTTAAAGAGTACTTACTAATAAATTAAAGGTAGGGTTTGTGGTACTACATTTTAGCATGTTTCACATTCTCCATGGTACTGTTTAATCAAACACTGATCCTATCTCATACTACCCTGTAACAGCGGTCTCTCTGAATGACAGCTTAACAGACACCAACTGCTTAGTGTAGAAGGCCTTTGAGAGAGAGTACCTCCTGTACTACATGGCTTTATAAACAGCAAGATGTCTACTAATATCTCTGAGCAGAGTAAAAGGTGTGCCTAAAAGACCTCAGACAAACACAAGCTCCTGTACTACTACCTTTGAGCAGAGGGGGCATCAGGGAGAATAAGGTTTGATATAGAACCCAAGCTTAGTAATATAATTTTATAGAAGCTGATTGCCTCATTTGTACCAGAACATTCTAGCTCTCTACTAATAGGTCTATAGAGGTTGTAGGTTGGGTATAAAATGGTTTATTGAGTCGTTCACCAGTGCACAAAGGTATTTTCAATGAGAGAACATGGTGTATGAAAGGGTTTACAGACAGGAAGGCCTCTACTAATACCTCTAAAGGAGAGTAAAGGGTTACTGTAGAAGGTTTTAGTCAAGCACTAGGCCCTCTGCTACCAGATTTAAACAGGGAACACTTTGGTTGTGGTACTGTTTCATGAAAGAGTAACACTCTCTTATACAAACCGTACAGAGTGAATGGTTGACATTCAAAACAGCACACAAACGTTCCGGACAGGCCTATACAGGTGAGGCACTGAGGAGGAATTTAGTAATAAACCCATGTCTCTCGAACTGACATTTTCGAAGAGTGAACACTGTTTGGTTCAGGTGAGAAAGAACAAGTTGTGTATTGACATTTCTGAAGTGGATAAAGGATGTATGTAGAAGGAGCTATGCAAACAGTAGACCTGGTATTATCACAGTTTACCAATCCACAGATTCTCTATTGTTCAGTTTCAGGAGAGAGCATCTCCTTTTTTTTTTTTTTAACAACAGATTTTATTGATTTTTAAACGTGCCAAATGAGCAAAGCCCAGCAAGCATTATACATGGAACAGGCATATTGTAGAAATTCTCTGCACCAAATATCAACCCCAATGAGGGTCTGCAAAACATCAGACCAGAACCCCCCTCCCCCAACCACGCACCCTACGGACATATTATAAAACAACATTGTGCAAACATGCTCCTTGCCCACACGCAACACTATTGCATTAAACCGGTGAGTTGCTTACTACTAGCCTGTCAATCGGGTCCCGGGAAACCAGAGGCCCCAAGAGTGATAGATCAATGCCTCGGACGTGGCCCAGCCCGCCCATATCTTCCCGTGCTTTTGCGGACATCCCCGTGCCTGAAACACCGCCACTTCAGCCGACAGCCACCTATCCATGGCTTTTTTCCAATTACCTATACTGGGTGGAGACGTCGCCTTCCAATGTTGCGCAATGTCACGCTTGGCAAGTGTAAGACCCAAGAATAGCAGGTGTCGTTTATATCTGTTCCCCCCGATATCTTCCGTGCCATGTAGGAGAATCAGCCTTGGGTCTGCAGGAATGTTCCACGCTAGGACCCGCCCCAAGCATGACCTAATGCCAGACCAGAAGTGTTGCAGCGCCCCACAGCGCCTTAGAGATAGCCTGGCATTACCAATCAAGAGAGCAGGTGTGGCTAAGTGGTCTGATCTGATTGATGTTGATGGAATTCTTCCATGGGAGGTCCTAAGAGCTAAGATAGGCCCAGCACTCTCTAAGTTTAAGTATTTTCAACTTAAATCATGGTATGAGGCAGAAGGGGCGGAAATGAGAGGCAATTGGGAGCTAGAGCGGCTATTGCAAAATGTTCAGCCCAAAAAAAAAAAGAGAGATATCCATATGGTATACGAGGCTTCTTGAAGCTGATGACACAGACCTTCCTCCACAATCATTGGTTTGGAATCACTCTCCTCTTGAGCTAAATATAGAAGATTTCTTTGAGCCATCTCTTAAATTACTTTATAAATATATTAAATCAGCAAGCTTAAAAATAGAATCATTTTTTTGTTCTTAATAGGCTTTACTACACCCCAGCCAAGATAGCTAAGTTTGCTCCGCTCCCCCCGCCTAAATGTCCTAGATGTAAATCAGCAAATGCGGATGATATCCACATCTTTTTTGAATGTCTGGAGCTAAGATCGTACTGGAAGGATGTGGGAGATTCTTTATCCAATATCTTTGAAGTTAACATTGAGATCAACTGCCAGTTGGTATTTTTTGGGGGTAATGAGGCGATTAACCTGGTTCTATCTCAGATTCATAGGGGATTGCTGTTATACCTCATATTGCTCGCCCGGAGGGAGATTTGTATAAAGTGGAAAGATCCTATCCCCCCGAATAGAGAAGACTGGCTTAAAGCCTCATTCGCAATGGCACGATTAGAGCCAGAAGGAAATGAGGAGTCATTGGCTAATATCTGGCATCCTTTGTTAAGATGGGGCCGGGTTTTGCGATTAGTTTCTTCTTGATATCAGGAAGCATAAGAGTGATGGTCTTCCCCCCCGCTCCGGGTCCTATGATTACACCAAGCCCCTACTACCCGGGGCAGGTCGCGTTGACCTAGGCGAATGCAGTTAGCCGTGGGGCGCCTAAATGTAAGATATGACGGCTTGGTAAATCTGCAGATGTCTATTGGTGAGATGAGGATTAAAAAAAAAAAAAAGGTTTCCTAGTAACTGCCTGACCACTAACATAGAGAAGTGTAGGCGTGAATGTTTTGCAACTACATTCAGACTTATCATGCAGCAGTCCATGCTCTACAGATTTTGTTATTTACTGAACATTTTTCAGCTGTTCTTCATTTAGTAGTGAGATCAAACTTTCTAAATCAATGTTCTCACTCCTCACTTGACCCATGGCATTTTCAACTTCATTCATAGCTATGGACACCTCATTTTGAATGAGAAGCTGGTCAAGGGATCTAGCCCATTAGGCCCTTAGCTCTGGCTGTCTTGTGAGCTGTCCTTTGCAACTCTATAGCAATTATACGCTCCTGTTGGATTTCATCATTTAACATTTCCTGATACGTAGGAAACACTTCATATTGGATGCTATCTTTGACTCCATTAAAAGCATCTTCATAGCAGTCATAATCACCTAGCAGTACAGTCTCTAAGCATCAAGGTTTCAAAAGTTGCCATAGAGCCAAGAAAAATAATTCTCTTTTCTCTGCTGTTTGACAGCTCAGTTTACAATGGTTAATGAGACTTGGTTTGGCATGTCTCACTAAACATCCGTTGCAGCCAGTAACTGCAAGCTTTCTTTGCTTAATGTTCTCATCTATGTTATTTCTGTATGTATAGTACTGCAGTACTTCACACAAACAAATGTTTTCTAGATGGACACTTCGGTTAGGATAGTAAGTAGCCATCATATTTGTTTTAGTAAGCTCAGTACTTTCTGGGTCAAACTGAGCAAGCTACTCAATTTCAGGAAAAAGGCTCAACACATGCGTTCATGTTGATGCCAGGCCTAAACTAGCCCAAATTATTACTTTGAACTTCCCATATAAGCTGTGTTAGACCTGGCATCCTTGGCGTGGGTCTCCCTTCCATTTTTTATGATGCCTCCTATGTTACCGATCCGTTTTGCTGGCGTTAGATGCTTTGGGCACTGTGCCACTGCTATTCAGTGCCACAGTGCGAGTGCTCCCTATGATAAGATTGCGTGATGGATTAGTGACTCCATGATTGGATGATTGGTTTACTTGTCAGTCCCTAGTACAGTGCACTGAGTGTGCCCAGGGCTTGTAACTCCAATGCCGCTGGTGGGCTTGCAGCACTGGTTGTGCCACCCACAGAAGCGGCTTGTAAATGTGCCTCAGGCCTGCCATTGCAGAGCCTGTGTGCAGCCTAGGGCTGCCATGTCGACTTGGTGAGTACACCCACTTACCAGTCCCTAAACCTTCCCTTTACTGCATGTTGGTCACCCCTAAAGTAGGCCCTAGGGCAGGGTGCATTGTAAGTACAAGGTAGGACATGCCCTGGTGTGTGTGGCATGTCCTAATAGTGAATTACAGCCATTTTCGTTTTTCACTATTGCAAGGCTACCTGCTCCCCATAGGCCAGAATGGGCAGACTGACTATTACACCTTATAGTCAGAACTGACCCAGGGAACATGGTAGAAAAACTAATTTAGTATGCCTGAACTCAGGATGATAAAATACATCTTTTAGTGAAGTTGGTTTTAACATTCTGTGTTTGAAAATACCACTTTTAGAAAGTGGGTATTTTCTTGCCTAACTATCCAAGCCTGCCTCTGCTAGGTTGTGTATTCCTTGTCTGGAGATTGAGTGACAGGGGCTGGGGGTGGCTACAGGAGACAGGGTGAGTCAGCACAGGGCTGAATAGAAAGATCTGCATCCAGAGTGGAGGGAGGAGTTGCACCTGGGTCTGAATAGGGCTGTGCCTGCCTTCCACAATGCTGGCTCCACCTCCTGCCGGGCGGCTGAGCACCCTGCCCCACATTCTGAAAGGAAAGAAGGAGTCAGAAAAACAAAGTGCTCCAGGACTGACCAGAACTGGTTTTGGACTAGGCAGAGGCCTCTCTGCCTTCAGAGAACAAAGGAAAACTGTGTATAAAAGGGGACCCAGACCCCTAGGAAATTAGATCACTTTGGGAAAACAAGAAGAAACCTTTGCTGAGGAGCGGAACCAAGAAGGAACTGAGGAGAAGACTATCCCTAAGCTAGAGGGATCTGCCTGCAGTGGTTGCCTGACTGCCAAAGGAAGGAGAAAGGACTTTGTGTGCACTTTTATTCAACTTGTAAAGTATCTCCAAGGGCTTGAGAAAAGAGCTTGCCTCCTGCTGAAGTCTCAGGGACAACAGACTTCAACCACCAGCTCCCCAAGAATCCTTTGGAAGTGCCTGCTGCTGTTTTGGGCCTTCTGAAGGGACTGTGTGTCGCAAGGAGCTGGAAGCGCGACTCAAGAGGAAGAAGCGTGTCGCCGTCGCTGCTGCTGCCGTCGCAACTCCGAAGGAGGGTGTCGCCGCTGTAGCTGTCGTATTGCACCGCATCAAGAGAAGAGTCTCGCATCGAGGAAGAAGCGTGTCGCCGTCGCTGCTGCTGCCGTCGCAACTCCGAAGGAGGGTGTCGCCGCTGTAGCTGTCGCATTGCACCGCATCAAGAGAAGCGCCTCGCATCCACGGAGAAGCGTGCCGCCGTCGGAGCTGCTGCCGTCGCATCACGAAACAAGGGTGTCGCCGCTGCAGTTGTCGCATCGAGCGGAAGCGTCTCGCAACGTCGGAGAGGAGGGTCGCCGCCAAAGCTGTTGCCGTCGCATCGCTGAACAAGGGTGTCGCCGCTGCAGTTGACGCATCGAATCGAGACTTCTCGCAACCTCGGAGAAGCGTGCCGCATCAGGAAGAACTTGACGTCTTTATTTCTTTGCACCAGAACTTTGTCGCATTTCCATCGCTGCAACATTGCTTGTTGTGGAAGCGTCCCGCATCGTAAGGTACATTGACTTAAAGTGTCGCATCTTAAGAACTGAACTGAACTAAGCTAAAACTACCATTTTAAGTACAGTATTGTGGATTTTTGTCGTTTATGGTCTTGTGTTAAAACTATATAAAGAATACTTATTTTTGATATAAACCTTGTGTGGTGTCCATCTGTAGTGTGTCACTAGATTACTGTATGTGTTCACAAATGCTTTACACACTGCCTCTGAGATAAGCCTGTCTGCTCGTGCCAAGCTACCAAGGGGGTGAGCAGGGGTTATTTTAGGAGTGTACCCTTTACCCTGACTAGAGGCGAGGGTCCCTATTTGTCACAAGTACCTACCTGTGCCAACTAGAGACCCCCAATTCTAACATTGGTGGTCAGCGGTGGGGATTCTGGACTTGCGTTTGTGACTCATGTACAGTGATTGGTGAACACTACTAGTGAGTGCAGACCAAAACGCGACCACATACTGTTGGTAGATTTGTTTTTCTAGGACGTTCCATTTTTGCCAAGTTCAGCCATCATGAAACCAGCATCCATAGCATCTGTTGATTTTCATTGGGAAGAAGAGAAACTAGAATGCTACAATGCAAAGCAGCTGAAGCACTTCTGCAAAAGATTTAATGTTGCAATTACCGGGCTCACCAGGAGGGAGGAGTTCTATAAGGCGCTGAGGGCCTGGGTAGAAGCTAGGAAAACCCCTGAGATTGAGGAAGGGGATAATAATGCAGATGTGCAGCTGGAAGGGCCATTGGGTCCAGGGGAAAGGAAGGCACCTTCCCCAGCAGGTAGCAGTGTTTCTGCCAAAGGTCTGTCCACAGAAGAGCTGGAGGACAGGGAGAGAAATAGGATGCATGAGTTGGAGCTGGCCAAAATGAATGGGCAATTGGAAATTAGGAAACTGGCCCTAGAAGAAAAGAAGATGCAGCTTGAGCATGATAGAAGTTTGAGGGAGTTGGATTTGAAAGCTAGGAGCTTAGAAATTACTCCCTCTGGTGGCAGCACACCGTCAATGCCTGTGGAATCTAGAGTATATATTCCTAAAGATGTGGTCAAAGAGTTTTTAAAAAATGATCACATTGGGCAGTGGTTCAAGGCCTATGAGGTAGCCATGTCTTCCCACCGGGTCCCTGAGAAGGATTGGGGAGCGGGGTTGTGGGGACGGTTCCTTAGTGAGGGGCGGGACACACTGCTAGATTTGCCTTCTGATGTCCATAATTCATATCGCCACATGAAGGATGCTTTAATGTCTAGGTATGGTTTAACTCCTGAATTGTATAGGCAGAGGTTCAGGGGTTGCACAAAGATAGAGAACAGTACCTGGGTTGAATATGTCACTTTTTTCTGCAGAGCATTGGATGGTTGGGTGAAGGGTAGCAAAGTTGATGATTTTCAGGGGCTCCTTGATTTGATTGCATGGGAGCACTTGTCAAGTAACTGTTTTCCAGAGCTACGCCAGCACCTGATAGATAGCAAGCTGACTATCCCTAGGAAGCTTGTTGAGGAGGCGGACCGCTGGGTCAGTACCAGGGTCCACAAGGGTCACGTGGGAGACTCAGCCAAGGGTGGGCAGGGTCCCCAGCAGAAGAGTGGGGGGGACAAGGGTAAACAGAGGGAGTTCCAAAGAAGGCCCCAAAGTAGTCCCCAAGGGAAAGGTTCCCAGCCTCCCCCCCAGAAACCCGCAGGGGCCCCGACAGGTCCACCTGTTCAAAGGGGACCCCTGAGATGCTACAAATGTGGGGACCTGGGTCACATAGCGAGTGATCCCAGGTGCCGCCAGTTTGGAAAAAACGCACCCCCTGGTGCAGCCCCCCAGCAGATGGCTAGTGTAGCCCTGGGGGAGGAGATGGATGCCCCAGAGGGGTGGGGCCCCGCACAGATGTCCCTTGTCTCATTAGGAGACTGTGAGATGGTCCCCAAGACCCAGCTGCCTGATAACACTAAGAAATACAGGCAGTGGGTGACCATCAATGGCCATAGGGTGGAGGCTCTTAGAGATACAGGAGCCAGTGTGACAGCTGTCAAGTGTCACCTGGTGTCTCAAGAGCAGGTTGTCCCCCATGCATTCTATCCAGTTGTTGCCGCTGACAACACAGAGAGTCACTGCGAAGTGGCTCAGGTTCCCTTTGAGTGGGGGGTCTCTGGTACTCTTCAGGTAGCTGTGAGGCCCGCCATGCCTGTTGACTGTTTGTTAGGGAACGACTTGGAGAGCTCACCTTGGGCGAAGGTGGAGCGAAGTGCTCATTTAGAGATGTTGGGTTTGCCTGACTGGGCGTGTGTGACCACCCGGTCCATGGCAGCAAGTAAAGGTGCTCACGAGGACCTGGAGCCTGAGAGGGAGGCCCAGGTACCTGCCGTCACGAGAAGAGGCAGGGGGCGCGGGAAACCGGCCCCCGAAGTTCCCACGGTCCAGGAGGAGGCAGACCTTGAGGGGGATGCCCTGGAGCCTACAGGGGAACAGGTAGCTGAACTGGGGGACCTGCCTGAGCTGACCCATTGGCAGCAAGAAGGAGGACCCTCCAGGGAAGAATTCTGCAAGGAGCAGAAAGAATGCCCTTCTCTGGTGGGTCTGCGGCAACAGGCTGCAGACCAGGCCACAGGTGATCAGTCTGGGTCACATTGGGTCTATTGGGAGAATGATCTCCTGTATACTGAGCCTAAGGTTGCTGAGCCTGGGTCAGCCCGTGTGCTGGTGGTACCCCAGTGCTTCAGAGCCTTCCTACTGGGGCTGGCTCATGATGTTCCATTGGCAGGACATTTGGGGCAGGACAAGACCTTTGAGAGGCTTGTCACCCACTTTTATTGGCCCCAAATGCGCAGGAGTTCAGACACTCACTGCAGCACGTGTCAGATTTGCCAGGCAAGTGGAAAGAGTGGGAGGAAGCGCAAGGCTCCTCTCCAGCCATTCCCTGTAGTCAGCACCCCCTTTGAACGGGTGGGTATTGACATTGTGGGGCCACTGGACCCCAAGACAGCCATGGGCAACAGGTTCATCCTGGTCTTGGTGGACCATGCCACCCGGTACCCGGAAGCCATACCTCTGAGGACAGTGACGGCCCCCGTGGTGGGACGAGCACTGATGGAAATTTTCTCCCGAGTGGGATTCCCTAGCGAGGTAGTGTCTGACCGGGGGACCAACTTCATTTCCAAGTATATGAAGTCCCTGTGGCAGGAGTGTGGGGTAACCTACAAGTTTACCACTCCTTACCACCCCCAAGGAAATGGATTGGTTGAAAGGTTCAACCGAACCCTCAAAGGCATGATTATGGGTCTTGAGGAACCTATGAGGCGTAAGTGGGACGTCCTCTTACCATGCCTGCTCTTTGCTTACCGTGAGGTGCCACAGAAATCTCTAGGGTTCAGTCCCTTTGAGCTTCTCTATGGGCACCCAGTAAGAGGACCTCTAAGTTTGGTCAAAGAAGGCTGGGAGCAATCTCCCAGGAAACCTCCCCAGGATGTATACAGTTACATGCTGGCCTTTAGGAACCAAACTAGGCGTTTCAGGCAACTCGCTGAGGCGAATCTGGAAGCCAGCCAGGAGGAGATGAAGCGGTGGTACGACCAGAATGCCACTCTGGTAGAGCTTCAGCCTGGTCAGAAAGTGTGGGTCATGGCTCCCAGTGGAGCCCTGCGCGCTCCAGGATAAGTGGACCGGACCCTTTGAGGTTGTAGAGCGCAAAAGTCCGGTTACCTACTTGGTGGACTTGCGGTCTCCCAGGAACCCCTTGAGGGTCCTGCATGTCAACCGCCTGAAGCCCCACTTGGAGAGGTCCCAAGTGGGCATGCTCTTAGCGACAGATGCTGGGATGGAGGAGGAGACCGAGCCTCTTCCTGACCTCCTGTCAGCAACAGAGCAAGATGGGTCAGTGGATGGTGTCAACCTCTCTTCCACCCTGACCCCTGAGCAACAGAATGACTGCCGCCAGTTGCTGGGACAGTTTTCTGATCTGTTCTCCCTGGTTCCCGGTGTCACAGATTGGTGCATCCATGATGTGGACACTGGGGACAGTACACCTGTGAAGCACAAATCTTACAGGGTGACTGACAGGGTGAGAGCTTGCATCAAGGAGGAGGTCTCCAAAATGCTTGCGTTAGGGGTGATTGAGTCCTCTAACAGTCCTTGGGCCAGCCCAGTGGTCTTGGTCCCAAAGGCTGCCGCACCGGGTGCCACACCAGAACTCCGGTTCTGTGTGGACTACCGAGGACTCAATTCAGTCACCAGGACTGACGCGCACCCCATCCCCAGAGCTGATGAGCTCATAGATCGGCTAGGGGCTGCACGGTACCTCAGCACGTTTGATTTAACGTCTGGGTACTGGCAGATCGCCTTGACTGATGGGGCAAGAGAGAGGTCAGCATTCTCCACCCCAGATGGGCACTACCAGTTCCGGGTGATGCCCTTTGGGATGAAGAATGCCCCTGCCACCTTCCAGAGGTTGGTCAACCAGGTGTTGGCTGGACTGGACTCGTTCAGTGCCGCCTACCTGGATGACATCGCGGTGTTCAGCGCCAGTTGGGAAGAACATCTGCGCCACCTCTGGGAAGTGTTGATGGCGCTGCAGAGGGCAGGCCTCACGATCAAGGCGAGTAAGTGCCAGATCGGGCAGGGTTCCGTGGTGTACTTGGGACACCAAGTGGGGAGCGGCCAGGTGGCGCCCCTACAACCCAAAATTGAAACCATCCTGAATTGGGAACCCCCAAAACCCAGACAGAGGTGAGAGCCTTCTTAGGACTCACGGGTTACTACAGGAGGTTTGTCAAGGGGTATGGCAGCATTGTTGCGCCCTGACAGAGCTGACTTCCAAGAAGCAGCCCAGGAAAGTGATTTGGACTGACACCTGTCAGAAGGCTTTTGAGGCCCTGAAAACTGCCATGTGCACGGCGCCCGTGCTCCTGGCACCCAACTTCTCCAAAGAGTTCGTAGTACAAACAGACGCTTCAGAGCATGGTGTGGGGGCTGTTCTGTCACAGATGAATGAGGAGGGCCTAGATCAACCCGTAGCCTTCATCAGTAGGAGGTTACTACCACGGGAACAGAGGTGGAGTGCTATTGAGCGTGAGGCATTTGCTGTGGTCTGGGCACTGAAGAAGCTGAGACCATACCTGTTTGGGACTCACTTCCGGGTTCAGACAGACCACAGGCCCCTCAGATGGTTGATGCAGATGAGGGTGAGAATCCAAAGCTGTTGAGGTGGTCCATTTCCCTACAGGGGATGGATTTCACGGTGGAACACCGCCCTGGTACAGAACACGCCAATGCTGATGGTCTGTCCAGATTTTTCCGCCTTAGTGAAGAGAACTCCCCTGAGGTAGGGTAGTTCTCCCCACATTTCAGCTGGAGGGGACACGTGTTAGACCTGGCATCCTTGGCGTGGGTCTCCCTTCCATTTTTTATGATGCCTCCTATGTTACCGATCCGTTTTGCTGGCGTTAGATGCTTTGGGCACTGTGCCACTGCTATTCAGTGCCACAGTGCGAGTGCTCCCTATGATAAGATTGCGTGATGGATTAGTGACTCCATGATTGGATGATTGGTTTACTTGTCAGTCCCTAGTACAGTGCACTGAGTGTGCCCAGGGCTTGTAACTCCAATGCCGCTGGTGGGCTTGCAGCACTGGTTGTGCCACCCACAGAAGCGGCTTGTAAAATGTGCCTCAGGCCTGCCATTGCAGAGCCTGTGTGCAGCCTAGGGCTGCCATGTCGACTTGGTGAGTACACCCACTTACCAGTCCCTAAACCTTCCCTTTACTGCATGTTGGTCACCCCTAAAGTAGGCCCTAGGGCAGGGTGCATTGTAAGTACAAGGTAGGACATGCCCTGGTGTGTGTGGCATGTCCTAATAGTGAATTACAGCCATTTTCGTTTTTCACTATTGCAAGGCTACCTGCTCCCCATAGGCCAGAATGGGCAGACTGACTATTACACCTTATAGTCAGAACTGACCCAGGGAACATGGTAGAAAAACTAATTTAGTATGCCTGAACTCAGGATGATAAAATACATCTTTTAGTGAAGTTGGTTTTAACATTCTGTGTTTGAAAATACCACTTTTAGAAAGTGGGTATTTTCTTGCCTAACTATCCAAGCCTGCCTCTGCTAGGTTGTGTATTCCTTGTCTGGAGATTGAGTGACAGGGGCTGGGGGTGGCTACAGGAGACAGGGTGAGTCAGCACAGGGCTGAATAGAAAGATCTGCATCCAGAGTGGAGGGAGGAGTTGCACCTGGGTCTGAATAGGGCTGTGCCTGCCTTCCACAATGCTGGCTCCACCTCCTGCCGGGCGGCTGAGCACCCTGCCCCACATTCTGAAAGGAAAGAAGGAGTCAGAAAAACAAAGTGCTCCAGGACTGACCAGAACTGGTTTTGGACTAGGCAGAGGCCTCTCTGCCTTCAGAGAACAAAGGAAAACTGTGTATAAAAGGGGACCCAGACCCCTAGGAAATTAGATCACTTTGGGAAAACAAGAAGAAACCTTTGCTGAGGAGCGGAACCAAGAAGGAACTGAGGAGAAGACTATCCCTAAGCTAGAGGGATCTGCCTGCAGTGGTTGCCTGACTGCCAAAGGAAGGAGAAAGGACTTTGTGTGCACTTTTATTCAACTTGTAAAGTATCTCCAAGGGCTTGAGAAAAGAGCTTGCCTCCTGCTGAAGTCTCAGGGACAACAGACTTCAACCACCAGCTCCCCAAGAATCCTTTGGAAGTGCCTGCTGCTGTTTTGGGCCTTCTGAAGGGACTGCGTGTCGCAAGGAGCTGGAAGCGCGACTCAAGAGGAAGAAGCGTGTCGCCGTCGCAACTCCGAAGGAGGGTGTCGCCGCTGTAGCTGTCGTATTGCACCGCATCAAGAGAAGAGTCTCGCATCGAGGAAGAAGCGTGTCGCCGTCGCTGCTGCTGCTGCCGTCGCAACTCCGAAGGAGGGTGTCGCCGCTGTAGCTGTCGCATTGCACCGCATCAAGAGAAGCGCCTCGCATCCACGGAGAAGCGTGCCGCCGTCGGAGCTGCTGCCGTCGCATCCCGAAACAAGGGTGTCGCCGCTGCAGTTGTCGCATCGAGCGGAAGCGTCTCGCAACATTGGAGAGGAGGGTCGCCGCCAAAGCTGTTGCCGTCGCATCGCTGAACAAGGGTGTCGCCGCTGCAGTTGACGCATCGAGACTTCTCGCAACCTCGAAGAAGCGTGCCGCATCAGGAAGAACTTGACGTCTTTATTTCTTTGCACCAGAACTTTGTCGCATTTCCATCGCTGCAACATTGCTTGTTGTGGAAGCGTCCCGCATCGTAAGGTACATTGACTTAAAGTGTCGCATCTTAAGAACTGAACTAAGCTAAAACTACCATTTTAAGTACAGTATTGTGGATTTTTGTCGTTTATGGTCTTGTGTTAAAACTATATAAAGAATACTTATTTTTGATATAAACCTTGTGTGGTGTCCATCTGTAGTGTGTCACTAGATTACTGTATGTGTTCACAAATGCTTTACACACTGCCTCTGAGATAAGCCTGTCTGCTCGTGCCAAGCTACCAAGGGGGTGAGCAGGGGTTATTTTAGGAGTGTACCCCTTTACCCTGACTAGAGGCGAGGGTCCCTATTTGTCACAAGTACCTACCTGTGCCAACTAGAGACCCCCAATTCTAACAAGCTGGAAGAACTAAGTCTGTCACAACTCTCATAGGATCTTCTTTGCTGCTATCTCTTCCCATACATCCTTCATCTCTGTCTTTTCTGATTTTATTATATATGAAGTGACATATCGAGCTACAGCAATAGAATTGTGTGCTACAAACTGAATATCCATGTTGGCATTCCCCATGGACAGGATTACTGGATTGTAAGCATTGATAAGTTTTGAAGCCTCACTTCTTTTCAGATTATATGTATTTTTAGGTGATGTTTCAGTAACACTGTGTCTGACTGCAGACATAAAACGGTTTACTCTTCCTTTTGAGATCACAGGCCTAGGGAATCCAAAACGACATTTAGTGTAGTTGTTCCCTTTTGCTCTCTATCTCTGTTGACAATATTTGCCACATTTAAGGGACTGGAATCGCAAGACTTGTTGCCTAAGAGTTCTGGTCTGAGATTCTTCTGGAATGTCACAAGTTACATGTAGCTCAATGAATGACAACACTGAGTCATTAGAATCTTCACCAAACTTTGGTTAGCTTAGTATTCTTTTCTCCAGAAGAAGTCTACAATCTCACCTAGTGGTGAATTTTTATTGCAGGTAAAATTAAGCATGGCTTCAAATCTGTGCTTGAAGTATCTACAAACATTTTCAGGATCAATGGAACAGAATTCACCTGCGGAGTTGAAACCAGTCCCTGGATTGTTTGCATTAGCTTGCCTGAGGAAGTCAGCTCAAAGTAACAAACCAGGTGGGAGCACCTAGACTGCATAGCATACATTTGAGCTTACCATGGTGAAGGAACCAATATTCATTGGTACCATGTTGGCAAGCCATAACATTCATCAAATTAATTTCTAGTACCTCATCTCTACCACGTACTTTTTCCCAACAATCTCTAGCACTCATGTCATTAAATCGTATCCCTATTCTAATAACATGGCCCACAGCATAAGACAACACTGAGAGATCACTTTCAAACAAAAGGTGGAAAATGTATGGTATATTTTGCCTAAAGCAGGGATCTTCAGAATATAATCTACTGCATCTATATTCTGATGCAGGAATCTGTAGAGGACAGTCATCATAACAACCACCTTGTTCTGTAGGAAACAGTATCAGGAAACATTGTGCTTCTAAACTCTTTTCCCACAAACTTACTGGTTCTCCTTTTGCTTGCTTCATTTGGTACAATTCTAAAGCATCACCCATCATATCTCTGGAATGTAGAGGATGGATGCTGTAATGTTCATATATTTCTTCTGCTTCACCTAAATCAACCTTTCGAACTGAGAAGAAGGAGCCGATTGGAACTTTCTGTTCTAAGACAGGTAATATGTTCCTCTGCATCAATATCTTTGTAAAACACATTTTCAGAGACATTTAAAGGATTTTGGGGGCCCTGGGCCAAACATACTTTGGGGGCCCCTGTTTGGAACAGATTTGAATTTATTAGCCAATTTTCCACTCTTTTATTCCCTCTTTGGCCAGGTCACTTACAACGCTCAGGCACATTGGTCCAAATTCTAAATGTGTTTACATCTAGTATTCAGGGATAGTGATGCGTGTTTTCAATATTGTAACACAGCAGCAGCTCACAACTATTATTGCAAATAATCTCTGTGACCCCCCTCCCATTTGTCCTATGTGAGGTTCAGGTTTGCTCTAAAAAAAAAAACCCTTTTTCTATTAATGTTACATGAAACATAAACACAACAATTCTCCGCAAAATGTCTGTTATAGACTCCCACACATTACCCACGATGAAAATAAATGAAAGGAAAATGCCATTTAAAACAATTTGTGGAAGAATTATTCAGGGTCATAAGGGGAAGACTGCAGAACAAGAGCTGGCTCTATCAGGGGTCCCCTGAAAGGCTGGGGCCCAGGGCGAGAGCCCACTTAGCCCCTGCATTAAAACATCTCTGCGCATTTTCTATTTTAAGGTATTGTAAAGCTCTCTTAACCCTATCAATGCTGACAAGTTCCTGCAAATTTGTTTTGTATTTGGTAGGAACTCCATTTACTAGAACCACTAGTAGTTATTCATCATCTCAATCTACCCCTATAGTTTCGATATTCTCCTTCTTATTCAAAGGCAAGTACACAAATTTACCTTTCAAACCTTTTAGAAGCACAGAAGGAGGTGATTTTGTATTTTTAGTTTCCATTCTAACAATGACTTGGAAGGGGTGTACTGTTTATTTGAGAATAGTCTTATACCTGCTCAGGTTTTGAAGTTGGGGAGGAATGGAAACACTTCCAATTTGTTATGAATTCCTCTAGCAGGCATTTTATTATCATCCAGTTTGTCAATACAGTATTTACAGACAAACTGGCTTATGCACAAGTCACACCTATCTTCAGTGATCAAATAAAGAGCAAGTTTAAACCACTGTACTAGATTGCTCTCTGCAGTTTCTTCACAAGTGTCAATTTTTTTGACTTGTGATTTGTAGTGAGTTCACCTGCAACAAACACACACCTTGCCTGGAATTTCTGCGGTTGTTCTTGCAAATGCATCAATTTCCTTTTAAAAATATCTAACACTGAGCTAGTGTTAGAATTTTTGTGATATTCTCAACAACCATCTCAGTCTCTTCACTTGGCCTTTCAAGCCCAAAATGTTGCAACTGAATTTCATCTATCACGGAACTGACTTGAAAACAAGTACCTGTTAATAGCATATCATTTAGTTTCTTAAGCTGCAGAGCTGGATTTTTGACAAATACAATCTACTTAATAGATTGCACATTTTAGTGTGGTGCACAGACAGCATCGGTATGTGATGGAAAGTTCTGTCAAAGATCTGCTGTGATAAGCTAGCCAATGAATTTCCTTGAAGGTTTGTAAGTTTTCATACACAACAAGGATCAAGGCTTTGGGGTAGTTTTATTTTTTGTTTCACAGTTCTTTTGCTGTATTTCTTTAAGTACAGTCTACGTTTGAATATAGACTACTGTCTTATGTTGCAGACACTTCTACATTTCCACTCCAAAACTGGATTTTGAGAATGCTGACCTCATACTTCAATAGTTACTTCTAAATTTCTAGGGACTAATTTTTCTTTTTCAATCGGTGTACCTTCATTGATTTCATATCCACGACCATCTCTGTCAATTGCGAACACTAACTGAGTTTCTTGTAAATAACTATCCTCATTAAAAAATGCCTCAGTACTGGAGGTGTGTTTCCACTCTCCCTGGAAAATACTGCAGAAGTTTGCTTTACTCACTTGAACCTTCTAATGACATTTTTCTTCAGTAAACTAATCAGTGTATCTAAACATCTCATTCTCAGAATCAATAGCTTTCTTTTTAATACAAAATCTGAGTCAACTAGATACTCAACAATATTTTTATGGTTTTGCAAAGCTCTTTTGCTTTTTACTGCTTTCATGCTTCTTATAATATTACATACTACTCTTCTACAAAAGAACTGACAAAGTTCTTGAAATTTGTTTTTCCTATATCTGTCTGGTTGGACTTTTTTTTGAAGAATAATACAATTTTCTGTTACATGTAGACACAATTTGCATTCTATTCCCACCTGTAAAAGATGTACATGATGTTATTCATCTTTTTTTAAAAAAAAACTCTTGGTACTTTTACTAGATTTGAAATTTCCTTTACCATCATTTTCTTTCTCTGCATCTGATTCATGTTTGGAGAGTTCTTTGTAGTACTGTTGCTTTGTCTTCTTTCTCTTCTGTTGCTTTGTTGGCATGGAAACCCCATAGAAACAATTTACAACATATATTATTAATTTCTACTTTTTAAAGAGTACTTACTAATAAATTAAAGGTAGGGTTTGTGGTACTACATTTTAGCATGTTTCACATTCTCCATGGTACTGTTTAATCAAACACTGATCCTATCTCATACTACCCTGTAACAGCGGTCTCTCTGAATGACAGCTTAACAGACACCAACTGCTTAGTGTAGAAGGCCTTTGAGAGAGAGTACCTCCTGTACTACATGGCTTTATAAACAGCAAGATGTCTACTAATATCTCTGAGCAGAGTAAAAGGTGTGCCTAAAAGACCTCAGACAAACACAAGCTCCTGTACTACTACCTTTGAGCAGAGGGGGCATCAGGGAGAATAAGGTTTGATATAGAACCCAAGCTTAGTAATATAATTTTATAGAAGCTGATTGCCTCATTTGTACCAGAACATTCTAGCTCTCTACTAATAGGTCTATAGAGGTTGTAGGTTGGGTATAAAATGGTTTATTGAGTCGTTCACCAGTGCACAAAGGTATTTTCAATGAGAGAACATGGTGTATGAAAGGGTTTACAGACAGGAAGGCCTCTACTAATACCTCTAAAGAGAGTAAAGGGTTACTGTAGAAGGTTTTAGTCAAGCACTAGGCCCTCTGCTACCAGATTTAAACAGGGAACACTTTGGTTGTGGTACTGTTTCATGAAAGAGTAACACTCTCTTATACAAACCGTACAGAGTGAATGGTTGACATTCAAAACAGCACACAAACGTTCCGGACAGGCCTATACAGGTGAGGCACTGAGGAGGAATTTAGTAATAAACCCATGTCTCTCGAACTGACATTTTCGAAGAGTGAACACTGTTTGGTTCAGGTGAGAAAGAACAAGTTGTGTATTGACATTTCTGAAGTGGATAAAGGATGTATGTAGAAGGAGCTATGCAAACAGTAGACCTGGTATTATCACAGTTTACCAATCCACAGATTCTCTATTGTTCAGTTTCAGAAGAGAGCATCTCCCTTTTTTTTTTTTTTAACAACAGATTTTATTGATTTTTCAAACGTGCCAAATGAGCAAAGCCCAGCAAGCATTATACATGGAACAGGCATATTGTAGAAATTCTCTGCACCAAATATCAACCCCAATGAGGGTCTGCAAAACATCAGACCAGAACCCCCCTCCCCCAACCACGCACTTACGGACATATTATAAAACAACATTGTGCAAACATGCTCCTTGCCCACACGCAACACTATTGCATTAAACCGGTGAGTTGCTTACTACTAGCCTGTCAATCGGGTCCCGGGAAACCAGAGGCCCCAAGAGTGATAGATCAATGCCTCGGACGTGGCCCAGCCCGCCCATATCTTCCCGTGCTTTTGCAGACATCCCCGTGCCTGAAACACCGCCACTTCAGCCGACAGCCACCTATCCATGGCTTTTTTCCAATTACCTATACTGGGTGGAGACGTCGCCTTCCAATGTTGCGCAATGTCACGCTTGGCAAGTGTAAGACCCAAGAATAGCAGGTGTCGTTTATATCTGTTCCCCGATATCTTCCGTGCCATGTAGGAGAATCAGCCTTGGGTCTGCAGGAATGTTCCACGCTAGGACCCGCCCCAAGCATGACCTAATGCCAGACCAGAAGTGTTGCAGCGCCCCACAGCGCCTTAGAGATAGCCTGGCATTACCAATCAAGAGAGCAGGTGTGGCTAAGTGGTCTGATCTGATTGATGTTGATGGAATTCTTCCATGGGAGGTCCTAAGAGCTAAGATAGGCCCAGCACTCTCTAAGTCTAAGTATTTTCAACTTAAATCATGGTATGAGGCAGAAGGGGCGGAAATAAGAGGCAATTGGGAGCTAGAGCGGCTATTGCAAAATGTTCAGCCCAAAAAAAAAAAAAGAGATATCCATATGGTATACGAGGCTTCTTGAAGCTGATGACAGACCTTCCTCCACAATCATTGGTTTGGAATCACTCTCCACTTGAGCTAAATATAGAAGATTTCTTTGAGCCATCTCTTAAATTACTTTATAAATATATTAAATCAGCAAGCTTAAAAAAGAATAATTTTTTTGTTCTTAATAGGCTTTACTACACCCCAGCCAAGATAGCTAAGTTTGCTCCGCTCCCCCGCCTAAATGTCCTAGATGTAAATCAGCAAATGCGGATGATATCCACATCTTTTTGAATGTCTGGAGCTAAGATCGTACTGGAAGGATGTGGGAGATTCTTTATCCAATATCTTTGAAGTTAACATTGAGATCAACTGCCAGTTGGTATTTTTGGGGGTAATGAGGCGATTAACCTGGTTCTATCTCAGATTCATAGGGGATTGCTGTTATACCTCATATTGCTCGCCCGGAGGGAGATTTGTATAAAGTGGAAAGATCCTATCCCCCGAATAGAGAAGACTGGCTTAAAGCCTCATTCGCAATGGCACGATTAGAGCCAGAAGGAAATGAGGAGTCATTGGCTAATATCTGGCATCCTTTGTTAAGATGGGGCCGGGTTTTGCGATTAGTTTCTTCTTGATATCAGGAAGCATAAGAGTGATGGTCTTCCCCCCGCTCCGGGTCCTATGATTACACCAAGCCCCTACTACTCCGGGGCAGGTCGGGTTGACCTAGGCGAATGCAGTTAGCCGTGGGGCGCCTAAATGTAAGATATGACGGCTTGGTAAATCTGCAGATGTCTATTGGTGAGATGAGGATTTATAAAAAAAAAAAGTTTCCTAGTAACTGCCTGACCACTAACATAGAGAAGTGTAGGCGTGAATGTTTTGCAACTACATTCAGACTTATCATGCAGCAGTCCATGCTCTACAGATTTTGTTATTTACTGAACATTTTTCAGCTGTTCTTCATTTAGTAGTGAGATCAAACTTTCTAAATCAATGTTCTCACTCCTCACTTGACCCATGGCATTTTCTACTTCATTCATAGCTATGGACACCTCATTTTGAATGAGAAGCTGGTCAAGGGGATCTAGCCCATTAGGCCCTTAGCTCTGGCTGTCTTGTGAGCTGTCCTTTGCAACTCTATAGCAATTATACGCTCCTGTTGGATTTCATCATTTAACATTTCCTGATACGTAGGAAACACTTCATATTGGATGCTATCTTTGACTCCATTAAAAGCATCTTCATAGCAGTCATAATCACCTAGCAGTACAGTCTCTAAGCATCAAGGTTTCAAAAGTTGCCATAGAGCCAAGAAAAATAATTCTCTTTTCTCTGCTGTTTGACAGCTCAGTTTACAATGGTTAATGAGACTTGGTTTGGCATGTCTCACTAAACATCCGTTGCAGCCAGTAACTGCAAGCTTTCTTTGCTTAATGTTCTCATCTATGTTATTTCTGTATGTATAGTACTGCAGTACTTCACACAAACAAATGTTTTCTAGATGGACACTTCGGTTAGGATAGTAAGTAGCCATCATATTTGTTTTAGTAAGCTCAGTACTTTCTGGGTCAAACTGAGCAAGCTACTCAATTTCAGGAAAAGGCTCAACACATGCGTTCATGTTGATGCCAGGCCTAAACTAGCCCAAATTATTACTTTGAACTTCCCATATAAGCTGGAAGAACTAAGTCTGTCACAACTCTCATAGGATCTTCTTTGCTGCTATCTCTTCCCATACATCCTTCATCTCTGTCTTTTCTGATTTTATTATATATGAAGTGACATATCGAGCTACAGCAATAGAATTGTGTGCTACAAACTGAATATCCATGTTGGCATTCCCCATGGACAGGATTACTGGATTGTAAGCATTGATAAGTTTTGAAGCCTCACTTCTTTTCAGATTATATGTATTTTTAGGTGATGTTTCAGTAACACTGTGTCTGACTGCAGACATAAAACTGTTTACTCTTCCTTTTGAGATCACAGGCCTAGGGAATCCAAAACGACATTTAGTGTAGTTGTTCCCTTTTGCTCTCTATCTCTGTTGACAATATTTGCCACATTTAAGGGACTGGAATCGCAAGACTTGTTGTCTAAGAGTTCTGGTCTGAGATTCTTCTGGAATGTCACAAGTTACATGTAGCTCAATGAATGACAACACTGAGTCATTAGAATCTTCACCAAACTTTGGTTAGCTTAGTATTCTTTTCTCCAGAAGAAGTCTACAATCTCACCTAGTGGTGAATTTTTTATTGCAGGTCAAATTAAGCATGGCTTCAAATCTGTGTTTGAAGTATCTACAAACATTTTCAGGATCAATGGAACAGAATTCACCTGCGGAGTTGAAACCAGTCCCTGGATTGTTTGCATTAGCTTGCCTGAGGAAGTCAGCTCAAAGTAACAAACCAGGTGGGAGCACCTAGACTGCATAGCATACATTTGAGCTTACCATGGTGAAGGAACCAATATTCATTGGTACCATGTTGGCAAGCCATAACATTCATCAAATTAATTTCTAGTACCTCATCTCTACCACGTACTTTTTCCCAACAATCTCTAGCACTCATGTCATTAAATCGTATCCCTATTCTAATAACATGGCCCACAGCATAAGACAACACTGAGAGATCACTTTCAAACAAAAGGTGGAAAATGTATGGTATATTTTGCCTAAAGCAGGGATCTTCAGAATATAATCTACTGCATCTATATTCTGATGCAGGAATCTGTAGAGGACAGTCATCATAACAACCACCTTGTTCTGTAGGAAACAGTATCAGGAAACATTGTGCTTCTAAACTCTTTTCCCACAAACTTACTGGTTCTCCTTTTGCTTGCTTCATTTGGTACAATTCTAAAGCATCACCCATCATATCTCTGGAATGTAGAGGATGGATGCTGTAATGTTCATATATTTCTTCTGCTTCACCTAAATCAACCTTTTCGAACTGAGAAGAAGGAGCCAATTGGAACTTTCTGTTCTAAGACAGGTAATATGTTCCTCTGCATCAATATCTTTGTAAAACACTTTCAGAGACATTTAAAGGATTTTGGGGGCCCTGGGCCAAACATACTTTGGGGGCCCCTGTTTGGAACAGATTTGAATTTATTAGCCAATTTTCCACTCTTTTATTCCCTCTTTGGCCAGGTCACTTACAACGCTCAGGCACATTGGTCCAAATTCTAAATGTGTTTACATCTAGTATTCATGGATAGTGATGCGTGTTTTCAATATTGTAACACAGCAGCAGCTCACAACTATTATTGCAAATAATCTCTGTGACCCCCCCTCCCATTTGTCCTATGTGAGGTTCAGGTTTGCTCTAAAAAAAAAAAACCCTTTTTCTATTAATGTTACATGAAACATAAACACAACAATTCTCCGCAAAATGTCTGTTATAGACTCCCACACATTACCCACAATGAAAATAAATGAAAGGAAAATGCCATTTAAAACAATTTGTGGAAGAATTAATCAGGGTCATAAGGGGAAGACTGCAGAACAAGAGCTGGCTCTATCAGGGGTCCCCTGAAAGGCTGGGGCCCAGGGCGAGAGCCCACTTAGCCCCTGCATTAAAACATCTCTGCACATTTTCTATTTTAAGGTATTGTAAAGCTCTCTTAACCCTATCAATGCTGACAAGTTCCTGCAAATTTGTTTTGTATTTGGTAGGAACTCCATTTACTAGAACCACTAGTAGTTATTCATCATCTCAATCTACCCCTATAGTTTCGATATTCTCCTTCTTATTCAAAGGCAAGTACACAAATTTACCTTTCAAACCTTTTAGAAGCACAGAAGGAGGTGATTTTGTATTTTTAGTTTCCATTCTAACAATGACTTGGAAGGGGTGTACTGTTTATTTGAGAATAGTCTTATACCTGCTCAGGTTTTGAAGTTGGGGAGGAATGGAAACACTTCCAATTTGTTATGAATTCCTCTAGCAGGCATTTTATTATCATCCAGTTTGTCAATACAGTATTTACAGACAAACTGGCTTATGCACAAGTCACACCTATCTTCAGTGAGCAAATAAAGAGCAAGTTTAAACCACTGTACTAGATTGCTCTCTGCAGTTTCTTCACAAGTGTCAATTTTTTGACTTGTGATTTGTAGTGAGTTCACCTGCAACAAACACACACCTTGCCTGGAATTTCTGCGGTTGTTCTTGCAAATGCATCAATTTCCTTTTTAAAAATATCTAACACTGAGCTAGTGTTAGAATTTTTTGTGATATTCTCAACAACCATCTCAGTCTCTTCACTTGGCCTTTCAAGCCCAAAATGTTGCAACTGAATTTCATCTATCACGGAACTGACTTGAAAACAAGTACCTGTTAATAGCATATCATTTAGTTTCTTAAGCTGCAGAGCTGGATTTTTGACAAATACAATCTACTTAATAGATTGCACATTTTAGTGTGGTGCACAGACAGCATCGGTATGTGATGGAAAGTTCTGTCAAAGATCTGCTGTGATAAGCTAGCCAATGAATTTCCTTGAAGGTTTGTAAGTTTTCATACACAACAAGGATCAAGGCTTTGGGGTAGTTTTATTTTTTGTTTCACAGTTCTTTTGCTGTATTTCTTTAAGTACAGTCTACGTTTGAATATAGACTACTGTCTTATGTTGCAGACACTTCTACATTTCCACTCCAAAACTGGATTTTGAGAATGCTGACCTCATACTTCAATAGTTACTTCTAAATTTCTAGGGACTAATTTTTCTTTTTCAATCGGTGTACCTTCATTGATTTCATATCCACGACCATCTCTGTCAATTGCGAACACTAACTGAGTTTCTTGTAAATAACTATCCTCATTAAAAAATGCCTCAGTACTGGAGGTGTGTTTCCACTCTCCCTGGAAAATACTGCAGAAGTTTGCTTTACTCACTTGAACCTTCTAATGACATTTTTTCTTCAGTAAACTAATCAGTTTATCTAAACATCTCATTCTCAGAATCAATAGCTTTCTTTTAATACAAAATCTGAGTCAACTAGATACTCAACAATATTTTTATGGTTTTGCAAAGCTCTTTTGCTTTTTACTGCTTTCATGCTTCTTATAATATTACATACTACTCTTCTACAAAAGAACTGACAAAGTTCTTGAAATTTGTTTTTCCTATATCTGTCTGGTTGGACTTTTTTGAAGAATAATACAATTTTCTGTTACATGTAGACACAATTTGCATTCTATTCCCACCTGTAAAAGATGTACATGATGTTATTCATCTTTTTTAAAAAAAAAACTCTTGGTACTTTTACTAGATTTGAAATTTCCTTTACCATTATTTTCTTTCTCTGCATCTGATTCATGTTTGGAGAGTTCTTTGTAGTACTGTTGCTTTGTCTTCTTTCTCTTCTGTTGCTTTGTTGGCATGGAAACCCCATAGAAACAATTTACAACATATATTATTAATTTCTACTTTTTAAAGAGTACTTACTAATAAATTAAAGGTAGGGTTTGTGGTACTACATTTTAGCATGTTTCACATTCTCCATGGTACTGTTTAATCAAACACTGATCCTATCTCATACTACCCTGTAACAGCGGTCTCTCTGAATGACAGCTTAACAGACACCAACTGCTTAGTGTAGAAGGCCTTTGAGAGAGAGTACCTCCTGTACTACATGGCTTTATAAACAGCAAGATGTCTACTAATATCTCTGAGCAGAGTAAAAGGTGTGCCTAAAAGACCTCAGACAAACACAAGCTCCTGTACTACTACCTTTGAGCAGAGGGGGCATCAGGGAGAATAAGGTTTGATATAGAACCCAAGCTTAGTAATATAATTTTATAGAAGCTGATTGCCTCATTTGTACCAGAACATTCTAGCTCTCTACTAATAGGTCTATAGAGGTTGTAGGTTGGGTATAAAATGGTTTATTGAGTCGTTCACCAGTGCACAAAGGTATTTTCAATGAGAGAACATGGTGTATGAAAGGGTTTACAGACAGGAAGGCCTCTACTAATACCTCTAAAGAGAGTAAAGGGTTACTGTAGAAGGTTTTAGTCAAGCACTAGGCCCTCTGCTACCAGATTTAAACAGGGAACACTTTGGTTGTGGTACTGTTTCATGAAAGAGTAACACTCTCTTATACAAACCGTACAGAGTGAATGGTTGACATTCAAAACAGCACACAAACGTTCCGGACAGGCCTATACAGGTGAGGCACTGAGGAGGAATTTAGTAATAAACCCATGTCTCTCGAACTGACATTTTCGAAGAGTGAACACTGTTTGGTTCAGGTGAGAAAGAACAAGTTGTGTATTGACATTTCTGAAGTGGATAAAGGATGTATGTAGAAGGAGCTATGCAAACAGTAGACCTGGTATTATCACAGTTTACCAATCCACAGATTCTCTATTGTTCAGTTTCAGGAGAGAGCATCTCCTTTTTTTTTTTTAACAACAGATTTTATTGATTTTTCAAACGTGCCAAATGAGCAAAGCCCAGCAAGCATTATACATGGAACAGGCATATTGTAGAAATTCTCTGCACCAAATATCAACCCCAATGAGGGTCTGCAAAACATCAGACCAGAACCCCCCTCCCCCAACCACGCACCCTACGGACATATTATAAAACAACATTGTGCAAACATGCTCCTTGCCCACACGCAACACTATTGCATTAAACCGGTGAGTTGCTTACTACTAGCCTGTCAATCGGGTCCCGGGAAACCAGAGGCCCCAAGAGTGATAGATCAATGCCTCGGACGTGGCCCAGCCCGCCCATATCTTCCCGTGCTTTTGCAGACATCCCCGTGCCTTTCTGGTGTAAGTAAAATGTGCTGTTACGATCACAAGACAGTATGCGAGATAAATAATGTACAGTGTGAGCAGTAGAAATAAATAATACTGCGAGAGCATTATCTTTTTAGTACATATGCTGTTACATAAATAACACAGACTAAAAACGCGAGTACTCATACGATGCGTTTCTAATCTAGTTCTACCCCAATGTACCTAACCTAGGTGTAGGACGAGATATGAAGTAGGTGAAGTATTCCTTACTATGGTATACTAAGAGTACGCTAACCCCAGTATGCCTAGTATGCCAAGAGTCCCTCTAGGTTCTAGTCTGCTCCATACCTGAAGAAAGAGAGGTAGGAATCTCTTTGCCAGACTCGAACTCCAACACCCCGCAAGGGAAGTTAGATCACTGGAAGCTGGACTCTCTGCGTGCAGGGATGACAGCGTCTTCTCAGTGCGTCAGGACGGGAAACGGGCTCCTCTGAAGTCGAGGTCTCCTCTGATTTACAGGGGCTAGGGAAGGTATATTTATACCTGAGAATTACCTCAGAATGTTAGCATTGACGTGAGTCGGACAGCGGAAGACGTCATGAATGAACCCCTAAGGAATAATGGTTCATGCATAATATATGAGTCCTTGAAGAAATCAATAGTCCTGGACTAGGGAAACTCCCGCAGCCTAAGGGTCTGTTCTTCAAGAACTCGTTGTGACGTTAGGGTGGACGGATGTCAGAGACCATGCCTGTATTTGGAGTGCACGGTTAATGCCTAAATAAGGGCTGGAATTTTATGCCTATATAAGGGCAGGGCGAATTATGCCTATATAAGGACATGTTACTGGAAAGCCCGTTTAGGGACACCCTAAGAGGAATACAACAATCCTTCATTTATTCTAAATGCTTAGTAATACTTAATGCAGGTTGAAACCTGCTACTGAGTCACAATAACAATCTCGCTTAGAAGTCTTAGCTGTATGGCCACATGTGCACCACCACTCCGTAATCCTCGGTGCATATTCATATATTCACCCATTAATCCTCAATAGATCCTGAGATTTGCACTATCACTCATTAATAATCTCTTCACAATGATATGTGTACCAACATTCAGAAACCATGGACATTTGCCCAAGTCAGAAATGTTTACTGCATGCCCAACTATCACCATCACTCATTAATTTCCAGTGTATTTTCTGGGTCCGTGACACGTAGAGGCAGCAGACTGCAACTAACTACAGCATTTGTTCTATATGCGGAGGATAAGGTGAAGATACCCTGTTGCCCCCGTATTTTGTGTCTATCCTTGCCTTCTGTACCCCTCGTTGCCCCCGTATTTTGTGTCCACCTTTGCCTTCTGTACCCCTCGTTGCCCCCGTATTTTGTGTCCATTTTTTGCCTCTGTACCTCTCGTTGCCTCTCTCCGCTCCCGCCGCGTCCCTGCCCCGCTGACTGACCATTCGCTGCCCCTGCCTCCCAGCTGCTCCTCCCTCCCACCTCTCCATATATGGCGGCCGCGCCGCTGGCAAGCCCGTCTGCGCCCAGTGCCAGAACCCCTGGTCCTCACGCCCCCGCTCAAGCCTCGACGACCGACACGATGCCACCACACTCCACGCTCTCAACCCCAGACGGATACACAACTGCTTCAAGGCCGCCCCGAAACGCACTCATGGTCCCTTCACCTGCCAGAACTGCAGCTACACCAGCCTCAGAGCCACCGAAGCCCCCGCCAAGAAGGACCTCAACCACCTCCGATGCATCCTACTGAACACCCGCTCTGCACACAAACACGCCGTCGAGCTCTGGTACCTGCTCGACACATCAGCACCAGACGTCGCCTTCCTGACAGAGACCTGGATGAACGACTCCTCCACACCCGACATCGCCATAGGCATCCCAGACAGCTATAAGATCACCTGCAGAGACCGCATCAACGGAATAGGAGGAGGAATCGCCATCGTCCACAAGAACACCATCAGGGTCTCGACCAGCACCGACGACACTCTCTGCACCGCCGAACACATGCACTTCCAGATCCACCCGGACCCCAACACCACCCTTAGAGGCACCCTCGTCTACAGACCCCCTGGACCCCGACCCCAGTTCAGCGACTCCATCGCCGACTTCATCAGCACGCACGCCCTGACCTCCACCGACTACATCCTCCTCGGAGACCTGAACTTTCACCTGGAGAACAACAACGACAGCAACTCCACCACCCTGATCGACAACCTCGCCAACCTCGGACTAAGACAGCTCATCACAACACCGACCCATTCCGCCGGCCATACGCTCGACCCCATCTTCTCCTCAAGCTCCCACGTCTCCTTCAGCCACACCACCGGACTCCTCTGGACCGACCACCGCTGCATCCACTTCACCTTCCAGAAACCCACCACACACCACCGCACCCAACAGATCCCACACCGCTGCTGGAGCAAAGTCACCGAAGACCAACTACGGGCAAACCTCGCTCTCAGCCCACCCTCCGACCCATCCGACACCAACGACGCTGCCTGCAACCTCAGACGATGGATAGACGACTGTGCCAACACCCTCGCCCCGCTGAAAAAAAACTCACCTACAGTGACACCACCAAAAGAGCCAGCTGGTTCACCCCGGAACTCCTAGCTTCCAAGCGTACCTGCCGGAAATTAGAGAAGAAATGGCACAGTGAAAAGACACCAGACAGCCACGCAGCCCACAAAGACGCCATCCGTAACCACCACCACCTCATCAGGTCCGCCAAGAGGATCTCCTTCAAAGACCGCCTCGACAACAACGCACACAACAGCAAGGAGCTCTTCAACATCGTGAAGGAACTCTCCGACCCCAGCTCCAACACCAACGACATCCCGCCGTCGCAAGCCCTGTGCGACTCCCTCGCAACCTTCTTCCACCGCAAGATCGCCGACATCCACGACAGCTTCAACACCCAGACAGCCCCAACTGAGACAGATGCACCAGACCCGCCGCACACCATCAACCACGACCCCTTGCCAGCCTGGGCCAGCGTGAACATCGATGACACCATCAAGACCATGAGCACGATACACTCCGGCTCCCCATCAGACCCTTTCCCGCACCACATCTTCAACAAAGCCAGCAGCTCCATCGCACCCCACCGGCGCAACGTCATCAATCTCTCCTTCGAGACCGCGACCTTCCCAGAGAGCTGGAAACACGCTGAGATCAACGCCCTACTCAAAAGGCGTACCCCAGGGATCATCCCTCAGCCCAACACTGTTGAACATCTACATGGCCCCGCTCGCACGCATCACCAGACAGCACGACCGCAACATAATCTCCTACGCCGACGACACTCAACTGATCCTCTCCCTCACCAAGGACCCCCTCACCGCCAAATCCAACCTCCACGAAGGAATGAAGGCCGTCGCCGACTGGATGAAGAACAGCCGACTAAAGCTGAACTCGGACAAGACGGAGGTCCTCATCCTCGGCTCCAACCCCTCAGCCTGGGACGACTCCTGGTGGCCAACGACACTGGGGGCAGCACCGACACCCACCGACCACGCACGCAACCTGGGAGTCATCCTCGACTCAACACTCTCCATGGCCAAACAAGTCAACGCGGTCTCCTCCTCCTGCTTCAGCACCCTCCGCAAGATCTACAAGTGGATCCCAACAGCTACAAGAAGAACAGTCACCCAGGCCCTTGTCAGTAGCAGACTCGACTATGGGAACGCCCTCTACACGGGAGCCCCGGCCAAGCTCATCAAGCGACTGCAACACATACAAAACGCCTCCGCACGCCTGATATTCGACATACCACGCCACAGCCACATCACCCCCCACCTGAGGAACCTGCACTGGCTCCCCGTCGACAGGAGAATCTCCTTCAAACTCCTCATCCACGCTCACAAGGCACTCCACAAGACCGGCCCAGCCTACCTCAACAGACGACTCTTCTTCTACGTCCCCAACCGCCAGCTCCGCTCCGCCGACCTCTCCCTCGCCACCGTCCCTCGCATTCGAAGAACAACCACCGGCGGCAGATCCTTCTCCCACCTCGCCGCCAAGACCTGGAACACCCTCCCACTCAGCCTACGACAGACCCAAGACCTACTGACCTTCAGGAGGCTACTCAAGACCTGGCTGTTCGACCAGTAGCGGCCCCCCCCCCTTTTTTCCCCAGCGCCTTGAGACCCTCGCGGGTAAGTAGTGCACTCTACAAATTCATTCATTGATTGACCAACTTTCTCTGCTAAAGAAAGTGAAAGCTTACTCTGCAGGACGCGCTGTCATAGCCTTTGCACTCTTGTATCAGTATGGATTAAAGATCCCTGCACCACGTCCTACAGCAAATCTCACCAATAGCCTGAAGTATTAAAACCAAATCAACCACATCCTGATGGAAGTCCACTGGATCCCCTTACCAGACAGCACCCTTTTCAAAACCATATAATCACATCGGGGGATCAGAGGACTGAGAATGGACTGTGGATACAGCCTCTCAGGTAACCTACACACCACAAATGTATCCCAAACTTATGCTCTTTAGACCTGGTGTGGAGTACTGATAGATGACATGCTCGAACTCGCACTTTTTGTGAAAAAAGGACCCTCACCCAATCTATTAGTGTCAAGCTTCATCATCGGATCTCATCCTGGAATACTAAATACCAGGATGGGCTCGACAACAGTGGAGGGGGCACTTAGATATTTCTTTTGTAGTGGGATCTAGTGATTAAAACTACCTGGTGGCTGAATGCCACCAGTAAATGTAAAAATATATATAATCCTTTACATTATATTTTCAACCATACCAGTGGCAGTCAAAAGAAAGGGATATTCACTAGGTATTTCTAACCTCTAGATCCCGTACAAAAAATATCTAAGTGTTCCCTACACTGAAGTCAAGCCCATCCTGGTATTTAGTATACAAGGATGCAACCCAATGAAGCATGCCACTCACAGTGGGTGGGGGGTCATATGTGTGAGTCTTACTATGTCATTTTCAAAACCACCTACATCATTTACAAAGCAATCACAACCAGTACCAATGCCTGTCAGGTTGATAAACTCACAATCTGTGGAAAAGGACACCATCAGAATGGAGGCAAAGAAATATAACAAAAGAAAAAACAAATTCGGCAACAGGCCTTCTAAACCCATGCATTCAGGATCTTGGATAGCATCTCTGTATCCCTCAGGATACCCCAACCATGTCGCCACTTAGGAAAGAGCTGAAGATACACCTCTTTAAAGAACACTACATCACAATGCAGTAACAGTTCACTTTTGCTCCAGGAAAACAACTATCCAATCACTTTTTGCTTAGTTCTCACTATACAAATTCCACATAAATATATACAGTGGGATGAAGGAGAGCTGAGAGGAGAAGTATGGGGGCTGATGGCGCCACCAGGTGAGGTGGCACCTACAAAAGCAGAGCTTTGAGGGTAGTAGGATTCAACTTGGGTGTGTAGCTGCACTGGAATGATGAGGGGCAAGCGATATGGTAGTACAGTGGTGCTGGAGTCAGTGGCAGGGCTTTAGAGGTGCAATCTTAGGCGGTGTGTGTTAGCAATGGTGGATCTGTGCTCTTCGGCCCAACATATGCAACATCCAACACAAAAGAGTAGCTCTCATCAAAACTGCAGATAGGCATAAAGACTGAAAATTATTACTTATGTATGGCTGCGTTCAGCATGGCACTGATGGGAACCTGGCGCAGGCTAGATGTACTGCGCTGGTCCCATGCTTATCAGCCTGACAAATGTGATAAGAGTACAAGTATATATGATAGCAATGTGCTTCAATGCAGTAAAATGACATTCACAGTCCATGCACTACAATGGAAGCATTGCCTAAACGACTCGTACTCCTAATGCACAAATGAAATGGTTAGAGGTGGGTGAAGAGACAAAACTCCATACATTACAACCGACTATTCCAAACCCTAATGCGTGTGTGTGGGATGATCCAAAATGTAAACAACACTAGCAACATGCAACGCACTGTCCTGCTCTGTGCATGCTGGATATTGATGGTATTAGTTCTGGCAATCAGCTAAAATGATCCACAGCCGCCCTAAAACAAATTTCTGCCAGCAACCATTAAACCATGCCCAGTTTTAACCCATGCGCACTAGACAGCGGCAAAGAATGGGCCTTTTACTCTGGATGGAAGCGTTGTTGCAAGTCACCCAATACAAAGCAATCCAGAACTTTCAGCAGCACTTTTGAACCATCTTAAGAGCTCCAAGATATTCACTCTGCAAAGACACACCCAAGTTTAACAAACTTTATTTTTGTAGGAAAGCACAGAATTTATTTAGTGCAGAATAGCATTTTATTTAACAAGAAGGCTGTGATGATGCATTCAACCATGCTGCAGTTTACAGTGAGAAACAGCCATGCACATACAAATGGGTAAACAGCCAGTATGTTTGTGAACATTATGGGTACTACATCATACAGAAAAAACTCCTATATTTCAACCAGAACGTATAATCACGAACACAAAGACATCAAGAAATCAAATGTTTGCATAGCGACTTGAAATGAGAAACTTCAGAAGACCACAGGTGAGACACTATCAAACATACAAAACATTGCATTTTAAATGATGTTGAATATTAAAAACCCACAAAGCATGCCCATACATCCATTGATGTTCTTCAGCAAGGGAGAATGTTTATGATGGAGCGGCAAGATTTAGTTGCCATCAAAGTTTCGGCTTAAGAGGAAAAATGTGATATGTTCGCCCACAGACCTACAAAGTGAAAACTCTGGCTTCTCTATGCGAGTCTAGAGATTATGGTCATATTCTGCATTTACTCTAGACCTCTACTGAGAAGACAGAGCGCTCCTGATGACACCCTATGCTTAATGTATCAGGCATCACCATGGAAAAAAGAAACTCTATTCTTCATAGAAAAAATATGAAAAATAAACTAGAGAAGAAGCGGGAAACTAAGGAAAGGTTTAGTTTACATTAAAAAGGAGGCCTAACTGGTCTTTACAGGACATTCCAAAATGGAGTACCCAATGTCCCTTTTGCGTTAAGAACCATTATAAGTTTGAGACTGCCTACACTGGTTTAAGATCATTGTGAAAGGCTATTAATGTAAGATACAAAAAAAATACAACCTTCCCTCTGGTTGTAAACGGAGACACTGCCCACACCAAGCCAGAAATAAGCGTTCTTAAGTGTGTTCCATTTTAAGTTCCCATACAATGAATAAAGTACCTTGGGAGAAGCACTGAGTGCAAAACATATGTTCTTCCATGAGTATCTTATTACCGTACATTAACGATACAGCTCTTTATAAATGGTTGTTGCCCTGCAATAATACTAACAAAAGTTGCAAGTATGCACATTTTTTGCTGTTGATCAAACATTTTCTTTTTTTCAGAATTTGAACCTTACCGAGTAACTCGATTGTGATCTCATGAAGATGAATTAAGTTTATATTGACTTTCACAGTAATAACTTATGTGTTCATAAATATAAGAAAGTGCAAAAATTAGAACATTCGCCTAAAAATCTTGGTAACTTATTTTTCCATTGATGTGATTTTGTTTGCCTCAATTTTGTCAGCAGGACAGTCTAGATGGTGTGGAATTGCCAACAGATCAAATAAGGTGGCTTTGGTTCTAAGCTATGCCTGTTCCAATACCTAAAATATCACCATGCAAACATTTATCCATTCACTTTGAACCGATAAACCAGGTTTACAGTGGGCAGGCCAGTCAAAATTAAGTTCCCCATAAAGGAAACTCCACACTCTCATTCAAGTAAACGGTTCCAGCCATGTAACCACTCTGGCAAGACCTCCAAAGCACAAATTCAATACTGACATTGCCACTCATAAACCAAAGCAGGCTACAGTAAGTGCAGAATCCTCAAAATTAGAGTAAGAAAATCAGACAGGCTATTGTTGTAAAGCCATACTAATGGCAAGATGTGCACCAAAAACAAACTACTCAAATCTAGTAACTAGTGGCCCATGAGCACAATTAAGAGACTAATAATATATGTTTTATTAGCCTAATCACCTTCAACAAGTATTATTATTTACCTAAAGAAGGATTAGTGACTGTCCAACATTGTAAACCCCACAATTGTCACATACAGTAGCAGTATCAATAACTCCTTAAAAAAACGTTTTGATCATTAATTTCTAATTTTCAAAGGGCTAAGCTGCTTTGCAAATGAAATCAAAATTTAAAGTAATGTATAATGAAAAACTCGAAGTGTTGGCTCTCCCCGTGGTTTCCAATTTTTTCAACCTTATATTAATAAATCTCTGTGGTCCTCAGGAGCCTTTTTCAATCTTTAATACTGTACATAGGGTGAGCCCCTATCAAGCATAGACTTGATGTCATAGGCCCGCCCAGTGGTTAGGAAAACAGGTGCTGCTCAACACAACTAACTGGTGGCATCAGAGTACATGAATAGGCTAATACTAAATAACTCGTTGATATCTATACTACTCTGTAGTCTATTTGAGTTCGAAACACTGCCATTTGCCTAAATTAGAATCAGTTACAGTGCAATATCAATACCCATAACTCCCGTACAAAGTGAATTTATGTACAGTCTCAGAAGTGCTGCAAAAGTATTTTGACATTCATTTCTCAATTCTTAACCGCTTAATCTGCGAGGTAAAATCAAATGTAAAATCATGAAATTATAGAAAATGCATAAACCAACTAAAAGTTTAAGTATAACTACACATAATTATTTCCTTTTATTCTGTTATGTTTTGTGATGGCTAAACACTCACAGTGTAATTTGAACTTTGAAAAAAATCAAGGTTTTTTAAATGCTTGCCAGAAATTCCCCATGAAACTGGGTGAAGATATCAGAGCACCCAGTGGCATCACAAATTAACTCCCTGAAAAGTGATGCTCTGTGTTCTTTAAAAAAAAAAAAAAAAAAAAAGTATTTCATGTCTGTGTTTACCCTGAATAATATGGAGAATGCTCACGTGTGTCTGTGGATGAGTCAGTAAACAGACTACTGGGTGATAACGATCCTGGCAATTCACTCTACGTAATCTTACTAATAAAAAGGTGCAGAGGCACACTGTGCAAAAAAAGAAGAGTCACATTTGTGGCTTCTTGGCAGAGGAAACTAGTCACTGATGCACGACAATATGCTTAATAAGAAAAGTCGACAAATATAGATTGTGGACTGGCAAAGAATCTTACGAAGGAAGTTATTTATCATGCATATACACACACACACACACACTTCGGCTTGATCTATGAAGCAACAGGTCGATCTATCCGGATTATTTCCTGGAGTATGGAAAAAGAGGACAATGTTCCATGGTCTTCGGATTTCCCATGCCTTTCAACATACCGCATGTCCTGGGCCTCATACCATGGACATTGCTTTATTTCTACGAAATAAGACACTTTACAAGCCAATAACCACAACTTAACACAATACCATCATTAATGGGAGGATTCTAGTGAAAAGGTAAAATAAGCCTTCTTCTCTTCCTAGGTGATTTTGCTAATAGTCCTTATACACCTGAGATCAAATCCTTTGTGATATCCTTGCTAATGTGTTTGCTGCACAGAATGTTTTCTAAATGCTGACTTACTTTAGCTTTTTATCAATAGTAAAATACTTAAAACGAACACCTTTTCAAGCATACAGAGACACTGAACACTAGGAAAATTCGCTGTAATTAAGCAACCTCCGATATAGTATTTTTTCATTAAAAAGTCTGTAACAGAACACAATATAACATGCACAGAGAATGCGTGTTTACTACAAATTATTTGTAGAAGAGTAATTCATGTTAAGTGGGTTTGCAGTGAACCAGTACAATCATGTATAATACAAAGATGAAATGTGTCTGTGCTACACAAATGAAAACCTATGCAAACAATGCCTCCAGGATAAGAGGCATCCAAATATTGTAAGCAGTACCGAACCATACATATGATAGGCACATATCTAAATAACTGTTCGTGACAAACTCAGAAAATAAACTGTTCAGAAGTGGCACAGCGGAAGGAGGTCGAAGTGTGAACTGTGTGTTTTTGGAGGCGGTTGCTCTAAGATTTGGCACAGAGTTACAAAATGCTCACCTCAACACCCATGGTTGGTAAGAATAAATTCAAGCCCTTTTTATGAAGTGATGGGGGTTTCCTAAATTTAAGAGAACGCCTAGTTCACCATAGGTAAGTGTCCGCTTCACACAAATCCAGGATCATATCTAGCATAAGTATAAAAGCACAATGGCAATCTCAACTCTGTGGTCAAGGACTGAGGAAGAAGAGAGCAGGCAGAATTTATGGACAGGCAAGTGAGAGAAAGTTGGCATCATTCTGGCAGACATCAGTATCTGCTGCTCTCAAATTGGAACCTTTCACTAAATCCACCCACACAAATGCTCTCCACTTGTGCGATGTCCACTGTATTACTTGGTGGAAAAGCATCTTCTTGCAGTGTGTGCAAATGTACGCCCACAATAACATAACATAAAATCCATAAATATGGAATTTGTATTTAAAAGGCTGGGGTAAACTCCGAAATCTCTGTAGTAGACGGACTTATAAATAATTCAAGTCTACAATAGTGTCATTGCAGCAAACCAAGTGCAATAGAGTAAAACAATAAACGGGTTGTTCTGCTATAAAACCGCACAACTGTATCAACACGTTCTCTAGTATAGGAATATGCTTATCTGTTTGAGCTCAGCAACAGTCAGCAACTTTATTAGAGCCTTGCACATTTTACAGTATGTTCCATTTGTTGTTTTTTTTTTGACCGTTGGAATTTGATACCACTTTGAAACACGTAATGCCTTACATAAAAAAGTCTTTATATTAAGCAGAACTACATTTGCTCTGCTGGAAACATTGGCTAGCATTCTAAAGAAAACATTGGCAATGCCAATAGGCCTGGCTTGCATTTTGATTAGTGGCTGAAACATTTTAAAAAAAAACATTCTGCAGTGAAGAAAAATAATGAATATTTGTGTGCACAATGCATCTATACAAGAAAGAATGTAATATGTGATGCTGAGTGTACTTTTGAGATTGAAACTAGTCCCTTAGGCACTGTACTGAAATGACTCCATAGGACGTAGAATGATACACCAAACAGTCAATAGAATGAGGTTAGACAAAAACACTCCTCTGAGAAAAGACAAGGCTCACTCTATTTACAGCATTGGTAATAAAAGGTCTGCAGACAGCTGCACTGTCAAGTCAGACCAAAAAGAACTGGCATCAAAATGACTGCACAGCATGCTTGGTCATCTTCTCCCAATGTTTTTAGAAGCTCACACCTAATGTATGAACAGCACACAAGTGCATCTGAACGAGACTTGCAGATTTGCTAAGAAGATGTTCAAGCACACAAGAGGCCCACTATCATGTTTTGCATAGCACTTGAACGGATTGATTTTGGCTTGGCAAGTGGTAACAGTCAAGCCATAACATGCAATCAACAGCCCTATGTTTACAGACATTTAAATATCAGAATACCTGAAAAGGTGTAAAAGGAAGCAATCCCTTTCCCCCTACAAAACAACAGTTTGCTTTGCTTGTTCCCTGTAGGGAAAATCAGTAGAAATGAAACAATTCATACACTCTGCAGGAGTACAGATTCTTGGCACTAGAGATTTTTAGTGTCACCCATGGACAAATGTGCAGACTTAAGACTGTACTAAGTAGGAGTTGGACATTCTGGGCATATTAGCAAGCATCAACTGAATTAGGTAAAAATCAGGCTACCCCCTGCTTAAGTATTGTATTACCGTGACAAAACTCCCAACCGAAGCTGGTACTGAAGACAATTTCTGAAGTAAGCCTGTTATACCTCGGCAGCATTAAAAAAACAGTTACAAAGGCCATTCCTGTTGCCTTCCTAGTAGAGCAAACATGCAGATCCAGTCATAAAGGTTATTGCTTTGGCTTGCGAGCTGACCTTGGCAAGTTTTCACAGAGTTTCTCAAGGAGAAGTACTTTCGTCTTATCTATGAAATATGCTGAAGTGAAAGTTCAGGACCTCTTGGGGCTTGCTGTGCGAATGCAACTTATTTCACAGAAGGCTGCCCTTTATTATACCCTCTTTCAAATGTTGCTTCCGGGGAGAGAGAGAGAAAGAAAACGAGATTGAGAAGGAAAAGAGGGTGAGAGACCACACACACAATATACATATTACAATCAGGAGGATTCAAAGGTTTCTTCTTTCAGCGCTTTTTTCCACCCAATCCTCACACTGACGTCAACGGTATCAATTTACATTATCTTCATTAGAACTAGGGAAGTATATGAAGCACAAAACTTTCAAAGGTCAAATTGAACTCAAATAAATGTAAGTTCAGAAATGCTGCGTTTTATACATCTGGATAGGCTTCACATGAATATGCCTCACAATTCCGCAGCCTGTCACCCCGCATGTGGTTACAACGCGGTTACCACCACGACTGCGTTGTAACAAATCATACCATTACCCCGCAAGTCGTAACAACGACTTGCGGAGGGGGGCGCTGGATGTTGGAATAGTATAATTTACTATTCCAACTCCAGTCTGTGCGGACAGTAGGGAAGGTGTTGGATTTTAAATCCAACACCTTCTGCCCCCCCTCCGCAAGTCATTGTTACGACTTGCGGGGTAATGGTATGCGTTGTAACCACATGCGGGGTGACGGTTTCGTGGTGAAGGTTGTTCACCGACAAAGCATACCTTACTGTTAGATTTATCACCATTGTTGGGAAAGAAGGGGGACATCATGACCTACTTGAGGCTTCACCACTGGCGAATCATACTCTGTCCCCACTGCTCAACCATGGTGATAAACAGCACACTTCAATTACTTCATTTGCATATATCATGCACTAACTATGCATTATAAGGAATGTGCTCAAAAGCGAGGAATCGATTCCCTGAACTGCCTGGCACACCTCATGGCTGCTAAGCCCGTTTTTCTGAATGTTTGTTGGAAATTCATCCTAATGGCTTTTAAAAGGGTCACTTTTAAATATGCCATAAACACAGTCACACATTTCTGAGAATCTGGTTAATTTTCCAGATGACAAGTTACAGGTCGAGATGACTTTCTTGAAAACCAATCCATAAACAATTCATGTTATTTCTTTTTCAGGGCACTGGTAATAAGCGTTGCTTTTAGATACTTTCCCATATAGATGTTCCATAAACCCTTAAAATGTGGCGTTTTAGTTACCGAGACGTAACCATTTTACATGTTCTCCTGGGAAATTTGAATTAATTATTCCATTGATTTTGATGGTATATGTAGCTAAACCAACCACTAAAGGCAATTTCAGGAGATGGTCACATGGAAAATTAATCTCTGAGCAGTCAAGATTAACTGATTTGATGTTTACTTCCTTATTCATTGTAGATCTATTTGGCTGTTTCAGGCAAAACTAGGTTACCAAAGCCATTACTTTACAAAAAATAATTTGATCTCTGGTCGCAGACTGCCCTTTCCACTGGAGGTGTTCTATTGTGTGCTGTAGCCCCCAATTTTATCTTAAATTGCTAGAGCTTGTCAGCATTTCCTTCGTATCCTGCACTTTGTTAACTAGGTCCTTCAGCTGGCAACCAATAAGTGGCATTTAAACGTTAGATAAAGTGGATCCAGCTCTGCCCACTGTCCTTGGGCATCTTGAGTGCATGGCTTTGGCAGGTAAAGCTGTAGTTCTTGCCTTGATTGTTGTCCCAGCATTCCTTCCCATCCACCATGTATCGCAGAGCAAGCTGGACTGCTGGGCATAGCTGGAGCAGAAATGGAGGCACTGGGAAACAAAACGAGAATAAGTCGCAGTCCCCAGCAACTACATCCCTGTGGCTCTGCTGCCAGGTTGCCTCCAACTCCTGGTGGCTCCGCCAATCATTGAATGTGTATCTCACATAGACTCTCTTGACAAAATCCAGGTTCAAAACCATAATGGTGCCAGAGATGCCCAGCTCCTCTGAGCCTCCTGTTACTCTTTCCAAGCAGATCCGTTGCCGCTGGAGTCTTTCGGCAAAGTCCGCACCGTCAATGGGCTGCAAAAAGTCAGGATGCAGGTACTGCATTGTGAACTCAAGGTCCAACGCGCTACCGCAGCACAAGTCTGAGTTGATGGAGAGCCTAGAGAGGACATGTAAGGGAATTGAGGGGTCTTCCCCAACATTGAAGACTTTAACCTCTGCCAGCTCCAAACCAAGGGCATCTGCGAATCGAACCCTTTGGCAGCACCGGCTCGTGGAACGGCAGCGTCCCAAGCTCTTCCGCTCTGGAGAGCTGGGGAGGGATCGGGCACGACGGCGCATGATGGGCCGCAGGTTTGGGTCACAGGTAGCTGATTTCCTGGACCCAGGAGGAGGGGTGGGTGGAGGCAGTCGAGAACCCTCATGTACCTCTCTTGACCAAATAGTAGATCTGTGAGCTCCAAAGCCATCAGCCAGTTGCACGTCTTTGTAGAGATCACTAATGTAGCTCAGATTTCTTGGCATGGCCAAGTGGATCTGCTCTTTATAGCAAGTAGGAGTTGTTACAAGCGAATTCATTCTGCGTGCCATGATGAACTGATCTTGAGCACAGTAACACAAGCGGAGTTATCCACTTTCAGAAGAGCAATTCTAGTCTTGAATTGTGAATGCAAGTTGCAGTAGCCTGGGCCTGATTATAACTGCAATGCGTTTGGCCAGTGTTAAATCTGCATTTGAGATTCTGAAAACGTATGTTTCGGTTTAGAATCCACCAATAATTCCTGTTAGATCTGTTCCATATCAAAATGTAGTATGGTCAAAATCAGCAAAGGAGTTGTTCTCGAGATCCCAACACATTGCTTTTCTGAATGTTTAATCCTTGCAGGGTCATTATTCCCAAACCTCTATGTCTATGTGAAATTCCTCCACTACATGCAATGTGTTGCAACACGTACCAGACCAGGAATGTGGTGCACAACGTAGTACACCCAGTGAGATAAGTAGTGTGCAGAGTGAAATACCCATTTTCACATCAGCAGTGCAGTATAATGTAACTCCCAGTCCAGGGAGCGGTAGGAGATGTGATGCTTCACAGCATGGTACACTCGAGTCACCTCCGCAGCTGTGACCTAAAATGTAAAAGAGGAATACACAAAGGTATAAGCACGCAAAGAAAATCTCCATTGGTGAAGAAAACAGTGGCCACAATGGGGCTTAGAACTGCAAATTTAAACTAAAGTGTCAGCTGGTAACCCAAAATCAATTATGATGTGCTCTTAATATAAACAGAGTGAGAAAAGCATGGTAAAGGCAACCTGACTTGGTAAACACTGCTGCACATTTAAAGAAAGTAACAGAAAATTGTTAGATGGCTCGCCTAGTCTTGGAGTGTGACAAAGCAAGAAGAGTGTACAAGAATTACATAAAACCTATGTCACATTATGATGAAGCAAGCAATGACTTACTTTGGATACTTCTGGCTGGAAGCTTGGTTGCAGGTAAGATGAAATTGTGGCCATCTTCGCCCTGCCAGAGGCATTTTTCTTATGCTGTGCTCCTGCCTCATGGGTTTTGATATCACGCTCTCCTCCATGGGCAATGGAAAAGTCTTTATTGCAGAGGTTGCACCTGGCCTTGTACACATCTTCTGACACCTTGCGGATGTTGCGGTGTGAAAGTTCCCATTCTGGTCTGTACTTCACAAAGCACTTTTTTGCTCGTTTCTTGGGTGGCTCTAGCATGGAGTTTGCCTGCGATGTAGATGTTGCATCCGAATATAGCTCGCTATCCGATGTGAAGAATTCCTCTGCAGCACCTTCGCCTGACTCATAATCAGACATTGCGTTTTTTCCATTATAGAACTCTGTAAAATACCCAACACACTTGCTTGTATATTCATACTGTATTCAAGGAAGAAAATAAAACATATCAGGCGCTTACTTTCCTCTCACTCACTGGACTGCCCCCTCACCCATCCTGGCCATAGTGGAATAGAAGGACTTCTATAAAGTCCAGTAAGTCTTAAAGGCTCCGTCTAACCAGACCCAGTGTTAAGTTGAAAGCTCAAGTGAAAACACATGCATTAGGGTAAACTATATAAAAGGGTGCACTTACATTTAGCATGACCTACCCTATAAATCCCTAGTAGATTATTGGGTAGGTGTATTAAACCTACCTATAAGTCCCTAGTATATAATAGGGCCTGGTTGTTTAGAGGCCAGCAGCCCTTTCTGCACTTGCTTGTGTGCACTGTTGAGTGCCTGAGGCCAAAGTACTACTGCACTTTTCATAACACTCGCCACCCCCCCAAAAAAAACACCCCACAAACGTCCACCTTGCAGGCTCCGTTAACCTCCCATCTCCTGCTCACTGCATCACCTTTTGTGGACCAGATTTAGTAAATGGCATGAAATAAATTGAGCGAATGGAAAAACAGACTGCAGCCCCATATTTACATCGTCCACAATACAAAATATTGTGTGGTGCTAAGCACTGAAGTTTGAAGGGAATCACGGCAGTTAAGGTGAGGTCGACAAACAGCAGGAAGAAAAAAACATCCTTAGATATACGTAAGAAAAGTTCAGGGCAAGACGCAGTACTACGCAAAGGTAGAGCAAGCTCTCCCACAATAAGTCTTTGAGATCCAAAAATGCAACTTTCTGAAAGCTTAGCAATCCAAAAAATAACACCCAGGTGTATGTATGTTGGGTTTAAGGCAAATAAATTAAGGCATTCAGGACAGTGCAACACTGGGTTGCAAGTGGCATGTTCATATGTAACATTAGTGACCCGCTGCTGAATTATAATATTGAAAACACACATCACTATCCTGGCCTGAACAGTAGATGTAAACACATTTACAATTTGTACCAGCCTGCCTGTTTCAGTGACCTTGCCAAATAGGGCATGAAAGAGCTGGAATTGATAATGAATTCAAAGATGTTGTGAAGAGTGGCCCCCCCAAACTTCGTTTGGCCCATGGCCCCCAAAATCCTTAAGATGTGACTTGGAATTGCACATGGGAGAATATAGTATGACAGCATATTAAAATAAAAATAATCTCAACCGAACTTATTGTAACTCAACCCAAGTAAATAAAAAATAGAATTAAACAGCACCAACAACGTTCAACGTGTCACCTCAACCAAAAATAACTCCACATACTGAGTGCCTAAAGTAATGCAACTTAGCACTCTAGTGAGCACAATGTAATGAGTTTGATACAGCCATGCTATGCTATATTAAACTCATTACATTGCGCCGACTAGAGTGCTGAGTTGCATTACTGAGTTATTTTTGGTTGAGGTGACAACTTGTGCATGCTACTATCACGCAACATAATTAGGCCTAAACATAATACTGTGACCGGAGAGTCCGCTGTTTTTAGGCTGATCTGGTCACCGGAGACTGAGGCATAGGAGAATCACAGCATTTGTAAAACTGAAATGTTTAAACAAACTTAAACAAACGTGGGATAAGGAGTCAGAGGTGGACTTGCCTACAGGGACATTTTAAGTTTTCACCTTAATTGTGCCAGTATCTTAAAATATTCTTAAATGAACACTGTCTCCTGTATTTATAAAACCTGCCCGAGTTCTGCATACATTGTCTGATCCTGGGCATGTGCAATTTCTTTTTGTTACTTAGTGCAGGTACAGGCAGTGCTTTTTTCCATACTCCGTGCTAACACAGATTGGATAAAACCTCTGTGTCATCAGCCTCTTAGCATTTAAATAACAAGACAAATATGAATAGGAGGAATTTACTAAAAATGTTGAGGGAGGGCTGGTTCTCGTTCTTTAGGGAGTAGACCTTTTAAGGACAGCCTATAAAATGGTGGTGTCCTAATCACACATATTACTGCTTTGCAAGTTACATAATTGAGAGCAACCCATTAACGAAAGTCTTGTAAAGATAGTGGACGAACGACCGTCAATGTCTAATCTCTCCCATGGGAATCTCTCCAGCAGGGAATACATGCACGTATCTCCAATAAGTTTACATGAGCCAGGAAGTATGTCCGACAGTGTTTATGACTGAAAGTAGTTAATATTAACATTGTGGCAAGGCATGAGTCCATTTCAGCTGCAGGATGGACCTGTGTCTTTTATTCATTTTGTTCCAAATGTACATCTTGTCTTAAATATTTATACCACGAGGGGCACTTTAATCTCTGTAGAAGGGTTGTGTATTTATGAAGTGATCTGCACCTGGGACTTCTCATTTACAACATGCGGCTAAGCGGTGGAGTAGTGAAAATGAGTGGTAATCGGGTTTCCTCTCTTTGTAACTGCTGTGCCGTTCACTGAAGGTAAATTCTGTTAAGCTGCAATGTAATTACTGGTAACACTCCTATCTAAAAAAAAAATAGCTCCACATAAGACACGGAAACACAAAATTTGCCTCGCAAACATGGCTTTCTATTCACATCTTAAAACTAAACCCAGCCAAAACAGAGTTCCCGCTTTTAATAAGAACTGCACCCAGCGGGTCCTACGATCAAATTCTCTTGTTAACAAGCTGTATACTGTCAATAAATTAAAGTTTTCAGGTTTTATTCTCGACGAGAAATTCTCTAGTCGGACATCCCCAAAACAAGTTTTTCACCACTGGACACAACCTTGAATGCAGCACTGAGATTCATCTCGAACACATAAGTTTCCTTGTGTAGATTTCACAAAGACTGTGATTAATTCCCCTTCAGACAGACTATGCCTCAGTCTCTGATAACCGGAGAGAGTGAGGCATAGTTAACATACACTGAAAATAAACGCACAGCATGCTTCATGAGGCAAAGAAAGCTGAAGCAACTGAACTTACCGATCACCGAATCGGAATGAGAAGATGTTTGCTGGGTAACGGCGGGTCCGCGGCAGACTGGTGATTCTGGTCCGGGTCTTCCTCCTCTGGCAGTAGCGGCACACAACTAGGCCAACGCCAGGCCTACACGCACACAGGAGTCCACAGGTCAGGGGTCGAGTCCCGGTCCCGAAAAATGCAAAAGCGGCTCAACAGTACAGTGGCTGGGTACCCTACAGCTGTTCTCATTGGCCTGCATCAGGGCCAATGAGAACACTCCTGCAGTGTGCGAGCTCTAGGATTGGCTGATGGCTTTCAAGCCAATCCTAGATCGCTTTGTTTGTTCTCCACAACAAAGATTGGAGCAACGGTTGGTGATAGAAAGGCACATGATTGGCGGTCACCCAACAGCAGGTAAAATTACGGACAAATGGCGTCCGTTAAAGAAACCTTCACGGACAACGGACAGACGGCCGAAATTACGGACTGTCCGTGAAATTTACGGACGGTTGGTCACCCTAAGCACAACATGTTAGAAGAACTTCCGACTGCTGTCGTCCTGGGGTGCTGGCCAGTTAGCCTGCATGAGTAGAGGGGGGGGGGGGGGGGAAGAGGGCGCTTCGCATACATCGCAGCCTGCTCTATGCCAAGGCTGCGTCCGTTCTTAGGTGGCATTTCTTGCACGGGGAGTGCATAGCCTGGCACGCGCGTGTAATCACAGGCAAAAGGTGAGTTACAAACCCAAGGGACCTCCGACTTCGAGGCACCTTTCGCTCATAGACTTCTTCCAAAGATGAGCGCTTTAACTAGTTCCTGAGGAAGAACTGGTGCATTCCCCGGCTGCTCTTTTCTCTTCCCTTTTCATCTCCCTCTTTTTAGTGCCCATCCCTAGTAGAGGTGCTGGCGAACCGCGGGGAGCCAGTCCTCTGGTCTATAAAAATATTGCATGGGGAAATAGCGAAAGTGAGTCCTAGACAGGAAGTGACACACTGAACTGCAGGCAGATAGCACCCATTCTCTAGTCTATCGCATGACTTCCCTTTCGGCCAAACCGCCTACACAGCAGCACACTAACATGTCAGTGAGTAAGTCATACTGGAAACTCCTAAATCAGTATTTGCAATGCAATAGGTCTCGCATTTACGCGAGTTTGAGCTATTAACATTGCAAATGACAATGCCTTTTATTTTTGTTTTTAAAACATAAATAAAAGGCAGTGTCATTTACAATGCCAATAGCTTAAACTTGCGTAAATGCGAGACCTATTGCATTGCAAATGCTTGTTTTCAATGCATATTGGCTTTATGTAAGAAAAAGTGGAATACTGCAAAGTTTGTGACCATGTATGATATACGACTAACAATAAAAAGGTTACAAAATTTCAGACTATAGTGCCTTTAGAGGCAAAAAGGCGTATAGCCTACTTTGTATATAATTTGAGAAAGTCTATAAAAATCGTTTTTGTGCATACTAGGCTGTTTAGTTTCAGCGACGCTGGTCAGAAGTGAAAAATAAGACCACTTGCGATAAATGGATTTATTTATTGGAATTTTACAAGTTGTACATTGAGTAATTTTCTTCTGCCTCTGTCCAAGCCTGATAAGTAAAAAGGCGATGCATCTTAAAACCATCATTCCATGGACTAGGGTTGAGGACTTGTAATGCAGCAATTTAAAAATGTTTTAAATGTAGTGACGAACTGCTTTTACATGCCTTTGTTAGATACGTGAAAAATGTAGAGATTAAAACTTTGCTGGCTATGTACTTGAATAAGAGGCTGAATCAGGCTGATAGAGTTATGAGTTAACTTTTTGTAGGATGGCCACTGCAATATCGTATATAAGATGGTGTCTGCATGCACCACTACAGCAGAATTCACACAAATTATGCTGAACGTTGTTTTTGTTGCAGATGCCGGCTTGTGAGGAGATTAGCCTTTTACAGACATTGAATGATTAAATATGAATTTTTAAATTTTGAATATTGATTCCTGAAGAATGAGCTTGTGGTTTCTTATCTTATAATTTATTTTTACACTTGGAATTTACACATTGAATATAAAAACGATGAAACTTTGGGACTCTCTCAACTCCTATATAATAATAAATTGCGAAGATGTTAATTAACTACACCACGGCAACACTTAGGATGCCAGAGTTGAAATGGGGTGAGTTGATAATGCAATAACCTCTGTAATAGAGATGACAGCAGAGACTATTTGATTGATTTGGTGATATTTATTACATGAAATCACTGAGACGCCCATCAATTACATTTAAAAAACGAAATAAACTTTATTGGGTTTTTGCAACAAGCTTCATAAGATGTACATACAAGTGCAATATACATGCTTTAAAAGTGCATGATAAATTGTCTTACAGCTATACAGACACTCGAGGACACAGTGCACAGCGTCTACCAAATAACTCTGGCTGTTGCACTATGATATACACAATATAACGCCCCCCAACCGCCTGGAGTAACAAAACTGAAAGCAAATTCTGTGACATCCCAAGCTATCCCTCTCGCAGTCCACGTAGTGTTGGCGGTATGTACAGGGGGCAGTTGGGGAGGAGGGGGACACCTATAAATTCAATGGCTAGGTTTATTTATAAGTGAAATAATTTGGTTAATTATTTCCAAAATTCATGAGATAATATGTAGACTAATTTAGTAGTGCAATTTATTCAGACATCCCAAGAGGTGCAATTGATAATGTCATCTAGTAAAGGATTTGAAATGTATATTTTACGGTCTTCTATCTGTGCTGATGGAGAACCTTTCACATAATCTTTTTTTCTGGTCTTGAAGTATGTTCAGTCCAGTCAATGTCTATGGTCTTCTGCCATAGTCAGCCTTCCCTGGAAGACCATGCTTAATGTGAAGTTCCCTGACCGGTCTATTCATAGCTACCATACTTGTGCTACCTCATGGGGCACTGATCAGGGAAGAGTCTTTGTAGTGTCCTCTTAATCTCTTATTGAGTGTTAAATAACATAAAATGACTGTAACCGTAAGCGTCTCAGAACCAGGTGATGAGTGCAGCACGGGGCATGTTGTCCGAGGAGCATTCTTTTTCTACATGATCTTGTGCTGCACTCTAATCTTCTGTGTGTGAAGCTGTATGACTGCAAGCCAAGTAGTCTGCGTGTTCCTGTTCAGTGACCTTGTCCCGGAGATGCAACTGAAGTCTGCCGAAAACATTAAAAATGGGCTGCGGCAGGTCAGGGCAGCTCGCAGGGGCGTAATACAGGTCAGTGCAGGGGAACCGCAAGTCCCTTTAGCATGCCCATTCAGCCCAAGGCAAATGATTATTGGTGAGATATGGGAGACTCAGGAGCCCCTCAAGTTCTGCAAGGAAAATCCAATAGTTTGCGTTACTCCACTGTGCAGCAAGGGTTGCCCATAGGGCCTGCGTCCTACCGGCCACAGGTGGCAAAACCCTGCTGCGAGCGGCCTTTGAGATCGACATTCCCCCACACAGACAGCTGCATGAGAAATTTCTTGTTACCAAAACAAATCTCTAGCGCTTTGAGCGACACACACACTGGATGGGCAGGTAAAAACAAATCCCTAACCATACATTACACCATACAGCTGAAGGGGAGGACAGAGCCTCTGTTGCCATCGTTTATGGGCCAGGCCATTTTAACTCCATGTCTCAGTATTTTCGTCTGCCAGCAAGCGCCAAGTAACTCAGTACAGCACAAACCAAAAGGCAGTGCAGGGGCGCATGTCTCTGGGCACATCTGAATAGGAAATGGCTCAAAGGACATGCAGCTCTCCACTGGGTACCCTTTAAAACCAGGATAACCTGCGTCTAAAATAACTGGGCCTTTAAGACATTCATGAAAGGCACTCCCACCCTCAGTGGTGGTAAATGCATTACAGGAAGTCTTAAGCATAAATTGCTGCAAGAGATAGGGGTAAGGTGACAGTTTTGAGGATTTAAGTGCAGGCACTGGAGGAATGCATGATACAAGCCTTGATGCAGAGAGGGTGGATGGAGTGGAGGTAGTGATGGAATGTGGACCAACCTTGATGGTGTGAAGTGTAGATAGTGATGAGGTCAAATTGCAGGCAATAAAAGAGGGTAAAGTACAGCACTGGTCTAAAATATAATACAAGCAGTGTCTGCAGGCGAATGTAGCACTGCTTTAATATGTACCGCAGGCAGTGTCTGTGATGGAATACACATGCGCACACACCCATACATATACTCCTCTACATGGTTAGGTCTTTTTATTGCATAAATGGAATATAACCCCATATTTCATAGAGAACCATGAAATATGGAAAATCACTATTCCCTGTGAGATTGAATTTCATCATTATAATGACAGCTCTCCAAACCACTCTGCAAAGTTTTAATATTAACAGGGCTACTAGGATTATGTGACCTGGAGAAGCAATTTATGTTGCAAGGATATCCAAGTTATGGGCAAAAAAATGCTATTTATACTGCACACACTGTAGCAGCATTACTTCTATCCATTTAAAGCAAGAAACAACATATTTGTGAAATCTGAAAATTGTGGCAGATGTAGTAAATCCATTATTATGCGTTAAACACTACAGCCACAGAATCGCTTAAGCCCACTGCTTCTCAACACTGTCTATTGTTTTATTAAAAAAATGTATTCATGAAAGGTCTACCAAACCTAAACATTATATGGAATGTGAGGTGGTACGTGTATAGAAAACGAAGAAAGACTTCAGCTAGCTGCAGGCCTGGGTGTATTCCCAGTAAGCTTGCTGTCATGTCCCACTCATTCATTGTGCACATTAAATCGTGATTCACCTGGCCTGAGGTCGTTAGTGATTAACTCTTTCTAATGTTGTCAGGTAACACCGTTTACAGACGATAAGATGATGCGAAAAAGAAGCATGCTGCAGCCAGGACTGTAGATGGAGCTGCTATGGGACCAGCCATTCAAGACTTGCCCTCTTTGGGGGCACGCAAAAAGCAAAGCCGAGACCACGAGAGCCACGAAGGAATGTTAATGTAAGGACATGAGAGATTTTTGTATTTGATAACATGTCTGCTGAACACCCACTCTCCTATTTTAAACGTTGAGGCTGAAAGCTAGGTGCAGTATGAACCTGACTGATATTGCCATGGAAATTAGTCTAATTATTTGTGTATCATGTTTTGCACTACACTACCATTTTGTGGCCGCTTCAAAGTGTTGCAAAACTTAGTCTCACATTACTTTGTTACTTTGATTTCACTCCAAAGCAATAAATGCAGCTTATTCTACAGAAACGTCGATTCATGACACATTTTGAAGATGGTATGGCCGTTATTACAGGATGCTAGTGTGGTTAGTTTGCAAGGTTTAGCTATATTACATTCACCCATCTTATTTTAAAACCCCATGGAAAAGTAATCTGACGTTCTGTCGTTCTTTGTGCTCGTAAATCACGAATGTACCACAAGCAGGGCACAAATTGGGGTATACGCGGGTAGACTGTGCGTCTCCACTCTTTTCACGGGGTGGATGTAGTCTACCCTGCTAAGAGGTTGCCCCCCCCCCCCCGAAATGTGCTAAACTCGTTCCAGTGTAATTTTCAGACACCGGGACACATTCAGCAGTGCCTGTACGTTGCTTATTCCCGAAGATTTACTGATCACACTAAGATCTCTGCAGCCGGTGCCTTAACCCCATAGCATATTTTAAAATACAGGCTTTGCAGCCAATTAAGCTGAACAGATTTATTGCCACGTTTCTCCTTGTTGCAAATTTCTTTGTGGCAGGGCTTTAAAAAATAATGTACAAGTTGAGCTCACCTCCTGTCGCTCCCGCAGGCTTCTTCTGTCCTACTCCCCAGGACGGCCCATGGCCATCACATCGGTTGGTCCTCCCTTTCACGAAGTCTTCAGGCTTCATGCTCCATACCAACACGGTGTTTGCTCAATCCCCTGATAATCAACCCCGTCTCCTGTACCATGCACAACTACCCAATGAATACAGTTTACAAATAGAATTACAGTAATAGTTGTGTTAGAGCTTCATGGATCTGTAAATCTAGCTCATAGTGACCCTGTAGGCTCTATACTAAACCGCCAATGTGATCACACCAGTTGTCAGAAGCAAGGCCAATAATGGAATCGTCAGCAGGTGCACATGGCCTAGATTATAGAAGGCTAGCATGGCTTGCAACTGGAGATCATTCCTGCACCATGCTAATGGAGTGTTAAGTTCAGGGCCACTGGAATTATGTGGCAGGGGAGGACTACATTATGCAGCAAGAAAAGGCAAATTATGCTGCTTAATTTTGCACATTTTGTGACTGTTACGTCACTGCTCTGGCATTTTAGATGGAAGCCTACGACATCTTGGAGACATTCTGAAAGCTTCCCTGGGAATGCATTCCACGTATTGCTCACCATTGGCTTTTATAACTCACATTTGCTTGCTGGCTTGATTTGTTTTAGGATGTCCAGCTAGAGTTCGTCCCACCCGTGGAGCATAGCCTATTCACTGTATTCTTCCATGAGTGCTCACTTTCTATAAACAGGCCTTTAAATCTTGTTCTTATCTGGTCACATTTGCTCAAGCACAGAGGCCAAATGTTGGGCTCTGTCTTCTGAGGGAGCTTGGTGTTTACTTTTCTTTCTCTGACATCAAAGTGAGAGAATTTATGTGACGATCTTGCTGTGAAAGGAAAGGCTTTTTTCTAGCACACAAGAACATTTTAAAGTTTGTAAATGAACCGTGCAGATATTTCTGAATATATCAGTTAGGAAAGCACAAATTAGGTACATCTTTTTATTTTTATAATTGTGAAGTATGGTGGAAATAAATATTTTAATATGATCAAAACAAATCAATAAACTAGGTGATGACGTATCCTCACATTATACTTTGTGCGAGGTATACGTTAATCAGTAAAACTGTACATCTTTGCAAATATAATGGTCCTTTCAATTAAAATGCGTTGTCTGTAATGGCAGTGCGCTACCACACCATGCATACTCCACACTAAGCCACTCCACTATACACCGCTCCACTCTACAACATTCTACTCAATGCCTCTCCACGACACAACATGACACGCCACTCCATTCCACTCTACTCCACTCTATGCCCTCCACTCTATGCCACACCACTCCATTACACTTTACAACACTCCACTCCACAACACTTTACTCCACTCTGCGCCACTCCACAACTCTCTACTCCACTATACAACACTCTATACCCCTCCACTCTACGACACCCTGCTCCACTCTGCACCACTCTTCGCAACTCCCTGAAGCCACTCCATGCCACTTTACTCTACTCTGACAGTACTCAACTCTACTACGCATCTCCTCTCTATGCCACTCTGCCACTCCACGGCACTCTACGCCACTCCACAACACTCTACACTACTTTCCTCCACTCTACGCTCCTCCAGTCTACGCACCGCTACTATATGCCCCTCCACTGTATGAAACTCTACGCCCCTCCACAACACTCTACACCCCTCCACTCTACTCCCATCTCCTCCCGCCACTCTACGTGAGACCTATTGGCTTTGTCAATGCTTGTTTTAGGACTTGTGCCCAGACAGCAAGAAAACCTAAACTGCTGGGTACAGTATTTGACCTCATCATAAATTGATTATTTCTAGAGTGGTAAACACCGAGCCCTTTGAGATATGTCAAGTGGTAAGGAGGCAACGTTAAGTCTGGTACCTTTCAAAGGTAGCTTCAGGAACTTTGCACATGACTGCAATGGCACCTCAGTTTGAATACGTGACATCACTGAATCTGCTACTTCTTATGTCTTAATGTCTCATCGTCCCAGGTGACGGCGTTTAATTTGAAAAATACATAAATACAAATAAGAGCAGGGACCCGCAGTTTTCTTCATGAGCCCACTGCTGACTCTGCCGAATCCCCTGGTTGCTATGCCAAGGCTGCCTAGTCTGGATTTCACCCCACCCACCATCTTCTTTCACCCTACTCTTTGTGATCTTTATATCATTCTTGCAGGATTTTTCATTCTTGCTCTATCTCGTTGCCACTGTTCTCCTCTTCCTCCTTTATCTATCTGCGTTCTTACTTTTTGTTCTTATGCTGTGAGGGGAAAAGTCCCCCAAAATAAGTTCTGGTGCCCACCACTTGCAAAAATCGGCACAAATTAGGCTGGTGAAATGAACTTCTTTGGCTTTGCTCTAACCAAGACTTGTTCATGTACCTGGCCACCTCCACAAAGACTTTGAAATGGAGAGGTCAAGAAGAAAGGCCAAGAGACAGATGAGACATGTTTTCCTGCGTCAACAGATGTCTGTCTTGTATGCATAAACTAGACCTCACATCCTAGCCTGGGGGCAAAGTTCTACACATGCGTCATACGCGTGGCTTTCTTTATTATACGATGCAGATCACATCTCCCAGACATTCAAATGATTATTTGCAATGGTCCGGCAATAACTGAAATGGGTTGCGATTGCAGCAGCAACTATGTCCCCCATTCACGTCCATTTTGAGATGTGGCAGCATGTGTGATCTCATGGCCAGCAAAAGATAAGTGGAAGTCAAACGCAAGTAAGTGGTCAAAAATGTAAAACATTCCCCAATAATCTGCACAAAACTAAATCGGCTGTAAACTATTCCATATGTATTTCCCCAAAACTAAATCTGTTAATTCCATTCAGTAACTTAAAATTATATATATCTATATTTATTCAACGTTATTTATTTTGTTGAAACCAGTAAAGCATCTAGTACCTTTGTTATGATCATGAGTACCTCCCTGGACACCTTTCTAATAGTCGACATGTCATTCATCAACAAGCCCATAATATCCCCACCAGCGACCCTAGTGTTTGCGAGGGCAGCCTTAAGCTGTACAGATGGGTTCCTCTTGTTTCGCACACAAGTCCATTGCTGCAAGAGTGAGAGGGAGAGAATGAGAATGGGAGAGAGAAAGGGAGGGGAGAAGGAGGGAGTGAATGAGAGAGAGGGAATATGAGCGAGGGAGAGAATGAGCGGGAGGGAATTGGAGAGGGAGGGAAAATTCTGGAGACCTTAATTTCCGTGTATTGTCTCTTTTTAGGTCTCGCCTAGCGACGCAGCGCATGCGCTGCTCGCCTTGGCGAGATCTATTGTCGTGGGTTTTGCTTCCGAAGGGGGACAGGAGATGTGCACGGCCGGACAGGCGATGTGCACGTGTACGGCTCCCGTCGTTTTAGCATAACGCGCGCATGGCGCGCTTTCACTTTCCCTCCCTTTTACCCGTCGACTCCAGATCATCTCGGACAGGAGATGTGCACGCGCCTGGACAGGACATGTGCACGGGTATGGTGTGCGGAAACGGCGCGCCCCGGCGTTTCGGGCATTGTATCAGTCCAGTCGTATGGCATGCTTTCACTTTCCTATTTGGGACTTTAAGACTCAGTGCGGCGCCCGCTTCAGGGACGCCGCGCTCGGTTTATTTATTTATTTTTTTGCTCCCGCGAGTCCCAGTGCAAGTCCCAGTGGGGATGGAGGTGAACGAAGTGTTGCAGTTAATTGGCCACACAGGCCAGGTCCATGCTGCCGCCAAGGAGATGTGCCGGAGTTCAGGATTTCCTTTCCTGACACGTCCCAAGAATTCGGCCAGGCCAGACCCTGTATGTCCAACAATGCGGGAGGGCCCCCCAGCCTCAGATATTCCCCAGGGGGCCGCAGGACCGCTGCAGCAGCACATTCAGACGGCTCCTACCTTTCGCTGTGGCCACTCCCGCCGAGGTCCGCTTCACGGGACTCAGCCGCGGCCCCTCCAGGGATCACACACAGGTCACTCGGCCATCCTCTTCACAGGATTCTTCTTAGGAGGCTGCGGGGGGCGCAGCCGCTCACCCGGTCGTCCCAGCCGCCCTCCTCATAGGCCACAACCAGGCCCGCACCACAACAGGCCGCACAATGGCGTCACCCCAAACCAGGGCCAAGCGCAAGGCACAGTCAGCGGTGTGCCGTAGAGCCACAAGCGATCCCGGCCAGCCACCTTGCCCAACAATTCAAGGGCCACGGCTGATCTTCAGCACCAGGCACCCGCCGGTCCCCAGCCTCCGTCCCCAGGCCGAGAGGCAGCCGTAACGCCACTCCCCACCCCCAGACCAAGGCAAGGCGACCAGGGCGCCAGGCTCCAGTACTCCGCAGCTTGTTTTATTGTTTTATTTACTACCGAGCGCGGGGACACCACGCTCGGTTTGGCAGCCTCCCTGTGTATATATAGCAGACCTGTTCCGCAAGAGGCCCGCGAACAGTAAGGATGGCGCTCAGGAGGTCGGCACAACAGCGGCACAGTGAGTACAGGCGAGAAGGGAGGACCTCGGTAGGGTGAGGGGGGGCCGATGTTACCACTGTGCACTGAGGGCGGGGCTAGCGTCATAGGCGCTCAGGCAGCTCACAGTGAGTACAGGCGGGGGGGGGCTAGTTTCACATGTGCTCGGTTGCGGATGTTACGACCGGGCAGTGGGGGCGCGGGTATAGTTTTATTAGGGCCAAGAAATCGCAGCGCTAGTCAAACCGGCAGAGTGATCTTGGGCAAGAACTCTTCGCGATCTGTTTCTCTTTCCACCCTCCACAGAGATCTGCGGGAGCGTGGAGCGTGTTTCACTCTTACACAGGTGTGCATGTGTCATTTATACAGTACACACAGTTTACACATGTCTCTTTAACCCTCGCACACATGTATGTGCCCTTCTGCTATATCAAAATGTCCTCCTCATCCCCTCTCCTTCACTATAACAGAAGGGTGGAGTGTGTTTTCTCCCTATGACTGTCTCTTTGTCCCGCAGTTTTACTACGGATGAGCTTTGCTTGGCATCCCTCTGTCTCTGCGAGCCTCTCTCACACAGGCCCCTGTGTGCGCATGGCTCTCTCGCAGAGCGCTAACCACGTCTCTTTCACCATGTCTGTCCTCTAACACAGCTCCCAAACACTAACACTCTCCCAATAAAAGTTCTGCCTCCATGCTGAGAAGTGTCAGGACTCTCCCACTAAAAGTATTTCCTCCGTGGCGAGAAGTGCAAGTACTCTCCCTCTCCAATTAAAAAGTGCGGGTATTCAGTACCTCTGGACACCTGCCCATTTAAATCACTACTTGTATTGCATCCCCTTCTATAGCTGCACCTGCACATTGGCCTTGATACTTGCCCAGCACCCTACTTTCGGCTCCTGCACTCTCTCTCGTACCGTTTTGGGTCTCGCCCAGAGCATTCCCTGCAGGCTTCCCCTGCTCGTGCCCTCTTTCTGCATCTGCAGCTCTCCATCTGTCCATCCACTCCTGTTTACCCTGCATCCTGATCCTCTGCCTCTCCACCCCCATCTCTTTGCTCCTACGGGTCCATCTATTGGCCCCTGCACACTCTTTGCTAAAGTATCTTGTGCCACCGATTTCTTTTTTTGCATCTGCACTCCTAACTGTACGTCTGAGCTCTGCTCCCCCTTCCAACCGGTGTACCCATCTCTCCCTACACATACCTTTCAAGTCTCGGTCTCCCTCCAGCCTTCCTTCTCTGTTCCTTCGCTCCTCCCTCACGGTTCAAGGCCCCTCCAGCTGCTCTCTACTGCCTCTCTGTGCACTCCTCTCGCTATGGACGCCTTAGCGCTCCTTATTTATTGTTCGCAGTTTTATATAGCGCGACTTTTTGCCTGTGGGGAGTAGAGCGCATTACATGAGAATACAGACCAGGACATATTGTATCCAGCGAGAGAGCCATTGTGCTTTAGAAACAGTCAGGGCTTTGTGGCTTCTTGTTATTCTAGATGGTTCCTGGTTACCCTGCGCACACACTGATACTGGGAACTCTGTTGGTCATATTATCCAAGTGCCCTGGGAGTGTGACAGGCAAGTGCTCCACGGCCTTCATGTACATGGGTGCGTGGCACTGCGAAAGTGAAGACTCTAAATACCACCCCAGTGTTTTTATACTTACTAAATGAGCGTGCGCACACGAAGTGCCACAAAGTGAGCAAACTATGTAAACCAGCGGATAATGATCTCAATCGGGGACCTTCGCCTGTGGCTGGAACAATGCTACAGGTATCTCCTTTCATTCTAAACAAAACATGGAGGTCCTTGAACTACACTTGGACCAGTTCCTAGTGACCGGTCCTGTCTCTTAGTATCACCACCTTCACGGAGAAGCCTTCAGGTTCTGGCTAGAGTTTAGGTCCAGCGTTGGTGTCCACTTGGACTCTGGAGTCCAGAGGATCAGATGAACCTTTCAGGCACTTCTTGTGCTGTTGCCAAAAGATATAATCTCAGAATGACACAAGGTATTTCACCTACATTTTAGCTTATTCTATACTTTCCGGTTGATGGTATGGTAAGGTAAGGTATGCTATTCTGGCGGGATGTTTTCTTCCTGCACCCCACCTAGGCTGAGGGAAACTTCTTTGGGTCCCAACTGTCTCCAAGTCAAACAAGCGTTTGCATTGCAATAGGTCTCACATTTGTGAGAGTTTGAGCTATTGGTATTGTAAACGACAATGCCTTTTACTTATGTTTTGAAAAACTGCAAGCGGTGCATAAACACCTTACGAGAAGCAAGGCTGGCAGTAAAAGAGGATCGGTTACTGCCAGCCTTGCTTGTGATAAGCAATGCCTACATGTACAACGCAGGTGTTTATGCACCGCTTGCAGGTTTTCAAAACATAAGTAAAAGGCATTGTCATTTACAATGCCAATAGCTCAAACTCTCGCAAATGCGAGACCTATTGCATTGCAAATGCTTGTTGCAGTTATTGTGGCCATTAAGGTCATGGCACGTTGCACTCAGTCGCACCCCAGGCCAGCCAGGATTCCCAAAAGCACCACTCTAGGTATTCTATCTATTTTCCTAATACTCTGGTCAGTACTCTTCCTGTTGCTAGCAAGAAGTTTGCAATTTTACTGCACTTTCATATTATGTGGAAAAAATAAGCAATTTGATCCGTGCATTAGAAACAAGAAGGGCCCACAACTGTTGGGGGTGTAGAGTAGGCAGCATGCAAGTATTTCAGTTGAACCGGTCTCAGCGCATTAAAATAGCGATTTCTTGGGACTTCCAGTACCTTTACTGCCCAACTGGGGTGTTACTCCTCGATTTTCTAGGTGTCCCTAAATGAACCCATTGGAATGAAGAAGTTATCGAATTCTAACTTAACCAGTGTAAATCTGCTTCACAACATATTTTTGATACTAAACATAGTTACGTGTTGTAGCTGAAACAAGGTGAAAAGGCCTTTGTAAGTTTCAACTTATTTGTAGATTCTGGATCAAAGTAAGATCAAACACCGCAGGCATCCACGCCATAAGTGGAAAAAATAGACTTTCAATTCTGTTCCTAGATGCCCGGATTGGAGCACTTCTTGCAGCACCTTACTACCGCCCAAGGAAGTATGTCCGATTTTAGAAGGTGCTCTGACGTGTAATTCTGCTCCCAGGCTACTGGTGAGAAATGTCCTACGCCTCTTTTACAGTCATTACCTCTGTCATGGTAAGGCACTTGATCACGCCTAAAGAGGGGTTGTGTGTGTGTTAATGAAAATGCGGTAAATATCTCCTGAAAGTTTCCTGTGTAGGGCAAGTATAGCCAGTTTAAGCATGACAAAAGCGTATGAGCGTACTGCTTTGGCTGCCCTGTTATTCTTTGTAACATTTTCAAATGCTCACCTGCTGGCTTTTTAATTTGAGTCTTAATAGAATTAATTTTATTTCAGTATTTGTGTCAGTACTTCCAGTCTATATCACCTATTCTTTAATTATGTCAATAACTTTTTTTGATTTACCAGAGGAGCTCTCAACGTGGTAAATATTGCATGTCTGGGGCTACTCCAGGCAAGAGTTCAGGCCTTATTCATCCTTTGAATCAAAACCTACATGTGTGGACTACTCAACAAGGCCTTTTTTGTTTCATTTTTCTTTTAATAAATTAATGATTAGGACACGTATTCATTGTGTTACACTACTACATTGTATCTAGCTTTTATCAAACCTATTTATTTTTCTTCGTTGCCCTCGGTTCCAATAGGGGAGGCTGCTTTCTCAGTATCGTACCATTTACCTCCTTGATAACACACCCACCTCCCCTGCATTGTCTCCATAATGGCACTTTTGTACTTTTGGGTTCATAATATCCCCTGAAAAGGGAATAGTCCCTTCTTATAGAACTCAATGACTGTGGGTATCTTCTCCTGATTACTCAGTTCTCAATTTTAATAATTGATCAGTTTCGTTGTTATCGCTATACCGTTAAACAACTATCACAGCGCACAAAGGGACTGTTCCTTTTTCACAGGATAACACAACCTCCTTTTTTGACCGCATCCTAGGATAGAGGATGCTCCTTGGTGGTGCACTTCAAGATTGAAACACCGTTTCAATAGAAGGTTTAAAATAATCCCAAGCAACTTCAAATTTAAGTTGTGCACTACAGGAACCAGAACTCTTCTGTATGCTCGTCTGGTTTCGTAGCACAAAACCCTACGGCTCCCGTTCCTGAGTGCATATTTCAGCTTGTGTTTTGTTATAGTGGAGATTTGTCGGTTTCTAAGTGTTTGGAAGCAAATTGGAGTTTACAGAATGCTGCCTTCATGGGAACAGCTTGGACCACGCAATGTATCTGAAAAAAATTGTGCTCCCAGGTCTGTTTGCAGGGCCGGACTGGTGATTCCAGGCACCGGGCAGTCCCCCGGTAGGCTGGATGGGGTGGGGGCCGATTTTTTGACAGGGGGCCGGTTTTGTTTTCGGTCCCTGGAATCCTAGATATAAATGCAGTTGTGAAGATGTGCAGTGTTAATCATTTAAACAAGCGGTACGCAGTGTCTGTTCGCTGAGATTTACGCCGTGTTGGTGTTGCGCGGTGTACAGTTTCAACATCCGCAGGTAAACTGATGTTAGTTATGGGCTACAACTATAGGCCCGTGGGGACTGAGAATCTGACACGTTTACGTTCTAGGCACTGCAGGGCCACTCACACACATGCAACACTCGCACCAATCACGAGCAGAGTTCCACATGCCTCTTTCTGCAAGGTTTGTTGCGGGATACACGGCTCTGTTGGCTAGTCCCGTCCCCTCCCTCATCAGTGAAGCACGCGTGCTGGCCACACCCCACGCGCCCCACCGCTCCCTCCACACGTGCTAAACTGCTCCGCTGCAGCGGACAGTAAACTTCCAGGATGGGTGAACCCAGTGCCGGACTGGGAACTGAAAGCAGCCCTGGCAAATTGCCAGACCAGCCCCCGTCCGTCGCGGAAAAAGACAGACCAAAATGGTGAATTTTACAGCACATTTCTCATTACATATTCAATTGTAACAACTTTCAAAGCACAGTAAATAGTAGATGATGATCTTAAAGAGCACCAGGTTACCCACCCAGTCATATGTACCCATAGACATTCTTTCAGAGCACCAAAAATAGACACGAGCACACAGGCCACTGAGGCCAGAAACTGTGAAAATGTCACACATAAGCATCTGAAAACTAGCACCTAGGGCACAGAGGCCAGAAACTATGGAAACGTCACACCCAGGCCTGGTCACACCAGGCCAGAAAGCATGGAAACGTCACACCTAAGCACCCAGGCCAGTAAGCATGGAAATGTCACACATAAGTACCCAGGCAGCCAGAAAGCATGGAAATGTCTCACATGGCACCCTGGCCAGAAAGCATGAAACATTCACACAAAGGCACCCAGGCCAGTGGCACTGGAACACTTTTCAGAGTGTGGGTGCTGCCATCAATGTTGCCTGTACATCACTAAAGTCAACTCGTGGGATTGTGAAAAATTCAAGAATCACACAAAGAACAAGGGTAGCAATTGAGCCTCGCCTATTCCGGGACATATACAACATAAAAGTATATGCCAAACCATTTAAATACACTGCACTCTACATACTGCACCCTGCCTTATGGACAGGGCTTGCGCTAGTGGTGACATCCTGGTGACATATGTAGTAAAAGGGAATATTTTTAGGCCTGGCAAAAATGGCAGTTTTACAACTGCACAGGCAGACTGCAATGGCAGGCCCTGGCCTTGACACATGTTTAAATAGGCTACTTAAGTGGGTGGCACAATAAGTGTTGCAGGCCCAGTAGAAGCATTTAATTTGCTATCCCTGGGTACATGTAGAACCACATTTCTAGGGACTTACAAGTAAATTAAATTTTCCAATTCGGTGTAAGCCAATTTTACCATTAAGAACGTTTTAAAATCTAATTTATGGACGTTTGATATTTGTATTTTTTCTTTGTTATATGTTTTATCTGTTCTCTTTTATGGCCGGAATTGTACCAATAAAGACATACTTGAATACAATAATCGTTAGTGTAAGTAGATGATGTAAAGGTAAAAATAATAATTAATTTTCCATGATGATGCAACGGCAGGTGATGTACTGGATGTGCTATAATTGTAGCCCAGTCTAATTGTACCTGGCATAATGCCATTCAATCATAGACACTTCGACGGACCAGAAAAAGAAAGGCCCGGCAAAACATCTTGTTTGGTTGGTATAAAGCACTGCCCTAGGCTCAAAATAGAAGGAAGAGTAATCCCTGATGAAAGTGAGGGCAGGGCGGCTAGCAGCCTTAGAGGACGTTTTTAAAACACATTATGGCGCGTTTGTCCAAATCCCTGGCTGCTTTCCAGGACTTTAAATTTAGACAGTTTGCATTAGACAGCAGAAAGCACAGAGGACTCATTCTGTGGCATTCGCAAGCTTGATAATAAAAATTACTACCAGGCACCTGTAAGCAGCCTGCTGGTGGGCATGGATTAATGTCAAGTGATGTATGACGTACAGCGTAGGGGTCATGTCGTGTCCCCTTGGCAACAGAGCAAGGGTTTGGCATGTGGACTAGAAGACAGGTGCGCAATGCATGGGGTTGAAGGCGGATGCTTTCACACATATTGTACACAATATTGGAAGTAGGAAAGAGACCGCTATAATATATACTGTTCCGACACAAAACTGCCACACTTGTGACCTCTCCCATTTTACGACAATTAAAAATGACCTGGCAAAAATGTATTCGTGAGTACAATTAGTACAATAGTCCATGGGCAAACACTTGTACACATCCCTAAGAGTATCAAAGGCTTCCCTGCTGAGAAGTGAAAAGAATACCAATATGGACTGCCTGCTGGTGAGTGCATGTGAGTAAACCCCAAACCCCGCATCTCTGCTGTGATGGACAGTCCAAAAAAATGGTGCACTGTCATCTGGCCCGGAAGTGGCCAAGTCTCAGCTTCAGACTATGAAGCAAGCCACCCTCAGACAGTTACATGAATCTGACAGTGCAAGTGACAAATGGCCCACACTTTCGTCACTGCCGATCAGTGAAAGGAGTGTGATAGTACACTGCCGATTGGCACAAATTGAATCTTGTAAACTTACAGCTCCCATTGGCACAGTAAAAAGTGCGTTAACTGTGGTATTTTTGAAACGCGCCTCTGGCACAGGACGGCAGCCGGCAGTTCACCGAGTATCTGCAAAAGTCATAAGCGATCTGGGAAGTTAGGATGTACGGGTCGGGTGGTTATTAAAAATCTGAAATCGCGGAGCCCTCCACGGATAAACAACATCTGTTTTTTCTGATTTTGCTGCTCCCTCTCACAGTAACAGATTAAGAAGACTAAAGGTTTGAGTGAGTGGGGACAGGCGTGATGCGACTCTTTACGGACACCTTTGCAGAGGGCGTGAATAGCTCCGTGAGCACCGACCGCTGCTGCCGGCTGCGAGCAGGGGCTGATGAGGCGGCTGGAGAGACAGGAACCATCCGGTTCACCCATCCTGGAAGTTTACTGTCCGCTGCAGCGGAGCAGTTTATCACGTGTGGAGGGAGCGGTGGGGCGCGGGGGGTGTGGCCAGCACGCGTGCTTCACTGATCAGGGAGGGGGCGGGACTAGCCACCAGAGCAGTGTATCCTGCAACAAACCTTGCAGAAAGAGGCATGTGGAACTCTGCTCGTGATTGGTGCGAGTGTTGCACGTGTGTGAGTGGCCCTGCAGTGCCTAGAACGTAAACGTGTCAGATTCTCAGTCCCCACGGGCCTATAGTTGTAGCCCATAACTAACATTAGTTTACCTGCGGATGTTGAAACTGTACACCGCGCAACACCAACACGGCGTAAATCTCGGCGAACAGACACTGCGTACCGCTTGTTTAAATGATAAACACTGCACATCTTCACAACTGCATTTATATCTAGGATTCCAGGGACCGAAAACAAAACCGGCCCCCTGTCAAAAAACCGGCCCACACCCCATCCAGCCTACCGAGTGATTGCCCGGTGCCCGGAATCACCAGTCCGGCCCTGGGTGAACCGGATGGTTCCTGTCTCTCCAGCCGCCTCATCAGCCCCTGCTCGCAGCCGGCAGCAGCGGTCGGTGCTCACAGAGCTATTCACGCCCTCTGCAAAGGTGTCCGGAAAGAGTCGCATCACGCCTGTCCCCACTCACTCAAACCTTTTGTCTTCTTAATCTGTTACTGTGAGAGGGAGCAGCAAAGACAGAAAAAACAGATGTTGTTTATCCATGGGGGGCTCCGCGATTTCAGATTTTTAATAACCACCCGACCCGTACATCCTAACTTCCCAGATCGCTTATGACTTTTGCAGATACTCGGCGAACTGCCGGGTGCCGTCCTGTGCCAGAGGCGCGTTTCAAAAATACCACAGTTACAGCTCCCATTGGCACAGTAAAAAGTGCGTTAAGTAAGTTTACAAGATTCAATTTGTGCCAATCGGCAGTGTACTATCACACTCCTTTCACTGATCGGCAGTGACGAAAGTGTGGGCCATTTGTCACTTGCACTGTCAGATTCATGTAACTGTCTGAGGGTGGCTTGCTTCATAGTCTGAAGCTGAGACTTGGCCACTTCCGGGCCAGATGACAGTGCACCATTTTTTGGACTGTCCATCACAGCAGAGATGCGGGGTTTGGGGTTTACTCACCGGCAGTCACCAGCAGGCAGTCCATATTGGTATTCTTTTCACTTCTCAGCAGTGAAGCCTTTGATACTCTTAGGGATGTGTACAAGTGTTTGCACGTGGACTATTGTACTAATTGTACTCACGAATACATTTTTGCCAGATCATTTTTAATTGTGGTAAAATGGGAGAGTTCACAAGTGTGGCAGTTTTGTGTCGGAACAGTATACATTATAGCAGTCTCTTTCCTACTTCCAATATTGTGTACAATATGTGTGAAAGCGTCAGCCTTCAACCCCATGCATTGTGCACCTGTCTTCTAGTCCACATGCCAAACCCTCGCTCTGTTGCCAAGGGGACACGACGTGACCCCCTACGCTGTACGTCATACATCACTTGACATTAATCCATGCCCACCAGCAGGCTGCTTACAGGTGCCTGGTAGTAATTTTTATTATCAAGCTTGCGAATGCCACAGAATGAGTCCTCTGTGCTTTCTGCTGTTTAATGCAAACTGTCTAAATTTAAACTCCTGGAAAGCAGCCAGGGATTTGGACAAACTCGCCATAATGTGTTTTAAAAACATCCTCTAGATGGGCGTGGCCAAGATGGCGGCGCGGTAGGACGCGAATCCATGTCTCTCCGGCGCCGCCGTTCTAAAGCCTTGTTACATCGCCCATCCTGGAGCCCTTCTGCCCGCGAAACGGGGTGGCGGACCACTGGAGGCACCCCGCAGATCATTTGCGGCGCTCGGAATCACCTGGAGCTGCTGTAGCCGAGCCTGACGGAGACTGGCGCTCTGAGGCCTGCGCACGCCCGCGGGGCCCTGAGGGAGATCCGGAGCCTGTGTGGACGGGACCTAACGGTGAGGGGGTGAGGGGGCGCGGAGCCTTCCCCCTCCTCCCCTCCCCGATCACAGATCGCCTGCTGCCGGCGGCGGCCTCTGCCGAGGGACGTGTCTCCGAGCGGAGGGCGGAGCAGCCGGGCATCCCGAAGCGGTGTGACGCGGGCGCCTGTGGCCCGGAGTGGGCCGGACCAGGAGCGACTGCCGGGCCTGGTGGAGCCTACCCTGACTGGTGCAGGAGTTCATCTGGGAGTCGCGGGACCCAAGAGGCGACCCAGCACCCTGCTTCTGCCCAGCTGAGGAACCTAGCAACAAGTGAGTGAGCAGGGGGAATGAGGTAGCATCAGGGCCTGGGGGTCGCACTAACGGTCTGCGGATCGGCGGACGGTGCACGGCGCGTTGAGGGAGGAGCGACCGGAGACCCTGTAGGCCTCACCCGCGACTCCTGATCTGCAAGCAAGAGCGGCGAGGCCCCCAGGAGGTGGTGACAGGGGCCCTGACAATAGCGGCTTGAGGATATTGGCGCAGTTGGGCCTGGACGCGGAGGGGGTAGAGTGGGACTCCCCCGATCAAGCACAGCGAGTGACCCCCAGGCTGGGGCCTGTTTCATTGAATCCCCTGACGGGGTTGCGTCCACGCCGCACCTGTGAGGCTGCTGCCTCGACAAGAGGGCCTGAAGTGGGGGCTCTAGCGGTCCGTGAGTCGGCGGACGGAGCGCCTCTTCGGAGGCGGGGTGAGTGCAATTAGGCGCAGCACCATCTGTGGCCCAGCACGCAAGTGGAGCACCGTGTAGCCATCAGTGCACGTCGCAAGGCCGGTCTGGTAGGAGGAGCCTGCCGGCTCTGCTTTGGAGCGTCTAGGTACAGCTGGGCCTGGGTAGTGGACGGAGCCGACAACAGGGGCATTGTCTGACCGGAGGATCTCCGACACTTAGGGGCCCAGTGCTTTGAGACCGTCCAGAGCACAACGGCTCGGTCCATTGGCGACGGAGAGGGTCGACATGGCTGCACTCGGAAGGAGAAACCCCTGAAAGATCTTCTCCTCAAACAATCAGGGCAATCAACTTCGGCTGGTGAAAAGGCGACAAACATGTCAGAGGCCGATGAGACCCCAGCGACCAAAGGCTTTATGCTGGAACTGTTCACGGCTATGAAAGCTGACCTCCAGGAATTCCAATCTCAGCTAATGGCCGATCTGAAGGAGGTGTGGCGGGACGTGGATGACATCAGGGAGCGCGTAGCCACCCTAGAGGAGCACAGCATTAGTAGAGCCGAGGAGATTCACCACCTACAGCAAGATGTGCTGCGCCTCAGAGAGCAGAATGTTGACCTCCAGGCCCATGCTGAAGATTTGGAAAACCGCTCTAGGCGGAACGTGCGGATCAGAGGAATTCAGTCGAAAGAAGAGGGAGACGATCTCCGGGCCTATGTTTCAGCATTATTTCAGCATATCCTTGGGGAAGGAGAAGATACGGACATACAGATGGACCGAATCCACCGAGTGGGCCTCCCGCGAGGCACGAAAGCTCCCCCACCAGACATCCTCGTGTGTGTACACGATTTCCAATTGAAGGAACGTATCATCCGGAGGGCACGGGAGGCACACCCCATTCAATTCCGTGGCCAGCATCCGGCTCTCTTCCAAGATCTAGCGGCCTCTACACTTACCAAACGACGAGCGTTCAAAGTAGTGACCACCCACCTGCGAGAGAACAATGTTCCCTATTCGTGGGGTCACCCTTTCCGCCTCATATTTAAACATAATGGCAGGTTGCTTCAACTTCACTCGCTGGAAGAAGCTTTGGAGATCCTGGGCCTCGAAAACCCCAACGTGTCCCTGGATGTCGAACGTCACAGCTCACAGGGCGCACACCGCACAGAGGGGTGGCAACGAGTCAGCAAGAAATCTCCACTCAAGAAACCGGACCAGGCAACGAAGGACAGAGAGCGAGGGGGGGTGGGGGGGTTGTCCGCCCTTTCACACACGCGAGACTGTCCGCCCCACCCCGAGTTGTGTTGCTATTGGCTTCAGGATGGGCACATAGTGGGGCGTCGGGGGGGAGATCGGACTGCCTGGCTCATCCCCTTAGTGGTCCCTTGGCGCCACTCTGACGCCGTGTTGGCCCCCTTACTGAGGGGTCAGTTGCAGCCACGAAGCCCTGGACTCGCATTCCTGTGACGAACATTGGTCACGCTTCACATGTGGAGTCTAATTTTTGATAATGTTTTAGGGCGGGTTTTTTGTCAGGTGGGGGGGGGGGGTTCATGGGATTCCAGTTATTTTTTCTTGTTAATGTCACTGTTGTTTTCCTTTCACAGAGTTGGGTGGGTTCTCTCCTCCGTGTGCTCCTTTTTAGATATTCAGCATGGCAGCTGTGTGCGCGCGGTCCTCTGTCCCCTCTTTTTTTTTTTTTTAATGGCAGGGTGCTGAGCGCTGCAGTATAGCGGACTTCTCACCTATCTCCCCCCCTGGATCTTAAAATAGTCCGTCTCAACGTCCGGGGTCTCAACAACCCAGTCAAGCGTAGGGCAGTCTTGTCTCTCCTGGAACACTCGGCAGGGGGGGGGGGGGGGGAAGAGACATTTGCCTCATCCAAGAAACACACCTATTGCAGACTGACACTCATCGCATGCGCCATAGCCACTTCCCTCATCAGTTTTGGTCCTCTGCGGGTAGTAAAAGGGGAGGAGTGGCTGTGTTGATAGCCAAGCATTTTAAGGGAACAGTGGTGGGGCCATTCTCCGAAATTAGAGGCCGCCTCCTAGCATTGCGACTCCAAGTGGGCTCCTCCTTTTACACGGTAGCTTCCATATATTCCCCTAATGATCATCCAGAGAAGTTTTTACTGGAGGCCTGTGCAGATGTACTGCGCTCTCCAGACAGGGCAGTGGTAGTGGGGGGCGACCTCAATCTCGTCATGAACAGCAAGCAAGATCGCTCGGGTTCCCGTACGGATGGCGCCGGCGCCTTATCCGCGCACGGGGCGGAGTGGTTACGTGATGTCTGGATCAAGGACGCCTGGCGCTGTCTGCACCCCGACGAAATAGACTTTTCATACTACTCCGCCGCGCATAAAACGTATGCCCGTCTAGAACCCCGACAGCGTGGTCATTGGCCGTGGACTCCACTATCGAAGCACGCGCCCTCTCGGACCATGCCCACATCACCCTGACTCTTCGCATACCGGCCGCGCGTTCATCCTTCTCGCCGCGCTGGCGATTGCGGGACTCCCTGCTTAGGTCTCCAGAAGTGGTTGCGGGCATTAGACAATGCATCATTGACTATATAGCAACTGACAGAGCTGATACCCCGCTCTCTTCAATTTGGGAAGCGCTTAAGTCAGTAGCACGTGGGGCACTTATCGCTAAGGCAGCCTATGAGAACCACACCAGGCGGGAAAAACACACGGAGCTTAATCTACGGTCCGAGAATTGGAGACTATACATAAGCGCAATGGCGCGCCCCGTATATGGCGCCAGCTAGAAAAGGAACACCTCCAGCTTCGCCGGCTGGATCTCGACCGAGCTGAACATGCGGTGATCCGCCTAAAACACAAATTCTTTGTTGCCTCAAATAAAGGGGGACGTATGCTGGCGCACTGCCTGCGTGGCCAACAGGAGATGCACTCTGTCAAATCGCTGTGTGACGGATCTGGACGGCTTATTACCGACGATACCCAAATAGTCTCTGCCTTTCGCTCCTTTTATCATTCTCTCTATGCCGCGGACCCCTCTTTGCGGTCAGATCCCACGGGCTACCTGAGGGACGCCGCGGTGACGCCGCTTTCTGAGGGCGCTGCTACCTCCCTGGAGGCGCCTATCCGCATTGAGGAAGTTCTCTGCGATCTCCCGGCTGAAGCTACAAAAGGCCCCGGGGCCGGACGGCTTTGGTGCCCTATTTTATAAAACCTACTGTGTGGAACTTGCCCCTCTGCTCACACGCCTGTTCAATTCATTTGCGGATTCGGGATCCCTCACACCTACTATGCTGCAAGCCTCCATTTCTGTCATCCTTAAGCCGGGTAAGGACCCTGACTCTTGTAGTTCCTACCGACCGATCTCCCTGCTGAATATAGATGCGAAACTGTTCTCCAGCATCTTAGCACATAGGCTGAATCCCCATATGCCGGATCTTGTAGATCCAGACCAAGCCGGTTTCATCCCTGGACGACAGTGCGGGGACAACACCAAGCGCATCTGCCACCTGATGGACAAAGTACAACGGTCCAAGGAGGAGGCCCTTCTGTTGGCGATCGATGCCGAAAAGGCCTTCGACCGTGTACACTGGCCGTATCTCTTCGCCACCTTGGAGCGCTTCGGAGTGGGGCCCAGGTTTAGACGCTGGATCGCCAGCATTTACACTGCTCCCCAAGCAGCGGTCAGAGTCAGTGGCTTACTATCTGACCACTTTGCGGTGGGCAGAGGTACGCGACAGGGATGTCCCCTTTCCCCCCCTACTTTTTACCCTGTATATGGAGCCCCTGGCACAGCGGCTCCGGGATAACCCTTTGGCGCAGGGCATCCCTTTCGGCTCGGAACATCTAATTAGTCTATACGCAGATGACATTATCTTTTCCATTGCGCACCCCCTGACTTCGCTTCCGGCCGTCATGCAGGACCTCGAAATATTCAGTCAGTTTTCAGGCTTCAACATCAATACACAGAAATCTCAAGTACTCAATCTCACCATCAGCCCCCAAACGGAGGAGACTCTTAAACTCCACTTCCCCTTTGATTGGGCCTCAAAGGGAATTGTGTATCTTGGCCTGACCCTCCACTCTAGCCTGGCAGAAGCCAACTACTCCGCTCTCCTCTCCCGCATCCGCGCAGACCTTACGCTGGCGCCGTCTCCCTCTGTCATGGTTTGGGAGATTATCTGCGGTGAAAATGAATGTCCTGCCACGTGCTCTATACCCGTTCCAGACACTTCCACTGGAACCCCCGCCTCTCGTCTTACAGCAGGTCCAGGCGGCTCTTGAGAGCTTCGTCTGGGGCCCGGTCTCGCCGCGCCTGCGTAAAACGCAGCTCCAGCGGGCCAAGAGGGTCGGAGGACTAGCCTTCCCCAATATCACGCGATATTTTCAAGCCTCCCTACTACGCTACTTGGTGGAGTGGAATAGTCCCTTGACAGAGAAACACTGGGTCTTTATGGATCAGACAGTTGCGGGCCACCATATTTGGCGAGATGCTTGGTTGCCGTGGGCGGCACGAGCATGGGGCCTATACTCCTCGCCAGTCACACGACCCACCATGGTCGCCTGGGACAGGGTCTCACGTAGGGCCAACCTTACCTCCTTCCCGTCTCCTATGTCCCCGCTTTTCTCGAATCCTGCCTTCCCACTGGGAGAAACCACCAAAGCTGCAGCGCGGTGGGTGGAGGAGGGCTATAAACGCGTGGGCCACTTGTTTGACATTCAGGGAATTATTCCCTTCAAGGACTTGCAGACCGACCACCACTTACCCGATACTGATCTTTATTTGCACACTCAGATGGTTCACTGGATCTCGGGCTCTGGGACACGCTCCCTTGGCCTTTCGGCCAATGAAGCCGTTTGAGAAATGGATACTCAACAAAAAAAGTGATAAAAGTCTTATTTCCGAACTCTATTCCTTTCTTGCTCCGGCCCCTTCATCGACTCGCAATGCTGGACAGAGGCGCTGGGAGGCGGAGATAGAGCGCACACTTACTGATAAGGAGTGGGAAGACATTTTCCACCGGGCACACCATACTACGTATTCCGCTGGTCATACGGAGACCGCCTACAAAATTGCTACGTATTGGTACTACACCCCTGACCGACTCTAAATGGCAGGCGCAATGCGATGGCCTTTGCTGGAGGGGGTGCGGTAACCCTGGGACGCTCATTCACTTGCTATGGCATTGCCCGAAGCTTACACGCTACTGGGATCAGATCCTTAACGATATCGACCAGGCCTTCAACACCACCATACCCCGGTTCCCCGCCTACACCCTCCTAGGCCTCCCTAATGCGCTCACTTTTCCTTTGCGCTCGACTAGGGGGCGACAGATGGCGCTTGCACTAAACGCTGCACACAGGGTCATATTAGCTAGATGGAAATCAGACAGCGTCCCCGACCACACTCACTGGCTACATCAACTATGGAACCTGCTTGCAATGGAGAGGCTCTCTATGGTTGCGGCGGGGCAGGACAAGGACTATGCTAAAATCTGGGCCCCCTTCCTGACTATCCTTTCCACTGAATTCCGTGAATTGACTTGCCCGCGTTACCTCCGTATCCTAAACCTGGTGCCAGACACTACTGCATCCACCCCTTAGAATGTACATTGCTAGCGACTCAAGTTACCATGGCGCGCTGTCCCCAATACATCACGGGACACTTGTGAGTTGACGCTTCCGTTTGGATCTTTTCGGGGATTTTTTTTTCTTTTTATTTTGCACACTGAGGAGAGGGGTAGGGGGTGGGGGAGTTCAGGGTTTTTTTTTTTTTTTCCCCCTTCCTTTTAATGTTGAGTTTATTGTTCACTGTTGGAACACTCCTCATAGCCGTGGTCCACAGTGGACCACATTTCCTCTGCCCTGAGCGCCTTGCATCTAAATTGACACAGTCCCTCGCATAGGTTCCCTTCCCTGGGGGCTATGCTCTTATGACGCGGCCGGCCCGACTGGGTTGTAGGCGGCTTGCTGTGTTAATACTGAACAGCCTTTCTACTGCTCTTTGCCTGACAGTACGAGCAACAAGCAGCCAGCCGGCCTGATAGGTTGTAGGCGCTCTGCTTATGTATCTTTGTTGTGTTCGGTTAATAAAAACAGATTTAATACTAAAAACGTCCTCTAAGGCCGCTAGCCGCCCGGCCCTCACTTTCATCAGGGATTACTCTTCCTTCTATTTTGAGCCTAGGACAGTGCTTTATACCAACCAAACAAGATGTTTTGCCGGGCCTTTCTTTTTCTGGTCCGTCGAAGTGTCTATGATTGAATGGCATTATGCCGGGTACAATTAGACTGGGCTACAATTATAGCACATCCAGTACATCACCTGCCGTTGCATCATCATGGAAAATTAATTATTATTTTTACCTTTACATCTACTTACCCTAACGATTATTGTATTCAAGTATGTCTTTATTGGTCCAATTACGGCCATAAAAGAGAACAGATAAAGCATATAACAAAGAAAAAATACAAATATCAAACGTCCATAAATTAGATTTAAAAACGTTCTTAATGGTAAAATTGGCTTACACCGAATTGGAAAATTTAATTTACTTGTAAGTCCCTAGAAATGTGGTTCTACATGTACCCAGGGACAGCAAATTAAATGCTTCTACTGGGCCTGCAACACTTATTGTGCCACCCACTTAAGTAGCCTATTTAAACATGTGTCAAGGCCAGGGCCTGCCATTGCAGTCTGCCTGTGCAGTTGTAAAACTGCCATTTTGACCTGGCAAAAGGAACCTTTTGCCAGGCCTAAAAATATTCCCTTTTACTACATATGTCACCAGGATGTCACCACTAGCGCAAGCCCTGTCCATAAGGCAGGGTGCAGTATGTAGAGTGCAGTGTATTTAAATGGTTTGGCATATACTTTTAAGTTGTATATGTCCCGGAATAGGCGAGGCTCAATTGCTACCCTTGTTCTTTGTGTGATTCTTGAATTTTTCACAATCCCACGAGTTGACTTTAGTGATGTACAGGCAACATTGATGGCAGCACCCACACTCTGAAAAGTGTTCCAGTGCCACTGGCCTGGGTGCCTTTGTGTGAATTTTTCATGCTTTCTGGCCAGGGTGCCATGTGAGACATTTCCATGCTTTCTGGGTGCTTGTGTGACGTTTCCATGCTTTCTGGCCTGGGTGCTTATGTGTGCTATTTCCGTAGTTTCTGGCCTCCGTGACCTGGAGGCTCATGAGTGACATTTCCATGCTTACTGGCCTGGGTGCTTATGTGTGACGTTTCCATGCTTTCTGGCCTGGTGTGACCAGGCCTGGGTGTGACGTTTCCATAGTTTCTGGCCTCTGTGCCCTAGGTGCTAGTTTTCAGATGCTTGTGTGACATTTTCACAGTTTCTGCCCTCAGTGCCTAGGTGCTTATGTGTGACATTTCCACAGTTTCTGGCCTCAGTGGCCTGTGTGCTCGTGTCTATTTTTGGTGCTCTCTGAAAGAATGTCTATGGGTACATATGAATGGGTGTTTAACCTGGTGCTCTTCAAGGTCATCATCTACTATTTACTGTGCTTTGAAAGTTGTTACAATTGAATATGTAATGAAAAATGTGCTGTAAAATTCACCATTTTGGTCTGTCTTTTTCCAAAAGTTTCTGGGGGGGGGGGGAGAAACCCCCCCAAACTCCCCTACTAGTGGTCGGGCTCTCTTGCTGCGCTCGCTCAGCGACGGACTGGGGCTGGTCTGGCAAAATTTGCCAGGGCTGCTTTCAGTTCCCAGTCCGGCCCTGTCTGTTTGAGCAGGGTTTTAGACCCTAATGTGAGATGCATGAGAAGCTTGTGATAGTACCAGGATAGTATAGGACGTGCATCGTGTGTCAGAAAGATGCAGTGCCTTGCTGAGTAACAGTTGTCAGACCAGTACAGCCATGCGCATGACTTGTAAGAAAAATGTTTGTCTTCAGTGCGCAAAATTACCTGACCTGCTGGCATCTCTTGGGATTGTGAGAAATAAGTCAACAACCACAGAGTAATGGTCAGCAACCAGATGGCTTATTCTGGCATAGGTCTCTGGGACAATTGATGGATTGAACTTGCCCCAACAATTGCAGAAATGTTAATTCATAATTTTTTATCAAAAACATGTCCACTTCATTTCAGTAAGAAAACTCTGCGTAGCTAACGCTAGTCACATCACATTTTAAAATGAGAGAAGAAAATCTAACTCTTCATACACACTGGGTTTTTGTTGCAGCTTCAAATCAAACCACATAGTGAGCAAACGTACAAAGGACATTACACCTTGTTCAATTACAGTTAACTCTACAGTTGTTATTTATGATTACTGTTGCTAACATGACTTTTGCAGGAATGCCCCAACAGTCTTCATTCTTGAATGACACTGGTGAACTCATTTTACCCTGGATACAATGGGTAAGTGTTTTAAATCTTAATCGCAAAAGGGTGTAGGACGGGGGGGGTGAATTTACTACTTTGAGAAAACTACATATCCTGCTGCTCAACCGAGGCATTGAGTGGTGGAAGGTGTTTGAGATCCTTCCTTGACCCACTGACTGAAGAGGAAGTAGGACGCATGGAGATGTAGTTAAGATCACGGCCAGGAAACTGGAGGAACATTTTGGGGCAAATTTAATGAGATGTTGGAGAGACCAATTTTTTTTGGGTCGCGTACATGAAAAAGTGAAAGGGTCACAAGTTACATTACAGTATTGAGAGGGTTAGTTCGTTTGTGCGAGTTTGGAGACATGTGTACTTACATATTTCTTGAGCAATTAGGAAGATAAATTTATAACACTAGGACTCAGGAGAAGTTACGGGCGAACACCCCAATCTGAAGGGTGCTAAAGACATAGCCAAACGTATTGAACACACGGCAGAATGTTTAAAAAAAATTATTAAATCCACCCTGAACCTACCTATTTATGAAATGCACAAAGTAGTCAAAAAAGATGAAACTCCCAAACCCAAGTATATCTTGTAGATACAAATTTACCTATGAATATTCCAAAATGAAATGTTATAAGTGTGGTAATATAGGCCATTTAGCTAACAATAATTGTAGTCATGCGAAGAATTTGATATGCAGGAATTGCTTGATAAAGGACATTTAACTAGAGTTTGTTGAGAAGTGGGCAGTAAAGAGGAAAATGCTGTAGAAGAACTTCAAGAGGGTCTTAGTAATCTGATATTTCATATGATTGATAAGTGTGACAGATTACAACCTCCTAGTTGTGAAATAATTAAAGATGACCACATTGTCTTTATCCTTGCAGATTCCTGGTTACTATTCACTCTGACTGATATATCTGTCTTCAAGAACTTCCATGACAAATTTGACAATTTAAACTCCTGATGTTAATCTAGGAGAATGGTGGGGGCTTTATTAAGGAGCCAATAGCCCTTGTAGACATGACTACTATTCAGATTTGTTTTAAAGGCTGTTCTGCTATTGGTAAGATCTACATAACTAAACAAGGATCAAATCTATTGAGATGGAGGCATCAAAAAGAATTGGTACCCGTCACAACGGACTTTGCTGTCAAGACAGTGTTTGTTAATGTGTGCACAGATGCCCACGTAGTAGCCTGAAGTCCAGGATGGGGACTCTGCAAGCTAACAGTGGTCATAGCCTTGGTCTTGGTGGAATCAGCCCGTAAACCCTCAAGGTTACTTCTTGGCCAGTGCATAGCAGATCTTAATGCAGAGCACAATCCACCTGGAGATGATTGGTTTATGCTCGGCTTTTCCTTTCATTGCTCTGGCGATCCCAACGAAGAGTTGATCATCCATCTGGTGTTCTCTGGTGCAATCTATATAGTACAACAGTGATCTTTTTGAGTCCAGTCAATTCAGTCTCTCCTCTCCTAGGAAGGGAGGGGCAGAGCGAAGAAGGTCGGCAGTGTGATGTTTCGGCCAACGTGGAAAGGAGTCACTAAGTTTGTTGGGAAAGAGGCCCAGGTGCATAGAACCAGTTTGTCTGGAAAGAAGTTAGCGTATGGAGGGTATACAGAGAGCTCCTGTAGTTTAGAGACGTAAAGGACAGCTGTGCTTGGGCTCAAATGACGAGTATATCAAAACTGTTAAAACCAAACTAAGGTCCCATTGTGGCATAATGAAAAGTCTAGAGGGAAGCGTGCTGAAGTCCTTTCAGGAAATGAGTCACAACAGGTCACTTGAACAGGGAGGGTTGATCCGGCAACCGTAAGAAAGCCAAACTAGCCAAAAGATACCCCTGAACTGTGCCCAAAGCAAAGCCTTGCAGGACTAATGATAAAACAAACAATACCTCGGACAAAAGGTGCAGACCGAGGATCAATATGTTTGACATTGCATTAGTCCACAAACTTATCCCAACTGCAGGCTTATACAGTGTTTGTTGATGGACCCCCTGGCTGCCAGTATGACTTCACAGATCTCCGAGGGGAGATCAGAAACTGTCAGCTGCCATGGCTCAATCTCCATGCACGAATGCAGAGTATGCGCAGGTTTGGTTGAAGGCCCTTGTCCTGTTGCTGCAACAGGACATCCTCCCAAAAGGGCAGCCTGATCGGAGGACCCCTGCTCATGCTCAGGAGTTTGGAATACCATACTCTCTATGCCCAATGTGGAGCCACAAGAATGGCTTGGGCCCGGTCTTTCCTGATCTTCTTGAGAACTCTGAGCAGGAATGGTATCGACAAAGGCGTATAGGAGTCCTGAGTTCTATTTGAGACGGAATGCGTCCCGGAGAAAGACCCATCTTGGAAACCCCAATGCGCAGAAGTGCTCACATTGCACGTTCTCAGCTGTGACAAATAGATCTAAATAAGTTTCTCCCTGGTCTCGGAAGAGACCTTGCACCACCTCTGGATTGAGACGCCATTCGTGATCCATAAGGCATCGATGGCTGAGTTTGTTTGCTCAGGCGTTCAGAGAGCCTGCAAGGTGTATGACCAGAAAAATGTCCTTACGTTCCAGCCATGTCCGGACCCACATGGTCTCTTGACACAGGTCCACGAACCCATCACGCCCTGCTTTTTTAATTACCACATGGCGGTTGTGTTGTCTGAACACTTGAACCAGCCTTCCCTTGATAGAAGAAAGGAAGACTTTCTAGGCCTGGTAAATCGCTCGCAACTCCAACATAATAATGTGGAGCTGAGACTCCGCTGGAGACCTGATTCTTCTGATGTCCACCTTTCCCAGACAGCCACCCCAGCCCAGAAGGGATGCATCTGTCACTGAGAGATCTGGGCGGGGAAGGGGGAAAGTTCTGCTGATGACCCAACTGCAATTAATCAGCCACCACCGCAGATCTTTTGCAGACCCATCAGATATCTGGACAAGGTTGCAGTGATTCCCCTTATGCTTCGCCCCTTGGGTCTTAGATTCCCACTACAGAGCCTGCATATGCCATCAGGCATGTGTTACCAACAGGATCCACGAGGCTTAGCAGCCTTAGTCAGTCTCACCGAAATTCAGGATAAAGGCTGAAACATCTGAATCGTAGCCTGAATATCCTGGACTCGCTGCTCTGCAAGGATAGGCTCGTAACTGCACTGTGTCCAGAATGGCTCCAATGAAAAGGAGCGCCTGAGAGGGAGTCAGATGGGACTTTGGCATGATTTTAGTGAATCCCAATTAATGCAGGAGGTCTGCTGTAGTCTGAAAGTGGGTGACCATTGCCTGGGGCGAGCCCACCTTCCACAGCCAGCCCTCTAGGTAGGGGAAGACTGGAGCCCCTGACCTCTGCAGATGGGCTTTCTTCACTTTTGTGAACACCTGAGGGGTGCTGGTAAGGCCAAAGGGGAGCACAGCAAACTGAAAGTGCTCGTAGGCCACCGTGACCCGCAGGTAGGTTGGTGAGCCAGCAGGGCAGTTATATGGAAATATGCGTCCTGTAAGTTCAGTGCTACCATCCAGGCTCTAGGGTCAAAGGCAAACAGGACCTGAGCCAATGTGAACATTTTGAATTTCTCCTTTTTCAGGAAGTAGTTCAGAGGGTGCAGGTCTAGTATAGGGCAGAAGCCTCCATCCTTCTTTAGCACCAGAAAGTAGCGGGAATAGCAACCACAACGTAATTCTGATGTTGGCACTCTCAATAGCTCCTTAGGCCAGAAGACCCTGATGTAACTGGGAGAGATGGTCCTCCGTCTGCAGATCTGAGGATGATGGCAAGCACTAATTTGTCTGAGGTTATAGACTGCCATCGGGGCAGGTGGTCTTTTATCCTTCCGCCGACTGGTTGCTGTGATGGTGAGAGGGCATATTAAAGAGGTTTGAAGGCTGTGGCTGCCATAGGTAGGGAATGAACAGGCAGAACTCTGACCTTGGGTCCCACGAGGCTTTTGGGAGGCACGTACATGGCCATGAAAGGACTGGAAGAGCCTGTTGCCTGTGGTTGCTGGGCAGGAATGGATGAGATTGGTAGCACCTTCCATAGCTGTGTAAGAGGCGAAAGACAGAGTGGGGCTGATGTGGAGCTGTGGAGAGTCCCAACAACCGAGTGGTGGCCCTGCTGTCCTAAATGCTCGAGCGCCAAATCTGCCTTATCGACAAACAGGCAAGTGCCATCAAAGGGCATGCCCATAAGGGAAGCCTGGACATCGCATGAAGTCAGGAGACTTCAGTCAGGCACAACGACCGTGTCACTGACTAAGCAATTGCTCTGCTTAGCGAGTCGGTTGTGCCTCGTCCGCAGCATGTAGTAAACTTTGCTGTGTCCCTGCTATCAGCAGTAACATGGGACAGGATAGCTCGGGCTGCCTCTGAGCAAGGGGCAGCACTTGCGCAACCAAGTCCCAAACTGTGTGTGAATACCGACACGAGACACATGGTGTTCACTGACTGCAGTACAAGGCTGGTGGAAGAGAAAATCCTCTTGCCGAATGTGTGCACCCTCTTGGATTCCGTATCCGGTGGTGTGGTACGAAATGCACCAGGGTTAACCTTGGATGTGGAGGTCTGAACAATCAGACTCTCCGGGGTGGGGAAGGGTGCTGGGTGAGGAAAGCAGGATCCCCAGGCAATGGTGGTGGGCAATTGTTCCTGTACACAGGAGCACCTGTGCATGGCTTGGCCCAGGCTCCGAGTAAGACATAAATGAGGGCTTCATTAAAGGGGAAAAAAATGTTCCGTGGGGGCTACTCTGGATTGAAGCACCTCTACTAAGGCGTTAATATTGACTGGCACTGAGGGCAGCATAAGGTCCAGGACCTCAGCCACCGTCACCACCACTGCAAAGGAAGCACCTTTGTCTGTAGCCACACTAGGAGGATGCCAGTGTCAAGAGAAGTCTAGGCTACGGTCATCCGCCAATTACTCATACCAGTTATCCTCGGCCAAGGGCTCTTCTAGGGGGGTGGAGTAACCACAAGGATCCTCAAATCCAACCCAGTCCTATACCTCACAGGGCCGGTCAGTAAATGGAAACTGTCTGACCCAGTTGGCTCTTGTCTGACTCCGTATCAGAGTCTGGTATGATGATGGGGTCAGAAGAGCCGAGGGTTGTCAGCGGCCCTGGGATTGCTCCACTGGAACAGACTCTGGGAAAGGTTGCAGTTTTGTGATGGAAGCCGATCCGGATCCAGGAACCGATCCCAAGAGCTCAGTTGGTGCCGAGGGTGAACCCGCTGGTGGGAATCCAGTTGAGCCACCTGCTGGATCCATGAGGCCTGAAGGAGTTCCAGAGGGGTCACCCCACCCAAAAATTTGATGCATGGCCTCGTGAAATTTGTATGTATATATGTATGTTTTATATGTGTGTATATATATATATATATATATATATATATATATATATATATATAATGAACTCTGGGTAGTTCCCAAGTTTAGGTGGAGAGCAGCTAGTGTATAGAGCACCCTCAACACCAGCAATACTCTTAAATTTGCTCACCTCAAATGCCTGCTTTTCTATCAAAATCTTTAAGCATAGGATTAGCACAGTGCCATCCACGCCGAGATGGGAACTTCCCAGAGTTCTTTGCTTTTTTGCATAATTTGTGGCACTCTATGTCTGAAAGGGTATTGTTTGTTTAAATATGGATATATATATATATATATATATATAAAATATTATATTATATTATTTCAGTTGGGCGGGGGTCACTTCAGGAAACTCTGGGAGGTGTGGAGCGGATCCAGATTCTGGCATATACGTATCGGAGCGGGGCCTAGATTTGGGGCTTCATTACTGCACCTCGTCCAATGACTTGGACCGGCACGGTGAAGTCGAAGAGTTCTTAGACTTCTTAGATTTCTTGTGATACTTACCTGATGATGACTTCGAATGAAACAATGACTCACTGGAATGACTGAGAGCGGGCCTGGGACCTTCCTCGCGACCTGGAGCTGTGTGGAAGGTGTCCGGTAACTATGAGCTTCAGGGCACGCTCCCGGACTGTCTTAGGGTTCATTGTTCAGCAGTCTGGTCAGGCCTTGAAGTCATGGCCCAGCTCCAGACACCACAAGCAAAAAAGTGGGAATCCATCACAGACATCTGCCTGTGTCAGGAACCACAGGATTTAAATACTATACTTTTTTAGGGGACATCCCTAAAACACACAGGGAGCATAGGTCAAAAAATTTAGACAAAAAGTTGAAAAAGGTAGTCCAAAAACTGGACTGAGTTAGTTCTTCTGGATCTGTGTTAATGGGGCTGAAAGAAAAGGACTCATGACAGCGCACTGGGGGTGGCGCCTCTATAGGCACCATGTACATCACTTCTGTTGTGTACAGTGCCGACACTGACCTGATTGAGGCCACAGGCCGGGAAACTGAGGTACTGCTCAAGAGTTTCCAGGTCCAGTTTTATGCCTGGGGAATATTCTAAGGAAAGGAATCTGCAGCTAGAGTCTCTATCAGATAAGGTACACAGTGGGTGTTGTGACCAGCCATGGATTCTACTGGATGCGTTCATCTGAGCTCCCAACATGGGCACTTAATCTCCCCTTGAAATCCTAGGTGAACTTGATCCTCCGATGCCCATCCACACAGTACCTCCACAACGGCTGGTGATAGTCGTGGTTTTGGCCCCGGAATCCTAGAATCGCTGCGTACAGTCAACAAATGATGTGATCCGTCCAAACATTGCAAGTGAGATGGCGGCTGCATACATGGTTGAAGTGGCTTGCCTGATCCTTGAGGTCAGGCTTGCCATTGCAGCTGCAGTAGAGCCCCCGAAACAGTGCAGTGGTCGGAGAGAGGAGGATTTGCTGCGGAACCCCTGGCCTCAACGAATAAACAGACTGGAGAGTGGCTCAACTGCAACGTGAGGAGATTGCTTCTGAAGCGCTGTGGACCTCACTAATGTCTTTGTGATGGAAAGAACTCATAGTGTTTCTGCCCGATGCCCCAAACCCAGTCGTACTCCCAGACCTGTCATGTCCAGGCTTTTTCACTACCAGGACCGTGACATTCTTTTACAAGAAGTTAACAGTGAAGAAAGACTCCTATTTCTTCCCCTTCAGGACATAAAGCCAAAAGAGGAAGAAACTGACAGTGAAGATCTTTGCAGACTTTCCAGAACCCGGTGACAGGCCAGCTGCTTCCTAGTTTGAAGAACATAACGACAGGCCCATTGCTTCCTGTAGGGATGGCGCTGCTCATAGACAGCCTACTTATAGCTGATAAGCCAGGTTCTCTCTGATTTTGGTGACAAAAATTAAAACGCATTCCTAGGGCAACCCACCTCGGGATCACCAGATGACCCCCTGTGCACCTAGGGTACTGAAGTTGGTCCCTGGCTTAATTGTGGAATCCTTGGAGAAAGTGAATTCGTTGGACTTGGAATCAGGAGTGTACCCTCAGTGTTGGAAGGAGGAGATTGTCAGCCCCCTTAAGAAAAAGCCTAATGGAGACTCGGGTGACTTAAAAAATCTGCGCCCAGTTTCCCTTCTACCCGCTCCAGCAAAAATCCTGGAGAAACCCATCTAACAGGAACTGGCCCAGTTTTTCAATGACCATGAACTCCTGGACCTCTCTCAAAATGGGTTCAGGAGGAATCACAGCAGTGAATCGGCGCGTTTGCCGCCAGCTGATTCAATTCGCAGGCAAGTTGACCAGGGAGGTGCGGCCATTTTGGTTATGCTTGATCTGTCTGCATCCTTTGACACCATATCTCCCTCTTTGGTGCAAAGGCTGCAACAGACTCAGCTGAGGGACGTGGCCCATAACCTGCTGGAGTCCTTCTTAGTGAATAGGACTTTTACAGTCAGCTGCTGGGATTTTTAGGGCCAAACCTTTTTATCTTCCCTTTGGAGTTCCGCAGTGCTCCTCTCTCAGCCCTACTTTATTTAAATTGTATGTCTCCCCCCCTGGCAAAACAGTTGAGTTCCTTTGGTTTCTAGGTGTCGTCCTACACGGATGACACCCAGATCGTGACCACCTCCGATGACTGGGAAGGGTGACGGATAGGCTTAGGTTTTGTATGGCAGAAGTCAGCATTTGGATAAGGGAGAACTGGCTCAAAATGAACGATGAGAAGACTTGTATTCCGCTTTAGGTGTCCATATATAGGTTTTCCTGAATCATGTCCTTATATAGGCACAATTCGCATTGCCCTTATATAGGCATAGAATCCCAGTCATTTAGGCATTAACCGTGCACTCCAAATAATACAGGCATGGTCACTGACATCCGTCCACCCTAACGTCACAACGAGTTCTTAGAAACCAGACCCTTAAGCTTCGGGAGTTCCCCTAGCACAGGACTATTGATTTCTCCAAGAACTCATCTATTATGTATGAACCGTTATACCTTAAGGGTTCATTCCTGACGTCTTCCTCTGTCCGACTTCACGTCAATGCTAACATTCCGAGGCACCTATCAGGTATAAATATACCTCCCCTCGCCCAAGCAAGTAAGAGGAGACCTGGACTTCAGAGGAGCCCGTATCCCGGCCTGACGCACTGAGAAGACGCTGTCATTCCTGCTAGCAGAAGAATCCAGCTTCCAGTGTTCTGACTCCCTTCGCGGGGTGTGAGAGTTCGAGTCCGGAAGGAGATTCCCACCTCTCTCATTCTCAAGGTATGGAGCCGACTAGAACCTAGAGGGACTCTTGGCATACTATACGTAACATACTCTTAGTATACCATACTAGAGAATACTCCACCTACTTCTTACCTTTCCCTACACCTAGACTAGGTTAGGTACATTGGGGTAGAACTAGCTTAGAGATGCATCGTATGAGTACTCGCATTTTTAGCTCATGTTATGTACGTGAATATATGCTAAAAGATAATGCTAGCGCAGTATTATTTATTTCTACTGCTTACGCTGTACATTATTTCTTGCATACTGTCTTGTGATCATAACAGCACACATCTTACACGAGAAACAAGACTGTTCAATAAAACCTCTTTATTGAAACGCCCGCCTTTCCTTTCTGTGTAACTCTGTAGAAACTAAGCATGCACGATTGACTGAGTGAAACTGTTATCTATTGTTTCCACGATTCTGAGACGTGTTCGATTCTAAAGGAAACAAAGTGGTCATGTTTATGCGGTTGCCAGAAACTACTCCCTTCTTGTTCTCAAGGAGTTACTAGTGGCCTCGGAGCTAGCTGGCACAAGTAATTAAGTTTAATACTCAATAGGGACATACCGACCTCAGTCCTATGTCAAGCCTATAGGTTATATTACAATGTGCAGAGCCTATTAGGGAAATAGGAACTACACTACATGGCGCCCAAACGTTTGGTAAGGCAGTAATTTAACGCTAGATACTGAGTAACTCAGTCGTGCTTTTCTCAGAGACCCCATCTCACATACTCCATAAGACGTGTGGAGTGGGTAGGGTTAAAATATCCGCCATAACTAAATAGGACAAAAAACCCTATATATTAGTTGTTTGGTTCGTTCAACGTTGAAGGATACAGTGTTCCAAAATATTATATATTATAATGAATATATACAAAATTGGCTTGAAAATGGGTTCAAAGATGCAAAAGGTGGCACAATAAAGCATAAAACGCTTTGGGAACAAGTATTTAAGTTAAAAAACGAACTACCAAAGGCTCACGTAATACACACGCTGAGTCATCAACGTGATGGCGTTCACGTTGCAGGGAATTCATTGGCTGACTAAGCCGCAAAGGGGGTTGTTCAGACGGCTTCCGTAGCTGCGATCACTCGTTCAAAAACAAGAATAGACAGTGAGATAATGTTGGCTGTCAATGCTACGAGCAAAGGCAGTGGTGCAGCGTTACCAAAAAAGTTTCCACTCAAGTACTCTTATGTAATTGATGCGAACGTTCCTTTTGCTTGAATCCCTGGAGTGGGGGAATAGGGTAATTCCAAACATGGAACGTAGAGCAGCCTTGATTTATGAAGCACATCTGGGGGAGGGTCTGTCACATCAAGGGATCTTTAAAACAATATTGATATTAAAAGAGATGTACTGGTGGCCTGGAATGAATACACAGACTCACATTTTCATCAATGACTGCATAGACTGTAAGGTACAGCGTGATGCAGAACGCCACCAGACACCATGCTACGAAGTAGCCTGCCCAGTACAGACACCATTACTAGACAGCATTAGACTATCTACACGCAGGCGTCCTTTTGGACAACTGCAATCCCACAAATACTAAGTCAAGGTTCCTATGGATATGGCCTCAGCGCTCGGCTGACGCTCGAACTGTTATAAAAGATTTGCGAGTCTTTATCGGCACATACGCAATAGGCACGCTACATTCTGACCAGGGCCCTGCGTTTAGCTCTCGGGCTTACAAAGAAGCCATGGCCAGTCTGGGCGTTGCATTGCGGTACTCCTCTCCGTTTCATCCGGAGGGAAATTCTGTTGTGGAAAGGAAAAACTGAGACATAAAGCAGTCTATAACAGCTAGGGTATTAGGTTCGGGTGATGGGTGGGTCAAACATCTTTGTGGTCCAACGCTCATTAAATAATTTGCCAAGAAGTTCTCTAGGGGGTGGGGGGGTCACTCTATATGAGGTCCTATTTGGGACAAGAATGTGGGGTCCTGATCTCGAATGTAAAGGCACAGTGGTGGAAAATAAACCCTTTGATATCAAAGATCGTTTGGCTGTTTTACAGGATCTAAATGAACTAAGATCGAAACAAAGCAACGTGTTCCTGCAGCCAACCACCACTGGGGAAAAACCGGCAGTCCCAGCAAGGCCTGTCTGGATTCCAAAAGTTGGGGATCTAGTCAGAGAGAAGATTGCGGACAAGAAGGAATTTGGACCTTCTTGCAGACAACCAGTACCTGTCCTAGCCGTACACGGAACAAGAACAGTACTTCTGCCGCCCCTTGCTGGAAGAAAGGAAAAAAGGTGTCCATCGACCTCATCAAACCACAGTATGTGGCCAATACTAAATAGTAGGCCTCGTGGACTCCGACCTAGTAGCAGACGCACTCCTCTCACTACTATCCAAGAGGTTCAGACTGAAAGACTGATAACCATCGAGAATTCAGCAGTAACAGATGAGGGACTGAGCAACAATGCTATGGAACTCATCCCTCTTGAAACTCAAGTAACAGTTCGTCCAAATACACCTGTCTACACCAATGTAACAAGTGATCAACTGGTTCCAGCGATTTCTACAATTCCTGATGCAATTCCAATAACTGACAGAACTGCTTCTGGCTATTTCATTAACTTAGATACGTTTTCTGAGGATCTGAGTGAGCCTGAGATGTCGCCAGCATCAAAAACTTTTAAACAGCAAGTACAAGACTTTTCATTTTTTGAGAAAGACTTATCTGGTTTCACCATGGATTGAACTATGGATTATTTCTGGAATATTTTTCTTTCTGCTGTGGCTAGCTTTGTTTATGACTGAGCGTGCTTATAAATGGCAGATACATCCATTTGGACATTGAAAGTAAAGATGTGAACTTACTTTTGAAACCTCACAAATCATCCCATCGTGAAGCAAGAGACTGGTCAGCAGTGAACATCACAGCCGTTCCTATACAGGATGGTATAGTGTGGGACAAAACTGATTGATATATTCGGCCCTACGGAACAATTGAACATTCCACATTTATTTAAAATTTCACTAAGTGATTTTATTTCGTCCAGTACCTATTCTGATGATTGGTACTTTGAGACTGTAAATGACAATGTTTGATCTAGAAAGGTCTGCTGCATTTTCTAACAAAGAATATTTAGAGGGTTCATCAGACTATGAACAGCTGTATTGCTATAACCACTATGGTCATCATTTTTTGCATAAATCTGCAACACCTAGAAATGTGTTCATGTTTAACCAATGGGAGCATTGTCCTACACCACCAAAAGGAAGTTCAAAAACATTTGCTAAAAAGTTTCCATATTTTTCAGGATACAATACATCTGATCTAGAAACATTTTACTATAAGAATGTAAACAAAACAGGACTGAAAATTATGTTAACTAATACAAAACAGATTTACTCTACAGCATTTATTGCCCAACTGTCTAGACATGGTTTCGATTTGTGGAAAGACACAATAGACACAAAATCTGTCTGGGGTACTAAAGATTGGCAAGTGCAGGGGATAGAAGCTTTGTTTAGAGCTTGTATCATCCCTCAACAAATAATGTTTTTGAATGACACTGCAACAAACGTCTTGCCTTGGTTTAGCCAAGATCAAAGACATGAAAACACCTTCTGTACCAACACCTGCCAGTAACAACAATACACAGGCAGCGGTTACAGTTGACACAATACTACAAATCAACAGAACAAATCCTGATTGGAGAAAATGGTTGATCTGGCCCACAGACACAAACACCTGTCAAGAGAGATTACTGAATAAAACTCAGGGCTTTACTATTCATAGGCCAGACCCACGATACGTCCAAAGACAACATCCGGGGATAGTAACATACAGTGTAGGAAAATTATGCCTAGATTGGCTGCAAAAATCTACACTTGAGGATGTGAAACAACACTTATCTTTACTTAAAGACGCAGACCTTAGGGAATTCTTGCTTGGACCAAGAAAACCGCGTCAAAAACGTTTCATATATGCTGGCATCTATGCTGCTTATAATGAAGCATGGAAGGTGTCACAGGTAGAGGCCGCAGAACGAATACGTGAACTTGATCGTATTAACTTATAGAAAACTCTAACTGTGGTCGACAATGGGCTAACAACTTTTGTCATCCAGAATTTATTCACTGGACGCCATTGTATCCTCTGCTATCGACATACTGGAAGAAGATTTAGCCATGTTATAACAAGGCCAGTCTCAGTTACGTTCTATTATGTTATTAAGCTGGACGCTGCAATCTTTGCGTGCGGGCTATGTGCCTTGGCGTTTTATCAACACGTCGGCTCTGTTTGCAGAATACAATCTGACTGATAAACAGATCGAACTGGCACAAAGGGGAGCAAGGTATACAGTGCTGAGCATTGAAAAACTGGAAAAATTACCATTCACAGTGGCAGAAAAACCAGCTACAGAATGGCTTATTCATGGCAAAATCACTCTGCCTGTGACTACTTTTCAGTTTCAGTATTGCCTCAAACAAATGCAAGCAGGCAAATATGAAAGGTTGGGTAAAGAATACATTAAGACATCCTGGACTTTACCTTACACATACAGATGTTGGAGTGGGGATCGTGAAGTGTTTCTGAGCAGTACACACTGTGAAAGTGCACTAAGCGGTTCACTAATTTGTCAGGACATTTCTATACACGGGGCTTGTAATGGTTATGTGGCAAATTTGTCCTGCCACCAGCAGGGTACACCAGCTGCTGTGATTAATCCAACGTTTGGCCAACTTTCTAATGGGAGTTACCTCATGTTGAATGATCAGAGTTGCTGTGGCATGTTGCCAGGCATCCCATATCTAGTAACTGTCAACTCCAGGGTCACTTGCTGTATGCAAGTATTGTTTGCCCCAATAGACACAGTCAGGGAGTCGCCTTTGTGGCCTTCGTTGAATGTCTCTTTTATACGATTTGATACTTTAAGCAGAATGAAAGCCATGCTTATACAACAAACAGTGCCTTTGACCTCGGCCAAAGAAATCTATGATTTACAAGTTGCAAGGACTTCGGCTGAGATACAGGCTTTAATTCGTACAAACTGCCCTATACATTTCGTAGAAATGATAGGACGTATCTTTAACATGTCTGATACAAGCGGAATTGTACATGTATTTAAGACCATCTGTTCCGGACTATTAGCAACTTTCCAGGCAGTCCTCGGAATCATCCCAAACTTCGCACATTCGGTGTTTGGTGGTGTGCCATTAATTCTAGCACTTGTTGCAGGAATTGTTCCTCCTGCTACGCTATGGCAAGCCTATTCGTCGACATCACTCCGAGCGATGTGGAGAAAGCTCTCCTTGAACGGAAGTGCCGTGAGCGAATAGTACAGCTTTTGGGCATGCCTCGTCTACGGGAACTTAATACAACATGGTTCCTGTCATTCAGACCAATCTGGCAAGATTGCATCTTACCTGTTCTACGCTGCCTGTTTTGCTGTGAAGAATGCGTGCTAGACACCTGTCTAACACTCCCATCAGTCATGCCAACGGATATCGATACTCTGCTGGACCCGATAACGGCCCATGCTCTGTGTTGTCCCCAGAGGCTACCAATCCTGATAACATTCATTGAGATCTCAGACGCTTCCGGTAGCTGCTGAGGTACGAGATGGATCAACAGGCACACGGGTAACAACGGACGCGAACATTGCATCGTCTGCTGAAGGCGATGTTTCTCATCTCTGTGCAATTAACCTTCTGAACGAGGTGTTCCAAATGTCACCAACTTCGGTGGATGATATTTTGGCTACGGAAATAGATTATCTCATGTTTACACCAGACCCATACACTGACTTTGATTCGGCTCACAGTGTACCAGGGAAGCAATTAAATTTGGCCTTCATATTTTTCAAACTTGGAACTTGTCCCAGAATTGAACTTTTTCTTTTTAATTTTTGAAATGACATGGCGAAAAAAAAAAAATCTGCTTACAGTAGAACTAGTCTTATGAAACGGACTTCTTTGAATACTTCCAGGGACACATTGTCACCTTACTTGTCTAACATTTAATTTAATTTCATCATATGCATATATTTTTGTTTATTCATTCATGTGGCATTTATCTCCATTATATGCTTAAAATGAAAACGATGCTTTAAATGTACAGTACCTATTGCATTTCAACGGTTTATTTTTAAAACTTCTTTTAAATGCTTTTAGAAATGTTTTTAGCAACATGTGGTACTCAATTTTATGTTTAGCATTTAGTATTATCGTTCATTCGAAAGTAGAGTGGGTGTTGTATTCCGCTTTAGGTGTCCGTATATAGGTTTTCCTGAATCATGTCCTTATATAGGCACAATTCGCATTGCCCTTATATAGGCATAGAATCCCAGTCCTTATTTAGGCATTAACCGTGCACTCCAAATACAGGCATGGTCACCGACATCCGTCCACCCTAACGTCACAACGAGTTCTTAGAAACCAGACCCTTAAGCTTCGGGAGTTCCCCTAGCACAGGACTATTGATTTCTCCAAGAACTCATCTATTATGTATGAACCGTTATACCTTAAGGGTTCATTCCTGACGTCTTCCTCTGTCCGACTTCACGTCAATGCTAACATTCCGAGGCACCTATCGGGTATAAATATACCTTCCCTCGCCCAAGCAAGTAAGAGGAGACCTCTACTTCAGAGGAGCCCGTATCCCGGCCTGACACACTGAGAAGACGCTGTCATTCCTGTTAGCAGAAGAATCCAGCTTCCAGTGTTCGGACTCCCTTCGTGTGGTGTTAGAGTTTGAGTCCGGAAGGAGATTCCCACCTCTCTCATTCTCAAGGTATTGAGCTGACTAGAACCTAGAGAGACTCTTGGCATACTATACTTAACATACTCTTAGTATACCATACTAGAGAATACTCCACCTACTTCTTACCTTTCCCTACACCTAGACTAGGTTAGGTACATTGGGGTAGAACTAGCTTAGAGACTCATCATATGAGAACTCGCATTTTTAGCTCATGTTATTTATGTACGTGAATATATGCTAAAAGATAATGCTAGCGCAGTATTATTTATTTCTACTGCTTACGTTGTACATTTATCTTGCATACTGTCTTGTGATCATAACAGCACACATCTTACACGAGAAACAAGACTGTTCAATAAAACCTCTTTATTGAAACGCCCGTCTTTCCTTTCTGTGTAACTCTGTAGAAACTAAGCATGCACGATTGACTGAGTGAAACTGTTATCTATTGTTTCCACGATTCTGAGACGTGTTCCGATTCTAAAGGGAAACAAAGTGGTCATGTTTATGCGGTTGCCAGAAACGACTCCCTTCTTGTTCTCAAGGAGTTTCTAGTGGCCTCTGAACTAGCTGGCACAAGTAATTAAGTTTAATATACTCGATAGGGACATACCGACCTCAGTCCTATGTCAAGCCTATAGGTTATATTCCAATGCGCAGAGCCTATTGGGGAAATAGGAACTACACTACAGACTGAGATTGTGGTTTTTGGAGCAGAAAACTCGATATGGATCGACCGTTGGTAGCCGTAAACCTGTGTGTATTTTCCCTGTTCCGGTGGGCGCGGCAAAAAATATGGGGTTGATTTTTGACCATCCTGTAACACTTGACACCCAGGTCAAAATAACAGTGAGCTCCTCCTTCTGGGTCATTAAGACTCTGAAGAAAATTCTTCTTTTTCTTCTGAGGGAGCTTAGGGTGTCGGTGGTCATTGCACTTGTCTCCTTTCGCTTTGCCTACTCTAATGCCCTCTTTTTAAATGCTAACCAGTATTCTCTAAATAAGCTCCAGGTTATCCAAAATGCTGCGGCTCAAATGGTCCTGGGTCTGCCAAAACACATATCAGTTGGGGATGGCCTGAGGACTCTCCACTGGCTACCAGTGGAGAAATGAGTTTCATTTAAAGCCCTGTTCCATAAGGCACTCCATCAGCTGGGCTCGTTGTCTCAGGACAGCCTTCAACTGGTACGCCCCTTGTATTACTCCGAGAGGCAGGACGGAGTAAGGTTAGTGTTCCTAGGTGCATGAAAGCTAGATTGGGGGGGGGGGGGGACGTGTTTCCACGGTGGACTCTGCCAGGCTATGTAAATCCCTCCCAGAAAATATTGGGAGCCTGACTGATTTCCGTAGTAGGTGAAAACATGGTTATTTTCTTAACTATGTTGCCTTGTGAGTTACCTGGACTTTCCTGTTTTACTCTGTTGGGGCCCTCCCCTTCCCATTGATGCTTCTTGGTCTAATGCGCTCTTATAAAACTAAATTACAATCTAGAACCAAAATGACATAATGCACCCGTCCCTTTGGAGTTTGGGACTTCCTGGGCCATGGAGGCTAGGAAAACTAGGTGAAGAAGACAGAAGGGGAAGGAGAGAGTGTTTGAGAGAGTGTAATATTGGAAAACAAATACATCGGGAGGTCTGGGATGGCGACTGACTCTTAGTTGTCTGTAAATAACTAATAACAAATTTGCTAAAGTTAGAGCGGTTTGTTTTAAAAATGACTTTGACTTTTGTTTTTTTATTTGCAGTGGAGTTATTATATTTGCATTGCCCTATTATCACTGGTGTAAAAAAGCAAAAGTATAAAACATTGTCATTTTCAACGCCAAGAGCTCCAACTTTAACAAATGCGAGACCTATTGTATTGCAGATGCTTCTTTTATTAACTTTCTCATTGGCCTATTTGGGTTCAAATTGCGTTTATAGAGCGCCTACTACCCCCGACAAGGCGTCCTTTGTAACAGCATACACATCTGAAAAATAAATATAGCTGAACATGCTCACACTACAATTAAAATGTAACAGCTTTATTTACTATTCACCCTGGTTTGTCATGAAAATTAATTTGAGAGAAAAGACCCAATCAAAGGAAAATTCATAAACAGAACGGCTAACAAGCAACCAAAAAATATAAGATGGAACAAAGTAATATCTCCGGTGAATTTTTAGCTACAAAACCGGTAAATCAATACTTAGTTAGCAAATTATGGGAAGACCGTTAGGGAAACAGGATATCCTTTAATTAGTTGATGAGCTGACTATTAACGAGAAAGGCAACAAGTGGGGTGCTTGAAGCACACAAATATGAAATAAGTCCCCTAATTACTGTTTGAGACGTCGCAAAAGATCGAAGCCAGTCTGTGAAGAGAAACTTCCAGGCCGTAGTCAGGTGGATTGCTTCTTGCTCGCACCGGACTACAATCATTTGGTCCATTCATGGCACTGTCGGGAATGGCTTCTCCGAGTTGGTGTTTAAATTTAATAACACCTTTCCGAATTCTGAAGACTATCATATTTTACGTGGCTTGTTGTATAATTTGGCTTATGCATGAGGCTGTAATAGTCAAGGCAGACTCTTGAATCCGCTAGCCCAATTAACTTGTTGGCTCATTCATCTGTAAAGCTAGGTGAAAGAAATCTCATAAACTGGTTGCTAGTGCACACATGCCCTCTTCGTGTCTACTGAATTACTTTTTAAGTCTTTGGTCTCTTTTCATAAATCACTGCCAAGTTACTGACCTTCTCCCAGGCTCCCTGGACTGCAGAAGGAATACATAAAAGAAAAGGGCAACAAAGGGACAGCAGAGGAACGGGCCAGATATAAAATAAAAACCTTAACACTTACTCTGCAAGTGACACGTATTGTAAGCGGCCGGATCTCGTGGTGGGAGGCGGAGGCCTCTTCGCCCGGCTGACTCATGATGCACACCAACAGAGGAAGAGGCAGTGTAACAAGCCTAAAAACATGTAGAGCCACGAAGAATTAAAATATATGAACTCATCATTCCCTGGTGTGTTCAGTAGCATCTCGGGTGACCTGCATCTTGCCCATGCGAAAATATTTAAAGTGACCGATTATTATGAAAGCAGAACCCTGGCTAAAGACATAGAAGAACAAGGACCCAATGTGGCTACTCCAACACGCCCTTACAAAGCAAGGGCAACTCTGGAGGGTGTAGCACATGAATACTGCTAGTTCTAGAGCCAGATGACTTTACAGAAGAAACATGCCCCCCTACGTTTTCCATCAACCTCACTGTTAATTGTTAGTTCTACCACGGAGGGGATGCCAGTTCGTCAATTACAAATGAATTATGATTGATGGGGCAGTACATGGGATTTTGAACATCCGACTATATATACACAAGAGGAAATTACAACGGAAATTCATCAATTTTTAAAGAAAATAGTGTCAGGGGCCCCGAATATCATCCAACACCAAAAACCAGTTGTAAAAAGCAATCAACTAGAATTTTCCAAACAGCACTTCGACATTGGTCAAAGAGTTGGATCCGGTAGAAACTAGTGAACTGGAATTTCCACCAGGGTCCACTTCCTCCTTTTTGTAGAGTTTGGCACTAACCGTACTATAAATCTGTTTGATGTAATTTGTTGTTCTGCAAAGATCCTGGCTGTCTCTTAAAACTCTATGAGAATAATTGTTAGGTACCTATTCAGACTCGTTGGACAGTGGATCCATAATGCGCTTCCAGGAATATCCTGACAGACTTCTTTCACTTGTTATGACTATTTTTTTTTGCTTCTGGTGGTCAATTTCCAACCGAATACTTTATTTTCTCCAGCATAACCCCCAGAACACGAAGTTACTTAAACTCAAGATGCCTGGCTAACGTTATCTGCGTCACACCCAGTTGCCAATGTCTATAAATCCTGTTCCAGCCTGGGATTCTGAGAGGCAAAGTGCAATATTTTCCAGAATGTTCTGGTAAGCATCCACGTCCAGTGAAATGTTGCACTTCCATCACTGCATTATACCAGTTTATACATAAGCAATGCGGGGGTCTTAGGGAGGTGGCATTTGTGTGATAGCTGCTAAATTATCGATCGTGTCACCGGGGGACCCGAAATTCCAATCCCAGCATTCGCACTTGCTTGAGCCGTGTGATCTTCGGCAAAACTCCTCACTTCACGAGGTTTAGGTAACAAAAAGTAGAGGCGTCCGGCCGCCTACATAACAAAAATGTGGTCAGAGATATCGCTTGAACGACAGGTTAAAGCTAAGCTAGGTTTTTTTTTTTTTTTTTTTGCGCCAAGAGACTACAAACTGTTTTCCAGCTCCTGTTTGTTTAAAAGAAAAGCACAATGGTTTTGGACCAGACCCCACGCGGGATTTCATAATCACACCAGCCATTATTTACCAAAGCAGAGGGGGTGCAAAGGTGCCTGCTCTGGGCAGGCACGCGCAGGGAGATGTCAGCAACGGAAAAAATACAAAAGAAAACAAACACACGGGGCTTCATACAAGTTATCAAGGTGACAGAGGCCAACTCTCTCGCACTCCACTTCCAGAACATTTTATGCATACCATGGTAAAGTCAATGAACACAGCCTTAGAGGGCACCTCTGTGCTGGCAAGGTTCATGACATTGAAAGGATTCTCAAAACTGCAGAGCAATCACTGTCCATGGCGATGTGCTTAATGGCTTAAGATTTGAGGGTCTGCGTGGCATATACATATGTACAAGTTGCTGCTGAAAGTCAGTATAAACCTTTACATCTTTTTTCAGTTTTGCTAAGAGCCAGCATGGAACCGGTGCTGCACAGCGCGGCACATTAGCTATCCAGAAATATAAAGCAAACAGACATTTAGTAACATTAAACGGCTGAGTAAACAATGTTTAAAGTGAAGTGGAACGAGAAATCCTATTTCTTATTGACTTTAGTTCCTTGGCTAAATTCTTCGGCTCCTGGTGCCAACACAACCCAACACACGGCCGCCTATGCCAAAGCCGAATGGGAAAAAAAAAAAATGGTGCTTACCAACTAATGAAGGAGACAGTAACGCCACAAGTAAAAGATCCAGTCCTGATGGGCGGTCACAAAAGGAGACAGGGCGGTCACAAGGAGGGACTAAGAAGCCTCATCAATCGGAAGCCAGCATTTACCATGGACAATGACACCAGCCTATGAAAAATATGGGGCGGAGGCTTCCACGGCACTTCTACAGCATACCCTACTACAGCATGCCTCGCAGAGCGAGCAGCGCATGCGCTGCAACGCTAGGCTCGACCTAAAAATACCTTTAAAACAGGTCCTGAAGAGTACATAGTGACTACGCTGGATTCGTAAATATACCCCCAGTTGAGGAGAGGATATTGCATTACAGCCAGAGCTGCCGACTTTGGCACTGAATAACCAGGTTTGCGTCTTGCCGTCGGCTCAACATTCTGTGATTCTGGGCAAATCACTTAATCTGCCCGTTTCAAAAAAGGAATTAATGTGATCTTGTGTAATGTAACTGGTGCACTGTTCATGTAAAGCACTTCAGTACCTTCGGGTCGAGTTTGTGCTATATAAAACTGCAAAAAAGCCTCGTTACTGTCAAAAAGAAAAAAAAAGCATGTTGAAACAAAGGCTTTTGGGTGGCAGTGGTTGTGTGCACGGTCGTGGGCTGTACCTCGTCATTTTTGCTGTGCTCCTACACCAGTTATTTGCTGGACCATGCATTATTTGCAGTACTTTATTGTTCTTAGTTATAAGCATTAATCCGAGGTCTAGGCTTGTGGGCTTAGCACTCTCACTAGTAGCTTTATGGAGTAGACATATGTCTGGCCCTACAGGGACCTGCAAGAGCTCTGCTCTCCTAATTACACTATGAACTCAAGATCAATCCTTTACCATTAAGTAAGAGCTAATTGTGTTGTTTAATCGCATCTCTTCGATGTCTGGCCTGTGAGCTACGAAGAAGTCACCAGTTGGTGAGCCGGCCCTAAAGTTTGGATTCTCCATCTTTTACTCTACAAAGCTGCAGACTTGTTGGCTGACTTTGGAACCCTCCTGCATCTAAAGGTTTCCATTTAGGGCTGTTGCTGAATTTCGTCGACCTCACCACTTTCCCTTCTCATCTGCTGTGCTATTTTAGCCACAGATCCTGGAAGTATTGATGTTGCCATCTAGTCATTTGCTCTTTTATCTTATTTGACTCTGTTTGTATTGTGTAGTTAATAGAATAATCTGTATTTTAAGAATTTGTTTAGATTGGGCTTGCCAAACCTTTAATTGACATTACCTATTTTCTCTTGGCAACCCAGGTGCACTTAAGTTTATATATGGGGTAGAGCATAGTAAAAAAATCCATAGATATGTAAAATTTGAAGCTTGTTCCAGATACGTCTGTGATAAAGTACGTTTTGTAAATGTAGGTGTAAAATAAACTGTATCATACAACATCAGTGCAGAATGCTTGCATATTCAGATATTTTAAAATCCTCCCCCTGTCCTTCCAATTTTCTCAGTAACTTATAAATAGGCTTTCCTGTTTTCAGTTTCTATGTTTGGTAAATTCTGGTGTTTTTTTTTTTAGTGTTTTCAAGTGATTTCCATGCCTTAAACAGTGGTTATCAGTGGTTACACATTTTCGCGCCATTAAAAACAGAAACAGTGTTTTTCCGGTGTTTATGGAACGTTTTGCTTTTATTATTGCTTGCTTTCTACACTGATAATGCATGGTATATAGACGGTGTACGTACAGTGTATATGAAGTCCAAATAAATTTTTGCAAATCAAACTTATTGTAGTACACCATACAATACTTTAGTGAGTCTTTGGTCATGTGCACTCGCTTTTTCCTTCCCATGTAAACTTTTTTCTGTGAAAAGGCCCTCTCAACATTGGCACTTGAGAAGGGCAACACCAAAACAGCCAGTACACAACTTGCTAACTCTGGCCACTGACATAGCTTTCCATGCCAGTACTGGTGCACTTGAAGATTGCGATTCTCTGGACAGGTTCTGCAACATTTGCATTGAACCGAACGCTTATTGCCTCAGTTATTGAAGCGGTCAAAAATGAAGCAGCACTTTTAAAACTACAGAGAAAATTCCCCTTTACTGAAGGGATCTAGAACTTGTACAGAGTACCACACTGAGGTTTCATTGACTTCAAATGCCGTGGTTGGTGAAAGGACATTTCTATGCATCATTGCAAGCCATTTCTCATACATTGTAAAATAAAAGTTCCTGAATTGCTCTTCAACATTGCTTTGTTTACCAAGTGGCAAGCACTCCAACATAGAACATGTTGCAGGGCCAAAGTCACTAAAGGTGTCACCCATCCTACTCTCAAGGAGTTATGTTCTCCTGTAAAAATCTAAGATGCAGTAGAGTGTACTTTTTTTCACACCACTATCAATATGCAACCTCACATTTCTCACCTTTGGCATAGTCACTCAGCAAAAATTCTGTAGACGGTTGCCACATGGATAATATAGCATTCACAGCCCCTTGGACTGAAAACCATCAGCTAAGTGACACAGTTGGGATGACTCTTTCTTGGATGCCACACAGCACAAAATGAGAAATATTTGCGTTTTAGTTCCCGCGCATAACAAAACAGTGCACCAGAATTGACTAAAAAGCCAATAGCATTCTTAATTAACTCTGAAGATCGTAAAGATCCTTTCAGCAGACCATCTAACAAGTGGCGAGGATCTCTTACAGGGAAGCACTTCAGCTCAGGTATCGATTTTGACAGGTCATCACACGACTTTTTCATATACGTAGCTGAATCACTGCAAATACAAACCATTTCACTCCAATCTTTGTTGAACTTGGAAAGAACCTTTTTGCAGCAGAATTCCAAGTGACACTGCGTTCCATGTTCCATCCTGTCATGTTTTTACCACTATCCCAGATGCTTGGTGATAGCACTCTTTTCACATATTCTTGTCACAATACCTTGCATTGAATGTTTAAAGCCTGAGGTGTTGGCAATTCACCTACTATCAATACTGACTCGCTAGAAACTGGGGGCTGATATATCAAGGGTTTTTACCCATTCTCTGTGGGTAAATGTGATGGGCCATATTGGGAAAGATTCTTATGAAACCAGCCATTTTACCTATCAGTGAAAGAATCAAACGCAGCCAAAATATCTAATATGATTTTGATATTTCCTGATCCTCTACAGTTTATAAAATGATTTAAACAAGACCTAAAACATGCTTCTAAACCCTGCATATTTAGACCAAAGACCACAAAACTGAACAAAGCAAAATGAAGATAAAATATTTTAGTGACATCCTTAAACTACAAACTCAAGCAGAATAATTTTAGCCCAGTCTTTCTTGCTGCTAGCTCGTATAACAAAGTTACATTGTATTGGCCCCTTCAGGAAGGAAAAAATGACTTTCACTCTCCTTTTCCCTTCTTTTAAAGGCATTTAGTTTGTGGTTAAGCAGGTGTTTTTTCAGTGTTTATATGTTTACACTGGTGAGGGCTATTTCCCTTTCAGTGGGGTTTTATCAGTTATCGGTTTAAACCTAAAACCGGACAGCCTACTCTGGTGTCATTATTAGAAGAGCACATTTACAGATGCAAGCAGTTCTTTTGTGATGGTGCTAATAAGCAATAGCGACACAAAGCTTTATTTAACCAGTGTGGTTGCATTTAAAACCGCAAATGTGCATGGGACTAATATTTATTCCTTCTATGAACCTCTTGATAGTTTCACAGATTAAAACATTTTTATATTAAAACATTTATCCATCTACTGATCTTCAGCTAGCCCCCTTCGCAGGCTGTTTATGCAATTATGCCTCTAATCCAGCTGCAGAATGTACGTATGTATCTTCATTAACCTGATCTCCTTTCTTACTACTCTGGTTTTCAAATTCTTCCGTCTGTGATGCCCAGATCCATCCAGACATGCGAGTTAACTTAATAGTTTTTCCTACCGGATTTCTGTTGAGTGACTGCTCTGAAATTGTTTTAAATCTAGAGTTATTTATTAATATTTTTGGAACATCCTATTGCAGTTCAAGTCAGCCTAAAATGTTTATCTCTAATGAAGCTGCAGCTTTATTTTCACCTCATGGGAGAAACTGCCCAGGAAGTTGAAGAAGCCGGCTGAGTGAGCGAAGGTTGCAGGATGGTACCCACCTGGACAAGCAAACACCACCGCATTCCGATTTGGTGATCGCAACCGAGGACGCCTCTACGAGGGAGCGCCAGCAGCGTCGCATCCCCGCCCAGCAGGACGTCGACAACGGAAGAGAAGCTGCGTGGAGAGGTGGAACAAGCTGTCCCGACCCCTCCGTGAGGCGCCGTCGAGGGAAGAGGAATCCCGTCTGCCAATCACCCCGGCGGGGTCTCGGGACCAGAACTGTTCCCAGGTAAAGACCTTCCACCCGCGTTGCCGCCTCGCATTTCCTAAGCGGGTTGGAAGTTGGCGCATCTGCCGAGGGGGAGCCCGTATGCGCAGGGATTGTGGTGAACTCTAATTTTAACTGCGGGTCAGCCTAGGATAATACCAGCATTCCGCTAAAGCAAGTACCACGGCCTGTCCCTCTTGCTGGCATTTGGTTTCTTCTTTCCTTGGGAAGCCGAATTCACCACGCACCGATAGCCCGTATCTGAGGGCTTGGGCTCGTGCGTTTGGGTTTACACAGCTGAAACAGTCATCCCAAGAATCAGCTTGACTCACGGAGTACCGTATTCCTGATAAGATCATTTTTGCTTATGTTACTGGCCCCATACGTCTGGGACAGTTGTTAATGGTGCACAAGGAATACAGAAGCCTGCAAGTTTGTTTTAATAAGGATTTTACTAAAGATGAAGATTAGTGTATGTGCAATTTTTGCTGTTGGTCTTGTGATAAATCTATATGAGGGAAACGGCTTACCTCATTGCTTCTACGCCGTGAGGGAAACGGCACTACATTTCCTAGCAGGCCAGTGCTGACGCCTGCCAACGACGTCACCACGCGCGCCAGGAGGCGTGTTAAGAGGGGCACCGGTCTCCCGCATCGCGGGACGTGCGCGGGCAAAACCCGGGCCAAGGGCGGGCCCGTCCTTGCCTGTCATTGACAGGAAGAGGCAGGGCAGGGCCACCCCCCTTTCATCTTACAGCTGACGTGAGCACTCCCTGTTATAGTCATATTTCCTCTGGATAAGGTACTGTGTGTAACTATCCCTCGTAATTGTCCTCCTTTGTCTGGAATATATTTTGTATCTGCTACAATTGACAATTGACTGTGGTGACTCTTTTAAGCTCTATGTGGCAGAGTTCTTGACTGGGACTTGCCTTATTCCGTCCTTGTTGTGATATGGGGAAACGGAAAAATATGGAGGGCACAGAGGCGGGTAGTAAAATCAGCAATGGGGCGGGTAAGCGAAAAAAGGCTAAAAAATACATGAGGCACTCAGCTGGTAACTATTGTAGATGGAACTGACAGAATTGAAACTCTTGTCAATGTGTGAGGCTATCTTGGCCTCAGACCCCCCGGTACCATGCGCAAATGTCCATTCCTCCCCCACCCATGATAACTCACCACGTGTAACAACTATCCCCACAATGTTCCAGAAGCATCTTAGAAAGGGCAATTCTGATAATGGAAGTATTATACCAGTTGCCCAAGCAATAGGACACGTACACAGACGGGATGAACATACTCGGGTTATTGAACCCCCAGAGTCTTCCATTGGCTCTGGAGAGTGTTTATTTCAACCTACAGTTTCCTGTTCAAATAGGTTTGCTTTGCTAACCACGCTTGATTCCAACATTAACTTAGACACTGAGCTGACAGGCATTGAGCAGGCACAACAACATGTACAAGAGAGTGAAGGCCAACAACCTGTTATCTCGCAGGATATTTTGCTGACTATGAACTTACTTAAGGGGGAAATAATAACCATAAGACAAAAGATGGAAGATCTCATGGTGATGGTTAAACTCTTGTTACCATTGGTTCCACCTTGCCAACAGCAAGTAAACCATTTGTGTAATCTAAATTATAAAATGGAATTGCCAAAAGACAAGCCTCTAAGTAATGGGGCAAAATCAAGTGGGGCCGCCATTTCTTGTCCTCCACCATCCACAATTTCTGTTTCTCAAAGTTCTAATTTAAATAACCCTAAAAATACTTTTGCATTGAAAGGCTCTAATGTTTCACAGCCCCATATGCCTAGTGAGTGCCCTACCGAAACTGCCCCCAGGACACGATTGAATCGAGTAAATTCTAGTGGCTTATCCTTGGTAGGAAACTCTCTAGCCAAATCACATCAGCAGACTCATTATTTACGTGCTGCTTTTCAGTCACAGGCCAAATTGTCATTATGACTAATGTTCCCAAACTTAAGCCAAATGCTGGATATGAAAGCCCTGATTCTTTAACAAATAAGGTGATACACTGGATCCGTCACACTAGGGGCTGCCGCTCACTGATACGCGAGGATATCACTCGTACTCGCAGATGTTCAACCTCCGCGCAATTGTATGATCATATTGAAATTACACTCTGTTCCAGCGACTTGGCAGAGAGTCTGCTCGCCCTAGAATTTAGAACCAGTCCTCCGTCCGCTTCATCCATACAATTTAGGAGTACACGTTCTTACAATAGGGGAGGGACATTAGATATCCTGGAGCAAGGGACATCACTAGAGACAGTTGACCGACTAGAAAACTCCCACCTTCCTAAAATGGACTACTGTACTGCCTTTCTTAACACCATGACTAATCCCCAAATCTCTTTACCTAACCCCGATATACAAGACCGAGTATTAGGTAATTATGGGGCAAGGGATCTAAGAGATCACAGTGCAACTGTTAAGAGGATATATGGGGCAGGGTTAGCCGAACCTTTAGTTAACCCCAAAGAGGCCAATCCGCAAGTGCACCCAAGCTTGCTCCAAATGGCAAATGATAATTTGGTTGTGATACCTTCTTCCACTAATCTTAGGATCATATCGTGGAATGTAGCAAGTTTGCAAAACAAACTCCTACTTCCACATTGGAACAAACTTATTGAGGAATATGATATTTGTATTTTTCAGGAGACATGGAGTCTTGTATCATTATACAAATCGGGCTATGCCTCCTATTGCATCCCAGCTACTACTATGGGGAGAGGACGTCCCTCAGGGGGTTTGATTGTTTGGGTGAACATTGCCTTAGGCTGTCGTATTTCTATTCACCCATTGATAAGTCAAGATATTTTGAGATTAACTATTAGGGGCCCAAATGGTGGGGAAACCCTAGATCTGTTTAATGTCTATATCAGAGGAACTAAGGGGGGTAAACAATCGCCCACTGTCACGCTTTTAGAGCAGGCCATATCCAGCTGTTCGCCCGGTAATCGCATCTTGGTTGCAGGCGACTTAAACTGCACCTTTGAGCCTTTGAGCTCAGATGATATGCTGGAGTATGATAGGGTCGATGACAAATGGGCAGTTCCCCCACTTAACTTACCACCCATTAAAAAGTGGACTAACCTAGCCATTCAACTTAATGCAATAGCTATAGAGTTTAACCTCCGGGCAACCAATGGCAGAACTCTATCAGACAGACAGGGGGCTAACACCTTCAACAGAGTCAGCTGTCTGTCACGAATCGATTATATCCTGCTAGATGTGAATCTGTGGGATGCGACGACTGACATGTTTGTAGGTGCTACATCTGATAGTGATCATAACCCTCTCTGTATGACCATGACAAATCTGTGGGTCTTCCATCAGACCCCCAGACTAGTAGGGCAGTGACCTGTATTACCAACATCGTCCCTTCTAATTGTAAAAGACATTTAAAATGGGACAAGGTAGCTCTAGAGGATTCAAATCTATTGGCTATTCGCAAGACCCTATTTGAGAAAACAGCAGAACTCCGGGCTGCGGTCTCAGATATATCTGAATGCGATATTGTCTGTTGTCCATTCTGGTACCGTAGAGATATTAAGCACTTACTTTCAGGCCCCACGCAAGAACAACATCTTGCGTGCTTGCAAAAAAAAAAAAACAGCACCCATGGTATACTAAAGACTGCAAGTCTAAAAGACAATCTTTGACTTTAGCAATTAGAACTAAAAATTGCTCCAGGGTTAAAACAGCTAGGAAGAACTATAAGATTGCTTTACACAAAGCAAAGATTGAGTGGGATGAACGTTATTGGCAAGAGCTGAAAGATGCAAGTCTGGGAAAGAATAAGAACCTCTTCTGGTCCTTAGTGAGCCGGGGAAGTAACAGGGACTTAAGCGTTATGCCTAATCATATCACCTGCCATGAATGGCAGGATCACTTTGGGAAATTATATTCCGCTTTAGAGGACGGATGTCTGGAGGAGCCATGCGGCACCACAGACATCCCTCCTATAGGGAATATTAGTGATCCCTTTTCGCGGGATGAAATAGAGTCTGCGATTTTGAAATTAGTCCCCGCTAAAGCCCCAGGACCTGATGGTCTGCCAGGAGATTTATTTTTGTTTGATCCTAAAGGGTGGTCGGGTTATTTTCAGTTATTTTTTAATGCCATAGCAGGCGGATGTCCTGTTCCAGAGTCCTGGAAAGGCGCTGTAGTAGTTCCTATCTACAAAAAAGGGGATAAGGAAGACCCCGGTAACTACAGGCCTATAAGCCTGACCGATGTAATGCAAAAGGTACTAGATAGGGTCCTCCTCCAGAGAATTCAATCATGGTCTGAAGAGGACATCCTCTCACAATATCAGGCGGGTTTTAGGGCCAGTACCGGGACAATTGACCAGGTTTTTAGATTAATGCTTATTTATTGGAAAGTGGTTTTAATTGGAAAAGGCAGCCTTTACCTGGCATTTATTGATTTAAAAACAGCGTTTGATTTGGTACCCAGGGCTAAACTGTGGCAGATTTTAAATGATATGGGCATTCCACCACTAATTTTGAATTTATTAATCCGACTCCATGAGGGGAACTATGCTCGGGTGAGATGGGGTAATCAAGGACAGTTGACAGAACGGATTCCTGTTGGCAGGGGAGTCCGCCAGGGTTGTGTCATGGCTCCCACCTTGTTCTCTGTATGTGAACGGGGTGGTGAAGTTTTTGCAAGAAGATCCAGCTGATGCCCCAATCCTGGCGGGCGGCAAAGTGCCAACGCTTCTGTTCGCTGATGATACCCTGTTGATGGCAAAAACTCCAGCTGGGCTACAAAAGTTAATTAATAGATATCAATCCTTCTGTGAGGTACGGGGCTTAGTAATTAATACTACAAAGACAAAGCTCCATGGCATTTAACCCTCACAAATCTTTTAGGAATAATTTTACACTGAATGGTATTCCCCTGGATAGAGTCGAGAACTTTGAATATCTTGGTATACGACTCTCCGACAAAATGCACTGGAGGCCCCATTTGGCCAAAATGCTTTTGAACCATAAACGCGTGACCGGGGCACTCAGCAAAGAACATCGCTCCTCGTATAGCAGGCCAGTCGCCCCGGCGCTTGTAGTCTGAAGCAAAGGCTGTTAGCTCGGCCCTGTATGGAGCCGAACTATGGGGGTTCGAAAACGTGGATGAGTTAATGAGGTCAGAGCACAAATTTTTGAGGGACTTAGTTATGCTCCCCCGTAATACCCCACTGACACCTCTAATGTATGATATGGGTAGGTGACCATTTTTTGCAATTGCTAGGCTACGCCCACTACTTTTTTGGGCTCGCCTAAGGCGTACTGAAGAGCTTACTAATTACACCTCAGCTCTAACGGAGGTGATGGAATTGGATGTGGACCATAGGGTCAAGTGGATAACATATGTGAAGAAAACTATGATGCAACTTGGCCTTAAAGAATCATGGGATACCCAAATTCCCCCTAGTAAGATGGAACTTAAGCGCAACTATTGGGATTGGTTTGATAGCCAGGAGCTCAGTAAGCCAAATAAGGGGAGACTGACAGGAGTATTTTATGTTCAAGCAAGTGAGAAACTTAGAGCCCTACCTAGACGTGATCCAGGTCCCACGAGATAGGACTCTGTATATTCAGTTTAGGTTTGGCACGCTCCCTGTTAATACCCGAATGGCAAAGTGGCGCACAGCCGAGAATATAACAGAGAGTTGCCCTTGCTGTGGAGCTCTGGTTGAGTGTGTTGCTCATGTCCTGTTTGCTTGTCCTGCTTACAACAAAGCAAGGACTAAATGGTTAAAACCAATATGTAGTAATATGGGTACCCGCGATCACCGATTTGCTCTGCGCATTTTAACATCTGACCCTAGCGTCCTATTCTCATGTGGGATGGCTAAGTTCTTAGGGCAAGCCTGGCTAGTGAGAAATAAAGCCCTACGGGGAGTGACTAACTTGGGTAACTAAGACTCCAGTTAATAAGATGAGCTATGTGACTGGTATAAAAATCGCAGTATTCACTTGGTTGCGCTATAATCTCTGTATATCGTCTTATGTTGTATATAGCACTTGCACTTTATGTATTGATTTCTCTGTTGGTTGATGCCCTTTTTTATCTTTTTTCTTTTATACTTTTATCATAACTATTGAACATCCAGGGAGGAATGTATTGGTGGAAAGCAAAATGTACATATTTTTATTAGATCAATGACTTTTTAGTGAAACTTGTTTTAAAGTGTTTTAGTTTTAGACGTCGCTCATAATGCTATATCAAGACATTTTAATTGGATCTTTGTATTTTAAGATTTCCTGTTCTATTGAACATATATTCTTTTACTGTACAAATGTCAAATAATGCTTTTATGATGCATGTTGTCGAATAAAGCTATTTGAACTGAACTGATATGACAAATCCCAATATACATGAATTATCTTTCTGCACTTTTTAGCAACTTTTCCTAATGCGCACACAAGGCTGCAGATTGTAGTATAGCTTTATTCTGTTGGTTAGACTTTGTATTTTCCCTTGTGAGATGCGTACCCGCCAAAATGCACTTAAAGGAACCAAAAAATAGAGAATAAGTGTCACACTATCTGAGTTCCAGAGACTTATGAAATCATCCTTTTACATAAGTCCAACTTGCGGAAATCGGCCAATTGCGTTATAATTTGCAGACCTCTTACTTGATCGTAAGTTGCTTGGATAGAGCGATGTTGTGGCTCTCTGGCAGTGTTCTTTGCCCACTGGAACCTTGCACTTTACCAGGGTATGGTGTGACCCCTATAATGACATTACCAAGTATTCACTGCAACCAGTTCTGAAATGGGCAGATCCTGTCAGGCTTGTCATATATGCATGGTGTTTACTTGAAAGGCACTTTCACTGCTTTTATTTACTAACTGGGAGTTTGTCTATCTGCACTTTGTACTCCAACCCAGGGAAAGGTGATCTGAGCTCAATGTTAGATAACTCTGGCAATAGTTGTTTGTCCATTCTAAACCAGGAATATAAATTATATTAGAATTACTCTACTAAACATGAAAGGAACCATCCCAACCCAGGAAAAAACTTTATATTGCTAACAAATCAAGAAGTGCAGCATAGAAATATATCCCCCATGTCTTCACATAACAGTAACTAAAACACATATCTCTTTTCGTCAAGGTGTATATGTTTGAGTCTGTGGAGTTCGCAGAGCAACTGACATTGAGAGAGCCTGTATACATTCGGTCACTATCACCTGACCTGTGACACGTCACTGGGAGAACAATCCGAACTTAATATATTTCCTATGCCCGCAGTTGTCCTGCTCTTTCACACGTGCATCGTTACACAGCTGTGCACTTGAGAAAACAAAACACCTGCATTGTTATGGTCTGGGGAATCAGACAACTAGCAAGAACTTGTTTTCTGCTGACTTCAGAGAATGTGTTAACAAGTAGTGACTTTGTTGTTTTGTATGAAGTGTATGACCTTGATAGTCGCTGGGTCTGATGACTGACTCTTAAGCTCAAGTTATTTCTTGTTTGAATAGTAGCTAGTAGAGTTTCTCTCAAGACTAGAATAGAGTGCCCTTATTAGGAGATAGGAGAGCATCGTCGACAACATTGAGCTCTAATTAAAGGTCCATCTTGTAGAATACAATCTAGACTGTTTACAAAAATGGTCAGACTTCACTGGCCAGGTTTATTACTCATTTAAAAAAACGGCATTGGCAAGCGGTAGGAAGCTGGCTCTGTATATACTATACCAAAGTAAGGTCTAGTGTGCACAGAGTCCAGTGGATCCCCAAAGGTAGGCTGAGGCTAAAGTAGATAGCACCTTACACTCCATTTGTCGTAGTGTGGGCGAGCAGTAAGGCTTTATCAGAGGGTAGTGTTAAGCGTTTATTGTACACACTCAGGAAAGAATTGATGTGTCGCACTCAAAGACTGAACTCAGACCAATTGTTTGTATAAAAATATTATTTAGTTGCATTTTATTTCTAGAACCAAGCTATGCCTGGTACAGGGAAGTGTAATAGTACTTTGCAAGGATAATGCAGTTTGAATGCAGTTCAATGCAATAGGATTGGTTACAGGTAAGTCACATGTTCATAAAACAGTTGGAATTACTTTTCAGTTACTATTGAGATTTCTTTGTAAGTTACTTTTCAGATTATTTTTTAAATTACTTTTTCTCCTCAGTGTAATATGCCTAGATATCACACTGGGACATTTCCTAGATATAAGGTGAGTAAATCAGTTTTTGTAAATATACAGTTTAAGGTTTCATACAATTTTCCAACTCCACACTTAGAACTTTAACAGAAAAGCAGTCCACGCAATCCTATGGGAGGAAATGAAGTTCAGTTTAACCGTAAGTACTTTGTTTTGGGAGTTGGTTTTCTGGGGTTAGAACAAGGGTTCCCCCACGGTCAAGGATACTCTCAAAGCACCCTCAGCAGCACTAGGGCGGCCGGGTGCAAAGTGCTGAGGCCCAATGTTATCCAATAGGTGATAGGGGGCCTCCGGTTGGTGGCTGCTGGCAAGCAGGCCACTGGGTTGTGGGAGCAAAGCTCCTGGACTTTAGCTCAGGGCAAATGGGGAAACAAAGTAGCACCAAAGGTGCACCCTCAGCGGCACTAGGGCGGCCGGGTGCAGAGTGCTGAGGCCCAATGTTATCCAATGGGGGATAGGGGGCCTGCGGTTGGTGGCTGCTCACTCGCAGACCACAGGGTTGTGGGAGCAAAGCTCCTGGACTTAGGCTCAGGGCAAAGAGGGGTTCAAGTGAACACCCAAAGTGCACCCACAGCGGCACCAGGGCGGCCGGATGCAGGGTGCTGTTTTGGTGTCAGGTGCCCTGTGACTTTCAATGGGGATTCCCGGTTTGGACAAACACTGCAGGCTCGGGCACGAAGATCTTCTGGAGGCGACTACGGGTTGGAGAGGTAAGTTGGGATGTCGTGGGATGCCAGGGCACTGTCAGTTGGGCCACTCTAGGCCGTGGGGTGTCGAGTGCAGGGGTGTCTTTTGGTGTCAGATTCTTCTTACCGGCTCCAGGTGCGGTCGGGGGTGGATCCTCCAGAAAGAGGCTGCAGGCATCGTCTGAAAACTCGAGGCAGGTCAGGGTTCACCAGATCCCAGGTCAGGATCGCTGAGGAGACCTCCTCGTGGTGTTGGGCCACTCAAACTCGGGCCGTAGGCGTCTGGTGCAGAGTGGTGCAGACTTACGGATTTGTCCGTAGCCAGAGTCTGTTGGTGAGCAAATCCGGTGCTCACAGGAGACAAAGTCTGGTTGGGGAAGGCAGGTCAGGTCCTCTGGGTTCTGGGGGGCTGCTGGCTGCAGGACACTGGGATTTTGCTGGAGCAGGTCAAGGTCGGGACAGGCTGGTAGGGCTGGGGCCAAGTCAGCTGGTGTCCTCTTCTTCCTTCAGCACGGCTCTTCAGCTCTTCTTCTTGTTTCTTCTTTTCTGAGGAGGTAAGGTTCAGGGTTGCTCCTAAATACAAACTTTTTGGGTGTTTCAGGTAGGTAAAGGGTGGGACCAATGGGTCCCTTCCTTAGGGTGGGTACACCCCCCTTTTATGCCACCCTCTGTGGGAGGAGGGTATAAGCCTCACTCTGGTTGGCTGAGTCCCCCCCCCCCCCCCCATCTTCAAGATGGCTGTGTACGGAGAGTTGTGCCTGGCCTCCCCTACCTGATTGTTGGCAAAGGTGGGCACACCTCTCCTCCTATCCTGGTTTTCCCCCCAATTCTGCCCACAGTGGTGGTCAGAACCGGCCGGGGCAGCTCACAAAGGCGGCAAGCCTTTGAAGCGTACTCTTCGTGGACCCTGCCCCTCCTTCAGGAGAAGGCTTGGCACCTCTGCCCAGGATGTGCTTTGTTTCAGGACCCCGAGAGCAGGAGGCTCTCGACCCAGGCGTCCAGAAACCTGTCTGGGGGTGGCAGCTGGCGAGCAGCTAGTCAGCCTGGACACTAGTGGTAGGTCGTTTTTCAGGGGGCATCTCTAAGATGCCCTCTGAGTGCATTTTTCATTAAATCCCACACTGGCATCAGTGTGGGTTTAATGTGCTGAGAAGTTTGATATCAAACTTCCCAGTTTTCAGTAAAGCCATTATGGAGCTGTGGAGTTCATAATGACTAACTCCCAGACCATAGACTCTTTATGGCTGTACTGCACTTACATTACCCAATAATAGACTCTGGCACTGTAGGGGTACAAGGCTCATGCCACTGTACCCTCACCAATGGTATAGTGCACCCTGCTAGAGGGGTGGCTTACCTATGCCCGAGGCAGTGGCTGTAGGCATGGCACACAGGGATGTGCGCCATGTCGACTCTTCACTTTTCTCTGCACCAAAACACACAGCCTGCAATGGCAGTGTGTGTGTTAGGGTACTGGGCCTCTAAGGGTGGCACAATTATGTGCTGCAGCCCTCAGGGGCCTTTCCTGGTCACAGGGCCCTTGGTACATTTTACAAGGGACTTGCGTGTGGCCAGGGAGGTGCCAATTTGGGAGTACAAAGTACAGTTTTAGGGAAAGAACATAAGCCCTGGGTACCTGGTTGGCAGGAACCCAGGGCACACTCATTCAAAATGCATCAACATTAGACAAAAAGTGGGGTGCAACAATGCAAAAAGGGGCACTTTCCTACACAAGCCAATGGATATAACTTGCGTTTGGTCCTTGCACACGGTATCCACACATATTGACATAACTTAAAGGTTTCAGAACAACAAACACCCACATACACAGATATGCTGCCACAAATGCAGACTGGCTCCAGGTTTTAGTGAGCATCAGTGTTCACAGACTGTAAGGAATATCCGATATCCTACGTAGTAATGAGCATCAATGTCCCCAGGCAATAACGAGCATCAGTAAAGGCCTAAGGCATTAATGAGCATCAGTGGTTCAAGGCAGTAACAAGCCTCAGTAGTCCCAAGCAGTAACAAGTCTCAATGACCCCAGGCAGTAATGTGAGTGTTTTTGGGGTTCCCCGATACAACTGAGAATATGTTGCGCATTCACTTCATAACCTAGACCTGGCTCTCCGAATGACTCCTTCTGAGCTGCTCATTACACCCCCCCAAGCGGCTTGAGACCCTAACAGGTGAGTAGTGCACTCTACAAACCCCTGATTGAGTGATTGACCCTATAGTGCATCTTCAGATTTGTAGTATGTCAGTAATCCTAAAGGCATGTTCCATTAGGCTTATACCAAAGGGAGTCACCGTTCCTGAGTGGAGAGGAGGGAAGTAGGGGGTACTCTTGTCGTGTGCTACTCTGCTTGTGGGAGGCAGGGTGTCCTCATCTTGATGCCCTCACACACCCCGAAGGATGTCATGCTTCATCATTGGGCTTTTGCTCCTCGTCAGGCCGGCGCTGCAATGCCCTACGGGTCCCCCGAAGGGTCTTTTTCGTAGATCTTTTGATGAAGCCGTATGGGTGCGTGGGTGTAAGTGGCAGTGAAGTCCTAGAAAGTGTATTAAAAAATGGCTGGAGGGAGAGTGATTAATTTTTAATAAAGTGAGCCCTCTGTCATTATTAAAACAAAGTGTATGGAGCTGCTTTAAGGGGTATTATGTCCCTTGGTAGCTGGGTGATTATATGTCCCTAGTGGGCATATGTTATGGTCAACATGTTTCGCGCTTCAGTGGTCTCAGGGGGAGATCCAGGGCGCTTCGTCAGGACCGAATAAGAAATTTATATCTACAGTGGCCCGAAAATGTCGGTGCCCCCGGATAAATGAAAGGAGTAGAGATTCTGAAACAAGAGTCAAAAAACAAAGATACAATTTGCCATTAGGGTATTAATACCAATGGAAATTATGCTCAGGTCTGGGTTCTCCATTGGAGGGCCAGGTGCTTGTAGTTCATAGCATGATCATTGCTGTTAATGGTCACGGTATGTATACAGGAGCTAAAAGGTGCTGTGATCTTTCTAAAAGTTGTTAAAAAGGAGGTTATAACTAGGTGACAGACAGACGTATAAGATCAAGGATTAGTGCTCAGAGAATGGTGTCAGGGTTGTTCTCTGTATCAGTATTTTTATTTTTTTATTTGTGAACATACCCTGGTTATATCGAGTAGGCGTGAATCGTATAAATAGAGTCAAAAATTCAAACGTGAAAAGGTTCTATTATCCAGTAAGCTTGTGAACCTTTTAAATCTAGGTAAGTAATACCATTAGGCCCTACCATTGATGGCAAACCTCGAGACGCTGTGTTATTATGTGTAAGCACTTAGATAATATATCTCACCCCTTAGTAGGTAGGGTAAGATCCCATGAGTTCAGGGAGGGTCACTTGAGAGCTATAATGGGAAGGAAGAAAAAACAGAAAACCAAGTGTCATTTTTACAGGGCTTCCTAAGGCTCTAAGTTATAACTCACAGTTGGTTTTTAGAAATTGAAGGGAGAGGATGCTGCCATGTGCAGGATCTGTCCTGGACTGATCTTGCCCCTTAGTTACTCACAGTTCTCTCAGTGCATCTGACCTGTGTGCCTCTCACTGTCTCCGCCAGTGGGGAAGTGAAAATTCTGTCTCCTTTTATAGGAGTGGCCTGCTTCCAGGTGGGGCGTTAATTGTTTAATCACTGCATTGATTGGCAAGTTTTGGTTGTTACTATGGGTGCCATTTTGGAGTGGTGTTTTCTATGATAAGTTCATATGGGAAGGTTTTGGTTGTTACTATGGGTGCCATTTTGGAGTGGTGTTTTCTATGATAAGTTCATATGGGAAGGTTTTGGTTGTTACTATGGGTGCCATCTTGGAGTGGTATCTACTATGACAAGCTCGTATGAGGAAGTTTTGGTTGTTTCTATGGGTGCCATCTTGGAGTGATATCTTCTATGAAATGCTCATATGAGAGATATTCACGGGCTGTTGAATCTCTGTGTGCTGATAATTGTTATGGGTCGCTGGTACGGTGATCTTACTTAAAGGGGGGCGATGCATGTCTTGTGTATGAAGTTATATATCTAATGTATTGGTGCTGCGCGCAATAGGCAGAATCTCGGTCGCCATCTTGTAGTGGGTTCTTGTGGTAGATGTGATAAATGAAGTATCCCTAGTGCGCTGATGAATCACAATAAAGGGTCACCGTATTTGTTGGTGTTATTTGCGGTGCACTAGTGCCCCTTGGTCAGTTTTTATAGTTGGTGTATCATTTTGCGGTGGGTGGTGCATCTCAGAGGTCTGCTGACATAGTCTTCACTATAGTGTTTATGAATGTCACACTTGTGAGATTGATGTCAAGGGTTGAATTCCTATAGTACTTCAATCCAAGGTATTTCATCGTTAAGACCCTGGGTGATCGTTTGGAGGCGGTGCACCCATCTTTGCTCTTTTGGAAGAGGGTTTTTGTTGTCCAGAGAGGATTGGACTCAATGATGGTCCAATTGACTTGGTCTGGTGTATGTCCCTTTTCGATGTAATGCCTGCTCATTTTGGTGGTGTTCCTACCGCACCGGATGTTGCTCCTGTGCTCATTCACCCTTGTTTTTACAACTCTAGAGGTCATCCCTATGTATAGTAGGTTGCAAGGACATTTCACCATGTAGACGCAATTTTTTGTGTTGCAATTGGTGTGTCTCTTTTGTGTCCACTCTTGGTTCTTTAATTGGAGTGTTTTGGTATGTGCTGTGAGAGGGCAGACATTGCAAGTCCCGCATGGGTAGTGTCCCTTGAGCATCGGCAGGTCCCATAATGTCCTCTGGCTGTCCCCTTGTTTTTTCTGTGGTCTCGTGTGGACAACGATGCCTTTTATGTTTTGTGTACGTCTGAATGCGAATCTTGGGTGAAGTAGTTGCATTTCGCCTGTGTTCAAGATGTTCTAATGTTTTAATAGGACATTTTTGACTTGATTGGATTGAGGTGTGTAAGTTGTGACACATGTAATTGTTTCATCTTTTCGCTTTTCTTGTGTTTCCAGAAGCGCTCCTCGATAGTTGTTCCGTGCGCGTTTCTTGACAGACTTTATGATTTTTTGTGGGTAGTTTCTTTTTTACAGATTTTTGCTAAGTTCTGCTGCCTGTATTTCATAATCCTGGGTAGTGCTGCAATTTCTCCTCAGCCTGAGGAATTGGCCGAAGGGGAGATTTTGTCTCAAGGCTTTGGTATGGTGGCTGTCGTAGGGCAATAAGCTGTTGCGATCTGTGGGCTTCCTATATGTCGTGGTCGACAGTTTTCCATCTTTGAAGAGAATTAGTAAGTCCAGGAATGGTATTTCTTCACTTGAGGTTGATAGTGTGAATTTGAGGAAGGGGTCCTGTTGGTTGATCCAGGAGTGGAATTCTTTACATCGATCCTCTGTCCCCGTCCATAGCATAAGTACATCATCTATGTACCGTTTCCACTCTTTTATTTCCGATTTGAAAGGATTAGTTGATGGTAGGATATGTTGGGCCTCAAAATGGGCCATGTATAGACATGCTAGGCTTGGCGCAAATGTACTGCCCATACAAGTTCCATGGATTTGTTGATAGTGTTGGTCGTGGAGCACAAGTTACTAACTTGTGTAACGATATATCTGTAAGAGAAAGTAGTTAGTGACAGATTCCTTACCTTAGGACAGAGGTCTTCAAACTTTTGGATGCCGAGACCCCCCTGTCAAATTTTCCAGGCATAAGGACCCCCTCCTGACAAAATTTCTAGAACCTGGTACTCCTCATCACCGACAACCACAAACGCCCCCCGTTCCCATGGCAAATCATTTTTACGGTGGGGATATATTATTAAACAGTGTTTAGCAAACTAAAGGTTTGTGGGTGATTGTAGTTCGGAGTCACAGGCTTACTACACAGTTCAAACAAAAAGTCTCCAAAAAGAATTCCCCAAAAATGCACAACAGTACTTTATTTTCCCTAAACAAAACATAATTTGACAAAACTTGATAACCCATTTCTGAACTAATGGGATGGGTGTGCCTGTTTTTCTCCGCAGAGATTGTCAATTTGTGGATGTATTTTTGCTGCTGCCATCCTCAGGTTGTGTTCCACCTCAAGCCTTGAACGGTACTTAGACTTTAATACTGCCAATGCTGAGAACCCAATCTCACATAAATATGACGAACTAAAAGGCAGAATAGTCTTGACTGCAATTTTTGACAAACATGAATGTTCTTCAGACATTTTCAGCCAAAATTCCCCCAATGGGATTTTGCTGAATTGCATTTGGAGAACGCGATCACTCTGGACCTCAATTAGGTCTTCCTGAAGGTGCACTGGGAGATGAGTACCTGCATCCACTAGAAAAGGTTGGAAGACCCAGTCATTGTCATGATCAATGTCCTCAGGAAAGTACTTTTCTAAACCACCCCTGAGAGAAGTCAAGTGATTTCTTATGACCTCAGCAGCACTTTCAAGTTTATATCCTGTGTCCTCAACAGCTTCTGATAAACATGGGAATGCCTCCAGCAGGCCATCTTTGATTAGTCTTTTCCACAACTCTAGCTTCTTCTTGAAAGCAGATATTTTTTTGCACATTGTGAAAGATGTACTTTCAGCTCCTTGCAAAGACAAATTCAAGGAATGTAATTTATCGAAGATGTCTGCAAGGTATGCTAAAAGCACAAGCCAACGGGGATTACACAACTGTTCTGCTTTGTATGGATCCAAATCTAGAAGGAATTGCCGTACTTCATTCCTCAATTCAAAAATACGATTCAGAACCTTCCCTCTGGATAACCATCGGACTTCAGTGTGGAAAAGCAAACCATTATGATCAGCTCCCATTTCTGCACACAAAATTGAAAACAGACGAGCTCTAGTGGGGTGAGCCTTTATGAAATTAACAATTTTCACCGCACAATCCAACACATCCCCAAGTTCTCTATCCATGTTTCGGACTGCAAGGGCTTCCCGGTGTATCATACAGTGGGTCCATAGATTATGAGGAGCCACTTTTAACACTTTGGCTTTTAGGCCTGCCCTAGCCCCACACATGGAAGGAGCACCATCCGTACATATCCCAACACAGCTGTCCCATTTTAAGCCGTTGGAGCACAGGAAGTCATTGAGAATGTCAAACAGGGTTGATGATGTTGCCTGTCCCCTGATTAGTTTACAGAATAAAAAATCTTCCAATATTACAGTTTTGTGGCAGTATCTGACATAAGCAATTAAATGAGCTTCCTTAGATATGTCAGTCGCTTCATCCAATTGCAAAGCAAACTCGATTTCAAGCGTGCAAGGAGTTGTCTGTGGATATCCTCTGACATGTCAGAGATTCGGCGGCAAATTGTGGTGTCTGAGAGTGGTACCATTTTCAACCTCTCTGCCGCTTTTTCACCAAGCATTGTTCTGGCCACATCAAGCATTGCTGGAAGAATCACTTTTTCCCCATCCGTAAAAGGCTTTTTGTTTTTGGCAATGTGGTTCGCCACTTGGTAAGATGCTTTCAAGGCATTTGTGGGCGTGGAGACCACATTTTTCACAGTGTCTTTTTGGTGGATGATGTCTTCCAGCTTCCTGGCAAAAAAATCTGTATTCTTTCCTACCAGTGACCCGTGTTTAGTTTCCAAGTGGCGCTTTAATTTGTTTGGTTTCAGACTTTCGTTAGCCAAGGTCATGCCACAGACCACACATTGTGGCTTTATTTCACCATTTATGGTGACGCAGGTGAATCCAAAATCCAGGTAGGAGGCATCATACTTCCTACTTTTTGCAGCTCTTTTCTCGATGTCTGTTTCGGCCTTTCGTTTGAGTGATCTACCATCTTTTGGCAGCAGGAAACGATCCATGTCAAATGTGTGTTTGACCTATGATACAAAATTCCAAAGTCCAACATTAATGATTACCACAGACTTGCTGCTGTATGCAGTATGGTTGTCATTTAAAAAGACAAACTGCAATTTCACAAAAAGTGTAAAAATCTTCTTATTTGATCTAAAATGCGAATAACACATCAGGTTCCTTCCACGTGCTTAAAACAGAAATTGCAGCTGGTCCTGGCTTCCATTACGTGAGCTGGCGTTGCACCAACCCTTCCCATCAATATGCTATAACTTACACAGAGTTTATGCCAGATGCATATGGTTTATTGCAGTGCTGGGGGCATGCCGCCCCTCTAAGCTGGTAATTTGTTAGGACAATGGGAGAGGTGGTAGACTCAGGAGACACCCCTTCAGGGGTCAGGTGACTGATGGGTTTGGGGACATTGGTCAAACACATGGTGGCGGTCCTGCCTGCGCCACATGTAGCGGAGAGGCCAGGTGGTCATGGCTAAATTAGAGAAGGCTGTGACTACTGAAGGGTATCTGTCCTATGGAGCTGGACCTGTTGCAGTGAAACCTTCTACATCACTGAGATGGAAAAAACATCTCTAATCTAATCACAAGAACTCTCACTGCTAGTGCCACAGAATCATGAACCAGAGATCAAACATGCATTGCTCTCAGGTGTATTACGAAACAGAGGCATGAAGGTCACCCACAGGAAAATTAAATATCAATGGAGGGAAACACAGAACACCTTAAGACACACCTGCGAGCTCTGAAAGACATCTGCCAAAGGGCTATTCCGCAGTCTCATTACTGGTCAGCCTTCTACATGTACATCAAAATTATGTATGAAAATCTCTACTCACGTAAAGATAAGGAGCAATGTCCAGGCAGCTGCTAAAACTGGGATTATTCACAATGCCACGCACACCTCTCAGAGAGACTAACAGAACTTCATCTGTGCCATGAATTGATCAGAGAGGAATCCCCTGTCCAAGCCCACGAGGAGTACTGCAGGAGACATCCACCATCAATGGGTCCACAGATACGGCGCTGAAATGTTGTGAATCACTGTGCTTTAATTAGAGGGCATACTTCACTCACACTGGAGCTATTTTGGTCTCCTGTCTGCTGCCCATGTTCCTGCCTGATAAGTGAACCCATGCTGATAGAATTTTATCTTAGGCAAAATGGATAGCGCGCAGCTCATTACATCCTTACGCGAAGGCTGCAAGATTATTTAGAGTTAAGGGTGTTGCAATTACTACTTTTATTTTTTTATTTTTGTGGAGTTTTATATAGCGCAAACTAGACCCGAAGGTATCAGAGTGCTTTACATGAGCGCCAGTTATGTTACAGGCGGACAAATTCATCTTTGTTCGGCACAAGGAGATTAAGTGATTTGCCCAGAATCACAGGATGTTGAGCGTCCCTGCCAAGACTTGAAAATGGTTCCCCAGCTCCGAGGTCGACCGCCCTAGCCATTAGGCCACATTAAAGGGTGTGAACAGGTGTGCAGTCGTGGCTCCTGAAGGGAGTGCTGGGGGCGGTGAGGCTGACAAGAAGGCCTTATGCGAGCCATAATATTCAATTTCTGAAATGGAGTTATCTTGAAACATTTACGGATGACTACGTATGGTTTTCCCAGAACACTTAACATAAGACAAAAAAAAACACCATTTATACATTAGACTTAAAATAAAATGAAGATTCTTCCTACATGGTCAGTATCTCCACGTTAGGCATGTGTACACACACGCGCACAGTGATGGGACTCAACACAATTCTTAAGTCAAGATATGCTGATAACATGTCCTTCTCCTCTGCATGTGACAATACCGTATCCTTGTAACCTTCCTCTGTACAGTGCGCAGATTCTAGCCTTAGGACTTGGGGTCTTTTAGATTTTTCACTCAAAACCTCAAGAGCTACACAGGGATCCCGCATCCTGCCCTAGCTGCCACAGAGTCGGCTTACAATGCATCTGAAATCGGATCATTTCAACTGTGGGCAGCTGTAAAGATTTCCGTTTTAAAATACCACAAAACCATTTCTTTTTCAATTATTTAACAAAATTGGAACAGAATAATCCCTTATGTTTTTCTAACTTTAAGGAATTGTCTTGTTTCGACCTGCACACTTAGCCAACAAATTTGAAGACAGCTCAGTCTCTTATGCAGAAGATAAAATTTCCAGTAACAGGATTAAAACGTTCATTCAAGACAACATTTTGGGTATCTGCCCTCATATAACAGAAGATAATAAGGATCAAATCCAAGGAAAGGACCTCCTGGTTGCCATATATGATGTTGATTATGAGAAAAATCCAAAAGGGTCCAACTATTGGCGTAACAGGGTTATGATGGTGGCAAAGAAGTTTTTGGACAATGGACAAAAGCTGAATTTTACGGTTGCTAATCGCAAGACTTTTGGTCATGAAGTTTCTGAATTTGGTTTGGATGGTAGCAGTGGTGAGCTCCCTGTTGTTGGGATCAAAACTGCCAAAGGCGAGAAATATGTCATGCAGGAAGAATTCTCGCGTGATGGAAAGGCTTTGGAAAGATTTCTTCAAGATTATTTTGATGGTATTCTGAAGAGGTACTTGAAATCTGAACCTATCCCAGAGAGCAATGATGGTCCTGTGAAGGTTGTTGTAGCTGAGAATTTTGATGAAATTGTCAACGATGACAGCAAAGATGTTTTGATTGAGTTCTATGCGCCCTGATGTGGACACTGCAAGAATCTTGAACCCAAGTACAAGGAGTTGGGTGAAAAGCTTTCTGCTGATCCAAACACTGTTATTGCCAAGGTGGATGCCACTGCAAATGATGTGCCTTCTCCATATGAAGTCAGAGGATTCCTGACAATTTTCTTTTCACCCGCTGGTCATAAGCAGACCCCCAAAAAATATGAGGGTGGGCGCGAAGTCAGTGATTTCATCAGTTATCTAACAAAGAAAGCCACAGATCCACCAAACATCAAGGAAGATGACAAGCCAAAGAAGAAAAAGAAAGAGGAACTGTAAATTATGCAAACGACCAAAAGCACTATTTTAAACAAAAACCACAAAGTGAATGTGTTGGGAAGTACGCATTGTAGGGTAGGGAAGAGCTGGAAATGTGAATTCTGGGTGAAGAGGAGGAAGTGGACACATGAGCAACATCAAGACACAGCCAGTGTAATTAGCCATCTGTCTCAATCAAAAGCACAGGGTTGGAATTGTACACGAAGGGAAATGTTCAACATATTTGGGACCTTTACCATTCTCTTAATTATAGTGTTCTCTGTGCATTCTCTCACCCTCGTATCCATCCCAGAGAAAGTAACATCACTCATCATTAACAAAAATAATTATGGAGATAGTTTTGCACCCACTCCCTATTTCACCCACCCCTGTTTCTTATCCCCTCCCCGTGACCTCCTGTCCCTGTTTCATATCATCCTGTCCCTGTTTCTTATCTCTCCTCCCACCCGCCTCATCTCTGTTCCTTCCCCCTCCCCTGTTAGCCACGCCCACCCGATTGCCAAAGGCAATAGCTCACCCGTGGGTGAGACCTATTGGCTTTGCCAATGCTTGTTTCCTGTACTGAGACCGGCATGCCAGCATCTGCCACTCTGAAGAAGTTGTTTTGTGTGTTTCTGGTTTCAGTAACATAGAGCTTTATCCCGGTCCAGCAAGCACTCTGCGCTTTACTCCTCTGAAGTGTATCAGCCTAACAGCCCTGTGATTTTAGACACACAGGCTCGCCTTCACTCTTATCAGCACTCAGCCCAGTGCAGATGAATTGGGACAAAACGTTTTCTGGGTGACATGTTTTCCTTTTACAATTTTATATAACGTCACCTCAATCCAAAGCACTAGTTACATTACATAGGCCCAGATTCACATTTTTTTCCCAACATTAAATTAAATTGGAAAGGAACCTCGACTGCAAACAGTGACAGGCTGCAAAACTACCTGATCTGGGAGGAAAGGTAAGAGGCACAATTTAACAAAGACTTTAATTCTCCAATCTGTAGGTCAAGCAAGCATAACCAATCCCTTAAAGAACCCTTCTGGTTCTTACAAAGCACACAACTCTATAGATGCAATGCTTCTGGGATCTGGCGTCTGACCTAGCAGTCCTGAGTGACAAAATCATCAAAGCAACATGCCAGTATCTACTGTTCTGGAGGCTTGACTCGAGCTCAGTGATGGCAGCTGGTGCAGCAGGCACCATTAGCTTGAGGGACAGTCCGGCCCCCAAAGAGCCACATTCAAGGCCTGCCTGAGGTATATCTGGCTACTAGTGACTGCTGCCTGTACCAAAGATCTAGCCATTTGAAACAGTTTAAAGCCTCAGCAATATAGTGAGTAATTCTGTATTCATTACAGTAAAAATCACGTTAGAAATGCAAAATCCGTTAGTGGCCTTCCATTACAGGGAATTTACAGCATTTTCTAGGTCTTTTGTAAGTCTTCTCACTGCTCAGAAGTGGGTAGTTACAGATATGTATCTCTGTACATGGACTTTATTCCTCTGTAACCTTTGTGAGAAACTGTTACTCAAGGTGTCACACATTTGGAATTACAATTTCACTCATAAATGCAATTATTCCTTGGACACATCACACATAAACAATCTTAAAAACTTGGCAGCTGGGTGTAATTTCTGTTATTTATATGTTTCCCTCATCTTTTTTTGCTTGATTTTTCTCACGCAAAAGTGTCACTCATAGTCGTTGAATGTCTCTCATAATTACAATGAAATTCTGAAAATGTCACACATAACCAGTCTGATACCTTGGCAGCTATGAGAAAGTGTCACTCGTCGTTAAATGCCACTCAAAATTACACAGGATTTATGAAAATGTCACACATAGCAATCTGAAACCTTGGCAGCTATGAAGAGGAAAACGGGAAGAGTCAGCTTACTCACCAGTTTTGGAAGCTTCGGTCACCTTGGAAACCAGGAAACAGCCTGGAGATTGGAATGCAGAGGCAGCCACGAGGAAGAAGCTTCGGTTGCCTTGGGAACCAGGAAACAGCCGGGAGATCGGAAAGCAGAGGCAGCCACGAGGAAGAACCACGAAGAGGACACCAGCTGGAAAAATACAGCAGCAGCAGCGACGACGAGGTCCAGGAAAGGCAGCCGGAACAAACAAATACTGAAGCACTCCAGAGCCTTCCACGCTCCGCAGGTGCATATTTATGGCCCCAGTTCCTGACATTTCCTGGTGTGGATCCTGCAGTTTCTCTGATTGGAGGACAGTTGTCAATGACGTTGTATTATTTGACAATGTCCTCCAATCAGAGAGCTCCTTGAGGTGCACTGTTCGGAATCCAAAACGAAGAGGAAACGTTTTGGATTCCAGATTGAGGCAGAAGTGCGACGGGACGGCGCGACCCCCTTTCCTCATCTCCACGCCCCCCCTGGGGGTCGCGCCCCACAGATTGAAGACCCCTGCCTTAGAATATCCCCAGGCGTCAGGCTGGATCCGGAAAGTTTTGCGTAGCAGTACCCTTGCGTGTCGGTAGGCGGCGTCGTGCGGCTCCGCGTCCGTCGTCGGCGTCGGGATCGCCGGGATGACGTCGCGGGCAGTACTTAGACGCCGCCCCTGCGCGCTGACATCAGTTCTGTACACGACTTTCCGCGCCAGGAACGCAGAGCCATGCAAGAAGCTGACATAGGTGTCTGAAAAAAAAAATACTAGGGCCCTGAAAGGGATGTCCTTAACCCTAGAAATTAGTTCGCAGAACGGGGAGGATGGGTGGGGCGGTAAGGAATCTGTCACTAACTACTGTCTCTTACAGATATATCGTTACACAAGTTAGTAACTTGTGCATCTGAAAGAGACACGTTAGTGACAGATTCCTTACCTTAGAATAGATACCCCAGCAATACCAACCCCGGTGGTGGGTCTGCAAACAAAGATCAGACAAGGAAGTCTCGGAGAACAGAACGGCCAAAGAAGCCGTCTCTCCGGACTTGGCTGTCAAGGCAGTAATGCTTGGTAAACGTGTGCAACGAGGCCCACGTAGCTGCCTGACAAATGTCCTGCAAAGGGACACCACGTCCTAAAGCCGTGGTGGCGGCTGTTGCCCTGGTGGAATGGGCACACAACCCAACAGGGGGCTCCTTTTTAGCCAAAGAATAACAGGCCTTGATACACAAGACGACCCAGCGGGAGATGGTCCGCTTGTGTACCGCCCGACCTTTTTTGGCGCCCACGTAGCCAACAAAGAGCTGGTCGTCCACCCGGAACTGTTGTGTGCGATTTAGATAAAAGGAAATCGCACGTTTTGGGTCCAGACGGTGGAGCCTCTCTTCCTCTCTAGAAGGAGGCGGAAAGAAGGTGGGCAAAGTGATGGTCTGCCCAATGTGGAAAGCAGTAACCACCTTTGGCAAGAAGGACGGACGCGTCCTGAGAAGAACCTTGTCTGGATGGACAGACAGAAAAGGAGGCTTGCAAAAAAGAGCCTGGAGCTCACTCACCCGCCGAGCGGAGGTGATAGCCACCAGAAAGGCTGTCTTCAGAGTTAGAAGACGAAGAGGACAGTTATGCAGAGGCTCAAAGGGAGCGCACATGAGAAAGGTAAGAACCAGGTTCAAGTCCCACTGAGGCATCACAAACGGAACAGGAGGGAAGAGGTGTGTAATGCCTTTTAGGAATCTGTTAACAACAGGGGACTTGAAAAGGGAGGGCTGATCAGGAAGCCGGAGGAAGGCCGAGATTGCACAAAGATAGCCCTGATGGTACCCAGGGCAGAACCCTGCTGGGCCAGAGAAAGAAGGAACAGAAGAACCTCAGAAAGAGGGGCAGAAAGGGGATTCACAGCCTTTGCTGTGCACCATGCCACAAATTTGTTCCACCTGCAGGCGTATACCACCTTAGTGGAGGGACGCCTGGCTGCCAGAATCACATCACAAACTTCGGGAGGCAAGTCGAAAGGAATCAACTGCCGCCGCTCAATCTGCACGCAAGCAGGTGAAGGCTGGACAGGTTCGGGTGGAGGACCGTCCCCTGCTGCTGCGACAGAAGATCCTCCCGAAGAGGCAGACGGATCGGGGGATCGACGCTCATACTGAGTAGCTCGGGATACCAAACTCTTCGAGCCCAGTCCGGAGCCACAAGAATGACTTTGGCCCGGTCACGCCGAATCTTCTTCAACACTCTGGGTAGAAGTGGTGTAGGCGGAAAGGCGTACAACAGACCGCAACTCCACTCGTGACGAAAAGCGTCGCCGAGCGAGTGACGCCTTGGAAATTCCAACGTGCAGAACTGATGACATTGCGCGTTCTCTTCGGTGGCGAATAGATCTAACCAAGGCTCTCCCCACTGCAGAAAGAGTCCTTGCGCCACTTCCAAGTGAAGACGCCATTCGTGATCCATCATGCACCTGCTGCTGAGTTCGTCCGCCCTGGCGTTCAGGGAACCTGCCAGGTGTTGAACCATCAGGAATATGCCCTGATGTTCCAGCCATGTCCAGAGGCGCAGAGCCTCCTGACACAGGGTCCACGACCCCACCCCGCCCTGGTTGTTGCAGTACCACATGGCGGTGGTGTTGTCTGTGAACACCTGCACTGCCTTCCCTTTGACAGAGGGAAGGAATGCCTTGAGTGCAAGTCGGATCGCCCGGAGCTCCAGAAGGTTGATATGGAGCCGGTTCTCCGCCGGAGACCAGAGGCCTCTGATCTCCGCCTCTCCCATGTGACCGCCCCATCCCAGAAGGGACGCGTCCGTCACAACTGTGTGCTCTGGCTGGGGAAGGGAGAGGGACCTGCCCATGACCCATTGCCGGTTCGAGAGCCACCACTGCAACTGCCTTGCAGTCCCCTCCGAGATCTGGACGTGATCGGACAGGTTGCCCTGATGCTGCGCCCACTGGAACTTCAGGACCCACTGCAGAGCCCGCATATGCCATCTGGCATGATCGACCAGCAGGATGCAGGAGGCCATGAGGCCCAGCATCCTCAGGGTCATCCGTACCGAAACCCAGGATAGAGGCCGAAAGATCGGAATCATAGCCTGAATATCCAGGACTCGCCGCTCGGGAGGATAGACCCGAAACTGCGTCGTGTCCAGAACTGCTCCGATGAAAAGGAGCTGTGGAGAAGGAATCAGGTGCGACTTCGGCACGTTGATGGAGAACCCCAGCGAGTGCAGGAGTTCGGCCGTAGTCTGGAGGTGGGAGACGACTGCCTGGGACGAGCCCGCCTTCAGCAGCCAGTCGTCGAGGTAGGGGAAGACTGGAACCCCTGCCCGACGCAGATGAGCTGCGACTACCGCCATCACTTTCGTGAACACCCGAGGGGCGCTGGTAAGGCCAAAGGGGAGCACGGAGAACTGAGAGTGCTCGTGGCCTACCGTGAACCGCAGGTAACGCCGGTGGGCCGGCAGGACGGGGATGTGGAAATATGCGTCCTGCAAGTCCAACGCTACCATCCAGTCTCCAGGGTTGAGAGCAGTCAAGACCTGAGCTAGGGTGAGCATCTTGAACTTCACCTTCCGGAGGAAGCGATTGACGTTCCGGAGGTCCAAGATAGGACGCATGTCCTCCTTGTCCTTTTTGGGGACCAGAAAGTAGTGGGAGTAACAACCACGCCCTACTTCTGGGGTCGAAACGCGTTCGATGGCCCCCTTGGCCAAGAGGGCCGCAACTTCCTTCAGTGATCCCCTGACATGCGGTGGTATTGAGGTGGCATGGCGGGGGGGGTTTGTCACGAATGGGAGGGAGTAGCCCCTTCGGACAATGTCCAAGACCCACTTGTCCGAGGTGATGGTACGCCAGTGGGGAAGGTGATGGCGGACCCTGCCCCCTACTGGCGTGCTGTGCACCTGAAAGGAAGGACTAGGAGGGCTTGGAGGACGGGGCTGGGGTGGTGGCCTGACCCGCACGCTGGTTACCCGACCCGCCTCGGCGGGAGCCACGTCCTCGGCCACACGAAGACGCCTGCTGCGCGGGCCGGTGGCTGGGCAGTGGACGTGACTGGGCGCCCCTTCCGTGGCCACGAAAGGGGCGAAAAGCAGACTGTTGCGGAGGGCGCACAGCAGAAAGGCCCAGGGACTTGGCTGTAGCCCGTGAGTCCTTAAAACGCTCCAACGCATGGTCTGCCTTATTGCCAAAAAGGCCGACACCATTAAAGGGTATGTCCATAAGAGTGTTTTGGACATCACCCGAGAAACCAGTGGTTCTCAGCCAGGCGTGACGGCGCATCGCCACTGTCGTCGCAAGCAATCTGCCTAGCGAGTCGGCGGTATCTAGGCCACATCTGATGGTATACTTAGCCGCATCCCTTCCTTCTGCAATGGCGCGGGAAAGCAGTGGCTGGACCTCCTCAGGATACTGGGGAGGAACCTGCGCCACCGAATCCCACAGAGAGTGGGAATATCGGCCCAAGAGGCAAGTGGTGTTGACAGACCGCAAGCCAGCACTGGAGGAAGAAAAAACCTTCTTCCCAAACTGATCCAGTCTCTTGGATTCCCTATCTGGGGGAGCGGTAGGGAAGGCGCTCTGGGAAGCAGAGGCTTGGACAACCAAGCTCTCAGGGGTGGGGTGTGTGGAGAGAAACAGGGGGTCGCCCGGAGCAGGGCGATGGCGTCGGGCTACGTTCCTATCCACAGGAGCTCCTGTGGTGGGCTTGGACCAAGTGCCCAAAAGAACGTCAAAGTGCCTCGTTGAAAGGCAGCAGTGGCTCCGAGGAGGTAGCCGCCGGCTGAAGCACTTCCATCAGGATGTTCGTCCTGACAGCCACTGTAGGCAACTGGAGGTGTAAAGCCTCAGCTGCTCTATGCAACACCGTTGCAAAGTTTGCTCCCTCCTCCGTTGCCACGGAAGGAGGAGACAGCATGCCAGAGTAAGGGGAGGTGTCCAGACCACTGGCATCCCCAAGTTCCTCAGCCCAGTCCTGGTCGAACTCACATTGGGCAGTGAGAGGGTCCTCAGACCCCTCCCAGTCCTCTTCGTCCTCCAAAGCAGGTTCAAAGTAAGGAGGAGGGACATGCGGAACCCAAGGCCGCATCGGCGCCGGAGCCGGCGTCGAACGACGCAGGTCCTGCGCCGTGTCCGGATCCGGAGAGAACCGGGGAACGACGCCGTCCGGAACGGCACCGGTGACATCGGCGCCGGTGGAGGTGTCGTCCGGTCAACCGCCGTCGATGAGGGTTGCGGCAACAGCTGGGTCGGGGCCGGGACCGAGGCTGGCATCGCCGTAGGCACCCCAGAAGGGCCCGCGGGGCCCGAAGGCGCACCAGGGGGACCTTGAGGCCCGAAGAGGCGGGCCATGGCCGACAGGAACTCCTGTATTTCGGCCGGAGTCGCCGCCGAACCCGGGAAGTGCGGGTAATGCGGCGGCGGCTCCACAGGCACTCCCGGAGCCGCGGGGGTAGGGACAGTGCCGACAGGACCCTCAGCCGAGTCGCGAGACCGGCGAGGGGAAGTCGTCGAGCGATGACGCTTCTTCGACTTCTTGTGCTTCGACTTACCGGAGGAGTGCGAAGACTTGGACCCCGACGACCGATGAGGACTCCGCGACCGGCCCCTCGACCTCTCAAGTGACCGGGGCTTGGCTTGGCACGGAGCCGACTGCCGGACCTCGAGGAGCTTTCGAGACCGCTCTCGCAAAGCCTTCGGGTGCAAGGCCCGGCAGTCGGGGCACGACTTGGGGTCGTGGTCGCGGCCGAGGCAGTAGAGACAGTCTCGATGCGGGTCCGTGATCGACATCATCCGACCACAGGCGTTGCATGGCTTGAAGCCGGGCATCCCTACCGACACCGTCGGAGTCGAACGACTCGAGAAAAAACAGTGAAAAAATCACCAAAAAAGTTAGTCAAAAAATGACTAGGGCACTGCTCTTCCCGGATCTGCGCTTACTGGCGCGGAAAAAGAAAGAACTGACGTCAGCGCACAGGGGTGGCGTCTAAGTACTGCCCGCGACGTCATCCCGGCGATGCCGACGACGGACGCGGAGCGCACGACGCCGCCTACCGACGCGCAAGGGTACTGCTACGCAAAACTTTCCGGATCCAGCCTGACGCCTAGGGATATTCTAAGGTAAGGAATCTGTCACTAACGTGTCTCTTTCAGATACTTGAAGAAGTTGTTCTTCATGGCGAGTTCTTCCACAAGAAGCCACACTAAGAGTAGTTGAAGAAACCCTGAGAAACAGTGATCCTCCCACACAACAACCCATTAACTTCATCCTGGAATGCGCAGAACTCGCCATGAAGAACAACTTCTTCAAGTTCCACGACCAACACTATCAACAAATCCATGGAACTTGTATGGGCAGTACATTTGCGCCAAGCCTAGCATGTCTATACATGGCCCATTTTGAGGCCATTTTGAGGCCCAACATATCCTACCAGAAACTAATCCTTTCAAATCGGAAATAAAAGAGTGGAAACGGTACATAGATGATGTACTTATGCTATGGACGGGGACAGAAGATCGATGTAAAGAATTCCACTCCTGGATCAACCAACAGGACCCCTTCCTCAAATTCACACTATCAACCTCAAGTGAAGAAATACCATTCCTGGACTTACTAATTCTCTTCAAAGATGGAAAACTGTCGACCACGACATATAGGAAGCCCACAGATCGCAACAGCTTATTGCCCTACGACAGCCACCATACCAAAGCCTTGAGACAAAATCTCCCCTTCGGCCAATTCCTCAGGCTGAGGAGAAATTGCAGCACTACCCAGGATTATGAAATACAGGCAGCAGAACTTAGCAAAAATCTGGAAAAAAGAAACTACCCACAAAAAATCATAAAGTCTGCCAAGAAACGCGCACGGAACAACCATCGAGGAGCGCTTCTGGAAACACAAGAAAAGCGAAAAGATGAAACAATTACATGTGTCACAACTTACACACCTCAATCCAATCAAGTCAAAAATGTCCTATTAAAACATTGGAACATCTTGAACACAGGCAAAATGCAACTACAACACCCAAGATTCGCATTCAGACGTACACAAAACATAAGACATCGTTGTCCACACAAGACCACAGAAAAAACAAGGGGACAGCCAGAGGACATTATGGGACCTGCCGACGCTCAAGGGACACTACCCATGCGGGACTTGCAATGTCTGCCCTCTCACAGCACATACCAAAACACTCCAATTAAAGAACCAAGAGTGGACACAAAAGAGACACACCAATTGCAACACAAAAAATTGCGTCTACATGGTGAAATGTCCTTGCAACCTACTATACATAGGGATGACCTCTAGAGTTGTAAAAACAAGGGTGAATGAGCACAGGAGCAACATCCGGTGCGGTAGGAACACCACCAAAATGAGCAGGCATTACATCGAAAAGGGACATACACCAGACCAAGTCAATTGGACCATCATTGAGTCCAATCCTCTCTGGACAACAAAAACCCTCTTCCAAAAAGAGCAAAGATGGGTGCACCGCCTCCAAACGAACACCCAGGGTCTTAACGATGAAATACCTTGGATTGAAGTACTATAGGAATTCAACCCTTGACCTCGATCTCACAAGTGTGACATTCATAAACACTATAGTGAAGACTATGTCAGCAGACCTCTGAGATGCACCACCCACCGCAAAATGATACACCAACTATAAAAACTGACCAAGGGGGCACTAGTGCACCGCAAATAACACCAACAAATACGGTGACCCTTTATTGTGATTCATCAGCGCACTAGGGATACTTCATTTATCACATCTACCACAAGAACCCACTACAAGATGGCGACCGAGATTCTGCCTATTGCGCGCAGCACCAATACATTAGATATATAACTTCATACACAAGACATGCATCGCCCCCTTTAAGTAAGATCACCGTACCAGCGACCCATAACAATTATCAGCACACAGAGATTCAACAGCCCGTGAATATCTCTCATATGAGCATTTCATAGAAGATATCACTCCAAGATGGCACCCATAGTAACAACCAAAACTTCCTCATACGAGCTTGTCATAGTAGATACCACTCCAAGATGGCACCCATAGTAACAACCAAAACCTTCCCATATGAACTTATCATAGAAAACACCACTCCAAAATGGCACCCATAGTAACAACCAAAACCTTCCCATATGAACTTATCATAGAAAACACCACTCCAAAATGGCACCCATAGTAACAACCAAAACTTGCCAATCAATGCAGTGATTAAACAATTAACGCCCCATCCGGAAGCAGGCCACTCCTATAAAAGGAGACAGAATTTTCACTTCCCCACTGGCAGAGACAGCGAGAGGCACACAGCCCCGATGCACCGAGAGAACCGTGAGTAACTAAGGGGCAAGATCAGTCCAGGACAGATCCTGCACATGGCAGCATCCTCTCCCTTCAATTTCTAAAAACCAACTGTGAGTTATAACTTGGAGCCTTAGGAAGCCCTGTAAAAATGACACGTGGTTTTTTGTTTTTTCTTCCTTCCCATTATAGCTCTCAAGTGACCCTCCCTGATCTCATGGGATCTTACCCTACCTACTAAGGGGTGAGATAAATTATCTAAGTGCTTACACATAATAACACAGCGTCTCGAGGTTTGCCATCAATGGTAGGGCCTAACGGTATTACTTACCTAGATTTAAAAGGTTCACAAGCTTACTGGATAATAGAACCTTTTCACTTTTGAATTTTTGACTCTATTTATACGATTCACGCCTACTCGATATAACCAGGGTATGTTCACAAATATAAAAATACTGATACAGAGAACAACCCTGACACCAATATCTGAGCACTAATCATTGATCTTATATGTCTGTCTGTCTGTCACCTAGTTATAACCTCCTTTTTAACAACTTTTAGAAAGATCACAGCACCTTTTAGCTCACGTATACATACCGCGACCATTAACAGCAATGATCACGCTATGAACTACAAGCACCTGGCCCTCCAATGGAGAACCCAGACCTGAGCATAATTTCCATTGGTATTAATACCCTAATGGCAAATTGTATCTTTGTTTTTTGACTCTTGTCGTTTCAGAATCTTTACTCCTTTCATTTATCCGGGGGCACCGAAATTTTCGGGCCACTGTAGATCTAAATTTCTTATTCGGTCCTGACGAAGCGCCCTGGATCTCCCCCTGAGACCACTGAAGCGCGAAACATGTTGACCATAATATATGCCCACTAGGGACATATAATCACCCAGCTACCAAGGGACATAATACCCCTTAAAGCAGCTCCATACACTTTGTTTTAATAATGACAGAGGGATCACTTTATTAAAAATTAATCACTCTCCATCCAGCCATTTTTTAATACACTTTCTAGGACTTCACTGCCACTTACACCCACGCACCCATACGGCTTCATCAAAAGATCTCCGAAAAGAGACCCTTCGGGGACCCGTAGGGCATTGCAGCGCCGGCCCGACGAGGAGCAAAAGCCCAATGATGAAGCATGACATCCTTCGGGCTGTGTGAGGGCATCAAGATGAGGACACCCTGCCTCCCACAAGCAGAGTAGCACACAACAAGAGTACCCCCTACTTCCCTCCTCTCCATCTCCACTCAGGAACGGTGACTCCCTTTGGTATAAGTTTAATTTCGGGAGCACGGGTCACCGGACCTTTTAGAATAGCTCCTAGAGTCCCCCTCTTTTGATAAATAGGATGTTCCATTAGGCCTCATCACTTTATTATTGCAAATCATGACCAGATTTACATCATCATGTGATAATGCTTCATGCATATTAATCCTATCACTCAGTAATCATTAGTACACGTTCTTATTGCCCTCTCACTTAGTGATCATTACTGTATACCCAGATTTTCACCCCACTTAGGATCTAATCTGTTGACACAGAACCTTGTACAGAAGAAGGTTGCTCTCTGCAGTCATTGCTATGAGAAACTGTCACTCTTGTAGGATTAATGCCAATGGTTCCTGGAGTCTGGGACTTGAACTGACCTCAGCGCTGCCTTTGAAGAACAAGCATTGGTAATACATCGGTTTTGCCTATGTAAAATAAAGAGCTGTTTTCATCAGTCGTCATTTGGGAGAAGGAAAGAGCTCCCTGACAGATAACACAGGAGTGGGTGTGGCACAGCAGCCAGAGCTGCTGACTCGAGAGCTGGGGATCCCGGTTCGAGTCTCGGGAGCGTCTCACAACATCCTGTGATTCTATTTAAATCAAGTAATCTCTCTGGGTGATAAATTGTAATATAAATATGCTGCAAGACTAAAAGGCAAAACTTTACGAAAATATAGTTCCACCATAGCGGATGTTAACAGTATTTTGGCTGCGGGAAACTGATAAGAGAAGCAGTCAAGGAACAAGGATTAGTAAATGCAGGAAAATATGCTGCAGGCAATAGAAATGGAGGAAAGGTAAGTGGCACACACAGGAACCAATGAGAAGCCAGGAAACCGAGCAGGCGGGATGCAAATCTCCTTTAAGTTTATATTAAAAACAATAGATTTCTCAGGCGAAACCTAAAAAGGATTCTTCTCTCTCCTTCACCTGAGTCTCTAATGTCAACATCTGCCAGTGAGAATAGGTAATCTTCCTCTTCGATAGATAATGATTTTTGTTATAGAGCATTAGCATAGGTCATATCTTGCTTCCTGGTAGTGAAAGGACAAAACCCTAAAGGAAGGAAGAGATTGCTAACCAGCACCCTAACACCCAAAGAAGGTTTACAGAGCCTTCTGAAAGGCCAAGTGTGATGTAATTTTTCTCAACTACAGAGGAAGATTTTTATCCTGTTTGATCACGATTGACCCTTGCAGTCTGCAGCAGTATCTGGTTCACAGAACATAAAAAGTCGGTGAAAGCATATTAGGGGAAGAGATCTGCTACATGGGAGGACTTCGGAGATGGTAGCCGGAGTTGAATCTCCTGTTTCACCACTAACACGTGTAGATCTCTAGGGGCCTACACATGAATGGACTTTAGGCGAAAAGTCCATCTCAATGTAGCGATCTCATAAGCTGTCAAACCCAAAGAAAGTCTGTTACAATGATCTAGCATCAACATGATGCAGAAAGCCACAACAGTGGCATGGTGCTCTGCAGGAGTGAAGTTCTTACCTTTGAGTCAGTACGAACCGTATTCAAAAACCGGATGTCAAATGTATTTGTTTTGCCCCTTTACAACTGCGTGAAGTCTTTTGAATATTACATTCATTGCCCTCCTTCACACAACACATCAAGAAGTCTCAAACTTCTTGGTACCAGACTTGGGGCTAGTTGCGAGAAGCCGTTTAGAAGATGCAATGCAAAGCCAGTGATTTGCAAACTCAAAGGGTTTGCGACTGCTAAATGGCTTTTTTGAATGTAATAAACTTATTTTATGCTTCATTTGCAGGTTACTGAATCGCAAAATGGTTTTAGGAAGGCATAAGGAATTGCACTTTGGAAAGTGTGGGTTTAGAGCATCTTTTCCAAATTGAAATTCACCGTTCTATGCATCAGTAGTTTGCAACCGCAGTTTTTGGTTGCAAACCACCGATAGGTTACTGATTCCTTAAAGGATGTGGTTACCTAGTTGCAAAAAGAAAAGGGTCCCATTAGGACCCCTTCGTTAATGTAAAAACAAAAGGTTGTTTTAGAATGAGCAGTGATCTAAACTTGTGTTGTTTTTTTTAAATTTTGTAATTTTTAATGCAGCCCTGTTCCTTTAAAGAAAATCATTTAAGGAAAAAAGTAGAACCTGTGCCCCCCACAATGCCCAGTATTGTTAGCAATGATGTAATTTGAGATGTTATCAGTGATCTCATAAATGATGCCATTGAACATATCACGAGTGATGCAAGCTATGAGGTCATAAGCAGAGCCTATGGGCTTTCCTATGGAAAGTCTAACTTAACTATACCACTGTGTAAAATATATATATATTTTAAAAAGTAAGGCCACCATCCTTGTGTTGGCTATCAGTAGTAGTGACCCACAATTTGCAACCTATCTGATGAATATTGAAGACCTAGGCAAATTGCAATCCACTACGATTCATAATTTTGTGCTCTGAGCTGTTAATACATAGGTCGGTTTGCAAAATTCTAGACTGTTTGCAATAATACTAGACTCCATTTCCAGTATTTTACCACCAGTGTTTTGTACATTTGTAGTGATTCACTGAGCTCGCCGACAGATGCTGTGGCTTGTTTTGGCTCCACCGTTTCTTTCTCCGTGTGGCAGTTATTTCCTTAGTCACATGGGACAGCGCAACATTTTGCATTTCCCAGGAGGCTCTTCAACAGTTGCTTTACCAATTTACAGCTGCCTCAGTATAACCTGAACAAGAATACTGCCCAACTTTTTTAAAGCCCTATCCCATTGCATATTTGAATTATGACTCTGAGTGCTAATGGATTGTTTGTCCTGATGATGACCCTTTAAACAATTACGGGACAAAACGGCGTCAACAGTTGGACTGATTTGCAATTAATTTTCTTTACTGTACTAAGACCAAGGATTTTTATTGAACAAAACCTCAAACTAGAATTTACTATTGTTCCATTACCATATCTTTGTATTATACACACTTGTATGCGTCTCGTCATGTCACTCACTGTGTGATCACATTGGCACGGAGCATGGGTTGTATATACATAGGAAAAATACAAAAATACCATGGATATATATAAAAAAATTAAACTATTGAGGGCTAGTGTCATTTTTCGACATCAGCTTATTCTGTGAAATATCTTTACTTCAAATTTGCTGTATAAATGTTGACTTCATTAGGAAGTAATGTTTTTTTTTGTGTTGAGTTGGAATTTGTCATATGCCTTATGAATTTTGAGTAGGTAGATCAGATTGAGAACTACTCCAATTGTAATTTTGTGAACCAACCTATTTATACATAGGTCGGCTTACAAAATTCCACACTTGTTGCAAAACTAATAGTTGCAATTTCTGACATTTTACAATCAGTGTTTCGTACATTTGGCTCGAAGTGCCCTCGAACATTAAATCTTACCTCTTGATGGCAATTATAATCCCAGTGTCTTATCCCACAAAGGTAGCGCACACAATGTGCACTGTAATTCCCCTTCGCTCGAAGGCATTCACAATGAGCAGCATGTCTGATTAATGAGTAAGAATCCAACCAGTTGACCCACCTTGAGAGAACTTAACCGGCTCTACTTCTATTACAGAATTATTTTATCACCTACAGGGCACTCCCAGTAAAATAAAAACTACCTTGCCAACATACTCTTTATCTTGGGCTGCATTTGTACTACATGGAACCAAGCTCTGGCTTGACCTTTATTCCAAAAATGTCACAAACAAAGGATCCTTAAACCTTTCTGTACCACCACCCCAGTCACACGTTTGAACACACTTCTACTTATGCTCAGGTTCGCCTTATTTCCTGCAGTTCAGCTTCTCGAGTTCCAACTCCAAAACAGCAGAAGCTTTGTGAATGTTTTTCAACGAAGAAACTCTGTGTATCATACATGCATTCATTCCTTTCACTACTATTTCCCCGCCCCCTCCCCCACACCAATGATTTTCCTCCCTGTGTAATGCAGAGCGCTATTTACCTTACTCAAAATTTTGGAAAATGTCTGAAACCATAACAATAGCCCTACCCCATTCATTGACAGTAGCAATCTTTAACAATTGCATTTTTATCCTTCAATTAGTCATTGTGGACAAAGTAATCGCTGAGGTTAAAAAAGAGTACATTTCTAAAGTCCTTCTCAATTTGTTTATTAGAACATAATGCATTTGTGTGATTTTGTTATTGCCAGCCTAGTTTAATTTTTTTGAGCAATGAGATTTCATTTCCAGTTAGTTACCTTTTTTCTTTTTCCTATTTTCATTGATTGATTTCGAAACACTGAAGACGTCTAAGCAATTTTAAATACCAGATGATTAAAATTCACATGTAAAACCTTTATCTGTTTTATTGTTACTATATATATATATATATATATATATATATATATATATATATATATATTTCCCAATGTTAAATCGTCAGAAAAATAATTTACTTGTAAAAGATGATTTGTAAAAAAAAATGTGATCTTTCAGTAACAAGAATACTAGGAATCGGTCTGGAAGCAAAGATCCAAAGCCATTGCTGACCCCGATCAGACCTTCTGCTATCAAACTGGGTAGCAGCATCACCAACAAATCTCAAAAGGTAGGGTCCTTGTATGAGGTATAAATTGACCATTTCTTCCCTCCTCCCTCTTTTCTCCATTCCAATTTCTTGTTCTTGACCCTCGCATGTCCTTATTTCTGTAGACATCTACCATGTTAACTTCTGCAAAATTATCATTTCTCTGATGTACCTGTTGCCATTAAAATTTGTTGAGACATACTAGTGTTTTCTCTGAACCCCATGAAATACATTTTTCTATCCAACACAAGGCAGGAATCTAAAACACTTATGACTCCTTGGTTGTGGTGCATTCAGTACAAAGTAATCCATTGGTCTAGAGCAGTGCTGGTTGGTCCAGCAAAATCAACATGGAATTTGACAGTAGGGAAGGAACATCAGTCCACTCATTTTTCTGCCTTGTATCCAATCAGACTCCAATTCCTCTTCATCTTTATGGACCTCCAGCATCAGTTCAGTTCTATCACTGCTTTTGCTGCAACCGTGGCTGGTTGAAGGCCACTATATGCATCACTTCCCTCTCAGTAATGATTGTATTCCTACTAAGAGGAGCTGGATATGGCCCTTTCCACGAGTCTCAAGTTGAAACAGATTGGTAGTAAAAGTGTAAATAAATAGATAAAAAAATGATCTAATATCCCACCATAAACTAAGTCATACAAGAACTTCATACTATAATGGGAGGTAAATACAAAAGTCCCACTGTCCTACAATCGCAAACACTGGAATGTCATCTTTCAAGTAGTGATGGATGGGGCACTATCATAAGTTTAGGATGTAAATAGCCTGCCAAAAATCCAATGAGGATGGAAAGTGTTTGCCTTCCCCAGGGTGACCTGGAGCCTCTGCCGCAGCACCATCACCCATGTAGAAAATGTTTAAAGTTTGTTACTCTAGCCGCACATGTGTACTGGGTTAAGGATTAGGGCAAAATCCCTACACTAGCCACCAGTGCTTCCAAACATAATTATTAATTTGTCTGTTGGGAGCTTTTCAACATGCCCATAGCCAGAGTTTGAAGCCTTGCGCTATATTATGGGGGTAATGTTTGTTCTATTTCTCTAACTTCTCTTGTGGGATCTGATTTAAATTGTTATAAGTGGAAGTCGTAAATACATTTTTAATTAAAAAAATACATGCTTACTTTTTGTGTATTCGTAATGTAATGTTACCCTATCTGTGCTTCATCAGGTGTTGCAAAGTGAAGTCCGCCATTCTCCACCAGGTCGCTTTGACAGTGAGGGAGACAGGGTATGCCTAGCTCATCAGCAAAACAGGTATTGTTCCACCCATACCTTTTTGTTCTTGGATTTAAGGGAAGGGTGTTGTTGAAGAACATGCGCAAAAAAGAGCTCTCCAGCCAGCAACCAAGTTGCTTCTTCGGGGATTAAAAGACCACACTTGCAGACGCGTCAGATATTTTGCTACTTAGTTTTTGCATAGCATGCTTCTGCCATTGCAATAGTCTTATAGTGTTATTCTCATTGAGCCGATATTACCATTACGTGCTCAAAACCTTAATATATTTCAGTGGATCACCACATACACCCTACATTGTTTTACCTTTTAACCCTCCACTGCAATCTGTGAAATATGGTAAGCGTAATAGTACCCACCAAGGGAAGACCTAAACGAAAATATCACCCCAGCACTTTACGCATGTTGTGAGTGCCTATCACAGGTTCCGTCACCCTTACTCTAATGCTTGGCATACAAAGGCACAAAAGTCCTGTTAAGTGGAACAACTCTATTTCAATAGTAGTTTTATTTTTACAAGTTATTTATATTATAGTCTTGGAAAATAAACGTGACTGTTTATATATGTATATATTTGGTATTTATATTGAGTACACCTAGCTGAAATGCAACGGAGTGCTATAAAGTTTCAAAGGCTAAGACAGTCAAAATGTGGTAGGAGGGGTGGCTGGTTTGTGGATTGTTACTGCATCATGATGTCATTTTATTTAAATACATAAGTATTCAGCTCTTTCCAAATCAAATTGGAGTAGGGTTGGGGCAGTCTTATTGAATATGAGGATATCATTCCACATCCTAAATGCACAGATACAGTAGGCTTGTCGCTTTGTTCTTTCCTTTTGCACTTCTTTCTCTCCAATCTGATGGTGTCCTGGCTGCAAGTGTACTGAGAACCATCGAAGATGGTGAGTTTGTCTGCGAGGTATGCGGGAGTTCCAGCAGGGCTGTGGGTTGTGATGGCTTTGTAGATGATGCAAGTTTTAAAGGTGCTGCAAGCTGGCAGTGGGAGCCAGTGGAGATTAATCAGGTTGGAAACAATATCCTCATATTTAATCTGGCCCTTAATTAGGTGTGCTGCAGCTTGTAGGATGCTCTTAAGGGGGGGGGCAGTGAGGAGTATTGTGGGTGTGGTTCAGTGCATTTCCACCATCTACATGGAAAAGAACAAGGGCTTGAACAGCAGTTCTGAAGGCACTTTCTGGTAAGAATGTTTTCACTTTCTCAAGTTGAGAGAGCTGATACCAGACCACCTTTGTTTTGTCAGTGATTTATTCCTTGAGGGTGATGAGCCGGTGTCCAGCATGAATCTCAGTGGCTTGGCATTGGATAAAAGTTTGAGGTTTGACTAATGGATGCTTTTAGTTCTTGGCAAATAGCAGGGATTCTGTTTTGGTGGGGTTAAGCTTCAGATAGGTGTTGGACAGGCCTGTATTAGCTGCAGAAAGTGTTTGAGGCCCTGGATGTCTGGAGATGAGACCTTTAAATATAGCTGTATGTTGTCAGTGTGTTGGTGAATTATGATGTTATCAGTAAGTAAAGTCCTAATGGGGTTCATGTGGAGCTCAGGACGAAGGAGGACAAGATTTGACCCTAGCGAATTTCACAGGTGATAAGGGTCATCTCTAGCTTGGAGGTGCCCATATGGATTAACTGGTATCAGTTGGATAGGTTGGAGGAGACCCAGTTAACTCTTTTTCAAGGCAATCCAATTTTAGACTTCAGGAAGTCGAGGAGGGTGGGGTGATTGGTGGTGTCAAAGCCTGATAAGTCCAGTAATATGAGGGAGTCGGGTTCATCTTTAGCTGTGCTCAAGAGGGTGTCATCTATGGTTTGTATACTAACTTTCTTCATGTTGTATCGTGATCTGAAGGGGGGTGATAGTCATGCAAGAGATGGTTGATGTGATCTTCAAGTTGTTCGACTGCTTTTTCCATGATTTTGCGGAAGAAGGGTAGATAAGCAAAGGGCTGATGGTGTGGGTTTCTTCAGGAGTGGGAGAATCTGGCCTGTCTTATGAGCATCTGGGAAGATGTGTTGAGTAAGAGAGGTGTTGACAGAGGTGAGTAGCGAAGAAAAAGCTTCTCCAGAGAAGGCTTTGATGAAGGATGAGTGCAAGACATCATCTTCATAGGTAATGGTTTTGAGGGAGATGAGTATGTCTGAGAGGTCTTTGGGAGGGTTTTCAGGATGACCATTGTGAGATATGGCTTAAAAGTGGGTGTTGGAAGAGGAAAAGGTTTGTTGTTGTGATTGTGACATTGTAGCGTCTGTATTTCAGTTAAGAAGTGGTTGATGGCATTGCATTGTCAATGGTGTATGGAATAGGAGGGTAGGCAACTGGCTGATACAGTGCTTGAACGTTTTGTTCTGCTTCTATTTGCAAATTTGTTGATGTTGGTGTAGCACTTGACTTTGCCGATATGATGCATTCTCACTGTGTTCCGCAAAGTATTTCACTAGTGTGAGGTCTTTAGGCATGCGGTTTCCTTCCATTTTCTTTCCTATCTGCATATGAAGTGTTTGTCGTTGGTGAGGTCTTTGGAATACTAAGGTACTGAAGGGTTTGACTTGCACTTTCGTGTTTTAGTTACAGCATGTTTTGATTTTATTTTTAGACATGCTTTGAAGTTGTTAAGAAAGGTGTTAACATCAGACGTGTAGGTGGCAGTGTATGAGGTGATTTTGAGTTAGATTGAATGTGCAAATATCTTTGAAGAATATGAAGGTTTGTTCTCTTTTGGGTTGACCTGGATGTGTTAATTTGACACTGAGCATAGTGATGGGGGTGGCAAGATGGTTGGTTCAGGGTTTGGGAGGTTTGTATTGGATGGTTGGTGATGAAACGACAAGGTCTAAAATTTGGCCTTTGGAGTAGGTCTCTTTTCATGCTAGTCATCTGGGTGGTTGAAGTGATTGATTAATGTTGGTGTGGGCATGTTGGACGGTTGAAGTGGTGAGGCGTTATAAGAATTTTTCTGCTTCTGTCCAGAAGAAATGTTTGAGGTGGAATATGGCAGACTTTGCTATGAAGAGTGGTGCAGAACCATTGAGTTTAGCGTTGCTTTTTGACTGCGGTACAGAACCAGTGAGACTTGTAAGACGTGAGGAGGTCCCACCATCATTTATGATTACGGACCGCATGCTGGATGTCCTTGGCTGTGGGAAGGAGGAAGTTTAGAATGCTTGAGGATGTGGAGGTAAGCCACATTTCTGTGAAGTAGAGTCCATAAAGGTTGTAATGGGTAATTAAGCCTGCACTACCTGGAGCATTGAGTACTGTAGAGTGTGCATTGATGAGCATTATGTGGAGTTTGTGTTTTGTCTTTTCAGAGAATATGGTAGTTAATTGGATGTGTATGAGGTTGGATCTGTGCTGTGAGGGTAGCAAGTGAGTTTTGTGAGATCAAGGTCACTCTACCTGCGAATACCAACACCTTTACACTGTAGGCCTCTACACAATCAGGAAAACATAATGAAACAGCAGTACACATAAAAAATGTTGTCTACAGTAACAGCCATGCCCAACTACAGTAACTGGAGTAAAGCAGAGCCACTATTAAGATTTGTATAGGAAGTCTTCAAACAGGGGAAGGACGCAGTAGTTGCCCATGCTTGGGCAGGATTCGCCAAAGAATTTTTGTGGGATTCAAAATAAAAGTGAGGGAGAGGACACAGGAGGAGAAAAATAAGACCTGTGGAAGATAAAGAGGTAGAGGTCATGGATTGTGCCTGTCCCCACCTGTAGGTGGAGAGTATCGAAGCAGAGGTAGGAATTAGTGGAAGAAGAACCAGAGGAAAAGGAAATGAATATGGAGTTTTCCACTGGAAGCCAATGGTGGTTAGTTGGTTTCTCCAAACTCCATTTACTTCCCAACCCATAAAAGCACATTGAGACAAACCATGCTTGCTTGTTTCAATGATATAGTAGTGTCTGTCTGTCCACCAAGGATTTGGTAGTCATCGGGCTTTTTGTCTAGAGTTATCACCTTTCCTCGACTGGCTGGTTAAGATTGTCCGTGTATACCTCTGCAGTTTCCACATCCCTGAACCCCAACGTTACCTACTCACCACAGCCCCAAATCTAGTAGAAAATAGAAGCGAGACTGTAGTGCCCAGACTTAAAGCTTTCTACCTCATTACTTGCATTTTCTTTCATCTTGTGGTGGTCATAAAGTTCAAATGCAGAAGAATGTGTCAAGCTTGGTGGTACAGCTCCTTTTTGGCTGGTATTAAACTTAGAACTTGTTTGCAGGTATCGTCATCATCCATTGTCACCGTTCCCCCATTTATATGTTAGTAATTGCTGGGAGAAGTTGGGCAGTGGGTGAGAGGCTTGGAGAAGGCCTGTCCGAGGAATGGGGAGAGTTTTCTTAGGCCACAAAACAGCTAGAAGTGCACTGATGAAGTACAGATACTATACGTTCATGTGTGGGACAACTGAAAAGCAGATCTTTGCTGGAGAGGGTGGGGGATGCAGCATACCTTGAACATCTGTTCTGGTGATGCCTAAAAGCATCCGGTTCTAGGAAGAAGTACTATATATGATCAATTTAAGTCAAAAGTACCATACACAGGGTTCCAGAAATAGTCCAGATAGGGGCCTGTTTCAGATCTATTCCAAGTACCCTCCTAGAGGTAGAAACAGAGCCTTGACCCTAGTTGACAAACCATAGCTACATGGTGGGGGCAGCAATGCGTTGCCCACAGCTGCTGACTAGCTTTCAAGGAGTTTGGACCTATTGATGATGTAGCAGACGTTAACCATAGAACGTGACTTCTAGGGGGTTTGCAGTTGATCTGCAAGCTATATTTATTGTCTATAGAGATGCATTCTAAATATTATAATTTTTTATTTTTTTTTCTTCAGCCTCCAATGTAAAATCTATTCAAATCTGTCTTGATTCAACTCTATCCGTGGCATATAATTCTGAACAACCTATAAAGCAAAGCCCCCCCTCTATGCAAAACCCAATGACTTCAGAGTTGTCGCTCAGTCTTTAGTCCTCTCTAAAATTGGTTAAGAAAGTTCTGTGCTAGTGGGCATCACATTACCTACTATCCCTTAAAGCAGTGAATCAATCCACAGCTCGACGTCTTTCTGATACAAACAAATGCAATCACCTTACCCCAGTACTCCATAAAGACTTATGATAAAAATTCAAATTAACCTGTGATATTATCAATGATGTCATGTAAGATGTCATGTAAGATGTAATATGTGGGGTAATTAGCAGTGAATGGCAAGGGCACGAGTTCTAGTTATTTGAGCTAACTATAACTGGTGAATTTCGGGGTTTTCTGAGTTTAAAACGTTATGTTACTGAACATTTCACCTAACTATAACATTACTTTAACCTTTGTTTTTTTAGTGAATTTTTAGTTTATTTTTTTTGCGTAAAGTAATGAACAAGTTAATTACCTTCGGTAACGATATATCTGTAAGAAACATAGGTTAGTTATAGATTCCTTACCTTAGAATTACCCCCAGGCGTCAGACTGGATCCGGAAAGTTTTTCGTCAGCAGTACCCCTCCGCGTCGGAATGTGGCGTCGGTCGACTCCGTGTTCGGCGTCGGCATCGTGGTCGCCGGGATGACGTCGCGGTAGCTACATAGACGCCGCCCTCGCGCGCTGACGTCAGTTCTGTACACGACGCACAAGTTACTAACTTGTGTAACGATATATCTGTAAGAGACAGTAGTTAGTGACAGATTCCTTACCTTAGAATATCCCCAGGCGTCAGGCTGGATCCGGAAAGTTTTTTGCGTAGCAGTACCCTTGCGCGTCGGTAGGCGGCGTTGTGCGGCTCCGCGTCCGTCGTCGGCGTCGTGATCGCCGGGATGACGTCGCGGGCAGTACTTAGGCGCCGCCCCTGCGCGCTGACGTCAGTTCTGTACACGACTTTCCGCGCCAGGAACGCAGAGCCATGCAAGAAGCTGACATAGGTGTCTGAAAAATACTAGGGCCCTGAAAGGGATGTCCTTAACCCTAGAAATCAGTTCGCAGAACGGGGAGGATGGGTGGGGCGGTAAGGAATCTGTCACTAACTACTGTCTCTTACAGATATATCGTTACACAAGTTAGTAACTTGTGCATCTGAAAGAGACACGTTAGTGACAGATTCCTTACCTTAGAATAGATACCCCAGCAATACCAACCCCGGTGGTGGGTCTGCGAACAAAGATCAGACAAGGAAGTCCTGGAGGACAGAACGGCCAAAGAAGCCGTCCCTCCGGACCTGACTGTCAAGGCAGTAATGCTTTGTAAACGTGTGCAGCGAGGCCCACGTAGCTGCCTGACAGATAACCGGCAGCGGAACACCGCGGCCCAAGGCCGTGGTAGCAGCCGTTGCCCTGGTGGAATGGGCACGCAGCCCAACAGGAGGCTCCTTTTAGCCAAAGAATAGCAGGTCTTGATGCACAAAGTAACCCAGCGGGAGATAGTTCGTTTGTGCACCGCCCGACCTTTTTGGCGCCCACGTAGCCAACAAAGAGCTGGTCATCCACCCGGAAGTGTTTTGTGCGGTCGATATAGAAGGAGAGCGCACGTTTTGGGTCCAGACGGTGGAGTCTCTCTTCCTCTCTGGAAGGATGCGGAGGCGGAAAGAAGGTGGGCAAAGTGATGGTCTGCCCAATGTGGAAAGCAGTAACCACCTTTGGCAAGAAGGACGGACGCGTCCGAAGAACAACCTTGTCTGGATGAACAGACAGAAAGGGAGGCTTACAAGATAGAGCCTGGAGCTCACTCACCCGCCGAGCGGAGGTGATGGCCACCAGAAAGGCTGTCTTCAGAGTCAGAAGACGAAGAGGACAGTTATGTAGAGAGCTCAAAGGGAGCGCACATTAAAAGGTAAGAACCAAGTTCAAGTCCCACTGAGGCATTACAAACGGAACAGGAGGGAAAAGGTGAGTAATGCCTTTTAAGAACCTGTTAACAACAGGGGACTTGAAAAGGGAGGGCTGATCAGGGAGCCTGAGGAAGGCCGAGATAGCACAAAGATAACCCTTGATGGTACCCAGGGCAGAACCCTGTTGGGCCAGAGAGAGAAGGAACAGAAGGACCTCAGAAAGAGGGGCAGAAAGGGGATTCACAGCCTTTGCTGTGCACCATGCCACAAACTTGTTCCACCTGCAGGCGTATACCACCTTAGTGGAGGGACGCCTGGCTGCCAGAATCACATCACAAACTTCGGGAGGCAAGTCGAAAGGAATCAACTGCCGCCGCTCAATCTCCACGCAAGCAGGTGTAGACTGGACAGGTTCGGGTGGAGGACCGCCCCCTGCTGCTGCGACAGAAGATCCTCCCGAAGAGGCAGACGGATCGGGGATCTACGCTCATATTGAGTAGCTCGGGATACCAAACTCTTCGAGCCCAGTCCGGAGCCACAAGAATGACTTGGGCCCGGTCGTGCCGAATCTTCTTCAACACTCTGGGTAGAAGTGGTATAGGCGGAAAGGCGTACAATAGACCGCAACTCCACTCGTGACGAAAGCGTCGCCGAGCGAGTGCCGCCTTGGAAATTCCAACGCGCAGAACTGATGACATTGCGCGTTCTCTTCGGTGGCGAATAGATCTAACCAAGGCTCTCCCACTGTAGAAAGAGTCCTTGCGCCACTTCCGAGTGAAGACGCCATTCGTGATCCATCATGCACCTGCGGCTGAGTTCGTCCGCCCTGGCGTTCAGGGAACCTGCCAGGTGTTGAACCATCAGGAACATGCCCTGATGTTCCAGCCATGTCCAGAGGCGCAGAGCCTCCTGACAAAGGGTCCACGACCCCACCCCGCCTTGTTTGTTGCAGTACCACATGGCGGTGGTGTTGTCTGTGAACACCTGCACTACCTTCCCTTTGACAGAGGGAAGGAATGCCTTGAGTGCAAGTCGGATCGCCCGGAGCTCCAGAATGTTGATATGGAGCCGGGACTCCGCCCGGAGACCAGAGGCCCCTGATCTCCGCCTCTCCCATGTGACCGCCCCATCCCAGAAGGGACGCGTCCGTCACAACTGTGTGCTCTGGCTGGGGAAGGGAGAGGGATCTGCCCATGACCCATTGCCGGTTCGAGAGCCACCACTGCAACTGTTGTGCAGTCCCCTCCGAGATCTGGACGTGATCGGACAGGTTGCCCTGGTGCTGCGCCCACTGGAACTTTAGGTCCCACAGCAGAGCCCGCATATGCCATCTGGCATGATTGACCAGCAGGATGCAGGAGGCCATGAGGCCCAGCAGCCTCAGGGTCATCCGTACCGAAACCCAGGATAAAGGCTGAAAGATCGGAATCATAGCCTGAATATCCCGGACTCGACGTTCGGGAGGATAGGCCCGAAACTGCGTCGTGTCCAGAACTGCTCCGATGAAAAGGAGCTGTGGAGAAGGAATCAGATGCGACTTCGGCACATTGATGGAGAACCCCAGCGAGTGCAGGAGTTCGGCCGTAGTCTGGAGGTGGGAGACGACTGCCTGGGACGAGCCCGCCTTCAGCAGCCAGTCGTCGAGGTAGGGGAAGACTGAAACCCCTGCCCGGCGCAGATGAGCTGCGACCACCGCCATCACTTTCGTGAACACCCGAGGGGCACTGGTAAGGCCAAAGGGGAGCACGGTGAACTGAAAATGCTCGAGGCCTACCGTGAACCGAAGGTAACGCCGGTGGGCCGGCAGGACGAGGATGTGGAAATATGCGTCCTGCAAGTCCAACGCTACCAACCAGTCTCCAGGGTCGAGGGCAGTCAAGACCTGAGCTAGGGTGAGCATCTTGAACTTCTCCTTCCGGAGGAAGCGATTGACGTTCCGGAGGTCCAAGATAGGACGCATGTCCTCCTTGTCCTTTTTGGGCACCAGGAAGTAGTGGGAGTAGCAACCACGCCCTACTTCTGAGGTCGGAACATGCTCGATGGCCCTCTTGGCCAAGAGGGCCGTGACTTCCTTCTGCAGAAGTACTAAGTGATCCCCTGACATGCGGTGGAATTGAGGTGGCATGGCGGGGGGTGGACTCGAAGGGAGGGAGTAGCCCCTTCGGACAATGTCCAAGACCCACCTGTCCGAGGTGATGGTACGCCAGTGGGGAAGGTGATGGCGGACCCTGCCCCCTACTGGCGTGCTGTGCACCTGAAAGGAGGGACTAGGAGGGTTTGGAGGCCGCAGACGGGTTGGAGGTGGTGGCCTGACCCGCACGCTGGTTGCCCGATCCGCCACGGCGGAATCCACGTCCTCGCGAAGACGCCTGCTGCGCGGGCCGGTGGCTGGGCTGCTGACGTGAAGGGGCGCCCCTACCGTGGCCACGATAGGGGCGAAAAGCAGAAGTCAGCGGAGGGCGTGTAGCAGAAAGGCCCAGGGACTTTGCAGTAGCCCGTGAGTCCTTAAAGCGCTCCAACGCATGGTCTGCTTTGGACCCAAAAAGACCGACTCCATCAAAGGGCATGTCCATGAGAGTATTCTGGACATCCCCTGAAAAACCAGTGGTTCTCAGCCAGGCGTGGCGTCGTAGGGCCACCGTCGTTGCAATAGACCTGCCCAGTGAGTCGGCGGTATCAAGGCCACAACGAATTGTATATTTGGCCGCATCCCTTCCTTCCGCAATGGCGCGGGAAAGCAGTGTCTGGACCTCCTCAGAACACTGGGGCAAAACATCCGCCACCGAATCCCACAAGGAGTGGGTATATCGGCCCAAAAGGCAAGCAGTGTTGATGGACCGCAAGCCAGCACTGGAGGAAGAAAAACCCTTCTTCCCAAATTGATCCAGGCGTTTGGATTCCCTATCCGGAGGGGCGGTAGGGAAGGCGGTTTGGGAAGCGGAGGCTTGGACAACCAAGCTCTCAGGGGTGGGGTGGACAGAGAGAAACAGGGGGTCGCCCGGAGCTGGGCGATGGCGTCGGGACACGTTCCTATATCGGAGCTCCTGTGTTGGGCTTGGACCAGGCGCCCAAAAGAACGTCAGTGAGGGCGTCGTTAAACGGCAGCACAGTCTCCGAAGAGGAGGCTGCCGGCTGAAGCACCTCTGTCAAGAGATTAACCTTGACCGCCACAGCAGGGAGTTGGAGATGTAAGGCTCCAGCCGCCCTACGCAACACCGTTGCAAAATTGGCTCCCTCCTCCGTAGCCACGGGAGGAGACAGCATGCCAGTGTCAGGGGAAGTATCTAGACCACTGGCATCCCCTAGACCCTCTGTCCAGTCCTCATCGTACTGACACTGTTGTGTCAGAGGGTCATCAGACCCCTCCCAGTCCTCCTGGTCCTCCTCAGGTTCAAAATAAGGGGAGGAGGGACATTTGGGACCCAAGGTCTCATCGGCGCCGGAACCGGCGTCGAGCGTCGGTCCGGGTCCATGTCCGGAGCCGGAAGGAACTGGGGAACGACGCCGCTCGGAGCCCCAGGCGGCGTCGAGAACGGCACCGGAGACATCGGCGCCGGCGGAGGTGTCGTTAGGTCGACCGGCGTCGATGTGGGTTGTGGAGCCGGGATCGAGGCCGGAGCCGGGATCGAGGCTGGAGGCACGGGCGACGCCGGGGCCAGAGCCGTCGGCGACGCCGGAGCAACCCCATCAGGGCCCGCGGGGCCCGAAGGCGCACCGGAGGGACCTGGAGGCCCGAAGAGGCGGGCCATGGCCGACAGGAATTCCTGCACTTTGGCCGGATCCGCCCCCGAACCCGGGAAGGGCGGGTATGGCGGGGGCGACTCCACAGGCATGTCAGGGGCGGCGGGGACGGTGCCGGGAGGGGCCTCAGCCGAGTCGCGAGACCGGCGAGGCGAAGTCCTAGAGCGATGATGCTTTTGGACTTCTTGTGTTTTGACTTACCGGACGAAGAAGACTTCGATGCCGACGACCGGTGTGGACTCCGCGATCGACCCCTGGACCTCTCACGCGACCGGGGCTTCCGCGGAGCCGAATGCCGGGCCTCGAGGAGCTTTCGAGACCGCTCTCGCAAAGCTTTCGGGTTGAGGGCCTGGCAGTCGGTACAAGACTCTGTGTCGTGGCCTCGGCCGAGGCAGAAGAGACACTCCCAATGCGGGTCGGTGACGGACATCATCCGAGCACAGGCGCCGCAACGTTTGAAACCGGGCATCCCTACGACACCTTGATAGAGAAAAACAGTGAAAAATTTCACCAAAAAGTATGGTCAAAAAATGACCAGGGCACTGCTCTTCCCGGATCTGCGCTTGCTGGCGCGGAAAAAGAACTGACGTCAGCGCGCAGGGGCGGCGTCTAAGTACTGCCCGCGACGTCATCCCGGCGATCACGACGCCGACGACGGACGCGGAGCCGCACGACGCCGCCTACCGACGCGCAAGGGTACTGTACGCAAAAAACTTTCCGGATCCAGCCTGACGCCTGGGGATATTCTAAGGTAAGGAATCTGTCACTAACGTGTCTCTTTCAGATTTTCCACGCCAGAAGCGCAGAGCCATACAAGACACTGACCGCCGGTGCACAAAACTAGGACCTTGAAAGGAAAACCTTAACCCTAGAAGTCAGTTCGCAGAACGGGGAGGATTGGTGGGGCGGTAAGGAATCTATAACTAACCTATGTTTCTTACAGATATATCGTTATCGAAGGTAAGTAACTTGTTCATCTGAAAGAAACAGTTAGTTCTAGATTCCTAACCTTAGAATAGATACCCCAGCAATACCAACCCCGGAGGTGGGTCTGCGAACCAAGTTCACACCAGAAAGTCCTGGAGAACAGAACGGCCAAAGAAGCCGTCTCTCCGGACTTGACTGTCTAGGCAGTAGTGTTTGGTGAACGTGTGCAGCGATGCCCACATAGTTTCCTGACAGATGTCATTTAGGGTGACTCATTGTCCCAAAGCAGTAGTAGCTGCCGTCGCCCTGGTGGAATGGGCGCGTAGCCCCACTGGAGGCTCCTTTGCCAAAGAGTAGCAGGCTTTGATGCACAGAACGACCCACCTGGAGATGGTTCGTTTGTGCACGGCCCGACCTTTCTTCGCGCGCACGTAACCAACAAAGAGCTGGTCGTCCACCCGGAATTGTTTGGTGCGATCCAAGTAAAAGGAAAGCGCACGTTTTGGATCCAGATGGTGGAGCCTCTTTTGAAGGATGCGGAGGTGGAAAGAAGGTGGGCAAAGTGATGGTTTGGCCAATGTGGGAAGAAGTAACCACCTTGGGAAGAAAGGAAGGTCTAGTTCTCAGAACGACCTTGTCCGGATGGACAGCCAGAAAGGGAGGCTTGGAAGAAAGAGCCTGCAGCTCACTCACCCTGCGAGCAGAGGTGATGGCCACCAGAAAGGCAGTTTTCAAAGTGAGAAGTCTGAGAGGACAGTTATGTAGCGGCTCAAAGGGAGCGCACATGAGATAGGTAAGAACCAAGTTCAAGTCCCACTGAGGCATTACGAAGGGAACAGGAGGAAAAAGAGGAGTAATGCCTTTAAGGAATCTATTTACAACGGGGGGACTTGAAAAGAGAAGGCTGATCAGGAAGCCTAAGGAAGACTGAAATGGCCGAGAGGTAGCCCTTGATAGTGCCCAGAGCAGAGCCCTGCTGGGCCAAAGAAAGGAGGAACAAGAGAACCTCAAAGAGGGGCGGAAGGGGGATCCATAGCCTTTGCTGCGCACCATGCCACAAATTTGTTCCATCTGCAGGCGTATACCGTCTTAGTGGAGGGACGCCTGGCTGCCAAGATGACATCGCAGACTTCGGGAGGCAGGTCAAACGACGTCAACTGCCGCTGCTCAATCTCCACGCAAGGAGGTGGAGGCTGTACAGGTTCGGGTGGAGGACCGTCCCCTGCTGCTGCGACAGAAGATCCTCCCGAAGAGGCAGTCTGATCGGAGGATCGATGGCCATGTTGAGCAGCTCGGGATACCAAACTCTTCGTGCCCAATCCGGAGCCACAAGAATGACTTGGGCCCGGTCGCGCTTGATCTTCTTCAGCACTCTGGGCAGAAGTGGTCTAGGCGGAAAAGCGTATAGAAGACCACAACTACACTCGCGACGAAAAGCGTCGCCTAGCGAGTGCCGCCTTGGAAATTCCAACGCGCAGAATGGCTGACATTGCACGTTCTCTTCGGTGGCGAATAGATCTAACCAAGGCTCTCCCCACTGCTGAAAGACATTGCACCACCTCCGAGTGAAGACGCCATTCGTGATCCATCATGCACCTGCGACTGAGTTCGTCCGCCCTGGCGTTCAGTGAACCTGCCAGGTGTTGAACCACCAGAGATATGCCCTGATGTTCCAGCCATGTCCAGAGGCGGAGGGCCTCTTGACATAGGGTCCACGACCCCACCTGCCCTGTTTGTTGCAGTACCACATGGCGGTGGTGTTGTCTGTGAACACCTGCACTACTCTTCCCCGGACAGAGGGAAGGAATGCTTTGAGTGCAAGACAGATCGCCCGAAGCTCCAGAAGGTTGATGTGGATCCCGGACTCCGCCGGAGACCAGAGGCCTCTGATCTCCGCCTCTCCCATGTGGCTGCCTCACCCCAGAAGGGATGCGTCTGTCACCACTGTGTATTCTGGTTGGGGAAGGGAGAGGGATCTGCCGTTGACCCAATCCTGGTTCGTTCGCCACCACTGCAATTGTCGTGCAGTGCCCTCTGAGATCTGGACGCAATCCGACAGATTCCCCTGATGCTGCGCCCACTGGAACTTCAGGTCCCACTGCAGAGCCCGCATGTGCCACCTGGCATGATCTACCAGCAGGAGGCCATCTGACCCAGCAGCCTGAGGGTCATCCTGACCGAAACCCGTGATAGAGGCTGAAAGATCGGAATCATAGCCCGAATATCCCGGACTCGCTGTTTGGGAGGATAAACCCGAAACTGCGTCGTGTCCAGAACCGCTCCGATGAAGAGGAGCTTCTGAGAGGGAGTCAGGTGTGACTTCGGCACGTTGATGGAGAACCCCAGCGAATGCAGGAGGTCGGCCTTAGTCTGGAGGTGGGAGACGACTGCCTGGGGCGAGCCCGCCTTCAACAGCCAGTCGTCGAGATAGGGGAAGACTGAGACCCCTGATCTGTGCAGATGAGCTGCGACCACTGCCATCACTTTCGTGAACACCCGAGGGGCGCTGGTAAGGCCAAAGGGGAGCACGGTAAACTGAAAGTGCTTGTGGCCTACCGTGAACCGCAGGTAACGCCGGTGGGCTGGCAGGACTGGGATGTGAAAATAAGCGTCCTGCAAGTCCAAAGCTACCATCCAGTCTCCAGGGTCGAGGGCAGACAAGACCTGAGCGAGCGTCAACATTTTGAACTTCTCCTTCCGGAGGAAGCGGTTGCCGTTCCTGAGATCCAAGATAGGACGCAGGTCTTTGTCCTTCTTGGGCATCAGAAAGTAGTGGGAACAGCAACCTTGACCTACTTCTGGGACGGGAACGCGCTCGATGGCTCCCTTGGCCAAGAGTGCCGAAACTTCCTGTTGGAGAAAGGCCAGGTGATCCTCCGACATGCGATGGTACTGAGGTGGCATGGATGGAGGGATAGTCTCGAAGGGGAGGGAGTAGCCCCTTCGGACTATCTGCAAAACCCACCTGTCCGACGTGATGGTGCGCCAGTGGGGGAGGTGATGGCAGATCCAGCCGCCCACTGGCATTTGGTGGACCTGAAAGGTCGGACTAGGAGGGTTTGGAGGCTGCTGCAGAGGGGGCTGTGGTGGACTGGCCCGCCCGCTGGCCCCCAGAAGCACAGCGGTGGTTCCCACGTCCCCAGCCGTGCTGGGGCTGAACAGCTTGCGCCGGCCTGTGGCTCTGGGTGGGACGTAGCGGGGCACCCCTTCCATAGCCACAAAAGGGGTGAAAGGCAGACTGCGCAGGGCGGGTGGTGGAGAGGCTCAAGGACCTGGCCGTAGCCCGAGAGTCCTTAAAGCTCTCTAGCGCGTTGTCTGCCTTGTCGCCGAAAAGGCGACTGCCATCAAAGGGCATGTCCATAAGCGTGGATTGGACATCCCCGGAAAAACCAGTCGAACGCAACCAGGCTTAGCGGCGAAGGGCTACTGATGTGGAAATCGTCCTGCCAAGTGCGCCGGTGGTATCCAGCCCACAGCGGATGGTAAACTTCGCTGCGTCTCTCCCCTCGGCAACTGCACTGGAGAGCACAGCCTGAGCCTCCTCCGGGCACTGGGGCAGCACCTGCGCCACCGTATCCCACACAGAGTGGGTGTAATGGCCCAACAGACATGCAGTGTTTACCGACCGCAGTCCCAAGGTGGTCCCGCTTTTTGGATTCCCTATCCGGTGGTGCGGTAGGGAAGGCACCCTTGGAAGTGGAGGCTTGGACCACCAAGCTCTCAGGGGCGGGGTGTTGGGAGAGGAAAGTGGGGTCGGGCCGGGCGGTGGCGTCTGGCAATCATCCTGTCCACAGGAGCCCCTGTGTTGGGCCTGGCCCACGTGCCCAAAAGGATGTCTGTGAGGGCTTCATTAAACGGCAGCAGGGGCTCCGAAGAGCTCACTGCTGGTTTAAAGACCTCTGTCAGGAGGTTAGTCCTGACTGCCACCGTAGGTAGCTCGAGGTGGAGAGCCTGGGCCGCCCTACGCAACACCACTGCGTATGATGCTCCCTCCTCCGTAGCCACGGTAGGAGGAGACACCATGCTATGGTCTGGTGAGGTATCCAGACCACTGGCTTCCCCCAGTTCCTCTCTCCAGTCCTGTTCATACACCAACTGGTCGGTCAAAGGGTTCCCAGACCCCTCCCATTCCTCCTCACCCTCCTCTGGCTGACAATCTGTTCTCAAAGATCCAGGGTAGAACAGGGGCACAAAAGTACCCGCCGGCGTCGGTCGATGCCGGTCCGACTCCGTGTCTACCTTCAGGTGGAGGCCGGGGTCGATGTCGGCTGGGGACACAGCTGACGCCGGTGGCGGACGTGGTGCTGGTGGGATCCGCGCCGGAGGAGGCGTAACTAGGTCGACCAGCGCCGATCCGGATCCAGGCATGGATCCAAGGGGACTCTGTGGCGCCGAGGCCGAAGCACCCGGCGTGAAGGCCCAGGGCCCCCAGCCGAGTCCGCGAGGCCCGAAGGCGTGCCGGCGGAGTCGGGCTGCCCAAAGATGGCGTGCATCGCTTCGTAGAACTGACGAAGCTTGGCAGGGGTCGCTCCCAGTCCCAGGAAGGGGGGGAAACCCCGAGCCGACCCTACGGGCTCCGCACGCTGTTGCAGGGTGATCTTATCACCCTTTAAATATGCCATGGAAAATAATAAGACACGTGTGAAATGCAGGAACTGAGTCAGAGGGGCACTTTATTCGAAGAACAAGTTTAAACAAATGTCAAAAGTACATTCTCAATCAACGAATAACTTCGTGCAATCTTAGTAGATAATAAGTGTCAAAGTGACGCGTCTCAAATAATAAGCTGAAACATGCAATATTGTAAGTTTTAAGATTACGTCAATGCAAGGAGGGGGTGGGGATGAGAGACAAAAAGAGAGAGAGACAAAGATTCTCAAGCTATCATTAACACTGCAACCTCAATAGACGATGCTTAAACTAGAGCGGTCGACCGGGAGCACCAACGCGTGTCCGACACTGCAGAAGGTGGTCACCGAATGGACTGAGGAGCAGATCTTTTATACTTATTTAATGCGGAACTATCGACCACAGGATCAAAACATTAGCAGGTGTTCTTGACTGCAGACCTTTAGTTACTTCTTTAAAATATTAAAAATGCAGAAGTAACACCATGGTGCAAAAGGTGTTATCAGAAGGTTAACTGATGCTTGACCTTAGATCATGATGAAATTGAACATTTATCGAAAATGATTTGCATCACTCCTCGGAAACTTTTAAGAAAGCAGAACTTTTACAAAGGTTATAGGTCATGTTCTCTTGGCAAGTTGCCGTCTTAGTTGCAAAAGCTAGCAGAAAAACATCAAATATCCGAAATGAAGCAATGAAATGTACCAGCTGGCCTCCACCCAATTCTTTCCCAAGGTTGTTCCTTTAACTAAGGGATGTTTCGTGTTTGTGCTGTCTCACTGGGATGTGTACAACAAAAATGCACATTTGAGGCCAGTGGGGGCTCGGTAACTCTATTTATCAAGATGGCAGTGAGCTGAGGCCTATAACTTCTTTGCAAGAGGGACGTGTATGTTCCTAGGTGGGCGTGGGGCCTACCGTCTAATGAATGCTTAGGGTACTACGGGCAATTTAGTAGTCCGTTACCTATGGATTGGCGGGGACAGTCAGTAAGATATTATATGGTGAAACTGGACCCTGCTTCATTTCCCTCCTTCATTTTTGAACAAAATTCTTACACTGTACTTAGGAGGCCTTTCGTCTTGTCAGGTCATCCAGGGCGTGTCGTTAGCGTTGGAGAATTGTTCTTCCTGTTTTGTTTTTCTACATATTCTCCTTCGGGCATTTCGACAAGGGACGTATAAGGCGTAGGCGGAGGTATATCTATATCCTGATCCTCCCTTATTTGAAACCTACAAGGGGGAAGTGGGGGGCTAGTGACCTGGCCTTGTGATGTATCGACAGACTGCAGTGGATGTGGCCCTAGTGTTGTGAGCTCGACCACTTTTAATAGTGCTATGTTATCCCCATTCCCTGTTCCACTGTCCTGTGTGCATAGTCTTTTTGTACGTTCTAGTACCTGCATAATTCATACCCACTACTCTATTACTAGCATTCTTTATACAATGACATTATCTGTGCGGCACAACAAAGGAGCAACAGCACACCACAAACCGGTACTAGTAATTTTAGGAGGGCAGACAGCCATGAGGGCATCCAGCTAAAATTGAACCAGTCCGTGGCTATGTCTGCCCTGGCACCTCCTTCATCAACCATTTTCTTCCCTATATTGTTTAAGTCCTCAATGGCCTTTGTGATGGAGCCTTTCTCCGCGTCGTTTGCTGGCACGAACGTGCAGCAGGATTTTCCCATCTTGCGACATACTCCACCCTCCATCGCTGTTAACATGTCCAAGACATACCGGTGCTGGAGAACCATAAATCTCAGGGGGCGTAGTTCTTCCTTGATGGCATTTAGCCCATCCCTGGTACTGTTGAGGGCCCGCATGACTTCGTAGCGGGTCACCTGGAGCCAGCGTGCATTTGCTTTTATCTGAAACATTGGGATGGTGCTGCCAAAGAATAATTGTGCGTCATTAAAAAGCCGGAATTCTTGGAATGTCATCAAAGGTGCCGTTGGCGAAGTATTGAGCAGTCCACCGGTGTCGGTGGAGCAAGGTGACATCACCTGTCATTGGATGTGAACGGATGTGGGAGATATTGGCTGCTGGAACGACCAAGTGAACTTTGTGCATGGTCACCAAGGTGCATAGTCCATTCCATTGAGGGGGCAGTCGGAGATAGAGGCGTTCTCCGCAAGCCCAGTAGTAGTACATTAGACTGGAGGTGCCATATTGCATGTCCGAATTAAAAATGGTGCTGTTGCATCCCGAGTTGCGTCCCACAGGTACCATGCCATTTCCTAGAAAACAGAGAAGAGGTGATTTTAGTTTGAATGCTTGTTTAGGTTTGGACATTTTCTCCTCCCCCCCCCAGGTGTATCTTCCACTTTCCTGGGACCATAGTAGTTCACACTCATCCTCAACCTCCCAGTCAATCCCATCTTCATAATCTGAGTCTACCCAAGGGGGCCCTAAGGATGCTGCCTTGCATACCACAAAGCCAGGATTATTCCACCTATTGGAATAAACTCGCGCCCATAGGCGCAGCACAGTCCTATTTTGACATGGGCATGGGTGACCGTGGGGGATTGTTACATGGCATACTGCCAAAGGTGATGATACTGTGATGTATCCACCCTTCCTAATGTAAGATGCCCTAAGGTCCATGTTAGGAATTTCTCTTCCGTACATTTCCTTTATTACCTCCTCAAGGTCCGTTGTCAGTGATAACCTTGTGTGTGATGTAGTTGTAGTCCCATTCTGTGGTATTCACATATGCGGTGGAAATGTCAGCCGAAATGATCTGGACTCATCCTTGTAGGCAACAGAGGTACAGATGTAAAAGGCATTTGGCTGTGTGTGGGGGTACTTCTCCAGGGAAAATCAGTCTATCTGCGCCTACTGCGTGGGGGGATGAGCACACATAGCAGGATTCGTTTGTGACCTGCTTCCCAGCTATTGTCATATCCTTATATCACCTGTTGTCTAGTAGGGAGTTATGGACCCCATGGTCTTCTTCAGTCCCATGATCCCATGTCGACTCGTCAGTACTCTGGTGTCGGAGGGGGGGCGCATGGTGTCACAAGATGGAGTGAACGACGGCCATATTGATGTCACGAAGCCAGGCTGGTGAGGCTGCTCTGCGTCGGCGAGACAACAATGGGGGGCGTAGTGTGAGATCAATGGTACCGTCCCATTCTGTATGATTTTCAACCGGGGAAGGAGTCCGGGACCTAGGGTGCACACTGGTGTGTGTGTGTGGTGCTAATGTAACTGTCAGGGGGCTTTGGACCTATTGTATTGCTACGGGGGCCTTTTTTAGTATATGTGGTGGCTGGTAGAGGGGGTGGTGTTGCAAAAAACATAGTGGTGTTGGCAGCTTCAATAGTTTGAGAAATACAAGCCTTTGTACTAACACAATGGAAAATAACAGCGAACCAATTGAATATTGCTAGAGCCACTCCAACAATAATGTAAAATATTAGAATACAAATACATAGCTTTGCATAGGACACTTCTGTGCTTCGACGACTGAATCCGTAGACTACCACACGATTATCGTCGTCTTCTTCTTCGATAGTGAATGGGAACATGTTATCCTCGTTTAGTGGTAATGGGAGCATGTCGTCTTCCTCTATTCCGGTGTCTGGTGCTGAGGGGGTGCAGGGTCGACCTTGATGTCGCTGCGGTGAATCCATGCCTTCCTTTCGGCAATGCGGACAGCTGTAGGTGAGGAGTCTATAACTTTAAAAGGTCCTTCAAATTTGGGGTCCTTCCAGCGTCGGACAGTTTTTCGAACAAAGATCAGTGTTCTGGGACGAATTGGTGGAAGCTCAGGATCGATGGGGCCCTTCTCCTTCCTCTTGGATACCTGAGTAGAAAGGAACTGCGCAGCTCGTGTTAATTCACACAAATATTCATACATTTCAGCTTTCATAATTTCAGAACAACTTTCAGTATCTCTTTTTGGCCTAGTAGATGGAACAGATATATTTATTGATCGCCCAGTGACGAGCTGATGGGGCGTTAGATGGTGAACAGAACTTGGAGAATTTCTAAGCGCAAAGAGGGCAATTGGTAGGCAATAGAGCAATTTTTCCCCAATTGTGGCACTTATCTTGCTTATTTTACCTTTGAGCAGGCCATTGAGGCGCTCACAAATGCCATTGCTTTGTGGGTGATATGCCGATGTCAATTTGTGTTTGATCCCTAGCATTGTTGTTAGAAAGGAAAAGATGGCGTTTGAAAAATGGCTGCCGTTGTCGGAGCGGATCGCATCTGGCAATCCCCAGCGCGAAATGACCCCACGGAGCAGGAAATTGGTGCTGCTTTGGCATCACAGTGGACACATGGTCCAGCTTCGTTCCATCGTAAGAATGGGCAGACTACCACAATGAGGTATCGATAATTTTGGCATCTATCAATCATGTCAACATAATCAATGTGGAGTTCTTTAAAAGGCCTTTAGGTTTTGGTATTGTAGAGGCAACTGTTTTCATAGTGGGGTTTGGTGAGTACTGTTGACAGATGAGACATTTATTAACAAAAAGCTGTATTAGTTCGTGGGCGTTGGGGATGAACCAGTCAGTCTGTATGGTTGTGGACATATTATCTCGAGACATGTGAAGGAAGGTGTAACTGATCTAGCGCCACTTGCAATAAGGCCTGTGGCATGACGGGTTTTCCTGTCATTATTTGCCTATAGATGAAATCAGCAGGATCTTGTTGTACTCCCCTCTTCTTCCATAACTCTTTCTCTTGATCTGGTGCACTTTCCTGTATTTCCCGGAGGTGTAACTGTGCAATGTGGTCATATGACTGTGTATTGTCTATAGTGTCTGTAAGTATGAAATCAGGGGCTGTTTTCACTGTACCTTTTTCAGTCTGTTCTGGTGTTGCTACGTTCTGAGCAAGCAGGATGGGGGCGTGCTGACCTTCTGGTGGTGCGGTAGGTAGAGGCCCCCTGGCAGCAGCTTTGGCTGCCCAGTCTGCCAGGGCGTTGCCTCTGGAAATAAAGTCTTGGCCATTTGTATGAGCCGCACATTTGACTACAGCTACCTCAGCTGGTAGTGTCAGTGCATCTATTAGTTCCTCTAGTAAATGTCTGTGGATGACAGGCGTGCCATCTGATTTGAGAAATCCATGCCTTTTCCAGCGTAAGATGTGTGTGTAGTTGTTGTGACATACGCAGAATCGGAGTAAACGGTGATGCGGTCGTCTGCCCCATTGTTTAAGGCGGCAATCAATGCCACTAGCTCTGCTGCTTGGGCTGAGTAATGTGAGGGTAATGTAATCTGTTGTACAATGTCTAGGGAGTCAGATGAGTCATTTTGCTGTGCTCTGACTACTGCAGCTCCTGTGTATCTGATCCCTGGTAGAAGAGCCATCAACAAAGTATATTGTGCTATGTGGTAGTGGGTCTTTTGCTGCTCCTGACTCGTCTGAGTATGTGGCACAATCATGAGGGTCATCTGAGGTGGCAATGGGGTGGGCGAAGAACGTTGCAGGGTTTACTGTGTGGCAGTTAACAACTTTCAAGGAGGGCAGTGATAGTATAACTTAGTAGCCTGATACTCTTTGTGTAGTTAGTGTTGTCTTGGCTTTCTGTATTATTGCAAAGACGGCGTGCTCAGTGTACAGTGTTAACGGGGATCCCATGACTATGGGGGTACTTTTCTCAACGGCGAATGCTGCCGCTGCTAGAGCTTGTTCGCACGGGTAGTGGCCTTTCATTACAGAATCCAGCATGCCACTGAAGTATGCAATGGGTTTGTGGCCCATGGGATATTTCTGGGTAAGGACTGCTGTCATGACTTGGCTGTCGCAGTGAGTGAACAGGTAGAACTCCTTGGTGTAGTCAGGTGCCCCTAACACTGGTGCATTTGTTATTTCATCTTTTAGTTGTGTGAAGGCTGTCCTCATTTCAGGTGTCCAATCTAACTTATTATGTCTGTCTTTGGCCATTGTAACGGCTTTTAGCAGTGGGGCAGTGATGGTGGAGAAATCAAAGACCCACTGACTAACATAGTTTACAAAGCCAAGGAATTTCTGAATGTCCTTGACTGTTTGTGGTTCAGGGGTGCATTTTATTGCCTCAATTCTATCTGGCGTGACTTGTCTTCCTGACGCTGAGAGTAATTGGCCAAGGTAGTGCACTTCTTTCTGGCAGTATTGAAGCTTCTGCTTGTCTACCTTGTATCCTCTATGTGTTAATGTTGTGAGCAGGAAAATTGTATCCTTTCTGCATTGTTGCTCTGTAGGACTGCAGAGCGATATGTCGTCGACATATTGTAACAGGGTGCTGTCGCATTGAAAGTTCGACAAATCAGCCTTTACAACTCTGTTAAAAACACTGGGGGATTCACAATAGCCTTGGGGTAACCTTCTGTATGTCATTTGGATATTTTTAAATGTAAATGAGACCAGGTATGGCTATCGGGGTGTAGTGGGACACTGAAAAAGGCATTTTTTCAGGTCAATGACGGAAAAGTACTGGGCGTCGGAAGGAATATTTGTGAGAATTACAGATGGATCTGGAACGATCGGAAATTCTGGTACCACAATGTTGTTAAGGGGGTGCAAATCATGAACTAGACACCGTTGATTAGTCTTAGATTTGCGCACAGGAAACAGACAGGTGTTGCATGGAGATGTGCAGGGGTATATTACTCCCTGATCCAGTAATGCTTGTATGGTGGGGGCAATACCCTCCTCTGCTTCCTTAGACAAGGTTTATTGGCGAACTCTTGGTAGTATGGCACCTGGTTTCAGTGTTATTCTGAACGGGGCAGCAGAGTGAATGAGGCCTACATCATTTGGGCCAGTTGTCCAAATGTTGATTGGTACTTGAGCTAAATCAGCGTCGCGTATGGAGTCCAATTGTTTGGCAGCAGTGGGTGTTCTTATTTCTACTGTCACTGAGAGGGGGACTGCATTTTCGTAGACAATCTCACTTTTTGAATAATGTTCAGGAGGTCCAAACAGTTTGTCATCTGAAATATCCCTGACTAATCCTCCTGGTTGAATGAAAATGACGCAGGCCCAAGTGCGGGCACTATCGTCAAATGCTTGGAAGGCCCCGTATGTAGGTGTTACTTCAAGACCGTGTATGTCTAAGATCACGTGTTTGTCAGATATTTGGGAAGCTGGCACTTGTGGTCTGAAAAGGAATTCTTTCGGTAGTTGAACAGTGCGGCCTCTTAGTTCTGGAGTGGTGGCAACAATGGTGTGCACTGCAGTGGAAAATGCGTGCTCATCCACTGGACGGGCCCTTATCTGATCGCTCAAAGGAGTCCACAGTGACTGCCATCATCCTAGCCAAGGGTGTGCCTGGTATGGAACAGATCATAGTACCTTTTTCATCAAAGTGAATTGTCATGTTTAATTTTGCCATGAAGTCACGCCCTAGGAGATTCACTGGAGACTGTGGTGAGTAGAGCAGTTTTTGTTCCACCAAGTGGCCTCCTATCTCTATTGGTACTGGCTTAGTGAAAGGGACCCTTGCTATGGCCCCAGAGAATCCCTGTGTGTCCGCTATCTGATCTGAAATGGGTAGTGTTCCTCCCGTAATACAGGAGTAAGTAGCGCCTGTGTCAATGAGAAAGCTGTAAGTCTTATTGTTTATCGTGACAAAGACAATGGGGTCCTGTTCAACGTTCAGTGTACACGATAAAACTGGGCACACGAGTTGTCTGTGGGCTGTCCTAACCAGTATATCCTGCTTGATATTGCTGGATGGTGCCCTGCGCAAATGTGCTGCTGGACGGAATTACTGTGGCCCCCTGAGGTACAAGAGTTTGTGCTTGGGGCATCACCTGATATACAGGTGCTTGTTGCTGCTGCATTGGTGTCTGTACCTGCTGAATGGGTGCTTGCAATTGGGCTACTGCAGGTGCCTGAAGCTGCACTTGTTGCTGCATATGCTGCTGCTGCACTGGTGGGAGATAGGAGTATAGTACTTGGGGCTGAAGTGGCTGTGGCTGCATCTGCTGCTGTTGTTGGAATTGGGTGGGCGTTCGTTGTGAAGGCCCCGTGGCTAGTCGTCCCTCATTCTGCATTTTAGTGCGACAGTCCCTCTGAATGTGGCCCTGTTTCTGACAATAATGACTGTGGTCTGAATCTCTGTTGTCCGATTCCTCTACCCTGCATCCCTGTGTTCCTTGCCGTGTTTTGTTTGTTAATATAGTACTGCTGTTGTTCAGTGTTGTAAATGGGCTGTGTCTGTATGTATGGTGCGACTACCTGCGTGTTGCCTGCCAATGCATTCATGGCAATCTGGGGAAATCCTGTAACCGCAGTCATCTGATTAACTGGTGTTGCTAGCATGACTGTATCTGGTGCATCTTTTTTCTTAAGTTTCTGCTGTACTAGTTTCGCAGCTGCATTTTCTATAGTCAGCTGTCTATTCTTGTCCTGTTCTTGCTTCTTTTTGCAGAAGTGAATGATATGGTCTTGTATTTCAGGCCATGGCTTGCATTCCATTGATACTATCCCATTTAACTTTTCCTGGACGTCAGTGGGCAGTCCCTTCTTAACTGTGTGGTAGAAGAATCTACAGTTCCCTCCAGTTGCATTCCATTTTTCCCCTAACTCCTGATGCCATTTTTCTTTCATTCTTGAAATGTACTGGGCGGGGTCCTCATTCTGTTGCATTGTTTGTGACATTAGGGACCCGATTTCTGGGACGTCAGGGAATTTGCGGCGCAAGTGGGACCACACAAAGGATCGTATTTTGTTCAATGCGACACCATCGTGTTCTGTTTCAGTGAGCGTTATTTTGTTATGGACACTTTTTAGTATGTCTTCTGCTTCTTCTCCGATCAGGGAGATGAGCAGGCTCTTAATGTCACCTATGGCTAGGTTGACGCCGGCGGTGTTTCTCCAGGGCTGCTATCCATTTGGCAGCGCCCTCTGTTAGTGGCGGCAGTTGTTTTTTCAAATTTTCTTTGTCCATTTGTTGCCATGGGACGTACAGTGGGGGGTCATGTGTATTTTTGAACAGTAGTGGCATCTGATGTGTCGCTCTGGTGCCTGCTGTAGTGGGCCGTGTATGGTCATATTCACGTGCATATTTCTGCCAAATCTTTAAACTTGCTCTCATGTAACCGTAATCTCAGTCTTCATCTCCCACCCCGTGTAGGATGCAGTTTTCTGCTGTTGCCATATGTTGTGGTTCAAAGGACCCTACTCCTGGCCACGGGGTCATTTGTGGTGCCAGACCCTCTGTCCAGCCTGCCAAATCGTCTGTGAAGGGATTGACATAGAAGTCTGAATCTTCCCCAAGTGTGACTATTTCATTTGGTGTTAGGTCATTATTCTGGGGTGCATACTGTCTGCTGAGAAAAATGTTGCGTATGTTTTTTAACCTAGTGGCACGCATAGAGGCTGTACCCGAGACGTCATATGATATGTCATCTGGCCGCCCGTGTGTCCCCAACACTTTTAGTCGTTCTACCTCTGTTCGTCTATTTCTTTTTGTTAGTTCCTCTGCATCTTGAGGCTCCCTTTGTGGTGCTGTGTGCATGAAAGTAAGCGTGGGCCTGGGTGGCGAGCCAAACGTATGTTGGTGCTGGTGGCAATGTCTGTGGAGGTGCTTGCGTGGGGAGATTGCCTTGACTAGTTGTCGCAGCTGTCTGGGTCATACCGGAAGCAGTGGCTTCATGAGAATGGGGGGCCTCATTATTTTGTGGTATTGTGGCACCCTGTTTTTCCCCAGGAGCATGTGTCTGCAGTTCTTGTGGTGAGGTGTCTGTCCTTGCCTGTTTTGGTGGTGCTAGAAGGTCTACGTTGCTGAACATGTCAGTGAGTGTGTCATGCATTCGCTCTACTTTCATTGACGGACGTCGGATAGTCGGACAGCCTGGCCTGTAGGGCTGGGTGACCGACAGCTGTCCATGCTCTTGTATAAGTCGGGGCCGCTTCTCCATTTGTTAAAGTGTAATTGGTCAAACGTCTCAGGGAATTCTTGCTCACTGTCCGTGAACTGCTGATATATAACTGGGACATCCAGAATAGGGGTCCTGTCATTATGCTGGGATGTGGCGCTGCTTAATGGCCGCTGGTGTTGGGGGGAGCGGTGCGGCCTTGGTAGCAGTAGCTGTTCGTCAGTAAAGAATGCGTTGGAGCTAGAGTGTGTGCAGTGAGATGATGTGCGGGAGGCCTTGTCAGAGTCTTCGTCCTCATCTTGCCTTTGTGCTGCAGTATTTGGTGCTGGTGTAAGCTTCAGAGTGAATTGTGTGTCTATTTGACCTGGCAGCCCTGGTACTACAGCTTCTATCATTGAGTTGGGGCCAGCAATAGGTCGTGTTGGAACTGTGTTCAGTATGTCACTGTTCATTGGGGGATGTTGTGGAGAAAGATTGTCATCTGGTATTGGAAGGGAACCAACGGCTGGTAGGTCATTGGACGGAGTTCACCAGTAGTTCGGGGTACATACCACTTACATGATATGGCGGTGGGGCCGTGGGCATGAGTATGGGTTCAGCGTTCTCTTTAAAGATACGCTACAATGCTAGGGTATCTTTGCGTTTCTGGAGTTTGCTGCCTGAGTATTTGGCTTCTAAGAAGGTAGTGGCATGGTCTAATGTAGCGCAGTCAAAGGTGCCTTCAGTTGGCATGGGGTGCGTTAAATTCTTTGTGCTTATGTAGCTCCCTGCAGTGTTTAATTATGCGCTGCTCTTGCCCTGTGAAGTTCTTGAGCACATGCTGCAGTGGGGTAGCCATACCTATTTGGATTTATAGAGCTGTTCTTGGATGTAATTGGGAAGCGTAGGTGGGTACTATTGTCAGCCTCAGTTGTTGTTCTTGTGTGCAGTCGATGCCTAAAACCTGGAACACGGTCAGGAGGACAGCGCTAGTTAAGGGCGTTGCCGGAATGAATGAGGATGGATGGCCTTCTGAAAGACCAATGACGTGGTTGTTAATGAGGTACACAACAATCTGTGGTACTGTGTAGTCCACTGATGCTGCGCTCATTCCCTAGTGTTTGGAGTAGTGCAGTCTGCCTCTAGAGCAGGCACGTGCTCCGTGTCTTGTGGGTGACCCCTTAGGAGTGCTCTTAACAGTGGTGAATGGTATTCTTGAGAGTCTGTTTGTTGTATTGTACCACTAGAGCTGGATGTGGACGATGTAGGTGAGGCTGGGAGGATGATATCTGCAGTGTGGGCCTCCTCTGAGGCTGCCACAGAGTAGTTGGATCCTGAGGAGGACTCCCAGGAATCGAGAATCACAATTGGAGAAACTGGTGAGTATAAAATGGTGTGGGGCGTGTGGTCTGGTCAGTGGAGGAATCCGGTGAGTAATCCGGCCAGACCAGATCTGGGCATGTAGTATCAGGAAGTGCCGGGGGATGTGTGTGAGCAGTACCCGGAGGTGGTAGTTCAACTAAATTCAGTACAGACACTCGGACTTCTGTCGCTGGTGTGAAGGTAACTCCTAGGATGTCCCAAGCAAGGGACAAAAGGGCACTTTGATATTCAGTGACTGTAGTGATACGATCTGCGTTAGCATTAAACACAGCAACCGCTCTACCATGTACTAGGTGCAGAGTAAGATCAATTATGTCCTGGTGGTTATTGTTCATTACGTGTGGAAATCATGCACAAGAGTGACTGGTAGTGTCTTGTGGTTAATAAAAACGAATACGAAATCCCTCCTCCCCCGCTGTCTACCACTTGACTGAATAGTCAAGTGAAAGACTCCATGACTACAGGGGCAGAAATGCAGGTGTGTATCAGTAATGCAGACCCTATCGGTAGCAATGCCCAATTGTCGCCATTGAGTAAGGTGTATGCTTGTTGGGAAATGGAATGATGTACGTTGAAAGTCTGCTACTCAGAAGACGGGGGCAGGACAGGAGCTGTGGAACCGTGTGCTAATGGTAATGAACAAGTTACTTACCTTCGGTAACAATATATCTGTAAAACATTAGTTAGTTATAGATTCCTTACCTTAGAATTACCCCCAGGCGTCCGACTGGATCCGGAAAGTTTTCGTTAGCAGTACCTCTGCGCGTTGGAAGGTGGCGTCAGTCGGCTCTGCGTCCGGCATCGTGGTTGCCGGGATGACGTCGCGGCCGCTACTTAGACGCCGCCCTTGCGCGCTGCTGTCAGTTCTGTACACGACTTTCCGCGCCAGAAACGCAGAGCCATGCAAGATACTGACCACTGGTGCACAAAACTAGGGCCCTGAAAGGATGTCCTTAACCCTAGTAATCAGTTCACAGAACGGGGAGGATGGGTGGGGCGGTAAGGAATCTATAACTAACTAATGTTTCTTACAGATATATAGTTACCGAAGGTAAGTAACTTGTTCATCTGAAAGAAACAGTTCGTTCTAGATTCCTAACCTTAGAATAGATACCCCAGCAATACCAACCCCGGAGGTGGGTCTGCAAACCAAGAACACACCAGAAAGTCCTGGAGAACAGAACGGCCAAAGAAGCCATCTCTCCGGACTTGGCTATCCAGGCAGTAGTGCTTGGTGAACGTGTGCAGCGATGCCCACGTAGCTGCCTGACAGATGTCGCTTAGAGGAACTCCCCGTCCCAAAGCAGTGGTGGCTGCCGTCTCCATGGTGGAATGGGCGCGCAACCCGACTGGATGCTCCTTTTTAGCCAAAGAGTAACAGGCCTTGATACACAAGATGACCCACCTGGGGATGGTCCGCTTGTGTACAGCCTGACCTTTCTTGGCGCCCACGTAGCCAACAAAGAGTTGGTCATCCACCCGGAACTGTTTCGTGCGGTCTAGGTAAAAGTAGAGCGCACGTTTTGGGTCCAGACGGTAGAGCCCCTCTTCCTCTCTCGAAGGATGCGGAGGTGGAAAGAAGGTGGGCAAAGTGATGGTTTCGCCAATATGAAAAGATGTAACCACCTTTGGAAGAAAGGATGGACGAGTGCATAGGACAACTTTGTCCGGATGCATAGCCAGAAATGGAGGCTTAGAAGAAAGAGCCTGGAGCTCACTCACTCTTCTAGCAGAAGTGAGGGCCACCAGGAAAGCAGTCTTAAGCGTCAAGAGACGAAGAGGACAGTTATGAATTGGCTCAAAGGGAGCACACATTAAAAAGGTTAAGACCAGTTTCAAGTCCCCCTGAGGCATAACGAAAGGAACAGGAGGAAAGCGATGAGTTATGCCTTTCAGGAAACGATTAACAGGGGACTTGAAAAGAGAAGGCTGATCAGGAAGCCTGAGAAAGGCAGAAATGGCCGAAAGATAGCCCTTGAGAGTGCCCAGAGCAGAGCCCTGCTGGGCCAAAGAAAGAAGGAACAAGAGAACCTCAGAGGGGCAGAAAGGGGATCCACAGCCTTTGCTGTGCACCATGTCACAAATTTGTTCCATCGGCAGGCGTATACCGTCTTAGTGGAGGGACGCCTGGCTGCCAAGATGACATCACAGACTTCGGGAGGCAGGTCAAATAACGTCAGCTGCCGCCGCTCAATCTCCACGCAAGAAGGTGGAGGCTGGACAGGTTCTGGTGGAGGACCGTCCCCTGCTGCGACAGAAGATCCTCCCGAAGATGCAGACGGATCGGAGGATCGATGGCCACACTGAGTAGCTCGGGATACCATACTCTTCGTGCCCAATCCGGAGCCACAAGAATGACTTGGGCCTGGTCGCGCCTGATCTTCTTCAGCACTCTGGGCAGAAGTGGTATAGGCGGAAAGGCATACAGAAGACCGCAACTCCACTCGCGACAAAGCGTCGCCTTGGAAATTCCAACGCGCAGAATTGCTGACATTGCGCGTTCTCTTCGGTGGCGAATAGATCTAACCAAGGCTCTCCCCACTGTTGAAAGAGTCCTTGCGCCACCTCAGAGTGAAGACTCCATTCGTGATCCATCATGCACCTGCGGCTGAGCTCGTCCACCCTGGCGCTCGGAGAACCTGCCAGGTGTTGAACCACCAGAGATATGCCCTGATGTTCCAGCCATGTCCAGAGACGCAGAGCCTCTTGACATAGGGTCCACGACCCCACCCCACCCTGTTTGTTGCAGTACCACATAGCGGTGGTGTTGTCCGTGAACACCTGCACTACTCTTCCCCGGACAGAGGGAAGGAATGCCTTGAGTGCAAGACGGATCGCCCGAAGCTCCAGAAGGTTGATGTGGAGCACGGACTCCGCCGGAGACCAGAGGCCTCTGATCTCCGCCTCTCCCATGTGGCCGCCCCATCCCAGAAGGGATGCATCTGTCACCACAGTATGTTCTGGTTGGGGAAGGGAGAGGGATCTGCCATTGACCCAATCCTGGTTCGTGAGCCACCACTGCAATTGTCGTGCAGTGCCCTCCGAGATCTGGACGCAATCGGACCGGTTCCCCTGATGCTGCGCCCACTGGAACTTCAAGTCCCACTGCAGAGCCCGCATATGCCACCTGGCATGATCGACCAGCAGGATGCATCAGGCCATGAGTCCCAACAGAACAGCCTCAAGGGCTTCCTGACTGACACCCGGGACAGAGGCTGAAAGATCGGAATCATAGCCCGAATATCCCGGACTCTCTGTTCGGGAGGATAAACCCGAAACTGCGTCGTGTCCAGAACCGCTCCGATGAAGAGGAGCTTCTGAGAGGGAATCAGGTGCGACTTCGGCGCATTGATGGAGAACCCCAGCGAGTGCAGGAGGTCGGCCGTAGTCTGGAGGTGGGAGACGACAGCCTGGGGCGAGCCCACCTTTAACACCCAGTCGTCGAGATAGGGGAAGACTGGAACCCCTGATCTGTGCAGATGAGCTGCAACCACCGCCATCACTTTCGTTAACACCCGAGGGGCGCTGGTAAGGCCAAAGGGGAGCACAGTGAACTGAAAATGCTCGTGGCCTACCGTGAACCGCAGGTAACGCCGGTGGGCCGGCAGGACGGGGATGTGAAAATAAGCGTCCTGCAGGTCAAACGCTACCATCCAGTCTCCAGGGTCGAGGGCAGACCAGACCTGAGCCAGGGTCAACATCTTTAACTTCTCCTTCCGGAGGAAGCGGTTGACGTTCCTGAGATCCAAGATAGGACGCAGGCCTTTGTCCTTCTTGGGTACCAGAAAGTAGTGGGAAGAACAACCACGACCTACTGCTGGGACAGGAACGCGCTCGATGGCTCCCTTGGCCAAGAGAGCCGTAACTTCCTGCTGGAGAAGGGACAGGTGATCCTCCGATATGCGATGGTACTTGGGAGGCATGGAGGGAGGGGTAGCCTCGAAGGGGAGGGAGTAGCCCCTTCGGACTATTTGCAAAACCCACCTGTCCGACGTGATGGTGCACCAGTGGGGGAGGTGATGGTGAATCCTGCCGCCCACTGGTGTTTGGTGGCCCTGTAATGTCGGACTAGGGCTTGGGGGCTGCGGCGGAGGTGGACTGGCCCGCCCGCTGGCCCCCAGAACCACGGCGTTGGTTCCCACGTCCCCGGCTGCGCTGGGATGAAAAGTTCTGCGCAGGCCTGTGGCTCTGAAGGGAACGCGGTGGGGCACCCCTTTCGTGGCCACGAAAGGGGCGAAAAGCCGACTGTGCAGGACGCAGGGTGGAAAGACCCAAGGATTTGGCCGTAGCCCGCGAGTCCTTGAAACGCGTCAATGCACTGTCCGCCTTGTCGCCGAACAGGCAACGGCCATCAAAAGGCATGTCCATCAGAGTGTTCTGGACATCCCCTGAAAAGCCAGTCGTCCTCAACCAGGTGTGGCGTCTGATCGCCACTGACGTGGAAATCGTTCTGCCAGTGAGTCGGCGGTATCCAGCGCACACCGGATGGCGAACTTAGCTGCGTCTCTCCCTTCAGCAACAGCACGGGAGAGCACGGGCCGGGCCTCCTCCGGACACTGAGGCAGCACTTGCTCCACCGAGTCCCACACAGTGGGAATAACGGCCCAAGAGGCATGCGTGTTCACCGACCGCAGCCCTAAGCTGGAGGAAGAAAACAACTTCTTCCCAACGTGATCCAGCTTCTTGGATTCCCTATCCGGGGGTACAGTAGGGAAGGTGCTCTGGGACGTTGAGGCTTTGACAATCAAGCTCTCAGGGGAAGGGTGTTGGGAAAGGAACAAGGGGTCGCCCGGAGCCGGGCGGTGGCGTTGGGCAATCATCCTATCCACAGGAGCCCCTGTGGTGGGCTTGGACCAAGTGCCCAAAAGGATATCTGAGATGGCTTCATTAAAAGGCAGCAGGGGCTCCGAAGAGTTCCGCTGACGGTTGAAGTACCTCTGTCAGGAGGTTAGTCCTGACTGCCACCGTAGGACGCTCGAGGTTAAGAGCCTCGGCCGCCCTACGCTACACCACTGCGTAAGACGCTCCCTCCTCCGTAGCCACGGTAGGAGGAGACAGCATGCCAAGGTCTGGCGAGGTGTCCAAACCACTGGCATCCCCCAGGTCCTCTCTCCAGTCCTGTTCCAGCTGTTCCGTTAAAGGGTCACCTGACCCCTCCCAATGCTCCTCCTCGTCCTCTGGGTGCCAATCTGGCCTAAAAGGGACTCCAGTCCAGAAGTGAAGAGGGGTACAAAAACCCCGCTCGGCGCCGGATCCGGCGTCGGTCGACGCCGGTCCGGCTCTGTGTCTTCATCTGGAAGGAGGTCGGGGTAGACGCCGGCCGGGGGGCCGGGCGTGGTAGTGGTGCCGTTGGAGGTGTGATGAGGTCAACCGGCGCCGATCCGGATCTAGGCCTGGATCCACGGGGGGCTGCGGCGCCGGGGCCGCCGGCAATGAAGGTCCCGGCCCCCCCAGCTGAGTCTGTGGGGCCCGAAGGCGCGCCGGAAGGTTCGGCTGCCCAAAGATGGCATGCATCGCCTCGTAGAACGTACGAAGCTGGGCGGGAGTAGCCCCGGGTCCCGGAAAGGGAGGGAAACCCAGAGTCGACTCTTCGGGCTCCGCACGCGGAGCCGCGGGAGGGGCACCACCCGCGGGCCTCGTCGGGTCGGCCGACTGACAAGGAGAAGTCTAAGAGCGACGACGCTTCTTCGACTTCTTTTTGTGCTTCGACTTACCCGACCCCGAGTGCGAAGACTTCGATCCTGACTGACGATGGCTCCGCGACCGGTCCCTCGACCTCCCTCTCGACCGGGACCTCGAACGGCGCGGAGGCGACTGTCGGCGTTCAAGCAGCTGTCTGGACCGCTTCCGCAAAGCCTTCGGCGTCAACAACCGGCAGTCGGAGTACGACTTTGGGGTTGTGGTCGTGCTCCAGGCAGAAAAGGCACACGGGGTCCGGATCTGTCACCGACATCAGTCGGCTACAGGAGCCGCAGGTCTTGAATCCTGGCATCCCTCGTGCACCTTACAGAGTCGGAGACTTGAAAAAGACGTCAAGTCGAGAAAAAGTTAGTCAAAAAGTGACTGAGGTACCGCTGTTCCCGGATCTGCGCTGGCTGGCACGGAAAAGAAAGAACTGATGTCAGCGCGTGAGGGTGGCGTAGCTGCCGCGACGTCATCCCGGCGACCACGACCACGGAGCCGACCGACGCCACCTGGTACTGCTAACGAAATCTTTCCGGATCCAGTCTGACGCCTGGGGGTAATACTAAGGTAAGGAATCTATAACTAACATGTTTCTTTCAGATACGACATAAAAAACAGAAGGAAAAATGCACATGACATAGACAGATACTGGTACACCTAGTTATTTTGTCTCACTAAAGAAAACAGTAAAGGAACTCAAAGGGAAATGGATGCACCCGGAACCGATGCGAGAAAGAACCGCAACCCAGTCACTTGGGAGATGCAGAAGGAGAGAGAGAAGACCAGAAGCGTGCCATGCAGCCAGGCAACAGGTTGTCCAAGAGAAAAACAATCGACAAATCCTTTGCAATGTAATGAACAAGAAAAAGAAAATGTGGACAATGCTTGCGGCCGAAAAGAAAAAGTAGATGGTATGATGTAGAATATTGAAAGAGAGAGAGGAGCGTTTATTTCTGCTTTGCCTGCGAAGGAGAGGAAGCCACAAAGGAAGGGTGGTGAAAGGTACGACTTCCCCCCCTAATGTACTACGCAGTTGAAAAAACTGATGTCTACTTAATGCAATAATACCACTCCGATTCCTTGCAGAAGCTGGATATTTGTAATGAATTATCGTTATAGTCAAACATAAGCGGACGATGTCATGTTAACATCTTTTAGTTTCTCAGAACCCACAAAAGCTGAGAGCTGCCAGACGCACTCTCCTGCACCTGTCACAATATAAAGACAGTGTCAATATTCCAGGGTATTTTACCCTGAACTGTGCTATTTCCAGGTTCTTGCACCCTGAACTGTGCTATTTCCAGGGTCTTGCACCCTGAACTATGCTATTTCCAGGGTCTTGCACCCTGAACTATGCTATTTCCAGGGTCTTGCACCCTGAACTATGCTATTTCCAGGGTCTTGCACCCTGAACTATGCTATTTCCAGGGTCTTGCACCCTGGAGTATGCTATTTCCAGAGAGGTGCCAGACGCACCCTCCTCCACCTCTGAAGCTTGCAGAGGGAGCTCACAAACCACAACTGCGAAACGTATAAAACGGAACAGGAATGCCTGGGTCAGTGCCTACACACACGTGTCAAATTTAAAAAGGGGTTCTGTTCCGTGGCAAGACAGTAGTCTGCAAGGAACAGTTACTTTGAGCAGAACTGTACCTGTCAGTGCTCGCCCCACCACAGCCAAACACCTACACCGGAGCAAGGTAAAGAGAAAAACAAAAATTCTTTGACTTACCCGGGCATGTGCTGCTGTCCAGTCAGGAAGAGGCACAGAGGGCAGTGTCTGGCGTGTCCCAACTCCTCGCAGCCTGGAAAGTCTGCACGGCCATGTTCATGGTCGCCAGCTGTTGCAGGGTGATCTTATCACCCTTTAAATATGCTATCTAAAATAAGACACGTGTGAAATGCAGGAACTGAGTCAGAGTGGCACTTTATTCAAAGAACAAGTTTAAACAATAAATGTAATAAGTACATTCTCAATCAACAATAACTTTGTGCAATCTTAGTAGATAACAAGTGTCAAAGTGACACGTCTCAAATAATAAGCTGAACCATGCAATATTGTAAGTTTTAAGATTACGTCAATGCAGGGAGAGGGTGGGGACGAGAGACAAAAAGAGAGAGAGACAAAGATTCTCAAGCTATCATGAACACTACAACCTCAATAGACTATGCTTAAACTAGAGCGGTCGACCGGGAGCACCAACGCGTGTCAGACACTCCAGAAGGTGGTTGCCGAATGGACTGAGGAGCAGATCTTTTATACTTATTTAATGCGGAACTATTGACCACAGGATCAAAACATTAGCAGGTGTTCTTGACTGCAGACCTTTAGTTACTTCTTTAAAATATTAAAAATGCAGAAGTAACACCATGGTGCAAAAGGTGTTATCAGAAGGTTAACTGATGCTTGACCTTGGATTATGATGAAATTGAACATTTATCGAAAATGATTTGCATCACTTCTCGGAAACTTTTAACAAAGCAGAACTTTTACAAAGGTTATAGGTCATGTTCTCATGGCAAGTTGCCGTCTTAGTTGCAAAAGCTAGCAGAAAAACATCAAATATCAGATATGAAGCAATGAAATGTACCAGCTGGCCTCCACCCAATTCTTGCCCCATGTTGTTCCTTTAACTAAGGGATGTTTCGTGTTTGTGCTGTCTCGTTGTGATGTGTACAACAAAAATGCACATTTGAGGCCAGTGGGGGCTCGGTAACTCTATTTATCAAGATGGCAGTGAGCTGAGGCCTATAACTTCTTTGCAAGAGGGACGTGTAAGTTCCTAGGTGGGCGTGGGGCCTACCGTCTAATGAATGCTTAGGGTACTACGGGCAATTTAGTAGCCTGGTACCTATGGATTGTTAGGGACAGTCAGTAAGATATTATATGGTGAAACTGGACCCTGCTTCAACGCGGAGCCGCGGGAGGGGCACCACCCGCATCCCTCGTCGCGTCGGCCGACGGACGGACGGGGAGAAGTCTAAGAGTGACGATGCTTCTTCGACTTCTTTTTGTGCTTCGCCTTACCTGACCTCGAGTGCGAAGACTTGGAGGAAGAGTGGTGTTGGCTCTGCGACCGGTCCCTCGACCTCCGACGCGACCGGGACCTCGAGCGCCGCGGAGCCGACTGCCGGGCCTAGAGTAGCTTTCGGGACAGCTACCGCAAAGACTTCGGGGCCATGGTCCGGCAGTCGGAGCACGACTTGGGGTCGTGGTCGCGCTCCAGGCAGTAGAGGCACATGTGGTGCGGATCCGTCACCGACATCAGTCGGTTACAGGAACCGCAAGCCTTAAAGCCGGGCATCCCTCGTGCACCAGGAGTCGATGGTCTCAAAAAACAACAAAGTCGAGAAGTTCAGCCAAAAAATGACTGGGAGTACCGCTCTCTACGGATCTGCGCTTGCTGGCGCGGAATAAGAAAGAACGGACGTCAGCGCGTGAGGGCGGCGTCTATGTAGCTACCGCGACGTCATCCCGGCAACCACGACAACGAACGCGAAGTCGACCGACGCCACCTTCCGACGTGCAGGGGTACTGCTGACAACTTTCTGGATCCAGTCTGACGCCTGGGGGTAATTCTAAGGTAAGGAATCTATAACTGTTTCTTTCAGATATTTTGTTACCAAACGTAAAGCCAACCCCACCTCCCCCTGCTTCCAGCCCCCATAAGGCAGTCAACCACACGCTGCGAGGTTGGCCACTGTGGCCACCCCTGCAAGCAGCTAACCTCACGCTGTGCCCAGCCTTTGTCCTCCTCCTCCTCCCCCCCCTACCCCCACCCACCCTCCTGACCCCCCAGCCCCAAGGGCTGATTTCACCACAAAAGGGGAGAGTGTCTGCATGGCTCCCCTCCCCAAGCCTTCAGAGGCCCTGGGGCTCCCATCCCCCGGGGCAAGAGGGGGTTCCCACTTGGGGTACCCACAAAGCGTAAGTTGGAGGTCGCGGGGGGAGCCTAAGTGTACCCATGGCCCCAGCCAGCTCCCCACATGGTGCGGGAGCCAGGATTGCTGCCACCTGGAGGGAGCAGCTATCTATGCTTGCTCCCTCCGGACGGTAGCAATTGGTGTTCCATTTCCCTGCCCGCATCAATGCTGCAGGGACACAGAACACAAGTCTGTTCCTAGCCGGTGGGAGCAGTTTTAAATCTCCCGCCAGCTGGGAGCAGACTTCGGGCCTGATTACGACTTTGGCGGTGTGGTGCCGGGTCCGCCCCGCTGCCGCACTGCTAAAGCCGTAGCCAGACCGCCCGCCAGAGTAGGAGTTTCCTCCTGTCTGGTAGGCTTTGTTTTTGATGTTCCCACAGCGGTGCCCTGAAAATGAGCACTGCAGTGGGAACGCGAAAAACAGTTCCTGCACAACATGGACGTTAAAGCATGCAACAGGGGGTGAGGCACCTGTATTTCTTCTCTGCCACAGGTTTCAACCGTGGCGGAGAGGAAACTTGTAATAAGCTTGGTGGGATCGCGGCGTTCCGCCAAGCATATTACTACCTTCTGACCGCTGCAACACTGTGACTGTGGTGGGGCAATGGCAGTCCGACCGCCCTTATTTTAATAGGGTGGTTGGGAAACTGCCCCCCTGAGTCTGGCGGTCCACGGACCACCAGACTCATAATCAAGGCCTTAGTGTTTACTCCCGTTTGGTGGGAGATTTAAAAATGCTCCTGCCAGACGGGAGCAAACACGTTTCCCGGCCCACGCTGGTGTGGGCAGGGAAACTACTCTATCCTGGGCATGGGCTCCCCGAGACAGAGTACTTGATGGCCCTGGGGGATGGCGTCCACGTGGCCTATAAAGGCTCGGGGAGGGGGGTCTGCACGTTCCCCCCCCTCCCCATTTTATTTACTAATTGGCCCCAGGGGATGGGATCCCCCAGGGCCTTTCAAGGCACAGTGAGAATATACTTGGCCTCAGGAATGGGTTCCCTGGGGCCTGTAATGGGCTCAGGGAGGGTGGTGAAAGACTGCTGCAGGCTGCATGATATCTAAATCATAGACAAAGCAAGTGTTAGTTTGAAGGAGCTTGTAAAAAAGTGTGTGTGTATATATAATATATATATTTACTCAGATTTTTTTGTTCCTTAAGTGCATGTTAAAACTTGACTTCTGCAGTGCAGAGTGGTCATATTTCAGAAACTTTACACTGCTGCAAAATAAAAAGCCAACCCAGGGTAAATCAGTTTTGTATTATTTTGCTGCTTGTCGTTTGGAATGGAGTATTATGTCCCAGTGAAGATACCATAAGGGTTTCTGTACCAGAGCAAAAATACGCTACAAAATGTGGGACAATCGATGAAACCTATCTAACATACACACTAATTTGCTTATAAATGATTTGTCTTCTGCAGCAAAGATTGTAACAAACAAAAAGCAACTCCCCAACAGTCCTTTAAAAAAAAAAAAAAAAAAATAGAGCATATTTATACCAACAATCCTTTGCTGCTTAAACACATTCTCGAAAATACATGGTTAGGCTGATATACATTTGTATAAGATCAGTGTTTCACTTCACCTTCAGTGGTATTTGATTGTATCTGCTGACTGCCTTGGTGGTAATGTCATTAACCATTCATGGTTACAATGGTGACTAGAATACATTTCCGACTGCAGCAGAGATCATGCAGGTATCTAGTGTCTCAGCTCCATTGTCTCTGTACATCATCAGTGCAGCACACAGACTGCGTAGAGTATCAATAATGCAAGGGATCTTCTTCTCAACACTTATCTTCAATGGAAAACATTTTCATTGGAAGATATCGGACTTACTTGCACAGGAATGGCTCACTATGATGGACGTTGACTGTTGGATTCACTTTAAAATCATGAGGAATCAATGACTATATTCCAAAGTCCTTTTTATTTAGCACTTCTCATACACGTATTATTCAAAAAGGGTGGGTGCTGTTTAAAAAAAGCTGCCAACCTACTATTTTGTGGCAAATTTCCAGACAAAGATTATATTAGTGGTACTACCATATTTCAGATTGAGCCAGAGCGCTTTCAATTGCTCATGGATTTATAAGCCAGAGGATGATGATTACCAAAGTCATGTATGCACGATAATTAGTGTAGATATGGGAGTTGCATGGGTTGAGTTACATGGGTCAAGTTACATGGGTCAAAGATATTCATTGCTGCACAGGTATGGCAGAATAGGTTGGTTCGTGGTAGTGGGAGAGACCTGGGTAGAGTCCGATGTGTTCAGCACTTTCCAGTATCTGGATTCATAACAAATATACAGTTCTTAAAGGGTAAGAATTTTTTCGCGCCTTCTGCTCAAAGATACTCTACGACCATTGAGACCGTCAACTGGAAATGTCGCTTAGGAGTGAAGATAACATCCCAGACCTTTTGTTTTCTGCAGGTTTTGTTCTGCCTTGTTTTTGTATTCTATCATCTATATTGAATACTCAATAAACATATATAAAAAAAACATCCCAGACCTCTTCAGCACCCAGGACCTCGAGGGGGAACAACATGCACATCCCATCAGCCTCTCATGAGAAGTCTTTCTTGCCCAGTGCCAGTTCCGGCTCCTACCAGGAGATCGAAGCCTACACAGTTGGTTGTGAGTACGGTTCCCCCTCCCCATCTCCTTGACACCACTTGCATGTCGAGCAGCCCACTGCAAAGGGACATTCAGCCGCTCTGGAACCACAGAGGACGGTTTCTGGGCCACCACTGCCTTCGGGCCATAGTCTGCCCCGAACCTCCGCTTTGGACGCAATGCTCAACCTTGGCTCGCCGCCGAAGACATTTAAGCCAGCTCCGTCTGTACCTATCACTCCACCCTCTGCGCCGACCCACCTGTCATCATCAAAGCCAAATTTGGTGCAGGACCTGAAGACTTCAGCGTAGGCTCTCAAAACCTTGGCACGATAGCCTTCGAACCGACCCTCCAAAAACTTCAGGATGAGATCGACGCTCGGCAAAGGCACATTCTCATTCACCCGCACTTGGGCCTGATCGTCACCACTCACCGGTGACTGCTCCACAGGCCTCCAAAAGCGGCCGGAGCTTCGAGGAGGCTCTCTGTCCCCATTTCGATGAAATATCTAAACAAATCTGACAAGGCCATCAACCCTGTGCCAGGCATTGACTTACCACCACCCTCTTCATCTCCACTGAGACCACGGCATTCCCCATCCAGTCTAATTCTCCACCTAACCCCCGCTCATACACACCTCAGGGGTCACTGCTTTCAAATGAGGAGGGCACAGGGATACCTACAACAGACCCCTAGATGGTGATGCCTGGGACTCTTATGACGTGGACCCTCAAGGGAACCTGGATCCCGACTACTCAGCCTGACCCTCACCCCTGATGATTCCACAGCTCACCATGATCTGGTAGCTTCATACCCTAAAGTTGACATGCATATTGACCCCATCGAAGAGGATTTCCTTTTCGAAACCCTCTCCACCACCCACCACTCCACCCAATGTCTACCCATGCTCAAGGGCATGCTGCGGCGAGCCCCTGATTTCTTTCAAGACTCAGAGCAAGGGTTATCGCCCCCTGGGTGGACCCAATATAAAGCATCCCCCACAGACCCCATCTACATTCAGGGGCCAGCTCCACCTGACTCCCTTGTGGTACGCACTGCCCGCAAGCGGATGAAGTCTCAGGGCACTGGCAATACCCCTCCACCAGATAAGGAGAGCAAACGGATCAACACCACAGGCAAGAGGGTCTCGGCACAGTCAGCCAATCATTGGCACATGGCCAACTTGATTTGCCTGTTCTCCAGTTATGAAAGTGTCCACTGGGACAAAATGCAGGAGCATCTCCAGTATTTCCCAGATAAGTACAAAAAGAGGGAACACAAGATAGTTTCTGAGGGCAAACTTATCTTGAACACCACCATGTGCCCTCTTTGCCGCTGATACTGTTGCTCGGGTGTCAACTCAAGCGTGCTCCTCTGAAGACATGCTTGGCTCCGTATCTCTGGCTTCAAGCCAGACGTCCAGCAACACCTGCTCAATATGCTGTTTGACGGCAAACATTTCTTCAGCCAGCAGGTAGACCAAATGCTGTGAGAAAAAAAAAGATACGGAGATGTCGAAGGCTATGGGTGCCCTGCAAACTCCCACCCCTCGTGGGATCTTTTGCTGCGCACCCTATTATGGAGGCTCGAAGACCACCTCCCCAATTTCTCCATGCCTTTTCAGCACCCGCAGGCCTAGCATCCCTCTCCTAGAGGCTTCTTTAGGGGGTCTTATCGAGGCAACCATGCTCAAGGTAGAGGCAAAGGTGGTTTCCCCAAGGGAGCTGCCACCACCACAAAGCCCTGACTTGCGTCTTCTCCCCCTTGATCACTCAACACCTGTCGGGGTCGTTTATACGGGTTCTTCCCTCACATGGCCGAATTTCACCACCGAACATAGGGTGTTGGATATTATCCAATATGGTTACTGTCTGGGGCTTACTTCCACACCTCCTAGCATGCCACCCCGCAAACAAAGACTCTCCCCAGAACACCAATGCCTGCTCAGGGAATAGGTTACAATGCTCCTTCTCAAAGGGGCCATAGAACCCAACCCACATCTGGAGGGCATGAGTCTACTTGCTGTACTTCATGATCCCATGGACAGCTCCCTTCAACCTATCCTAGACCTCAGGCCCCTCAATGAATACTTTCTATCAGAGCACTTTCACATGGCCACTCTTCAGGATGTTATTCCGCTGCTACAGCAAGGCGAATTCATGCCCGCCCTTGACCTAAAAGACGCCTACTTCCACATACCAATCCACCCAGTGCATCGTGGGTTTCTCAGGATAGTGGTCAGTGAAAAACATTATCAGTTAAAGGTGCTTCCCTTCGGTGTCACCACAGCACCTTGGATGTTCACCAAGTGCCTCTCAGTAGTTGCCGCTCACCTGTGCAGACAGGGCATCCATGTCTTCCCGATCTGGACGACTGGCTGATCAAGAGCATCACTCGCCAACAGTGTTGCAAATGCACACACTGGTCACAATCAACCTTCTGCACCAGTTAGGGTTTATGATTAACGTGACCAAATACTACCTCCACCCCCTCCAGATCCAGCCCTACTTGGGAGCAACTTTCAACTCAGAAATCAGCATGGCCTATCTAAACCCTGCCCGGATACAGTCCTTCCAGGCACTGCTTTCTCTCTTCCAGCCAGGTCGACGGGTCACGGTCAGGACAGTCATGAGCCTCCTAGCCATTATGGCCTTAGGTTTTGCCATAGTCCCCCGCGCCAGCCTGCAAATGCGTACGTTGCAGGAATGCTTATTCCAACAGTGGTGTCAAGTGAGGGTCATTGGGACAATCTAGTGTTGATCAGCCGCTACTCTCATCGCGCTCTGCATCTGCAGTGGTGGAATACCAACAATCTGTTGCAGGGGAGACCTTTTCTTGACCCATGTCCACAGATTACAATCCCTACGGACGCCTCCCCATGTCCACAGATTACCATCCCAACGGACGCCTCCCTCATGGGATGGAGGGCACATTAACAGGATGTGACTGTCCAGGATCAATTGGAGCCCACACACCAGGGTCTCCACATCCATTACCTAGACCAGTTAGCTGTCAATCTATCTTTGAAGGCTTTCCTACCTTACGTGACAGACAAGGTTGTTCTCATCCAGACAGACATGACAGCCATATACGAACTTCAGAAACAGTGAGACACTGTTCTCCATCAGCTCAGTCAGCTCGCCCAGCCAGAGTATTTGGAATTGATCTCAAAGCTACAAGATGCACTTGTTAGCCGAATACTTCTCAGGAGCAGACAACTTTGCCCACCTCAGCGGGATGCGGCAACAAGGCCACGAGTGGGAACTCCATCCAGGAGTCCTTCTACTGTATTTCCAGCAGTGGGGTTTCCCAGAGGTAGACCTTTGCGCCATCGCAGAAAACACAAAATGCTGAAGCTTCACCTCCTGGTTCCAACACGCACAGTCCATGGGCAATGCACTATGGATGAACTATCAGGGATATTTGCCTTTGCTTTTCTACCTCACCCTTTTTCCGTTTGTGGTTAGGAGCTACGGCAGATGTCCCTCCCCCTCATCCTGGTGACCCCAACTTGGGCCTGCCAGCCCTGGTTCACGACCCTGCTGAAACTCTCAGTGGTTCTGCATGAGAGTCTCTCCAACTGGCTGGACCATCTCACGCAGAACCATGGAGAAAACAGGCACCCAGATCACTCAAACTTCAGGTCTGGCTTGTGAAGTCGTAGAATTCAGGTACCTTAACCTGCCACCGAATGCATAAGCATCCTGAAGGAAGCATGCAGGCCTACCACATGCACCTGTTACACTGCCAAATGGAAACGCTTTGTCCATTACTGTCATTCCAAACAAATCAACCCATTTCGCCCAGGGTCCAGGACACTGTCTGGCACCTACTCCACTTGCAGATGGGTGGTCTGGCCTTCACGTCCATTCGCCTTCACTCGGTTGCAGTGGCTACCTATTTTCAGAACAGGCAGCATGTGTCCCTCTTTCAAATAGTCATTAAGGCTTTCATGGAGGGCCTCAAGAGGGTCATTCCACCTCTGGTCTTCTAGCCTCCGCGTGGAATCTCAACATTGTCCTCACCAGACTGTTGTGTCCCCCGTTTGAGCCCCTTTACTCCTGCCCCTTCAGTTTCTCGTTTGGAAGGTAGCATTTCTAATTGCCATCACTTCACTCAGGCGTGTAAGTGAGCTCCAGGAATTAACACTAGAAGAACCTTTCTTTCAAGTACAGAGGAATAGGACTGTCCTCCGCACCAACTCCAAATTCCTCCCAAAGATGGTCTCTCCGTTCCACCTTAATCAATCCATTGAACTTCCTGTTTTCTTTCCACAGCCTGACTTGGTTTCAGAACGGTCTCTCCGCACCTTAGATGTAACTCAAGCCCTCATGTACTATGTGGGCAGATCAAAACCCTTCAGAAAGACACAACTCCTCTTTGTTACATATTTCTAACCCCACAAAGGGAAGGCTCTATATGCTTTCAGACCGACTTATTCGGAAAAGAACGTAAGCAGTGAGCCAGGAAAGAACAGCAGACCTCGCTGTCTGAGTTTAAAAGCTCTATCTAAATAAGGCACAGCCAGGTGGAAAGTCAAATGCATCCAAACATGCTATGCAAAAGCCAAAAGAGCTTTGCCTATTCCTCCAAGAGCCCACTATATCTGGAAAAAGGGGGGTTCTCTATGGCATTCTTGGGAAACATTCCCATAGCTCACGTTTGTAATGCCGCTACATGGTCCACACCACACACCCTCATAAAACACTACGGTGTAGACATGCTGGCTGCCAATGTTGGCCAGGCAGTACTCTGTACAGTTTCAATCTTCTGCGAACCCACAGGCTAGCCACCGCTTTTTGGGGAGGGCTGTTTTAGTCTATGCAGAGCATGTGTATTTACAGCCACACATTCCTCGAATGGAAAATGTTACTTTCCCTGCACACATCTGTTTGTGGAGTGTATTGCTTTAGATTCACATGCAACCTACCACACTATCCATCGTCCCCCCCTATTTCGCTTACGAAAAATAAGCTGCTTCTTTTGTACTTGATCTGGTTCTCTGGACTATTCGTCTCTTCCCAGAATCTTGCAGTTATTACGGTATCAGATTGGCCCCTTTCTCAAAGTTTATAATCAAATTCATTTAACAGGAATCTTTCCCCAATCCTGAAAGGAGGCAATAATTGTCCCCCTTAAAAAGAAGCCTAACAGTGACCCTGAAGTTTTAAGTAATCTGCGCCCATTTCTCCATTTCTCTTCTACCTGTGCCAGCAAAGATATTTGAAAAATATCTTAATCGGGCACTAGTGGAGTTCATGGCCTCCCAGGATCTTTTGGATCCTTTGCAGAATGGGTTTCGGAGTGGCCACAGCACGGAATCCGCTCTGTTAGTTGCTACTGATGCCATTCATTGTCAGGTTGATCAGGGAGGTTCTGCCATATTGGTGCTGCTGGACCGTTCAACGGCATTTGACACAGTGTCCCCCTCCCGCCTGGTTCATAGTTTCCACCTGGCAGTGTTGAGGGACACCACCTTGGCCCTGATGGAGTCCTTTCTTATAAACATCTCACACTGTGAGTTGCGGGCACTTTAGGGCAGGCTCTTTCCAATTACCTTGTGGGATGCTGCAGGACTCTTCTCTCAACCCTACTCTGTTTAATCTATATGTTGCCCCTTTTGCCAAGCTGTTTAGGTCCTTCGGCTTCCAGGTACTATCTTATCTGGATGATACCCAAATTATTGTATCACTATCCGATGACAACCCGATGGTGGCTGAAAGGTTCAAATGCTGCACAATTGATATAAACAACTGGATGAAAGATAATTGGTTGAAACTGAATGCCGACAAGACAGATCCTGATTTTTGGAGAGCAAACGTCTGTATGGTCTGAACTGTGGTGGCCAGAGTTTTGTGGCCCTCTACCTCTTCCCGTCACAGAGGCTAAACATTTAGGGTTGTTTTTTGACACCTCCCTTTCCTTTGACACTCAGACCAAGAGGACTGTGAGCTCCTGCTTCTTTTTCAAAACTTTAAAAAAAGGTATTTCGTCTCATTCCAACAGAGCTCAGAGTTGCAGTGGGCATTGTGTTCATTACATCACACCTTGACTATTGTAATGCTGTGTACATAAATATCAATAAAGCCACCCTAAATAGACTTCAGACTATTTAGAATGTGGCTGCTTGTCTAGTCCTGGATGTTCTAAAATGTGTGTTGACCAGAGGGCATTCAGTCCCGTCAATGGCTGCCGGTCAGGAAGTGTGACTTTTAAAAACCCTCTATCTTGTTCACACTACTCTCCACTACCAGTGGCTGTTGCACTTGAACGGCCTTCCACTGGTATATTCCCAATAGACAGCTGAGGTCTGCCTCTCTTAGGAAGGTGGAGATACCTAGATCTCAAAGCCGGGGGTCTTTGGGTCACCACTGGCAAGTTGTGGAATACGCTATCCACTCACATTGCAAGTCTTTTCTCTCATGCTACCTTTCGCGAGAAGTTGAAAACCTGGCTGTTCTCCCTTCTGTGATGGATAGGTTTGGTCACATCTCTTGTATTTGCTCTTACTCGTTGGTCCCAGATGCTTGCGGCTGTTGCAGTAATCACTCTTCTGTAACTATCTCTCTCTTTTGCATGGACATCTCTCTATACATCGCTTAGCTCCACATTCATCCTCACCCGGTGTGCGGGAAAACAATCTAACAATGGAGTCGATGCCCATGTGCATTACCAACAAGAGGAGTCACAGTACCTTGTGACTCAAAAGACTTCTTCGAAGAAAAACAACTAGCTCATATCTGGGCCCAACACTAGATGGCAGGAGTATGCAGAGCATATGAATCTACAGCACTACATGCCATGAACATTTCCCTTTCTCTAGTCGAAGGTGTTCTTTGCAGCACATCCCTTGAAGTGATGTGATCTGTGCATAGACCGCTGTTGCCTTAACCTCATTCCAGAATCCAGATGCCAAACCTGTATGCAGTTATTAAAGGGTGGGAATTTTTTATTTGGGAAATTGTTTTTTGAAAGAGTGTTTTGGGAAACAAGAGCTGTTGTCTTTCCATGCAAATTTTCAACCAAGCATCCATTCACAAATCTGATTAGCTAATTAGGAATGCTTTGATGCATCTCTACAAGCTTCCCTGCAAGCTTTTCTTTGCTTGCAGGCAAAGAAGATTGCAATGCCGGCCTATTGCAGAGAGCTGGGTTTTATATCCACCACTGATGATTTGACACAATCTGCGCTGGCCAAATAGCCAATCTTTTAAGTGAAGAAAAACAATCTTACAGCTTAATTCAACTCTGCATGGAATATGCTCCTGGGTTGGACACCAGCATAATTTGACCTGCCTTGGCTACTGTCAAATTGTTCCTCATTCCTTTTGTTCTTATTTGGCTGCAAGCAATAAACATAACCTAATCTTAGAGTCAGTTTATATAGCACTACTGAGCAGATCCACCTTTCTGTCCCTGAATGGTAGCAGGTCAACTTTCAAACTGATAGGTTGTAAATTTGGCTATAGAAAGTGGAAGTGCTATTGTTAGTTCTGAAGAAAAACTGAGTAAATATTTCAATAATTCATGGTCTACCGAATGAGCCCACATTTCGCGAGAAGTATTGGAGAATTCCCAGTAAATTTTTGAAAAAATGTGGAATAAATGTGCATTTCACTTAACTGTAAAATGCCTGAAAGCAGTTGCCAAAAAAGCAATGTAGGTAGTTCAAATAATCTGCTGTACAATATGACATGACTGTTTATTGTTAATCAATATGTATAGAACATCTTCCTTCACTCCTACCTTCCACTCTCCTAGGAAGTTGGTGAAGGAGAGTCCTGATTTTATTAAAGACAAATTATGCAACCGCTAAGTTTTTAAAAGATGAGGAGACCGCCTTAAGGATTGATTTGTCCAAGGACATGTCCAGGAAATTAGAGGATCCTCTTGACTGCCTCATCTTCCTCTGTATCATTACTGTTCATAGTAAGGTTTTAATTATTCATAATGGCAATATTCAACCAATAGGGAATTGAATTGAACTCAGACAACTTTAATCTTTAAATGGTAAGCAAGAGTTCTATGCAATTGGAAAACACACAACAAGCACGGTTATTTAAACATGACCCACTAATCTCCTGATTGAGTGAATAAGACTTTACCAATTAGGTCACAAAAAACAATGCAGTTTGTTTCACTTTTCGTGCAAAACTCATAATTTAGAACAGTATTAACCTACCAAAAAGCAGGACTTCCCTGCATCAGCTTTGGAAATGTTTTTGTTGATCATTGAAATTGTTTTGTAATTAAACAGACTTAATAACAGACACAAGAACATTGAGACCTCAGAGCTCAAACTCTTAAATCTCAGAGTGAGTGTCTTTAAAGAAAAAGATTACAAAGGCAGGCAGAGCCTGAATGAAATAGAAACTCTTCGAAACAGACGAGCGCTACTTCCTCCTGCCATGAACACAGATACGTAAAGTTACCCAGACACATGTACTAGCCCGGGGCTTGTTGGACTACTCACCGGTGAGCCACCACATGCGGCTGCGGCACCAACTCCCCACCCAACCCCCCCACCCCTCAAAACGCTGTCGTATGGCTGCATGGTCCCTACAAGGCGCACAGTACACAGTACATAGGCCGATCCATTGACTCTTATTTCACCTCTAATCGGTAGACTCCCAGGCACCCTCTGGGAGACCTTTAAAGCCACCCTCTATGGAACAGCTATCAGTTAGTCGATGGGGGCGATACGGCAGCAAGCGCAATTCATTAGCCAGTTAGAATCCAATATTTCCTTCCTGGAGGCGTAAAGCTGACATGGCTCGGACCGCCTAGCCCAAAGGGAATTGGAACATGACAAACAGTTCCTCTGACAAATCCAAACAGACGAAGCAAAGAGGATGGGGCATGCCTCACAAAGCATATTTATCAATGAGGAGACAAATCAAGCAGACTACTCTACTGGCTGTGCTGCAATATTGATCACCATACTCTGATCCCACACATCACAAACTGAAACGGGCAAAACATTGTAGACCTCAACCAAATTGCTAAACAATTCACATCATACTATCAACAGTTATATGCCTTGCAGACTAGTGTGTCGATAGACCAAATAGAGGAGTTTGGTTTCGATCTCCCACCCCCCCCATGCCTCTCAGCGAGCGAACTGACCTCCCTAGATCGAGTCCTCACTGCGAATGATCTGTCGGAGGCCATGAACGAACTCAAACCGGGGAAAACCCCTGGCCCAAATGGCCTCCCAGCGGAATTTAAAAAAAAAAATGTATGCATAAATTGGAAGACGCTCTGGGCGATGTCCCAAGGGAGGCCATGGAGGTAGGTTACCTTTCTCCTGACTACCGGGGATCAGAAATAGTGGTCTTCCCTAAACCTGGGCAGCCTCTGGACAAGTGCTCATCGTACTGTCCTATATCATTGCTCAACTTAGAGGTCAAAATAATTGCTAAAGCACTAGCCGAGAGACTATTGAAGGTGATCTGCACACTGATACATCCCGATCAATCCAGTTTTATGCCCCACACCAGACATATTAGGCGTCTCCAACGCATTGGCTTGGTCAGAGAACCTGGGACAGCCTGCGGCAGTGTTTCTTGACGACCTGGAAAAGGCCTTTGATTCAATAAGCTGGTCATATCTGTTTGCTCTCTTGCGCTGGCTTAACTTTGGGCTAGGTTTATCACCCATGTACGGCTGCTATACACCAATCTTACAGCAGTGGTGAGAGTGGGCAATGACTGCTCTGATCCCTTCCCAATATGGAAGGGTAAGAGACAGGGATACCCCCTGTACTCTCCCCTCCCCGCTATTGCTGTGGACCCTCTAGAGGTTTGGCTCCGGATGGACACCTAGATTACTGGGATTCAAATGGGGTGGTGGTGGTGTCTCCGATAGAGTGGCATTATATGCCACGACCTCCTGATCTTCCTAAAAGACCTCGAGTTTACGGGCACGAGAGCTTTACAAATCCTTGAGAAATGTGGTCAGACTTAAGGCTTACACCTCAACGCGGCTAAGTCCTCAGTGTTCCCAGCTAATTCCTACTCTCAAAACCTCGAGTGGGCAGAAGATCTACTGGTGGTCCGCCAGGGGTTTAGATATCTGGGGGTGCATGTTACTCTGGACCCGAAGGTGGTGTGGGAGCATGACCTACAGGACTCATGAAGAGGCTAGCCCCCGCAAAAAAAAATGGGCCCTGCTGCCTCTGTCGGTACTGGGCAGATCTGCCATTTTTAAAATGGTGTTCCTGCCGAAATTCCAATTCAAGCTACAGAACTACCCCTACAGAATCCCGCATTCCCTCTTCAGGAAAATTAACTTGATGCTACGTAGCTTCTTGTGGACCCACGTAGCCCTGGCTAACTTTCCAATCTACATACTTAAGAGGCATAGCTACTGCAAATGTGGAAGCCTATTACAGGGTATCACATCTATTGATCATCAACGAGTGGTGGACTGACATTCACGGGGAGTCAGCTTACGCTTAAAGATGCAAATCCTCTGGATATCCATTTTAATTTCCTTTTATACGGGAGGTCGAGGGGAGACGCTTGACACTCTCCTGTGACGAGGATGGTGGTGAGAATGTGGAAGTCCACCTTGACACAGATGGGGTGAGAGGGCAGACTTGCGTAACAGACATCACTGTGGGGAGGAACCTGGCTGTGACAAGTGGCAGTGCTGGAGGGCTTCCAACAATGGGACCTCATAGGCATCATAGCATTGGGGAACATAATGGAGGGGTCTACCCTTAAATCATTTCAGGCCCTACAGACAGAATACACCCTACATCGCACACAATTTTTCCAATACCAACAGCTCAGATATGCTATCACGCCATATATCGCAGAGCTGAGGACCTACCTGAATTCAACCCGCTAGAGGGCAAACTTCTGATGGGCTAATTGAGAATCCATAAATTAACTAAGGTCTGCTGCTAACTGATCTTGGACCAGCCGGACCCCCTTAGCGCCCAAAGCGCCGCCTAGGAGATGGACGTGGGAGAACTCACAGATGAGGAATGGACAGAAGCCAGAGTCACCCGGGGCTTTGCCATAGCGGCTAGGCGTCACCTGATACAATTAAAATACCTCCACAGAGTTTCTCTTACGAGGCGGAGGCTGCAGGAAATGGGGGTGATAGCCTCTTGCTCATACCTCCGATGTCACACCACTGAGGTGGAACTTCCTGCACTCGATTTGGAGCTGTGACAGACAAAACTGTTTTGGAAGAATGTTACCTCATGCCTTGGCACCATCCTGGGCTGGAGGGTCCCAATGGATCCCAAATTGATTCTGCTTCACACACGTGAGGACCTAGACAGCAACAGATACAAGTGGGCGCTGCTCCAGCTGGGGCTCATAATCACCAAATGAGATGTCGCCCAGCACTGGAACGATGCAGCTCCCCCATCGGTTGGGGAGTGGAACAAGGGCCTGGATCACTGCATAGGTATGGAAAGGCCGGTATATGTGGCCGGGGCTGCTTCTGGAAATAACTGCAAAATCCGGCAGGCATGGGCTGACTGCTGGGGAATGTGCTTGGAACCGATACGTCCCATGGCCGAGTCACTAGATGAAGAAACTAGAAAGTATGAGGAACATATGTAATATGGAGAGCATTCCGAGGCTCCTGCCTAACAGGAGGCAGTTGGATGGGGAGAGATGGCCTGGGAAGGATAGGAAGGGGCTTGGGTAGGTGGGGAAAACAATGCCTGAATACTGTTGGTTATGTCAGTTGTTGTATAACAAAAGGAAAACACATGCAAAGGTGATGCAGATTGTTGTCATAAGTCCTGTCAATATCAATAAAAGGTGTAAAAAAATAAATTAAAAAAAAGACCAGCGCTGTCAAAGAAGCAATGTCTCAATCTATAAACTATTTGGGTGGCGAATATTTGTTTAAACAAGAAACAGAATGTCAATTACTTGAACTCCTTCACTCACAATGCTTGTTCTAGAAGTTGCTCCCGGGAAAAGCAATTCAGTAAAACAAACAGCGGTGCAGGCAGGCTGCAGTTGCCTCACCGCGGCCTGCATGCAAACATTACATACAAATAAATATAATTACAAAATAAAAACGCCTCAGACACTTTAAATCACAGAAAATTAGTACAAAGTCTCAACATGTACTTAAGTCATGCAGCATGAAAAGACGTAGTTGATTATGGAGTGGGTGTACTTCTTTGTTGGTGCTTCCTGACCAGGTGAACAGTATTGTGGTTAATGTAGTGTACTTTAAATGTGCTACTTAAACAGCAGGAATAGAAATTGCATAACAGATCTTTCTGTCTTATAATGGTAGCTACTTTTGAAGTATCGTAGTTTGAGGCTTTAAACAGAAAAGATGTTGTTTAGGTTACGTATACTTTACTAGTTCAATCTGAAAGAGACACGTTAGTGACAGATTCCTTACCTTAGAATATCCCCAGGCGTCAGGCTGGATCCGGAAAGTTTTTTGCATAGCAGTACCCTTGCGCGTCGGTAGGCGGCGTCGTGCGGCTCCGTCGGCGTCGTGATCGCCGGGATGACGTCGCGGGCAGTACTTGGGCGCCGCCCCTGCGCGCTGACGTCAGTTCTTCTTTTTCCGCGCCAGCAAGCGCAGATCCGGGAAGAGCAGTGCCCTGGTCATTTTTTGACCATACTTTTTGGTGCAATTTTTCACTGTTTTTCTCTATCAAGGTGTCGTAGGGATGCCCGGTTTCAAACGTTGCGGCGCCTGTGCTCGGATGATGTCCGTCACCGACCCGCATTGGGAGTGTCTCTTCTGCCTCGGCCGAGGCCACGACACGGAGTCTTGTACCGACTGCCAGGCCCTCAACCCGAAAGCTTTGCGAGAGCGGTCTCGAAAGCTCCTCGAGGCCCGGCATTCTGCTCCGCGGAAGCCCCGGTCGCGTGAGAGGTCCAGGGGTTGATCGCGGAGTCCACACCGGTCGTCGGCATCGAAGTCTTCTTCGTCCGGTAAGTCAAAACACAAGAAGTCCAAAAAGCATCATCGCTCTAGGACTTCGCCTCGCCGGTCTCGCGACTCGGCTGAGGCCCCTCCCGGCACCGTCCCCGCGGCCCCGGACATGCCTGTGGAGTCGCCCCCGCCCTTCCCGGGTTCGGGGGCGGATCCGGCCAAAGTGCAGGAATTCCTGTCGGCCATGGCCCGCCTCTTCGGGCCTCCGGTGCGCCTTCGGGCCCCACGGGCCCTGATGGGGTTGCTCCGGCGTCGCCGACGGCCCCGGTGTCGCCCGTGCCTCCAGCCTCGATCCCGGCTCCACAACCCCCATCGACGCCGGTCGACCTAACGACGCCGGCGCCGATGTCTCCGGTGCCGTTCTCGACGCCGCCTGGGGCTCCGAGCGGCGTCGTTCCCCAGTTCCTTCCGGCTCCGGACATGGACCCGGACCGACGTCGCTCGACGCCGGTTCCGGCGCCGATGAGACCTTGGGTCCCAAATGTCCCTCCTCCCCCTTATTTTGAACCTGAGGAGGACCAGGAGGACTGGGAGGGGTCTGATGACCCTCTGACACAACAGTGTCCGTATGATGAGGACTGGCCAGAGGAACTAGGGGATGCCAGTGGTCTAGATACTTCCCCTGACACTGGCATGCTGTCTCCTCCCGTGGCTACGGAGGAGAGAGCCAATTTTGCAACGGTGTTGCGTAGGGCGGCTCGAGCCTTACATCTCCAACTCCCTGCTGTGGCGGTCAAGGTTAATCTCTTGACAGAGGTGCTTCAGCCGGCAGCCTCCTCTTCGGAGACTGTGCTGACGTTTAACGACGCCCTCACTGACGTTCTTTTGGGCGCCTGGTCCAAGCCCAACACAGGGGCTCCTGTGGACAGGAACGTGTCCCGACGCCATCGCCCAGCTCCGGGCGACCCCCTGTTTCTCTCTGTCCACCCCACCCCTGAGAGCTTGGTTGTCCAAGCCTCCGCTTCCCAAACCGCCTTCCCTACCGCCCCTCCGGATAGGGAATCCAAACGCCTGGATCAATTTGGGAAGAAGGGTTTTTCTTCCTCCAGTGCTGGCTTGCGGTCCATCAACACCGCTTGCCTTTTGGGCCGATATACCCACTCCTTGTGGGATTCGGTGGCGGATGTTTTGCCCCAGTGTTCTGAGGAGGTCCAGACACTGCTTTCCCGCGCCATTGCGGAAGGAAGGGATGCAGCCAAATATACAATTCGTTGTGGCCTTGATACCGCCGACTCACTGGGCAGGTCTATTGCAACGACGGTGGCGCTACGACGCCACGCCTGGCTGAGAACCACTGGTTTTTCAGGGGATGTCCAGAATACTCATGGACATGCCCTTTGATGGAGTCGGTCTTTTTGGGTCCAAAGCAGACCATGCGTTGGAGCGCTTTAAGGACTCACGGGCTACTGCAAAGTCCCTGGGCCTTTCTGCTACACGCCCTCCGCTGACTTCTGCTTTTCGCCCCTATCGTGGCCACGGTAGGGGCGCCCCTTCACGTCAGCAGCCCAGCCACCGGCCCGCGCAGTAGGCGTCTTCGCGTGGCCGAGGACGTGGATTCCGCCGTGGCGGATCGGACAACCAGCGTGCGGGTCAGGCCACCACCTCAACCCGTCCGCGGCCTCCAAACCCTCCTAGTCCCTCCTTTCAGGTGCACAGCACGCCAGTAGGGGGCAGGGTCCGCCATCACCTTCCCCACTGGCGTACCATCACCTCGGACAGGTGGGTCATGGGCAGATCCCTCTCCCTTCCCCAGCCAGAGCACACAGTTGTGACGGACGCGTCCCTTCTGGGATGGGGCGGTCACATGGGAGAGGCGGAGATCAGAGGCCTCTGGTCTCCGGCGGAGTCCCGGCTCCATATCAACCTTCTGGAGCTCCGGGCGATCCGACTTGCACTCAAGGCATTCCTTCCCTCTGTCAAAGGGAAGGTAGTGCAGGTGTTCACAGACAACACCACCGCCATGTGGTACTGCAACAAACAAGGCGGGGTGGGGTCGTGGACCCTTTGTCAGGAGGCTCTGCGCCTCTGGACATGGCTGGAACATCAGGGCATGTTCCTGATGGTTCAACACCTGGCAGGTTCCCTGAACGCCAGGGCGGACGAACTCAGCCGCAGGTGCATGATGGATCACGAATGGCGTCTTCACTCGGAAGTGGCGCAAGGACTCTTTCTACAGTGGGGAGAGCCTTGGTTAGATCTATTCGCCACCGAAGAGAACGCGCAATGTCATCAGTTCTGCGCGTTGGAATTTCCAAGGCGGCACTCGCTCGGCGACGCTTTCGTCACGAGTGGAGTTGCGGTCTGTTGTACGCCTTTCCGCCTATACCACTTCTACCCAGAGTGTTGAAGAAGATTGGGCACGACCGGGCCCAAGTCATTCTTGTGGCTCCGGACTGGGCTCGAAGAGTTTGGTATCCCGAGCTACTCAATATGAGCGTAGATCCCCCGATCCGTCTGCCTCTTCTGGAGGATCTTCTGTCGCAGCAGCAGGGGACGGTCCTCCACCCGAACCTGTCCAGTCTACACCTGCTTGCGTGGAGATTGAGCGGCGGCAGTTGATTCCTTTCGACTTGCCTCCCGAAGTTTGTGATGTGATTCTGGCAGCCAGGCGTCCCTCCACTAAGGTGGTATACGCCTGCAGGTGGAACAAATTTGTGGCATGGTGCACAGCAAAGGCTGTGAATCCCCTTTCTGCCCCTCTTTCTGAGGTCCTTCTGTTCCTTCTCTCTCTGGCCCAACAGGGTTCTGCCCTGGGTACCATCAAGGGTTATCTTTGTGCTATCTCGGCCTTCCTCAGGCTCCCTGATCAGCCCTCCCTTTTCAAGTCCCCTGTTGTTAACAGGTTCTTAAAAGGCATTACTCACCTTTTCCCTCCTGTTCCGTTTGTAATGCCTCAGTGGGACTTGAACTTGGTTCTTACCTTTTTAATGTGCGCTCCCTTTGAGCCTCTACATAACTGTCCTCTTCGTCTTCTGACTCTGAAGACAGCCTTTCTGGTGGCCATCACCTCCGCTCGGCGGGTGAGTGAGCTCCAGGCTCTATCTTGCAAACCTCCCTTTCTGTCTGTTCATCCAGACAAGGTTGTTCTTCGGACGCGTCCGTCCTTCTTGCCAAAGGTGGTTACTGCTTTCCACATTGGGCAGACCATCACTTTGCCCACCTTCTTTCCGCCTCCGCATCCTTCCAGAGAGGAAGAGAGACTCCACCGTCTGGACCCAAAACGTGCGCTCTCCTTCTATATCGACCGCACAAAACACTTCCGGGTGGATGACCAGCTCTTTGTTGGCTACGTGGGCGCCAAAAAGGTCGGGCGGTGCACAAACGAACTATCTCCCGCTGGGTTACTTTGTGCATCAAGACCTGCTATTCTTTGGCTAAAAGGAGCCTCCTGTTGGGCTGCGTGCCCATTCCACCAGGGCAACGGCTGCTACCTCGGCCTTGGGCCGCGGTGTTCCGCTGCCGGTTATCTGTCAGGCAGCTACGTGGGCCTCGCTGCACACGTTTACAAAGCATTACTGCCTTGACAGTCAGGTCCGGAGGGACGGCTTCTTTGGCCGTTCTGTCCTCCAGGACTTCCTTGTCTGATCTTTGTTCGCAGACCCACCACCGGGGTTGGTATTGCTGGGGTATCTATTCTAAGGTAAGGAATCTGTCACTAACGTGTCTCTTTCAGATGCACAAGTTACTAACTTGTGTAACGATATATCTGTAAGAGACAGTAGTTAGTGACAGATTCCTACCGCCCCACCCATCCTCCCCGTTCTGCGAACTGATTTCTAGGGTTAAGGACATCCCTTTCAGGGCCCTAGTATTTTTCAGACACCTATGTCAGCTTCTTGCATGGCTCTGCGTTCCTGGCGCGGAAAGTCGTGTACAGAACTGACGTCAGCGCGCAGGGGCGGCGCCTAAGTACTGCCCGCGACGTCATCCCGGCGATCACGACGTCGGACGCGGAGCCGCACGACGCCGCCTACCGACGCGCAAGGGTACTGCTACGCAAAAAACTTTCCGGATCCAGCTTGACGCCTGGGGATATTCTAAGGTAAGGAATCTGTCACTAACTACTGTCTCTTACAGATATATCGTTACACAAGTTAGTAACTTGTTCAACAGGAGATATATCTCTTGGGCTACTCTAGTTTTAAAGAATCTGGCCTTAAACATCATTTATATGAATGTGAAACAAGCCCCCCCTTCCCTCCTGAGACAGCAGTAATGTGCTGTAAGCTGTTTAAACTGTGTTTAATAGGGACTGTGCACTTCGTTTTTTGGCCAGGAGAGGGAGTAAAGTTTTATACAAATGGTGTTAGAGGACAAGTTTGTTGGGGTCTTACTTGCAGAAGTCCAAATTGTGGATTGAGCCGGTCTGTCTCCTTGGAGATTTCTGAATAGAGAAGCAGCTTCCAACTCCCTGGCCAGCAAACCTTGTCTGAGGTAGCTGGGACCTTATATAGTCTGATATTGTTTGGTACATGTGTACACTGATTGGTGGTTGTATCTGATGTTTCTATTGGATTAGGGTTAGTGTCCTCATTGGTTGGGTGTTAGACTTGGCATCTTTTGGCGTGTTTCCCCTGACTTTTTGCTTTCTGACCTCCTGGTTTTGACTCTGTTTTTGCTGGTGTAATTCTGCGCACTTTCCTCACTGCTGTCCAGTGGTAAAGTGCAAGTGCTCCTGTATAAAATGTGTATGGATTGGTATTTCCATGATTGGCCTATTTGATCTATGTGTCAGTCCCTAGTAAAGTGCACTGAGAGTGCCAGGGCCTATAGATCAAATGCTGTTGGTGGGCTGCAGCACTGTATTGTGCCACTCACGCAGACAGCCCGTAAAGTGTAACTCGGGCCTGCCATTGCAGAGCCTGCGTGCAGCCTGGGGCTGCCATGTCGACTTGGCAAGTGCACACACTTCCAAGTCCCTAAACCTTCCCTTTTCTACATGTTAGTCACCCCTAAGGTAGGCCCAAGGTACCCCTGTGGGCAGGGTGCATTGTATGTGAAAGGTAGGACATGCCCTGGTGTGTGTGGCATGTCCTGATAGTGAAATACAGCCTACTTCGTTTTTCACTATTGCAAGGCTACCTGTTCCCCATAGGCCAGAATGGGCAGTTTTGATTATTACAGCTTATAATCCTAACTGACCCCGGGAACATGGTAGAAATTCGAGTTTAGTATGCCTGGACTCAGAATGATAAAATGCATCTTTTAGTGAAGTTTGTTTTAACATTCCGTGTTCGAAAATACCACTTTTAGAAAGTGGGTATTTTCTTGTCTAACCATCCAAGCCTGCCTCTGCTAGGTTGTGTATTCCTTGTCTGGAGTGTGAGTGACAGGGGCTGGGGGATGCCAGGAGACAGGGTGAGTTAGCACAGGGCTGAATAGCAAGATCTACATGTAGATGGGTGGGAGGAGTACACCTGGGACCTGAATAGGGCTGGGCCTTCCCTCCACAATGCTGGCTCCACCTCCTGTGGTGCGTCTGATGTCCCTGGCCTGCACCCTGAAAGGAAATACGGAGTCTTGTCAACAAAGTGCTCCAAGACTGACCAGAACTGGTTTGGGCCAGGCAAAGGCCTCTCTGCCTTCAGAGAACAAAGGAATTTGGGATATAAATATTGGGGCCCTGACCCCATGAATTTAGATCTCGCTGGAATCAAGGAACCTGCCAAGAAGAAGAGCTGGAGAGCTGCTAGGAGGAGTACTGCCCCTTTGCTGAGTGACTGCTTTGTTGGGTTGGCCTGCAGTTGCTGCTTCTGTCTTGGGCAGTGAAAGGACTGGACTGAACTTTCTACAAACTTGTGCTGAGTATCTCCAAGGGCCTGAAACCGAGCTGGCCTCCTGTTAAGAAGTCTCAGGGACTGCAAAGACTTCACAAGCCTCTGGGTACCGCTTCTGGAACGCTGTTTCAGTTGCCACAGAGGAAGGGAACCGCAACCGACTCCGTCAACCGACTCCATCGCTGGCCCGGTGTCCTGTTTGCACCGCAGACCGCAACGTCCGCATCTCGCACCGCAACCCTGGTCTCACCGACGACGTCCGACGCCATCGCCACCGAGCCGCTGCTTGCACCGTGACCTGTGGGCACCGCAGTTCGCATCGCATCGCTTCACTGTGCCAGCCGGACCAGACCGACGCTGGCGCTGCAACTGGCTCAACAGTCGTGACCGCATCGCATTTGGGGCACCGCTCGCACGTTTGCGACGCACCGCTCCGACTCGCACCGATGTCCGACGCCAGCTCCCGCACTCCGGCTTGGTCGCCTGCATCGCAACCTGTCAGCACCGCATCGTACACCGTCTCGCCCTGCACCGCACGCCTTGGACTCACCGACTCCGTCTGCACGACGCTCATCAAGCCGCTGCCTGCACCGCATCGAGGGACACCGCACCTTGCACCGCTCCGCAACCGCGACGAACGCCGACCGGCTCGCACGCTCCGTGCCAGCCACAACGAGAAAAGGTACTGTGACCGAGTCTGTTCACGACTCTGCTGGCCCGTAGCGACGCGGTCGGCTGGGACTGTTGGACTCTGTGTATTTCAGCATCGCGGTAGACCCGGACGGGGCTACCGACTTGTACGAACTTTGCTTTTGTGTTATTCCTGCAAAGAAGAAGTTATCTTGCAACGTAATCACTTTCAAAGTACTGTATTGTGGATTTTTGTCGTAATTGGTCTTGTCTTGAGTATATAAAAATATTGGATATTTTTCTAAACTGGTGTGGTGTCAGTTTGTAGTGCTTACACTGTATTACTGTTGGTTATGTGCAAATGCTTTACACACTGCCTCTAAGATAAGCCTGACTGCTCGTGCCAAGCTACCAAGGGGGTGAGCAGGGGTTATTTTAGGAGTGTAACTCCCTTACCCTGACTAGGAAGAAGGGTCCCTACTTGGACAAAGCTGCAAGCCCTTGCCAACTAGAGATCCCATTTCTAACATTGGGTATTTGAGTGTTCTGATTGGTTTCTGGGTCTGTGATTCAATCAATGTAGGGTTGGGACTAGGGCTAGGATTAGTATTTCTATTGGAAGTAGGGACTAGGGCTTCCTGTGTTATTGGTTGTTGGGACTAGGGTGGGACTAGGGCTAGGCCTTTAATTGGAAGTAGCGATTAGGGCTTCTGGTGTTATTGGTTGCTGGACTAGGAGTGGGACTAAGAGTAGGGTTAGGCTTTCTATTGGAAGTAGGGACTAGGGCTTCCTGTGCCATTGGTTGCTTGGACTAGGGTTGAGACTACTGGTAGGGCTAGGGCCTCTATTGGACGTAGAGATCAAGGGTTTTTGAAACTGATTGGGTGCTTGGTCTAGGGCTAAGATTGGCTGTAAGGTCCTCGTCTCCTATTGGTTCTAGATTTTAGGGCTAGTGCTGTGATTGGATATTGTTGGGGCTAGGGTTCCCATTGGCTGAAGGGGTCACCTGACCACTAGGGCTATAAACGGCCAAGGCTTAGGGCGTCTCAGCCCGGGTGTCTCAGCTAAGGCTGGAGAGGACAAGGGTGAGTGCCTGTTTGAGCCTGTTCGAAACTGGTCGGGACCAGGGCCAGGAATGCTGCCCATTTTCCCATTCATTAATCACCACCCTATGTATTTGTCCCTCTGTACATAAGCATTGATTTTCACTATAGATATGTGCCTATCTTCGTGTATTGCTTTGTATAAACATGTACAATGATTGTTATAAAAACAAAAGGAAAAAAAAATCTTCTTTGGTCTACATGTACTTGCTTCCATTGGGCATCTATGTACCTCCATGTACTTGGATCTGTGTGTCTGTTACTTTTCTCCTGAAAAAGCATATCCAATGCACTACCCTATTTCTCATCTGCTACCTCTATCAATATCTTTAAACTGCATATACTTACCTCCTTTATGCATCTATATACTTTCAATGTACTTATGAATCTATATATTTATCACTTCTAATTTAGCATTTCCAATGCACTACCTATTTCTCAGCCTATACTTCCCTCAATATATCTTCTAGCCCAACTTTCTGACTCATCTCAAACTTCTTTCTACTACTCTTTCCAATTCACTACCCTATCTTACCCTATACATCTCTCATTATATCCTCTACACCCACTCTCTCATTTATCCCAAACGCCATACCACTACTATGTTCCCCAAAATAACCCTTTCTTGACTCTCTCCTACTCTACCCCTCCTTGCATCTTCCGACACCTCCTTTACTGTACCGACCCCCAAAACAAACCTTTCTAAACTCTTCCCTCTGACTCTTCCCCTCCAAAAACCCTTTTTACTCATCCAAAAGCCTCCTCCTACTGCTATGACCTAAAAAAAGAAATCCTTCACTCTTCTATCCCTCCACTATCCTTTTCAATCAAAATAACAGACTAGCATGTTCACTTCTCTAATTCCATATTCCACTATACTAATTCACCACTAATCCTTTATGGGTTCCAGAGTAGCGTGCTACTCGCCAACAAAGCGTTTCAACACCTCATCAGGGTTACAAGCGCTATATAAATGCAAACCTTTTTTCCTTTTTTACCCCTCCCTAACCCTTCTCAATCCAAATAACTGACTAATATCCACCACTCAAATTACTTCATATTTCAAAATACTAATTTTCAACACTAATCCTTTATGGGTTCCGGAGTAGCCTGCTACTCGCCAGAAAAGCGATTAACACCCCATCAGGGGTAACAGGCACTATATGAATGCAAACCTTTCTTTCCCTTCTATCCCTCCGCTATCCTTCTCACTCCAAATAACTGACTAATATCCACCACTCAAATTACTTCATATTTCAAAATACTAATTTTCAACACTAATCCTTTATGAGTTTCCGGAGTAAAGTGCTACTCGCCCAAAAGAAAAAAAAAGCGATTCAACACCCCATCAGGGGTTAGAAGCGCTATATAAATACAAACCTTCTTTCCTCTTCTATCCTTCCGAATCCAAATAACTGACTAACATATCCACCACTTAAAATTTACTTGCATGTTTCACTATACTAATTCAACACTAATCCTCTATGGGTCCCGGAGTAGAGTGCTACTCGCCGAAACAGCGCTTCGACGCCTCGTCAGGGGTAGTAAGCGCTATACAAATGCAATTATAATACAATATGTAGTGATAATGTCCTAAAATCGCAGTTCAAATTCAAGTGTTCTATTTGTGATCGTGTGGTCGAGCAGCTAAGGCTTATCAGAGGGGACTGCATTTTTTTGTACAGTCATTATATGAGACACAGTCCAAAAGAAATCCAAGACCGGTTTAGAAAAATAACACCGATTTTTTTTTTTTTTTTTTTTTTTTTTTTTTTATTTAAAAAAAAAAAAATTTTAATGTCTTTTTAGACACCAAGATCATCAGAATCGGGTAGGAACTTTCGGAGATAGGATTTTCACAGTAAAATGCTCAAATAACGATTTTCGAGGCATGAGCCTCGAATGCAGTAATGTTATCCAATGGGAGAAACATACACTGTATACATATACTAGCAAGCGTTTCTTGAGGATGCCTTTTGGGTTAGGGGCCAAAGTCCAAGAGACCACCAGCAGTTCGGTTTTACCTGCCCAGTGAGTCTGTGTGCAGAGGTGCTGGTCACGTTGGTAGCCTCGAGCACTACCAGTTAAAGTCAATGGCAGGGGACCTGTGAAAGAAAGGCTGCAAGTGGGGACTTGGGGACAAATCCAGCAGAACCCAGAGGAGGCCTCAGCACTTGAGGGTCTCTGGTGCAAGGGGACCCTGTCGGTTTACGTGAATTCGGGCTGTGGGGTTCGGGTGCAGAGGGGTTTTGTCCAGCGGGTCGCTTGCGTTGGAGGCTTTCACTTTACTTTGGTGACCTGGAGAAGAGAAGAAAACGAAACAGCAGGGCCACTCTGTGTAGGCCTCATTGATCCTGAAGTACCTCATCAGCAGGTAGACTTTGGCATCTGTGGTGTCTGGGCTGGACACTCCACAAGCTGTGGTTGCTGCAAATTCTCTGGTACCCAGGATATTGGTGCTGTGGGGCTCCTGGAGGGTCTGGTGTCTCGAAACTCGCAGGAGAGACAGGGTTGACATAGAACCACAGTGACCTCCTCCGGGCAAGATGCTCCCTCGTTGGACTCGGTGGTCAGCAAAATGGAGTACCAGACAAGTGTGGTCGGTTCCTGCAGATGCAGGGGAGTGTCTCCTCCACCCCAAGGGAGATGCTGCTTGGTTGTTGAAGCGCTGGACAGTCCTCCAAGGGTTTTGGGAGGGTGTTCAGCTTCTGGACAAGTCGGTCTTCTTGATTGTTGTGGTGCAAGCAGCCAGGCAGGGTTTGGTGCCAGTTTTGGTGCAGGACCTTTGTTCTCACATCTTCAGCTCTTCTTTGTCCTTCTGTTCCCAGGTAGACCAATCTGAATTCCTGGTGTCAGGGGGACCCCAAAATAAATAATGAATTTAGGGGCAATTAGGAGAGTGTAGTGTAGTACCCAATGGTCTACTTACTTGGGCCGACTACATCCCCTTTTTGACCACTTCCTGTGGAGAGTGGCATAAACCTGACCCGGAGTTCCTAGTTTCACCAAATTCAAAATGTGGAAACCCTTTCTTGGCTGTCCACTTCAGGTGGCCCACCCTAGGGGTGTGCCTAGCCTCAAAGTGCCACACGCCTACTAACTATCTAATTTCCTGCCTGCTCTGGTGCCAAATGGGCCCCAGGGCAGGGGGTGGCATAAACCAGATCTGGGGGAAGCTGGGGTCGCATGTCAAAGGAGTCCGAGGCTTTGAAGCCTCTGGCCTTGATATGCTAAAACACTATCCATCCTGCTGGAGGAGGCCTAAACACAGCATCGGCTGGCATGGCTTGCGGGTCGCAGCGGGAGTCGCCTCAGGGTGGTGGGGGGCTGCCGCGGGGGGGGTGGGCGCCGTGGGGGACCACCGCAGGGGGGATCACTGCAGGGGGTCCCCTGGGGGGGGGGAGGGGCACCATGGGTGGGTCACGCATATTAAACCTAAAAATAAACTTACCTTTGCGCTGGGACCTGCGTCTCCGCTCCTGCTCTTTTCTGTCTCGGGCGGAAGCACAGCCAGGCTCCCCTGACCAATCATAGCGCTGCAATGCAGCGTTGTGATTGGTTTTGAGCGTCCTGCTTGGACGCTCAACCAGGGAATAGGAGCCTGGGATTGTTCTTCGTGCAGGAGAATGGGGAAGTGTGCATGACTGGTTTGGGCTCCGAGAGCAGCCCCACCCACCCGCCGCAAAGCAGCAGGAAGCATAAAATGATAACAAAGTTATTATCATTTTATGCTTCTTCTTCGCACTGCTTAAAAGCAGTGGGCTGATGCTCCACCGCCATAGCGGTGGAGCCGCCACTGCCTAAACACTTTCTGCCAGAGCAGGCATTGCTTCTGACCTTTGAGAGAGCGGGCTCTTCCTGGCAGGGGGGAGTCAGGAACTAGTCTGTGGTGGCAGGCTGGAAGATACCAGTCAGCCAGCACACTGTGACTAGTAGGTTTTCAGGGGCACCTCTAAGGTGCCCTCTGGGTGCATGTCTGAATAAATATAGTACTGGCATCAGTACAGATTTATTAAGACAAGGTGTTTTTATACCAAACACCATTCGTTTCAGTGGAGACTTCATGTAGCTGGGTAACTCATAATGACGGTGCTCAGTACATGTCCTTAAGATGGCTTCCTGATCACTTGTAATATCTAGTAATCGAACTAGACATCACAGGGGCACATCTTCTCATGCAGATGTGGCCATACACATAATATAATGCACCTTGCTGTAGGGGCGACTTACATATCTATACTATATGCAGTGTACATGTGCATGGTAAACGGGGAGTGTGCCATGTGTATTCAAAATGGTTTGCACCATTTCACACAGCTTGCAATGGCAGTCTGCATGCTGTTTGTGTGTGAGTCCCATAGGGTGGCATAATACATGCTGCAGCCATTGGGACCCTCTTTAGTACACATGCCCTATGTATCAGGGGTACCATTTGCTAGGGATTTACAGAGGTGTTAAAGTCCTTGTCAACTGGGTTACAATTAGACATTTACCTTGTTTTTGGGAAAGAGTACTGGCATTGAGGGCTTGGTTAGCAGGTTCAGAGTCGAAAACCAGCATCTAGTAGTTCAAATGGGGGCAAAAAGTGGGGAGGGGGCATCTGCAACAAAATTACAGTGTCTTACATTCCCCATCATTCACTCTCCATTGTGCAGTCACCCTGCTTTCACTGTAAAGGCTTCGCTCTTTCCAACTTTCAGTAACTCTATTTATGCTCCTCTTTTTCCGCCTGTTTCTCCGCCATTGCATCAGGTCTCATTTTCTTGATCAAAACACACCCAAGACTGAGATAGTTCTTTTGTGCACCAGATTCAAGTACTACTCCCTTTTTAATTTCTTCCCCTACTTCTTTTATTACTACATCCACCTCTGCTCAAAGCTTGGGAATTTAATTTTATCTCTTTTCTAACTTTTCAAAAACAAACTTTCCTTGGTCTTTCTTACATGCTGTTTTCAACTACAAGGTATAAAGAAAATTTGTTCTGGGCGGGTGGCCAAGTGCCAAATATTTCAGGCACATTTCCTGTGCGTACTTATTCAAGTTTAACTACCCAGCAGTTCTGCCTCAAGGATTGAGCTTCCTCTTCAGTAGCTACTGGTAGTATTTACAGCAAGCAATAAGAAACAGAAACGTGGCTCGATTTTCGAGGAACCACTGATCTAGAATAATGTAAGCAATGCAACACTGTTGTGCCTTCCTAACCCTCCCACTTGTCCACACTGCAGCCTGGTAGATGTAGGCGAGTAGGATCTGCTTCTTATAGTTACCCCCACTTCTTGCTGATGTTTCACTGTTTTTCGACTTAGCCAGACTGAGGCCCTGCTAATCAGGACCCCAGTCTATCTGCTTTCTACTCTAAATTGTTTGTATGTACTTTAGGTACACTCCAGATTGGATTCTGGGGTACCCTTGTGAGTCCCTAGTATATGGTATACTATGTACCCAGGGCATAGGTACCCCAGAGGCCTACCAGGGGCTGCAGCATGTATTGTGCCACCCCTGGGAAGCCTTTTAAAATGACACAACAGGTCTGCTACAGCAGCCTGTGTAAGGTGGTATATGCACCCCTTACTGAGATATAGGTTCCCTATCTCTCCTTATCACTGCACATGTAAACCTATCAGTCACCCCTATGGCAGGCCTTAACAATCCTGAAGGCAGGGTGCTGGGTTTCATGTGAGAGGGTGCCCATGCAAGAGCAGAGCCCCTCTGCAGCTTTCGGAATCTTTATTCCGGGGTTGTTTGTGATGCAGCCAGACCATATACTCTTAAGTGCATTATAACCCCGCGGTAAATGCTAACTTGAGAATGGCTGCATGGAAAACTGTCGTGTTTGGTGTCAAACACCTTGGAATCATACCTCCACTCCAGTACTGGGGTGGGAGGTATGATTCCTCCCTTCTAGAGGGAGCAACATGGCACCACCGGTACACCCGGTACCAGCTTAACAGAACCCTGGCATCACAAAATGGATGCTGCAGCCACAGACATGAGTCTGCCCTCCTGCTGCTGGACGAAACTCTGGCAGGGGAGGCCTGGACAATAGGTTTCCTGTCACAGGGAGGTGTGACCACCTCCCAGACAGGCTTTAGTGTATTGGGGCTGGGTGGGTGCACTCTCAGAGTGCTTTGAAGTCTGCACTGGGGGCACATTTGGTGTCCCTGTGCATAGTCCAGCTCAAACCGGTTGCAGGGGCACACAGCCCCTGCTCTGGCGCGAAACTGGACAAAGGAAATGGGTGTAGCCACCCCTCTTTCCTGACCCTCCCATAGGTGGGTCCCCAGAGTTTGTCCCACCCCTTCCTTGGGTATAAAGTAGGAAACCCTGACTACAGGACTTTAGATTACACCTGGACTAAACTCTGATACCAGAAACCAAGTACTTCGACGATCTACACTACGCTGGATGACTGAAGAATCTCCCTTGGAGTAAAGGAGTTACTCCCTGCAAGGCAGGCACCTTTAACGCAACTGACCGGTTGGCATCTCCGAGCTCCGATGGACTCCGAAGAATATTGCCACACAGGAGGTGGGTTTTCCGAGGTCTCTGAGGTCAATCTGTGCCCACAGCAAGTCTGAGGCCCGTATCCCTCGTGGAGACCGTGCAACCCGAACCCCTGGACACCGCGACCATTTGCAGAAGCATCAGCTTTCCGGTGACCCCTGAGGCTGAGCTTTGGGTTACTTGTAGCCCTGACCCCGAGCAGTAATTGCACCGAAGATTGCAGGCCTACACAACGAGTGTTCCGTGGGCCGCCATTTTGTGATTCCTCTCGAGGTCCCTTCGCGATCCGTGGTCCGTTGACCTGTGGGTCCCCAAGAAGGCAACTCTAACTTTTATTGGGATTCCCTGGTTGCTCCAGACGTGCCCTGACTCTCCATCGCTTGGGGAGTCCCCAGGACCTTGCTGGTCTGCACAGAAGCATCTTTTCTCTTCCTGCGTGGGTTGCTGTTGCCAAGGCTTGTTGTGGTCAATCCGATCACTTACACCCCAGCACTCGACATCCTTCGTGGGACAGCTCGAATCCGGCTCCTGGTCGTCGTCGACGTCTCCAGGACCCCGTGGCTGCAGAGTCGAGCTTCACCTCTTCGCACCTGAAGCACCCGACATCGGTGGGCATTCGATTGCTCCGCTCCTGGTCACTGGCTAGTGACCCCGACTCTGTCCCCTCTGCTTTCAGGTTCTTCACATCTTCGATCCAGGCTTGGATCCACCCGGACACTTTTCTCCTTCACGGCAGCAGCACTTTGCAGCAGATCGCCATTGAAAACAACGACGATTCCCGACACCCTTTGACACCTATGCACCCGGCTTCCCTGGGTGAGGTAACTCAAGTACTCCGGTGCTCCCGTGGGTGTTGGCCCTAGAAACCCTTAAGTCTAAAGGGGTTTGCTCAAAGTCCTCTCCTAAGTGTCCTTTATCTTTAAAATTCCAACCGCGACTTTCCGCATTGAATCCTACGGCGCTCGCGGCTGTGTTCTCACACTGCACACGTCCCCCGTGGGTCTCCTGTGTCACTATCTTGGGTGGTTCCTTGGGGTCCCAGCGATTCTACGTGCTCTAGGCACTGTCTAGTCAAGTCGTGGTTCTTATACCACTTTCTTAGTATATGGTTTGGTCTCCTCCTGGAGCCCACTGTGTATTGTGCTATTTACTGTCGTTTTAATACTGTGATATGTTGTATCTTGAACTCTAATCTCATAAAGGGATTAGTAGTTAGTGTTTAGAAATAAATACATATATTTAATATATATCTTGTGTGGTTCTCCTTTCATTTAATTATTCAAGAGGTTATAATCTGGTAAACCAAGCTGCTTTACACTCCTTCAAGACTTAGCCTGAAGGCTGCTCTCCATAGCTACCACTAGGATAGCTTTCAATAAAGGTTGTCTTTAAACCTATCATCAATAAGGGTCGTATGGACTGGTGCAAGGTGCCCACTATAACTAGTGGACAGCATCTGCCAGGCCAACTTCTCACAGTAGAGCTTTGAGATATGGCTGCCTGGATGTCTTTGTGCTGAGTGAGGTTGAGGGTTCAGGCTGCGTCAAAGGCTGGGGTATCCATTCCAAGGAGCAATTGGCGGTAGTGTAGATTTGCTGAGAAATTACAACAAGTAGAATTTCAGCTGTCTCTGTCCTGGGAACAACCATTCAGAAGCCAGAGGATGAACATAAACTATAGAACGCCTGGATCAGTCTTCAGTGCATTAAGTGGATACAATCTTTCAGCAGTCTAGACAGAGAAAAGCCTTCAGGGAGTAGCAGCAAGAACCCACAACCCTAGCAGGGATGGTCATGTCTGCATGCACGGGCCTGCAATGAAGGAGGAGCCACTAGGGCCACTCCCTAGCAGCAGGGTCAGCACAACAATGATGGAGCAGCCACACTGAGCACTGGAGAGGCACATAATCTTCTAGAGCCATCACTGAGCCAGAGACAAAAAGCCCACAGCCAGTTTTGATCAGGGAGTTCCCTCAAAGACATCCGGACACAGTAAAGGTTGATCTGCATACTGTGAGGAAGGTATGTCTTTTCACTGAGTCAGGATGCCACTTCAGGTCCCCCTTATCTGGATTGGTGCTGAAAAGCTCCCTGCTTACCAGTAAAAACAATAATTAAATGTCGCCAAGGAAAATAACAAACTTTATTAAAAACAAATTGAGAAAACCAAAAGTAGGAAAAAATAATGTTAATATAGGACTTTGTGAAGGTGTTCCGGACCTACACTCACCACATAGATGATTTTTGAGCACATTTGGTTGGATATAAGAAGGTTTGTACCTCATAAGAAGTTTAACCTTCTGACATATGAAATTGTGGATGCCAAAAGTTCTGACTGTGATCAAACTTTTGTTTTGGGTTCAGAAAAATGGACTAACCCAAGCAGAAAATTTCAGTTGACTAAGCTAAGAATGGAACAAATTCCAAAAACATTGCTGGTTTTGGTTCTAGTATCTAGGGCAGCTGTTCCTAAGCTTCTAACTTCTGTGTACCCCAGCTGAATCCCTAGTGAAAGCAGAGGACCCCCAGCCTAAGCAACTTCTATGATTTGACCCTCAATACAATGCACAAAAATATAGAAACAAGTATGCATCAGAACGACTTGGAAGAATGGGCCGCAAAAGAAGATCTTATCCCAACATTCCAAACCGGGCTTAGAAGGGGCGAGTCAACATCCACGAACTTGACTGTATTGACTCTACTGGCTGAAAAAGCAAAGTATAAAAAGCAAAAGTTATACATTTGTTTCGTTGACCTTAAGGCCGCTTTCGATTCCGTCCCCCGTAATTTGCTCTGGGCCAAGTTATCTGCAGGGGGTGTTCCGAATCAGCTGCTTGACATGATTAAATTGTTGTACACTAATACGTGGGTCCAGGTTAAAGTATGAGACGGTAGAGGTATAACTCGTCAAATTGAAACTAATAGTGGTCTTAAACAGGGTTGTGTCCTGGCACCATGTCTTTTTAATCTTTTTATGGCGGACTTACCGTTACATCTTAAAGATGTCAATGCTCACTCGCCAACATTCTCATGTCAAGAAATTAAATACTTACAGTATGCAGCTGATACCATACTGTTAAGTCACACTGCCATAGGTCTTAGAAGATTAGTTGACTCATTTAATAACTATATATTTGTCAATGGCTTACAAATGAATACTAAGACAAAAATAATGACGATTGGTAGTACAAAACTAGACAGAGCATGGAAGATTAACGTGTTACATATTGAAACTGTTAAATTCTATAAATATTTGGGGATAACATTTGATGACAGATTGTCTTTTAAACAGCATTTTATCAATCAAAAAGCAAAAGCTACATCCTTGTCCTTTGCTTTTAGAAAATTGAGAGATACGTTGGCATGTCCAAACCACGAGCATTTACTTAAGATAATGAAAGCAAAGCTGATTCCCTCTTTGGCTTATGGTTCAGTGATTTTTCGTGGTAAAGACTCAAAACCCTTTGACAACCTACAAATCAAAGTTTTAAAATCTGTTTTCAGGGTCCCCAAGCATATCGGACACGCCAACGACAGACTGGAATTTGGTCTTAAAAGACAAACTCTGATAAGACAAACTGCTTTTTTTAAAGGTTGTTATACTCCTTTTTCTGTTCAGACAAGGGCTCTCTTGAGAACCAATGTTGGCAGGAGATAATGTGGTATGGGTATGCTAAGGGCTGGAGAGCTTACTTAACGGAGAGTTTAAACAATTTTAAGTCTCCGCCCTTTGAAGATGAAACCATGAGTAAATTGGTGTTTAAACAGACAATAAACTGCACAGGTAATTTCTTATCGATTTTTCTGGATGAGGACGAGTTTGCTAAAAAGAGTCACTCCTGGCCAGTCATTAACTCCTTCATTAAATTAGAACCACAATCGTATCTCAACACATTTAAAATCGTCTTTAAGAGACAGATTTATGCTGTTACGTTTTGGGAGATACCCCTCAAAGGATGGAATCCCAAAATGGGAATCAAATTGGCCCACAAACAGTTGTAGGTTATGTGGTTTTTATATTGAATCTCTTACGCATATTATATCCACTTGCCCGCAACTGTTAGAAGAGAGGAAATCTTTATTAAAGTCCATCTTTAATGAATATGGGGTGAGATCATGTCGTCAAGCTATCATAACTTGTCTCTCTGGGAACTCGTCTCGTCTGACTGCACAGTTTGTAAAGTTCATCCTTGTCGCAGAAAAAAAGCTAGTCTCAGAGTGCGACACCTGATTTTAGATGCTTGTCTAGACAATGATTGGTTCTATAGGATAATTTTGTTAGTTTAAAAAAAAAATGACAAACTAAAAATTATGATGAATTATTTTGTTGGGTATCACAAAAATTTGAAACGGGAAGTGTAATCCCATACATTGTTCTTGAAGTTTCATGAACTGCGTTGAAACAGGAGCTTAATAATATTTTATTAGCTAGCAGTAACCGGGTAAATCCAAATATTGAATCAATTACTTGTTTATTGTGGGCCTGTTTCACAAAGGGAGAATTTTTCTTTAATGCTGCCAGATCTAAGAAATTGCACAGGTGCACTTTAATTATTGCTGCTAGATGTAAGTCAGTGCACAAGTGCACTTTTGTAATCGCTGCTAGATGTATAACATTGCACAGGCACTTTATTTAATTGATGCTAGATGTAAAACATTGCACAGATACGTTTTAACTATTGCATTTTAATTATGGTATTTTAAAATTTGGATTTTAAAGTAGGAGTTAGTGTTGGTGGGTAGCTGTCGTCTAAAGATGCGTTATTAGATTGATTGGACTGATATAAGCAAGTGGATTGTAACTATTGCTGTTAGATACTAGTAAGATACTACGCAAGCTAACTATTGCACTTTAATCATGGCATGCATTTTTTCAAATTCGGGGAAGTGTAGGTTGTTTTATTGAGATCATTTGTTTATTATAAATTTTAAGTGATGTATTATGTAACCGGCGCAAAATAATGAATTGAAATATAATTATTTTCAATTTAATGCATTATATAAGTTATATGTAAATATCAGCCGGATCAAATTGGTATAATTAAGCTTTTGTCGCAACCTAAAGGATTTTTTGTTTTCTTTCTTTCTGCTTGTAATGATTTTTATTAAACAATAAAGAATTTCTCTCAAGTATGCATCAAACAAACTCTGAAATATTTAATTACCAAACAAAAAATACAGAAATATCGATATTTTAATTGTAATGGGAAACAATGGTGCTTTTCAAAATGTGGTTTTATTATAAAAGACAAAACAATACACTAGACCCTAGCATTTTTTGTTGGCACATACCATTATTTTAATTGAGTATATTATATTCTTTATGCTGTAATTTAATTGCTCTACTCCAAAAGATAAGGATAACTTTATTTTTGGCCTCCAATTTCAAATTCAAGCATATAAACAGAACATTTTAAAATGCTCAATTTTGTTTTTATATGTGTACTTTACTAATCTGCTAATACTATTTAATTTTCTAAATATTTGCAAACCCTCTGAGTGGGTGCTGCGGACACCGGGTTCAGAACTGGTGATCTAGGGCACTTTTCGTTAGAGCTCGTTGTCACAAATGGACATTTGGTAGAAAGTACTCCCACGTAATTTGCAGCAGGTCTGATGTAAGTTTCAGGGTTTCACTCCTTTCAGATGTGCAGCTTTCTGGTTCAAATTTAAAAATCTAAAAATGTTTTTCACTTGATAATTTTTTCACGTATCTTCAGGATCAGTCTCCACTAGAAATATATCCGCATACAGTCAGAGTTGCAAGGTTGTTGCATCATAGGAACCCAGGTTGCCCTCTTCAATTAGTTATGTTCACCTTTAGGCATTCAGTACTCAATTGATCTAGAAGCCAGCACAGGTGAACTTCTTCCTCTGGGCCACAGGACCTTTCTCGAAGCTATACTTGCAAGGACTAACAAGTCTTCCAGTGGTCACCCAACTTTCCAAGATCAGGTGATTGGAATCAAATCCTTTCCAAGTTTTTTTTCCGAGCGAAGTGTTCACGCGCAAGGTCTAAACAGGTCTGTTCTTTGGCCAGGCAAATTGCATTCTAGTGCTCTTACTGTGTCAAAGCTTGAACGGTTAGTCAGTGGTATGTATGTCCTTTTTACACAAAAAATCTGCCATTGCATTGGATGAGAAAAACGAGAAATAAAATAATTTCCCCCAAAAAACATATCTTTTTTATGCAGTGATGTCAATACAGGTTTGGTTATCAGCACTCCACATTCCACAGAGATCTCCACGAAGAAATACCTGTGGTGGAATGCTTCCTCGGTGAGAAGGCCTGCTCTCAAACAAAAGAAAACTCCTGCAGCCCAAATGACTCCTCCAGAAAGTACAGAAGCATTCTTCCTGTCAACCATAGCAGAAAAACACTCCTGTGGTTCTTTGTTGACTGAAAGGACATCAGCATGAAGGCCGTCCACACTTACTTGACAGCAGAAATACCCTGACGTGTCTTTCTGTTCCCTCTGTAGTGCTTTTATCTATTAGGAAGAAGATCTCCCAAGCACAATTGCATAAGCTAAGTGGGCTTCTTCCCAGCCCAAGAGAATGATAATTCTTTAGAATTTCGGCCTGACTGCACAAAAGTATAAACTTTTATTTCTCCCAGCTTTTAGCAAAACCTCAAAATGTATATCTGTTTGAAAATCTGTGCATTTCAGGGAAATCTTTACATATGCTGCAAAAATCATATAATTTGCTACCATCGAGCTTGAGAAAACCTTTTACCGTAATTGAACACTTTTTAAGAAATTAAGCTGGTATGTAACCCAACTGTCGGCTAAATGTGCCTCTCTAAACCAGAGTCCATTTCCATTTTGAAATAAATCCTACTCTGTGGAATAATTCCATAACTTCAGCTTCTCCTTAACTGAACAGGCCACTTGCACAAATACAGTCAACATACAGTATGCCAGTTATGAGTTTACATTATGTTAGACCTAATTAACGTGCGTCTTCAAGACCTGCCTTAAGGCAAGGTGGGTGTTTTCGTTGGTCCATTGGGGGAAGAAAGCATTTTAAGTCTGGGCGTTAGAAATGGGGGTCTCTAGTTGGCAATGGTTTGCACCTTTGTCCAAGTAGGGACCCTTCTTCCTAGTCAGGGTAAGGGAGTTTTTTTTTTTGATTTTCAAAAACCTTTATTGACCAAATTGCATTGTAAAATTACAGAATTGCATCATATCAGAGCACCGTGTATATAAAAATACAATCTATTACAGCGAGGTCCTTCTTGAACATATACCGCTAAAGATCAATACAAAAAAAGGAAATAACATAAGAGCACCAGGACAGTGGGACGAGTCACGATGGGAGGCACCATGTAAAGGGAGAGGGATAGAGCAAGCTAGGGGGAGTGTGATCGGGGGGGCAAGCTACTCATTGATCTTCACCGGCGGCCGCTGCGGGGGGGAGCGCGGGAGAGGTCGCCGAGCGCTGGGAATTACGGCTTAGGAGGTATGATACGAGTGGGCCCCATATGTCAAGCGGACGGGATCTAGCTGGCATAAGGTCCCAGAATTCGGACAGGAGGGTCTGGCAGCGCGATGCATCCTCAAGCCATTGAGTGGCCTTGGGTGCGGCCACAACACATGGAAACCCTACGCCGCGCAAGGACAAGGAGCATGGCAATCAGGCGGCGGGAGGCAACTGGACAATATTTAACAAAGCCTAAAAAGCAGAGCGGGGATTGGGCCGGATCGGCGTCGAGGTGATCTCTGAAATAGCAGCGCATACCTCACGCCAATAAGCGGAGACCTGAGGGCACAGCCAGGCAAGGTGAGAAAAATCAGCCGCAGGGGCAGAGCAGCGCAAACATCTATCAGTGGGAATAAGTCCCATCTTGTGTAGCTGGACGGGGGTCCGGTACAGCCTATGTAAATATTTAAAATGAATGAGGCGCAAACGGTAATTCGGGGACAGACGCTTAATCTGCTTGCAACAGTAGAGCCAGTCAGCCTGAGATCTCCATACCCAGGTCCTCACCCCACGCGCGCCCGGTCAGTGGAAATGGAAGAAGCCGCGAATGCGTATATTTTAGTCACCAGCTTCCGGGGGAAGAAGACGAATAAAGGAAGTCGAGAGTGGCCTTCGAAGGAGGGGGCTGGGGAAACGAGGGGAGAAGCTTCCTGCAGACAGCCCTGAGTTGATAATAAAGTAGGGTGTCCATGGGGCCGGAGTCTGCAGCGAGAGAGAAAAAAGTGTTCCCAGGGTAAAGATCCGCCACTGTGGACAGCCCTAAGCGAGTAGCATGCTTAGCCATCCTGGAAGTCTGGAGAGGCGGAAAAGCCGGATGATGAGTGATGGGCATCGTATTCGCAGAAAGCATATCGGCACCGGAGGATCTACAAAGCCCCTCCCAGGCCCAGCGCAGGGTCTCAACCGTGTCGATCTCAGTGCGAAGGAGTTTCGCTGGGGCGAACAGGGCAGTCGTGAGCGGCCACGGGGCTGCAAGGTCGGCTTCCACTGCGACGTGTGGCTGGAACGGAGTGGGATGGAGCCAAAAATGAAGAAAACTGGCCTGGGCACTAAGGGCGTAGAGTTTAAAATCCGGGGCGCCTAGACTGCCGCGCGACATCGGAAGAGTGAGAGTGTCGTACGCAATCATAGGCTGTCGGCCGGCCCAGACCAAAGAGATGAGTAAAGAGCGGACTTTGCGAAAAAAAATGGGCAGTGAGGGGGATGGGGATGTTCACGAACAGATATAAAAATTTCGGGAGTACAACCATTTTGGCGATTGCTATTCGACCGGCCAAGGACAAAGGTAGTCGACTCCAAAGGGGGATCTTGGACTCAAACCAGTCCACAGCACGGCCAAAGTTAGCTCTCCAAAGTTCGTCCACGTCCCTGCTCAGCCAGATACCCAAGTATCTAGTGGGGCCAGATGCCCACACAAAGGGGTAGTCCGGGGTAAAAGGCATCGTGGCATCAGTGAGGGGGAATAGCACAGACTTATTCCAATTCACCTGTATACCGGAGTAGCCACCAAAACGTATCACCTCTCGAACCAGAGGGCTGAGGTTTTCCTGGGGATGACGGATATACAGAGTGACATCGTCCGCGTACATGGAGACTAACCGGGCACGAGCCGCAAAGCCGATGCCCCTCTGGGTGTGATGCTGTCGGAGCCTGGCCGCAAGGGGTTCCATCGCGATGGCAAACAGCATGGGCGACAGCGGGCACCCCTGCCAGGTGCCACGCCCGATGGAAATGGGCTCAGATATTTGACCATTGATCCGGAGACGGGCAGTGGGAAGGGTGTAGAGAAGTAATATTTTGCGTATGAAAACCGGGCTGAATCCCAAGTGAGGAAGAAGATAAACAAGCTTTGAAAATGCAATAGGTCTCGCATTTGTTGGAGTTGGAGCGATCAGCATTATAAATTGCAATGTTTTTTACCTATGCAATAGATATTCCCTCTCCACCTTAATAAAATAAAGAACTCTGTTTTTAGTGGGTTTTTTTTAGGTAGTACACCTGCAATGGTGCCATAGCGCTGGGAGTGATAATGGCAGGTCCGACGTTAAAACAAGCAGTGTTGTGAGGGTGCAGTACCACATGCGGTCACTAGGAGTCCCTTTGGACCTTTTTTGCCCGCATATGGTACTGCACCCTGCAAGATGGCTAGGCAAATGATATGGGGCAGCGGTGAGAGCTGCCGACTAGTGAGCTGGGAATCCGTGTTGGAGTCTGCTGTCATCCAATGGTTACCTCTCTTTTTTAATTTACCTCAAAAAGTAGAAGATAAAAATGCAAACACTTCAAAAACAAAATGTTCCTTCGGGGTGAAGTAACACCCTCAAGGCACATTTGGGATAGTATAACGTAGGCGTTTCTAGGTATGACCCAATCCGTAGTGGTACACCCTCACAATTCCTGGTACAAGCATGCCTTTATCATGAACCTGCAAAACACGCAGCATTGTGCAATCTACCCCCTGACCACGTTTCCGTGGATCACTGCCGGGCTTATATGGAAAGTAAGATAGCAGTCAGCAAAACACCAAGAAAGCGCCATCTGCACGTTCCATTTAATTTTAAATGTTACCACTTGTGTTTAAAGCTCCCAATGAATAATTACTTTTTGTGCTTTAGTTCTTCTTACTGGGGCACAACCTTTTCTTTAAAGAGGTTAAAGTGGCATACTAATTTCAAGTAGTGTAACAACTTAATTACAACATATTTTTTTTTTAAAATTGCCACCAAATCACCCTACATGACAAGCCCTGCTTAGGAATGTGGATGAGTATTTTTTGACCTACATACTTCAGTATCGTCAATAAATCATGTATACAGAAGTTTCTCATTTTGTAAATGGAATAGCCTGTCTCCCACTAACAGCAGCTTTCAATGCCCATTTGTAGCGGCTTCAGGGAGCTTGGTGAATTCCTGCAAAGGTGTGATGGCCCAAAGCTCCTATTTGCTAAAAACCTCGTGTATGAATCTTGCCAATTTGATTAAAAAAAAGGCATTCCTTTCTCAATAAATATAGGCGATACAAGACGTCTTTTGTTGTATGAAAAAGACTACCGTCCTCTGGAGTGTTAAGGAGAAACAGGATTCTGAAATGCTCAGGAGTTAATGCAGTGATCAGAGCTGATCCAGGAAGGATCAATCGGGAGTACAACAAAGGATTTTGCCAACGAAGAAGTCAGCCAGCTGTGCGAACAGAGAAGGAGTCACACAGAGTGAAATAGGAGGAGGAAATACGGTTATGCAAGTACAAAGGACCAGCGAGGAGAGCGCTGAGGAAAACTGAAGGTGAAAGGAGCATCACCAAGGAATCTGTAACACAACAAATGGGCACCCCTCTAGGACCCCAATAAACCTATGGCAATGCCCCTCAGTGAGCCACACAGTTGAGGCTTGGTAGCATGGCCAGCACGGCGGCCAGACACCGCGTAATTTGGCAGATGGCCACAAGTCTCCAATATGGCAGTGAGCAGATAATTACACCAGCTGTGTTAAAAGAATCTTATGATAGCGACAGCCTGTGATTAGTGCTACTGCAATTAGTGCTATGGCTGGCACAGTTTAGAGGGTATCCGCAGAATCCTCGCACACACCAGCCATATCCATTTACCGATGTCTGTGGCTTGTAGAAACTATAAGCCATTAAACATCGACTTGCTCTGCGAAGAAGTAAGCCACGCTCCTGAACGCCATCTGCAGCAGTGTAAGAGCCATCCTTTAAGCAGAGTCTAAATCACTGACACAGAAGGATACAATGTGTGATCTGATGCCATGAGTCAAACGGGTCCAGCGGCCATCTTTAAATACTATGACCACTTGTGGGCAGAGGTTATTTTTCAATACCTGTGACATCTGTGCCGCATAAATCAAGAGGTCAATTTAAAGGAATCAACCGTCATGTTATAATTCTGATATGTTAATATTTTATTGAAATGTTTCTAATTTACTATCCTCGTTAATAACACAAACTTTTGTTGTTTACTAAAAAGTTCACACTGATCAGGCGACGCAGATAAACTACTACCTCGAGCACTACAGATAAACGCCCGATGTTGAAAGACAGCAGAGACTCTACATGCCCGAGTTGTATCCCTTCGTCCAACTATAGCCTCACTGCTAGATTGGCTATTACTCAGTTGTTTCCAAACGAGACAACCCCGCCCTGATACATTCTCAAAAGCGATGGTTCCACCTTGTTTCCTATATTATATATTATTGCCCTTGAGATTTTTTTCTATTTCTCATCTCCGACTCTGCACTTTATTGTATCGGCATGGCCTCGCTCCCTTCCAACTTATCTAAGGAACAAGCTCCACCCTGTTTTAGAGCCTGAGGCCCTTCCTTATTAGCCAGGCCAAAACGAGATGGAAATCAGTGAATGACTAACATACCTGCTGTGTGTACAAGTGAGGCGGTCAGCAACTCAATTTTTGAAAGCGGTGCTGCGCTAAAATAAAATGAAAGGCGCTGGCGATAAACAGCACGCAAAAGAAAGTCAATTAACAGTACGCAAACACAAAGGAAAGTGAAAGCGGTGCCATGCTAAAATGAAAGGCGCGAGTCGATGCTAAAGAATAAAACTCCAATTTAATGCTCAGTGTATGCTAAAATACGTGCTCATGTGCTAACATACCTGCTGTGTGTACAAGTGAGGCGGTCAGCCACTCCTTAAATTGAAAGCGGTGCTGCGCTAAAATAAAATGAAAGGCGCTGGCGATAAACAGCATGCAAAAGAAAGTCAATTAACAGTATGCAAACACAAAGGAAAGTGAAAGCGGCGCCATGCTAAAATGAAAGGCGCGAGTAGATGCTAAAGAATAAAACTCCAATTTAATGCTCAGTGTATGCTAAAATACATGCTCATGTGCACAAACACCTGATAGTGTCTGCTTTCAGAACAAGGAAGTAGTCCCTACATGAATGGATAACGCCGAGCAGCGGAACGAAACTGTAGTTGGTCGGTACTGCTTCCTGCAAAACGGAAGTGCCGCATCGGGTCGCAAGCCAACGATAAGCCCGCTAACAAAATAAATGACACAGTTAACGAATGGCAAGAGGCAGGAGAAACTACCGGCAATAGGCGGAATTTCACCCAACACATACAGATTACTTGATGCCTCGTAGAGGCAGCGCAAGCGCTGCCTATGCGAGACCTAAAAAGGAAGGGCCATTCAAGGGTGTCGAAGGCCTTGGTGGCGTCGAGCAAGGCGGCCACTGCAGGAAGTGCTGGGTTAATTTGATGGAGGACGGAGAATATGGTTCGGAGATTGTGAGAAGTCGCGCGGCCGGGAATAAAACCGGACTGGTCCGGGCGGGCAATACATGGCATGAGGGGGAGAAGGCGAGCAGCGAGTAGTTTGGCGAATATTTTATTGTCCGTGTTAATTAGTGACAGAGGGCGATAGGAATCACGCAGCTCAGGGGGTTTATCCGGCTTCAAAAGTAATGTAAGCATAGCTTCGCGGAGCGAGGGGGAAATTGACCGCTCTCAAATGATTCATTGTACATGGCGGCCAAGTGTGGGACCAGAAGCGGAGCAAATGTTTTGTAGAAGGAGACCGGCAAGCCATCTGATCCGGGGGCCTTTTCACCGGGCATACCATTTATTGCGGCTAGGATTTCTTCCTTGGAGAATGGCTCATCGAGATATTCCCGATGGTGGTTGTCGAGCCAAGGGAGCTGAAGGGTGTCAAAGTATTGGTCAAGGACCTCGCGCGGGGGGGCGGAACCTGCCGTGTAAAGTTGTGTGTAAAAAGCTGCAAAACGTGCCTTTATTTCCTCAGGGGAAGTAGTCCTGGCAAGGCCACCATCCTGAAGGGCGGTGACATAAGACGCAGCACGAGGTGGTCGGAGGAGGTTGGCGAGGGTTTTACCGGGGCGGTCGCCCTCACCAAAACGGCGCGCTCGCGCCTCCCTACCGAGGAACGATAGTTCCCTTGTCGGCCTCGTCGGCGAAGTCGGTGAGCTTCCTCCATATCTGGGCTAGTGTGTCGGGGTTAGGGTCCCGAGAGTGAGAGGAGTCCAGAGATTTAATCTCCCGTTCCAGTTTCTCAAGAGTGCTGCGGTTGGAGCGTAGGACACCAGACTGTTTAGAGATGAATTCCCCGCAAATGACTGCCTTAAAACCCTCCCAGAGCGTGGACGGGGAGTCAACGGAACCCTCATTAAGCTCGAAATAGTTGGTGATCGCGGTTTGAATCTCATCACAGAAGACAGAGTCTCAGAGCGCATTAGGGGGAAGCCTCCAGGAGAACGCTCGACAGGGGGAGTGAGTGAGGGAGACGGACGCAAAGACGAACAGGGGCGTGATCTGAGAGGGTACACGCCATATGGTCAATAGATGAGAGCCAAGTGAGGGCATCTGGGGTGGCGATCCAGAGGTCCAGACGGGACCAACTGCCGTGGGAGCCGGTAACACAAGTGCCCTCGCAGGCCTCGGGCGAGTACGACGCACATATCAACAGCAGTTAGCATAGCCAATAGGTCTCGCTTTGGGACCTTATAAGTGTTTAGCTATGCAACAGTTGATGTTGTTGCACCAAGGATATTGTGCTGCATAACTAAATACTTATAAGGTCCCACAGGTGAGACCTATTGGCTATGCCAATGCTTGTCTAGTACTTGTTTTAAACATGAGACTAACGGGTCGAGTGCCATTTCATGTCTTTCTATCGAGCCCGGGAACTTATTGGAAAGCAGTTCTGTGAAAGGCAGCTGTATAAAAAAAAAAAAGCTATAAAGTGATATTAGACTACAAGCGCATACAATGGAATAATGCAAATATCCGTGATTTGTATCTAGTCTCCACAAGCACAGGAACAAACTTGAAACAAACGCACTCATTGTCTTCTATGTAAGGCTCTGAATACCCAGCTGTGTGCTTTCTGTGCGCTGACTGTCAGCACAGCACAGCTCTGTGCGCTACGCCGCTACATGATTTGTGAACATCAGGGCAGTGTAATCCAAGGGGTGGGTCTCTGGATCGACCCATTCTCGCAGACACTCAGATGAGTACACTAACAAGTACTTCCTCACATACATTATCTCGGTACACCCAGGCCCACGTCCACGCATTGAGGATGCCAGAGCTGCCGACTGTGGAACTGGGAAAATCACTTAATCTCCCCGTGCCTACCAAAAACGAATGTGTCCCTGTTTAATGAACTGGTGCTCATGTAAAGCGCTCCAAAATACCTATGGGTCGAGTACGCGATATATAAAACTTCACAATATATATATATATATATATATATATATATATATACTCCGCACATATGGCTTATGCCATGGTATTTTCTAATGTGTACCTGTTTTAACCAGGGTTGGATTTAGGACAGTAAATAGGCCCGGCACCAAAATAAAAGTGGCCTCCAATAGCGAATCGGAAAGCTTAAAAGAGGTGGCTCACATTTGCGAATAGGGGAAGTTTGCAACTTGTAAAGACATGCTATTTAGGTGTTTTATAAGGTAGGGGAGACTTAGGCATTTGTACTTACTACAGGCAATGTTTGTACTAATATCAAGGAAATCGACAGTAAAACTGGCCCACCAACCAGGCCCAGAAATTGCCCAAAACATAGCTCTACACACTGACCTTTCAGATCAGCCCTCCTTTCTGGCACTGCCCGATTGCCCTTTAGGCCACTTCCACCCTGGTTTTAACGAAAGATATTTAACCAAAACCAGTTTGTGAGGGTTAAATGTGTGAGTTATGGTAAAAGCACATTGAAGCGCCCGCGTGGCTATTAAGAGATGGGGTTCTCTGTGTAAGCCGGTAATAGTTAAATGGATTCTGTGAGGCAGTAAAGGTGTTTTTCTCACTTCAATATTGCTATACTGTGATAAAAAGAAAACTGAACATTATCTTTTTAACTTTAGTAATACATTTGTGAGGTGTATATTACAACTGTGCGCGCACACAAAAAGTCTCCGCTTCTCCCCACCCCTCCCCCGTGCTTACATTAACATTCCTCACCCAGAGCCTCCTTTTCTAATTAAGAGAAATTGTAATGCAAGGATTAGGTGGAGGCGTGGGTGTACACAGAACAGCCCTATTTATTGTGGAAACGGACACCCAGGGGGACCGAGGAAAGCGGGACCCCAGATTGCGCTTTCACTTTCGGTTTAACTCCTCTCCGGTTACACGGCCCTGTGCGTGGAGAAGATTCGAGGGAGGCCGCCCACACCACTTTTAGCTCAAATGAACGGTTCAGGTCTGGGTCTTAACGTCCACTCTGCCGCTTTATAATTTATTGTTCTTTCATGTCCCCTTAAAGATAATTACTATTTATATATCACGCATAACAAGCTGAGACGTCGACCCGATGCACGAGCATATTTTTTAAACTAATTCTTTAATGTCATCGCCACAACATTGTATTAGGTTAATTAAATAATCCTACACATTGATATACTCGCATCACCGTTTATGATAAAGTGTTTTATGGTATGTCGGTGGCTTTTCTCTTCACGCTGATGTTTACTGCACGTGGCTGGATCGCATTCTGCAAGATAGTGCATGAAACCCCGGCGTCTGCCTTAGCAAAATGCTGGGGGCAGGCACGGGTGCACATCACTCTCCGGGGCTCTTGCATCGTTTCACCGAATCACGGCTCCGACCAGAAGCAAAAGTTCTACATCCTTGTGCCACTCGTGTCGCGATAATACACACACGTTTAAAGGGTAATATAGGAGTATGTACTGGAACAAAACATTCAGCGGTAAAATTAGCTGGACCAGCGGGTTAATGGGCAACATGTAATTGTGGAGAATGTGCACGTGCACGCGCTTGCCTGTTAACACCCGCGCTTGCCTGTTAACACACTCAAGCGTCTGTTGGGTAAAATGAGCAAGCACCTAGGGGAAATACAGTCATGTTCATTTTCAAGAATATATATACATGCTAACATGCATGTGCGGGCAAATGTGGTAAATCTGTTATACTTTTGTGAAAAGTAATATGATCTTGCGCGTCATGTATGTTCTCTCCAATTCACATATATGTATTAGAGACTGGAGAACATACATCTGTGTGCCGGGTTATTCAGGCGTGTCTGCTAATATGTTAGTGTGTTTACTGGGAATACAGCTGTGTGTGCTAAAATACATTATGTATGTGTGAGGTATAAGTGCGGTGGAAGTTTATTAGAGGAGTGGATGTGCCCTAGCGACCAGAGCTGTCGACTTTGAGGCTGAAGAACCAGGTTCGAGCCTCGGCGTCGGCTCAACAACCTGTGATTCTGGGCAAATCACTTTATCACCACGTGCCTAACAAAAAATTAATGGGTCCTTGTGTAATATAACTGGTGCTCATTTAAAGCGCTCCAATACCTTCCGGTCGAGTTGGCGCTATTACGCTATATAAAAAATATATATGTCCGTATGTAATACATAGATGGGGGTGATACATATTGATTGCGGTATAATGTGTGTGAGCTCTGGTTTCGTAATGTGTGTGTGTGTGTGTTCTAGGCGGTGCCAGCACGTGCTTAGTGGATACTGCACGCGGTAGGTACGGGGACAAGCTAGACACTGGGTGCTCATGAGAGGCTGGAGTCCAGCCTTGTGGCAGCGGCAAATAAATAAAACAAGCCGCAGCCAGGCCACGGCGGGAAGGGGAGGCGAGACCCCAGGCAGGAACAATAGAAGCGGAGCAGCAAACATGGCGACCCGACAAAGGAGGGCATGCAGCAGGGAGAGCTGCAGGAAGCCAGCCTACCCGTCACCAGGGAATACTAGATGCAGGAAGGGGATCCCTCAACTCCACGGGGACTGCTGACCCTGCTGGGGCCAAGAAGACCACCCCTACCAAGCCCAGCCTGCCCCACCCCTTCACTGTGACTGCTCCAGGAAAGGAGACATGGAGGGGCCCCCGCTACTGCCTCAAGCCCCGTCCCCCAGAAGCCGATGGGCTCGAACACGCCCCTCCATTTCCCGAGCTCTGAACATGTAGTATCCTCGGGCACACGTAGGTGCCCGGAGAGAAGGACAAAGATTGTTGGGGTCACGAGGGGCACCGATCTCCCACGGGAGACACATTTCCGCGTCTCAGAAAGTAGGCAGCGTGAAAAAAAAGGATCCTGGAAATTGGTTTAATTTACTAAACTGGGCCGCCAGTACCTTCTAAGCTGTTCGATGCCCCGCGCCCCTTCGACAACGTACACTGAATAAACCGGGGATCCGCTCTGCAACGAACTGCTCCTGGTGCTTTTGTGCTGTCCCTGGCCCCTAACTAGCACTAGCGCACTTTTGCCCCGCTCCCTGGAGGACGCTACGAAGGCACAGAGCCGGCACCGCGACGGCGGGATCCGCTCTGCAACGAACTGCTCCTGGTGCTTTTGTGCTGTCCCTGGCCCCTAACTAGCACTAGCGCACTTTTGCCCCGCTCCCTGGAGGACGCTACGAAGGCACAGAGCCGGCACCGCGACGGCGGGATCCGCTCTGCAACGAACTGCTCCTGGTGCTTTTGTGCTGTCCCTGGCCCCTAACTAGCACTAGCGCACTTTTGCCCCGCTCCCTGGAGGACGCTTACGAAGGCACAGAGCCGGCACCGCGACGGGCGGGATCCGCTCTGCAACGAACTGCTCCTGGTGCTTTTGTGCTGTCCCTGGCCCCTAACTAGCACTAGCGCACTTTTGCCCCGCCTCCCTGAGGACGCTACAAAGGCACAGAGCCGGCAACGCGACGCGGGACGCGCGGGCTCGGCACGGGCGAAGACCGGGCCAAGACGGGCCCGTCTTAGCCCGTCAGAGTCCGGGAGGAGGCTGGGCTGGGCCAGGCCTCTTGGCTTGAATTGCTTTGTATGTGCGCTTATTGAGCCTGTATTATTCAGTGAATGCTTAACTGTTAGATTCTGCAAGACCTTTCCCCTGATTGTTCAGTTTTAAACAATAAGCAATCGCGGTGTGCTGTGTAGTGGGAAGTATACATCATTAGCCTAACTTTAAGAGACAGTAAAATGGGGAAGAGGAAAATTCAAAGTGTGAGCCTAGTGCAACCTGGTAGTAAATCAGCAGATGTGAATAAAACTATCTTGAAATATCTTAAGGGGGCGGTTGGAGCATTAGATAAACAAATATCCACGGTTGAGGAGTCCATAAAAGGGAACTCTCAGGAAGTGGGTACTACGAGTAAAACCATTAACCTACAACAGACGGAGTTTGAAGAGGCGGGGGAGAAGGGGCCTTTGGGAATTCATAATAGGGAGCCCACTAATGGTTGCATCCAGACTAGTGGTGAAGAGAATATCATCAGTGATCTGGATGCTGAGCGGTCGCCACCATCTAAAAGATGCCGCATCCCGAAATCAAAAAAAGGGCCGAGTAGCCCAAAGGTTCTGATACAGAATGTTCCAACTGGGCTGAACCCGCAGATGCTGGTAGCAGAGAACAAACAGGGGAACAGTAACTTGATACAGTCCAAAAATAAAGGTTTGGATAGGAAAATTAAAAAAGGAGGGGGAAAGGGAACTTTAACGTGGTTGCAACCAATACAGGGAATGAATTAGTTGATCTAAGTAATTTTATTAAACAATCGTTTGAGGCTGTAGAATTAAGATTAGCCAAAATAGAGTTGGACTTGGCATTATTGGTTAAAAATCGAGATAGGCCTCCTATAGTGGACCTCAAGGATAATATAAAAGATCCAGAGAGAAGGAGTGACACCCCTAACTTATGCCATCTGAATATAAAAGATAATAACAATGAACAGCCAGATAGGATTACTGATAGGATGGACATACGTCAGGATAACAGTCAACAGAGGGAATCAGGCTTAAATATAGGGAAAGAGAAGATAACATTACCAGAGCAATTAGAGAATAGGCAAATCTTAAATCTACTCTCCTGCGGCGCAACCTTATTCAGTGGTTCTGATAAATGTTCCCCCGTTACTTGAAGGAGAAAAGGAAACCTGGGACATATTGAGAAATAGGACCATTCACTTCTTGGGAATAAGAACGGGTCTAGTCCAGGATATGTTTTTGGCATTCAAGATGGTTAGAAGGGTCGCCTGGGTAGGAACAACTGGAAAAAATACGCAAGGGGATTGCATAGTCCTTTCATTAGGAAGTCCTACTCTGGTCCGGGAAATTTTCCATAGGCTGGGTAGCAATAGTTGTAATTTGGAAGTAGGTATTAGGGTATATCCCTTGAGCTTTTTCTACCAACCTGGCCCTACAAATCAGTTTCGGGACAGGCATCCCCATGCGCAGACCTGGAGAAAGCAGGCACATAGTATAGAGGTCTCCAATAGATTTTTGCCACTCCAATCTCTGGACGAGAATGATTGACTTCAGGTTATTGGGGACGAGTATAATTATGCTGAACAAACTGCATCCCTAGAAATAAATGAGACGATACGAGAGCGTGATAAGGGGGAGTGTAATCCTGTCCCTAGTAGGATAAAGGACTATAGTGATGAGGCAAATAAGGTAGTAGAGGTGGAAGCTAGTGTGGGAGGCTCTATAAATGCTATTAATGATGGCGAGATAAACGAACACACCAAGGGAAGCACAACCCATGATAGTCCAACTGTTTGTGTTTCTGATGGAATACGGGTACTCTTCTGGAATATTGCCGGTCTACAATCAAAAATATATAATTCTATTTGGTTAGATTTTATACATAGTTTTGACATCTTATGTTTTCAGGAGACCTGGTTATTGAAACAGATTAATTTAGATGGGTATAAGACGTTCCATATACCGGCTGTTAGATCTACGCATGGAAGACACAAAGGAGGTCTGAGTGTATATATTTCAAACCTGATAACGGTTAGGAAAATAGAAGAGCTTAGTTCAACGAGTTACTACCAACTGTTGGGCATTTATCTGAACTCTCCGGTAGTACTATGTGTAGTGAATTTTTATAATAACATCGAACAGGACGAACTGGGTAAAGTTATAAACTCGCTTAGTGAGGAAATGTACAAAATAAGGGTACCAGATGAAGTTGATGTGATCTTCATATGTGGAGGGGATTTTAATACTGGTATATGTGGTAACACGGAAAAAGGGCAGTGTGGGCTACATGATGAAGTTGATATGTATACCCCCACATTTTATACATAATGTAAGGGGAGAAACATTTATTGATTTTATGGCAGGACATGATTTGGGCTTTGTAAACTATCTGAGTATTCCTCGCGTCGATTTTACCCTCAACTTTTATTGGCAGAGGTTTAGCCTCGCTAATAGATTTTATAATCATTCCCAATAGATACGCAACCTGGTTCGATAATTTTAATACTCACTCTAACACCCTCAGCGATCATCTGCCTCTGAGCATCCGCGTAATTATCCCACATAAAGTTGAACAACCAAATAGCAGTTATCTGGCACTGTCACAAAATATTACCTTAGCGCGCCAAAATGGCTATTCTTTACGCTGGGGGAAAAAAATTAAAGTCGAAGAAGTGATGAAACAAATTATAATTAATGCTAACGATCATTTAGCGGTATGTTTACAAGAGAGTGCAGACTATAGTGACATTTTGAGGGCTTATTCCTCTATTACTCTGGAGATCCAAAACTCACTAGGAGCAAAAAAGATGACATCCCAAATAAGGACTAATGGGTGGTTTGACACAAAGTGTACGAAAGCATATAACATGCTGAAGGGCGCCCTCCATAAAGCTGTGAGAAATAAGGAGGAAATTAGTGCATGTAGAAAGAATTATAATCTGGCTAGGAAAAATAGGAAAAAGAAATAAAAGAAGAGGCATGGGACTTGCTCTATGAGGCTTCAAAGAAAAGGGACAGTATTATGTTCTGGCGGGCAGTAAACGCTCCATTTTTTGTAAATAATGAGGGACCCAGGATTGAAGTTGCAATAGACGAGGAGTCTTGGATCAAATTTTTCTCGAGGGTGTATAGTTCCAGGGGGCAGATAAATGCACAACTGATTATGACCTACAGATACAAGATGGGCTGGATAGATTCGTGACTATTGGGATAAATATAACACTAGATGAAGTCACGGCAGCTATTAATGAAAGTAAAGGTGGAAAGGCACCTGGGCCAGACGGAGTGCCCATGGATTTATTTAAACACTCTCCAGCACTATGGTCCCCTTTGCTGACACAGGTTTTGAACGCATGCTGCGAGAAGGGCTTCATCAAGACATGGTCTGAATCTGTGATCATTCCAATTTTTAAAAAGGGAGAACGCGATAACCCTGCTTGTTATCGCCCGATATCCCTTTTGGACTCCCTGGTTAAGGTAGTAGGCAGAAAAGTCCTGAACAGACTACAAACTTGGGCGGAGGACAACAACATTTTAAGTAAAGTGCAGTATGGTTTTAGACAGGGGCTGGGGACCATTGAACAGGTGTTGAACTTTATAATAATATCAGGGAAATACACCCAAGCTAAAGAAGGGAAAATGTACGTAGCATTTGTGGACCTTACGTCCGCTTTTGATTGCGTAAACCACGATAGACTCTGGGACATTTTGCAGGAATTAAAGGTAGACCCAATTTTAGTTCAGTTTTTGAGGCAATTATACAAGGGGGCCTCAGCAAAAGTGAGACATGGAATTGGGGGTGAATGCACTGCGTCATTTCCGGTGGAAAAGGGCGTGAGGCAGGGGTGCGTCCTGGCTCCGTTCCTCTTCTCACTATATACCAACGCGTTGGAAGATGAGTTAACGGCCAGGACAAAAGACCCACCTTACTATAACAGCAAGCCCATAGTATCACTTCTTTACGCGGATGACGCAGTGCTTATGGCCAGAACTCAGTTGGGTCTTCAGAGTGCTCTTAATGCATACATTGAATTTATGGATAGCCGGGGCCTAAAACTTAACATTAAGAAGACCTTTGTGATGACATGTGGGGAAAGGGAGAAAAGCTGCAAAAGTCTCCCTGTGGGAAAAGCTAGGATAGATGCAACCAACACATTTTCCTATCTGGGTGTATTACTGGATCATGCTGGATCATGGAGCCCAGCGGTCAAAAGTAGAACTCTTCTTTTTAAAAGGTCAATTGGGGCACTGATGAATTTTCTCTTAAAATGGGCAAAAGACCCCTGGGATTCTCCTTAAAATTTACAAAGCAAAATGTACGAGCGTAGCGATGTACGGGGCTGGTGTTTGGGGTTATCAGGACGTGGCTACATTACAAAAAGAGGAAAATAAGTTTTTACGATTTATATTAGCAATCCCACAGAGTACATCAGTTTATAATTGCCATAGCGAATTGGGGATTCCATACATTTCAGACCTGATGCACAAGTTACTAACTTGTGTAACGATATATCTGTAAGAGACAGTTAGTGACAGATTCCTTACCTTAGAATATCCCCAGGCGTCAGGCTGGATCCGGAAAGTTTTTGCGTAGCAGTACCCCTGCGCGTCGGTAGGCGGCGTCGTGCGGCTCCGCGTCCGTCGCCGGCGTCGTGATCGCCGGGATGACGTCGCGGGCAGTACTTAGACGCCGCCCCTGCGCGCTGACGCCAGTTCTGTACACGACTTTCCGCGCCAGGAACGCAGAGCCATGCAAGAAGCTGACATAGGTGTCTGAAAAATACTAGGGCCCTGAAAGGGATGTCCTTAACCCTAGAAATCAGTTCGCAGAACGAGGAGGATGGGTGGGCGGTAGGAATCTGTCACTAACTACTGTCTCTTACAGATATATCGTTACACAAGTTAGTAACTTGTGCATCTGAAAGAGACACGTTAGTGACAGATTCCTTACCTTAGAATAGATACCCCAGCAATACCAACCCCGGTGGTGGGTCTGCGAACAAAGATCAGACAAGGAAGTCCTGGAGGACAGAACGGCCAAAGAAGCCGTCCCTCCGGACCTGACTGTCAAGGCAGTAATGCTTTGTAAACGTGTGCAGCGAGGCCCACGTAGCTGCCTGACAAATAACCGGCAGCGGAACACCGCGGCCCAAAGCCGTGGTAGCAGCCGCTGCCCTGGTGGAATGGGCCCGCAGCCCAACAGGAGGCTCCTTCTTAGCCAAAGAATAGCAGGTCTTGATGCACAAGGTAACCCAGCGGGAGATGGTCCTCTTGTGCACCGCCCGACCTTTTTGGCGCCCACGTAGCCAACAAAGAGCTGGTCATCCACCCGGAAGTGTTTTGTGCGGTCAATATAGAAGGCGAGCGCACGTTTTGGGTCCAGACGGTGGAGCCTCTCTTCCTCTCTGGAAGGATGCGGAGGCGGAAAGAAGGTGGGCAAAGTGATGGTCTGCCCAATATGGAAAGCAGTGAACCACCTTTGGCAAGAAGGACGGGCGCGTCCGAAGAACAACCTTGTCCGGATGAACAGACAGAAAGGGAGGTTTGCAAGATAGAGCCTGGAGCTCACTCACCCGCCGAGCGGAGGTGATGGCCACCAGAAAGGCTGTCTTCAGAGTCAGAAGACGAAGAGGACAGTTATGTAGAGGCTCAAAGGGAGCGCACATTAAAAAGGTAAGAACCAAGTTCAAGTCCCACTGAGGCATCACAAACGGAACAGGAGGGAAGAGGTGAGTAATGCCTTTTAAGAACCTGTTAACAACAGGGGACTTGAAAAGGGAGGGCTGATCAGGAAGCCTGAGGAAGGCCGAGATAGCACAAAGATAACCCTTGATGGTACCCAGGGCAGAACCCTGTTGGGCCAGAGAAAGAAGGAACAGAAGGACCTCAGAAAGAGGGGCAGAGAGGGGATTCACAGCCTTTGCTGTGCACCATGCCACAAATTTGTTCCACCTGCAGGCGTATACCACCTTAGTGGAGGGACGCCTGGCTGCCAGAATGACATCACAAACTTCGGGAGGAAAGTCGAAAGGAATCAACTGCCGCCGCTCAATCTCCACGCAAGCAGGTGTAGACTGGACAGGTTCGGGTGGAGGACCGTCCCCTGCTGCTGCGACAGAAGATCCTCCCGAAGAGGCAGTCGGATCGGGGGATCGATGGTCATACTGAGTAGCTTGGGATACCAAACTCTTCGAGCCCAGTCCGGAGCCACAAGAATGACTTGGGCCCGGTCGTGCCGAATCTTCTTCAACACTCTGGGTAGAAGTGGTATAGGCGGAAAGGCGTACAACAGACCGCAACTCCACTCGTGACGAAAAGCGTCTCCGAGCGAGTGCCGCCTTGGAAATTCCAACGCGCAGAACTGATGACATTGCGCGTTCTCTTCGGTGGCGAATAGATCTAACCAAGGCTCTCCCCATTGTAGAAAGAGTCCTTGCGCCACTTCCGAGTGAAGACGCCATTCGTGATCCATCATGCACCTGCGGCTGAGTTCGTCCGCCCTGGCGTTCAGGGAACCTGCCAGGTGTTGAACCATCAGGAACATGCCCTGATGTTCCAGCCATGTACAGAGGCGCAGAGCCTCCTGACAAAGGGTCCAAGACCCCACCCGCCCTGTTTGTTGCAGTACCACATGGCGGTGGTGTTGTCTGTGAACACCTGCACTACCTTCCCTTTGACAGAGGGAAGGAATGCCTTGAGTGCAAGTCGGATCGCCCGGAGCTCCAGAAGGTTGATATGGAGCCGGGACTCCGCCGGAGACCAGAGGCCTCTGATCTCCGCCTCTCCCATGTGACCGCCCCATCCCAGAAGGGACGCGTCCGTCACAACTGTGTGCTCTGGCTGGGGAAGGGAGAGGGATCTGCCCATGACCCATTGCCGGTTCGAGAGCCACCACTGCGACTGTCTTGCAGTCCCCTCCGAGATCTGGACGTGATCGGACAGGTTGCCCTGGTGCTGCGCCCACTGGAACTTCAGGTCCCACTGCAGAGCCCGCGTATGCCACCTGGCATGATTGACCAGCAGGATGCGGAGGCCATGAGGCCCAGCAGCCTCAGGGTCATCCGTACCGAAACCCAGGATAAAGGCTGAAAGATCGGAATCATAGCCTGAATATCCCGGACTCGCCGTTCGGGAGGATAGGCCCGAAACTGCGTCGTGTCCAGAACCGCTCCGATGAAAAGGAGCTGTGGAGAAGGAATCAGATGCGACTTCGGCACATTGATGGAGAACCCCAGCGAGTGCAGGAGTTCGGCCGTAGTCTGGAGGTGGGAGACGACTGCCTGGGACGAGCCCGCCTTCAGCAGCCAGTCGTCGAGGTAGGGAAGACTGAAACCCCTGCCCGGCGCAGATGAGCTGCGACCACCGCCATCACTTTCGTGAACACCCGAGGGGCACTTGTAAGGCCAAAGGGGAGCACGGTGAACTGAAAATGCTCGGGGCCTACCGTGAACCGAAGGTAACGCCGGTGGGCCGGCAGGACGGGGATGTGGAAATATGCGTCCTGCAAGTCCAACGCTACCAACCAGTCTCCAGGGTCGAGGGCAGTCAAGACCTGAGCTAGGGTGAGCATCTTGAACTTCTCCTTCCGGAGGAAGCGATTGACGTTCCGGAGGTCCAAGATAGGACGCATGTCCTCCTTGTCCTTTTTGGGCACCAGAAAGTAGTGGGAGTAGCAACCACGCCCTACTTCTGGGGTCGGAACACGCTCGATGGCCCTCTTGGTCAAGAGGGCCGTGACTTCCTTCTGTAGAAGCACCAAGTGATCCCCTGACATGCGGTGGAATTGAGGTGGCATGGCTGGGGGGTGGTCTCGAAGGGGAGGGAGTAGCCCTTCGGACAATGTCCAAGACCCACCTGTCCGAGGTGATGGTACGCCAGTGGGGAAGGTGATGGCGGACCCTGCCCCTACTGGCGTGCTGTGCACCTGAAAGGAGGGACTAGGAGGGCTTGGAGGCCGCGGACGGGTTGGAGGTGGTGGCCTGACCCGCCCGCTGGTTGCCCGATCCGCCACTGCGGAATCCACGTCCTCGGCCACGCGAAGACGCCTGCTGCGCGGGCCGGTGGCTGGGCTGCTGACGTGAAGGGGCGCCCTACCGTGGCCACGATAGGGGCGAAAAGCAGAAGTCAGCGGAGGGCGTGTAGCAGAAAGGCCCAGGGACTTGGCAGTAGCCCGTGAGTCCTTAAAGCGCTCCAACGCATGGTCTGCTTTGGACCCAAAAAGACCGACTCCATCAAAGGGCATGTCCATGAGAGTATTCTGGACATCCCCTGAAAACCAGTGGTTCTCAGCCAGGCGTGGCGTCTGAGCGCCACCGTCGTTGCAATAGACCTGCCCAGCGAGTCGGGCGGTGTCAAGGCCACAACGTATTGTGTATTTAGCCGCATCCCTTCCTTCCGCAATGGCGCGGGAAAGCAGTGTCTGGACCTCCTCAGGACACTGGGGCAAAACATCCGCCACCGAATCCCACAGGGAGTGGGTATATCGGCCCAAAAGACAAGCGGTGTTAACGGACCGCAAGCCAGCACTGGAGGAAGAAAAACCCTTCTTCCCAAACTGATCCAGGCGTTTGGATTCCCTATCCGGAGGAGCGGTAGGGAAGGCGGTTTGGGAAGCGGAGGCTTCGACAACCAAGCTCTCAGGAGTGGGGTGGACAGAGAGAAACAGGGGGTCGCCCGGAGCTGGGCGATGGCGTCGTGACACGTTCCGATCCACAGGAGCCCCTGTGTTGGGCTTGGACCAGGCGCCCAAAAGAACGTCAGTGAGGGCGTCGTTAAACGGCAGCACAGTCTCCGCAGAGGAGGCTGCCGGCTGAAGCACCTCTGTCAAGATGTTAGGCTTGACCGTCAAAGTAGGGAGTTGGAGACGTAAGGCCCCAGCTGCCCTACGCAACACCGTACCAAAATTGGCTCCTCCTCCGTAGCCACGGGAGGAGACAGCATGCCAGTGTCAGGGGAAGTATCCAGACCACTGGCCTCCCCAGACTCTCTGTCCAGTCCTCATCGTACTGACACCGTCGTGTCAGAGGGTCATCAGACCCTCCCAGTCCACCTGGTCCTCCTCTGGTTCAAAATAAGGAGGAGGAGGGACAGTTGGGATCCAAGGTCCCATCGGCGCCGGAACCGGCGTCGAGCGACGTCGGTCCGGATCCATGTCCGGAGCCGGAAGGAACTGGGGACGACGCCGCCCGGAGCCCAGGGCGGCGCCGAGAACGGCACCGGAGACATCGGCACCGGCGGAGGTGTCGTTAGGTCGACCGGCGTCGATGGGGGTTGTGGAGCCGGGATCGAGGCCGGGGCCGGAGCCGGGATCGAGGCTGGAGGCACGGGCGACGCCGGGCCGGAGCCGCCGGGCGACGCCGGAGCAACCCCATCAGGACCCGCGGGGCCCGAAGGCGCACCGGAGGGGCCTGGAGGCCCGAAGAGGCGGGCCATGGCCGACAGGAATTCCTGCACTTTGGCCGGATCCGCCCCGAACCCGGGAAGGGCGGGTATGGCGGGGGCGACTCCACAGGCATGTCCGGGGCCGCGGGGCGGGACGGTGCCGGGAGGGGCCTCAGCCGAGCCGCGAGATCGGCGAGGCGAAGTCCTAGAGCGATGATGCTTTTGGACTTCTTGTGTTTCGACTTACCGGACGAAGAAGACTTCGACGCCGACGACCGGTGTGGACTCCGCGATCGACCCCTGGACCTCTCACGCGACCGGGGCTTCCGCGGAGCCGAATGCCGGGCCTCGAGGAGCTTTCGAGACCGCTCTCGCAAAGCTTTCGGGTTGAGGGCCTGGCAGTCGGTACAAGACTCCGTGTCGTGGCCTCGGCCGAGGCAGAAGAGACACTCCCAATGCGGGTCGGTGACGGACATCATCCGCGCACAGGCGCCGCAACGTTTGAAACCGGGCATCCCTACGACACCTTGATAGATGAAAAAACAGTGAAAAATTCACCAAAAAGTATGGTCAAAAATGACCAGGGCACTGCTCTTCCCGGATCTGCGCTTGCTGGCGCGGAAAAGAAGAACTGACGTCAGCGCGCAGGGGCGGCGTCTAAGTACTGCCCGCGACGCTCATCCCGGCGATCACGACGCCGACGACGGACGCGGAGCCGCACGACGCCGCCTACCGACGCGCAGGGGTACTGCTACGCAAAAACTTTCCGGATCCAGCCTGACGCCTGGGGATATTCTAAGGTAAGGAATCTGTCACTAACGTGTCTCTTTCAGATAAAGATGCAGCCATTGTTGTTATGGCACAGAGTCTGGACGTCACATCACACACAGTTAAATAGAGAGATTATAAGTGATGCTATGAGTTTAACCCACGCGAACAAGATTTTATGGCTAAGGTATATTAGAAGCTTTTTAATAGACGTGGGAAAACCTGACTTTTATAGAAACCCTGTTATACTGACCACAATTTCTAGGAAGGAGTTCAAAGTTCTTTGTCAGGATCATCTGGAATCTCTGAGGGCGGCTTCAGAAATGTATAAAAATACAGTTAGTGAACATCAGATAACTCTTGTATGTCCCACCATTCAACCTTATTTGGAATGGTGCTTAGGAAGTTATGATAGGTTTGTCCTCACTAGATTAAGATTTGACAGCTTCCATCGTTTAGTCAGCTTCCCTATACAAAATGATTGGAACAGCAAGCTTTGTAGGTGCCCCTGTGATGAAATGTCCCCCAAACGACTATACATGTGATTTTATTTTGTAAATTTTATAGAGTAGAAAGATCTAGATGGATTTTGCCAATGTTGAAGGGCGGGGGATGGAGACAATGTCGACCTGCCTTCCTTTATTTACAAAGATTGGATAATGTTTACTGTGTGGAGCTATGTCTGGTCTCTTGAAGGCCATTTTGAAAAAAAGGAAAAGTATTACATGGGAAACATAGCATGAGACAGATTGATTTTTAGAACAAATGGGGCATTGATTAATTGAGGATGTGATTTTAAGATTTTAGCGATATTTTAAGATGTATATATGCAAGGTATTAGTCTTTTTAAACATTAGATTGTATATTCTCTATTGTGCAACTTTTATGATTTTTTTTCTACTAAAAATCGAATAAAGTTTATTTGATTTGAATAAACCGGTAACACAATGTTAATAAAACATTTTCCCGGGGAAAGGTTGTTTAAAAAGGCTTTAAAATCTATAACCATTGCCAGGCATGCGGTGGGGAGAGGCGAAATCCGCCCCCACGTTAAAAAAAAAAATGCAGTCTGCACTGAAAGGGTAAGGATGCCCATCTGCACTGGCACACCTGTGCTGGGTGCGGTCACAAAAATACACAAACCTTAACTGCAACCTACGTGATGATATGCACACCTAAAAGGCACAACTGCACTCCTAAATCCAACGTGCCAGCAGACACATAAATCGCGTATAGATATGCGCCATTTCAGGTACCTATTCTTCACACCACCACACTTTCACACTCGTGCAACTCTCCAGGCGGGGACCAACCCTCGCTCACTTCGTGTAGCTTTTCTTGTGGAATACTGAGAAATACAAATAGAATGTACTGGCACCAAGTTCGCACCTGTGCTGAAAGTACACGAGGTGCACGTGAGCTACATAATAACAATATTAGTGTGTGCACTATACACAGTCACAGAAAGCCCAGCAACTGCGTCAAGCTGCATGTAAATACAAAAAGTGCATACGTGAAGCCTTTTTGTTCCAGTCCCCCCTGTACAGTATGTGTAATGGGAAAAGTGCACTTTGTATGTACTGTCTGCTGCCATGAAAGTGTAGTCGTCTTAGATATCGGTAGCCGCAGCTGCAAACCATGGACACTACTAGTGACAACAAGTGAATTTTGTGTGCACTGTCTGAGAGTACTGTAAACCAAGGACCTAGAACAAGAGGGAAACAAAAACAAGCGTGCGCGCCTCAAGTAAAAAAAAAAAACTGTTGGCAAAAGTGAAAGCGTTTCCCTTGCGGGAGCGAGCGGCGCCAGGAGCGATAATTGCTACCATATGGCGCCGCCCGCTCCCGCAAGTGAATCGCCAAACGTGCGCGCGTTGCCATTGAAGGCAATGGAACGCGTGCACGTTTTTGGCTGAAAAGCCGAAGCGATTCCAAAAGGTCTTTTTGCCTATCAGCGCATGCGCGCTGCGTAGGCAAGACCTAAAAAGGGAGTTGTCAGTGAGAATGGAGCTAAGGAGTGCAGCAGCGCGCGGGTGTGAGGCGTGAGGGCCAGAGCGGTGGACATTGTAACGTTAAAGTCACCTCCCCAAAGGAGCGCAGCGGGCCTAAGGGCGAAATATGGTGCCAAACTTGCGCAAAAAAGTCTGGGTCGTCACTATTGGGACCATATATCGCTGCGAGTGTCGGAGGTTGGGCCAGAAGTGTACCATGAAGGATCACATAGCGCCCCCCAGGATCGACAACCACCCGGGAAGTCTGCCACGGGAGCTTTCTTCGTATAAGGATGGACACCCCCGAGAGTAATTGGAATAGAAAGAGGAGTGCGTTTCACCCCAATGTCGGGAAAGAAGCCTGGAGGTGGTCGCAGGCAGCAGGTAGGTCTCCTGTAGAAGACAAATATCCACCTTGTGCCGAATGAGGTGGGCATGGACCAGACGGGCCTTGCGGTGGTCATTCAGGCCACGAACGTTCCAGGTCCAGAAGATGGTGTCAGTCATGGTGCAGTGTAAGGGAAAATAATGCCAAGGAGAGTAATATGTGAGGAAGAAACCTCGTGGAGATGCATAAAGCGGTGCGACATGCAGTGAAGGAAAAAACATGATACAGCAACCTTGGGCGTTCAAGGAAACGACACGGGTCGTGCAAGAACAAACAAAGCGGCCTCAGAGGGAGACCACAAACCCCAGTAACCCCCCACCCTCGCACCCACACCAACCTCCCAAACAGGCTGAGAGTCCACCCACGCCCACCCCAGGGAACTACAACTGGGAAGGGGAATGTCTAAGTCCAAGGAGGGAATTATCCCATGGAGGATGGCGTCACTCAGCATACACCCCTACCAAATAGGCAGGGTGCCAAGCTAGGTGTCGTTGCAGACAGCAGAGGAGAGAACGTCAGATGATCAGAGGCACCGTGCCTAGAGCATGGCTATGAAGAGAATAGCCCTGGGTGAGGAGGAGACATGGAGAGGGCCAAGTCAAAACAGGTAAGTCAACAACGATAGAACGAACTAGCAGTAAAGACAGTGAGTCAGACCAGTTCAATCATTATCGCTCAAGTTGCCGGAGGCAGTGTCTTGCGAGTGAGCAGGTGAGGATCGATGCGAGCGGTCTAGTTTCTTTGCAAAGGCCAGAGCGTCCTTAGGGTCTGGGAAGATAAGCGTCTTGGAGCCTTGCCTGATTCTCAATTTGGCTGGGTACGCCAGGGAGTAGGAGACGTCCTGCTTCTGAAGAATGCGTTTCGCCGGGAGGAACTCGCGGCGAGCGGCCTGCACCGCCATGGTGTAGTCGGGGTAAAAGGACAAAGAGTTACCCTGGTGGTGGATCTCGCCCCTCTCCCTGGCCGCTCGAAGAATTGCGTCGCGGCCCCTAAAGTTGAGGATTTTGGCGAGGATTGGGCCAGCCGGCAGGCCAGGGCCGGGGCGAGGGCCGAGGGAGCGGTGGGTGCGCTCCATGATGAAGACTGAGGCGAGGACCTCACCAAAGAGTTCACGAATAAGTTGTTCTACAAAGTCCTCCATCCGCGAAATATTGGTGGATTCGGGCACACCCGTGATGCGAAGGTTGCTCCTCCGGGAGCGCGCCGCCAAATCCTCGTTTTTGTTCCGTATCACTTCCAGTATCTTGTCCATTCGAAGAAGCTTTTCACTATCCTGGGTGGCAGCATCTTCAGCATCGGAGACCCTCGACTCGACATGCAGCAGGCGGGCAACATGAGAGTCCACACGGGTTTTAACCGTGTCCAGGCGAGACGACAACTGTTCAAGCTGGGCCGCGATACCAGAGACAGCAGATTTGACTTCCTGCATTATGGACTTAAGGTCATCCTCTTGCGTGAAGGCCATCTCGGCGGGGGCAGAAGAGTCACCCCCATCAGCAACAGCGCCGTCCTGGCGCGTCTGCCGGCGCTGGTCAAATGCTATCTTTGGCTGTTTGGGGTCCGTCTTCCCCATGGCCTGGAAGGAGTGGGTCGGGAAGAAGGCCGGGTGATGGATGTAGGTTGCAACTGGAAGGCGAGCTGGCAGGGCCCCCAGATGTGGAGGAAACGACCCAGGTGAGTGAAGTTGGAATCAAGAGGGCAAGGCAAGGAGGCAGCGGTGTGGGCTCTGTGAGCGGACGATGGCCAGGCCAGATGCGGGGGTACTGAAGAAGAGCCAGAATTCGCGCCCCTGACGATGGCGAAAGACAACGGGTGCCCAACAAGTCCAGGGAACCCCGCGGAGAGTAGCAAGGAGGGTGGCGCGATGGTGTCTTTGGGCCAGCGAAGAGGAGCAGGAAATCCAAAAGACAAATGCTGCCCGGTGTAATATGGCCTCGGGTCTATTTGTGCGGGTGTAGGCAACACCGAGGAGGACACAACCGCAGAGGTGGCAGCAGCGGGGAGACACGGGGGGCGCGCAGCCCCCGGCGTGGGACTGTGCCACTGGGCCAGCCAGCGAGGGCTCAGCGGAGATGTCCCAGCAGCAGTGGCGAGCAGGAAGGCCCCGCGGTATGAGTGCACACCCCCAACCCCGCCGCAAGGCCCCCGCAGATTCAGCGCCTGCCCCGGACGTAGAGTGGCGAGTTGCAGACAAGCACCAGGGATGGCTTCAGGAGCAGGATGGGTAGTGTGTCACCAAGTCCGGACTCAGACGGCCGAGGGGCACACGCAGGAAGGTGTGCCAGCCTAGGTGGGGCCCGGCGGGCTGGTCGTAATGGCCGCGGGGCACGGCTCCTGGCGCAGACAAGCAGTGAGGCGGTAATAGCAGTGTGGGGTCAGGAGGCCGGGCACCAAGTGGAGTAGCGGCCGAAGAGGTAGGCCGCACGCCGAGGAGGAGAAGCAGGCAGCTTCTAGGCGGGAGCCAGTGGGAGGAAAAGCAGCTCCAAGCAGCCGCAGCAGAGCGTTGAAGGGAGCCAGGGGCCTCGCCAGCAGAGAGCAACGAGCAGCGGGGAGTCGCGGGAGGCGCGTCGCCCCCGTCGCCAGACCCGGGATCTGTGAGCCGTCACGGCGGGCGCCAATGGCTGGAGGAACGGCGCCCGCGCTGTGGGAAGGCCCGGACGGTGCGGCGCACGCGCCCCCATTCCCGCCGCGAGGAGCCCCAGCGGCAGTGGCACTCACCGGCTCCGGGATGGCGGCAGTCCTCCAATCAGCCCTCCGGGTGTGAGGGGCGGCAGCGGCGAAGTAGCAGGAGAGCCGGGCCGTGCCGACAGGCCCGATGCGAAGGCCGGGCGGCAGTACTCGGCTCCGCAGCAGCGTAGGGAGCCGGGAATCACTTCAGGAGGCACCCCAGAGCGAGATGAGTCCGAATTGCAGGGCACCCGGCAGTTTCGATAGGTAAGTCTGCAGGATTGATACGGATGTAAGGCTTGGCCGGCAGAGCCCACTTAAAGTGCGGCCATTTTGCAGCCGGCTAAGCCACGCCCCCGGGTAAGGGGGTTACATTCCTAAAATAACCCCTGCTCACCCCCTTGGCAGCTTGGCATGAGCAGTCGGGCGTATCTCAGAGGCAGTGTGTAAAGCATTTGCACATAACCAACAGTAATACAGTGAAAACACTACAAAAGGACACCACCAGTTTAGAAAAATATCCAATATTTTTATATATCCAAATCAAGACCAAAAATGATTTTAAAAAATCCACCATAATGTTCTCTGAAATCTCAATCAAAAACAGCCTTGAAATACCGTTCCTTGGAGTCGATAGCTCTGTCCGGGGCTATCACGGCGTAGTGAACAACCAACCCAAACAGTTCTGGCTGACCGCGGCGTCGCGGGCCAGCTACTGCGTCGGAAAGACTCACAAAACAGTACCTTTTAGAAATGCAGGGCTTCGGCGACCTCTCGATGACCCCCGAAGAGCCGGCGCCCCAGGCGTCGGTTTCGGAGGTCGGTGCAGGAGTCGCCGGGCTCTTGAAGTCGCACGCTTTGCAGATTGAACTCCTCGCGGTTGAAGCCGGGAGCGCCGGCAGGCGTCTGGGCTGTGGTGCAAAGTGCAGCGGTGCGGCGTGCGGTGCCCTCAGGTCGCGGTGCAGGCAGCGGCTCGGTGACGGTCGTCCAGCGGCGTCGGTGAGACCAAGGCTGCGGTGCGAAGTGATGATGTGCTGGCAGGTCACCGTGCAAACAGCGGTGTCGTCGGCTGACGAACTGGAGTCGATGGCGTCGGTAGGCCAAGGCTGCGGTGCGGGATGAGGACGGTGCGTCGTGTAACTTACGAGCGGTGCCCTCGAACCACGGTGCAAGCAGTGGCGTCTATGTCAGCACGGAGCGTCTTCGATAATACCGGGGCGGCGAGAAGCGCAAGCGGTGTGGAGTGTGGTGCCCACAGGTCGTGGTGCAAGCAGAGGCTCGGTGGTGGCGTCTGGGGGCGTCATTGGTGAGACCAGGGTTGTGGTGCAAAGTGCGGCAGTGCCCTCTGCGGTGCCTTTAGGACATGGAGTCAGCAGCGGCGTTGGGTTGCTTTTTTCTTCTATTGCAGCACAAAACACAGTCCCCAGTGCTGGTAACAGATGAACTTGAAGTCTTTGCTGTTCCTGAGACTTCTTGAACAGGGGGCAAGCTCTACCTCAAGCCCTTGGAGAAACTCACACAAGGAAGTTGTAGAAAGGTCAGTCCAGTCCTTTCATTGCCCAAGACAGAAGCAGCCACTGCAGGCCAACACAGCAGAGCACACAGCAAAATGGTAGTCCCTCCTCACAGCTTCTCCAGCTCTTCTTCTTGGCAGTCTTCTTGGTCCCAAATGAATTCTCTCTGAAGTCTTTTCTATCCCTGAGACTTCCAACAGGAGGCAAGCTCTACTTCAAGCCCTTGGAGAAAACTCTAACAGCAGGATGATGAAAGTACACTCCAGTCCTTTACCTGCCCAAGGCAGAAGCAGCAAGCAGCAGGTCAACACAGGAGAGCATGCAGCAAAGTTGCAGTTCCTCCTGACTGCTTTTCCAGCTCTTCTTCCTGGCAGGTTCCTTAGTTCAGCACTAATCTAAAATACTGGGGTCTGGGCCCCACTATTTATACAGCAAATTCCTTTGTTCTCTTGGTGCAGAGAGGCTCTGTGCTCAGCCAAAACCAGTTCTGTCCTCTCTGTTCCAGCTTCCTGGCAGGAGGTGGAGACAGCATTGTCCAAGGCAGACAGGGCCTATTCAGGTGCAAGGGAAATCTCCTCCCACCGCTCTAAATGCAGACCATGCCTATTCAGGTGCTAGTGAAAACTCCTCCCACTCCTCTGAATGCAGCCCCGGTCTATTCAGCCCAGCCCTGACTCATTCAGGAAAGGCAGGACACACATCAACCCCCCCCACACCCCCTGTGGATGTCTGAGAGAATGCACATCCTCAGCCCCTGTCACTCCAAAGCCAGACAGTCAATACACAAACCAGCAAAGACACATAGGATGGCTAAGCAAGAAAATGCCTACTTTCTAAAAGTGGTATTTTCAAACATAGAATATAGAAATCATCTTCACTAAAAGATGCATTTCTACATTCTGAGTTCAAGCATACTAAACTCCACTTTCCTAGCTTGTCCCAATGGAAAGTTATATTTATAAGATTTTATAAATAAACTCCCATTCTATCCTAAGGGACAGATAGCCTTTACATAGTGAAAACGAAATGCACTGTAATTCACTACCAGGACATGCCACACACCAGTACATGTCCTACCTTTAACATGCACAGTACCTTGCCCACAGAGATACCTTGGGCCTACCTTAGGGGTGACTTAGAGGTAAGAAAAGGGAAGATTAGGGCCTGGCAAGTGGGTGTACTTAGTCATTCAGGCACATGTTTACCTGAACACTGACAGTGTGCACTGCAGTATAAGTAAACCAATTCTATACTTCTTTACACATTTAAATACAAATTTAAACAAAAACCAAGTACTCAATTGTTCTCTACATACTCTTCATTGTTCTCAAAATATGGATTACATCATTACAAAACTTCTGTGGTGATTAAATCACTTTCAATATCTTCTGCAAAGATTCACATAAGTTTCAAAACTCAAAAACATATACATACGATACATAAATACATTCTTCTTTTGCCGTAGCTCCAATTAATTCGTGTGAAGCCCAATGCATTTCAGGAACATGCTCAGGTGAAAAAAATGTGTTGAAAATAGGGTCACGAAGTTAAAACACGGGTGACTTAGTGTTTGATGAGGTTGCATGAGAGGTGATTCACGTAGAATCCCTAATTTGGAATGTTGAACTGTATTATTTGAAGCTTGTTAACCATGAGATGACTGGTATCACCATGGTCCCAGTAAAAACCAGCTGCGTTGGTTACATATTTGGTATAATGAACACTCATTTGGTCAATCTAACCGTCGGGTGGTGGAAATACTTGGTAGCGCTTGATTGATGTAATAAGAGTAATAGATTTATTATCATTCTTTTTTCATTTGTTTTTGTAGTGGCCCCTGAGGAAGGGACTCTCAGTCCCGAAATTCATAGGGCTTCACACGAATGAATTGGAGCCACGTCATAAGAAGAATGTATTTATGTATCATATGTATATGTTTTTGAGTTTTGAAACTTATGTGAATCTTTGCAGAAGATATTGAAAGTGATTTAATCACCACAGAAGTTTTGTAATGATGTAATCCATATTTTGAGAACAATGAAGAGTATGTAAAGAACAATTGAGTACTTGTTTTTTGTTTAAATTTGTATTTAAATGTGTAAAGAAGTATAGAATTGGTTTACTTATACTGCAGTGCACACAGTCATTCAGGCACATGTTTACCTGAACACTGAAACAGTCAATTTTCAATTTCAATCTTTATTTCGATTTTAAAAAAACCATAAAAGATTACATAAAAACATCATACACAATACTTAAAAAGGGTAACCCGCCCATTAACACACATTTTAAAAACGATTATAACAGTTTCTTAAAACCCAACTACAAAGCTTCACAGGACTAGCTAAAATCAAACATCTGATTATAAATTGATTAACATTACATATTCGTTAAAAATACCTAAAATTTCAATCCCAATCTCTTTCTTGTTAAATCAACACTAAAAAGGTATCTACTTACACTAAACACAATAATTTGTGTTGTGTCTGTTCGCAATACTCTTCCTGCCTCATTACATAATCTAATACCCAAGAGTTGACAGATTGGTTTAATCCACTTCCTCCTAGCATGTATGTAGGCTGGACAAAAGAATAACACGTGTAATTCATTCTCTTTTGCACCTGTGTGACAGATATCACAACAGCCATTGTTTGCACCATCTACGCTACGTACCCATTTCATAGTATTTGCTTTAATTTGCAAAATCCCGTAGCGGAATTTAAGATAAAGAGATTTGGCAAGTTGTGGTTGAATTTCGCTCTAGAAAGGACTCGAATTTGCCATTTGGTTTTATTGCGAGGAACCTAGTAGATAAAGTACCTAGTTTTGGACAATGTAACAAAGTACCTTGTACAAATGCCCAAAAAGTCTGTTTCAACAGCTTTTTGATCCCAACGACAAACCCTGAGGTTCTTCCCAAAAATGTTTTAGTCCTAATTTATAAAACCAATCCTGTATATGATTCAGCCATAATAACCTTGTGGTATTTTTTATTCTAAAAATTTCCTCCAACCCTTCTCTATAATGAGCAAGTTAATCTGTGGCCTACAAACGTACCCAAAATAATAGTGGCTGCAAAGCCGCATGCTGGTCAATGCGGCGAATATTTAGGTCTATTATTACTGGTATTAAAGGTGTACGTTTTGGCAAACATAACAATTTCCTTAAAATGTGTTCTCATACACCATAAAACTATTCTTTGTCGCATGACCCTCACAGTTCAGCCCCATATAAGCAAGCAGGTTGCACCCTATATTTATATAACTCAATGCAGGAGAGACAGCTTTAGATAAGCTGCTCTCGTGCATCCTTACTATTGGGACTGAATTTTGAATTAATATGGTTTTACTTTTATCCAACTGTGGTCTCCAGTTTATTTTAGAATCCAGAGTAATACCTAAATAATTAAAATTTTGCACATATTCTATCCTCTCATTTCTTACAGTTAAATTTTTTTAAAAGATTTGTGCGGATTAACAGCCATGTATTTCGTTTTAGTAGAGTTAATTTAACATGTGGGACTGGCAGCCCTCAAATACTGTGTAGCACGCAAACATGGTCTAGTTAGTTAAGTTACATTAATTCATTGGGAACCATAAGAACAAATAGGAGTGCGCCTTTGGTACAATTTTCGTTTTTGTTCAAGTGGGTGTACTTGCCAAGTCGACATGGCAGTCACAACTGCGCGCAGACACTGCAGTGGCAGGTCTGAGATACCGTTACAGGGCTACTTCTGTGGGTGGCACAATCAGTGCTGCAGGTCCACTAGTAGCATTTGATTTACAGACCCTGGCACTCTCAGTGCACTTTACTAGGGACTTACCAGTAAATCAAATACGCCAATCATGGGTACACCAGTCCATAATACAATTTACACAGAGAGCATATGCAATTTAGCACTAAATAGCAGTGGTGAAGTGCCCAGAGTTCTGAAACCAACAAAATCAGGGTCAAAAACAGGAGGCCAAAAAGTCTGGGGGTACACCCGCTGTAAAAGCCAAGTCTAACCCTGGTTTTTTGGGTTTTGGAGGTTTACATCAGCTCTGTGTTGACTAAATGGAGAGGTGGCCAGAAAGCACAACAAGAAGGACTGAACTTTACTCGTGGACATTTTCAGGACATTAGGTTTTGTAGACTGCGAGGTCCAGGACACCTTGAAGGATGAGGGCGAGTATTCTCATTTCCTAGCTTTTTTTCTTTTTACTGGAAAGCCAGTGTCCGGTTTTGGGGGAGAAGGGCCCGGGGGTGTTGTATATAAATGTTGCATTTAATTTTGACAACTAGTCAAAGTAATTTTAGATGGTCTGTGAAATGTTCAGGTGGTGGGTGGCCTAGATGGGGATAACCCAAGAGAGAAAATCACGAGCGCCTTAGTGAGCAAATAAATATTATGTGTATTAATGTATAGGACAAAACGTCTTGCCAGTTTGATTTGGGAGTCTGTTTGGTTTGTGAAGGTAAAGCTTTCTTGTAAATTACCAATTTAAATGACAAAGGTAGCAGTTGGAGAGTCTAGCAATTCAAAAGGCGGAGCTGTCTGCCTGAAAACCAGAATGATCCAAGGCAAGAAATGTGTTTTTTTCAATGTAAACAAGTAATTGGTGATGAATGACAGTTAGCTTGGCTAAAGAAGATAGAAATGTGTCTACTGTGGGGATAGATTTTTTAGTATGAGATTACCAGCAGGCTACCACAGAACCTTTAGCAGTTCAGGAATATTCACCTCGACCAATGAGTGTTTTTGATGGATAAGGAAGTGGGTGATGAGTTTCAGTACTCTACACTAGGCAGCCTGTTACTGTAAGCAATTGATTTGTTAGTTGAAATGGGTGGAAGCCCCACTCAAATGATAAACACAGTCCTGGTCAGGGTGAACCACAAAAGTCACTAAACCTGTTCTGAACCCTCTGGTAGCTGGGCACAAAGCAGTTAGGCTTAACATTGATGCAATATGTAAAGAATGTATGCAAATCCTCAAGCAGTAATAAAAATGAAAACACAACAGAAGGAAAATCCCAAATCAATTTAGAAAAAAAGACTACATTTTAAGAAATAAAATGACGCCAAAACAACAACTTTCCAATCAGTAAAACTGGGGATATGGGTTTTTAAAGTTTTAGTTGAAAATAGTGTCCTGAATCCTAAAGCGCCACTCATTGTTACTTGGCAGTGCTGGTCTGGAGCAAAGTCACAAGTTCAGGCTGACCGCAATGGAGTGCTGGTCAGACACAGGGATAAAGTTAGTCCTATTAAAGAGTTGTCTTCTCAAGTCGTGCGTGAAGAGTGCCGTTCGCGGTGGCGAGGGCTGTAAGGGGGAGGCTATTGGCACGAGGAGCAGCTGAAGTGCTGCGGGCAGTCGTTGCTGGAGTGTGAAGAACCGATTGTGAGTCATGGATAGACGTTGCTGTAGCGTGACAAGCCGGTTGACACCGGAACTTCGCATTGGCGCTCGTTGCAGGCTGTCTGTGCGAAGTGAAGCTATTGTGCTGCCAGTCATCGTGGATGGTGGCTGCCGGCACCACGAGGGCAGGTCCTGTGAGCTTTGCGTTGGCGGTCAGCGTGGGCAGGCGTTCTTTGGCACTAAGAAGTCACTTTGCAATTGCAAGCATCTCAAAACATCTGTATTTTCACTTTTTCTTCTGGGGGGAGTTCTCACTGATGCCAACTAAAGGTCCAGTACCTTGGGGAGGGGGGGTCACTTTTTGGGGATCAGAACTCACTCCAGCAGCAGGGCTCAGGCAGGTCCAGTTGGTGCTGGTCATGTGGCCAGTTGCAGGGAGGCCTCTGAAAGCTTGTTGTGCCCCTCTAGCTCACACAGGAGCTCAGCCAACTGCCCCTTGGAGTCACTTTTGGTAGCCAGTTGTTTTTGGGCAGAAAAGAACACTTTACTTACCTTCAGTAATGTCTTAGCTGGTAGAGATTATCTTGCTGCATACTGCTTACCTTCGAATTATCCTCAGGCGTCAGACTGGATCCGGAAATGTTTTCGTGAGCAGTCGACGTCCTTGCCGGATGTGACGTGCACTGTGCCTATATAGGCGCTGCCCCAGCATGCTGATGTCAGTTTATTTTCACGACTTTCCACGCCAGGAGCGTGGAACCACGAAAAACTCTGACCACTGGTGTGGAAGGGCCCAGAAAGGGGAAAGCCATGTCCCTAGAAATCCGTTTGCAGTGGGTTGGTAATTAATCTATGGCTAGATAGTCTCGACCAGATAAGGCATTACTAAAGTTAAGTAACTTATTCACCTGATAAAAGACTTGTAGCAGCAGTTTCCTTACCTTGGAATAGATACCCATGCAATACCTCTCTGGAGGTGGGGTCTGCAAAACAATTTCATACCAAAAGGTCCCGCAGGACCTAAATGGCAAAGTGCCCGTTCTGACGGACCTGACCGTCCAGGCAGTAGTGTTTTGTGAATGTTTGCACAAAGGCCCATGTTGCTGCCTGGCAAATGTCCAGGACCGGGACTCTGCATGCTAACACAGTGGTAGCAGCCTTGGCTCTGGCGAAATGAGCATGAAAGCCCTCTGGGTTGCTTCTTGGCCAGTGCATAGCAGATCTTGATGCAGAGCACGATCGATCGGGAGATGATCCACTTCTGCACGGCCTATCCCTTGATCGCTCCAACATACCCCACGAAGAGTTAGTCGTCCACCCAGAACTCTTTTGTGCAGTCAGGGTAGAATGAAAACACTCTTTGGGCCCAGTCTGTGAAGTCACTCCTCCTCTTTAGAGGGATGTGGCGGAGCTCAAAAAGTAGGCAGGGTGATGGACTGGCCTACATGAAAGGGAGTGACAACTTTTTGCAGAAAGGAAGCTCTAGTATGTAGAATCGGCTTGTCTGGATAGATGTTCTGGTAGGGAGGCTTGGACGACAAAGCCTGAAGCTCACAGACCTTCCAGGCAGACATTATTGCCACCAGGAAGGCCATCTTGATGGTAAGGAGCCGGAGATGACAGTTGTGCAAGGACTCAAAGGGAGCGCACATCAGGAATGTCAAGACCAGATTAAGGTCCCACTGAGGCATGATAAAGGGAGAAGGAGGAAACATATGCTGCAAATCTTTCAAGAACCTATGTACAATAGGGGATTTGTAGAGGGATGGCCGGTCAGGCAACCACAGAGGATGAGATGGCAGAAAGATAACCCTTTAAGGTGCCTAGAGCAGAGCCTTGCTGGGCAAGGGAAAGAATAAAGAGAAGAACCTGAGAAAGGATAGCAGAAACGGGGTCAATCTGCTTTTCTGCACACCATGCCACAAACTTTCCCCAACGGCAGGCGTATTCAGTTTTGGTGGAGGGACGCCTGGCTGCCAGAATAACATTGCAGACTCCGGGTGGAATGTCGAAAGCTATCAACTGTCACCGCTCAATCTCCAAGCATGTAGGCAGAGTGTTGACGGGTTCGGGTGGAGCACCCTCCCCTGCTGCTGCGACAGAAGATCCTCCCAAAGAGGCTACCTGATCAGAGGACCGATTGCCAAACTCAGCAGCTCGGGATACCAAACTCTCCGAGTCCAGTCCAGAGCTACAAGGATGACTTGGACCTGGTTGTTCCTGATGTTTTTGAGAACTCTGGGCAGGAATGGTATGAGCAGAAAGGTGTACAGGAGGCCTGAGCTCCACTCTAGATGAAAAGCGCCTCCGAACGAGAGCCACCTTGAAAACTCCAGCATGCAGAACTGCTGACATTGCGTGTTCTCGACGGTGCCCAACAGATCTAACCAAGGCTCTCCCCACTGCTGAAAGAGACCATGAACCACCTCTGGATGAAGACTCCAATTGTGATCCGCTATGCATCTTTGGCTGAGTTTGTCCACCCTGGTGTTTAGAGAGCCCGCCAGGTGTTGTACCACCACGGAAATGCCCTGACGTTTGTTCCAGTCATATCCAGAGAAGCAGGGCTTCTTGACAACTGGACCATGACCTCACCCCACCCTGTTTGTTGCAGTATCACATGGTGTTGGTGTTTTCCATGAACACCTGCATTAGCCTTCCCTTGATAGAGGGTAAAAAGGCTTTTAATGCCAGCCGGATCACCCAGAGCTCCAGAAGTTTGATGTGGAGTCTGGATTATGCCTGAGACCATAGGCCTCTGATCTCTACCTCTCCCAGATGGCTGCCCCATCCCAGGAGTGACTCATCTGTCACCATCATCCAGAGGCGGTTGCCATGTTCCGAGAGTAGCGGGGGTGGCGGGGGGGGGGGGAGGACGCAAAGAAATAAAATATTAACACTTAACTTCCTACACGACGCAACATCCTCTTCAATCTGGTCTTGTCCAGCAAGCAGGCAGGCAGGCTCCAACGCGGGACCAGGAAACTGCACTAACCAATCCTGGTGCTGCTCTCACAGCATGAGAACAGTGCCAGGATTGGTTGGAGCGGCCTCTCTCAGTGCTCCTAAGAGCACTGGAGGCCTGCACATTTTCTAACCTAACTGTCTATGAGAGCTAGGTTAGAGAACTTTAAAATGCATTTTAAAGTGCATTGTGCACACAGCTCCCTGCTGCCACTCGGCAGCCCTGTCCCGGCCCCGCCCTGACACTTAGTTCAGGACGGGTCAGTTACTGAACTGTTAATTTATTACCATTTTATATTTCAGCTCTGGGGCTTGTGGGGCAACGTTCCTCCGCTCAAACGGAGGAACCAGCCCTGCCACCATTGGATCTGGTTGGAGAAGGGCGAGGGGGCTGCCACTGACCCAATCGCGGGAAAAGGAACAAGGGGACCCTACTCGCATGGAACCAGGGTAGTCCATTTACTTCCAGAAACAGTGGTTCCTGTGGAATAATATGCAACGCTATACTGGTAAGGTTGTGCGCAATCACAATAGAAAGGGTTAGAGTAATGCCAAAAGGAGAAAGGACCAAATACACCTTGGTTATAGTTACTCCAAATTACTTTTATATTTCTCAAATATATACAAAAATAAATGTAAACAATCGTGCGAAGTGTCCCCAGTGAAACTGGAACCTAAAACATGGGTGACAGATTAGTGACATTTGTGATTGGTTTCCAAAGCATTTTAAAGTCGACCATTTAGAAATATATACAACATAGACCGCGACTCTATACAATGATATGCGCTGGTTTAATGGTTCGCTTTAGTTTCTTTGCCGACGACGTTTTGACCCTTTTGTGCAATATAGGGTCTTTTCAGGACCTAAGAGTGTAGGGACATCTACAAAGAGAAGGATAGTGTCAGTGTGTGGCCAGCAATTCTATTCGGCGACAATACTTGAATTAGAATAAGGGCTTGAGGGTACCTGGTTTGATGACTACGCTGCCGTGTGAGTAACAGTGCCACAAGTGAGTGATAAAAAGAAAGAAAAGAAAAGATACTCACAAGGGACCCATCCGGGTGCTGCACAAGTGAGAAATAAGATAGAATAAGTTATATACAGTTAAGAACGGACACCATAATCATAAGGTCATGTAAATGCATACAGATATTCCCCTTAGGGAACTTACCCCAAGTGAGGGTTGGGGAAGGCTGGTAGTCTGGATATAGCACAACGCTATCAGTCAATTATGATGAAGGTATTGTGTGGGCCCACAACGGTTTGTGCGAGCAATGTGGAACTCTAAGAATAATGAGGACACTGTCAGTGCAGTTATAGATGACTTATAACCAACCCAAACACACGATTTATAGTTGTCTAGTTACATACCGGGGTAAATGGTCGAGATTGGTCTGTCTCTTCGATGGAAATGCCAGCTGCTGTAGTTAGGCAGGCATTGGGGCGGTGCTTTCCTGTAAAATCACGGAGTGTGTCAGTAAAAAATTACCAAAAGGGTTGGGAGCGCTAATGCGGTATGCGCGTGCCTGAGTCAAAGTGGTGACTTTTACCTAATGATGAAATATTGCGACGCGTGGTTCTGTGATACCAACGCGTGACCACGGGGCTGCTCAGGTCCGATGTAGTCCCCAGTGGGTGTTATCCTGTAAACAGACAGGAATTACTATTTTAGAATTGTGTATAAACGAAGGATTGGGGCGTGCACGCGTGACACGAATCAGGGCGTGTCTTACCTATCAGAGATGCAGTTCCTAGGCGCGTGCCGATCCAACGCGCAGACAGCTGGACAGGATACGTCTCGCTGCTGTAGGCCAAATGACATTGGGCTGGCAGAAACCTCGCACTTAAATACAATGAAGACCCGCCGAAACCGGTTTGACCAGCAGGCATCACTAGCGATTGCCGCTTGTCCGTATCATCCGGTTTTCGGTGTCCGTTGCGAAATGAAAGAAGGACCAAGGTTGTAACGGTAAAAAGAAGGAAATTAAAGTAAAGAAATATAATAAACAATTACCATTGCTCACTAGACAATGTGTAAATAAAAGTAAATTAAAAGTGGCAGTCTAAAAGGCTGGCAACTGCAGTACGCGTCTGCTGTGTCATTAAATAAGCGCATTTCTATTCGCTAGGCAATGTATGGAACATGTTAGGTGATGGAAACGAGTGGCAGTGTTGTGAAAGACAGTGCGTGTGTACTGTCCCAATCATTGGGCGCATTGATATTATTGAGAACCAGCTCTAAGCTCACTTAGTGTGTCAAAATTTACTTTTTACTATACATTGTATACTGTGCTGTCTCAATCATTGGGCGCATTGATGTTCTCGTTGGGAAACAGCTTGCAGCTCACATAGTGTGTCAGATTTACTATTCATTGTATATTAAATGCTCATGTAGTTCCAAAAATAGCAGCGCTGTAATACAGAGAACATACATTACTCAAAGTATTTGAGGGACAATGTCAGCAGATCACAGAGCATTTCATGTTCACATTCTGCTAGAGTGTAAAAAAGGGACAAATACCACAAGGAAAGAGTCATAAACAACTAGGACAACAATTGTTGCATGGTTGAGTTAGCAGTTTTAACACAGTTTAAGTTTGAAATCATAATTTATACAGTGGGTACCTATTTCTTGTATGGGCAGTTATAACAGTGCATGTTTACCCTTAAAGACAGTACTACCCTGGGTTTGATTATGACTGTGTATACCCCTGACCCACGTGGGTAGTGTGTTGTCCTATGTGTCAAGCGTCACTTTAGTTTGTTAATGAGGTCACAAATCCTCGCCATTCCTCAGCAGTGTTGAGGCCTTGGTCTATGGAATTTGTCCTCTCTATCCAACGACATTCAAGTCTGAGTGAGGTCCCCCCCCCCTCTTTCTGGTGTGACGGCTTTATCAATTATTTGCCATCTTATGTCTTCTGAGGTGTGATTCTTCTCAGAGAAGTGTGTGACCAAAGGAGCATTGGCAACAGAATGCCGTATACGGCTATGATGTTGTCCAATGCGTGTCTTGATTGGTTGTTGCGTTTGTCCAATGTACGGCAGACCGCATGGACACCATATGCAATATACCACATCACGTGGGTTGCAATTAGAGAAAAATTCTAAGGTATGTTTCACTGATCCATGTTCAAATGTGGTAGTGTTGAATGTGAAGGCACAAGAGACAGTTGCCACATTTATGGTGACCTTTGATCTCTGGAAGGCCCCGGAATGTAATGTGCCGGTTTTCCGCAACGTAATCTCTGTGGAAGATCTTACTAAGTGGTCTTTAATGTTCTTTCCCCATTTGAAAGCAAACATTGGGGTCTCAATCTCTGGATCAATGCTTTTGATTATGTCCCAATTTTTTGTTATTAGACTCCGAACCTTGTTAGTATGTACTACAAATGTCGTTACACAGATGAGTCTGTCAACTGAAGTTTTATCTTTAGTGGTAAGAAGTTCTTCTCTTGGACAGAACCATGCGCGTTTGAGCGCTTTCTTGACTAGTCTATTGGGGTACCCCCTTGCCAGGAGTTTAGCTTTGTGTCTCAGCCTCTTCCATATAGTCCTCCTTACGTGTACAGTTTCTGCGCAAGCGCAGAAACTGGCCAAAGGGTAGACCATCCCGTAGTGCTCGAGGATGGTGACTTCTGTATGATAACAATGTATTTCTTTCAGTAGGCTTTCTATGAAGAGATGTGTATAGAACCCCATTGTCATGTTGAATATTCAGGTCTAGAAAGGCTATTGTGGACTTGTGTATGGTAGAGGTGAAGGTGAGATGTGTTTGAATGTTAAGATAGAATACAAAATCATTGGTCTGTCTCACACCCAGACCAGATAAGAAAAATGTCTATGTACCTTTTCCAACATTTAATGCTGGCGCGGTACACATTGGTGGCATTAAGGGCACATTTCTGTTCTACATAATCCATGTAGATATTCGCCAAATTTGGCGCAAAAACGGCTCCCATACTAGTCCCGGAGCACTGTTGATAGTAGTTGCCTCCGGAGACAAAATAGTTAGAATGTAGGGCAATGCGGAGTAATGAAATGATGAATGTCGTGGGTACCTGTATTGGCCTAGGTCTAGTCTCCAACAGTTTTTCAATCACTTGAATGCTTTCATCTTGTGGTATGTTTGTATAGAGTGACGAAATATCAAGGGTCGCTAGCCAGTCAGAGTTAATATTGTATGGCATACCATCAACAAGGTTAATCATATACATTGTGTCCCTTACATATGTGTCTTGCAAAGGGACAAAGTCCTTGATGAAGAAATCTATATATTTCGCAATCGGCTCCCAAATGGATCCACACCCTGACAGAATAGGGCGTCCCGGGGGGTTAGTGGTACTCTTGTGTATCTTTGGGACTGTGTAGAGGACAGGGGTTCTAGGGTTCTCTGCATTTTAAAAACTCAAATTCTTTTTTGCTTATGTATCCCTGGTTCTTACCCTCTGTGGTGATTTTCAATATATCCTCCCTGATAGATTGTAATGGATTGGTGCTCAATTTCCTGTAATGCTTAACTTCACTGATTTTGTTTTTGTATCTCAATGTCATAATCTTTGCGATCCTGGACCACAATTCCACCGCCTTTGTCGGCGGGTTTCAGAATTATTGTTCTGTCATTTTTGAGTGCATTTAATGCATGGCGTTCCTGCAGTGTAATATTGTATGGTATGTAACACCTGTTGGTTTTAAGATTTTCAAGTCCCCCAAGTACTAGTTTCTCAAATGTGAGTAACTCCAGAGGCATCATAGCATATGTGGGATAAAAAATGGACGGTGGTCTGAGGCCCGTTACTGAATCTTGTGACATAGGTTCCCTATCTTTGAAGAATAATCGTAGGCGTATTTTCCGGAAGAACTGGAATAATTCTGCCTTCAGATTAAAGAAGTTAGTCCTCTCTGTAATGACATATGATAGCCCCTTACTTAGAAGAGATATCTCTTCTGAGGATAGTATATGTTGCGATAGGTTGAAGATGGGAATTACAGCCATTCCGTCTCTATTCTGGTCTAGTAAGGTTGGGGGCCCCACTGATAGTGTTTCCTTCTCGTTTGGCGCTCCCCTGGGTATTGGTACCGTGTTTTCCCTTTTGCCTTCCCTCCTCGATCTAAAAAAGGCTGACCTGGGTGATTGTCTGACCTACTGGCACCTGGTTGGGCGTTTGAATCGTCTGAGCCCCCTGAGGATTCTGAGAATGTGATTGGTTGAGTCCTTCTGAATCTTCCCCAGGTGTTCTGCCTATTTTGATTGCCCACAGTTGTATAGTAATCCTCCCTCAGATAGGGGTATGCCCTTTCTTTTGAGAAATTCTTTCGTCACCTTGTCTGCCTTTTTCTTCAGCTCAAATGTGTTAAATTCTTCTATTGTTTTATTCAATTTGTCCAACAATGTTTTTGCCTCTGCTACACCATCACCTTCAAGGAGTTCTTTTTCCAAATCCTCAATCTCCTTGAGTTCTGCCTTCGCGTGGTCCAAAGCTGTTTCCACACCTAACGCCATCCAGTGGCGTGAGCAGGTTGTGGAAATAGGACTAAAATTGCCTTTAAATTTGGGGTCTTCACGAAAGATCCCTGGGACGTTTCTGACCTGTAGTCCCTGCGGGATAATTCCTGCCTTGAGGTACCCCGTCAGCATACGAGCGTGAAGCTCAGTCCTAACATGTTTTTTCTTTGCCTTTTCTAATTTGTCAAGTAACTGTTGTCCCGGGCTCACACTCCTAGTGGGCTGGGCAGAGAACAAGGATGGTCCACTGATGATTTTAGCAATATACTCGTCTGTGTATAAGGGTGCTTCTCCTTCTGACATTATAACCCTTTACGGGAGAAAGTGACCCTATATTCTTATAGGGTATATGGAAAATCCGATTAACAGATAATTCCCTTGCGGTGCAGCCACCGCTCTAAAAGTCAGAAAAAGGAACAAGGGGACTCTACTCGCAGGGAACCAGGGTAGTCAATTTATTTCCAGAAACAGTGGTTCCTGTGGAATAATATGCAACGCTATACTGGTAAGGTTGTGCGCAATCGCAATAGAAAGGGTTGGAGTAATGCCAAAAGGAGAAAGGACCAAATACACCTTGGTTATAGTTACTCCAAATTACTTTTATATTTCTCAAATATATACAAAAATAAATGTAAACAATCGTGCGAAGTGTCCCCAGTGAAACTGGAACCTAAAACATGGGTGACAGATTAGTGACATTTGTGATTGGTTTCCAAAGCATTTTAAAGTCGACCATTTAGAAATATATACACAACATAGACCGCAACTCTATACAATGATATGCGCTGGTTTAATGGTTCGCTTTAGTTTCTTTGCCGACGACGTTTCGACCCTTTTGTGCAATATAGGGTCTCTTCAGGACCTAAGAGTGTAGGGACATCTACAAAGAGAAGGATAGTGTCAGTGTGTGGCCAGCAATTCTATTCGGCGACAATACTTGAATTAGAATAACGGCTTGAGGGTACCTGGTTTGATGACTACGCAGCCGCGTGAGTAACAAAGTGCCACAAGTTAGTGATAAAAAGAAAGAAAAGATACTCAGAAGGGACCCATCCGGGTGCTGCACAAGTGAGAAATAAGATAGAATAAGTTATATACAGTTAAGAACGGACACCATAATCATAAGGTCATGTAAATGCATACAGATATTCCCCTTAGGGAACTTACCCTAAGTGAGGGTTGGGGAAGGCTGGTAGTCTGGATATAGCACAATGCTATCAGTCAATTATGATGAAGGTATTGTGTGGGCCCACAACGGTTTGTGCGAGCAATGTGGAACTCTAAGAATAATGAGGACACTGTCGGTGCAAGGATACAATAGATGACTTATAACCAACCCAAACACACGATTTATAGTTGTCTAGTTACATACCGGGGTAAATGGTCGAGATTGGTCTGTCTCTTCGATGGAAATGCCAGCTGCTGTAGTTAGGCAGGCATTGGGGCGGTGATTTCCTGTAAAATCACGGAGTGTCAGTAAAAAATGACCAAAAGGGTTGGGAGCGCTAATGCAGTATGCGCGTGCCTGAGTCAAAGTGGTGACTCTTACCTAATGATGAAATATTGCGACGCCTGGTTCTGTGATACCAACGCGTGACCACGGGGCTGCTCGGGTCCGATGTAGTCCCCAGTGGGTGTTATCCTGTAAACAGACAGGAATTACTATTTTAGAATTGTGCATAAACGAAGGATTGGGGCGTGCACGCGTGACACGAATCGGGCGTGTCTTACCTATCAAAGATGCAGTTCCTAGGCGCGTGCCGATCCAACGCGCGGACTTGGCTTCATCTCTCCCATCGGCAACAGTCTCGGAGTGTATGGTCTGGGCCTCCCCTCCTCTGGAACCATGGGCAGTACCTGCGCAACTGAATCCCAGAGCATGGGAGTAACGGCCCAAAAGGCGTGCAGTGTTAATGGACCGCAGTGCCAGGCTTGTGGAAGAAAACATCTTGTCGAGCCTCTTAGACGCTCCCTCCTCCATAGCCATGGTAGGACCCACTGGCCGCCGTCAAGTACTCACAACAGTCCATCTGAGGATCTAAGGGCTGGTATTCCTCAGGGTCCAGCGACCCCTCCCAATCCTCCCAGAGTCCTACCCCATAGGAATAGAGCTTAGGCTCCGGGTTGGAAGGCATGGCTCCAGTCTGCGCCGGAGTCGGCGACGGGGATCAGAATGGGGATTGCGCTGCCAAGGTGGTACGATTGGTGCTGGTCCGGATCGATCTGTGGATTTACTGTTTTCTTTTTGTGGGACTTACCCGAGTGACCCGACAGCTTGGAGTGCGACAAAGATCGCGGACTCCGTAACCGATCCCGGGACCTTCCTCTTCATTGGAATCAAGTGCTTTGCGGCGACAGGTGGTAAGGAGCTTGTGGGATCGCTCCCTCAAGGTCTTGGGGTGCATGGTGTGGCAATCTGTGCAGGTTTTCGTGTCATGGTATTTTTCCAAGCCCCAGAGACATACAAGGTGGGGGTCCTTCACCGACATCTGTTGATGGCAGGCGCTGCAGGGCGAGAAGCCAGTCTTTTTTAGTGGACGTCCCTGCCATACCAAGAGAAGAACCCTCAAAAAAGCTTTGACAAACCATCAAAAAAGCAAAGTCAAAAAGGGACTGAAGGGGTAGCTCTCTCCTGATCTGCGCTGACTGGTGCGGAAAGAAAACAACGGATGTCAGCATGCTGGAGTGGGGCCTACATATGCACCGTGCATGTTGCATTCGGTGCCGATGACACCACGCGGAGCAGATCGACTCCCACCTACATGCGTGCAGGTATAATGCTCACAAAAAAAATTTGGATCCAGTCTGACACCTGGGGATAATTATGTTAAGAAATCTGCGGCTAGAAGTCTCTAACAGATATGCAAACTTTCTAAAGTGATATTTTGAGAACTCTAACTTACAATCCGACTTTACCATTAAAGAGGATTTTAAATTGCAATTAGTTTGAGTGGAAAACGCATGTCTCTATCTGTCTCAAACTGAAGTTAGCAACTATTAAGTGTAAAAAGGTAACCCAGTGTTAGTGGGGAAGATGGGCCTTACAACAGCGAAAAACAACTTTAGTCGGTTTGCATTGTCAGGACATGTAAAGCTTAGGCACACATGCCTATTTTTTTTAAATAACATGCACCCTGCACTATGAGCCTTTGAGGCCTACCTTAGGGGAGACTTATAAGTATTAAAAATGACGGGTTAGGCTTGGTAGTAGGTTTATTTTGCCAGGTTGTAAATGGCATTTTAAAACTGCACTACAATATGCAGGGGCAGGCCTGAGGCATCTTTTACAGTGCTACTTTAGTGAGTGGCACAATGCATGCTGCTGCCCACTGGTAGAATTTAATGTACAGTTTATGGGTACAGGTACTACCATTTACTAGGGACTCGCAATTAATTAAAATGTGCCAATTAGGCAAAGGCCAATTTTACCATGGTTTAAGGAGAGAGCACAAGCACCTTAGCAGTGGTTAGCAGGGGTAACGTGCACAGAGTCCTAATGCCAACAAAAACGAGTTCATCAAAGTAAGGGAATGAAGGCAAAAAATTTGGGGTATACCACCTCAAGGATGTCAGGCCAAATAGCTTTGAAACGTGATTGAATAAGTGTCCTTGGCCAACACCTAATGTGTGCCCATCTTATTCAATGTAATGTACTGGAGATACTAAGCTTCAGAGTCCGAACAGCTGTGTTAAAAACTCTCTGGATTGAACCGACTAAGTAAAATTAAGCCATTGTTTTCTGAATTGTCTCTCTATACTTTCCTGGTTGCGGAGTTTGAACGGTTTTGGTTTAATATTACTATGATTTGGACAATCAACATGAGGTTAGTATTTTTTAACTATCGTTATATTCTTTCCTGGTAGGTGACTAAATTCTATAAGAATGAAGAGCATAGAGTACTCCTATCTTAACATTGCATTTTATGATATTTAAATGCCTTTGTTGTGACTCATAATACATTATATACATTTCTAAAGATCTTTAGTTCTTTAATGGCCAGAATTAATTTTTTTCTACTCTTCGAAGTCTGTCCTAAATATGAACTTATTAGATGCTTTAGCTTTCTTATGTCTTAATTTGCTTGTTTTGTAGTAAGCCTGAGATAAAATGTTTTAAAAAATTTGAATTAGAATAAAGAAGCAACTAAAGTGGCAAAATACATGTTGGCAGTGTATGTAGCATTTGGCAACATATGCTATGTTTTTGGAAGGAGGCTTTCAGCCCTTGTTGATTCGTTTACATTAACAGTTAAGAGCTGAGAACTGATGAATGAGCTGGTTATTCTAAATTCTATATAGGTATTTAGAAATTGTGCTTCCTAGCTTAAGTGCCTTCAATTTATGGTATTGCAGTTCAACTTCATCTTGCGTTTAAACTAGATTTTATGTTCTTGTCACAACTCGGCATTCAGATTTTGATTCTGCTATGTGGTTGTAAGGCTTAAAGTCAGACAGGGGACTTGAGCTCTCATGTTGTAGGTAAAGTAACTTTATCCTCTGGAAAACTAATAAAGCAGACACTACGGAGAAAAAGCAATGTGTTTCAAACCTTCTCCTAGAGCATGTAATCACAATCGCCAGCACACATTATCTATTAATAACACACATGAACAGTAGTATGCGAAAGTACACGCAATTCCAAAACGCAGTAGTAAGGTTCTTCCTTTCTTTTTATTCTTTTCCTCTTTTTCTTGTTTTCATACAAGTTCTTAGCCAGCCAACACGTGTTTCGTCGCCACACTGGGAAAGTAATCCTGCGACTTTTTCAAGGCTAAGTAAAGACACAGAATACAAAGCCAATGTCAAATATTCCAGACAACTGGCAAATCAAACAATCGCGTTAAATACATCACTGTGCCTGTGTTTAATGCCAAACCAGATAGAAGCATTAAAGCGTCCCAAGCACATTGTAACAACTTCATGCTTATTTCTACAATTGTTCAAAACAGGGTGAAACAGAAGGCCTAATGCTTAGGATAGTACAGACGTACTTCAGCCCTACTGTCGTGGTTTCCAATGTGTTTTGAATATAGCTGCTATGTGAAGCCTAAAACACCATGTATCAGTACTATGTGTGCGAGCAACACGCAAGACAATACAGTGAACACACAGTGCGTGAAAACAAAACCTGTGTCATTACCCTTAACCGTACACTCACTCACTCTCAAATAGCTCAATTGTCACTTGTCCTGATCTGTCTGTACAGGACGAAAATAAAAAAGCAAATGTTGTGATTAGAAAGGCTACATACATTTGTGACCCCATGAGGTCTGAAAAAACTCAGTTAAAACCAAGCGCCAAACCACCTACTTATATTGTGGTGATAATTCCAACCCACAAGGTTCATAAACGAAGGTATCCGTCAAATAAGACACTTGCTTCAAAATTCATAAAAATCCTGAACCGACCTGTCAGGTCTCTTGTCTGAAAAAGAGAATAATATATGTCTCTCAGACCAATTCATTACAACATCCTCATGGCTCAATATCTCCCATGAATCGTGCTCCAAATCCTCTCCCTTGGTTACTATACTCGACCCTCAAGGGAAGGTAAACCTGCTGTGCACACGTCGATTGGGGCAAAGGCTGGACCCGTGTGCTGTATCAAATTTCTCTAAGTACAAAGTGCTCATTCTGTTGTATACTATGTAATTCAAAGTGCTGAACACCCGTCAATTAAACACCAATTTTTATAATAAATCTGCTCATTACTGACTACCGTCCTACTGTTCATGTGTGTTATTAATAGATAACGTGTGCTGGGGATTGTGATTACATGTATCGTTGGCCTAGGCCACAAGTTTGGGGGAGGCCAGTGGTTCTCTTCACCCTGCAGCACCGTTGTATAAATACAGCTTGATCTAGATAGTTTGCGACATCACCCTGGTAGCGCCAGCTGACCTATTATACCACTGTACATTTGTGTCTTCTCCTAGAGCAGACTTAAGACCTAGGTGGTAGAAAAGAAAGCTAGATTTGCACCATACAAGTTGGCACAATCGGTCAGCAGAGCAAAATGTACTTTGTTCTCTTTTCAGTTTGACAAATGAGTCATTGACATTCAGCCATGTCGCCCTACAGCTTGGCTAGTGTTAATGATGCCCATACCTTTCAGTTGTACAGTTGATTTTTAATATTCTTTCTTTTTCTTCTTTAGGACTAAGAATGTTTACTCATCCTCGCATTGGAGAGAAGAATCCACAAAGGACCTGTCACAAAAGAAGCAAAAGGAAGCTAGACCAGAGAAATCACTTCACCATCCAAAGTGCAGCACATTGCCAAGTGCCAAAGCTGAGGAGGGTTTGCTCCCAAGTTTCAGTTTCAGCAAGAAACATGAATCTGGCCTAACTTTTCAAGAGCCTATGGCTGAAGCCTGTATTTTAACTCCAAGAAATGAGGGTGAATCTGTGGAGCGTCTGCGTCTTGATTTTGAATCATTGATGCTCATAAAGGAAGATACAAATGAAGACAGTGGTAGTGACCTGTCCGATTCTGAAAGAATCGCTATGCCAGCATCTCCGTTCACTCCACCAGATCTTATTCTCCGAGCTGAAAGAATCGATCCAGCATCTTTTGATCACCCTTTCGAGCTGAGTTACAAAGAGTCTGAGCATTATTACCCAGACATCCTCCCTCCACCATTTAACCTGTGGGACCTTCCGCAGTTGGCCATGTTTCTTAACACAGAAGGGAGATCCACATCACGACCAAAACCAACAGGACACCTTGAGAAGTACATAGATCGACTTCTCCAGTTAGAATGGTTACAAATGCAAACCGTTCAGAATGAGAAAGCTAAGATAACTAAGCCCAGGCCTCATACTGCCCCAAGTCAATCTTCCAATTTAAAAAGTCCTGCTAAAAGCAGATTGTGCAATAATTTACAGCCAGGCCGAATGCCTGCTCAGTCAGAAAATTTGTTCAGATATCCAAGTTGGCACACTGGCATCAATCGCAAGCAAGGTTTATACTCTGAAGGAACGAGGTTGCTAAAGACATCTGGACAATACTCCAAGGCAGCTGATGTGGTTCGTGTTAAAACTACTCAAGAGACTAATCCAGCATTGAAAAAAAGAGCAACGGGGATCAACAAGCAACATCTGCTCGAGCGTCAGCCTTCTTCGAGTTTCTCACAGGTTCAGGCAATTGGTAATGTCCGATCCTCAAAACTTCCTCCTGCCACCCAAAGTTATTTACATACTGTAAAGGGTACAAAACCTAATACAAACACAAAGAAAATTGGATTGGCCGATAACGGATATGTGCCTGTCAAAAGAGAAACATGGGATCGGAAGAGGACGACAAATGAAGTTAAGCAACCTTTGAGCAAACGTTAGCAAACATGATTGAGATCTTTCAAAAATGTGAAATATTGTGAAAGCTTCTTTAAAAAAAAAAAAAAAAAAGGCTGCTCTTCAACCAGGTTATGGATACAGGGTTGTCAGTGCCATGTTGCCCATGGTACCTAAACATTTACTTTGTAGATGATGATTTAATCTGTTCTACTGTTCTATCTAGGTGTGTAGGGAGCATTATCAACATGCATTTTTGTTTTGCCCGCTTCAGAAATTGTGGCCATTATTTTCAAATAAAAACTTGTTGTTGTATATACACTTTTAAGAGGATCACACGCTTTTTGAGCTTTACAATGCTGATGCTGTTCACTGAAACCAGCTTTGTTACCATTTCTTTTGGAGCATGACTCTGCAGGTCAACCATTACTTTTAAAAAGACCAAATCTATTTTTTTCCTGTCTATTTTTACATTTGGTAATGTAAGGCATCATAGGAAAAGAATACTGGTTTCATTCAAGTAATTTAAATTCCTTTAATTTCTCTGACTGTAATTTAAGATTTCCTTGGCCCTTCTTGTGCTCCTTGAGTCAGTCAAGCAGAATGAGCAGGAAAGGGAGGAAGATGTCACAGAAGAAAGGTGAGTGTCTATTTTCAGGGAGAATAAAATGTTAGGGAGCAGAATTCATTCTGACTACATTAAAAAAGATGAGGTGTAGTCTTTATAACAGAAAATCAGGAAAATGATAAATGAACAATTGCAAATTATGCTTCTGGAACTTTCTTTATAGTAGTATTGACAAAAATTTCAGACGTATCCCCCTTACCATATGGAGTCATGCATCAAAAAGGCTTATCTGAGCAACAGGAGGACATGACTTATCAAACCCCTTGGGTAAACCAGCAGCATCATGTGTGTACAATGTCTTACTCACTCCTCGACATCATCCATATCACACCCACCCGGCTACCACTTTCCTCTGACCAACATACTCCTCTTCTGCCTCTTCTTTTTGTTCCTCCTCTTCTTTTTCTTTCTTCGTCCTCTTCTTCTTTCTCTGCTTCTTCTGCTTCCTCCTTCCCCTCGTTTCCTTCCTCCTGCTTCCTTCCACCTCTCTTATACTTACCCTCTCTTCCCCTTCCTCCTGCCTCCTCGCATAAATAGTCAATTTCAACCTGATCAACAGACTATCTGGGCCCAACTATGACTTTGCCTAGGATATATGAGACTTTATCACCTTTGCCTCCATTCAACACACCACATCATTTAAAGCTTTAGCCAAGGACTCAAGCTTCCTGAAACTGAAATGCTCTCTTGACAACCTCCTTTACTCCCTGGATATCAGCAATTCTATACAGAATTACCCAATCTAAAAGCAACATCCTCGTCTTCATCATATCAGCCTCTCTTATCAACCAGATGCATGACCCTGATACCCCTGGAGTGGTCAGACCATTTCAATTTCATTAAACCACTTTCCTTTCTTCATACCACACCGACATATTTTGTTAAACCAAAATGAAAAAATATAATTGGTCTTTCAAGGACTTCCCAACAGAGATGCTCCAAGAAGAACTCCAATATTTCACCATCCCCAAGCATCCAATAATAGATGTCAACACACTCTGCAAGGTAAACAAACTACCATTAAAAAACCGCGTACAACTGAAAACATGATCCACTAAGATTAAACCCGCCGCGCTATGGTACTTACAAGAGCTCACTGAGAACGAGCATACAATTTGCAGACAAGAAGAGAAATGGAGATGAACCAAAGCGCCTGATAGTCTCACTTAACTCCAAACACTCCACTCATCGTGCAGGCACCTCACTTCAGCTGATACTATCTTTTGCAAAACCACCATCAGTTGGGAGGAATTGATGCAGTGGATATCACCTAATACCATAGAGCATCAAACATGATCATAATAAATGAATGGCTCCATGACCCACAAATGGACCTAGACTTTGCAACCAAGAAGGGAAGAGGTGTGGCGCAGCGGCCAGGGCGGCTGACTCCGGAACCCGGTGGCTCACGGTTCGATCGCCAGTGGCAGATCAGCCCAGCTCCATGTGACTCTGGGCAATAGCTTGCTTAATCTTCCCGACGGCGCCCAGCACCTTGACGCCCTCGGGTACTTGTTCACGCTTTACAAATACTGGACATTTACTTTTACAAGAAGTGGGCAATGGGTGACTAGCGCCCAATATATTTTCTGTACTGAGGGAAAGTTACATTGAAACTGTCCTCTACAACACCTACCTTAATACAGTTGTCGAGTGAGACATTTAAAGCCTCAAAGAACAAGTTGCTTACCTTTTTGGAAATGCCTTATCTGGTAGAGTCTCTATATAGCCGCAGATTCCTTGCCTTGGAATATTCCCCAGGCGTCAGGCTGGATCCAGAAAATCTTGAGCAGTACCTCTGTGTGCTGGTAGGTGGTGGTGTTCGGTTCCACGTTGGCATCGTCCATGCCGGACCCCTATAAGGCTGCCACCGTGGCATCGGTTTCTTTTCTTGACATTTCCACACCAGAAGCATGGAGCTTAGAAAGCAGATAAACCTGTGTGTAGACACTAAAGACCTACACAGTCCTAGATAGAAACAATTGTTCACAGAAGCGGGGAGGATGGAAGGGAAGATGCAGGTTACAATTGTATACCTTTTTATTTGAAAAAAGCTCTAAGAGGGAGTTTATCTTTTTCTCACTTCATTTGGCACTAATGTTATCGGCGCCTTTATAATGATTAAAATGATTTTTAAATGACGCTTACTTACCTCATTGTCTTGACGGTGTGGCTCTCTGTTCTGCTGCGGCTTGTGCCGTTTGAGCGGAGAGAGGAAGCCTCAGACTGTGTGATTTCTGGATCAGCGGCTGCCGCCATCTTGGGCAGTTGACAGTCTAGTTTTCAACATACTTCTTTTCCCGGGCTTTCACTTTATTCAAGTGGAGCCCCGACGTGGACGCACGCAGCGGGTGTGCCAGAAAGGCTGCATCTTTTACTGGGTAAACTATGTGCCACCTATATTATACCAGCTCTGAACTTACAAAGATAAGGAATCTAAATTCTAGTGCCTCTTGTATAGGGGTATTACCTCCTTTGGATAAGGAAGGTCCATGGCACTGCAATATGTGCAACTTCTTCTGTGCCCCGCCCCCTCCCAGACCAAGTCTGAGCTTCTCGGTACCACAGGATATAGCCCTTTAATTGGTAAAAATAGTATTTCTCCTTATACCTCCAGGTGCACTTCCTCTCAGTTACATGGCTTATATCTTAATGCGCTCTATTCCGAAGCATGCTTCGGAGCTCTGGGATCTTTTAGACCCTACCAAACCAGATTTATGCTTTATCACTGAAACTTGGCTGCACTCTACCGCTTCACCATCTATTGCAGTAGCATTCCCTGATGATTATGATTTAACCAGACTTGATAGGCAGCTGAAGATGGGGGTGGAGTTGCTATTGCTGCACAAAGTCTGCTAAAGATGAAATGCTTGGACTCCTGCTCCACTACCTGGTTGGAAATGATTATATTTCAATTAAAAACTACTTCAAATCTAACCTGGAAGGGGGCTTTGGTCTATCGCCCACCTTTCGAAAAAGATTTCTGCTCTAAGCTTATGGAATAGTTAGCCCCGCATATCTTAGCAGCAAACAATTTTCTGCTCTTAGGGGATTTTAACTACCATACGGACAATCAATCGGACTCTGATTCTATCTGTATTCTTGCAGATTTAGAATCCCTTGGTCTCTATCAAAAGATAGTTGGTCCTACCCACATTGCTGGATATACCCTGGATGGAGTATTCACCAATGCCCCTGACTTGGTGGTTGTCCCCCGGCTGTCCTGGTGTGGACTGACCACTTCTCTGTAAATTTTAATTTAGCCTTTCAGAAATCCAGTGCTGTCCACTCCAATGTCTTGAAACCTACCAAACCTTGGAGGAAGTTCTCCTCCGCTTATACTCCTCCTTTTTTGAGGGACTATGAAGATATGGATCTCGCATTAAAGGTTTTTGAAGACTAATTTACGCAGGCCTTAGACACCATTGCCCTGTTAAAATTGAGTAAAATCAAAACAAAACATCTTCCTGCTCCTTGGTATACTGAATCCCTAAAAAGGAAAAGTCTATATGTAGGAACATGAGTGTACATGGAGAAAGTCTAAATCAGAAGAGGAAAAATTCATCTATAAAATTGCGTTAAGAAAATACCTAAAAAAATGCAATGCTGCAAGAAGGACCCACATTGTTGACGGAATTAACTCTGCAAAGAATTCCTCAAAAGAGATCTTTAAATTTTTTAAAGAATTTACCAATCCGACCACTTGTAGTTCTACCATCCCTGCCTCCCAGATGTTTTGTTATGATCTTGCAGCGCATTTTGAACAAAAGATCAATAATATCTACCAATCTCTTTCAAATAATGCGGGACCGATAAAACTAGCCTCTTCTGAAGTCTGTGTTAACACCCAGTCCCCCACCCTGGAGCTTTTTAATTTTGCCACCCCTGATCAAGTTTTGGACTAGCTAAATATGATTAAATCTGGAACCCTGCTGGATCTCGCCAACCCCCTCACACATCATTACCACTCTGACCCTTCTTTCCCCCATCATAGATCTAAGCAATCTTTCGCTAAAGCTAGCAACTCTCCCATCTGAATGGAAAAGTGCACAGATTAGACCCATTCTCAAAAAACCTATGGCATATCCTACGGATATTCAAAACGATAGTGAGCATTCATTCCGACCATCCAGGAATTCCCATAGTCCAGGCGGCTCACTATCAACGCCTGGACTAGGGTCTTCCTAGCGTGCAGAGGGGCCAAATTAAAAGCCTTCCTAAGCATGCGCATCAGGCTGAAACAGGTTCCAGAGATGGTTTTAACATGTTCATTCATAGAGAGGTTATCGTCCAAAAAGACACCCAGATTTTTAACCAATTTTTGGGGTGTCGGGGACGATCCAAGTTCGGATGGCCACCAATCAGTGGACCATATTGAATAAGCCTTCCCAAAAAGTAGGGCCTCCATCTTACTGGTGTTGAGCAGAAGGAAGTTAGCATTCATCCATGATGCAAAATTGCACTGAGGTGGCATGGATGGAGGGGTAGTCTCGAAGGGGAGGGAGTAGCCCCTTCGGACTATCTGCAAAACCCACCTGTCCAACGTGATGTTGAGCCAGTGGGGGGGGGGGGAGGTGATGGCGAATCCTGCCGCCTACTGGCGATTGGTGGCTCTGAAAGGTTGGACTAGGAGGGTTTGGAGGCTGCTGCAGAGGGGGCGATGGTGGACTGGCCCCGCGACCCACGGCGGTGGGATCCACGTCCCTGGCCGCGCAGAGGCTGGACAGCTTGCGCAGGCCTGTGGCTCTGGACGGAACGTGGTGGGGCACCCCTTCCGTAGCCACGAAGGGGGCGAAAAGCAGACTGTGCTGGGTGGGAGGTAGAAGCGAGGCCTAAGGATCTGGCCGTAGCCCTAGAATCCTTAAAGCGCTAGAGCGCGTTGTCTGCCTTGTCGCCAAACAGGCGACAGCAATCAAAGGCCATGTCCAAAAGCGTTGCTTGGACATCCCCCGAAAAGCCAGTGGACCTCAACCAGGCGTAGCGTCTCAGTGCTACTGACTTGGAAATCGTCCTGCCTAGTGAGTCGGCGGTGTCCAGCCCACACCAGATGGCGAACTTCGCTGCGTCTCTTCCTTCGGCAACGGCACGGGAGAGCACGGCCCTGGCCTCCTCCGGGCACTGTGGCAGCACCTGCGCAACCGTGTCCCACACCGCGTGGGAGTAACAGCCCAAGAGACATGCGGTGTTCACCGATCACAGTCCTAAGCTGGAGGAAGAAAACCTCTTCTTCCCAAGGTGGTCCAGCTTCTTGGATTCACGATCAGGTGGTGCGTTAGGGAATGCGCCCTTGGAAGTCGAGACTTGGACCACCAAGCTCTCAGGGGTGGGGTGTTGGGAGAGGAAAATGGGGTCGCCCGGGGCCGGGCGGTGGCGTCGGGCAATCATCCTATCCACAGGAGCACCCGTGTTGGGCTTGGACCAGGTGCCCAAAAGGATGTCCGTGAGGGCCTCATTGAACGGCAGCAGGGGCTCCGAAGAGGCCGCTGCCGGCTGAAGCACCTCAGTCAGGAGGTTAGTCCTGACTGCCACCGTTGGAAGCTCGAGGTTTAAGGCCTCGGCCGCCATACGCAACACCACTGCGTAAGATGCACCCTCCTCCGTAGCCACGGTAGGGGGAGAAAGCATGCCAAGGTCTGGGGACGTATCCAGACCACTAGCTTCACCCAACTCCTCTCTCCAGTCCGGTTCTTCCAACTGGTCTGCTAGAGGGTCCACAGACCCCTCCCAGTCCTCCTCACCCTCCTCTGGTAGCCACTCAGGGCTATAGGGAACACCAGGGGAGAACAATGGTACAAAAGTACCGGTCGGCGCCGGTCCCGATGTTGGTCTGGCTCCGCGTCTACATCGAGGGGGAGGCTGGGGTCGACGTCGGCTGGGGACACAACTGGCGTCGGAGGCGGTGGAAGTGACGTCGTCAAAAAGAGTCAAAAAGTGACTCGAGGTACCGCTCTCTCCAGATCTGCGCTGGCTGGCGCGGAAAAATAAAGAACTGACGTCGGCGCGCGAGGGCGGCGTCTGGGTGGGTGCCGCAACGTCATTCCGGCGACCACGGTGCCAATGATGAACGCAGAGTCGACCGACGCCACCTATCGACGCGCAGGGGTACTGCTGAAGAAAAAATTCTCCGGATCCAGTCTGACGCCTAGGGGTAATTTTAAGGTGAGGAATCCATAACGAATTCTCTTTCAGATTGTGACCTATATCTGATGGCTTCAGTGCTGAGATCCCCTCGGGGATGATTTGTGCACCTAATAAATAAAATAAAAAAGGGTCTGTAAGTAATCTGTGGCTGGATAGAGTCTCTACCAGATAAGGTGTAACCGAAGGTAAGTAAGTTGTTCATCTGATAGCGCGTTTCAGCTGCAGATTCCTTACCTTAGTCTAGATACCCAAGTAATACCTTCCTGGTGGGGAGAAGGTCTGCAAAGAGGATTTGCCCAGGAAGTCCTGGAGGAACAAACGAACGGACAAAGTGCCCATCGGGCTGGACCTGACTGTCAAAGCAGTAGTGTTTAGTAAACGTGTACAGAGAAGCTCATGTAACAGTCTGACACATCCAGGACTGGGACTCGGTGAGCTAACGCAGTAATCATAGCCTTTGATCTGGTGGAATGAGCCTGCAAGCCCTCAGGGTGTTGCTTTTTGGCCATTGAGCAGCAGATTTTAATGCAGAGCACAATCCACCTGGAGATGGTCCACTTCTGCACAGCCTTCCCTATCTATGCTTCGGTGAACCCAGTGAAGAGTTGATCGTCCACCCCTAGTTCTTTGGTAAGATCAATGAAGAATGACCATGCTCTTTTTTGAGTCCACACCCTGTAGTCTCTCCTTCTCTTTGGAAGGATGTAGCAGAGCAAAGAAAGTCAGCAGTGTGATATTTTGGCTGACGTGGAAAGCTGTTCCCACCTTTGGCAAGAAAGAGGCACAGGTACAGTGCAGAACCAGTTTGTCTGTAAGACGTTGATGTATGATGGTGCACAGAGAGTGCCTGAAGCTCACTAACCTTCCTGGCGATGTGATAGCCACTAAGAAGACTGTTTAGATGGTCAGGAGGCATAAAGTACAACTAAACATATAGGCTGGAACAGCAAGTTTATCAAACGTTAAAACCAAATTGATGTCCCATTGGGGAATAATGAAGGGTTTTAGAGGAAACGTACGGAAGTCCTCTTAGGAAATGAGTCACAACTGGTGACCTGAACAGGAAGGGTTGGTCAGGTCCCTGTAAGAAAGCTGATCTATATCTAAAAGATACCCTTTAACTGTGCCCAAAGAAAAGCCTTACCGGGCTAGAGATAAAACAAACAACAATACCTCGTATAAAGGTGCAGAGAGAGGATTGGCATGCTTGTTAGTGCACCAAGCCACAAACTTGTCCCAGTGGCAGGTGTATGCGGTCTTAGTTGAGGGATGCCTGGCTGCCAGAATAACTTCATAGACTTCTGAAAGGAGGTCAAAGTCTGTCAGCTGCTGCCGGTCAATCCCTATGAATGAAGGCGGATTGTGCGGAGGTTCAGGTGCAGAACCATACTCTCCGTGCCCAATCTGGAGCCACAATGATTTGGCCCTTTTCATTCATGATCTTCTTGAGAATTCTGGGCAGGAGTGATACTGGCGGAAAGGCGTACAGGAGGCCTGAAGTCACTTGAGATCAAATGCATTGCAGAGCGAGTGCCGTCTTGGAGACTCCAGCACGCAGAAGTACCGACATTGCGCGTTTTCAGAGGTGGTGAATAGACCTAACAACGGTTCTCCCCACCCATTAACGGGAGAGCCCTTGCACCGCCTCTGGATGGAGACACCATTTGTGATCCGCGAGGCATCGACGACTGACTTTTATGTCCTGACAGACCGAGAGCCCAACAGGTTTTGTACGCTAGGAAAATGTCCTGACGTTCCAGCCATGTCGAGAGGCGAAGAGCTTCCTGGCACAGGGTCCACGACCATAACCTACCCTGTTTGTTGCAGTACCACATGGCGGTGGCGTTGTCTGTGAAAACCTGAACTAGCCTTCCCTTCATGGAAGGGAGGAAGGTCTTCAATGCCAAGCGGATCACTCAACTCCAGCAGGTTGATGTGGAGCTGAGACTCCACCACGAGACCAGAGTTCCCTGATCTCCGCTTCTCCCAGATGGCTGTCCCAACCCAGAAGGGGTGAGACTGTCACCACTGTGAGCTCTGAGTGAGGAAGGGGGAGGGGTCTACCACTGACCCAATCATCGTTTGTCAGCCACCACTGTAGATAGTTTGCAGTTCACTGTGATATCTGGACCATTTTGGAAAGATTCCCGATGCTGAGCCCTCTGGCACATCCGGTAACACTGCAGAGCCTGCATGTGCCAGCAGGCATGTCTTACCAGCAGGAGGCCATGAGGCCCAGCTGCCTCTGTCAGTCTCGCAGAAATCCAGGATAGAGGCTAAAACATTGGAATCATAACCTGATTGTTGCACTGTGTCCAGAATGACTTCGATAAAAGGGAGCATCTGAGAGTGAGTCAGGTGTGACTTTGGCTCGTTAATAGTAAACCCTAGCGAATGCCCGAGGTCCGCCGTAGCCTGGAGGTGGGCGATGACTGCTTGGGGAGAGCCTGCCTTCAACAGCCAGTCGAGGTAGGGGAAGATTGAAACCCCTGACCTCTGCGGATGGGCTGCAACCACTGCCATCACCTTTGTGAACACCTGAGGGGTGCTGGTAAGGCCAAATGGGAGCACAGCAAACTGAAAATGCTTTTTCAGGTAATAGTTGAGAGGGCGCACATCTAGTATAGGGTGGAGGCCTCTGTTCTTTTTTGGGACTAGAAAGTAGCGGTAATAGCAACCACAACCTACCTATTTCAGGTGTTGACACCCTCTCTATGGCTCCTTTGGCCAAAAGAGCCTGCACTTCCTGACGAAGCAGAGAGGTGATCCTCTATCAGGCAGTCTGCAGATGGTGGCATGGGTGGTGGGGTTTCTATGAATGGAAGGGTGTAACCCCGCTGAACAATTTGAAGAACCCATTGTCCATGGGGCAGGTGGTGCTTGATCCTGCAGCTGACTGATTGCCAGTGATGAAGAGAAGGCACATTAAAGGGATTAGGAGGCTGTGGCTTCTGAGGGCTGGTGGACTGGGCAGGTCCCTTGTCTTGGTTGCCACGGGGCTCATGGGAACCTTGTCTGCGTCCACAAAGGGACTGGAGGAGCATGTTGGCAGTGGTAGCTGGGCGGGATTGGACACTGTTGGTAGCCCCTACCATAGCCACATAAGAGGAGAAAGGCATAGCGGGGCTGGCACAGGACCTTGAGCCTCCTAGTGATTGGGTGGTGGCCCTGCTGTCCTTAAAGCCCTCGAGTGCCGAATCTGCCTTATTGCCAAAGAGGTAAGTGTCATCGAAGGTAAATCCATAAGGGATGCCTGGACATCCCATGAAAAGCGATTAGACCTCAACCAGCCGTGGGGACGGAGTGCCACTGACTAAATAATCGCTCTGCCTAGAGAGTCAGTTGTGTCCAGTCCGGTGCGTTTAGTGAACTTTGTTTTGTTCCTGCCACCTGCAATAGCCTGGGACAGGATGGCTCGGGCCTCCTACGAGACAATGGGCAGCACTTGCGCAACAGAATCCAAACTGTGTGGGAATATCGGGCCAAGAGGCACGCGGTGTTCACCGACCTCAGTGCAAAGCGGGTGGAAGCAAAAATCCTCTCGCCGAAGTGCTTGGATTGGTCTTTTAACAATGCACTTTTTTCGGCCAATAGCATTGCCCAGACAGAGCAATGAAGACCGGATAGAATGCACAACCTACACTGACAGCTATCTGCATGAGGAACAAAGCACTTTTAATCTGACAGCAATTTAACTGTTTCTAAGCTTTTAATGATATATGAATTTTGCAAATGTGTTATTAATATTCTATCATGATTTTATTTTCTTAATTGAAATTTGTATTGCAATGGTTTTAAGTAACTATGCAAATTTAATAAATTCAATTCAATCCTCTCGCCGAAGGTGTCCAGCCGCTTGGATTCCCTATTTGGTGGTGTGGGATGGAATGCACCAAGGTTGACTTTGTATGTATGTGGAGGATTGGACAACCAGACTTTCTGTATTGGGGTGCTGGGTGAGGAAGCTGGGTCCCCAGGAGCCGGGTGATGGCGGTAGGCAGTCGTCCTGTGCACAGGAGCTGCTGTGCAGGGCTTGGCCCATGCCCTAAGGAGGACATCAGTGAGGGCTTCATTAAAGGGGAGAAGAGGGTCTGTGGGGCAACTTCAGTTGAAGTACCTCTGTTAAGACGTTCATCTTGACTGCCACCAAGGGCATTGTGTGGTCCAGGCCCTCCGCTGCTATCCTTACCAACATGGCAAATGAAGCCCCTTCCTCCTTAGCCATACTAGAGGAGAGATTAAGCTAGTGTATGGAGAGGTGTTTAGACCACTGGCATTCGCCAGTTCCTCATATCAGTTATCCTTGGGCTCCTCCATGGGGTAGGGATAACCATAAAGATCCTCAAATCCACCCCACTTGTATTCCTCACAGGGCCTTTCAGTGAAAGGAGGCATTGTCTCCAACTCAGAAGGTTGTGTTCTGGGGCCCCCTGGAGTCTACATCGGGCGCCGCCATTCTGGCTCCATATTGAAACGGGCTCTGGGGAATGTTGCGGTCTCTTGACTGGAGCCGATCCAGATCAAGGAACAGATCCAAAGAATCTGACTGGCGTCGAGAGCGAACCTGCCAGTGGGAATTCAGTGGGGGCACCTGAACATGCTCTAGAGGGGTTGACCCGTCTAATTATGAGGTGCTTGGCCTCATAAAACTCCTTTGACTGCGCAGAGGTCACTCCAGCAAATTCTGGGAGGTAAGGAGCGGACCCAGACTCTGGTTCTGTGGCTGATGCGTGGGAGCGGTGCCTTGATTATTGGCACTGTTCCTGCACCTTGTCCGAAGACTTGGACTGGTGTAGTGTAGCCATAGAACGCTTTGACTTCTTCGACTTTTTGGATTTTTATGCAACTTACCCAACAACTTCGAGCGTGATGAGTGCTGGGAACGGCTCCACAAACAGGCCCGGGGCTGTCCACATGACCGAAACTTGGAGCGTCACAGAGTCAACTAGTGTTAGGCGACCAAAAGCTGTAGGGAGTGCACCCGAACAGCCTTATGGTTCATGGCTCGACAGTCTTGGCAGGCCTTGGAGTCATGTCCCTGCTCAAGCTACCAAAGGCAAACCAGGTAGGGGTCCGTCACAGACCCAATGCCTGTGACAGCAACCACAGGCTTATTTTATTTATTTATATAATTTGTAAAGCGCAACTAATGCCGATAGGTGTCTTGGCGCTATAGGAAAAGATTAAATTGCTACAGTAGATGTCTGAAGCGAGTTTAGCCAGTGGCCAGGTGCATACTACTCCTGCGGGAACAGCCAGCTCTTTAAGGCTTTTCTGAAAGAAAGTAGGGAGGGAGCAGCTTTTAGTGTCGATGGGAGGCTGTTCCAGAGCACAGCAGTGGCCGTAAAAAAGCTCTTCCCAATCCATTTGGTTCTCCTGAAAGGGGGGATAATCTAGTTCATGGCGGAGCCTGAGCGGAGCGTCCTTGCCAGGACGTACCAATTGAGTTTCTCTCTGAAATGGGCTGGCCGCAATCCATGCAGTGCTTTATAGGCCAGACAAAGAGCCTTAAACCTACATCGTTGTTTAACCGGCAACCAGTGTAGTTTCCTAATGGCTCCTCTTGCCGATTCATGTTTGGGGATTTTGAAGAGGAAGCGGGCTGCAGCGTTTTGCAGAGTCTGGAGCCTCTTTTCGAGACCCACTGCGAGAGTAAGATAGAGGCTGTTGCAATAGTCTATCTTAGTGAGAACCAATGCGCTGATAGCTGTTCTCAGGAGTTCAGAGGGCAAGAATTTTTCAATCTTTTCATAAGCCTTAGCGAAAAGAATGAGGCTGATGTAATTGTATTTACTTGATCCTTGAACTTCAGTTCTTTATCTATCAAGACGCCTAGATTTTTGACTTTGTTAGAGGGTTCAGGAGGTGAGTCCAATTCAGGTGGCCACCATTCCGGCGTCCAGAGTGAGGGGTTGTTACCAAAAAGGATGATCTCAGTTTTAGTGGCATTTAATTTAAGGTAGTTGTAGTCTATCCACTTACTCACATTGCTCATGCATGTTCTGAGTGCCGTGCCAGAGTAATTTTCTGGCTTAGCCAGTGACACCACAATTTGGGTGTCATCGGCGTAGGATGCCAGGTGAAAGCCCGCACTTTTGATGATTGTCGCCAGTGGTGTAACATAAAGATTGAAGAGTGTTGGACTCGGTGCCGATCCCTGAGGAACTCGGCAGGGAGAAAGGCCTAGATATAAATTTGCCCATCGACACAGTGTGTTGTCTGTTAACCAGGAAGGATTGGAGGAGATCTAAAGCTGCGTCCTCAATGCCTAGGCTGCGCAGACGGTCAACTAAGATCTCGTGACTGACAGTGTCAAATGCCGTGGAGAGATCCAACAGGTTTAGGGCCGCGGTCCCTCCCCTGTCCGGCACTTCCCGAATATTCTCTGTAGCTACTACCAGGGCAGACTCAGTACTTCGTTTTTTTCTGAAACCGTGTTGTGTGTCGTCCAGAAGCAGATTTTCCTCTAGGTACTCTGAAAGTTGCTGATTCATAACTTTCTCCGCCAGCTCGGCAGCAAAGGGAAGCCTTGAGATTGGACGGTAGTTGTTTGGGTCCAGTGCATTCAGATTGTCTTTCTTTAGCAGAGGCAGAATGGAGGCATGTTTCCAGTATGTCGGGAAAGTTCTTCCCGCAAACATGTTATTCAATATATAGCCCAGATATTGTGCCACTTGTGCAGGAATCATGTGCATTATCTTAGGGGGGCAGGGGTCTTGTGGTGCCCCAGATTTGATGAGTGGAATCAATTTTACAAGTTGCTCTTCCGAGAGGGCCTTAAAAGTAGAGTCTGCTTTCACCAGTGTCGGCAACTGGGACACACCCATCCTGTTGACCTGCTACTCTCTTTGCTGAAAGACTAGAGAAGATGTTTGCAACCTTTTCCTGAAAGAAATTTGCCAGCTCATCGCAGAAATTTTGATTTATTACTGCATTATTTGGGCTGGTAGGTGTAATCAGTTTGTTTATGACTAGGAAAAAGGTTTTGTTTGCATCACAGGCTGCTCTCATCTGTTTGGAGTAGTATGAGGTTTTTGCTGCTACAATACTTTTTTTTTTTATGTTCTGCTGGTTTATTTTTATAGATGTTTTTCTCTACCTCATAATTTTTTCTCCATCTTTGTTCTTACCTTCGGCAATCCTGCCTTGATTTCCTAAGATTTTCATTATACCAGGGCTGGGATACCTTTTTGGCTACCATTTTATGGCCGATTCGTGCTACAATATCCAGGGCTGAGTTAAGCCAGAGCGAAAGGTTTTCCACATTCTGCTCCAGATCCTCGGCTCGCTGCCAGGGCCCAGGGGTAATGGCATCTCTCAGTTCGGCCTGCCGATTTGTATGCCATGCTCTACTCGGGGGTTTTTGAGTCGTGTTTTTGTGCATGGTGCAGTTCTCGGTCTGTATCTGCCAGTTAACTGCCCAGTGGTCGGACCAAGTGAAAGGGAGAGATGGGAGTAGGGTAGTAGTTGGAGAAAATCCCATCTAGCATATGTCTTGCCCTATGGCTTTAAACCCCACAGGTTTTTTAGGGGTCAAGCTCAAAAGAATTCAACAAAATGTTGAAAACATAGTCTAAAAAATGAAGGAGGTAGCTCCCTCTGCGCTGTTGGCATGGAAAGAGAACTGATGTCGCCCTGCTGGGTTGGTGCCTGTATAGGCATCCCGCATGTCACGTCCAGTGCGGACGACGCTGATCGGAGCCACCTACCACTGTGCAGAGGTATTGCTCAGGATTTTCTGGATCTGGTCTTAGGAATATTCTAAAGTAAGGAATATGCGGATAGAAGTCTCTATGAGATGTGGTGGAACAAACTAACAAAAGAGACCCCTCTGTGGCTAGGCAATGCTTTGGGCTAGGGCTTGATCAACTGGAGATCCTGCTGCCATTGTTGAGTAATGTGGCTGAGGTTTGGGAAGACCTGCATAGGTCTTCCATTCTAAACTAGATTCTTTTGCCCCAATAGGTCCCTGTTGAATCGCTTGGGTTGACCTCGAATTTGCTAGCTCTACCAAGAGGGTGCCCTTTCCAGACTGAGAGCCACTCTGGACTAATCAGCTGCATAGCCTTGATCACTGTGACTTTCTCTAAACCAATATTCACCAGAACCTCAGTGTAGAAAAACTTCTGGATCTTCAGGGAAGCTAATCCGGTATGTCCTCACAGCATTTTCTAGCGCTTCAACTTTCGTCTCCAGCTGCATGTTCATGGTGACAACGCAGTCATTCATTCTCTAGTGCCCCTGATCCTTCTACTCCATCTGCTGCACTGCCATAAGTTCATTTTTGACCATGAGGCCATTCACCTCCTTAATCCTCACTTCCTAGGTGGTCATTTAACACACATTTCTCCTTGTCCATTCTAGGCCATGTGTTCTATGTGACCTCAGGAGTCACAGTGCTGTCGCCTATGGTGTCTTTGCATGTGGAGGGTTTCGAGAAGAAAAAAAGTATCTGTCCCTGGGAGCTTTTTATTTACCTTTTGAGAGTATTATTTAATGGACACAATGTGGATACAGTCCATGGGCAGGCCAACATTCCAGCCAACTACCCGTTCCCGAAGTTACCCCTGTATCAGGTCTGCTTTGATCCGGCAAGTAGTTCTGATTGAGAACACTCTGCTACCGTCCTCTCCCACTCCATCTGACACAGGCGTCTCTCTCATGGTCTCAACACCAAAGCTGTGCAGGATGGTGACACACACCCCTTTAGCACCGGCTTTACCGAAAAGCCCTTATCTGGTGGTCCCTCTCCACTCTCAACAGGAGGAGTGCATCAATCCCAAGTGCTGCCACTTGCGCCACTGTGACGTCGCTGCTCTTCCTCTTCTTGGGCATCTCTTGATCCACTGGACAAGGGGGAGCCCATTCATCCTAGTATTCCCTGGCTTCCTGCATCTCCAAGATGAACAGGGGATGTTCCCTACTGGGATGCCACCTGTGAAAGCGCGCACACTGCAATCTATCCCTGAATCCTCTTGCATCTGTCCGGCCCAAGATCAGAGCTGTGCCACAGCACACAGAAATGGCAATCATCTCAGAGCCCGCCTGACTCCACCATCCCATTAAAATTTTTAAAGACATAAAAGAGTGATAAAGATAAAAAAAGGAACCGATGCTGGACAGCATTTTGGGCTTTCTACTGTCTACATGTCCTACTTTTGAAGGCATCCCTAATCTATTTTGTTTGCTTTTAGTTAGAGTTGACATTTCTCTATGCAAGCAGGGACAGTGAGTCGGTTCCATGTGATTTAGATGTTATCTAAAAAAATCACTAGTGCCTGAGGCCCAAGGTAACAATAGATCACAGTAATTAGTATGGAAACCATCAATGATGGCAAGAGTTTGACTGTTTTTGCTTTAAATAAGGAACCTTGATTATATTCACTCGAAGCATGGCTAGCCAGCTCTTACTTCCTAGTGCCACCACAACAGTACTTAATCTGTAGACAAAAATAATTATAAGTGCCAGGGCTCTCATCAGGAGGTCACTTCAATCTGCACTGCCCATTGCCACTGTCAGTACTGCCACACTACAGTAACAACACAACTATTAACCATCACACTCCTACGGTTGAGCCTATTCTGACTATTCCAGGCCCCCACAGCTATAAGAATTTCTTTGACATATTGAATTAATAAACAACTGTTGTTGTGTTTGTCTCCAAATTAGACAAACAGTGACACTGTATGGCAGACTCTTATAAGTGCCGGTGCCGACCACCGGCTCAAATTAAGCACTGTACCACACTCCCTTTTTCCCAACCTACATCCACTGTTCAGTTCACCACTAAAATGTAGTGCTAACGTCCAGGCACGCATCGAGAAACTCCCCAGTAAGGACTGCAATATCCGAATTATATATTGCCACAAAATGGCCATCTGAGGTTTCCACAAAAAAAACAGAAGTTGGCAGCCTGATTCATGAGGCTGTGGTTCAAGGCAACCCCAAACTCCAATGCCTTATTAGTAATGATAAATGCAGAAGTAGACGACTGAATACAAGAAGCCAAGAGCAGGCAGTTCTCCCAGCTATCGTCAGGATCAAGGCTGGATGAGCCATTCTGCTACACTGGTATTTCCCTGGTGGGCTGCAGACTAGGGAGCTGATTTTAGAACAGGATGGGCAGCCATGACCCAACCATGAAAGACTCCATGGCCCTATTCTAGTTTTTGCCTCCATAGGTGTGGGGCTGGTATGAACTTATTTTCCAGGGCTAAATTTGGTTTCCTGTCCAGGCCTACTTACAAACCGGTTATTTGGCCATCAAGGAAATCTAGGACACAATATGTGAATGCTTGAAAAAAGAGGGTCATCCTCCGTGCTTAGTTGAAGGATACAAGCGCCAGGAACAGAAAATGTGCAAACGACTTCAGCAGCTGAACCAGCTATCAAAGAGTCCGTGGATGTTGCAGTAGTTAGTGAAGCTGTCGATGTGAATAGGTGAGAGGCAAGAACAGCCACCAGATCACTCTCCACGCACACAATATTCTCTGCAGAGTGACTATTTCATCCATTAAATCGCTGTCAGTGACTGCTCTTACACGTTTCACTCATGCCATTGTGTAAAATGCAGCAAACGTCACACACCATAGTCTAGTCAACAGAGTGACTTTCCAACATAAAATGGACTGTCTGACCAGCTGTTGGCTGCTCCTTGGCCGAAGCAGGCAGAGGGTAGGCAGAGGGTGCTTACTCGCGCATTTGAAGCCTGAGACGCTTGCCGATGTTGGCAATGTGACAACACATTTCAAGAAATGGCAACAACGGGAGGAGATGGGAAGTTAAGTCCTCCTGCAACGCACACATTTAAAACAATAAAATCTTAAAGAAGGAAGGTCAAATGAAACGACCCCTGTGGTTCCCCCAGCTCAGAAGTTAGTCCCATCTAAAATGGCGGCTCTACACTTTCCATGCACAACAGAAACACATCGAGCCCAGTTTACAAAGATTCTGCTGAAACTCTTGTAGTATTTACTATTTATTTTTTTATTTTGTAGTTTTTTGCTATTTTGCTCCTAAACCCACTGGACTCTGACCAAGTACTGTACATTATAGTGCAACTTGAAAATATATCGGTGTACAATAGCAGAATTCAACATAAAACAGAGACAGTCAGTGAATCAAAAACAATTTAACTATCACGACCGAGACGTCATTCTAAAACAGGCCAGGGCCAAGGAACCTCTTTTGTTTGATAACGCACGCATTTTGATCTTCCCGGACTACACAAAACTGGTCCAGCAACGGATACAGTCCTTTTTGGCGGCCAAGGCTCGACTTCGCGATCTTAAACTTCCATACGCTCTGCTGTATCCGGCCCGGTTGCGGGTGGTGTATCGTTTCCGGACGCATTTCTTTGACTCGCCGGAGGAAGTGTTTCAGTGGATAGATGAGACAGTTCGATTGCGTCCCCATACACCGCCCCGGCGCGAATCCGACTCTTCATCCAGTGAGGCGGCTCGTAAGCAGCCCCAATCGAAGCTCAAAGATCGCAGACGCTCCAGATCCAGCCGTCGATCCCGCTCCTGCAGTGCATCCTCCCAGGCGGGCTCGGCCTCCCGACAGTCTACTACGGCCTCCTAACTTGAGGGGAAGATCGCAGTCCTGTGTAACATTGACACTGTTGCCTTGATCGGAGGAGCCTAAGTGTGGGCCGGCTTCTCTGTTGGTTCTTCCCACGGAGAGGGCGCCTGCTGATGTTGGGCTGTAACTTGGGGATCCATTGGTCGAGGTGTGCCGGGACTCCCTGTTTGGGTCCGCGGGCAGCGCCCGCCGCGACAGATGCTTCATCGTTCTTGAAGTATAGGGTGGGGGGTTGTTGGGTTGTTTATGGTTCTGTCAACAAGTCGCACTTTGCTACAGTATTGTTAGGCCTTTATACACACACCGCATACTTTCTTTTGCACCAGCGCATCTCATCAGGGTTCCTTATGGTTGACCCACCTGGTGGCCTCCGGGTTTCTCCGGGGACTCTCAAAATAGTGAGCTGGAATGTCAGGGGTGTATTAGATAAAATCAAGCGAGGGGCTATTCTCCAGCAGGCTAAGAGGGCTCATGCCGACATACTCATGCTACAAGAAACACATCTTATGGGTTCGAAGGCGCTCTGCCTCCAGCGCTACGGTTACGCTCAGGTGTTCCATTCGGGGTTTGTGCGGGGGTCCCGGGGGGTGGCGATTTTGATTCACCGCTGAGTTCTATACACACATGTTAAGACATGGGTTGACACCCAGGGGCGATATCTGTTCCTGCAGGGCATGATCAGGGAGGAACCAGTGGTATTGGGCTGTGTCTATGCACCTCCTCCGTTATCATGGGGCCTGGTGGAGCGGCTTATGTCATTACGGGCGGATATGCCGGAGGGCCTGTCTGTGATTGGGGGCGACTGGAATGATGTGCTGGAGGTGTCCTGGGATCGCTGGAGGCCCGGGGAGAGTGTGGCTGCTCGCCAGGTTACGAAGCTTTCCTCGTTAGTGTCTGGGCTCGATTGGGTGGACCCGTGGCGCCGGATGCACGGAAATGCTCAGGGCTACACATATCTCTCTGCGGTCCACAATTCCTACTCTCGCCTCGACTATCTGTTCGTCCCTCGGGCGGCAGCTGGTAGGGTGGTGGAGGCGGATATCCTCCCGAGGGGGCTCTTTGATCATTCGCCGATTACTCTTATGGTACAGATGGGCTGGGTAAAACAGCCCTTCCGCTGGCGCCTCTCGACGTGGAACCTTCAGAAGGCAGAATACAGGGAGTGTCTGGAGAGCGCGCTCGACCAATACTTGACGCTTAATGTGGGATCGGTTTCTGGGGCCGAACCTCTGTGGGAGGCACTGAAGCCCACCATACGTGGCGTAGATATCTCTTTTTGCGCGGTAGCCCGCAGGACTCTGCGGGAGGCTCTGATACAAGCAGAGGCTAATATTGCAGATCTTGACCTTTGTAGTAGAGGTGTCGGCGGTCACCAAGCACGGCAACAGCTGTTGCTAGCGCACCGGAACTATGCAGCTCTTCTTATGGATGAGGCCCGCCTTACCTGGCTGGCAACGCGCAGTAGGGTCTACCAATGTGGGGATAAATCCAGCAAGATGCTTCATCGGTTGTGTCAGGGGATGTTCCATTCCCAGCCCCTTCCCGGTATAGTTGGCCCGAATGGAAGGCCCCTCACTGATTCCAGGGACATTGCTGAAAGCTTCTCTACATATTTTGCGGAACTGTATGCCCCCAGAGAATGTCTCCACGAAGATGTGATAGGCCGGTTTTTGGATGACCTCCCGCCTCGGGCCCTGGCCGATGAGGCGAGTGCAGAGCTCGATCTCCCGCTCACAGAGGAGGAATTGGGTGCAGCCCTGGGAGACCTTAACTCGGGTAAGGCTCCGGGGCCAAACAAGTTTCCCTGTGAATTCTTTAAGAAATTTTTTCTGCAGCTTGGACCCCACTACCTTAGAGTGGTGGAGGAGTCCCGTGAGCGGGGGTGTCTTCCTCGGGATTGGCGACACGTGGAGGTTGTAGTGTTCCATAAACCAGGCAGAGCCCCGGACCAGCAAGCTTCCTATCGTCCCATTTCGCTCCTGAACGTAGAAGCTAAAATTCTGGCCAAGGCGTTGGCCAACCGCTTGCGGTCCCACATTTCTACCCTGGTACACCCAGATCAAGCCGGGTTTATGCCCCAGCGGGCGACCCGACATAATATTCGTCGGGCTCAGGTTGCTGTTGCTGCCATCCGTGGGCTGGGTGAACGGGCAGCGCTCTTGTTGGCAGATATGGACAGGGCATTTGATTCCCTTAGTTGGGTATATCTATTCGCGCTGCTACGCAGGTTGAATTTTGGACCACGCTTTCTGTCCTACATATCCCTACTTTACACTGATCTTACTGCGTCGGTACGTGTTGCTGGCTCTACCTCCTCCACCTTTTCTCTTAGACGGGGTACCCGGCAGGGCTGTCCGCTGTCTCCCTACTTGTTTGCTCTGGCGGTGGAACCTTTGGCCGCCTGGGTCCGTATGGACGCGCAGGTGACCGGCTTCGAATGGGCGCACGGATTGTCGGATAGTATTGCATTATATGCCGATGACGTTTTGTTCATTCTCACGGACGTCAATCGGACGGGGCCGCGGCTGCTTCGAATTATGCAGATTTTTGAGGAATCATCGGGTCTCTACTTGAACCCCAGCAAGTCTACCTTGTGGCCCCTGGGGGACACGTCGGGTTTGGGCGCCTGGGCCTCGTCGGTTCGGGTTGTGACCGGCGGGATGAAGTATCTTGGGGTATTTTTATCGGACTCACCCACTGTGGCATGGGAAAGGAATTTGGTTCCGGTCTGGGAACGCGTCCGGGAAGAACTTAAGACATGGTCTCATATGCCGTTGTCTATATATGGTCGATCGGCCATCTTCAAGATGGTCTCTCTCCCCCGTTTACTATATCAACTGCAGAATCACCCGTACCCGATTTCCCCTAGATGGTTCAGGCAGGTCAATGCAGCTTTGGGTCAATTTTTATGGGCAGGGGGAACAGTGAGAGTCGCCCTACGGACATGCTTCCTCTCCACGTACTGTGGAGGACTGGCGACCTCTGATATACTATCATATTACATGGCCTCGCATTTACTGGTCCTAAATGAGTGGTGGTATGGGGGCAGAGACGACCCTGCTTATGCTGTAGAGCGGCGTCTTATGGGGGAGCTCTCCTTACACACGATTCTGTATTCGGCACCGGTACGTAGATCCCTGCCGTCAGCAACCCAGGTAGTTTTCCAAATCTGGCGACAGGCCTTGCGGAGGATGGGGTGGTGGAGTACGCTGACACGGGAAACCCCCTTATGGAATAATGGCCGCCTGCCACAACTAGCTACTCTGTCAGGGTTTCGTGGTTGGGACAATATTGATATCTCTACCCTGGGGGACGTCATGAGGGGGCCGATCCTGAAGTCCTTTCAAGATCTACAAAAAGATTTTCAAATGCCGAAAACCCAATTTTACAAATACCTTCAGTTTCGACACGCTCTCTCCCCTAGTCTGGAGGGATTGGAGTCGCTGGCGGAGTTCAGCCCGATAGAAGCGAAGGTATTTATGGGGGACCTTCAGGATCACAAAATTTCAAAGATCTACCAGTCCCTAGTGACTCACAGCTCCCCTACACTGCAGAAGCTTAGAGGGGCCTGGGAGGGAGATGTTGGCTCACTTGATGAGGAGGACTGGACGGAGGCCCTGGCCTCCCCGCGGGGGCGGCCATAGCGATACGTCTGCGCCTTGTCCAGTTTAAATATCTTCATCGGGTTTATTTCACGCGGGTCCGGTTATGGAGGGCGGTCTGGTGGCCTCCCCTATATGCCTTAGATGTGAGCGGGAGGAAGGGACCCTGATGCACACGATTTGGCATTGTCTCTCCTTGTCATGGTTCTGGAGAGGGGTAGTGACCTGCCTTTCCGAGGTGTTGGGCTGGGACCTGCCCCATTCGCCGAAATTGGTGCTTTTGCAGGTCATGGACGGGATTGGGGGTAATATTTATAAACGTCATCTTATGCTGCTAGGGTTTACTCTGGCGAAGAGGGACATCGCTAGGGCGTGGAAGGCACCGGCGCCACCCTCAGTGTAGGCTTGGAAGAAGGGACTGGACTTCTGTATGGGCTTGGAACTTCCTATTTTCACTGCAAGAGGGTGCCCGCAGAAACATTATAAAGTTTGGAAGCGGTGGGCAGACTATCGGGGCTTGCTGTTGGAGCCGGATGATGCAGCGGGGCCCCTCCATCCAGTTTAATATTACCCTGCTGGTGCAAGCTGTTGTTACCTACATTTCCGTTTATTGTAGCGTGCGGTGGTGGTGTAAGGGTCACAGCCAGGCTGTATGTGGGAGGCCGTTAGTGCGACCACGGGGGAGAGGGGTTTTTGGGTGGGGGTTTGCATAAGGTTTATTTCATCTGTATTGCTTTTCATTTCTGCTTGATCGTATTTTTGAAAAGTCAAAGTCATGATGCTTTGTACTTATTGTGCAGATGTCTCTGGGTTACAGAGCCCTGCTTTATATGTGTCATTTGATGAATAAAATCTGTTTAAAAAAAAAAACAATTTAACAGTATAAATGAGGGTGCACAGGTTGAGACTAATGCATTATACGCGGGAGGAGGATGCATAATTTGTAAAACTAAGAACAGAATGTGGTGGATTTAGACTACGGTTTGTGCAGGTTCAAGGTGGGGGTAATTTAATCAGACCAGCTTGAATTTAGTAGAAAAATGGGCACGGTATTCACTAGGACATGTGGATTTTGGTGTGGTAAATAGTAACATTTGTATCTTATTACGCAAAAAGTCAGTATAGGTCATAATTATTTTAGTTGACGATTCAGAATAGCTCAGTGTTGTTTTTATTCCTGTTCGATAATTATCACAGCCGACAATGGGCACTTGTAGTTGGGTCCTTATGTCTGTTTAAAGTGCCCTCTGTGATCCATCTCCTGCCCTTCCTTCCTTTATTTATTTTCCCATCCTAGTGATTCAGTGCTTAACTTGTAAAATTGTGGCCCTTTTTTCTCCTTTTTAGGTCGAAGCTTATTTGACAACGCAGCGGTCTAGTTTGCTAATGACTTCTTGTGGGCATTCTGAAAGCTTCCCTGGGAACGCATTCCACCAATTCCACCAATTCCAGACCATGGGCTTTGTGGTTTGTAACTCACATTTGCTTGCTTTCTATTTGCTGGCTTTATTTGTTTTAGGCTGTCCAGCTTGAGTTAGTCTGCTCGGTGGAGCCTTGCTTGTTTACTGTTGTATTCTTCCGGGTGCCCGTTTTCTGTAAACAGTCGTTAAAATCTTGTCCTAATCTTGTCACATTTGCTGAGTATTCAGAGACCGAGGTCAAATGTCAGCCTCTGAATTCCAAGGGAGCTTGGTGTTTGTGAAATAATTACACTGGTAGTGATTATTATAAGTTTGATAAGGTTAAGTAGGTAGAACTGGACCCCACAGTGCAATCCACCAACTGTCCATTTGTCACAGTCTGCTTTCCCTCGTTGTCCCGTGGAACCTCACCAAAGATTCTATCTTTCAAAGGAACACAAGTCCCTTAAGGTTACAGCGAATACACGAGAATACAACACACCTCTCCTTTTTTTTTTTTTTTTTTTTTTTGTATTTCAAATAATTTTATTAGGTATTTCTTAAAGGAAAACAGAAAAAATTATGTACTCCATGCAGTGTACAAAAATGTAAAATTCGTCGTTATACATCAGCTGGGCAAAAACATGGCAAATATAGCAATATGAAGAATAAGAAAAATTATCACAAGCAATATACAAGAAGCGGAAATACAAAGTACCAGCTGATACAAGATATTGTACACTGATGAATAACCTTCATGTAGTCCATGAAATAAAGAAAAGAAAGAAATATTAAATAAGAGATAGAAGGAAACTAATAACTAAGTAAGAGAATAGCAAAAGAAAAGATAAAGCGATTCAGAGCAATAACAAGGCCTACTCCTGCTTATGTTGGATAGTATGTCAAATTACGTACATTAGAGAAAAAGTCCTATGGAATCAAAATTTTCTGGGTCTAGTACAACTGAGGGTCCAAACAGTAATTTTATGTATCTTTGGTACACGTTGACGGTTAAGAAGATATGTGAAAGGGAATATCCTATAGAAAGAACCTGGATATCGATCATGGTGGTTTATGTGTGGTGAAATATATATCTAGTGTATCCCACATATGTCTGGTAGGGGTTCTCTAGGGAGAGTTTTGAAGAGCGATATTATCAGCGCCCCCGAGGTGAGTAATCCAGTTCATCCAACCTTTATATGATGCCTTATGTGTGTTCTTCAATTATTAAGGACCATTTTTATTGCTGATGTAAATAAAAGGTCCAATAGAGTTTTGTCTGCACAATTTAATGTATCAGCCTCAATAAAGCCGGTTGTTAATGTGGCGAATTCTCTTTTTAGTTTACAATTAAATAGTTTTGATAGAAAATCAAAGATATTATCCCAAAATGTCGATACAGCTTTGCAATGTAAAATAAGGTGAGCTAAATCGCCTGTTTCTTCCTTACAGTTCCAGCAGATAGGGCCATCGCGGAGATGTTGTGAGTGCAGCCTAGCGGGAGTCCAGAAGGCTTTATGTAGAAGCCATAATTTAGTTTGAGACAAGACCGGAGAAATCTTATTACGGGTGGTAGAGCTCCATATTTGAGGCCATTTAGATTCGGGTAATGGGCTAGAGGAATGTAGCTCCCAGAAAGCAATGAGATTTTTATTGAGAGTCAAATTTTTAGGGCGGAGAAGTTTAAAAATAAATGATACTTGATGTCCTAGCTTGTTAATCTTTGTTATAAAGTGTGGTAGGGATGGAGGCGAGTTGTGTAGTTTGGCTTTTGAAAGTGCTGCTCTAACTTTTAGAAAGTTATAGAATTCTATGTTGTCTAAATTGTAACTAGATTGAAGGTCCTTAAAAGTAATTGGGTATGAGGAGTTTTCTAGCTGTTGGGGGAAGAAGATCCCTTTGGTAATCCAAGTATCATAGTGTAAAGTTTTCCCCTTGTACAAAATATTTCGGTTGTTCCATATGGATTCCAACTTAGATCTTTTTATGCTTGAGTCGAGTTTCTTGTCTAATTTTAGTAACGCTGCTTTTGTATGTTTGAAAATAGATTTAGAATTAATTAACTTTGTTTGGCTAGAGGTGAGCAGGGCAAGAGGGTTAAGATTATCAAGAATTGATTTTTCGACTTCCAGCCATAGAGGAATATAATCAGCGGGAGGCGCGATCCAGTAGGAGCCCTGTTTTGTTTAGCTCCGAGATACAAGACATTACCATAGCCCAGTTTGGAGGTAATCAAGCATGCACAATGGTTTTGCAAAACATGGTTGGAATCAAGTCTAAGATTTTTCTGAGGGCTTTGAGGGTTCCAAAGCATTTGCCCGCGATGTTTCTGATCTTCGAAGGAGAGTTTGGAATCAAACCAGACTCCTAGATTTTTCACTTTCTGTTTGGGTTCCGGAGGCTGGCCAAGGGAGACGGGTCACCAGGCAGAGGTCCAAATCGAGGGGGCCTTTCCTACTATCAGGAATTCTGTTATATTTGCGTTCAATTTCAAACAGCTGTCAGTCATCCAAGTGGCGACTTCAGCCAGACAAGATCTAAAACAATCTGCTGAGATGATGTTAGGATCCGAGAGATTAACAATAAAATGGGTGTTGTCAGCATACAACACCACAGGAACGTTGTATTTGTTAATGATATCTGCTTGAGGTCGAATATAGATATTAAACAAGGTTGGACTCGGGATCGAACCTTGAGGAACTCCTTGAGCTAAGGCAAAGGTCTCAGAGACACAAGGCTTTTGAGTGACCTGAAAGGTTAGATCCTGGAGGAAGGACTCGAACCATTTAAGCGCCTTTCCTCCTATCCCACATTCTTGGAGCCTATGGATTAGGAGGCCGTGGGATACAGTGTTAAAGGCAGCGCTTAGGTCCGGTAATATTAGGGCAGAAGTCTGACTTTAGTCTGCATTCTGTCTACGAGCTTCCTCCGACAAGAGAAGAGCCGACTCAGTGGAATGATGAGCCCTAAAGCCAGATTGAGAAGAATGAAGCGCTGCTTTGGATTCAAGAAAGGTGGTCTGAAGATTGTTCACGTGTTTCTCCAACATTTTAGCTCAAAAAGGTAGTAGAGATATAGGTCTGAGGTTCTCTAAGACTGAGGGATCCAGTGTAGGATTTTTCCGAATAGGGACCACCATAGCATGTTTCCATTGCTTGGGTACTGAGATAAATTGATAGACTTGGTAATCTGTTTAGATAGATGGGGGAGATTAGCAGTGATGTTCAAGCGTAGAATTTTGGGCGGGCCTGGTCAGGGGGTGAACCTGATTCGATAGAAAGAGGGTGTTAAGTTCGTCCAGAGAGGGGGTGTCAAAACTGATCATTTCACCCGAATTTTCACAGATCGCTGGATAGTCTTCCTTATATACTGCCACAGTGAAGGAGTCATAAATCTTAATAACTTGCGGAGAAAAAGGGGGCTATGTTATTACAATTTTCTGTAGAAGGAGTGGTATTAATTGATACCTGTTCCAGAGAAGATAAAGATTTAAGTAAGGAAAAAAGTTCTTTAGTTGGTTTGCTAGCTGAATCGATTTTCAGAACATAGTATTCTTTGCGTGAAGCTCTGAGCTTGTGATACTGTTTCAGAGCTTCTTTAAGTTGAGAGTGGCTGATCGTATTATAATCTTTCCTTCATTCGCATTCAAGGCGTTTGCAATGTTTTTTGGTCACTGCCAGCTGTTCATTAAACCAGGGTGCAGAAGGAGATGATCTAAGGTAGCATCTGGATGACAGGGGCGCTATGCTGTTAATGGCCCTATTTAGCCAGGAATCAAAGTTATGAGTCACAAGGCTAAGATCATTGTCCTCCCCAATGGGGGGGGTTGGATGTCATCAAGGTGGAAGTGAGGTTCTCTGAGTTGATCCTGGCCCATTTCCTAGAGAGAGAGGGAGGGGCACTGCGAGTCCCTGGAGCAGTTGGAGTAATCGGGAAAAAAGAAAGGGACCAAATAGTGACCTATAAAAGTTGAATGTACTAAAGAAACATGATCGCTTACTTTGACAAAGCGCACTAGTATTCAATTTAAGTCCTTACTGTTTGGACCTTGTCCTATTGTTTGACACTATATGAGTGCTTTGGTTTTCGTCTGTATAAACATTGTATAAAGTTGGGATTTTTGGACCCAACGTGTAAGTTACACCTTGGGTAGTAGGGTGTTGATGACCAAATGGCACCATCTTGAACAAAAACACTGTTGCTATATGTACTGTACCCACAACAAACGCACAAGTTACTAACTTGTGTAACGATATATCTGTAAGAGACAGTAGTTAGTGACAGATTCCTTACCTTAGAATATCCCCAGGCGTCAGGCTGGATCCGGAAAGTTTTTGCGTAGCAGTACCCTTGCGCGTCGGTAGGCGGCGTCGTGTGGCTCCGCGTCCGTATCGCCGGGATGACGTCGCGGGCAGTACTTAGACGCCGCCCCTGCGCGCTGACGTCAGTTCTGTACACGACTTTCCGCGCCAGGAACGCAGAGCCATGCAAGAAGCTGACATGGGTGTCTGAAAAATACTAGGGCCCTGAAAGGGACGTCCTTAACCCTAGAAATCAGTTCGCAGAACGGGGAGGATGGGTGGGGCGGTAAGGAATCTGTCACTAACTACTGTCTCTTACAGATATATCGTTACACAAGTTAGTAACTTGTGCATCTGAAAGAGACACGTTAGTGACAGATTCCTTACCTTAGAATAGATACCCCAGCAATACCAACGCCGGTGGTGGGTCTGCGAACAAAGATCAGACAAGGAAGTCCCGGAGGACAGAACGGCCAAAGAAGCCGTCCCTCCGGACCTGACTGTCAAGGCAGTAATGCTTGGTAAACGTGTGCAGCGAGGCCCACGTAGCTGCCTGACAGATATCCTGCAGCAGAACACCGCGGCCTAAAGCGGTGGTAGCAGCCGTTGCCCTAGTGGAATGGGCACGCAGCCCAACAGGAGGCTCCTTCTTAGCCAAAGAATAGCAGGCTTTGATACACAAGGTTACCCAGCGGGAGATGGTTCTCTTGTGCACCGCCCGACCTTTTTTGGCGCCCACGTAGCCAACAAAGAGCTGGTCATCCACCCGGAAGTGTTGTGTGCAGTTGATATAAAAGGAAAGCGCACGTTTTGGGTCCAGACGGTGGAGCCTCTCTTCCTCTCTGGAAGGAGGCGGAAAGAAGGTGGGCAAAGTGATGGTCTGCCCAATGTGGAAGGCAGTAACCACCTTTGGCAAGAAGGACGGACGCGTCCTAAGAACAACCTTGTCTGGATGGACAGACAGAAAGGGAGGTTTGCATTATAGAGCCTGGAGCTCACTCACCCGCCGAGCGGAGGTGATGGCCACCAGAAAGGCTGTCTTCAGAGTCAGAAGACGAAGAGGACAGTTATGTAGAGGCTCAAAGGGAGCGCACATGAGAAAGGTAAGAACCAAGTTCAAGTCCCACTGAGGCATCACAAACGGAACAGGAGGGAAGAGGTGTGTAATGCCTTTTAGGAACCTGTTAACAACAGGGGACTTGAAAAGGGAGGGCTGATCAGGAAGCCTGAGGAAGGCCGAAATGGCACAAAGATAGCCCTTGATGGTACCCAGGGCAGAACCCTGTTGGGCCAGAGAAAGAAGGAACAGAAGAACCCTCAGAAAGAGGGGCAGAGAGGGGATTCACAGCCTTTGCTGTGCACCATGCCACAAACTTGTTCCACCTGCAGGCGTATACCACCTTAGTGGAGGGACGCCTGGCTGCCAGAATCACATCACAAACTTCGGGAGGCAAGTCGAAAGGAATCAACTGCCGCCGCTCAATCTCCACGCAAGCAGGTGGAGACTGGACAGGTTCGGGTGGAGGACCGTCCCCTGCTGCTGCGACAGAAGATCCTCCCGAAGAGGCAGACGGATCGGGGATCGACGCTCATACTGAGTAGCTCGGGATACCAAACTCTTCGAGCCCAGTCCGGAGCCACAAGGATGACTTGGGCCCGGTCGCGCCGAATCTTCTTCAACACTCTGGGTAGAAGTGGTATAGGCGGAAAGGCGTACAACAGACCGCAACTCCACTCGCGACGAAAGCGTCGCCGAGCGAGTGCCGCCTTGGAAATTCCAACGCGCAGAACTGCTGACATTGCGCGTTCTCTTCGGTGGCGAATAGATCTAACCAAGGCTCTCCCCACTGTAGAAAGAGTCCTTGCGCCACTTCCGAGTGAAGACGCCATTCGTGATCCATCATGCACCTGCGGCTGAGTTCGTCCGCCCTGGCGTTCAGGGAACCTGCCAGGTGTTGAACCATCAGGAATATGCCCTGATGTTCCAGCCATGTCCAGAGGCGCAGAGCCTCCTGACATAGGGCCAACACCCCACCCCGCCTTGTTTGTTGCAGTACCACATGGCGGTGGTGTTGTCTGTGAACACCTGCACTACCTTCCCTTTGACAGAGGGAAGGAATGCCTTGAGTGCAAGTCGGATCGCCCGGAGCTCCAGAAGGTTGATATGGAGCCGGGACTCTGCCGGAGACCAGAGGCCTCTGATCTCCGCCTCTCCCATCTGACCGCCCCATCCCAGAAGGGACGCGTCCATCACAACTGTGTGCTCTGGCTGGGGAAGGGAGAGGGATCTGCCCATGACCCATTGCCGGTTCGAGAGCCACCACTGCAACTGTTTTGCAGTCCCCTCCGAGATCTGGATGTGATCGGACAGGTTGCCCTGGTGCTGCGCCCACTGGAACTTCAGGTCCCACTGCAGAGCCCGCATATGCCATCTGGCATGATCGACCAGCAGGATGCAGGAGGCCATGAGGCCCAGCAGCCTCAGGGTCATCCGTACCGAAACCCAGGATAAAGGCTGAAAGATCGGAATCATAGCCTGAATATCCCGGACTCGCCGTTCGGGAGGATAAGCCCGAAACTGCGTCGTGTCCAGAACTGCTCCGATGAAAAGGAGCTGTGGAGAAGGTATCAGGTGCGACTTCGGCACATTGATGGAGAACCCCAGCGAGTGCAGGAGTTCGGCCGTAGTCTGGAGGTGGGAGACGACTGCCTGGGACGAGCCCGCCTTCAGCAACCAGTCGTCGAGGTAGGGGAAGACTGGAACCCCTGCCCGGCGCAGATGAGCTGCGACCACCGCCATCACTTTCGTGAACACCCGAGGGGCACTTGTGAGGCCAAAGGGGAGCACGGTGAATTGAAAATGCTCGAGGCCCACCGTGAACCGCAGGTAACGCCGGTGGGCCGGCAGGACGGGGATGTGGAAATAAGCGTCCTGCAAGTCCAACACTACCATCCAGTCTCCAGGGTCGAGGGCAGTCAAGACCTGAGCTAAGGTGAGCATCTTGAACTTCTCCCTCCGGAGGAAGCGATTGACGTCCCGGAGGTCCAAGATAGGACGCATGTCCTCCTTGTCCTTTTTGGGCACCAGAAAGTAGTGGGAGTAGCAACCACGACCTACTTCTGGGGTCGGAACGCGCTCGATGGTCCTCTTGGTCAAGAGGGCCGCAACTTCCTTCTGAAGAAGCACCAAGTGATCCCCTGACATGCGGTGGAATTGAGGTGGCATGGCTGGGGGGGTGGTCTCGAAGGGGAGGGAGTAGCCCCTTCGGACAATGTCCATGACCCACCTGTCGGAGGTGATGGCACGCCAGTGGTGAAGGTGATGGCGGACCCTGCCCCCTACTGGCGTGCTGTGCACCTGAAAGGAAGGACTAGGAGGGCTTGGAGGCCGCGGACGGGGCGGGGTTGGTGGCCTGACCCGCCACGGCGGGAGCCACGTCCTCGGCCACGCGAAGACGCTTGCTGCGTGGGCCGGTGGCTGGGCAGCGGACGTGACTGGGCGCCCCTTACGTGGCCACAAAAGGGGCGAAAAGCAGATGGCTGCGGAGGGCGTAGAGTAGAAAGGCCCAGGGACTTGGCCGTAGCCCGTGAGTCCTTAAAACGCTCCAGCGCATGGTCTGCCTTGTTCACAAAAAGACCGACCCCATCAAAGGGCATGTCCATAAGAGTGTTCTGGACATCACCCGAGAAACCAGTGGTTCTCAGCCAGGCGTGACGGCGCAGCGCCACTGTCGTTGCAATAGATCTACCCAGCGAGTCGGCGGTATCAAGGCCACACCTGATGGTGAATTTAGCTGCATCTCTTCCTTCCGCAATGGCGCGGGAAAGCAGTGTCTGGACCTCCTCAGGACACTGGGGCAAAGCTTGCGCCACCGAGTTTCACAGAGAGTGGGAGTATCGGCCCAAAAGGCAAGCGGTGTTGACAGACCGCAAGCCAGCACTGGAGGAAGAAAAGACCTTCTTCCCAAATTGATGCAGGCGTTTGGATTCCCTATCCGGAGGAGCGGTAGGGAAGGCGGTTTGGGAAGCAGAGGCTTGGACAACCAAGCTCTCAGGAGTGGGGTGTTGGGAGAGGAACAGGAGGTCGCCCGGAGCGGGGTGATGGCGTCGGGCCACGTTCCTATCCACAGGAGCCCCTGTGGCGGGCTTGGACCAGGTGCCCAAAAGAACGTCAAAGTGCGTCATTAAACGGCAGCAGTGGCTCCGAGGAGGTAGCCGCCGGCTGAAGCACTTCCGTCAGGAGGTTAGTCCTGACAGCCACTGTAGGCAATTGGAGGTGTAAGGCCCCAGCTGCTCTACGCAACACCGTTGCAAAATTTGCTCCCTCCTCCGTTGCCACGGAAGGAGGAGACAGCATGCCAGAGTCAGGGGAGGTGTCCAGACCACTGGCATCCCCAAGTTCCTCAGCCCAGTCCTGTTCGTACTCACACTGCTGTGTGAGAGGGTCATCCGACCCCTCCCAGTTCTCTTCATCCTCCTCAGGTTCAAAATAAGGAGAAGGAGGGGCACGCGGGACCCAAGGTCTCATTGGCGTCGGTAGCCGGCGTCGAGCGACGCCGGTCCGGCGCCGTGTCCGGATCCGGAGAGAACCGGGGAACGACGCCGCCCGGAGCTCCGGGCGGCGTCGGAAACGGCACCGGAGACATCGGCGCCGGCGGAGGTGTTGTTAGGTCAACCGGCGTCGATGGGGGTTGCGGCAGCACCAGAGCCGGGATCGAGGCCGGGGCCGAAGCCGGGGCCGGGACCGAGGCTGGTGTGACAGGCGGCGCCGGGACCGGAGTCTTCGGCGGCGCCGGGGAAACCCCATCCGGGCCCGCGGGGCCCGAAGGCGCACCGGGGGGACCTTGAGGCCCGAAGAGGCGGGCCATGGCCGACAGGAATTCCTGTATCTCGGCCGGACTCGCCCCCGAACCCGGGAAGGACGGGTAATGCGGGGCGGCTCCACAGGCACTCCCGGAGCCGCGGGGCGGGGACGGTGCCGACAGGAGCCTTAGCCGAGTCGCGAGACCGGCGAGGCGAAGTCGTGGAGCGATGACGCTTCTTAGACTTTTATGCTTCGACTTACCGGAGGAGTGCGAAGACTTGGACCCCGACGACCGATGAGGACTCCGCGACCGGCCCCTCGACCTCTCACGTGACCGGGGCTTGGCGTGGCGCGGAGCCGACTGCCGGACCTCGAGGAGCTTTCGAGACCGCTCTCGCAAAGCCTTCGGGTGCAAGGCCCGGCAGTTGGGGCACGACTTCGTGTCGTGGTCGCGGCCGAGGCAGTAGAGACACTCTAAGTGCGGGTCTGTGATCGACATCATACGACCACAGGCGTTGCAGGGCTTGAAGCCGGGCATCCCTACCGACACCTTCGGAGTCGAGAGACTCGTTGAGAAAAACAGTGAAAAATCACCAAAAATTCAGTCAAAAATTGACTAGGGCACTGCTCTTCCCGGATCTGCGCTTACTGGCGCGGAAAAAAGAAGAACTGACGTCAGCGCGCAGGGGCGGCATCTAAGTACTGCCCGCGACGTCATCCCGGCGATCCCGACGCCGACGACGGATGCGGAGCCGCACGACGCCGTCTGCCGACGCGCAAGGGTACTGCTACGCAAAAACTTTCCGGATCCAGCCTGACGTCTGGGGATATTCTAAGGTAAGGAATCTGTCACTAACGTGTCTCTTTCAGATATTGATCTTTAACGAGGTGCGTAAACAAAACCACTGCTACCCTCTGTTTGTTTTCTAATAGAAACGAAGGTGGTGGTGCGTCTGATAACCGTGATAGCCCCCCTGATTCACGACAACCAATCGGGCTTCATACCCAAGAGGTCGACCAGACTTAATCTTCGCAGACTATATAATTGACTAGAAGTGGCACAAAAAAAGGATGACCCACATCTGCTCCTGTCATTGGTGGCCGAGAAGGCATTTGATGCCATCCATTGGCCCTTTCTGATGCAAGTCCTCAGAAAGTTTGGATTCTGCCCCAAATTCCGGGCATGAATAGAACTCTTATATAACAAGCCAGTCTCCACTGTCAGGGTGAATGGGGAGAAATCGGCGGGGTTTCTCATAGGGAGGGGAACGAGACAGGGATGTCCTCTCTCCCCATTACTATTTGCCCTAGTGCTGGAGCCGCTGGCGTGCATGGTCCGGGTTCACCCAGATATTTCGGGTTTCCGAGGCAGTGATAATGAGATAGGGGATGAAAGGATCTCTCTGTATGCTGATGATATCCTTCTCTACGTCATGCGCCTGACCGAGACCTTACCAGCAGTATTTGAGCTTTCAGGCAGTGTGGGTCCCAGGCAGGATAAAACATAAATTAGGATAAATCCTTTCTCTACCCCGTAACCTAGATGAAAGAGCCCTCCCAAACCACCTCCAGGTAGACAGAGCAGCGTTCCAAAACTTGGGTGTGTATGTGACCCGGGATATTGAGAATAGTTTGAATTGGAACACAGGGAGAGTTTTGACGGAGTTCTGCAAAGATGTGGAGCGATGGAAGTCCTTACCTCTCACGCTGCTAGGGAAAGCAGCCATGTATAAGATGATAACCCTGCCAAAGCTCCGGTATGACCTCAAAAATACCTACCACACCATTCCAGAGGAGGTCTTTATTAAGGTAGACAGGAAGGTCCGTAACTTACTATGGAATGGAGAACACCCACAAGTGGCACTCCAAACACTGCAGCATAATCAATATAATGGGGGATTTCTCTATCTGACATACGGGAATATTATTGGGCAGCACACCTAATAGCAATTGATGACTGGTGCCATGCTCCAGGTGACCACCCCACATACGCGCTAGAGCGCAAACAGTTTCAGGCTAGATCCTATTTACACTAGTTTTATGGTGGAGGCAGACATAGGAAATTTCTACCTGCAACCCAAACAGCCATAGACACCTCGGCAAAAGCGAGAAGACTCCCTTGTGGGTGGGGTCCTTTCTGAAGGAGATAGGGAAACTGGAGGGGTTCAAGCCCTGGGATATGATTAGGATTACCAAGTTAGGAGATATAATAGAGGGAGAGTTCTTGATTTCGGTTGCCTCCCTGCAGAAGGAATACCAGTTGAGCAAGCCACAATACTTCAAATACATACAGCTTAATCACGCATGGAGGGCAGAGAGGTTAGACGTGGCAGAAATCCCTGAATATGCCCCATTAGAAGGGAGATTGCTCCAAGGGCAAGTAGAGGCCAAGGCAGTCTCCTGCTACAGAACCATCAACAACACACCCGATAATCTGACAAGACTGAGGGTCAGGAGATTGGTGAAATGGACCACACAGACTGGGAGGAGGCCTTGATGCACCCAAGGAAGGTGCCGATCAAAACCAGGCTCATATTAATCCAGTTTAAGATTTGACATCGAGTATATTATGATAGGGCCAGTTTGCATTGCATGGGCAGAGCAGAATCCTCTACTAGCCTCAGATGCAGGGTGGAACGGGGCTCATTCCTGCACACCCTATGGGGCTGCACCAAAACACAATCATATTGGGAAGCCTTCTTAAGGGAACTGAATCAGATACTAGCAATAACTATCCCAATAGACCCCAAATATATCCTACTGGGTGTACTGATGGAGGTCGACCTTCCCCGCTAAAAGCTCCTATTCGGTAACCTAGGCCTCATAGTGGCAAAAAGAGACTTGGCTAGGTACTGGGTTGCCACAGAGTTACCAACCATTCGGGAATGGAAAATAGGAATGGATCTGTAAATGGCTGCGGAAAAAAATACCTACAAAATTAGAGGGTGCCCAAGGATGTTGTATTATAGTATAGACCTGGGAGAGAAGGCCCAATTCGCACTGACCCATTGTTTGATAATACGATTCAGAAGTCATGACGTTAAATACTGATTATGTAGTTGCTGTGCATGGTTTGAATAAGAGCTGTACTCAGATGAACATACCACCACTGTAGTTCCAATACAATGCAGAAATGTTTGCAGGTGCGCTGTTGAGCACCTGATGTTGCTTGTCTCAAAAGCTAATAAAAGTAATTTAAAAAAAAGAGTGAATGGTTGGGAGAAACAGTCAAGATATAAAACCTAGCACAATGATTGGGTTTGTCTGTACTAACAAGACATTAATTCCCAGAGGAGCCTTTCTTTGCAATCTTAAAATAATAAGAGATTGAGAAAATAACAATAAGGGTCTAAACCCATGACTTGCAGTTTGCATGCAGCTCCTTAATGCCAGTAAATAGATCGCTGTATAATACAAGGATTGCAACTTAAGAACTGGAATTAACAGAATTATCTCAGTGCCAAAAGTAGTTGTTCACTTACCTATCTACATAAAATACAAATCTGTGATATGCGTGTTACATGATGTGTTTTGCAGCATGCACCCTCTAAGCTACTTTGAGTCAAAACTGTGATGGGCAAACCACAAAACTGCATTAACCACCAGAGTTATCTTAGCGCTAATATAATCCCCTCAAAATTGTTGAGCACACAAACGTCTTTGCAGCAGGTGCATTAATCCTGTAAGGTATTTTTACAATACAGCATTTTTGTGACCAATGAAGTGAGCTAGAACAGAATTGCTGTCACATTTGTCCTCGTCGCCAACTTCTTTGCAGCAGATTTGTATTTAAAATAAATATATTAGTTGACTGTCAGGCTCTGCTTTTCAGGCTCCGCCCCTCATGACTCCACCACCTTTTTCTGCGACACCTTGACCCCCAATTTATGGGTTCCTGGAGTAAATTTGTTCCAATTTCAGCACTGATTCCAGCATACTCAGAGACCTGATTTTTCCCCCGGGTAGTGTTTTAGAGTAAGACCATGGGTCTCTAATATAGGTACCTTAAAACCTTCCAAGTAACTCTGCGCTCAGAGCAGGGGTGTGTGTTCTTCTAGTGGACATAAGCAGAGTCGGGTAAAAATCTGCTTGCAACAGAAGCTTTCAGGAAGAAGAGCAGGGACATAGCTGTCATTGACTATACTTACCCAGGGGTTTGAGGAACTTATTGACCCCAATTATTGTTATCTTTGCCCTACGGCACTGAATAATTGTCTAGATGAGTGGAGCCTCAGGCTCGCTCCTTTCGGTGCTTATTTTCATTCCTTGCCCTTTTTAGGTCGAGCCTAGCGCAGCGCGCATGCGCTGCTCTATGGGAGGCTTCTTGTGAGCACTCGAAACTTCTCCGTGTGGGTCTGATGCACAAGTTACTTACCTTCAGTAACGATATATCTATAAGAAACATTAGTTAGTGATAGATTCCTTACCTTAGAATTACCCCCAGGCGTCAGACTGGATCCGGAAAGTTTTCGTTAGCAGGACCTCTGCGCGTCGGTCGGCTAAGCGTTCGTCGTCGGCGTCGTGATCGCCGGGATGACGTCGCGGCAGCTACTTAGACGCCGCCCTCGCGCGCTGACGTCAGTTCTGTAAACGACTTTCCGCACCAGAAACGCAGAGCCATGCAAGATACTGACCACTGGTGCACAAAACTAGGGCCTGAAGGGATGTCCTTAACCCTAGAAATCAGTTCGCAGAACAGGGAGGATGGGTGGGGCGGTAAGGAATCTATCACTAACTAATGTTTCTTAAAGATATATCGTTACCGAAGGTAAGTAACTTGTGCATCTGAAAGAAACACGTTAGTGATAGATTCCTTACCTTAGAATAGATACCCCAGCAATACCAACCCCGGTGGTGGGTCTGCGAACCAAGATCACACCAGAAAGTCCTGGAGAACAGAACGGCCAAAGAAGCCATCTCTCCGGACTTGGCTGTCCAGGCAGTAGTGCTTGGTGAACGTGTGCAGCGATGCCCACGTAGCTGCCTGACAGATGTCGCTTAGAGGAGCTCCCCGTCCCAAAGCAGTGGTGGCTGCAGTCGCCCTGGTGGAATGGGCGCGCAACCCAACTGGAGGCTCCTTTTTAGCCAAAGAGTAACGGGCCTTGATACACAAGACGACCCACCAGGAGATGGTCCGCTTGTGTACAGCCCGACCTTTCTTGGCGCCCACGTAGCCAACAAAGAGTTGGTCATCCACCCGGAACTGTTTTGTGCGGTCTAGGTAGAAGGAGAGCGCATGTTTTGGGTCCAGACGGTGGAGCCTCTCTTCCTCTCTCGAAGGATGCGGAGGTGGAAAGAAGGTGGGCAAAGTGATGGTTTGGCCAATATGAAAAGATGTAACCACCTTTGGAAGAAAGGATGGACGAGTGCGTAGGACCACATTGTCCGGATGCATAACCAGAAATGGAGGCTTGGAAGAAAGAGCCTGGAGCTCACTCACTCTCCTAGCAGAAGTGAGGGCCACCAGGAAAGCAGTCTTAAGCGTCAAGAGACGAAGAGGACAGTTGTGAAGTGGCTCAAAGGGAGCACACATTAAAAAGGTTAAGACCAGGTTCAAGTCCCACTGAGGCATAACGAAAGGAACTGGAGGAAAGAGATGTGTTATGCCTTTCAGAAAACGATTAACAACAGGGGACTTAAAGAGAAGGTTGATCAGGAAGCCTGAGAAAAGCAGAAATGGCCGAAAGATAGCCCTGCTGGGCCAAAGAAAGAAGGAACAAGAGAACCTCAGAAAGAGGGGCAGAAAGGGGATCCATAGTCTTTGCTGTGCACCATGCCACAAATTTGTTCCATCTACAGGCGTATACCGTCTTAGTGGAGGGACGCCTGGCTGCCAAGATGACATCACAGACTTCGGGAGGCAGGTCAAATAACGTCGGTTGCCGCCGCTCAATCTCCACACAAGGAGGTGGAGGCTGGACAGGTTCGGGTGGAGGACCGTCCCCTGCTGCTGCGACAAAAGATCCTCCCAAAGAGGCAGACGAATCAGAGGATCAGTGGCTCGGGATACCATACTCTTCGTGCCCAATCCGGAGCCACAAGAATTACTTGGGCCTGGTCGCGCCTGATCTTCAGCACTCTGGGCAGAAGTGGTATAGGCGGAAAGGCGTACAGAAGACCGCAACTCCACTCGCGATGAAAAGCGTCGCCTAGCGAGTGCCGCCTTGGACATTCCAACGCGCAGAATTGCTGACATTGCGCGTTCTCTTCGGTGGCGAACAGATCTAACCAAGGCTCGCCCCACTGTTGAAAGAGTCCTTGCGCCACCTCCAAGTGAAGACGCTATTCGTGATTCATCATGCACCTGCGGCTGAGCTCGTCCGCCCTGGCGTTCAGGGAACCTGCCAGGTGTTGAACCACCAGAGATATGCCCTGATGTTCCAGAGACGCAGAGCCTCTTGACATAGGGTCCACGACCCCTCCCCGCCCTGTTTGTTGCAGTACCACATGGCGGTGGTGTTGTCCATGAACACCTGCACTACTCTTCCCCGGACAGAGGGAAGGAATGCCTTGAGTGCAAGACGGATCGCCCGAAGCTCCAGGAGGTTGATGTGGAGCCCGGACTCTGCCGGAGACCAGAGGCCTCTGATCTCCGCCTCTCCCATGTGGCCACCCCATCCCAGAAGGGATGCATCTGTCACCACAGTGTGTTCTGGTTGGGGAAGGGAGAGGGATCTGCTGTTGACCCAATCCTGGTTCGTGAGCCACCACTGCAATTGTCGTGCAGTGCCCTCCGAGATCTGGACGCAATCGGACAGGTTCTCCTGATGCTGCGCCCACTGGAACTTCAAGTCCCACTGCAGAGCCCGCATATGCCACCTGGCATGATCGACCAGCAGGATGCAGGAGGCCATGAGTCCCAACAGCCTCAAGGTCTTCCTGACTGACACCCGGGATAGAGGCTGAAAGATCGGAATCATAGCCCGAATATCCCGGACTCGCTGTTCGGGAGGATAAACCCGAAACTGCCTTGTGTCCAGAACCGCTCCGATGAAGAGGAGCTTCTGAGAGGGAATCAGGTGCGACTTCGGCGCATTGATGGAGAACCCCAGCAAGTGCAGGAGGTCGGCCGTAGTCTGGAGGTGGGAGACGACAGCCTGGGGCGAGCCCGCCTTCAACAGCCAGTCGTCGAGATAGGGGAAGACCGGAACCCCTGATCTGCGCAGATGAGCTGCAACCACCGCCATCACTTTCGTGAACACCCGAGGGGCGCTGGTAAGGCCAAAGGGGAGCACGGTGAACTGAAAATGCTCGTGGCCTACCGTGAACCGCAGGTAACGCCGGTGGGCCGACAGGACAGGGATGTGAAAATAAGCGTCCTGCAGGTCCAACGCTACCATCCAGTCTCGAGGGCAGACAAGACCTGAGCCAGGGTCAACATCTTGAACTTCTCCTACCGGAGGAAGCGGTTGACGTTCCTGAGATCCAAGATAGGACGCAGGCCTTTGTCCTTCTTGGGCACCAGAAAGTAGTGGGAATAACAACCATGACCTACTTCTGGGACAGGAACGCGCTTGATGGCTCCCTTGGCCAAGAGAGCCGTAACTTCCTGCTGGAGACGGGACAGGTGATCCTCCGATATGCAATGGTACTTGGGTGGCATGGAGGGAGGGGTAGTCTCGAAGGGGAGGGAGTAGCCCCTTTGGACGATTTGCAAAACCCACCTGTCCGACGTAATGGTGCACCAGTGGGGGAGGTGATGGCGAATCCTGCCGCCCACTGGTGTTTGGTGGCCCTGAAATGTCGGACTAGGAGGGCTTGGAGGCTGCGGCGGAGCGGGTGGAGGTGGACTGGCCCGCCCGCTGGCCCCCAGAACCACGGCGTTGGTTCCCACGTCCCCGGCCGCGCTGGGATGAAAAGTTTTGCGCCGGCCTGTGGCCCTGACGGGAACGTGGTGGGGCACCCCTTCCGTGACCATGAAAGGGGCGAAAAGCAGACTGTGCAGGACGCAGGGTGGAAAGACCCAAGGACTTGGCCGTAGCCCGCGAGTCCTTGAAACGCGTCAATGCACTGTCCGCCTTGTCGCCGAACAGGCGACGGCCATCAAAAGGCATGTCCATCAGGGTTCTGGACATCCCCCGAAAAGCCAGTCGTCCTCAACCAGGCGTGGCGTCTGATGGACACCGATGTGGAAATCGTTCTGCCCAGTGAGTCGGCGGTATCCAGCCCACACCCAATGGCGAACTTAGCTGCGTGTCTCCCTTCAGCAACAGCACGGGAGAGCACGGTCCAGGCCTCCTCCGGACACTGAGGCAGCACTTGCGCCACTGAGTCCCACACAGAGTGGGAATAACGGCCCAAGAGGCATGCAGTGTTCACCGACCGCAGCCCTAAGCTGGAGGAAGAAAACAACTTCTTCCCAAGGTGATCCAGCTTCTTGGATTCCCTATCCGGAGGTGCGGTAGGGAAGGTACTCTGGGACGTCGAGGCTTGGACCACCAAGCTCTCCGGGGAAGGGTGTTGGGAAAGGAACAAGGGGTCGCCCGGAGCCGGGCGGTGGCGTCGGGCAATCATCCTGTCCACAGGAGCCCCTGTGGTGGGCTTGGACCAAGTGCCCAAAAGGATATCTGAGATGGCTTCATTAAAAGGCAGCAGGGTCTCCGAAGAGCTCGCTGCCGGTTGAAGTACCTCTGTCAGGAGGTTAGTCCTGAGCCACCGTAGGAAGCTCGAGGTTAAGAGCCTCGGCCGCCCTACGCAACACCACTGCGTAAGACGCTCCCTCCTCCGTAGCCACGGTAGGAGGAGACAGCATGCCAAGGTCTGGCGAGGTGTTCAAACCACTGGCATCCCCCAGGTCCTCTCTCCAGTCCTGTTCCTGCTGTTCCGTTAAAGGGTCACCTGACCCCTCCCAATCCTCCTCCTCCTCGTCCTCTGGGTGCCAATCTGGCCTAAAAGGGACTCCAGGAGTGAACAGGGGCACAAAAACACCGCCCGGATCCGGCGTCAGTCGACGCCGGTCCGGCTCCGTGTCCTCATCCAGAAGGAGGTCGGGGTCGACGCCGGCCAGGAGGCCGGCCGGCGCCGGGCGCGGTAGTGGTGCCGTCGGAAGTGGCGCCGGTGGAGATGTGATAAGGTCAACCGGCGCCGATCCGGATCCAGGCCTGGATCCACGGGGGGCCTCCGGGGCCGGAGCCGCCAGCAATGAAGGTCCCGGCCCCCCAGCCGAGTCCGCGGGGCCCGAAGGCGCGCTGGCGGGTTCGGGCCGCCCAAAGATGGCATGCGTCGCCTCGTAGAACGTACGAAGCTGGGCGGGAGTCGCCCCGGGTCCCGGAAAGGGAGGGAAACCCGGAGTCGACTCTAAGGGCTCTGCACGCGGAGCCGCGGGAGGGGCACCACCCGCGGACCTCGTCGGGTCAGCTGACCGACGAGGAGAAGTCGAAGAGCGACTATGCTTCTTCGACTTCTTTTTGTGCTTCGACTTACCCGACCCCGAGTGCGAAGACTTCGATGACTTCGATCCTGACTGATGGTGGCTCCGCGACCGGTCCCTTGACCTCCCTCTCGACCGGGACCTCGAACGGCGTTCAAGCAGCTTTCGGGACCGCTCCCGCAAAGCCTTCGGCGTCAACAACCGGCAGTCGGAGCACGACTTGTGGTCGTGCTCCAGGCAGAAAAGGCACACGCGGTGCGGATCCGTCACCGACATCAGTCGGCTACAGGAACCGCATGCCTTGAATCCTGGCATCCCTCGTGCACCTTACGGAGTCGTGAGACTCGAAAAAGACGTCGACAAAAGTCGAGAAAAACTTAGTCAAAAAATGGCTGAGGTACCGCTCTTCCCGGATCTGCGCTGGCTGGCGCGGAAAAAGAAAGAACTGACGTCAGCGCGCGAGGGCGGCGTCTAAGTAGCTGCCGCGACGTCATCCTGGCGACCACGACGCCGACGACGGACGCGGAGCTGACCAACGCCACCTTCCGATGCGCAGAGGTACTGCTAACGAAAACTTTCCGGATCCAGTCTGACGCCTGGGGGTAATTCTAAGGTAAGGAAACTATCACTAACGTGTTTCTTTCAGATTCCTCCCACACATTGAATTGGCCTTTGCGTGTGTCTTTCAATAATAAAAGCACGCAAATGGCCAAAGGCGGGTGCATGTCCCACCTCCTTTCCAATGTGTCACTCTCACGGCGTTTTGCTCTCGGGAGCGAGCAGTGGCGCGCAGGGTGGCAGCTGCCTTCCTGGTGGGTCAGGTTACACGCAACGCGCCGTGCTTTCGCTTGTTTAAAAATGTTGACTTACGCCGTCCCTCGGCAGTTCGATCCTTCAACGTGCATTACTTTGATTTCTTTGTCACAATGGCCGCAATGTGACTTTCGCTGTGCCGCGCCACACACACCACTCGCAGCAATAGCGGGTGCTTTTTGTGTTTATTTTCTGTGCGCAATGCGCACTTTCACTTTGAATTGTCACAATGGCGGCAATTTGACTCTCGCCCTCCCACGTCAGTGCAATGGCAGCGGTAGGTGCCACACACACCACTTGCGGCAATGGCGGGCGCTTCTCATGTTTATTTTCTGCGCGCCATGCGCGCTTTCACTTTTATTTCTTTTTCACAATGCCGGCAATTTGACTTTCGCTATCCCCCACCACTCGTGGCACTCTGCGCTGTCATGAAAATGCACCGCATATCTGCCACCCTCAGCCCGTGCCCCAGCCCGGGCCCCCAGCAACCGTTGCCATGGCCTGGCAACACCACAACGCCCCATGAACACGCACCAGTAGTACGGGAGAGGCCGAGCAGGTGGTGTCCAGGGCAGACATGCCCCTCACATCAGCCGAGCAGTGGCAGTCAAGAACCGAGAGCTCTTGGGGGCTTCCCACCACGGTCGCGACTGGGGACAGACCCAACCCCGCCACTGTACAGCAGCTGAGCGCATGCAGTGGGCTGAACCAGTGAGTGCGAGACAGACAAACCCACAGAGACACCTCCCAAAGACATCGGCAGCTGCACCCGTGTCCATCTTTCCACATCCAGGTGCAACAGTGTTGCGCTGTGACTCCACAGAGACAAGGTACCACCAAATCACCACCACCCTAGCGATTTTTTTTTTACCGAGGAGGGGCCAAACATCCCTGTTGAAAGCACTTGACTGTCCAATGATGCACCGCATACTCCCAAAACCACAATCCGTCCACACAAGCACCAGGCCAGTGCCCCTCCATCTCTGGTGACCTGCAGCAGTCCCAAGATTCACATTAGGCCTCTCGTTGCTCAAATGGGCGCAAACTCTGACATCCATGCTCTCCTCGTCTCCAATGCCCGACCTCCACTCGCAGATAGTGTCACCCACAGTGGCCGAAATGTCACTCACAATTACAAAAACCGAAACCTCGGCAGCCATGTCCACATCCCAAAACTGTACTCTACTTGTGCTATACCTGTCCGCAACATTAAAGGACTCCGTCTATTGTCGGAACGGCGCCAACCCTGCACAGACCAGATGTGAGGGACCGCCCAATGGATCACAGCCAGCCCCCACCCCGTTCTCCTTATCTGGAAAATTCCCTCATTTGGACGGCCTCGTCCCCCCAGTCCCCCTCTCAATAACCCTGTAACCAGACCCGTCGCTGTCTCCTCTCCAGCTACCTAAACCAGTGCCCCCTGCCCCCCACCGCTCCCCCTTGCGCGCTTCCATCTCCACACAAACCCCAATCAGTGTGGATGCGTCTGCCTTCATGAGCACTCCCTGGGTCACACCCGGACAAAGTCCCCCCTCCTCCTCTGTCCATGCTATTCCGATGACACCAAACAATTTGCCCAGGATCACTGGACGTCGATCCACACCGCAATCCGAACGCCACTCCCAGTGCCCCAAAGTCGACAGCTCCACCGAGAAGGCCCGTCGCCTCCCCCCGGGACCCCGACACTGCCTGCCATTGCCTGCCTCAACAACACTGCGCTCCTGATCCCCCCCCCTCCCTCCGCATGAAGAGCACAGTATGGGAATGTTGCTTGTTATGGGAAAGTTTTACATTCTAAACAGGTCATCCAAGAAGTTTCAGGATGGTTGCATGGCCAAACCAGGACAGACCGGGTGATGAGGAGTTAGAAGCCAGGAAGTTTACAACTTACAAGGAGAGACAAGAGTTCTTTCGTTCAAGCTCTGCATTTCCTCAGCTTTTTCTTGGATTATTTTTATTCATTGTTTACAATCCTTTAGGTTGCAGCCTTGCCCTATCTGGGCATGAATTGCATTTCCAGTGTTCATTAAATAGCAGGAAAGCCTGACCTTGGGTGTGTGTGGCCGTTCACCAGTGGCACGTGACACAACAATAGATGTTGTAGCACCCAGAATAATGTGCTGCATGGCTTAACACTTATAAGGTCCCAAAGGCGAGACCTATTGGCAATGCCAATGCTTGTTCTGTGTGGGAAACCTGAAACGATAACACTTTGCTTTTCATTGTTTTCCAGTTCAGTGCTCAGACTTTACTAGGCCAGTAGAGGAATTCCTCTTTCATTTCTGAGAAAGCTCTATACATTTGCTTTGAGGCAGATGTGGATCCGTTGCAGAACCCCATGTTGCTGAGACTCGAACAGCAAAGATAAAACCTGAAACTCCAGATCTACCTTGGCAGCGGTATTTTGCGAAGTACAGGTGGACAGCCCTGATTGGAAAACATTTGCTCCTTACTCTGTGAACATGATCTTGGGCTGAGCAGACAGATGATCCTTGAGAACCTGCTCAGGTAGAAGGAATCTTCCAAGATCAGAGTTTTCTTCCATATTGCCAGAACCCACGGAAAGAACACTAACAATGAGGAGGACAGAATCCTCCTCCTAACCTCATTTCACTTGGTGTAGACGCCCTGTGGTAACACTTCTTGCACCCAAGTCTCTTTGGTTGCTATCTTAAGCTACTGACCACGGAAGTTACCGAACACTGGAAAAGTCTGTTCTTATTATAACCTTTGACTTGAGATTAATCAGTTCCAGTGTTGACTTTTCTTTGGGGGTGGAGAGGGATCAGGAGAGGGAGGGTGTACTGGTAGGTGGAGAGGATATGAAGTGTTTAGAAATGCTGACACACACAATCAAACAACATTCAACAAATGCAATACCTAGTCTGAGCTCTATCACACAATCGAAAAAATATGCAGTGCTGGGCGCAGAAGCAATAAGCCGAACCCTACACACGGAAATGTGTGCGAAAGGTGCAGCGAGTGCTCAAGGTACTCACCAGGCACGTAGGCAAAGAAGAGAGTCAATGTTGAAAAGGCGAGTACAGAGAAAAACGCCATGGCTGCTAGCGCTTTCTTGGCAAAGACAATCTTTGCGTACTGTCCTTTGGGGTTAGGCTCTGCTCATCATGCAAAGCCAAGGCCAGGCTGAGAAAAATCCTGGGTGGCAGCGCCAGTGAGCTGCATGTCAATGTGGCCCCACTTCCTCTCACCAGGACGCACACAGGGTGGAGAGTGAGACCTCTCCTGCTGCCTGGGGTTGGGGGCACCAGGCTTCTTGGCACTGACTCTTCAATCACCTGCTGAACCTAAGGCACAACTAGACTAAAACAAGACCAGATTCTTGGATATGTTTGTAGAAGTGCGAGTATATGTCCATGAAATTTGCACGCATTGACAAAGTCAAAAGGTCTGGCTTGAATGTTCTTGCACATGCAAACACATCTGTGTTTGTATGCGTTACCACACGAAAGCCCGCCCTAGTGACTTTGCTAATGCTTATTTGTCAGCAGATGCACAGCATAAGGCGTTGAATCCATGCAGTGATATTAAACCTCACATATAACAGGTCTTGTGAGTGTGGTATTAATTGTTTCCTTCTGTAAAATTATTAGGGCATTACAATCTTTGGGTATTCTTCAGTTGTGCTTTTT